>OX383903.1:10012500-11319166 GCA_947532125.1 Saturnia pavonia
AAATTAAGCTAGTTGAACATAAAGGCAAACATTTTGTTGTATTAATCCTTATAATTTTGTTTGTATTTGCATTTGCTGCGATATGAAATAATAAATCTAATCTTAATACTTACTTCTACTTGAATATTCGTCTTATTATACCTATATTCTTTCAACTCAATACCTAACAATAATACGTACTTTACAAAAACACAAGCCGTATACTTTACATTGAGATTTTATCGTTTATAGGTTTAACGTTATGGCTACAATCTCACCTGATATTAAGTGACGATGTGGCCCAAGATGGTAACTCGCTAAGCTTAATGGAAGACTGGATCTCAAGTGCAGCTGCCGGAACACACCTATTGGTGCTTGGCGACAAATTTTCAACTTGACAGTGGTAGCTAGCCAGGCGGGCTTTAGAAAAATCCCTACTACCATATTATAGGTTTCGTCACGTTTTCCTTCACCGAAACCTCAAGCTTATAGCAGGGATTCAAACTAACGTCAATCGACGCGATGTCCGTACACGCCACCACTGAGCCATAATTGCTTCATTCTATATTATATTATTTATAGCGGTCCTGACAGACGTTGTTCTGCCCGAACTTTGGCTTGCCTAAAAATAAAAAACCTAGAACTCGACCACAGCGCCATTTACCAAGTCCAATTGTAAATCTAAAAAAAATTTTGAATCCACTTGAACACACAAAAAAATCATCAAAATCAAAATCAAATCAAAAAAGATATGTTTTTGGTACAAAATTTTAATAATATAACAATCAGAAATATTTCATGTAATAAATATAAATAACAATGTCACATTAATGTTACATGTACATAATTTAATGGTCTTCAAAGACTTAACGATACTTAAAAAACAAATGTCGCGTCTCAAGAGACGAATTTACACCACCCCACCGCAATGTTCACGCTTTCTGCTCTTTTCGAATACCTTATTTTGTAAATGAATGACTCTTTGTTTTTATATTAAGGGGTTTGCACGGTTAGGATTCTTTTTATAATGATAAGCATCATTTAACAAACGTGATTTAATTTTTTACAATAAATATTAATTAAAAAATCCTTATGACCATGTAAGTAGCTATTTTTTAATTATTTACAATAAAATACCAATAATATTAATAAACAGATCTCCAATTACACACTTGCATTAACAGGCATTTTTTGCCAATAAAACTATTTAAAAAATGACATTGTTTGTTGCAGTAAAATCTGAAATATTTGTGATATTAAATATTTTACTTTGTAATCATCTTCTGCGTTTATTTTCATGATATTTTCTTATTAAATTAAATTTATGCTTAACACTAGTAACAATTTTCGTAAATATAAGAAAAAAATATTAAGGTAGAGACAAAACTTAATTTTAACTACCTCGAATAAATTTTATAAACTATTCAACTTTGCGTTCAACAAATAAACATGTAATTAATTTTAAGACCTTATAATGTCAATTTTTCACTGGCAGTTAAATGAATCAATGTCGTATTTATAACATTAAATATCAAGGTTAAATAAACTAATTGTAAGTCATAATACTGATAGTTGTAGTAATTATGTGCTATTTCACCTTCCCATAATCAAAGAACATTTAATTATCTGCCTACTCAAATACGTTCTTTCCATTGTCTATTATGCTTGTAAATTCTGTATCCAAATTCTATTATTGATTTTCTACGAAATCCTAAAACACAGGTATATTTAAATTTTATTCACTATTATATAAATGAAAGTGTGTTTTAAATGTAAAAAAGAAAATGTCGCCCTAGCAATGAGATGATAGTTTAGTGGAGACGTCGTGCGTTAGCAACAGGAGTGATCTGTGGTCCACACAGCTATATTGGCGGACGGTAATGGACTTAATGGATGGTTCTTATTCGAGCCGTCGTATCGCAGGACCTCCGTTAATATTGGATCCTAGGATCGTTCGAGGCTAGCCACTATGTCGGAACTCGAAAAGAGGATCATTCAGGCTGGAGCTTGCAGGACCGTGAGGACTTTTCGAGATCAGTTACCGGTTAGCCTGCGGGATTATATCAGATATGCGAGACATGAAGTGGCTATATAGAAGAGGTTAGAGGCCACTGGGGGTAGCCCCAAATAACCAGTCATAACTCTCACTTGGATTGCCGGACCGTGCACATCTCTATAGTGCTTGCACTTAACCCTGATGACGGCCCACAAGATCCTGGTATTTGCCGATAGTCCATTCTGCTGTCTCTACGACCTATATATTAATCGGTGTACACAAAACTGGCAGTGACCAATCCCCTATATACCACAATACAACTGACTTTAAACGGATCTCAAAGACTATAAATATTAGGTCAGTGATCTTGGCAAGTTATTTGAATGATTACGAAATTGCAAATTCTTGATTTCTTTCAACTTTCTTGAAGTTAGTTCATTGATATGCTGAAAATGCCTCCTCTACAATCAGTTGTGATCAACGTACTGTCACAGTTTATTTTTATTATACCAATTCAAAAATATTTCTTTAGAACAATCTTCTAAGGTTTATTTATTAACCTACCTTTTATTATATATATCTTACATCTCAAAATAAGGTTTTCTCAATTCTATTTTCTTTATTGGAGGAATAATTTAACTGTTATACATTCCTTCTAGCTCATCATCATCATTTCAGCCGAAAGACGTCCACTGCTGGACGTAGGCCACTCCCAAAGATCGCACAACGACCAGTCCTATGCTGCGCGCATCCAGCGGCTTCTCGCAACCTTTACCAGGTCATCGGACCATCTTGTGGAGGGTCTACCCATGTTACATCTTCAGGTACGTGGCCGCCACTCAATAAATTTTTAGCCCCATCGCCCACCCGTTATACGAGATACGTGGCCCGCCCACCGCCACTTAGGTCTAGCTATTCTTCGTACTTTTATTTTTTATTTTTCCTATTCATTTTACTTTACTAACAAGATTTTTTTATAAACAACTACAGGATTTTTAATAAACATTTACTTTCTTTAAAAATGTTGTAGCAATCCAGGTACAATATTAAACCATTACCAACATTTTACATTTCAACGCATATAAAACGGAGCAATTTACCTTTAATGATCCAACATATGGACCTTTTTTCCTCTATATATTTCATGGAATCCCAAGTTTTTATAGGAAGTGAAATACAGGAGGGTTTGAATGGTGTTTTCATTGCTTTTAACGTCATAATATTCATATTGCTCAGTGGAGCAATTCCAAGTTGATAATCCAAGGTTTTGGTTTAATGAGGCCAATGTTATCCCGCTCCGGATTAACAATCGTGCTCGTATGTTGTTGCATCATTTCATTGTAGCATTTACATTCCGTTAGCGTAAAAATGTTCAGTTACATAAAATTAAAGTGAAAAAGGAAGTTATATAAAAATAATAATATAAAAAATTACGTATTTATATTCCAGCATTTGCTTTATAAAAAGACGTTTCAACATACGAGCAATTATGGTAACATGACACATTGTATTTGTAAAATACTTTCGAAACATAATAATATTGATATCACAGGCAGATAATTTTCTATTTAAATCCATAAAGGTAGGTGATTTTGAGCCCTAATTGCAGTGTTTCGTGAGTTATTAGGAAATACCTGTCCCTTAAACATTGCCGAGGAAACCAATGGTAAGGCATACGTATACGTATTAGTCGCCACTTTAACATAAGTTTCTAAATTATATAGGTATTTACTGTGTATTCAAATACTGCAATAACACTGCAGCGAATGAGCTAATAATTTACTTAGAAAAACGTAGAGTATCGACCATTATTTATTTACCTTCAATTTATTCCCACCCTACCTACCACATACACATACTCAAATTTATTGGAACCTTACTTCATGACTTTACTCTTGTATCATATAAAATCTAAATTCAATAGATATAAAAAATCTGATGTTTAGTAATTTTACCTCTTCAACTTTTTGTACCAAAACAATTTCTTAATTTTATAATTCTTATTTTATATTAAGAGGTTGCAAATTTTTTGCACTCGACTCTTTAGGGAGACATCCTTATATACTAACACTTAGCTATACCTACTTACACCTGCGTAGCAAATCTTTTTAATTATAAATCTTAAGATTACATCACATAAGCATATGTTTGCCGTAAAGACGCATTGGCGTAAACAATAGCAATGAACTAAGTTTTCACATATAACGGCAGCGGTTTCCATCCACTAGGAATCAAAGCACTATTTCTGTGCCGTAATCGTATATTCTGTAACGTATTAGGCAATATTGATGCATGTTCTGAAAGCAACGCACTCATCATGTTCTCAAATATGTATAAATAACCTTTGTGTAATATTTCTTTTTTAATATTATATTTACATCATTTATTAGAATCGCATTAATATCGAGAAATTTTTAATTGCGTCCCGCCTTTTTAAGTTTAGAGAACAAGAAATTTTATATTTAGGCACTGAGTTAAAAGCCAACGTCTTTGAAAGTTATAAACGATGGAAAAGCTGCAGGTATATACTTTTCTTATTGTTATAAGTTTAGCGTTGTGGCCACAATCTCACCTGATCTTAAGTGATGATGTGGCCAAGATGGTAACACACCAAGCCTAGTGAGAGAAACTGGCTCTCAAGTGCAGCTGCCGAAACACACCTATTGATGCTTGGCGATAGATTTACAACTTGAGGGTGGTAGCTAGCCATACGAGCATTAGAAAAAACACAACCACAATACTATGGTTTCATCACGATGATTTCCTTCACCGAAAGCTCAGGCTCATTACAGGGATTCGAACTCACGTCTATCGACGCTATATCCATACACGCTGCCACTGAACCATCATTGCTTCATAAATATTACACATAATTACTTAACTATGTATATTTTATTAAAGTATACAAAATATACGCTATAAGTACAGTAAAAGTACTTAACTAAAAAAACTTAAAAAGCACTAAAAGTAATTAAACTGAGTGATATAATAATTGTCGCCGTAGATTTATCCAATAAGTTTGTAGCCCACGGAGAAGAGTAAGTACCTCAAGTTTACAAAGTTAACACAAATAAGTGAGTGATGATGCCCGGGAACATTCCCCACATCAAAATCACATGTTAGAATTTCACAAATACCTAGTGATATGTGAGTGTCAGAGAAATTAACAACTGAACGAGATGCAAAATTGACATTATCGGAAAAGTATCAATACGGTATAATTTATATTAATAAATCTATAGTCCTATCTGCATGAATTATAAAGGACACTGATTGTATCCCAGAAGATGAAATAAGCATACCACCACCGATGTTGATAATGGCGCAGGTTGATGTTTTCCTCAACAATTTCTATCCAATACACTAAACCACTTGTCACAACTAACCGTTCTTTCTTGCTGGAAAGTACAAATGAAAACCCGCAGATCCTTTATCTGTGTATTGGATAAAATGAAACAAGAAATCAATAAGGTGCACCTTTTTTTGACTACGAGTTTTAAAGAAGCCAACTCAAATTTTTTAAAAGGACAATTTTTAGCCATACATAACCAAATATTCCAATTTTAAAAGCCAGCTTTTTAAAATTCTTCACTAAATAAATTAAGGGATTACATTTATGTTGTATTGTATAGTCTAAGAAATACCTTGATTTTTTTACTAATTTTTTTTTTATTCTGTATATATTATTATTATTTGTATCCATACTTTCTCACTATTGGCTATGGCATAGCATGCTATGTAACCGCAACCAATTTATAAGCAAGGAACGATCGACTAAAAGCCTCTAAGCCCGGTGAAGTTGTAAAAGCCGTAAGTAAGGCTTCAGTGTCCCTAAGGCTAACGGTATAGTCAATTCGAAAAAAAAACTAAAAGGGATTCTCGCTTCAGCCGTGATTGAGCTAAAACAGTTTTAACTAATTTAACGATGTTATAACTGGTTAACTTAAAGCTTAAACTGTATCGTTTATTAGAAATATGGTAATGGCAGAAATCCAATCTATATTTATAGACAGGAGTTCATATTCGAAAGTAGATTAATACATTTGATTTTTTTTTAAACCTAGTTAAAATTAATGATCCAATATCTAAGCATTTTATAAGTTAAATTTATTTAAGTCTACCCAAATAAATAATTGCATGATGACACGGCGCCGTGTATTTTGCACGCTTAAATTCCATGTTAGTACAATAGGTTAATATTAGTGATGTGCAGGATTCTTAAAAATATATATCCGCCGATACGGACATGGGTACAGATTATTACTGTCTTGATTTGCGGATACGGATACGGAACTCAACTTTTGTACTTTGTTTATTTGCAGTAGGCGCGTATGACTTTGCGCCGATAGATAAGGAACCCTTTTCGTAGTAAAATGATGGAATATGTTTAAACTCGTACGCACTGTGCGCGCGAGTTGTTGATTAGTGTGACAAAGGACAGCGTAAGGTAAATCAGTTCTTTCGGTAAATTTACAATTTCAAAACGATCTAATGCAACAGGAATATTTTATTATCATTAAAGCTGCCAAGCTACTCTTTCTCAAGTACAATCTCTCGTAGCTTAATTTTAAATATTAGCATGATTTTTTAATATCTTTGCATGTGTTTTGGTATAAGTTTGTTATTTTTGTATTATATAGGTTAATCTAAGTTAGTTACAAATAAAAACAATTTAAGACTTCAAAGTTTTTCACTGCTAGCTTTCAAATTTGACATAAGGAATGAATTAAAAAAATCTGTTTAAGATTCGCATGATATAACGGATATGGATGTTTTTCCTCTTGAATATCCCGCGGATACACGGATACGGCACATCACTAATTAATATGTAAATAAGTCAGTACGACGCCGGCCGGCGTCTGCGGTAAGGGCATGTAAGTGTCGTGGCCACACGGGTAATAAATTGATTTGCAAAAATCAACTGTTGGATTTTTGTATACGGGCTTTTTAAATGATTTTCTTTTATGGACGATTGAAAAGAATTTCATATCTAAAATAAGCAATTCAAGTATTTCAAAGCATCTTAGTACTGCGCGAATATATCGAGTTTAGATGATATATATTTATATTTACTTATAACTATATATTATGTACTGATGTAAACAATATTTTATTGATGGAGACCTAGTCACCTGCGAGTAGCTCTTTATTAACTATTAACGATATGTACATCTAACTTGTATTTATATATAAATATGAAGCTTGTCACATGGACAATTAAATAAGTATAATATACTAGAAAATAAATATATTAAAAGGGATTATGGAAATGAAAATGGAAAATAGATTAATAAGTGTAATCCGAAGGCATTTACATTAAATGAGATATAAAAACAGAGTACCTTATTAAAGTCTATTAATAATAGTAACACTTTCACCAGTTAAAAATGTCCAAGTTTTGAATATATCCTTAATAGAGTTGCTAATAAAATTCCGTTGTGAGAAGCGTGTGTTTAATTAGAACTCCATTCTGTTCCAATTTTTACAACAGCATCTTCAAGCCAGGATGAATGAATACATCCGCCAGGTAATAACAATAAAAATTGTTGGCTCTTCACAATTTCGAGTAAATAGTTTCAATTCTTTAGAATATCGATTACAATATGAGGGGCTCTTGCTGTGTAAGTATGACTCCAAATAATAATGTAGAATAAGAAAATATAAATAAACTTGTAAAATAATATACGTGTTTTCATAGACGTCCGATCGGCAAGGCTCTCTCGTAAAAAACCATCTGTCATTTTTCAATTATTTCGTGTCCTTCTATATTTTAAATTTAAAAGATTCTTCAGCCTAAATACATTATTAGTATACGACCTACTTATTCGATATATAAATCGTAAAAGAAGTTTGTATTAAAATATAATAAATGAAGTAAAGATATGATGCCTTCGGAAGCAGTCGAAACATAATAAATGAATTAATGAAATCTGAACTAATTTAAAATAAATATATATAATTAATAGATAAAAAATGATTGATAATACAATCATTACATTTCCCCTTTTCCCCGGAAAAATTTTTGAACTTAGAAAAATTTGGACAGATAAATAAATAAATATATATGAGCATACTTCACAAATTCATACATCCTTAACATACATCACAACATACAACTTCTCATAATATCACCACTCATTCAGTAGGGGATAGGGTTCACATTCAATGACGCCTACTCCAAAAGTTGCTCTTTAACATGACCTAGGCTTATTTAACGAGTTGTCTTCCGCTCGAATTCTTGGCTTATTTAAAGAGTAATTACCCGCTCTATAACAATAAATAAATACTTTTGACCTAAGGCTTATTTAACGAGTAGTCTACCGCTCTATAACCCCAATAATTATTAAATTCATATAAATACATAATAATAGTTATTAATCCACTTCAGGCATTAAAATCTTCACATCCAAGATGCTACAGTAAAATATATCGACGTAGGGTAGGTGTCGATATAAATAAGCTCCCGGGTAACTTTAAGGTTACCCAAGATAATAAAAATGTAGCATAGACGCTGAAGAATGTAATAAGCCTATCGAAGTACCTTTAATAAAATCACATTTAAAATAAACATACATGTTAAAATATTTAAATAAATAAGATATAATATAATAATACGCCTAATGGGTATTAAAATAATATAATGAAATGAAAAATGAATTGAAAGATGAATTTATATATATAGAGTAGATAAAAGATGAAGTCAAATATTTTTGCCAACAATTTTTACGATAAATCGTCTCACTTGTGTAAGTGGTTTTTTAGAATTTAGAAAAATGACTAGCTCAGTGGTATTATTTACGTTGGGCGCCAAATTGTCACGTGGACAATTAAAAATAGGTATAAGTACCGAAATAAATATATTAGAAGGGGTTATGGAAATGAAAATGGAAAATAGATTAATAAGTGTATTCCGAAGGCATTAACAACATTAAGTGAGATATAAAAACAGAGTACCTTATTAAAGTCTATTAATGATAGTAACACCTTCACTAGTAGGAAATGTCCAAGTTTTGAATATATCCTTAATAGAGTTGCTAATAAAATTCCGTCGTGAGAAGCTTGTGTTTAATTAGAACTCGCATTATTTTCCAATTTTTACAAAAGCATCTTCAAGCCAGCATGAATGAATACGTCCGCCAGGTTTTTCATTCATTTTATAATTTCAAGTAAAAGGTTTCAACTCCTTCGAATACCGGTTATAATTCGAGAGGTCTCTTGTTGTAACAAAATAAGTTTTATAGACTCCAGATAAATATGTGCGAGTCAAAACAATAAATATAATAGTAGATATAAATAAACTTATACAAATCTCATTTAAGATTGTACATTTGCTTTAGCGATCCGTGTCTCTCCGTAAGTCATAATCCATCCGTCATGTTTTCAATTATTTTACCGTCTTGTTCATATTTTAAATTTAAAAAGTTCTTCAGCCAAAATACAATATATACGACCTACTTTTTCGATATATATATACGAATGTAAAATAAGTTTGTAATACAATATTTAAAATAATAAATTACCTATAGATGAGATGCCTTCGGAAAGGAGCATAAACACAATAAATGAATAAATGAGAAATCAAATAAAGTGAAATAAATATATATAATTAAGAGATAAAAAATGATTGATAATACAATCATTACAAGCTCGGGATAAACTATGGCACATTGGTGGCCGTTGGTTCTCAAGAAGTAATTTAGAAAATGTTTTTTTTTCACAATTCAACATAAATTAATCACTAAGGATGTTTTGTGTAGTACATAATATGCGTTAATAACAGTATTTTGTAGTTTACCAAGAATCTAGTCTAATGTTATGTGCTGGAAAGAGAATTTCCCTCGTGTGCTGTTGAACGATCCTGGGACTAGGATTGGATTGTAATTAAGCACTGATTAACCTTACATAGATAGTGTTGATTTAGCTTGATTCGCAATTCAGTGTTTCGACAAACAAACACTCACTAAACCCCGGTACTGTATATCTCATAGAAATCGCTGTGCATTAGTATCTTTTCATTCACTAAGCTGGAAAGAAGCGCTGTTTTAAAAACGAATAAATAAACAAAAAAATTAACGATAAATTATTATAGAATATCTGGCAGTTTATTATAATTCAACTCAGTTGTGAAGTTAATTATATTGTACAAATATTTGTTCAGAATTTGCTTATAACGTACTTATAATATTAATAAATGTACAAATAGATTTAAGAGAGGGTATCTCATGATAAAACTTTGTATCGTATTTCGTAGCTTATATACACTAAAAACATCACTATAAGGAATTATTTGTGCTTGTAAAGTATGTAATAAATCGATTTACATGTACAATGTACATATTTAATCTGTGCATAACCTAATTTACTTTTACGATTACTTTGTTATCGTTCATTATTAATTGTATAATTATTTAATATTGAAATTGTTTAACTTGAGAAAAGCTTAGGTTATTACTTAAATTTACGTTTATTAATCATATTAATAACGTATTAGTAACGTAAGGAAAAGTTATTTATCAATAAAATATTTTATTGAACATGGCACGTTTGTGTTGATTGCATATTTAGTTGCGACTGTTGTTGCGTCTGTTGCTGATGCTGATAAACACCTGCAATGACTTCCATTTAAATAGCGCTAAAATAATGATTTGTAGATAAATATTGAATTTTGAAATACGTAAGAGAGAGAGAGAGAGAGAGAAAGGTGCTTGCTGGTTAGTTTTTGATAATAATCATAATATATATTTATAGTATTTAATAGAGTATACAAATTTAATGCTGTTTTGAATATATTTGTTTACAATATAATCGTATTATATTATATTATTAAACTTACTTTTCGTTGGGAGATTCCGTAATGTTCCGAGGATCTTCTTCTGCCTGTTTCGTGATATTTTTTATAATCACTTTAGAAACGGTAATAGTTTTAGGTTATATGCTCACTGTCAACAGTATATGTCTATCGCAAACTAAACACTGAGAAGAGAGAGGGGGAAGCGTCTGTCCGAAATACGACTAGCGCTGTGGGTTAGAGTGAGAGAGGAAGAGCCTGCCTACCGCTGCTGTATGCGTGAGAGAAAGGGAAGCCAGACAGACTGGCGCCGTAACGCGTTACGTTCATCAAGATGGCAGTTAAGTTAGTTAACAATAAGTTTAGTTAACAATTGGTGTGTAAAGGTCCTTGGGGGCCTTCATTTGAAGTACAAAATCAGTTTTTTTGATGACTGATGATGGATTAACGAGTACACTACTGAAGTGGTAAAAAAACAGTAAAACTTATGTTAACTACCCTGGCAATATTATTCGCACGGTCGTACGTGTTGTTATCTGGTTCCAAGAACGCACAGCTAAATGCACGTCCCAATTTTTTTGGTCGTAAGGCTCCATCTGCCTTTTTCTCAAGTCTGTGAATTAAACGATATACCTATTTAAATAAAAATAACATTTTGTAGCTTACGGAATGAAATAAAACAATAAATTATTTAATTTTATTTATTTTGTACGGAAAGCAACTGTGGTCCGCATAACAATATATAACCATATTTGACATTTCAGAAAAAAATGAATACACATATATGACTTATATGATGATATCATTTTACCGTAAACACCTGGTCGCATACGTATACAATGAAACAAATAAATAAATATTAAGTGCTGATTTTGAATAAGTAATATTAGAAATCCGAATATTGAAGCAATAAAAGCTCTCTAATCCATCATGTACCGTTTATTATATTTATGTAATTAACTGTGATTTACAAACATCGATAGAACTTAAATAATATATACATACTAAGACCTTGTCAAGACAAGCGATTTCGCCGCGAATCATCTCGCGCGAATTCATACGTGCGTCGGCGAGGTACTTAGGCGCTATACATCGCGTACACAAGTATCGTGCGAGTTTAAAGTTCGCGCGTAAATCTCGTGTAGTACGTCCAACTCTCGATTCGCGTGCAAACATCCAACGAGAGCACATATTTAGAAAAATGAAGAAACAAAATTTAGACATAAATGTTTAGAGATGAAATAGAAAAAAGACCGGCAATATGGGATATGGACTCTTCTGCATACGTGAATATAATTATAATACGAAGAGCTTGAGAACAACTTGTTTTAATATTTTCAGATAAAGAAAACTCTGAAAAAAGAGGAAACTATTGAAACTATTTGTCATTCTATCGTGAAGCATTGAAATTACTAAGTATTTTCTAAACTCCCTTCGTTTTCGTCTTTTTCAACGATAGTAACTAGCCAAAACTCGAGCGATTCGCTTAACTCCTTATTAAATACTGCTTGAAGCCATCGTCAAATGCTAATGCGTAAAATTTACTTTCTGGACGCGACTTACGCGCGATTACGCGCGAATTGATTCGCGGAAAAATCGCTCCTTCTGAACAAGGTTTTACTGTTTCAGATAGCTACATAATTTGATGCTATTTATACAAGCTTAACTTATGGAACTCAGTCTATGTTTATTAATACTTTACGTTATTTAAAAATACAAGTAAATATCTATATATAGCTACATATATATATATATATATATATATATATATATATATATATATATATATATATATATATATATATATATAATATCGTAACTAATTTCGTCACTTATTTTTTATCGGAGATCTAAAAGATATGTCGCCTTTGATATTAAATGTCTATAACAATCTAGATTACGAGTAGGTACTTATTCAACTAAAAAAAACAGTAATAAAATACCATTTTATTATTCTAAATATTTTCCTATATCTCTATAATTAAATAATGCTTCTGCAAATAATTACAATGTAGCCTCCCTGTTTACACTATGTTTACACGTTTTCCCTATGTTTACATAAACAAAATTTATTTTTATAAATAAACACAAGCAAAAAAAACAAAGTGCACATGCAACATAATAAAAATTAATATTTATACACCAGTCTTAAAATGATAAGAAAAAACATAAAAATAAGGGAAAAACAATAAATAAATAAGAAAAAAAAATACATATTTAACGATACCTTAAGACTATGGCATAAAAATATTAATTAAATCACATTACTTACTTTAATCACGTCATCTTTGTATGTAATGTGAAATAAACAATAGATTATAATGTAATTAATAGTTAAAGCAAAATTTCTAATAAATTAAAAGTCTTTAGAAAAAATACTTTGAAGCGTCTAATCTATGTAGAAGATTGTACAATAAAAAATATATAACTTTTATTTTTATTATTAAAGAAAATGATCACTCTAATATGTTGCTATCTTGATTAAAGTAACTAATGAGAACAAAAATCCATAACAGAACCGATCCTTAGAGAATGCCCTGTTGTAATCTTGTAGCCTGAAATCTGAAAACATTTTGCTAATTAGACTGTGAACAGAATGTTCCGTTAGAAAAATCCCCAGAGATTTTGTATATTTATAATTTCAGATTTATTCCAGTAAATATTAAAAAAAAAACGATTTAAAAAAATATGTAAACTGTATTTTTTTTTCTTGAATATACTTGGGTTTTTTAAATCATTCACCATGTTTATGTATAAAGTTCAATTATTATATCATTGATGGACCATTAAGGCCGCTATCATGTGTATAGACAAAATTCCTGTTGGTGGGCACTTAAACTCTAAATACGGTGTTTACATACGACCATAGATTTTATCGAAACTGACCCGAGTACAGAATGTTTGTACCCACTTACCCTGGGTTCCAAAGGGTGTACTTTCCGACGATTTATCAGCCATGATGTTTAGCCGTTGTACTACTAGAAAAACAATTTTAATTTTTAAAAATCATCATAAATATTATAGTATGTTATGCACATAATATAATATGATATAGCTGTGTCTCACGGTTTCATTCATGTTAAAGTTATTCGACCAACTGTCTACCTCGCCGCCGCCAACGCTTTTTCTCACTTCTCGTATTTGCCTACCTATAGCTTGTCACAGATTAATTAACGTTACTACTCCGCTCACAAAAACAATTCAAAAAGAGTTTATCTAATTTCAATGGTAGTTCCAGAGCTAAGCGAGCACAAACAAATAAAAAAAAAGAATCTCTTGAGTTTTGAGATATGTGTATTGTAGTGCTCATTTGTCAATGTATTTCGGTAGCTGCACTTTGAGAAAGAGTCTCCTTTCATAGCTTAATATTTTACTTTATCGACAATATAATTAATTAGAACATTTGATTGTATCCAAGCGATAACCCTAATCATACCTAAAGAAAACCATAAAATGTTTCTCGAAAATTAGTACTTAATACATTTAAAAAGTGAGGCACCAATGCGCTTAATTTTAATGTAGACCTTCTTATTCTAGCTATCTGAATATACGAGTAATACGAGCTGACCTTGTATAATAATTACGTATTGGTAACTTTCATAGTAGTTGTACAGAAAACGACAAACCATTTCTATTTTCCATCGGTGGCAGAGGCATAGCTGTCAAATAAAAACATCATAATTAGTACTCATAAAAAATTCAACACAAATTACATACGTATGAGACGTAAAAAGTTTTGTTACGTGAAAAGTTATTTCATAAAATTTAGCTTAGGTATATTTTCATGTTTAATACGTCAAAACAGGCAAGAAATTTATTTGTAAAAGTTGTCGTATCAGGCGATTAAACCTAGGTCGTACGTAACGGAGAAGGCCACGTGTCGGTTGTCAAAACGTACAACATAATACTGTAATAATTCGTACCTTAGCATAACAAAAATAGCAATATATTAGCATAGTGGTTATTAGTTAAGTAAGCGTACCCGTGAAACGGTAGTTCGGCTTTCTATTTTTAAAATAGTTAGGAACGCAATATATACATATATTACAAGCCAAATTAATTATCAAATTTAGTAGGTATACGATTATAATTTTAATATATATTAGTTTATTGATACTTACGATATAATTTGATAGTTCCATCGGTATCACCGAGGGAATTCTTAGAAACACATTTGTATGTCCCATAATCGGAATCAGTAACCCTTCGTATGGCAAGCCGTAGCACTGATCGATACGCCCCATCGATCTTCTGCGGCTCCAGACTCCCTCCTGAACATAGAAATTAGTTGTCGTGTACATGAAATAGTTTTTGAAAAATATAATCGGGGTGATATGTACCTACTTTGTTATCGATATAGAGGCCAAATATATATATGTTTAATTTTTGTCCGTCTGTCTCTCCCTTTGTATACGTATCACTTTTAGATATCCCACACGTAATAAATACAGCAGTTGCTATATATTATGATACATTTACATAATAATTAACGAGCATAAAAAATTCCAACTGTCCAATTTAGTTTAACTACAGTTTAATAAAATTATCTAAACTTAAATATATAAAGCGATGATGGCGCAGTGGTAGCGTGTACGACTTCGCGTCGAATGAGACGTGAGTTCGAATCCCTACAATGAGCCTGAGCTTTCGGTGAAGGAAAACATCGTGAGGAAACCATAGCATGGTGGTAGGGCTTTTTCTGATGCCCGCCTGGCTAGCTACCACCCTCAAGTTGAAAATCTGTCGCCAAGCACCAATAGGTGTGTTCCGGCAGCTGCACTTGAGAGCCAGTCTTCCACTAGGTTTAGCGTTTACCATCCTGGGCCATATCGTCACTTAACATCAGGTGAGATTATGGCCATTAAGCCAAACCTATAACGATAAAAAAAAAAAAAAAAAAAGCCTGGAAACAGTACAAATCCTAACCCAAATCTAAATTTCACTATAGTCTATTTTCATCTTATACGAGTAGACAAAAATTTAAATGTTATAATAATTGGTCCACAAATTTTATTTAATTGGTCCGGATAATAATAGAAAAATATTTAGAAATTTTTACGTTATATATCTTCTAAAAAAAGTTAAACAGAGTCGAGGGCAAAAATGTTAAGTATAACTCAACAGGACTATGGATCAGAACGAGGCCACCGCCTACTCTGTTGAGTTTTTAAACTCATTGTCTGCACCTACTGCGCATTGTCTGTGCATCCATCGAACACACGGATTTAAAAAATCAGTGTTGCTATAATGCTGCTGAGAAAAATGAGGCCACCAAAATTATGCAAAGTGACGGCACTACAGCGAAACGGTGCAGGTTCTAACGGGGTGCGAGACCGAGAAATACGCAATTCTTCGGATTTCGCTCTTATTCAACAGTTATCCTTTCCGCTTCAAGCGTGTGCTGTTGGTATGACAATAAATAAAGCACAGGGACAGACAGTCTGAAAACAGAGAGAGATGGCGGGAGATCGTGCGGAGAGCTGCGTCCGCCTCTATCACCGACTTGGATGCCTCGACATGACCACGACCGCTCTATCAAGAGCGAAACGACACATAAGTAGAAGACAGACAATGCGCACCGCGCGGGCACCTCACTACCAGCTGCTTTAGTCACGGTCAACTACAGTCAGTACGCGGCTTTATCTCGTGTGAGCAATGCCACCAATTATTTTGTACACACCCCAGGAAACTGATAACATTGTATACAGAGAATCATTTTGTATAATACAAGTTTTTGATACACTGGATTATATCTTTGACTCTATCAACGTGCATAATTCATGTCTACGTCATGCTATATATATATATATATATATATATATATATATATATATATATATATTATATGCAGGAAAATTGTGAAATTCGAAATGTCACAACAGTTTGTCTGCGCTACCTAATTGATATTAAATGACTCAACTCTGGTAAATGACACTTGGATAATTATTTATTTATTATGATTAATATTCCAACCTTTGGTATTTTAATAAATCTAGACTTACTCGATCTCCGAGCTATCGTATTACTTACCCTTGACACGCGGAAGTATTATATATATATAGAAAGAAAAATTTTCAGTGTCTATTAGACCCACGCGCGAATTGTGCTGCCTCAAAAATGCTTACTGTGGGTGATCATTAAAAGATAGACATATGCTATCGCTGACTTGTTTGGGAGACTTCATAAGATCAACAATTATGTAGAAGATTAATTTAACATATATCTTATGGTTTACTCAGCGTAATCCATTTAATCGCCCCAAAAGCGTCTTTCTTCGGTATTGATTCACCATTACTGTCACTGCTTATTTCGTATGTTATTTTATGTAACAAAATATATCCTATAACATGGCCAAATAAAATATCTATGAATTAAAGGAAAAACTATGTTAATCGAATCGTTAAGTGGTTTTCACGTGAAAAGAACATAAACGGACAGACAGACGTTGGGTTTTATAATAGGCAACGATTTTTTATGCTCATCGTCTTTTGTTTGATCCGTAGCTCCGTAACAGTGGTCGCAAGGGATGAGTGAAACCGATAGTTTCCTGAATTAATTACGACAGCCATCTATCTACTATTATATACTAATACTATTATACACTAAATATATAACTAAACTATAATATACTGACATAAATATATTTTACGGCGTAAGTAGTGAGAGGAGTTAATATATCATAGTTTTGTTCGTTTAATTCCTCCTCTGTCATAAATAAGACGTTATGATATAATTGACTTACCTACAGGAACTATTTCTCCGTTCTCTCGACTCCAATAACTGACTGGTTTGGGATACGCTTCAGTTT
This sequence comes from Saturnia pavonia, assembly GCA_947532125.1. Taxonomy (NCBI): domain Eukaryota; kingdom Metazoa; phylum Arthropoda; class Insecta; order Lepidoptera; family Saturniidae; genus Saturnia; species Saturnia pavonia. Next base: position 10,030,072 of record OX383903.1, read on the forward strand.
CACACTCCAGCACTAAGTCCGTACCTAACGCAGCCCCCACCAGCTGGTTTCTTATTGTTATCACCGGCGGAACTGTTAATCGTTCATAAAACTATTTTTCAAAATTATTTAGCAGGATTCACAGCATTTTTTTTCTTTAATTAAATCCAGGTACTTCTCGATCTCTCAGAATTATATAATTGAATTATAAACTAAATATTAACTTCTAATTCCATACGGAATTAGTAACGGACAAAGTTTATAACATTTCGATATTGAATATCTTGACACAGTATTTTAAGTAATAATCATTTAGTAATCACCAACGTTAGTAAAATGATTGTGAAATAATAAATAATATAAACTAATAATAACACATTTTGCCTACATGAAATGTGTATTTTTTATAACCGATGAAACCCGTAGCAAATACTAGCTTATAACAAACAAAAGATTGAATGATAACTTTATTAATAATATGAAGCTTTTATACTTATTATTTGTCACACGCTAATGGAATTTATTTAATACACACTTATGATATTACAACAAAGTGCTTGAACATTTTTTATAAAGCAAATTACTCAAAAAATGTATACGAAAAACATATAGGCAAAATATTTTATGATAATCTATAGGACATATAATATTGTGTACCGTCGTTAAACCTGCAAAATCTGTTATGTGCAAATGTTACTTTTCAAAAGAGTTGTTTTTTATTCTATTTCAACAGATAATGACATTTAAGAAGTTTTATTAAAAATATGTGTGGTTTTATGAAACCACGATGAAAGTGAAACTTTAAAAATAAAAAATAATAAAAATTATTGAAGACATGCGACATATATTATTTAATAACACACATTAACTAAAATTTACTTTTATTTGCGACAATGTAATGTAATGCGACATGCGATAGATGAACGAAAAGATTTGGAGCAATAGAATAAAAGTTTCACTTTAATAAAGTCATAGTTTTTCACTTAACCGTAATATAAATTTAGATTCGCAACATATTTTAAAGTAGCCATATAGTTCAGTGTCTTCAGACATTATTTAGTCTTTTCTAGAAATAGGTGAAAAGATTTCGAACATTCCAGACGGAAACGCATTATATTTCAGTGCATCTAGAAAAGAGTCCGATGGAACTACAGACATAAAAATAACACTTACATTCAACGGTTAGCATTATCCTCTTGCTTACAGTTGGCGGTACACCGTTGGAAGCAATGCACAGATAAGCACCAGCGTGTTGTCTATTAACACGACTTATATTTAACACTGGACCTTCAAGAGATGACACTGAAAATAAATATTTCCTTTTCATTTTCATATCACTTCGGTATTTTTTTATCCTTATAGGTTTGGCGTAGTGGCCACAATCTCACCTGATGTCAAGTGACGATGGGGCCCAAGATGATAACACGCTAAACCTAGTGGAAGACTGGCTCTCAAGTGCCGGAACACACCTATTGGTACTTGACGACAGATTTTCAACTTGAGGGTGGTAGCTAGCCAGGCGGGCATTAGAACAAGTCCTACCACCATGCTATGGTTTCCTCACGATGTTTTCCTTCACAGAAAGCTCAGGCTCATTGCAGGGATTCGAACTCACGTCAATCGACCACGCTACCGTACACGCTACCACTGAGCCATCTCATATGCGGTGTATTTTTATCTACACGACACAAATTTAATTCTTGACTTTAAATTGTCCTCTTTTATCAGTTAAGTAATAGTCAAATTAAGAACGAAATATAATTTTAATATATAATAGTAATATTGAATATAATAAAATAATGAAGAAAATTACATAATATGAAGACAGAACAAGAAAACGCAGTTAAAACAAGTAATATAATGTTACTCAAATTGTGATTTACAAGTATTACTTTGTAGTATATGGTAATAATAAAATTTAAGATACATTTTCACCTTGAATACCGTCTGAGATACTAATGGTCTTTGAATGTTCTCTTCGCCAAGTGATTTGTGGGTGCGGTGAACCGGTGGCGGCGCATGTTAGGCTTACAGAGGCGCCTTCACGTACTGTCTGGTCCGTACTCGTCCCGCGGTCAAGTATGTCGGGTGGCACTAATGGAAACAAAGATACTCTTAACCATAGATAGCAGAGTGAGCTGAACAAATTAACTATAGTAGCAGCATACTATGATGGCCATTTTGGCGTTTGTCCGCTCATGAAGTTTCGTATAAATTAATAACTACGTTAGTAAGGAGCAAATTGCTGTTCTTTATTGTCAATAGTGACTTGCAGTTAGTCATAAAATTTATCGAAATTATAATCTTAGGACACAAAATTAATTTATTACACTGATTTCCAAACTATATATATTATGGTCTTAAAACAGTTAACACGAATTGATACTAATATTATAAAACTAAAGAGATTGTTTGTTAGTTTGTTTGAGCGCGGTAATCTCAGGAACTACCTGTCAATATTTGAAAAAATATGTTACATTTTAGCTTGTTCATTAAAGAAGGATATTATAACCTACGAAAAGACGCGGAGCGGTAATCAGGAACGACAAGCAATCTGGCGAGTTCTAGACAACTACGGGAAGTAATAACAAGTGAGGCCGATCGATGGATTTCAATCCCTTGGTGGTCGCCGTTGTATTTTGATTGTAGTGTGCTTACCATCAGGGACAGTAAAGTCAATGTGCCAAACAATTATTAAAAAAACAACGAAAGCCGCGGTCGAGAGTTGGTCGAATAAATTTAACACGAAACCGTAGAGCACAGTGAATTTAATGTAACGTATTCAAATAATCCATTGTTAATTTGATCCATCTATTTTGTATTATACAGTTTGTAAAAGAAATTGTACCGTAACCTGTAACCACTGTAACCATTTTAGTAAAAATAAAATTACCACATCACAAAAAAATGTGTTAAGAAATAATTGAATATTTTGTACCACCATTCCTAAACGAAGACCTTTTAAATGTAAAATTTAATTAAATTGGTACGTATTTTTGCTTACGTGGGGAGTATTCTCAGGTCTAAATTGGCTTTGAAATTGAAATGTTTATAATTTCAAAGCAGGAAAAGTAAAGAATAATTTGTATTATCTTACATAGTCTGAAAATCAGCCAAAGGCATCATAATTTTTTTTTTCAGGAAAAATGAGACAAACGTATATTCACATAACACTAGATCTAGTATGGCTTTTTTTAAAGTCTGATCGAAACAAGTTTTGCGGGCCAAAACAAAACCATAAGCGACTATTCGGCTACTCTTCTAGTTTCGGCTGAAACTGAATCCAAAACTTATGTAGTTAATTCTAAATTTTATATATATCCTGTATCTTTTTGGCTTTGTAACAAATCATTCGCTTAAATTAAATAAAACTTTCATTTAAATTAACATTTACATACAGATAATATAGTATTTGTATCTATGTAAGCGATATCGGTTTTCAGTTAAGATCAATGAGTTTCCTTTCTACGCATGCAATTACAATTACAATGTCAACTACAGCATACTACCTTAATACTCGTAGACAATGTCCCATTAATATATTATATAAAAAGATAATACAGAACTCACCAACAACATCCAAGTATCCTAGTTGACTTTTCATAGGATCGGTGTTAATCTGACACATGTACCATCCTCTATCAGTCTCCCGAAGCTCTCTGATGTGCAGGAACCAAGTGCGATGGTCACTATGTGTGACACCCACTCGCCGACTCCTCGATATTACGTGCGTGTGGATCGTGAGGATAGTCTGCGTGTCTACTCTCAACCACGCAACCTGTTACAAAATGTTCACTACGAACGAGACTCACATTAAGGCGCACAGAGATTAAGGCGCGTTTATACTACATCTAAATAATAGTTCAATCAATCAATTGGATACAAAAATCAATAATTGAATGATTGGACACTTGATGGTTCACGATAAGTTCATTAAGACAATTTTAGAAGAAGAAATTGAAAAGATGAGGAAGAGTGTACCTAGAGTAAGGTTTTTCGAATAAGTGAAGGATACAGTAGGAGTCGTGTCAAGGTCAAAAAAGGCTGCGGATAGGGAACAGTGGCAATTGTTCCACCGACATGAGCTGAGCGCTTAAATTAAAGAAGAATAAATTTACCAAAAGAGAGTTAGCAAACATGTTATATTTAATTATTTATAAGTTAGCATTTGACTAAAATCTTACCTGATATGAAGTAATGTATGACCAAATATGGTAATACACTAAGCCTAGACGGATAGGCTCTCAAGGGTAACTGCCGATACACATCTATAGGTTCTTGGCGACAGATTTTCAACTTTAGGTTAGCTAACCAGTTGAATATTATAAAATACCCTGCAATTATCCTATGGGTTACACGCTTCACGCTACCACTGAGCCATAAATTTTTCATAAAACAAAATTCAGTATTGTAAACTTTTAGTTCGTCTTAACCCTACCAGCAAACCCATTATTATTTATAATTCTGGTACCTCAGGACCATCTACCAAACCACGATCGTATCGAAAATAGTATTCAGGTGATTGATCAATCAACTATCAAAGTAACAAATCTAAGTACTAAATTATATTTATACTTAGTGTATTCCTCTGTTTAACAAAATCGTAAAACGATTTTAATAAATTAATAGACCATGAATAAATATGCAAAGTAATGCTAATATATATTCTAATCGCGCAAACTATTATACCACTTACCGACCACGACAAAGCTTATAACTTATCTTTTCCTTTTTATAAAAATACTAGTATTCTATATAATACTTAGTATAAATAAACATGGTCACTAGAAACTACAAAGACTTTAACTGTTTTGTATGTGCATAAGCTTCACTGTGTTCAACGTATAGTTTCAAATGTCTTTTTGATTTAGCAAAACATACGTGTTCTACGAAAATCTGCACTACGGAGAAACTGTTGAACATTCTTACTTTCAATAAACAGCTTATTTGAGCATTTAGAAACGCGTATTTAGATTCTGTCAAATACAATTAATTAATTGTTGTTTTTCTCATCGATTCCTCACCTTACTTCTGGGAATTAATATTCTGTACTTAAAATACTAATATACAATTTTAATAGAAACACATTTGCTATCACTATTCAGGCCAGATAAATGTATACATATAATAAAATTGAGTGTCTGTTTTTAATGTCAAAATAATAGGTTTTTACTATAAGCATATGAAAGTACCATTTTTTTAATTATTGTCTGTCTGTTTGGTCCGAGTAATCTCCTAAACGGTTGGACCGATTTTTAACGGGACTTTCACTGGCAGATAGCTGATGTTCTAGGGCATAACTTTAGAAAACTATAGAATCTTTAATTATAGAAAAATAATCAGGGTTCCGCACAAATAATAAAAACATTTTTTACGCGAGCGGAGCGGTGGGCAAAGCTATTCAATTATAAATTTAGTTGGTTCTACAGCTCGAAAGCGAACCAGCGACCTCCGGATTTTTTGTCAGACATCTTGATTGCTAGACCCTCTAAGAGTCACGAAATCCTACGCTCAAACATTTCTATAGAAATCTATATAAAAAAAAAATTAACCCAATACACAGTTAATGTGAAAACGTTAATGTTTAATGCACAACCTGAGAGCAACTTATCACCGTTCTCAAGACGTTTTATAGGTCATGTGAGTTGTAACACATCTTTAAATGTGTCACTCGTATTTATTACGGTCACTGAAAACTGAATATCTAAAAAGGCAAATAGTTAAAACTTATCAAATAAATGGTTGTTCATATTGATGAACAGCCGTAGTTAAGATTGAATCAACACACAACAATCAGAATTACATTAACGTATAGATAGGTACGTGCAATTAAAAATAAAAATGTTTTATAAAAAGTAAATTGAACTGCGTGACTTTTTAAACTTCAATCATATTAAAAACGATGTTGGTGCGTGTGATACTCGTTTCACTCCATTCGTGAACACAATGATCGACCTGACCTTTGATGGAATTATTGTGTACCACTTTGAAGGGCACAAGCGGTATAAACATTGCCTTTGACAGCGGAAATTATCATAAATCAACTTGTTTTATCACTTTATTTCATTCGTATGTAGTTTCTCTGTATTAATCTACTTAAAAGATTCTACTAATGATCTAACTGTTTGAAGAGAAACATATTTAGTAGTCTGACTACCTCTATTTTATCAAATAATATAACAAATATCATTTCATGTACGATATTTGTGAGAAATATTTACTTACAACCTTTTTATAATAATTAATGAAAAATATTTTTATTTAAGTGAAAGGTAGGTAAATATATATAGATAGTTTCAAAAGTGAGGTAGAGCACAGAGAAATCTCTTTGAAAATTTATCTCTACTTAGGGCACCCGACTGGTGAAATACCTCCCTCCACCATACAGAAGATCGCAGCCAAATGACCTAGTGTTGTGTTCCTACGGTGTGTTGAATTTAGAGAACTTCTTGAAGTAGAGGGGTTCAAGGTCGGCAACGTGCTAGTTGATACCTATGGTATTATAATAAGCATTCATAGGCTACCGTGGCTGCTTACCATCAGACGGGCCGAATGCTTTTTTGGCACCATAGTATTTTTGTATAACTATTTAAATATAAAGGCTTGACCGGTTCTTATAAAATTTTGTACACGGGAAGCTTAAGTCACTGGTCAATAATTAATAGACTATAAGAATTTTTAATAATACTTTTAGAAACGGTAAAAAAACTCCAAAAAATACATTTTTATTAATTGTTATCCGATTTTGATAAAATTTTTACACTGGAAGTATAAGACATTTCATGATTGATGGGTTATAAGAATTGTCAATAAAAGTTATAGAAATTGTAAAAATAATAAATAACAAAATATTAATTCAGTAATAAATATCAATCGATTTTGATGAAATTTCGTCCAAGGGAAACATACGTCATCAAATGTAAAAAAAAAAAACATTTTAATGATTCGCCTATTTTATGAAATTGTGTACATGGGAAGTGTATATCATTCCATAATTGATAGGCTATAAGAACCATCATAATACATGTAGAAGTCATTAATTTTTTTTTTATTAATTTACAACTGATTTTGATGAAAATTTTACATGGGAAGTACATGATGAAGACATGCAACGGCACTTCAATATTGATGTCTACACCAAAGTCATCCAACTGTTTGCGAAGACCCATGAAAGTCGGTTTAATCGCTTTATCAACGTCCAGGCCTTCCAGCTTCATGATAGATCGAGCATGTAGAACATTAAAAAGGACTAAGCCATTTGGACGAATGTAATGAAGTATATAGGTAAAATTATTAAAATAAATACATTAAATGGTGGCTTACCCTTAATAGTCTTTAAGTGACGGCAAAAAACGTGATCCAAGATATAGTGTTAGCACTAAAAGTTATAATTTAATTACCTACTAGCCCATAAGGAGCCTAAAATGTAATCATAAAAAAGAAACATATATATGAATAGTATTATTTTAATGCACATAGAAGACAATGTACTTCTGGCCACTGTTTCTTATTTGTCATAATGACTATATACCTGCTCTGTATTTTTTTACCTATTCCTTTCTATATAAATAAAATAATTGAGGTTTGCCGTTGTGCGCACATCACGTAAAAACTACTGGATACATTTTAAGATTGATTTAAAGAAAAATGATCACGGTATCTTCATAAACAATAAATGTACTCCACGCAAGTGAAGCCGCGGGCACAGCTAGTTGTAAATAGTTTGGTTCATTGTACGCTTAATTCAGAAATCAACTACATACCTACTTGTCTGATATTGTATGCTATCCAATCTCTATTGCTAACTCAATTTAAATCTGTCATTGAAATTGCTCATTGCTCAACATATCAAATTACTTACTAAGTATGCAATACCTACCCTATAATTATATCCAAGATCATCATGTATCCACAGATCGATGCACATGGGCCAGATTTGTAAAACTAACGCGTATTTCAGACTAGATATTAGTCGTTTCTAACGAAACACGATCCCCGATAATTTTATCTAAATGTTAATTAAAGATATTGTATGAAAATTTTATTTATGTCTATTCATAATAATTTAAATACTCGATTAGATCATTTCTTTTCATCATCATATTATATAATCTAAGTACAGATTCAAATTCTAACGATAAGATTAACCAATCTTTATATATTATTTTTAAAGGTATTTTCGTGGCAAGGCCGCATCTCCTTTAATTCTTCATCAATTTTTTAAATTCTATGTTCACCGCAGTTGACTAAAGTAGTTAAAGTTCTCAATAAAAATATTGATTAATTTTTTTTTATGAAGATATATTCTAGTAACATGTAGAAGGCACCATCTAAAATCTTCACATATCAATATTAACAATCTTATTAACTAGCATGAGAGCTGTTACTTACATTTTTTGCAGTCCATAATGTACAAAATATTCGCACGGACCAGCTAGTTTATTTTAAAAGTTTATCTTTAAGAAATTAACTCACCTTATAAGTGGATAAATTGTGAACAGTGCAAGCAAGAATCGCTTCACGTCCAAGTGGGGCTGTGACATTCGCTATAGGACCGCTGAATCCAGGCTCGTCTGAAAAACAATTTATAGAGTGAGAATCCGTCTTAAACGAGGATGCGGGTCGTCGGCACAAGATAAACGGTGTAAAACGAGCTGCACGGATTAATCCTAATCTATATAATTCACAGCTCTAAGTACTCTAAACTTTCGTCTGTTAACACTGAATAATTTCTCGTTTTCATATACCCTATTTAAATCTTGTAAATAGAATAAATAATGAATACTGTTTAATGTTCTTATTTATAATTTTTTATAAATAATTATGAGATATTTTGTATTAAATAAATTGATTGTTGTAGTGTATACTCGTATGTCATGAAACTGTTTGTGTGAATACGATGTCATACTCGATAATGACGAGGAAAATGGATAAAATAACAAGACTGCGGACTTTGGCTTTGTTATTTGTGTGATTGTATTTTGGTAGGTTTTTTTTATCGCTATAGGTTTGGAGTGATGGCAACAATCTCACATGATGTTAAGTTACAATGTGGCTCAAGATGGTAACACGCTAAACCTAGTGGAAAACTGGCTCTCAAGTGTAGCTGCCGGAACACACCTATTGGTGCTTGGCGACAAATTTTCAACTTGAGGGTGGTAGCTAGCCAGGCGGGCATTAGAAAAAGCCTTACCACCTTGCTATGGTTTTCTCACGATGTTTTCCTTCACCGAAAGTCCAGGCTCATTGCAGGTATTCGAACTTGCGTTCATTGACGCGAAGTCGTACACACTACCACTGAGCCATCATTGCTTTAAAACAGGTGCAGGTCTTTAGGTGCAGAACAGTTAACATATTATTTTACAAGGGTAGCTTATTCTATATATCGTGTATATAAAAGATGTCGTTATTTGCTCATTAATGCATAAACACAATAAGTAAATAGATAAAAAGAAAAATAAAATTTTATTATATAAAATTATTTTATGAAATTCAGCACTTCGTGGACGATACAATGTAAAACTGTTGTTTTTAAAGTCGAACAAATTAAAGAAGTAAAAATATCTCTGAAAAGATGGAAAGGGTATAATTTATTCTTAATAGGAATTCTAAAATTTCCAATGAACATAATATTTATGTTTATGTTAACGAAATCACAGTAAATATCTAATTGTCTATAAAAAGTAAAATCTAAAACTTAGATATATGTAACATGATACTTCGGAGTGTGTAAGTTTTGAGATATCAAGCCAGCTTTATCAACACAGAACAAAATCTTTATAACACTAAGATCTAGATGATAAAATACTTATGCTAAACTGGATCGGAACCATAAGAGTGCATTTTTTATTATTTATTTTGCGGCAGAGTCCTCGTTCGCACACTTCACAAAGATAGATTATTGATATTAAATACTTTTAAATTACAACACAACTTATTGACTTGGCAATTGGCCGTGTGTGTGCCGGCCTAGAATTGTACCACCCCAACTCTTCCCGTGGGTGTCGTAAGAGGCGACTAAGAGACATATCAGGGGGCGGGCAGCAGCGCCCCCGCAGAACAACCCCACCACCAAACTGCGATCCCCAACCCGCCTGCCCAGCGTGGGGATTATGGGCATTTCCCCCTCATGAAGATTACAGCCAATAGAAAATGGCCCCCAGTTCCCGGCCGCCTCGCTATCCCTGGCCATGGTAGCGGCCATGGTAACGGCGGGGCAGGGGGTGCTAAGAATCACCGGGCTACATTAGGCTACCACATGCTTCATAAACTGACCCTGGCTACGTTTAACGGACGCACTCTGAGGCTTGACCATCATCTAGCGCAGTTGGAAGTGGAGTTAGAGAACATTAAATGGCATGTTCTCGGGTTATGTGAAGTCCGTAGAGAGGGCGAGGACACCGTAACCCTTGACTCGGGCCATCTTCTCTACTTTCGCGAGGGTGATAGAACATCCCAGGGTGGCGTAGGTTTCCTCGTCAATAAGGCCCTCTCTAACAACGTTCAGGAAATCTCGAGCGTGTCGACCAGGGTAGCGTACCTGATCCTTCGGCTATCCAAGCGGTATAGCATGAAGGTAATTCAGGTTTACGCACCGACCTGGCACACTCGGATGATGAAGTGGAGGATATGTATGAGGACATATCTAAAGCCTTGCACAACACCACTAAGGCTCACTTCAACGTTGTTATGGGGGACTTTAACGGCAAGGTGGGAACCCAGACTGGCAATGAATCCCGAATAGGCCCACATGGTTATGGAGTTAGGAACCACAGGGGGCAAATGCTTGTCAACTTCCTCGAGAAAGAGGGGCTGTTCTTAATGAATTCCTTCTTTAAGAAACAGCCTCAAAGGAAGTGGACATGGCAAAGCCCCGACGCTGTGACTAAAAATGAGATCGACTTCATCATGACGGATAGCAAGCACATATTCAGAGATGTCTCAGTGATCAACAGGTTCAATACCGGATCTGATCACCGACTGCTCAGAGGCTCTCTGAATATCAACCTGAAGCTAGAAAGAAACCGTCTGATGATGTCCACGCTCCGGCCTAACCCAATCCAAATCATGGCGGGCACCGAGAAGTTCCAGCAACTTCTTGGGGATAGATTTGTCGCCTTGGAACCCACTGATGACGCTGACGAGACCCTACACAATCTGGTCGAAACGCTGAGGGACGAGGGCATCCAAGTTTTGCAAAAAACAGCGTACTGGCAGGAAGTCCAAACTCTCAAATAAGACTCTGGGGCTGATGACAAGAAGACGGGAAACCACCCAAGCGACTTCGTCAGACAGGTCAAACCTGAACAAGAAAATTGCGAAGATGGTACGGCGCGACCTTCGGAGCTCCAATACACGCCTCATTGAAGAGGCGATAGAGCGAAACTGAGGGTCCAAAGTATTCACTCAGCAGCTTGCCAGGAGCCATCTGTCGAAACTTAAAACGCACGACGGGAGGACCGTATTGTCGAAGCCGGAGATCTTCGCCGAGATAGAGGATTTCTATGGCCGTCTGTACACTGTACATGCCCCCTATTCCCGACCAGACGACCATGATTCCAGAGCCACCCTGTCACGCCACTATACCGACGAACTGCCTGATATCAGTCAAGACGAGATAGTGTTAGCTCTGAGGCAGCTTAAAAATGGAAAAGCCCCCGGTGAGGACGGAATTACTTCGGAACTTCTGAAGGCTGGAGGAGCTCCTGTTATACAGGAACTACAGAAACTCTTCAGTGCCGTCCTTCACAGTGGGAGAACTCCTAAGGCGTGGAGCAGGAGTATGGTGGTGCTCTTTTTTAAGAAGGGTGATAAAGCCCTCCTTAAAAACTACAGACCCATCACTCTCCTGAGCCACGTCTATAAGCTGTTTTCACGAGTGATTACAAATCGTCTCGCCAGGAAACTCGACGAGTTCCAGCCACCAGAACAGGCCGGGTTCCGCGGAGGATATAGCACCATAGACCACATTCACACAGTGAGGCAGATTATACAGAAGTCCGAAGAGTATAATCAGCCCCTGTGTCTTGCTTTCGTGGACTATGAGAAGGCCTTTGACTCTGTCGAAACTTGGGCTGTTCTGGAATCCTTACAGCGATGCCAAGTAGACTATCGTTATATCGAGGTGCTGAGGTGTCTCTACGAAGCCGCCACTATGAGTGTCCAAGTACAGGGCCAGCAGTCTAAACCCATCCAATTGCGCAGAGGAGTGAGGCAAGGGGATGTCATATCCCCGAAACTGTTCACGAGCGCATTGGAAGATATGTTTAAAACGCTGGACTGGAAAGGTAAGGGCATAAACATAAACGGCGACTACATCTCGCACCTGCGATTCGCTGATGACATAGTCTTAATGGCGGAGTCGCTAGAGGAGCTAACCCGGATGCTGGACGGCCTAGCTTCAGCGTCGCGACGTATCGGTCTTGGCATGAATTTGGATAAAACCAAAGTCATGATCAATGGCCACATTGATCCAGGACCGGTCGTCGTGGATGGTCATCTTCTTGAAATTGTTTCTGAGTACACTTACCTCGGGCAGATTGTGCAGTTGGGTAAAAACAATTTTGAGAAGGAGGCCAAGAGAAGGATCCAGCTGGGTTGGGCAGCGTTTGGGAAACTACGTAGAGTCTTCTCGTCATCCATACCGCAATGTTTGAAAACGAAAGTTTTCAATCAGTGCGTCCTACCCGTAATGACCTACGGAGCTGAGACGTGGACACTCACGGTAGGGTTGGTCCACCAGTTCAAAGTCGCTCAGCGTGCTATGGAAAGAGCTATGCTCGGAGTTTCTCTGAAGGATAGGATTCGTAACGAATACATCCGACAGAGAACCAAAGTTATCGACATAGCTCAAAGAATTAGCAAGCTGAAGTGGCAGTGGGCCGGCCATATCTCGCAAAGAACCGACAACCGCTGGGGTAAACGGGTTCTTGAGTGGAGACCGCGACTCGGCAAACGTAGTGTAGGACGCCCTCCAGCCAGATGGGATGACGATCTGCGAAAGACTGCAGGCAGATGCTGGATGCGGACAGCTGAAGACAGGGCGCTTTGGCGCTCATTAGGGGAGGCCTATGTCCAGCAGTGGACTAATATAGGTTGATGATGATGATGATGATTATTGACTTATACCAAGTGAGTTCCCGACAAGTATTTTGAGTTAGTCCGCAACCTCAGCTGCGGAGCGCTGTGGTTGTTTGTTTACACCTGGTTGAACTTTTTTTTATATGTATATTGCCAGAAAATATTCGTTTTCTTTTCTCTTGAAAAGGGTCTATCCTTTGAAAGTAAAAGACAAGTATATAAAAAGTTAACTCAACATAAGGAATTCTAACAAATCATAATTAAAAAACATTAAAATTTTATACCTATGGATTAATTTGTAAAAGAGATCTTTCTCCCATCTTTCATCCCTCTGTGCGCCAACTGAAATATGGCCGCGTAGAAGACGATAAAATTCTTTAATGTGCGAGAGTTTACCGTCAGTGAAGAAATGTTCTCTTTCTAGATCTCCGAAAGTTCAGAAACGATTGTGTAATTTTTTTTAACACAAATGGGGAATTTTTTTTCTTATGGCAATACTCTAAAAGTCTCGCACACTAACGTGTCCGTCATTGCTGTGCTTCACTTTTGTCTTAGGGAAGCTCCATCTGCCATTTTTTATATGTCCATGGTTAAAACATACATGTTAAAATAAAACGTACATGTTAAAACATGTCACAGTGACTCGCTTTGGAACGCGGCGCCTCGGAATAAGCAAATGTATATGCAACTTTCTTTTGTGATAATTATATAGGCTGATGGATCCTTATATCGGCAGTCGGCACTTTCATTTGTCTAGACTTCTTAAAATTGGTGAGACGCAGTATTTTAAATTACTTACTAACAAAATTATGATAATGGTAATAATAAATGTATAATTTAAGAAAAGTCTATCTATATATTTAAACCGTAAATTTAATTAAAACAGATATTTATGATTATTTTCATGAAATTATGGATGAAACAGAGATTCATTCCGGAAATAATATTTTTTATGGATACCTCGATGCTGATCGGTTTTTTATTCCGAGCTAATAACTTTTCTATAAATCCATTAATTTTAATTTTAGGGATAAAAATTTACAATAAATTATTGATATAAAGAATGGACAAGGTCGTCAAGGAGCACGTCGTTTTGTAGGAATATCAAAGATACAATATAAACTGACGTTATAGTGATATGTATGAATATATTTAATAATTCAAGTAATGCATTGATAAACGGCACAAGTATATTTTCAAAAGAAAAAAAAACCTAAGTAATTTAAATAATTACTGAAGATAACTAAAGGCAGCCTCAATTTCACCTTTTGGGATATCGTATTCATCTTGGGACACGAGATAGAATTTTAAATATTCTAGCCAATTTAATTAAGAATGGTCGTACGTGAGGAACCATTATTAGTTTCTATTAAATAAATTAAAATATATTATTTTTCATCTATATTCCATTATTCTCATAAATGTTCTTCAGACGTTCTTCATTAAAAATGTAGCATTCCTTTAAAACGAATTATTATAACAAACAATGTGTTTATACTAGTTCGGCAAAATGATTGTTATATGTTATCTACAACTACAGGCTCTCTATCTATATACAGGCTACAACTCTCAGCTAGCCTTAAAAATGTTTTTGTTAAGTCAGAAGAAACGGCGCCCCCGAACTGCTTTATCGGCGTGCGCTGGCGTAATTGTTAGTGATATGTACATACAATGTTCTACAAAAATAGAGCTCCTAAGTACATCTAAAAAAGTCCGGGGATACCATAGGCCTATCTATTTTATGAAGATAAATTTTGCCTTTTATAGCATTTTCTTTGGACATATAGTTTGGGAGTTAATAGAAAATTAAAGTAATTCAACACTCGGCAAGAGCCGTGTGAGTTGCAAAGCATATTCATGAACTCCCGATAAAAATATTGTCTATACTGAAGTATTATAAATAATCAATGAGCAATTTCTTTTAAATTATGCGGGGGTGAAACCGCGGGCTACCGCTAGTAAATACTAACTCAGCTATTGTTTGACCAAAACTCATAAATTTGTACAATAAACATACATGTAACACATAATTAAATAAAAATATATCTTTATAATATCTTAACATAAAGGTAACAAATAACGAGTACTAACTAACTCACGATGGTATAATTTCTAAGTGTTAGATAAGTATAAATCTATGTAAACACACATATGTACAGATCAATGACTGCAGCAGAAATGTGTTTATAGAGAGCTAAGATTCTTTCTGCCTTTGACGAAAATTAAAACGTGGTAGTAAAACACATATTTAGAGTAGTTATTCATCACAGATCACTAAAACTTGTGTATCGATTACGAAAACAACACAGCCTGGGTAATCATTCGCGAAATACAAACTCATAATGAATAATAATCGTAAAACAACTATACAAAATCAACAGTCGACCTACAAAAGTTTCAAACAGCAACTAGACATCGGAAAATGTTTATTTTTCATACAACAGATATTGATCAATGATCCGTTCTGAAAATTCCAAGCAACTTTCGTTTACTTCGTTTTAACATAAATCTGGTTATGTACCTAATATCAAGTAAATATTAAAAAGATCCATCAAATCAATTTAAAAGACAATAGGTACTTCTCAATAGAGGTTCTATTTTGACTTCATTTTCATTTAAATCTCAGAACAGTCGAAGTACAGATTGTACCTAAATTATTAATGAAAAATAATATCAACATTATTTTTAAAAAGCTGATCTCAACGAAAATGTTATTGAAAAAAAAACGAAGACGAATTAATAATAAACCAGTCTTAAAATTAGAAATATAAAATACTTGATGAGTGTTATTTTAGTACCTACACAACATGTTCAGGCTCTCGACAAGTTTTTTGTGCATCACTAACAACGCACAAGCACGTATACAATAAATACTTAAACTGGACCGCAAAGAAAAAGGCTCGGTTAGAAAATCTTCAATATCTTCAAAAGTACCTGACCTAGCTTTATGAAATAAAGACCAAATTAAATAATATTTTAATGTGCTTAAATAAAAATTAAAAATAATGAATTCAAGCCTTTTATTTTTAATGAACGGAAAATAATTAAAAATTTGTTGTTTTCCAGTATTTTCGTGTAAATGTAGATTGGTTGCAGATGTGGCGTTACAGATATTATTAAAAATATAAAGATTGATCTTTGTCTCATGTCTTGTGCCTCATTTGTTCCTTGCCTAGTTCTTTTTGCAGCGTCTTTGATAAAAGCAAGGAAGTCGTTGCGTTGTTCCACACCAAGCATCACAGGGTGGAGCCCCTCCGTCCTCTCTCCGCCCTCACAACCTGCTGAGCCTCCGACTCGTCATTCACAGTGTCCAAGGGGAAGAGCGTTGAAGTGAGTAAGTCCGCGGGCCCCTGCGGGTCTAAAGTACTCCCACTGGGGTCCGTTAACAGGTCCTCCTCTCTTCTCCGCTCAGTTCTCCTGAGGACTCTGTAGATACCATCCCAGACGATATCCCGCTCCTGTACCGAGCGAAATGTTTGAATATTCATTATTTTAGATAATAACCCTGTTTATTTGTATTTAGATAAAAAAAATATCAATGACATGAGACTCAAACTAAAATAAGCTAGAAATTTAGCATGACAAATTAAGCTAAAGGTCATATAAGTACCTGACACGCTTATTATAGAGAACCCTGATAAAAGATTTATATCCATATTGAAAACTTCTGGGCAGACTTTCATTGGTACACAATTAGGTCAACCATGTTACGTGTCAAAAGTTCCGCTATAAACAAATTAATGTAAGCAACTGAACCAAATCTCTGTATTATATATAACTCTACATTTAATTGTTAAGAACAATAAATAGATAATAGTAATAGTCCACAAGTTTATTATTGTAAACAGTTATAACCTCTCTGACATGACATTTTGATTCCGGCGAGTAAATAAGAATTTATTCCATAAAAAGAAATCTGATTTCTCTTTTTCTTCTTGTTTTGTCGCCGCAAAAATTCTTGCCAGCGTCAATGTTATTAAGTTTTCGTAGTATTTTCTAATCTTCAAAGTGGGTTCTAACAACGTGGCGGCTCCCTTGCTAGAACTATCTATGGAGTTTTTGTGGCAACTCAAGAACTCAAACCAGTTTTTTATTTATAATCAACTTCACGTCTGTACACTAACCAAACTATATCACGCAAAATGCCACCAAAATTACATAATATAGAGTCAAATAACCTAGGTCCTAGGTGAATGGATTAAAATAAAAAACCACAACATGGTAGCCCAAGATCACGCTAAAAACTCCTTCTGAATTCTAATTTATTAAGAAGCTAAATTTGTACGTTTTTAGGAAGTAATATCTGGAACTACTCATGTCATTCTAAATATTTTTTTGTTTAATTGTCGCGAATGAAATCGCTAGTTCTAGTCTATAATTACTGTTGTGTGTTGGCGTTGACAATGTATAATGAATAAGTCAGTCAATAAAAGATAACCAATCACTGAACACGTCTCCTTATTTCTCCTCCCGAACCTGTCACATCTCATTACAATTTTTGTGTCTATTAGTGATCGTGTAACATTTGAACAACTAAACCAATCGAGATCACATTCACACAAAATATTTGTTTGTCGAGATTATGGTTAAGCTATGCCAGGAACAGAGATGGGACGCTGTTGGCGTTAATAACAAATTATACATTTATGAACAAAAATTACTCAGGTTCACAATAATTATTAGTTTAGTGTCAAAGAAGAAAATCACAAAATCTGAACCCGATAGATGGCGCCGTGGTCGGTTATTAACTGCCGAAATGGGCAGAACAACATCTGCTGTGCGAGCTAGTTCGTTATGATATTATTTATAGAACTTTAAGTCATATATTATTATAGAATTTTTATTCAATCATTTACTTATATACGCATTGCATTAATACATTTATTTTTCTCGGTAATTACAAACAATAACGCATAAACTACGGTTCCCCGAGTAAACGTGTTATCAAGTGTAATTCGATAAGGTGCTTAACTTAAGAACGTTAGTGTGTGACTCGCAGCTGAGCGTTAATGCCAAAATACCCTTTAATAAACCGTGTTTTTATTAAATTAGTTCTGTGACACGCGACACGCGAAACTTAAATATACTTACTAACAAAAACAGGTCAAGACTAACGTTGTGGGTTTTTAATAATATAATTATGACATCTTTAAACTAATTGTATGTTAAAACTGAGTAATGGTATACGAGCCTTGTAAATACGTTTTACTATTACGATAGGCAGATATTTCATATAAATCAACGTATTTTTGAGTAGAAAACAAACAACATTTCAATTATGTTTAATCATCTGCAATAATTAAATGACGAAATATAAAATAAACATATTATGTAATTTTCGGAGTGAAGGAGAATTTAAACTAATATAATTTTTTTTGTTGTTGTTTTTGGGACATCACATAAGGAAATTCGCTGATGAGATAGCACTACAAGGTCATACAACATCATGGTCATGTCATCTGAACTAATATTATATAACTCAAAAGTTTTTTTGTTTGAACCCGATAATCTCTGGAACTACTACTGGAACAAAAACATGTATTTTTGCATTTTATGTATTGAGGAAGGTATTTATAGGCTATCTAACATTACGCTGCGACCCTTAGGAGCGAAGCAATTACCATAAAAAGAGGTAGGTCAGAAAGTATCTTCAACGAAAACGAAATAACAATACGCATGAGCGCGTTCTATCAATAAAACATTGAAAAAAAAATTAAACACAAGTTAGACTTACATACGTACAAATATCATTATTTTGTTATAAAAAAAACCTAACCTTAATTTAAAGAGCCATTAAAAAAAAAGTGTGATTTTATGAAACCACAATGCAAGTGAAACTAATTAATATAACTAAGAAGTAATATTAATTAAATCATTGAATCGTTGTCACCTTCAATTATTATATCAATAACTTCATCTTCGCCTCAAGTCTCACAGTTCCCTACTCTACGGCCAGCTGTAATGCGACATGCGGTAGTTGAAGGAAAAAATTGGGGGCGATAGAATAAAAGTTTCACTTTAAAATTATTTCTCTATTAAGACATTCTGAGTACACAACACTACGCTACGCATTCAGCAATATTTTATAAACAACTAGATGTGCCCGCGGGTCCGCTCGTGTGGACTACAGAATGCCGTCGGTATTGTGGTCAACGTCGCCGCATCGCCCGCCGGTTATTTTAAAGATAAAAATGCTTATTATTTTATTTGTGCGGAACACTAATTATTTTTATAAAACAGAAGTAGCCTAAATTACTCCTTATAAAAACAGCTGTCTGTCAGTGAAAATCCCGTCAAAATCGGTCCAACCGTTGCAGAGATTAGTTGGAACTAACAAACAGACAGACAGAGAATTTAAAGAAATTGTATTTTGTTTTATTAACCGCATATACTTTCATATGCATTTAGTAAAAAGCTGTTATTTTGACATTACAAACTAATTTCAATTTTATTATATGTGTAGATATCACGACTGGGACAAAGCTTTAATTAAACTGAAAAAAATCGGTGTCTTTTGTAGCTGCTTACACTGCGGTAATATATACAAAACAATATAACATTAATAAATGTTAAGACAATGTAAGTAATGTTAGTTTTTATAAATTTTATAAGCCTGTTATCATACGGATAATAATAATAATAATGGATATGTCTAGGATGTTAAAATTTACAATCTATTTTATTATAATTGAATGTTTTTTTTAAATAATATTACTTTTCGTTTGTATGAATTAGTGTAAATGGATATCGGTTTGTTATTAGTTTATGTCAAAGAATAATTTTTTCAGACATAACACTATTTTTTTAACAAAAGTTCAAATATTGTAACAAAGATTATTATTGTATTGAGAAATACCTACTTCATTTATTCCGTATTTTATGTATAGGTATACACAAAAAAAGATAACGATTAATATAAATAATAAAAGATAACTGCTAATCAATATATCCTATACATAATCTATTAATCTATATATACAAAAAAGGATCTTTGTATTTGTGTTCCCTAAGGACTCCAAAACGGCTGTAGCGATATTGACTTTAAATTTGCTAGTTTTTATTAAAATTATAACAAAATAAGAATATCACAAAATAATAATTCAAAGATAATAAATTAACATGTATTATATTTTTTTAAGTGAAAACTGCTTTAGCCGCGTTGAGCACTTTTTGGTAGGAGAAAATCTTATGGGTTCGCGTCACCGACATGCTAATGTTAATTATATATTGTATATCCCTATCTATTAGTATATATGTCTATAACACGCACTGCTCTGATATCATACTGGCGCATGAGCAGCGGCCTGTGTACACGAATACATATTTATACGTATAACACATCGTATATACATCACCGTGTGCTGTGGCGCTTTAGACGCTTTTTGGATGCGTGAAATCTTGTGAGTTCGCGTCACCGACATGCGTAATAGCAGTATACATGTAGCTATACAGGTGACGTATTGTCCAACATTAGTGCTTACTATGTATATCTTTACAAGTATAATTGAATGGATTTAGTAAAAAGTTTAATGTATTATACTGTACATTGTTCAAATAGTGTTTGAGTTTGATTATTATCTTAATTGTTTAATTGTAGTATCACTGTGCAGTACAGTAGTGAATACTAAATAAATATACTAATATTTGAAGATGAAAAATAAATACAAAAAAAAGTTTTTTTTTTTAATATTCGTATTTATATTTGTTTGAAAATAATTCTTAATAGTCCTTACAGAAAACAGTCCTTATGACTGACAATTATTTTTTTATGAATATTATTTATACAACGTATCTATAAAATATACTATATAAATGAAAGTAAACGACTACGATTAATTAATTTCGAAATAGCGGTATGTTTATCGTGATGTATTTTTAAAACTAGGTTTGATACGTACACTTCCGACGCTGTCACTGACAAATTACAAGCGCACCCCGTCGCGGTCCCTGCCCCCATTAATTGACTGCACGTCAAATTTGGCCGCGATATAATCCAAATATACGGAAAGTGATCCCTTTTAACTTTTCGACTCGGCTTTTCCTTTATAAAATTTTCATCTAAAGTAAAAGAAAATTCTTCAAAACGGAATATTTTAGGTCAACACTTTACAGATGCATGACGCATGACGTAAAAATAGATACCATTTTCTTCTATGTACAAATGTACTCTGTGCTTATATATTATCATTTGTTTTTATATATATGCAAACTAACAGGTTTGAGAAAATGAAAAAGTGTTCTGTTAGATATTTATCCTTAAAATACATTAATTTTAAACGTTTAAGTGATTATTTTGACATATTAGACTGTCAAATTTACCTTCCCTCGGAAAAAGGTTCCCTGTAGTGTACTGACAGGCCCGCGTATTTTTTGTTATTTTTATATGTTTAGCGTTGTGGCCACAATCTCACCTAATCTTTAGTGACGATGTGGCCCAAGATGGTAACACGTTATGCCTTGTGGGAGAACTGGTTCTCAAGTGCAGCTGCCGCGGAACACACCTACTGGTGTTTGGCGACAGATTTTCAACTTAAGGGTGGCAGCTAACAAGGCGGACATTAGAAAATGCCCTACCACCATGCTATAGTTTCATTGCGATGTTTTCCTTCACCGTAAACTCAAATTCATAGCAAGGATTTGTTTAAAATTAAAATTTCTCAGACTAAATGAATGACACAGATGTAACGTTTAGAACACGCGAGTGAAGCCACCTAAAGAATACCAAATAGATGAGGAATACCATTCCGTCCGCAGTGTTCGCAAGTCGCGGTCGGAAGCGCACGTCCAGTTACAATAACAAAATAAACGTTATTGTGTTGTACTGCGTCGTAAAAGTGTACAAACACTTTAACATATCAATATAGAATACTAGACTGACATTGCATAGATAAGTATTAGAAATTCAATACATTTTTTTATAAAATTGTAAATATTTTACTCCCTACGATAGAGTTATAGGGTGTTGTCATAATGCGTCTATTTTTCCCAAAAATATATTGCAGCTTTCGAGAGTAAAATGGTTTCTTGCATTTAACCTATTATTTTTTAATGTAAAGTTAGTTTAAACGTTTGGTTTTTATCAGGTTACCAAGAGGACAGACTTTACGAGACAAATGGGTAGAGATTTACGTATGACTGGAGAAGATATAGATGACAATTTATTATGAATATTGTAACCATTATCATAAATACTTATTATGAAACATGATTTAAAAGCACTTCTGTGTACATCAAAATTCGAAATTAGAAACCATTGTTCGAGAGCAGAGGCAATACCTATTACCGAAATTTTATGCAAAATCAAGGTTTCTAATTTTCCCCCGACTTCGTAAAAAAATATTAAAAGAAACAGGTATCTGCGTAGCCTGGTATACAATTTTCTTTACAAATGTAATGTCTGTGTGTCCGAGTTCCATGTGTTCGTGCATCGGTCACCCGTTTGAACTTAAGCTTTGTATAGATATTTTTGGCGCTTACGTGAATGTTGGCAGCATGGTTACATCAAAGTACAGTAGGTGGCGCGTGAGTTGATTCAACAAATGTATGTCCTTCGTGTAGTTTTCACACCATAAATAATTTATAACACCATAAATGTAAGTTTTCAGGACGAAACCCTAAGAAAGATTTATACTACATATCATTAAGCTGTTAAGTAGGGGTCTAAGCAGTCTTACATATAAAAAAATACGATTGTGTGGTCATGTCCTACGGGTTCGTGCTTCGTTACTCCAATTGGGTTGAAACTTTATACAGTCGTTGTCGGCCCCCGCGTATAGGTTTCTAGCAAAGTACTATCAACGTAGGTAAATTGTGTGACGCGCCAAGTCATAAAAAACGTATTCTAAATGGAAAAAAAATATTAAAAAGTTGCTAAGTGCATGTCGGGCCACAAGCAGTGTAGGGTTCCGTAGTTGCCCCTCACAATATACAGACTTAAGAATGCTTATGTAACACCGGACCGGACCTGGGGCATATATAGACATAGGCACTATCGCTACGCACCCAGACAACTTAAATCGGCTTAATTAATATATTATAAAATGGATTTTAAGAATTAACCTCTTATATATTACTAGCTATACCCACGACTACGCTCCGACTATGCCGCCGGTCGAGCGAATCGTGCTGCCCCCGCTCAAAAGAAGGAAGACATAAATGCTTATTATGGGTGATCCTTAGAAGGTGCATATATGCTATCGGTAACTTTTATGGGTTTTTTAAGATCTACAATTATGTAGGACACTAATTTCATATATCTCATATGGTTTACTCAGCGTAAGTAATTTAAGCGTCACAAATGCGTCTTTTTCCGATTTGATTCACCGTTATCGTTACTGATTATTTTTTATGTTACTTTATCTTACAAAATATATCATATAACCTGGCCAGATAGCATAGCTATAAAATAAAATGAAAAGCGTGAAAAGAACATTAACGGACCGACAGTCAGAAGACGTTGAGTTTTATAATATGTATAAATGTATGAATATAGGTATATACCTAGTGTCTGTTTTATGAATTAATCTACGTATATAAGAAGACTACACGGAAATTATTATCAGTCCCAAAAAATAATATATGAAAAGGAAGCAAAAAATAAGAGGCTTAAATTTTTTTTTCAAAAACTTTTAATTTAATTAAAAAAGATTCCAGGAAACTTTTTATTTATTTGTAAAAAATACTTTTTAGAGAGTAACTTGATAAACGCACAAAAGCATTAATTGGCTTCTCAATTACATATACGAATAACAATGTTTAACCAAATTGCTTTGCTATTTTATTTATTAATTAAGTAGATATCAATAACGCTTTCAATATTTTTTAGTTATAGCAGTGTTTTACAATGTTTATCAATTCATACCAGTTCAAACTATTAAGATATTTTAAAGGAAATTCAATGTTTATTTCTTGAATTCGTTATTCATAGTGTATTTTAGCTTTTACGTAGGTGTTATTTACAACACTGTGTAATATATGCTATTTTCTAACTTCACTACCAAAGATTAATTCTTTGATCTAAATATTTCATAGTGAATTTAAAACAGTAATACTTGTGTACCATAAATAGTTTTATTTAACATACTTTTTAGTTTCTCCAAGTGAAAAAATCATATAATAAGATACAGATAAGATACAGATATTTTTAGATACAGAGGAATACAAAATAGTAAATAGTACACAGACAACAACAAAAATAATTTAAAAGTATGTTACATATTTTATGAAACTACTTACGAGCTGTAGCATCCGTTGTGCCGGTTAGTAGCCAATCCAGTACAAGTAATGATAATAACATTTTTTCACTAAATAAAACAGTTAAATTAAAACAACAATTCATTTGAAGAATTCGTTGTAAAGACTGAAGTAACTCGTTGGGCGCTACGTGCTACATAAGGAAATATTTTATATGTACGCATATAAACGAAACGTGCATTAAGAAAATAATTTTCAGTAACGGAAACAAACTGAAAAATAAAAGTATATATGGTGAAAAAACCTAAGTATTGGTTTCGTCGTTAAAAAACATAGTAAATCACGCTATAAACTTTTCTTTAACTTGCATTCAACACACGCAAATAAGTAATTACGGTGCCGGTCAACTTCGAAATCGTGTAATAGTTTCCCGAAATTCCGTGAAAGTTTTATACGTAACGCTAGCAATGTGACTAACACGCGACTACCTTCGGTGAAAGCCGAAGGATAACTGCAACCAACTTGCACTAGTACCTATTCGAAGCAACACCCCCTTTTATCTCCATCCCTTTCCTAAGGTAGGCACGCGTACAATTCATTACACAGCCTTCGCTTTAACCTTCTGATTCTGACATTTTCTACCATAATAAGGTTGGAATATTACATTTATTGGTGAAAGCAAATGAGTATAAAGAGCCGGAGAACTATTTCAATAACCCTACATTAGTACATTCATACATTAGTACAAAACGAATGTAATTATCTATGTAATGTATTATTAATACGCTACAATAATGTCTATATTAAAGATATAGAAAAAAAATTAGAATTGTCCTTTTTCGTAATAGTTGATTTTATATTTCTTTGCTTCTAATTGGTGTAAGTTTTCATCCTACCTGAAAATCTTGATGCCTCGTTTAATCTAAAAATATCTGTAATAACTTCAATAAATATAATGACGTAATTTTTAATAAATTTGTTCTAATATTCAGTTACAAACTTTATTCAATTTTGGCCCAGAGCAAACAGAAACTTGAAAGCACTGCCACCACTGGTTCGGAAAACATACCAGTAATCGAGAAGAGTCAGCAAGAAATTTCATCGGGTTTACCAATTATTATTTTATTGAAAAAAAAAAAGTTACAAAACCGTTGAAAAAATGAAAATTAAAAAAGTTGCCTTCACCTTTTTTGTGGAATTCAGTTCAGTTAAATTGTTAAAATACTCTCCTGTCATAAACAGGTGAGATGGTCCCGCAACGTGACAATCCATAGATTTAATAACTCTATTAACCCGCCCTGCCAACGTGCGTAAACGGGTCGAAAATTGTCAGAAAACAATTTCAAAAGGTGCTAACTGATGTTAAATTGGAAAAAGGCTGGTACTGGTAATTCGGTAGTGGTAAATGCTAATAAAATAAATATCCAAAAATAAAGAAATAAAGTCAAAGAGGTTTTTAAAATAATAGAGGATGAGAGAGAAGATTTAGAACATCAGCAGATGATAGTAGCGAGGTAAAACAAAATTAATAGGTACATAAAAAAAACATTTAGTGTTCACTATCACCGTTTAATAAAGTTAAATATCCCACTTATTTTTTACTGCATAATTTTTAGTTGGTTTTATATAAAATGTTTCTATAGCCTTTGTCCATGTTATTTAGCATATTATGTTGTGATCCCATCATTAAAGTATCACAGACCTACCATATAAATATCTATTCTAAAAGATTTTACCCTAATACAGTATGTTCTCAGTAGCTTATTTGTCAAATGGAAATAAAATTTACTCTAAGCTAAACATCATATAAATAAAAAAGTGTTATATATGTATTATTGTACTTAGGACCTCACGCAGCTCTATCATAAATTTTAATTGATTTCTGTTGGTTTCATTTGCCCGTAAAGCATTAACTTTACGAAACTGAAACAATTAAAATACATTAATCAACTAGATTCTTATTTATTTTTGTAAAGTTCATACCAAAGTGACTTCAAAAAGTTTTCGGTTAACTCAACTTAAATTCGATACAAAAAACAATAAAAGCGTAAAAAATCCATAACTTTTCAAAGGTTTCATTTGGTTACTTAAAGCTACGAGATATTCGAGTACCTATTTCCGAACACTTGTTAAATAATGTTCCAACCAAGTCGCAACCACAACACCCAGAAAGAAACCTTTTAAATTCTTTTATGTCGAACATTGATTTTTCTTTGATTATTTACCTCTTACTTTTACCAATGAACTTTTCCTCACCGATAGGTTGTATTCATGCATTTAAAATAGATCTCAGAAATAACAATGTATTAATAGAATGAAATACATTTAATATGAAATAATTTATTCATCCGCACGATTGATTTATTCTTGCCTATTACTAATACTAATTACAATAGAAAAAAAAAAACAAATGCGGGCCACGCTCAGTTTATCGTTTCGTAGTTGCCCGTCACAGTATGCAGACTTAGAAGGGTGCTTTAAGTAATTTTCAATGGAATTGTATGAAATTACTTTATAAGTTTGTCGATTATTACTCGTTAATTTGTAAAGCATACAGTAGTTGTGACAGTTTTCTTTTTAACTTCGTTATAAATTCTACTGCCGTGATTTATTTCACATATGTAATAAAAACCATTTAGCTGGCAAGAAGAGGGATACTTGATTCTAACAAAAATATGAAATTTAAATCTTAATATTTCGCAAAAGGATCCCTTAACGAAACATTGTATTCACACACCCGCAATATTCTTGAACGACCTATCCAACGATACTCCACTTCATAGGATAGGCGAGAAAAAATTATTCACAAGTTACATGTAGATGTCACCTAAAAAAATTTCACTAAATAAGCGGGACTCAAACTATCGACCACTCGTTCTGTACATACAACAGTGCGTAGAACACTAGTCATAACACAGCTAGACTAACTGCACGACGGTCATAATTATGAAAATCCTATATATTTATCTGTCTCTTTTTAGTTAAGGTCGTGTCAGACACTTTTTCCAATTTAGCACCCATCCCGCGATAAGGAACTTCGTTCCAAAAACAATATATGACCAGTTTACTACTGGTTTCTTTATTCTAAACCAGCATAAAAAAATTCTCGATCTGTCATCACCCCACTAAGTAGAAAAGAGAAGTTCCACCGACTGAACCAACAAATCGATTGGCCTTATTTGTGTTACGTAAGGTAATATATCAACTTAAAAAGTACTGGTTAGTTTTAAAAATAACATACTATATCATGTCGTAGATAATTGAGGAATAGATTTTATGTAAATATATTTTAGAAAGGAGTTAAATATTCATAAAGTTTAGGAAAAAGAGAAGTAATTGTTGAACTGGCTTTACGAGACTCCTCGTTTAGGTTTTCCCTTAAATTTAGTTGTGTATCGAAATTAGAGGGTGCATTACTCATAACGACATTCGAATTCTTTGCTATAATTTAAAAATAATCTCTATAATAACTACTAGTAAGTGCAAATAATTTAATAACCCAAAAAATGCCAATCATATTTATTTTACTATGCACCTACGAAAGTAAATTATTATAATATTAATAATGACAACGTAAAAATATTTAGTATTCTTAATAAACTGAAATGAAATAGGTATTGTCTATAAAAAATTATGAACAAAAAATTCTTGTGATTAAATATATTTATAAGGGGAAGCTTAACTTACAACATAATAATAATATTTTTAAGGGTTTCACTGCTAATATAATATATAAGAAATATTAGACATATCAGATACTCTCAATTACGAAAATGTATAAAACGATTCATAACAAAGTTAACTTTAGTCGTTTGCATTTATAATAACTAAACAGTTTTTATTACATTCCTAGCTTCTAATCGACTGCTATTTAATTTACATTATTTCCTCGACTTTGCCGTGGACACACGAGTGAATTCCAAAAACATGCTTATAATTTATTTTGCTTCCCGGTAAATAATGTCCGGCGAGCCGGCGCCATACAATTGAGTTCTGCGAACCGTCGGGTATTTCCTTGCAACTCCCCTAGGCCACCCTTCCCGACCTTAGAATCATCATTAATATTTATACTAACATGCGTCACTCCACTTTTATCTTTATAAATTCAATACACTTTTTATTTACATAATTTTAATAAACTTCTGATAATAATAGGCTTAGAAATATCGTAGAAACTGCGCGAGCTTCGACTGCTATGTAAAGGACTACATCCTAAATCAGGCGTTTCAACTTTTCTGACACCGAAATCTATCAGAGATTGATCTAACATTAGACTATCGTCTTATTAGAATTCCTTAATAGATGGTTAAACAGTATTAACTTTAAACCACGTGGATTTACTGCTCGCGTCAAACATCCACAAAGTACAAATACAAGTTCCGACTGGTGGAATACCTCCAGAAGATCGCAACCAAATAACTTTTGTGTTCCTGTGGTGAGTAAGGTTTGCAGAACACCTTGAGAGGGGGGTTCAGGTTCGGATACTCGCTAGTGATATCTATGTCCATAGGCTCAGTAGCCGCGTACTATCAGACGGGCCGTATGCTTGATTGCGACTTTTCTAGCATAAAAAATATATATAATCGTACGGACATTTAAAATATGTTTTTTTTTTGTTTACTCTCTAAGAAATTTATTAAATTTGGGAAAATCTTATCATATATTAACTATAATGTTGGAAGTTCCTAAAGAAGGAATTATAAACAGTAGAGGTAGTATGTAGGTATAACGGTGTAATTAATAAATATATTATCAATATAAAAACCCTTCAGAAATTATTTCCCTCTTAGTGTTTTCAGATTTTAGAAGCTTCGTAAACCTTTATGATTTTTGTAGTATACCAGCTTTTCATCTTCTAGCTCATTGATGGATCATCCTGAAGTTAACTGTCGCGTCGATGTGAAAGGCTTAACATCCCTTTAGAGTGTACCTATATTTATTGACTATTTACAAAGCAAGCTTCTTATTATATAAAGCGAAGCTAAAGAAGTCTTCTTATTTTGTTTTTATTTTTTTATATTAGCTTGGCACATTGACGGTACTGTTTCTGATGGTAAGCATAGTACAATCCAAATACAACGGCCACCACCAACAAAAGACGAGTTATGCTAGTATAACTCGAATCAATTAATAACCCAAATCTGTATCAGCTCCCCTCTTCCTCAATAATCACTAACTAAGTATATTCTGTCTTGAACATTTCGTCTCACATGTATGTGTCTACATTATATTTACGTTTTTAAGTGAATTATTATAATCTCGTTACTACAGACAGAAATAAGGATGAAACCATACAAACGTCATAAGTCACGACAAATGTGAATTTCCAAGAAGGCGTTGGGCTCGATTCAAAGTAATTATTGAAAGAGCAATGAGCAAACATTTATCTAAATTTAGAAAACGATTACCTAAGATTTGAGAATGTTACTAAACAGAACTACCAAGTCTTCAAGAGTAAACTGGTTTTATGAACACAAGTGTCACTTTAATTTTACTTTATGGCATGAATTTTACAATGAAAAAATGTTAATACTTTGTATATATTGTCATATTAATTTTAATATAAAATATTGTTACGCTATTTTTCCCTTTCACTATTGGGTGGAAAGTATCTTCTTTTTATAAGTGCCAAAACAAATTAGGTAACCACAATTCACCATATCGGTCCTCTGCAGTATTATAGATTCTTCATAACTTATGTTATAATTGTCAGAAAAATTAATGCAAACGACAATAGAGATAATCAATATTCAATGATTAAGTCAGTAATATCTATTGATAAGGATTTTAAAAAATTTATCCTTTGAGAGGGTTAAAAATAAGATGATTCCTGAGATGTTACCGATGGAAAATTCCTAGTCTATACTTTAATATTATACAGCTCAAATTGTTTTGCTTATTATACGCACTAATCACATAATCTCTACAAGTTAGATTTGAAAAATTCTATTTTTTTTTTTCGAACTGACTATACTGTTAGCCTTAGGGGTCTTGAAAGCTTTGCAACAACATCGAAGGGTGCCAGAGTGGCCGAACCTCGGCTCGGAGTGTTGCGCGTATGCAAATAAGTCGCGATCTGGCTAATTCCCTATCATTTGATCTAAACTAACTATACATATACATATGTTTCTTCCCCCTGGGAGGAGGGAAGGAGCATGTGTATGTGTATTTAGTGGTCTGAAAATTTTTGTCTAAAAAACTAGGCAAAAAAAGAAAAAAAAGTCCCTTACAGAACCTATGTACCTATGTGGTGTGCATGTGTGTATAATGCAGTGTGATGTGTGTCTGTGAAAGCTAGTGAATGCAGAGTCACTGTATCGCGCGAGCGGCTGCTTGGCTCAAGGGCTCCATACCGATGGATCGGACTCAGGCTTGAGTTGCCGCAGTGGAGGGCGTGGCGGGTAAATTCTTGTTGACTAAAAAGTCTATTTATTGAAGAAGATTCTAGTTTATATAACTTTACGCTACGACCCTAAGGAACGGAATTATAATGAACGCCAAGCAATCTGGCGAGATGTAAGAAATGACAGGAAGTTAAAACAACGATAGGCTACGATAGATCCAATAATTATAATACGAATGAAACAGTGGGGCACACCTAGTAATTAATAAAACTGTTTCAGTTTTTACAAAGATTTAATAAATGTAAAGAAAAGCCACTTTTTCCAAATTTAGAACATGGTATTTAAAATAAACAAATGTTGTTAAACGATTAATCAAGTAGGTGAAATGTTATCATAGAGGAGAATGTAATAAAATACAATATTTTCTTTGAGCACAGTAATATTATGGGATATTGTAGCTCTAGGTTCACGTCAGAGATAGAGAAGCGAGGGTTCGCTTTGCGAACATGTGACATATTGCTTGAATCTGCTGCGCTCTCAAATCTGTCAAGCGTTATTAAACTATGACACGTGTGATTTATGTACTCGTACTCTCACGACCTGCTTTATTGTTATACGATATGCTGAATATGACAATCGTTTCTCTAAATATTTCATACAATTTAACTGTGACAATTACGAGAAATTATTATAAATTTAATTTATAATGTTTGAATCATATATCAATCTATAATTATCATCACGCCACGTGCCAAGTAATTGAAGCAAAAAGATTGGAGACTACTTTTTGTTTATCTTTATAAAACTTCTCACTTTTTGCATATTTATCAAATCACTCATTCATCTGCGTCCCCAAATGATTTAGTATAATTCAAAAGAACTATACCGTAAGGAAAACCTTACAGTTTTTATCTTATAACGATTTATAAATGAAATTTAATAGTATAAAACCTATTTCATGAAGATGTATAGACAGTCCGTACAATCATTTTCGTGTATAAATAGTAAAAACACATGAACCAATTTTCAAGACAAAACTATAACTTAAATATAAAGCTAAACAGTTAATGTTCACTTACGTAAATTAAATTTTTGTATTTACATTGTATCTAAAACAAGTATTCGTTCCAAATTGTGAAACATTACTGTCCACATTTTGTTACGAGTTGGTACCTATTCAGCTATCCAACTTTTTGTTATCTACATAACATATCTGAGGTCGAGTTTTCGCAGGGTGGGCGTTATAAAATGTTTCCTGTTTACGATTCCTCTATATTCGCTTTATTGCCGTTTATACGCTGGTACTTATTTAACTTAGCTTTATGTCAAACAATACATATAATACTGTTTCGTAAATAACATGGTATAATCAAAACCCTTATAGTTTTAATTGCTCTTATATAAAATAAGAACACGGTCAATTTCGAGTCGACAATTACAGTTGATTGTTGTAGTTAAATAAGGTTTAATTCAAATAACCTGATGGAAAGGTCGACTGTTAGGACTTAATAAAGATTTTTACAAGAAAACAGTATATATGAAGCCATTTAAAAGCCATGGTTTTAATCGCACTACACTGATGAGTAGTATTAAGTGTGATTAATGATACGAAATAGAGTACCTACACATATTGCTTCCACAAAACAAAATTTATTTAATCAAATCAGCCGCATAAAGTCGCTTAAAACCGCTGACTTTGAAAATTTTGACATCTTCTTACCATTTAAAATTTCTAAGTCATATAATCTTACATCATGTAGTGTAAACAAATAATTAATACATATATAAAGAATTATCTATATTTTAATTATATACAGCCAATGTAATGTTGAAGTTTAAGATAAAGAAGGATCGGTTTGTGTGTACGGCAGGCTGCACCGAGGCGGGTACCTTTTATGAATAAAAGAGCGCCTAAATCTAAGATCTTTTTTACGAATGGCGAAGCGATTCGCAGTTTACTTGGCATTTAAGCTAATTTAGAGGATCCCTTCTGCGCTGGCATTTTGTTTTATGTGGCTGCTCGTTACAGGCGCCGGCCGCGCGTGAAGTTACGGCCGCGTTGGGCCGTCTCAATTGTACACACACTATAATGCTAACACGCAGCTTTCTAAACGCTAAATAATTGTAAATAGATAAAAAAAGGTGTGTGTGCGATTCACACACGATAGAAGTGAAACTTCATTTTAAAAGACATTTTCTATTTTATTTAAACAGTGTGCAATATACATACACACCGACATTTACTTTCTCGCTCTGGCTCACACAAAGAGGAGAGACCGATAATATATTGCTCTCTCGCTCTGGCTCACTCAAAGAGGAGTGACAGACAATGTGCGTTAAACGTTTAACGCTACGTTTAACGTTTAACGCTTGGAAGTCGCATAACAAGTTTCACTTCAATTAATTGATAGAAGAGCCTATAACAACAAATAAGTTAGTACATCCAAACTTTTACTTTATATGGGATTAGAAATAAATAATTTTTTCAAAGGTTTTCAAACAGAATAACTATTTATAGAATATTCATATAGAATTACTATTTATATCACACAAGTACCCATTAGATCAAAATCATAAAGATCAACTTGAGTTAAACGCCGTTTTTTTAATGTTATAGGTTTGGCATAGTGGTCACAATCTCACCTAATGTTAAATGACGATGTGGCCCAACATAACACGCTAAACTTAGTCGAAGACTGGCTCTCAAGTGTAGCTGCCAGAACACACCTAGTGGTGTTTGGCGACAGATTTACAACTTGAGGGTGGTAGCTAGCTAAGGCGGGCATTAGAAAAAGCTCTACAACCATGTTATGGTTTCCTCACGATGTTTTCCTTTACCGAAAGCTCAGGCTCATTGCAGGGATTCGAACTCACGTCAATCGACGCGAAGTCGTACACGCTACCACTGAGCCATCATTGCTTAATTGCATTTTTAACATATACATATAACTTGATCGCAACGGTTTTAGAGTATAGTGCGTTAAGCGTTCAAATCGTGTTCGGACCTATCCGATGCAACTGGAATCTCTCACTACGGACAATATTTTTATATTTCCACTGCATCCCTGTTCTGGTTGCGCAAAAGAGTACCGTTTGTCGGCCGTAAAACAAAAGTAGATACGTGAAAACAAAACCATGTTTTTGTTAAACTAGTTCGTAGTTCCGTTTCGAAATATTAACAGTAATGTTTTTATTTTTATGACTTTCTATACATGTTCAACTTTTAACGAGACGACAAAATTATATGTAGTTATATAAATTAGGTAAAATATTTGTTAAATATTATGTTTTTGTTTGTTTGTTTAATCGCGCTAATCTCTGGAACTACAATTGAGATTTAAAAAAAAGAATTTTCTTTTAATAGCGTATTTATTGAGGAAGGAATTTATTAAACTTCACGCTATGATCCTAAGGTGTAGAACAGAATATCAACCAATCTGGAAAGCTGTAGTCAAGTACGAATAACGATAGGCTTACACGGGCGCGTTGGCAGCGACGCCGTGGATAATTGGTCGAATATATTTAACACGGGTAAAACCGTGGGCCACAGCTAGTACATTATAAAATTAAGGATAAACGTGATAATCTAATAATAGTATATCAGAAAAGGTGGCCACAAAATAAATTTATCAAAACAAATTGAAAATAATAAAAACTAGTCTATCACTCAGGTAGCCAAAGCGGCTTCTTCTTATTGAAAAAAAAATAGAGTCAGATCTGGTTTTCAAATTTTAACCTTTTTATAATAATAGTTATAACTGTATACAACTAACGTGGTAAAGAAGCATAAGACTCACCTGATGGTAAATGGTTACCGTAGCCTGTACGCTTGTAACACGAAAGATAACTCTTGCGCGTTGCCGAGCTTGAACCCCCCCCCCCTTCCCTAAGGGGCTCTGGAAACCATACCTATTGCAGGAACACAGTACTAGGTTATTTGGCTGCGGTCTTCTGTAGGATGGAGGTATTCCACCATTAGGTCTGCCCCCAAGTAGAAAGATTTTTTTTTGTGCCCTACGTCTCTTTTACAATAGGAAAAATAATACTTTTATTTAAACCTGATATAATAAATAGGATATTAAAAATCACATGTAAAAACACATTTTATGTTGTTCTGTTATAAATAATTATTTAAAAAAATTAACTATCGCGTTTTGTACACTTTATAATAAATAATTATAAATTAAAAAAAATACAAATTATTAGTCTTATAATAAATATTTTCAGAAACCTAACTTAACCTATCATCAAACGTTCTACTTTCTCTTGGGAACTACAAACTTGTATATTTTGTGTAAAATAAGAACTAACTAAATCCATTTCCCTTTTCAATTTCCCAAGAATCCACGTGACTCATAGATTCTAGTCCCTTGTCAAATAAAAACTTTTCCCATGTCTTATCGAATCAGACTTTAATGGTCAAGAAACCATTTTGTATGTAATTTTCAGCGAACATTATTTCAGTTTTATTTTATAGGAAATATGTACTTCTTTAAATTTCAAACCGTTTTTTAATCACTAATAGTATGTTTTAGTACAACATTTTAATAAAAGACTGGTATAACTTCATGCTTTTTAACGATTTAAACTTTTACTAAACAAAAATGAAGCAGAATAGAAACCAACAATCTGTTCAAATAAAAAAAGAAGTTACAATGTTGTTTAATTAGTTATCCAAAAAACATAATTAACTATTATTGTATAATATAAACAAGGAAAAAAAATTACTTAGTTCTTAAAAACAAACAGTACATTTTATAGATAATCAAATAGGAACAAAATGACCGTATTCAGCTCTACCTTGAAAGGTTAAAATGAAGAATCGTAAAATATTTCACAAAAGGCGCAGCCTATATCGAACACCGAACCTATGAATAACTAGAAGTGTACAGATGTATATATAAACACATAATAATAAACTTTTTAAACTATACTACATTATATTATGACCGTGTGCCCGTGGCTTCACACGCGTTCGTTACTCAGTAATTTTGTCATCCCGTAATTTTATTTTACGCATGTTATTGACAATAATTCATATGGCCTATCATTTGAGGAATGACATCTATGTACCGTGTACAATTTTCATTAAAATCGGATGTAAATTAATAATAATAAACTTTTTAATGATTTCTAAATGTAATTATGACGGATCTTATAGCCTTTCAATTATGGAATGGCATATACTTCCTATATATAAAATTTCATAAATATCGGCTGAGAATTAAAAAATATATATAACTTGTTTTTTTTGTACCATTTCTAAAATTACTATGACAATTCTTATAGCTATCAATAAATTATGAAATGACTTATGATTCCCGTGTAAGAAATTATATAAAAATCGGTCGAAAATTAATACAATTATTTATTTGTTAAGTTTTACAAGTTCTAAAAGTATGATTAACAATTCTTTTGTCATGAAATGTGTACAAAATTTCAACAAAATCGAATAACAATTAATAAAAAAATATTCTTGTTTTTTTTAACATATCTAAATGTATTATTGAAAATTCTTATAGCCTATTTATTATATATATATATTATAAATTGACCAGTGTCTTAAGCTTTCCGTAGGTATACAAAATTTCATAAGAATCGGTCAACCGTTTTTGAGTTACATTTAAATAGTTAAACAAAAATTATTTTACCAAACCAACTTTCAACCTTTATTTATACACCCTTTACTGATTAAATTAGATAAATGCTGATAAATGTGTTTCATTATTTTTATTAAAGAGTCTAAGTAAATAAATTAAAGTCAAAGAAAAAAAGACAATGTTCTTCACCCACCCCATACAAAGGTTCAACCACTATTTTACACCTTTAGAAGTTGAATTTTCCACAATCCGTTCTTAGTGAGCGTCTACATCGCGAAAGAAGTATTTATGATAAATTTCAAGTCAATCGGACCTATCGTTTCGGAGATCTCGTGATGAGTGGTATTTCGCTTTTATATATATAGAATTACTAAACAATATACAGGCGGGTGTAGCTGTGACATCTCGATTAACTATTTCACTCGCTCCGCTTCCCTATTTTACTCTAGGACCTAATGCATAAAAATGTGAAAATAATGTTTTTCGTATTTATTACATTTTGCAGTCAATGTGAAATAAAAACTTTAATCGTATAAAAAATCGGAATGCGTTTTAGTAATTAATTAACACAGATATTAGTAAGTTGATAAGCGAATATTTTATTTCCGTAATTGATACTTCTAGATAGTTATACTTCATGAGTTCACTGCTCGGAAAACCCTCGAAAACGGAGGAAACGGCCAATTTACCCGGTAACTGCATCTGAATGTTACCATATCCGTGGAACAAGTGAAGATTGAGCTGTGAATGGTTTTCTCGTCGTAAACTGCGTGTCTTCTTATGTTCCTCTACGAACAAAGGCGAAATTTATTAACGTATTTACTGGGGTAAGTGAATAACATTTCTTCCTTTTTTGAATTTGAATAGCCTGTTGTTTTTTATTATTCATGTGTTAATATCAATTTATGTATTTATAATATATTTTGGAATAACATATTCGCATCCTATTTTCCAAAAATTCCGAGGTCAAGTTATTATTAAAGTATTAATATCACAAAATATGTCTGTCTTAGTTTAATTTAAAGTTCCCTCAGATGGGCGTAGATATGCATACATATCAAAATGGATAGTACATGCAAACTACTTATCAGTAGATCGTATTTAGATAGGAATGTATACTGATCTTTAAAAACATATATGACAATGTACAAACAACGGCACTGTATCTTAATTAAACATTATAAATGTATGTGGCCATACATAATACAAACATAATTTACACACTGAACTAAATTGTGTTTTTTAAGCAAAACCCGTTACCGTAATTTACACTTTTTTTTTATTTTGGCCAGATTATCTTTATATATCTTGTACGATAAAGTAACATAAGATATAAGCAGTCACGATAATGGTAAATCAATTCGGAAAAAATACGTTTTTGGGGCGCTTAAATGGCTTACGCTGAGTAAACCATAAGAGACGTATCAAATTATTGTATTACATATTTATAGATATAAAACGAACTACAAAAAAGTCAGCAATAGCATATGTCTATCTTCTAAGGATCAACCAAAATAAGCTTCTAAATAATATATTCTATAAATAATATAAGTGATGTTATTTAATATTTTAATTATTAAAATAATATAATTTTAATAATTATTATATAAATAATAAATAAATTCTTGTCTTCCATCTTCGCGTGTGCGCCCGACCGATGTTCATGCAGTTCACGCGAGAGGAGCCGCGGGCACAGCTACTTCAATATATCTAATAAAGAGTTAAAGTTTACATGTTTAATGGTAATCTCCGGAACTACTGATACAATCCTGAAAACTCTTCCACTAATATGAGACTACCCTATCGCTGAATGCTATTTTTGTTGTTATTAATTTCTAAATTGCAATTAACGCTAACGAAGTCGCGTAAGGTTTCTAATATTTAATAAAATTGATAATATATACATAACATAGCCACTGTTAATTTACTCGAATGAATAGAGAAAAAAAATTGAGTTATAAGGAATTCTTAAGTGCCCTTTCAGAGATTTAAAATAAACTAACCGACGTAAATTAAGAGTCAAGCCGTGTCGTACGTCTAATAATTGAAAAAGACGACAGTATTTTTATTATGTCAACCCCCGGGTGAAGTAAAAGTTGCTGTACATTTCATTTCTTTCCAGGATATTCTGTAAGATACGGTCAGACGAACGACTAAAGATAAGACTATAAAATGTACTCTACCTGCAATGTCAAAGAACCAGGTAAAGCATCGTTTACTGTATTTTATGATTCATTTCTCTTCACAATTTACAATTTCGAATAGAAACCGAAACCAACTCTTTTAGTTTGATTCAAAATGTTCTAATTTTAATTGATATAATATACATATTCATAACTTGTTTTAAATATCCATATTAATATATTTGTAGTCCTGTCATTATTATTTTTTTTTTCAAAATTTCCGATATTCGTCCTCTGGTAAGGACACTTATCACGAGTATGGCATTACGGTTCTGTCTGTATGTTTGTATGGTCGGATTTAACACAAAAACGGTTTGACCGATTCTTATGAAATTTTGTAACTAAATAAAAACATAAAAAGAATATACATTTAGACTATATTCAAATAAAACCAGCAAACTCTTATATTGATATATATACCGGCCTACTGTGAATTTGCCAATTATTATTAAAATAAAAAAGAATTCCACGTTGAAACGTTTATATAAAGAATGAGTCGTATCAGCTAAAATAAAACGGTCGAAATTACTGTGTACATTTTTATGTCTCTAAAATTTCAAAGTTTACAAAAACTCAATAAATTTATTTCCTGAAACGTGGTTGGACGTCCGTCTGCGGGATTATGTCGTAAAGTATCAACTATACCGCATTTTCGCCTTCCCGATCAAACTTTGTTAGAGCTCCTAGGTTAGGTTACATTAGAGATTTGACCACAAAGCTCGTGCTTAGTGAGCAAATCATACATATCGCCTAATCGACCGGAGAGTGCTAAAGTTAAATATAATCGAATACCATAATTAGAGCAACCTGATTGAATGATATATTGACTATAGATTAATGGTGATATACGAGGTATATTTTGATTTGACTTAATAACCGATTGTCCTTCAAAAACATCACAAAAAATCAAAAAAACATTTTTAGCAGATTGTTTTAAATTTTGAAATAAATTCCCCGGGCAACAGTAGACTATTTTCAAACGTTCAACAATGTTGTTACTTCATATATACATTGTTGTGTTACCTAATAAGACTTTATTGGACTCTTCATGGACGTGGGGATCTTTAGAAATACGCTTTATTATACACCTTGAAATCCAGGCTTCAAAAAAGAAAAGTCGCTGTAGTGTTAATTATAGTTCCATAACAAGATTACATCTAAAAGTTACTTACCTACATACATGTACTTGTAAAAAATCAGTTTTGATAAAAAGTTCCGGTTTTGATATGTTTGATGTGCAGAAATTAAAAAGAATACTAAATTTTAATGTACATTTTAACTTGCAAAAAGATATGCAGATCTAACATCCCGAAACTTTTTACGGCCAAACTTTCCCAATTTGTAATTTTACACCTAATTAAAGAGCTCCATATTCCGTATAATTTCATATTTGAAAGTTAATTGTTTTACGGAAAAGTTTCGTTCTACATTAACTTTTTTGTTCAACATTCCATTACCATACAAATTTTATTCAAAGATGTTCGCTTATTTCACACTTTACCTTTTTATATAATGAGTACAACTAAAAACGAGTTTTAAGTACTATAAACATTTTTCTCCATATTCAAATATCCCCATACACAGAACCACGTATGCCGGGCCAACTAGTTTGATATAAAAAAATATATTAGCACTCCATAATACCAATTATATTATGATTATAAATCTGATTCATAAAGCAATGTGTCTTTAACCCACGGTAAAGCTTATTATATTAAGCATGGTGAACTTCTCCGAGACATGGAATCATTAAAAAAATTACAAGTAAATTGTTGACTATATTTTGAAATTAAATGGTACCATGACTCTCCGACACTTCTTCCTTATCGATATCAATTCTCCAAATGCTAATGATCAACTATTTATACAATGAGCTTTAGATCGCTATCATGAACTAAACTACCCCGTTGACATAAAGTCTAATCCAATTTTCAGTGCTGAACAATCTTTGCCATAACAATCTGTGGAAATAAATCATTTTAGTGGTATAATTACCGAAATTCACTGGCAGCTAACGACCAACAAACGTCGATAGGTAAGGGTCAACAACTGGAAAACAATAAGAAATACGAAAACTCATTAGTCACGCAAACTTACTCGCATCGCTTTCGTCGCTGACTTTATACTTTATACACGATAATGAAATAAAGATACATTTTATAGCATTAATAGATAATTTTGAATCATTGCAACGATTTTATATTTGAAATACTTTTAGAAAAACATTCCACCATGTATTTGGATCGTGTCTTGTGTAGATAACATTTATATTCACTTTTTTTTAAAACGCTTAATATTATAGTTATCTTTGTCTCTTGTAAGAATTTAAATCGTATCCGCAATTAAAATTACATAGTAAATGGTTATAAAGAACATTAAAGAGAAATTAATCTACTAGTTACGTAAATAAATAATCATTAGTATCACAATTGACCGTTTAAATTATAAAATAATTTTAATCTTTATATAGTTTCAACAATACACTACTAAAAATTTTAATAGCGATGCGCCCGCGTCTTTGCTCGCGTTTATTACGCAGTAATTATTTTTGTCCGTAATTTTATTTTTACTCATATTAATGACAATTTTTATAGCCCATTATATGAGGAATTACACGTAATTCCCGTGTACAATTATCAACAAACTCGGTTGAAGTTATTTACGATTTCTAAAAGGATTATTGAAAATTCTTATAAACCATTATTTTAGTAATGACATTAAGCATCCCGTGTACAAAACTTGATCAAAATCGGTTGAGAGTCGAGAAAAGTTATTTTTAGGTAATTTTTTTTATCATTTCTTAAAAGTATCAACTATCAAATAACTTAAACTTACGTACACAATTTCATAACAGTCGGTCAAGCCTTTTTGAGTTAAATCAGGACATACAAACAGACAGACAAAATGTTTTAATGACATGTTCGTGGCCAGTGTCCTTCATATAGTACCGGGTAATTTGAAGAAAAAAAAATGTACAGACAGAACCATAGATTTATTAATTTAGATTTATTATGCAAATGGCCAGTAATTTAAAGGGATATCACAATATTTTTGTTTCATTAAACATTCATTACGCTTAACAAAATATTATCTGGTGTGAGCATAGATTTATAATATTTCTGAATACAGTACATTACATTTTACAAACTTTCAACGTCAATTCTTTGCATGCGGACGAATAAAATAATTATTGACATAGTGAATAATATTAAGTGCTTTGTGAGGTTTTTTTATTGAAATACGGCGCACGTGACGCAAGTCGGCATGACAGCAGCGACCGCCGATGGATTTAGATCTCTTGGTGGTCGCCGTTGGTTTTAGTTCGACCACCAAGAGATCTAAATCCATCGGCGGTCGCTGCTGTCATGCCGGCCTGCGAACCTTTCGGAAGCTGGGTAGACACTGGTTGATCCCAAAACGTGACGTGAAAGAATAACGTGAAGAAACTTGAAAGAGAATCATTGTAACGGGCTTATTACCATGCGCGTGGTCGTGACCCAGTCTCGTACAGTAAATTAAGTTTGATAATATTGACATACATTTAAAGTTTGTTCGCAGCAGTCGAAATTCTTCTTATACTAATATTCATTAAAACATATTCAGTAATATTAGTTCGTTCAAAATTCTACAATGATACGCTAAGAAATCCTTTGGA
Source organism: Saturnia pavonia (assembly GCA_947532125.1). Classification (NCBI taxonomy): domain Eukaryota; kingdom Metazoa; phylum Arthropoda; class Insecta; order Lepidoptera; family Saturniidae; genus Saturnia; species Saturnia pavonia. Next base: position 10,072,106 of record OX383903.1, read on the forward strand.
GATTTTTACCAGTACTTCAGACCTTTTGGCACGTTTTCCGAATCGATTGTTTTTCTGAGATTCATAAGTCTACTAAAGCATTTAAATAATGAATTAATTTTATTCGAACTTTCTTATGTCTTTGTTATTATTACAGTTTTTTGTCGACTGTCATTGATCCGCCATATTGGCTATGTCACCAATCATTGCATTACAGTATTAAACATTTTACTGCTTATAATAAAGTGAAAATGAGATTTTATAGAGTAGTACGACATTGTTAGAGCTATAACTTAACTCTCTAAATATTACGAATACTAAAGTGGATAAATTACGCCAATAATATCCTTTGGTAAATTCTTTATCTATGGAACTGAAATTAATATGTGTAGGCACTTACCCTACTCCTTCCTTCATAATAAATCCCATATACTCAATCAACAGATAATTCATCAACATTTGTACATAATTAATTACAAATCAAAATACACAGAGTACCGAGATCACAAATCGCTAGCCGCCTATAGCCTACGCGTCGCGCCGTCGGAACGGTTAGTAACCCGCGCCCGACCCGCGCCCGCGCCGCCACGCAATAGCAGCGCCCGCAGTCATTTACCCGATTGACCGCGCTCCGTATGTATATAGAATCCTATGCGATACTGATATATTGTCAGTAATTAATAAGTTGCCCGTTGTAAATAACATTGATTAAAAACCTAATAATATAAGACCCTCAGTGTTTATCTTTACCATCACCACTTAAGGACCTTTCTATACACGAGTATGTGCCATTATAAAAATGCGTATATCGACATAATAATAACAATTTGTCATCTGATCATCAGTGTATTATTTGCAATCTGTAAATATCCCACTTCTAAATAAATCTTCTTCCCGAAATTAAACTCGGTCTTAATCATTAAGCCAAATCATGCGTATTGAAGATTAGGTCGCGGTAAAGTTCATAATTTTGATATTATAATTCCACTAAATAAAAATAAATAAAGAGAAGGAGCTGTAATTGATGGCATAGAAGTACTTAACTATATTTCTGTAGCATTTGATAAAAATTAATAAACATCTGAATAGAATCACGCTTGTAAAAAAGGTTAGTTAAGTATTTACAGAAATATTGGCTTCACGGAAAAGGTAAATGCATAAAAAATATACAGTAAAAACAAAAGCTCGTAGATCTCCCAAATCCTCTAGGTGAGTCTCGAGCAAGTCTGTTACGGAAAATTTGTTTAACTTAAGTTGAAAAGGGGCAGATGCCTTCGAAACAAAGTAAGAGATTTGAACCGCAGTTTTGTAGGAAAATAACGTTGAGAGTTTTATTTATCAATTAACATTCGACAGTCGAGTTTTTTAAACTGATTATTTAGTGTTTTTTGTCCATGAATTTGCTAAATCTTAAAGTTAGGCTTATTAAAATTTTAACTTACATACTTTTATATGAAATCGTATTTAATACATTATATTTTTATAACGTTACTTTGAAGTTCATTTTTAAGAAATACAACCATAAGGTTCATATTTACAAACTTTTCTTGACTGTATTATCCGAACTTTAATGCTAGTCACGGCATGGCGTCTAGGTGAATGACCTCTTTTTGAGATGATACAATAAAATAGGTTAAGTTTAAGGACAGACTCAGTTAATTGTACACCGTTTAATCTGGTATTGTTCTATATTAAAATGATTTGTATTCACTCATGTCATATTTTGTCTTGTTAAGATTGGTGTACCTGAACTCAATCCCTTTTGCTTCTTTTTCTTATTTGTATCCCACTTAAGTAGGGACGTGACAACATGTTTTTCTCTTCCACTCTCCTCTATCAATTGCAATCTGTAATGATTGTTTTATCAATCATTTTTATGTTTTAATTATATTTATTTATTTCACCTTATTTGATTCCTCATTAATTCATTTATTGTGTTTTCGGTTTCATTCCGAAGGCATCATATCTTTAGTTCATTTATTATATTTTAATGTTGTAATACGGACTGATTGTTTTGTCATTCATTTTTATCTCAGTATTCATACGTTTTATACACATATAATTCCTCACACAATCCATCCGTATCTTTTTCTAGATTTCCTGTACTTCATACTTAACATTCTTAGTTGTATTACTTTCAACCGTTCTCATGGCATGCCCATACCACGCTAACCTATTACTCTTTCTTCTATTAGTATACTACTATTACTAACCTATTACTCCAGCTTCTCTGTCACTAGGGCTACCTTGATTTGATATGCACACCATACATCCATCTTAACATTCACATCACTTCCAGACATAATATTCTTTCATTCGTCTTGTTTACTCAGCACTCAGATCCGTACATTACGACAGATCGTAAAATGACTTCAAATATTTTTGAAGTGAAAACTTCTTTAGCACGGTTGTGATTTGATACTCGATGAAACGAAAACGAGACAACCATATACATCTATAGGATTTAGCATACGAGAGAATCAGATAGAATACATTTACATTATGCACGGTTAATGCAAAGCCTGATTATCATGATTGTGATTGTCGTCGGATTGGCCCAGTGGTGTGAGACGACCAGAATTCATACGCAGTACGCACGAGTGGTCGGTAGTTCGAATGCCGCTGATTAAGATACTAAAAATAGTTATAAACTTTTTTTTTTGAAGGGTTCACTTCTGATACCTGTGAACTTCTGCACAAATAATTTTGTTACTTTAAATTTCACTTGTGATCCCCTAGACCTGTCGCTATTTCGTATGCCTGAACTCAAACCATAGTGGCGAAAGAACTGGTCGGACGTCTTTCCATTTCTATCTCTTTAACCATCGTTTTTTACAATTATAAATAACAAAATTAGAGCACTAGTTCAATTTACTTTTGCTAATAGAATGTTTTCATTATAAACCCGAAATTTAGCTAAATTCAGTAAATTATTTGATCTAATAATCAATTCAGAAGATTATGTCAAGTGGATGGACGTCTTCATGCAGAAATACTTTATGTAGTAGCTGTTATAATTGAATTAATGTTACAAATCAAAATTATAAATGCTCACGAGTGGGTAGAATTTTAGAACTATTACATCTAAAACTTATTCTAATCTTCACATTAGGTGTCATTGATGTATACATACGAAAATACGTTAATATATATTAACATAAGTAAGTACTTATCATTTAGTTTTTAATTTAAAAAAATCGCTGTCTTTAACACCCTGTATTCAATGACTCAAATACTGTTATTCTCGATAAACAGAACAAATAATAAAGGTTTACAAGTAAAATACGCAGATGTTTACTATGTTAATTTGTTAGTCTTTGCTGTATTTGACTACTTTTAAAATAATGTAATAAAGTAGTAGTCAGATATTAAGTAACCGTTATCCGTAGTTATAATAATAATAATAATAAAAATTTATTTCAGTTTTTACAACCATATTAGTGTTAGTATACAAATTCTTAATCTAGTGTTAGTGTTATTAGTAACTTAATTTTATTATTAATTAACAACTTAATTTTATTATTAATTAATAACATGCACGCCTTGTCGTACATGTAATATAGCCCAATGGATACGAAAAGGACTATCCAACCTGCTAGCTAGTACACCCATAATGCTGTTAGGACTACCCCAGATCCGCTTCAGCATCGAAGCAGATCGCTGACGCATGATGGCGTAAAAGTCATCAACTCTGGTTTCAGCGAACATAGCCGACGCGCTACAGAAACGTGGCAATCCCAAAAACATCCTGAGTGTATTATTATACTGTACGCGGAGAGCGTTGTAGGCCTTCTGCGTATACCTAAACCACAAACTGCACGTGTAAAACGTTTGGCAGTATGCTCTAAACAGTGTTAGTTTTACTGGCGTCGTGCACCGCGCAAATCTACGGGCAAGCATGTTGCATCGGGCCGCCAACGCTCTGCGCTCCCTGTCTATGTCTTGATATGATGAGCTATTTGAATTTTTGATCTCTTTACAGCTCCGCCATAGAAATATTTTGTTTCATAAAAATTTAAATTTTTTCTATAAATCTATTATTTGTTCTATTTATATGCAACACCAGTATTTGAGTCGTTGAATACACGGCGTCCAAGACGGCGATTATTTTCAATTAAAAACTAAATGGTTCACTCATTCACACCGGGATTATACATTTAACATAGTGCATGCTGAAACAACTCCGCCCGATCCTAACATATAGCTGGGCTGCATTAGCACATACGTCCAAGTATAACTTTAGTCAGCTCCAAAGATTCCAAAACAGATTTTTACGTAATCTTGTCGATGCCCCATGGTCCGTTCGGAACGTACATCTCCATAGAGATCAGCGTTGAATCACCCGAACCCGATAGTGGTAGCTGCCGCTAATTACACCTCAGTCCCAAACGCCCCCAAGGCAAAACGCCGACAGCGGAATATCTTTACCGACTCCGATGACGAAATCGAGAAAGCCAATGCATACTACACGTCCGTCCTTGTAAACCAAGCGTGCTCGCGCCTACGCCCGCGTAACCACCGTTCCTCCGCAGGGGACGGGCGGTTAACTTCGCTCCCGCACACCCGTCACGTCCACCCTCTCGTGCGGCAATTCAAGCCTAGGTCCGTTCCTCCGGCATGGAGCCCTTGAGCCAGCAGCCGCTTGCGCGATACAGTGACACTGCATTCACTAGCTATCAACATACAATCATTACACTGTTATTACACAAGTTTTTATATATACGATACAGATGAAGGGATAACTGAGTACTAGTATATTGAATATAGTATTGTTAGATATTTGTCGATGTGAATGTGAGTCCGTACTAATGGTACTATTGACCCGCACTTTGACTGGTGCGATAGCAAAAGGTGTGCTCTGTAACCGCACGCATTATATAAACATGCAACGAGAGGCTCGAAGGGACATTCAGGCTCGAGCTATCGGATGATTCATATTCCGTGATACGTAGTACGTGATTCGTAGTCTGTGATTTGTAGCCAGGACATTAATCTTCTAACACTATATTATTGGCATTCATATATTTTTCGGATTCTGTTCTAATTTGTAATATTACAAACCTCAAGAAATTGTTTTATAACGTACATGAGATTCGAAATTATGATCAAAATAATTTATAATCACAATAATGAAATAGACACATTTTGTCGAATTCATTTATTATAATTTTACCTTTTAATAGCATAACTCCATCATGTAAAATATACTTTTATTATAATGAAACAATCCTCCACACATCGTGAGGTAGTAAATTCGTGTGTAGATTTACGACCGGTGCACCAGGAGACTGCAGTCTAGCTCTGGCACACGCCAGATGTGACCGAGCATATTGCGCAACTGTAAACAACTTGTCTCATAACCTGATACTACAAGTAAAACCTTTAAAATTTTCCAGGAACTAATTCTTACATTCATTTTATAACCTAAAGAATCCTTTATAACTACCGCTACCTTTGGTATCATTAATGCCGTTTTTAATGTATGTAGTTTAAAAGTACTTTATAATAATAATAATTATTTTTTACTGATACCGGTTTCATATAGATAAGAGAAGTATAACCGTAAGCATACTTTCGATAATTTTAGACCCATCACATCCCCCCCACCCTGTGTAAGCAAATATAAGAGAATTGTGAAGTCACCTTTCTCTCAAATGATAAGAAGTAAGATTTTTTTATATTGTTTTTGTTTATTAATGGGCTAGTACGTTGGGAATTTGCCGAACTGATCATCGGTACTTTTAAGAAAACTCTAATTGCATTGTACCTGATGATAAGTACAGTGCAATTGAATAGCATCGGCGATCATCGAGGGATCTACAATTCATCGTTAGTCATCGCTGTCATCAGTCATGTCGGCCTGCTCATATGTCTCTTCGCATTATTTCTTAAGGAAACTTAGCTGAGTATTGTAGCTAATGTCGTTTTTCGGAACACCCATATTTGTCTAGTTTGGAATATGAAAAGAAATTTGATATATAATAATAATAATAGTATTATTATTAATTTTAATTATAAATATTGTTTTGAAAACATTTTCATAATTTAATATTCTTATCACGTAAGATTGCTTCCACTCCCATTGCCAGTAAAAGTAACAAAAAATTTTAATACTTGAACGCCCCCTAATTAAATTTAATCCTATATCCTCAGAAACAAGGCTTAGTAAGTACCATCAATCTCTCACTATCTATCATTTGGGTAAACAAGTTTATTAACACTGTAGAGACTAGCTGTCCCAGTAACTGAGCTCCGACCCCGTGGGATAGAATTCCTACACTCCATCTTATTGTGTGCGATCAGTTAGTTCCATCCCTCATTCCGACATCTTAACATCTTGTGTACACTTAAATTATTGTTCTTCTCTCGAAAAATGACTCGCATTTGGGATAGTGCATTTTGCTGAAGAATATAGCTCATCAAGTATTTATGTTTTTATTTAGCAGTTATTTGCCTTACGTTCGTTTAGTCGTAGTAATGATATAACATCATGTTATATGCCTTTCGAACTAAAAATATAATATAATTGTGGCCGACATCGTATTTCCAGTTATTAAAGTTTTGTATTAGGAAAATATTATAAATTAAACATATTTAAATATATACATCAAAGTTATCTACAGCCAACATAATTGAAAAAGCTAAAAAAAAACTGAACTAATAATATATAAAAAAAATTTTTTTATTGAATAACAATAATCAAGTTAAATATCTAAAACTAGGATAGTTATTTATTCTCATTGTAAATACTCGCTTGACTGAGCCCCTATTTTAACTATTGGAATGAATCATAAAAAGTAAATTGTATACATCATGCTCTATAGATAAATCGGAGACTTATTTTTCAATTATTAACATATTTAAAATTACAAATTAATCCTATAATTATTTACCTTCATACCCATGTTATTACTATACTAATTCCATATATGGACCTAAACGAACATTCAAAAAACATTAGGGCCTTTTCACGCATATAAAACAGAAGAAAACCTCACCTTTTTCATAAAACAAAGACTGTCATATAAAATATTTAATCGTGGTTGTTTATAATAAGAAAGAATAAGTTAAATTTTAGCACCTCTAAATGTTTTTATACGGATTCGTGCCGTTTATGTAAAAGGAACATTACATACTGGTTACTTACATAGCTTATTAATTATTTTTCCAGACGAAAAGTTGAGTAACAAAGTTATTAAAGAATGGAGCTTTAATATATTATAACCATAGAGTAATGATTTGTTTCCGGTGCGCTTAAACTAGATACCGCACTACCTACAAAAAATCGCTCCTAGAAATAAGGCAACTTAATATCGTAGTATTTACTGACTATTTAAAGCTTGTCAACGTGACACAGGATTTACCAGGACGTACCAGGTTTCAGGGTCTCGTACCATGTACAAGGCAATGAGCTAAAACAAAGATCCTCCAGGCTGTGGATGGCAGTACTAATCCTCTGGTATTCGCTATTTGCTAGAGGGTACCAGCTTTTTTTTAATACTGAGTTTTTGCGACATTTGTATCAGAATTATTGGGCCAGTATCTACCATCCCTGACGTGACAATATTTTCGTTATGACACTGACTCGAGTATGCTGATTCGACGTAGTTTTTTTACAGTACACCGACGGTATCTAGTTGAAGCGGCAAAGAAACGAATCGTTAATGTATGATTATAAGTACCTGCCTACCTAATACTCAACACTGCCCGAAATAAAATCCGTTAAAATCTTTAATCAAGATTAAATGAATAGTAGTAAAATACGAAGAAAGAAAAACTAAATTCTGTATTTAAGAAACGTTTGTTACACGAACATAATCATGTAGAACCTAATTCTGTTATCGCAGACTCATAGCTGAGTAGGTCGTAGCACTTAACTCTGGGCAACCGTGCGTGATAATAAATACTAACAAAGGTAATGTTTGCTACCAACACTTCGATAGTTAATTTTAGACTTCTAGCACCATATCTGAATTAAAGAAACTTATCTAGATTCTTACATAGCTATTCGATATTTAATGAAATCGTGAACAAGTCTTTATTTAGCTTTGTGTTACATTTAAACGAATTGAAAGTTTATTCAAACGCAGTTTTCAGTATTCAATTGCAAAGTAAATTTTACGAATATATTTTTAATTAAGCCTTTTATTATATATAAAGGAACTGGTAATTTGTTTTTTTTTTTTACAATTACAGAACTCTTATGGGTATCAGTCTGATATATTTGGATTAAGAAATATGATCGACCGCGGCGTAACATTTAAACGGAGTATTCTGATCTAATTTGCCAGTCCGTACCACCAGTATAATAACAACTTCTGTACTTTGTAATAGCAACTTCTTAAATTGGTTGCGTATATCCAATTTACGATTTAGAAATGAAATACCAGTAGGGCTGTTTCCAATTTAGAAGCTGCGTGCCGCATTGGTATAGCAGTTAACTGTTCCCTAGTTAACAAAGTGCTATATGTGGAATAAATAATGAAAACGGTAAAACAAAACAAAAAAAGTTATAGAGATGCCCCTTGCTAATTGATTAAATACTACTTCGACAAAATAAATGAAGTGCAACGGAAGTCTATTTTTTTAAATACAAACTATTATTTTAATATATTCACAATAATTAAGTAACAGCAGCTTAAATTTTCTTTTTATCTAAAAATGAATGTTTTTTGCTTGTTTGTACCGTATACGTTGCTTTGCATTATTTGCAATAATAAACTTTTTTCTTTATTGTAAGTACGTATATCCGCAAAGATTTCTGTATTATATAATACAATCAATCAGTTTACAGCAGATAACGTGCAAGCCGTATCATTTTCAAGACAACGGGAAAGAAATTACGGGTTACAGCTAGTTCTAATCGTTAGGTTCTCTCTCTCTCTCTCTCTCTCTCCCAAAGTATGGAAATTATAATATTACTAAATATTCATTATGGTAAATGGATTTTTTTTATTTCTCATTCATTCTGATTGATCGGATATTTAAATGTTTCCCATAATGAACTACTTCGGGTTGATATGAGACATATTATTATTATATCCTGCTTATAAATAAATCAGTACTAAAGTACCACATACGTAGATTAAAGTAACCACACATCGTTAAGATATTAAAAATTAATGAAATCTCTTATTCTCGTTCGTTCACGTTGTCGGTAATTTAATGTAAACGAAATCGGTTTCATAATTAATTTATATCGTGCTGATATTTATTGAAATAATACTGTGAAGTATCTCGTAAAATTAATAATTTTAAATTAATGAACATTTTAATAACATTGATATATATTACAGGATTATTGTAAACATCTCTTTGAGCTTTTTATTAACAGTAATATTTCTTATTACTATTAAATACAAATAACTGTTTAATTATATCGATCCCTCAATACAAGTCTCAACATGAACATATTTCATTCTTATAACTTTCAGCCCTTTCAACTTTCAAGCCCCCGTACCGTATGATTTTGACTGCCTTTGTTGTTTGTATATGTAACCGATAAATAGTTACTTACCGTCGATGAAATTATGGAAACAGTACTAATTACTTAGTATCCGCACTATTGACTTTATTAGTATAGGCTGAGTGCGATAGCAACATGTTTGCTATATGACCGCACGTGCTTTAAGGGCATTCTTCGCGTGGAAAAGTAACAGTATAGTTCGAGGTGTCGCATAGTGAAGACCTGCAGTTATTAAGTCAACTACAGATAAACACGGTTCCAGGGGCCCAATTCTGCTATTTTACATTTAAGAATATACCATTGTCATTATATCGACACTCTACTGATATTATATCGAAATTGTAACAAATTTGGTAGTCTGCTAAAATTTCATTACTGTCTCGATAGAATCTATATAGTGTTGTGATAGTGTGTCAGTGGGATGGCAATACCTGTCGTCGGTGTTGCCTATCAATTGATATTATTTTTATAAAACGTGCAAGTAATCGTACTAGAAACGCTGTTGTTGTTCAATGGGTACTCAATAGTTAAAACACAACAGAAGTACGATTGATAAAGCTTTCAAAGATTTAATTAAGAGAATACCATTTTACCTATTATCGAGTTCTATCAAAATATCATTGAGACGCGATTGTAGAGCAGAATACCAAATGAGTCAGTGGTTTTCCGATAGAATGGTAAACAAATAGGAGAATACCAAATTGTGACCAAATGTCTATTGAGATACTATCGACACACTATTTAAAAACTATTTTTTTAGCAGACTTGGGCCCTGAGTGACTGCTCGCTTCCCGTCTCGGCCGCGTTATACCTATATCGTTACAATATATTAGGTCTTTACCTATGAAATTGCCATTTTGTATGAAAAAATTTAAACGATGTTTTTTCATGTATTTTTTATTTGTATTAATCGAAGTAATCACCCATGCAATCAATGCATCTTTGCCAGCGCAGTGGCAGTTTATTGATGCCCTTCTTAAAGAAATCAGCTGGACGGGAGGTAAGAAATTCTTCAAAGGCATTTTGTACTGCCTCTCGGGTATTGAATTTTTTTCCCTCCAAGGAGTTATCCAAATTCTGGAAAAAGTAGTAGTCTGTAGGCGCAAGGTCTGGTGAGTAGGGCGGAGGACGGAGAACTTCCAACCCCAGTTCTTGCAACTTGGAGACCGTCTGTTGTGCAGTATGAGATCGCGCGTTGTCGTGCAGGAGCAGCGGAGACGAGCGATTGACCAATGCTGGTTGGAGATGTGCCAGCTTCTCCATCATTGTGTTCAGTTCTTCACAGTACACATCTGCAGTAATGCTCACCCCGTTTGTTAAGAAGCTATGATGAATCACACCGTCGCTAGACCACCAAACAGTGACCATCACTTTTCTAGGGGTAAGTTTTCGTTTAGGGCATTGTTTAGGTGCTGAACCAGGATCCAACCAACTTGCTGAGCACTTGCGGTTATCAAACAGAATCCATTTTTCATCGCAGGTAGCAATGCGGTTAAAAATTCCTTCATTTGTGGGTCTGTTGAGGCAAGGCACGTCTCGACACGTACTTCGCGCTGGCGATCATTGAGTTCGTGGGGCACCCATTTGTCAAGCTTTTTTACCTTGCCAATTTGACGCAAATGGACCAATATTATTTTGACGCTAACGTCGAAAGCTGCTGCTAATTCAGCCGTAGATTGTGTATCATCAGCTTCCACAATCGCCTTTAATTCGTCATTGTCGACCAAAGTCTTCGGACGACCGCGAGGTTAATTTTTCAGGTCGAAATTCCCAGAACGGAAGCGAGCAAACCAATAACAGGTGGTGCGTTGGTTTGTAGTGTTAGCTCCGTAAACGTCGTTGATGTTGCTTGCCGCTTGTGCCGCGTTACTGCCACGACGGTACTCATATTCCATAATTACTCGAATTTTTAACGTATCCATGATGACAAAAAATATTGAAATGCGATGAAAATGTAACACTAATCAATAAACAAATGACTACTTTTGGAAAAAGAATTCCATGTTTTTAAAATAAAATTAATTTGAAATTAGAATTCTTAGCCAAACAAAAATTCTTTTGATTTGAAATGGCCAGTACTGCAGAACGGCAATTTCATAGGTAAAGACCTATTTTATGTCACCGGATAAATAGTTACCTTATTCTAGATTTATGACTGCTTTCGTTTTATGTACTCGTATAAGTCACCTGTTAAATAGTTACTTTAATCTAGATTTTTGATTGCCTTCGTTGTATGTATATATCACCGGATAAATAGTTACCTTCTTCTAGATTTTTGACTACCTTCATTGTATGTATAGGTCAACGGTTAAATAGTTACTTTATTTTAGATTTTTTATTACCTTCGTTGTATATATATGTCACCAGATAAATAGTTACCTTTTTCCAGATTTTTGACTGCCTTCATTGTATATATATGTCACCGGATAAATAGTTACCTTATTCTAGATTTAGCACTGCCTTCGCTGTATGTATACGTCACCAGATAAATAGTACGAACCTTTACCTTATCATCAATCTAGTGAGATTGTAAACTGTCGATAGATTGTGAACGACCACTAATAATTTTTGAGGTAATGTCTGTTAGATAAGATAAATCATAGTAGGTACTAGGACTTGCAAAATGTGAATTTTTAACCGGTAATGTGTGTTCTTAACTTTCGCCTGCTGCCTGCTACGGCCCGTTCACTTCGCTTGCTCTGGTCGTGCGTTATGATCACAGTTCCAACCTAACCAATCCAATGCGCAACTTGCTAGATAGGGTTAGTTTATAAACCTACGAAAATGGGACCATTCGATTGCAAATTTTTGTGTCCGTTCACTATGTATCAACAGTTTACAATTCATAAACTGACGTTTAGTAAATTATCTGGTGACATTTCTATTATATTTCTATAAACATATAATTATAATAAATAACTAATGTATACACGAGTATAATTATAGCTTTCACGTGGGGATTTAAAATACACAAAGGTATACTAGTTTTTGCCTGTGATTTCACACCATAAAAAAGCAGAGTTACAAATGCTAATAAAATTAATAAATTTAATATCACAGTTTAGTTCTATAGTAAAAGAGCCATGAATATAAAAAGTGAATATTCAGCGAATAAAAGCATTTCAGTGTAGACTAGGAGGAGGAGTCTGGCCTCATAAATATCCCCTTGTATTTGTCCATTAATATACGGATATAAAGCTACAAACAAAACCCCCAAGAAATAGTAGGGTTTTTATAAATGTATTGTAAAAATAATCAACTACTTACGTTTTAAAACTCCTTTATGCAATTATTAATATTTATTAATTATGATTTGAAAACTTCACTAAGATATTAACTAAGACGTCACCACTTTAAATAACACACTTTAAACAAGCTAAAAAGCGTCTGTTTATTCATTCGAGATTCACTTTTTACAAAATCCATCATACTTTTCAGGAATGTAAAGATGCAACTAAAATTCTCGTACTTTTATTTTAAACTAATTACTATTTATGAAAGAAGTTTCTGTAGAGAGTGAAAATAAAGATAATTAATTATCTCATTCCCCGTTCAACTTGGAGCTGCACTACTAACCTCTCTCTATAAAAAATATAAATACAACAAATTCAATCTGGCTAGGTTTATCCATTTATCTATCTTAATATATCGATATTTCTGTTTTTACATGTACAAGTATATATGTCTATATGTATAAAGGACGCTCATCACAAAATGCCATTCAATATTTTTTTATCTGTCTGTTTGTTTCCATGTCCGGATTGATTGGTCTCCGCTGCATTTCAACTAGATACCGCGCTACCTACAAACAAAAGCTACTAAAATACGGCAACTTAATATCGTAGTGTGGTGTGTGACTATTTAAAATGAAGCTTGTCAGCGTGATAGTATTGTCGGTATGACACTGGCTCGAGTACGCTGATTCGGCGTAGTTTTAATTGCTACTTTTTTACAATACGCCGATGGTATCTATTAGTTGCAGCATCGCGGAAAGCAATCATTATTATAATCGGTGACAAGAAGCGTATGTCATTCTTATGAATGATTGAATTGTCAATAATATTAGGAACAATAATATTACGAGACAAAAATAATGACTGCGTAATAAACGCGAGCGACGCCACGGGACAACGCTAGTTTTATTTATTTTTTTGACTTTGACTAGTGTAATGGAGAGGGTTATGCTCTGAGTATATCTGCGTGATCGAATCAGAAATGAGGAGATACGCAGGAGAACTAGTCACCGACATAGCCCGAAGAATAGCTAGACTTAAGTGGCAATGGGCGGGCCACGTAACTCGTAGAACGGATGGCCGATGGGGCCAAAGAGTTCTCGAATGGCGGGTACACTAAATTAATGTGAATGATAAATTACCATATTTATGCTAATATTAAACAATATTTTCTCTTATAAACACTTGGGTAATGATCACCAATTTACGTACGTCTGCAACGTAGTATTAAATTCTAAAGTTAAAACGCCATATACTTTCATATGACCAAAAATATATAGAAAACAATATTACAAAAAATAATTTATATGTTAATACAACCAACATTTGTCAAAAAATAAAAGTATTTTTTGTTGAACATTATTGAATAATGTTGAGTTGTTGAATAATGTTTACAGTAAACAAACTTATGGAGTACAGTTTTTCTACCACAATAATAGCTCTTGTGATTTCCATGTCGGCCAAGCCTAAATATTAAATGTAGGTACTTATATCCCCCATAGCGTGACAGTAATGCACGGTCAACCTGATATTAGAGAGGCATAATAGGTAAATATCTGGAGATTTATGTTCGAAATAATTAAATGAAATCGCATTAATAACATAAATAAAATACTGGTTTGTTCTGCCTGCAGAGAATTAATAAATATATAACAGTATTAAATCTATAATAACGCTTTTATTCCTTCTTTGTTTTTATTTGTGTAGGTTAAATTCATGAAAATATTGGCCTAGTTGTAAATCTATACCAACTGTTCTGGAAGTTTTATCAAAGTTTAACAATATCACTATTAGATTTTTAAATTTAAAAAGCGCTATCAAACAAATATAAATAAATCTATACCAACTGTTCTGGAAGTTTTATCAAAGTTTAACAATATCACTATTAGATTTCTAAATTTAAAAAGCGCTATCAATCAAATAAAAATAAATGTATATCTGGTATATCATCATCATCAACCTATAATAGTCCACTGCTGGACATAGGCCTCCCCTAATGAGCGCTATAGCGCCCTGTCTTCAGCTTGCCGCATCCAGCATCTGCCTGCAGTCTTTCGCAGATCGTCATCCCATCTGGCCGGAGGGCGTCCTACACTACGTTTGCCGAACCGCGGTCTCCACTCAAGAACCCGTTTACCCCAGCGGTTGTCGGTTCTTCGCGAGATATGGCCGGCCCACTGCCACTTCAGCTTGCTAATTCTTTGAGCTATGTCGATAACTTTGGTTCTCTGTCGGATGTATTCGTTACGAATCCTATCCTTCAGAGAAACTCCGAGCATAGCTCTTTCCATAGCACGCTGAGCGACTTTAAACTGGTGGACCAGCCCTACCGTGAGTGTCCACGTCTCAGCTCCGTAGGTCATTACGGGTAGGACGCACTGATTAAAAACTTTCGTTTTCAAACACTGCGGTATGGATGACGAGAAGACTCCACGTAGTTTTCCAAATGCTGATCCTCCTCTTGGCCTCCTTCTCAAAATTGTTTTTACCTAACTGCACAATCTGCCCGAGGTAAGTGTACTCAGAAACAATTTCAAGAAGGTGGCCATCTACGACGTCCGGTCCCGGATCAATGTGGCCGTTGATCATGACTTTGGTGTTATCCAAATTCATGCCAAGACCGATGCATCGCGAGGCTGAGGCTAGGCCATCCAGCATCCGGGTTAGCTCCTCTAGCGACTCCGCCACTAAGACTACGTCATCAGCGAATCGCAGGTGTGAGATGTAGTCGCCGTTTATGTTTATGCCCTTACCTTTCCAGTCCAGCGTTTTAAACATATCTTCCAATGCGCTCGTGAACAGTTTCGGGGATATGACATCCCCCTGCCTCACTCCTCTGCGCAATTGGATGGGTTTAGACTGCTGGCCCTGTACTTGGACACTCATAGTGGCGGCTTCGTAGAGACATCTCAGCACCTCGATATAACGATAGTCTACTTGGCATCGCTGTAAGGATTCCAGAACAGCCCAAGTTTCGACGGAGTTAAAGACCTTCTCATAGTCCACAAAAGCAAGACACAGGGGCTGATTATACTCTTCGGACTTCTGTATAATCTGCCTCACTGTGTGAATGTGGTCTATGGTGCCATATCCTCCGCGGAACCCGGCCTGTTCCGGTGGCTGGAACTCGTCGAGTCTCCTGGCAAGACGATTCGTGATCACTCGTGAAAACAGCTTATAGACGTAGCTTAGGAGAGTGATTGGTCTTATTTTTTAAGGAGGGCTTTATCACTCTTCTTAAAAAAGAGCACCACCATACTCCTGCTCCACGCCTTAGGAGTTCTCCCACTGTGAAGGACGGCACTGAAGAGTTTCTGTAGTTCCTGTATAACAGGAGCTCCTCCTGCCTTCAGAAGTTCTGAAGTAATTCCGTCCTAACCGGGAGCTTTTCCATTTTTAAGCTGCCTCAGAGCTAACACTATCTCGTCTTGACTGATACCAGGCAGTTCGTCGGTATAGTGGCGTGACAGGAAGGCTCTGGAATCATGGTCGTCTCGACGGTAATGGGGGGCATGTGAAGGGTACAGACGGCCATAGAAATCCTCTATCTCGGCGAAGATCTCCAGCTTCGACAATGCGGTCCTCCCGTCGTGCGTTTTAAGTTTCGACAGATGGCTCCTGGCAAGCTGCTGAGTGAATACTTTGGACCCTCGGTTTCGCTCTATCGCCTCTTCAATGAGGCGTTTATTGGAGCTCCAAAGGTCACACCGTACCATCTTCGCAATTTTCTTTTTCAGGTCTGACCTGTCTGACGAAGTCGCTTGGGTGGTTTCCCGTCGTTTTGTCATCAGCCCCAGAGTCTCATCCGAGAGTTTGGACTTCTTGCCAGTACGCTGTTTTTTGTAAAACTTGATGCCCTCGTCCTTCAGCGTTTCGACCAGATTATGTAGGGTCTCGTCAGCGTCATCAGTGGGTTCCAAGGCAACAAATCTATCCCCAAGAAGCTGCTGGAACTTCTCGGTGCCTGCCATGATTTGGATTGGGTTAGGCCGGAGCGTGGACATCCTCAGACGGTTTCTTTCAAGCTTCAGGTTGATATTCATAGAGCCTCTGAGCAGTCGGTGATCAGATCCGGTATTGAACCTGTTGATCACTGAGACATCTCTGAATATGTGCTTGCTATCCGTCATGATGAAGTCGATCTCATTTTTAGTCACAGCGTCGGGGCTTTGCTATGTCCACTTCCTTTGGGCTGTTTCTTAAAGAAGGAATTCATTAAGAATAGCCCCTCTTTCTCAAGGAAGTTGACAAGCATTTGCCCCCTGTGATTCCTAACTCCATAACCATGCGGGCCTATTCGGGATTCGTTGCCAGTCTGGGTTCCCACCTTGCCATTCAAGTCCCCCATAACAACGTTGAAGTGAGCCTTAGTGGTGTTGTGCAAGGCTTTGGATATGTCTTCATACATACCCTCCACTTCATCATCCGAGTGCGCCGAGGTCGTTGTGTAAACCTGAATTACCTTCATGCTATACCGCTTGGATAGCCGAAGGATCAAGTACGCTACCCTGGTCGACTCGCTGGAGATTTCCTGAACGTTGTTAGAGAGGGCCTTATTGACGAGGAAACCTACGCCACCCTGGGATGTTCTATCACCCTCGCGAAAGTAAAGGCGATGGCCCGAACCAAGGGTTACGGTGTCCTCTCCCTCTCTACGGACTTCACATAACCCGAGAACAGGCCACTTAATGTTCTCTAACTCCACATCCAACTGCGCTAGATGATGGTCAACCCTCAGAGTGCGTCCGTAGCCAGGGTCAGTTTGTGAAGCGTGTGGTAGCCTAGTGTAGCACGGAGATTCTTAGCACCCCCTGCCCCGCCGTTACCATGGCCGCTACCATGGCCAGGAATAGCGAGGCGACCGGGAACTGGGGGCCATTTTCTTTTGGCTTTAATTTTCATAAGGGGGTAATACCCATAATTTCCACGCTGGGCAGGCGGGTTAGGGATCGCAGTTTGGTGGTGGGGTTGTGCTGCGGGGGTGCTGCTGCCCGCTCCCCGATATGTCCCTTAGTCGCCTCTTACGACACCCACGGGAAGAGTTGGGGTGATGCTATTCTAGGCCGGTACCACACAGCATATACTATACATATACACACAGTATGTCTGTATATAATCGTTTTAAATTATCTTAACTTCTTAAATCGATCTATATAAGGTTAAACCACCAGTAATTGACACTGCACCAATAGTTGACACTCTGACGAAGAAAATTAAATATTAAGAAAAAAAAGGAAGCCAAAGATCGAGATGGCCAAAATCACTGATTACTGATATATTTTAATGTTATAAATACATATAGGTACAGTCAGTTATAAACGTCGGTTAACAAACTCAAGACTTCAAATCAATTTAGTATCAAATATTTAATATTCTTCGTCAGAGTGTCAACTATTGGTGCAGTGTCAATTACTGGTGGTTTTACCTTAAATAAAATGATTCAGGTTTACCATTGTGCGCGTATTACGCAAAAACTACTGGTTTTTTTTTTGTTTTACTCCTATATCCCTTGTTCCTTTCAAAAAAAAAACATGATATCTTTATAAAGAATAACTTTTTAGTTCACACGAGCGGAACTGTGGCCAGAGCTAGTTACAAATTTAACAAGAAAAGTGTGTACATATTTTTAATACGTATACTTTTTTATGTAATTTATATATTTATTACAAATAAAATAAAAGCAACATATTTTGTTAAAATCCTCCAACTGAAAATGTCCTTGCGATTTACTTAAGGAAAGGTGTCAATACGGTACCAGCTGATGAAGCAAATTACTCACTTAGAACCCGCTCGTCTCTCCTTACTTTACATGTTAAAAATTCCTCCACGCAATTGTTTGGTAATGTTTTTAATATTAAATGCATTGAAAAGTATTGAAGTAAGAAATTATTTAATATATATACATAATATATATATATTAAAACTACTTACGATGAAACTTTTTTAAACATTTCCGACATGTTTATACAGTCGACGCATCTAAACATGGAAAGTCTAATGTAAAATAGACTGGTTTATTTGTTAAAAGTTTATGTAAGGATGCAGCTTACGTTCGAGAAAGCGTTCATGTAAAATCTTGTTAAATTTGTGCTACCTAGTGGAAACTAATGACGAGTAGTGTGTGTGTTCTGTTTAAAAATTTGCAAAATAAGTATAACGAAAGTGTATCATACATTTTCGAATATTTAGTATCTAAAGTGGTATTAAAGGTTATTCTAGATAAAAGAAAAAGTCTTCCAAAAAAAAACTATCTTTGTAGGTTACTTGGAACATAAACATATAGGTATCTAAATACAAAATTTCGTCCACATCTATAACGTCGTTTCCGAGAAACCAATTACATATACATATGTATATGAACAACTAGCTGTGCCCACGGCTCCGCTCGCGTGGACTACAAAATGCCGTCGGGAATACATTTTTTCACACCCAAATGTTTTTGTAGGGTTGATTGTATCTGACTCATTGCGTGTGCCTAAGGATGCCTAAATCTCATCTCATATCTGTTTCGGTCATACGGCGTACAGCATCGATGTTTTCGTTGTTCACAGAGGTAGACGGACGACCATCACGAAATTCGTCACTAAGATAAACACCACTGTGTTGGAATTATGCAAACTAGCAATAAACAATCGTCATGAATGGTGGTTCATTGCCAAAGGCTTAAAATTGTAGTAAATCATACTACGAAAATTTTACGAGTTTTTTAGACGTAGACAAGTATAATTAAAAATGGTGCCAAAATGTAAAAACAAGTGTCAAATAGATGAAAAAACTGCATTTTAAAGCCAAAGAGTTCCATTTTCAAATGTTGTAATTAGTTTTTAAATATTCTTAATGTAAGTGGTCAGTTCCAGAAACTTTTAGTGGCGTATGTATTATGGTAACTAAACAGCTGATATACTATACTACTTTTAGTGCGCCCTATGTATTACTAAGTAACTAAATTACTAACTCACTAAACAGCTGATAAACTATATCCTGACTACTACGAATATAATTCAAGGGCTACGAATAAGTGAGTAGACAATGTGAACCGTTCGACTGTTTAAGCGGGAATGCGTCGCGTCGCTCTTTTTGCGCTACGTCTTATATAATCGACCAGTCCGACCAGTAGGGTAGTTATGAATATCCACTTATCAATATACCCCACTTCTCACTTCACTTACAATACATATTATGAATATTTTAGTATGGTTAACAAGTTCAAAATGGTGTTAATTCGAGATAAATAGTATATCAGCTAGCAACGTTTTCGAAAAAGAATTTTAGGTCATCTGATTTTGTGATATGCCGTACTTCTTGCTCTTTCGGTTAGAGTCTGGGCTATCTGGCTGGCGGTAGTGGTTTCGTTCATTAGTGCGCATCCTACCTGTCCAGGTAATAATCCTGGATTTTAAAAACATTTTAAAAAGCGTAATTTTCACTTTTTTGTTTTTAAATAAGTCTATCTGACGTACCTTTTTTATTGCCAGACATTTTTGAAGATGCTAATTATTTGCCATACACGAATTATTATTATTTTTTTAATTCAAAGTATTTTATAATGTCTGTAATTTTAATATTATGTTATTTAAAGATAACAAAAACTTAAAATTAATTTGCCAGACATCAATTCAATTGTTAAACCCTGAATTAAAATGTAAAAGTCATGAAAAGTATTGCAGTATGATGCTACTAGGCCGAGAGACAGTTGCAGAATATATAGTCGAGAATGAAACAGAGAACCATTACAAAAGTAAATTACTTGACATTGTATGTATTACATATAATAATAATCGTTCTAGTGAGAATATGTCTCAAAAAAGTATTTAAGCATAAAAAAGAATATAAGATTAAAAAAAAAACACTTTTTATTTAAATTGTTCTGATTACTAAATGTGAACTATAAATAGTAAATATTAAGTTTTTCAAGTTGTTTCAGCCTATAGTGGCCTATTGGTGACGTCACAAAAAAGAGGCATCTTCATAATCATCGTCATCGTCGTCGCTGTCTTTGTCAGTATCATTTATATCATTTTCTTGGTAACTGTCGTGGTCTACTAAAACTCTATCATCTGCAACAGAAAAAAATAAACATTTTATTTCTTCTTGTTCGTTATAAAACATTTTAGTTATTATTTATTAATGTTCTATTTCATACTACTTTGAACAATAATATCTGCTGAATTATACCGAATTCTTGGTGACTCTTTATGCAAAGCTTTACCATGCTTCCACGCAATCACCGGATGTGATTACACGCCAGCTTTTTTTAGAAAAGGCAAAGTTAAGCCTTTTAAAATGTTAGAAAATATCTATTCGCACATAAAAATTGCAATTCAGAAATTGTTTTACCGTAGTAAGGTATAAGTATAAGTAAGTATAGTATAAGGTTTCCAAACATATAGATAAAATATAACCAGATACAGTGATATTGTGTGTGGGACTGTCAGTCATATGTAATCTCAAACAAGGATAAGGGTAACATTCAACGACAATATCGATAGGAAAATACACAATATTTGTAATGTTATGTTACAGTACTTATTTGTGCATTATTATTATTATTAATGTCTTATTAAACTATTAATTTGAATTTCTTTTAATTCTTAGGTCCATTGGAACCGTTTCAATGGAATGTATAACACAAAGAACACAGCCCGATTGTGTTTTTACCGGTTCTTCTCGACGACTGCAATATTTTCCGAACCTGTGGTAGTGTATTAAAATTCATAAGTGCCTTATTAGGGTCTAAATTTTGTAGGATAAAATATTATTGATTTTGATGATATAAGATCACATCACACTAAACCTTGTTCTTAATTGCAGGTAACGAAACACGACAATAAATATTTTCAATAGAATTTCTAATAATACATACATACATAAATCACGCCTCTTTCCCAACGGGGTAGGCAGAGACCACGTCCTTCCACTTGCTACGATCCTGACATACAACTTTCGCTTCCTCAACATTCATCAATCTTTTCATGCATGCTCGTCGGTTTAGAGTACTCTGGACCTGACCTTTCTTCAAAACGTCCCCGATTTGATTGTGGAACGTTCGTCTAGGCCTTCCTCTTCCAACGTTCCCAATTACACTCATCTTATAAATCTGTCTAGTCAATCTTCTTTCATTCATCCTCTCTACATGACCAAACCATCTAAGCATCCCTTTCTCAATCCGTGTCACTACATCTTCTTTCACACCACAACGTTCTCTTATTACACTATTTCTTATCCTGTCACTCAATTTCACTCCTATCATACTTCTTAGTGCTCTCATTTCTACTGCATTTATTCTACTTTCATGTTTTTTCTGCCATACCCAGCTTTCACTTCCGTACATGAGTGTTGGAACTAACACTGCTCTATGTACAGCCAGATGAGCTTTTCTAGAAATTTTCTGGCTGTTCATAAAGGCGTGCAACGCCCCATTCATCTTATTACCAGCATTAACTCTCCTTTCAATATCACTTTCACACTTTCCATCACTAGTAAACATTGATCCCAAATAAACAAATTCATTCACTTGCTCTAGTTTATCACTACCAATCCGGATACATACTTCTGTCATGCTCTCTTCCTTTTCAAATACCATAACTTTTGTCTTTTTTGCGTTCACTTTCATTCCCTTTCTTTCCAAGGCATCATTCATAATAGTCACCATCGCTTGTAAATCTTTAGCCGACGATGCAAGTAATACTTGATCATCGGCGTAAAGAAGACATTTGAAAAATAACTCATTCACTCTCAGTCCACAGTCACTCTCTTTCAAATCTGTCAGACAATTATCCATGAATAGGTTGAACAGCCATGGAGACGCTACACATCCCTGTCTAACACCCTTTTGTATATTAAACCATTCGGTGTATGCTCCGTTTATTCTGACACAAGCACTGGAATCCCTATAGAGGGATTTCAATGCCTGTATCAGAATACTGCTCACCCCATGCAAAGATAATGCTGACCACAACTCATTCCTCACCACTTTGTCATAGGCCTTTTCTAAATCTACGAATGCACAATAGACTTTTTGGTTTGTGGCCAAACATTTTCTAGTAATGCACCGTAAGGAAAAGATCTGATCCATACATCCCATTCCCTTTCTAAATCCCGCTTGTACATCCCATATTCTTTCATCTGTTTCTAACATAACTCTTTCAATTATTACTTTTGCATACAGTTTGCCGACAACACTGAGAAGGCTAATTCCGCGGTAATTTTTACAGTCTTGTTGTGACCCTTTTCCCTTGTACAATGGCACTATCACAGGCTTGCACCAGTCTCCCGGTACCCGACCGTTTTTCCAACACAAGTTGAAAAGGTGGTACAACTGACTTGCTACCACACCCTGTCCAGCCTTCAGCATTTCGACAGTTACCCTGTCATATCCCGCAGCTTTACCTGATTTCATACTTTTCAATGCTTTCATAATTTCTTCCAAACTAATATCGCTTTCAGGTTCACTTACGTTCACATCAAGAGGTGCTTGCATTTGTGCTAGTACCTCTTCTCTTTCAAACAGACTTTCAAAATACTCCTTCCATCTTTTCAACACACATTCTTCGTCTTTTATAATACTCCCATCTTTGCTTCTGATTTTAGATAGCTCCAAGTTCGCTGTTTTTCCTCGGGCCAATCTAATCGATTTCCAAAATACTTTAATATTAGCTTGGAAATTATCAGAAAGCCTTCTGTCAAGCTGATCCTTTCGTTCTTCTTTCTTCATATTGACCACATTTTTTACTAACCCTTTCATTGCTTTGTAAACCTTTCTTGCCTTATCCACATCCTCTAATGTCGCCTTTTGCACTCTTTTATTGGCCTTTGTTGCTAACCAATCCAGCCACGCTTTCTTCTTTTCAGCCACAACTTGTTGCACCTGTTTATCCACCCAGTCATTTTTTTGCACTCTTCCTTTTCTTCTTTTAGTAATACCACATACGTCACTTGCAACATTAACTACACCTTCCTTAAAAGACTTCCAAAAACTCTCTATCTCACATTCCTCATCCACATCAACAAATCGTTCTCTCAACCTTTTAACATATTCACCTTTCACTTTATCCTCTTGTAATCTTTCTACTTTTACACGTTCCAGATTAGTTACTTGTTCAACATTCCTATGTCGCCATCGTTTGAAAAGACCACTTATCCGTGACATCACAAGGAAGTGGTCTGTATCAATACCGACACCGCGGTACGCCCGAGTATCTAGAACTTGTCCTTTCAGTCTTTCATCTACGATCACAAAATCAATCATACTTCTTAAACCACATTCATCCCTTGTATACATATGAATTCTCTTATGAGCAAACATTGTGTTCGCTACTAAAAGATTCCATTCCAAACATACCTCAAGCAAACTTTTACCATTTTCATTAACCCTTTCATCACCAAAAGTGCCTAAAACTTTTTCGTACCCATCACGCTTCACACCTACCCATCCATTAAAGTCACCTAACATGATAATCCTTTCATTACCCTTACACTTCATAAGAAATTCTCTCATGTTATCCCAGAACTCCTCCCTTTCCTTTTTGGCTGCTGTGGACCCATTCACACCCACATCTGTAGGTGCATACACACCTAGGACAAAAATACGGGTAAGCCCGACTTTTAGCCTTATCCAGAGGAGTCTAGGATTTACACATTCATACTCAATCATACAATCATTCATTCGCGCAGACAAAATGACACCGACACCCTGGCAGCCTCTTTTGGTACTGGGTACACCAGACCAATAGGCCATGTAAGATCCATTCTTAGTGGTGTCACAACCCTTTCTCTTCGTCTCATTCACACATAGAACATCAATCCTCCTCTCATCCATCGTTTGATATACTTCATCTATTTTTGCATTCAATCCTCCTCTAACATTCAAAGTAGCAAAGCGGCTTTCCGCAGCCCACTTTCCGCCCCCGCCGGAAACGAGACGTGATGGGTTGCGAACCACACCGCCGTCATTTTGATTACATAATGTTTCTGAAATCATTGCGTTCCCACGAGAAACAAAATCTGTTAAAAACTTACTAAAATCCTACAAACTAAATCCCTTAAAAATAAACCTATTTAAAAACAAAGCAGACAAAACTAAAATATAAAATTAATACTAATAGGAAAAATAAACACTATCATCGGTCTTCGGATGGAAAAACTTAGGACGGCAAGAATCTCGTTCATCGTCTTGTCCATCAATCGTCACGTTTTTCAATCCTTTTTTGTTATTTTTACTGGTATGTCCACAAGTATCGATGTCGAATGATTTCACTTCAATAAAATTTGGTCTATAATTTACATGTACTTCGACTTATTTCCTATTGACTGTTACTATTAAACTGCAATCTGTTCCTGTGTATAATTTATATAGTATACTTCGACTTATTTCCCGTTACTGTTATTTCGGGAAAATAAAACCTTCTACTTTGAGCGATTTATTAAATTCTAATAATGTGAAGATGTAATTTATCAAACCAAGCTACATATGAGTGATTGTAACATTAAGTGCATAGTGTAATTGCAGTAACGTACTCGGCCGATAGCACAAACAGCGGCCTTGGACACAATAGTCCACAGTTTGTTTACTAAACAGCTAGACAGACGTCCCCTTTCAATCATGGGCCTGTTCATCGTTTGATCAAGCTCTCAGTGTTCTATATAAAGCCAAATGAAGTTCAACTCATCCTGTTTAGAAGTAATTAATTGTATTTCACATTCGTTTCAACTTAAAAATAAAAACTAATTAGGAAATAAAAAAATCTGACAGGTAACGAGTAGAACTCGCGCCCTGACGATTCCGAACTGATTACATTACTTACTGTATATTATTGTACCGTCTTTTACATAAATATTATTTATATATATATCATCCTTATATTCTCTAATGCATCTCGGTCTGTCCTTTAGTCTGCCTGTCTGTTAGTGTGCCTATAACTCAAGAACATTTAACAAATTTCGGTAGTAATTATCGGGAAATACAAACCGGGGCAAAGAGTTCCACTCTTTAGCGGTTTATTTGGTTCAAGGTCGACAATGCGCTAGTGATACCTATGGTATTACAAGCGTCCATAAGGCTTGTTTGTCACCTTAGTTCCATAAAAAAACAACATATAATATAATATAAGATCCTTACTACAATACAAAATTAAAATAAAATAATACAAAAAGTCAAATTAGAAAAAAATACCGAACCAACAAAATATCAGAGTCGTGGCGTAAATGATAAACGAGAATTCTTAGTGTATATGCTTAATACAAAAAAAAAGTTGTTTTCAATCCCCATAACTATATTCGTCGAACTTTCAAATGAAGCCAACAATTGTGGTACCATTGTTTCACTTAATATACTTCAGAGGCTTCAGAACGCTGTGCAAAAACGCCACACACCATTGTTTAGCTTTCTTCACCTGAAATACAGACGTCATACAAAGGCGAAGCTCGTTTCTACACTTGAGTTTGTTTTTATTATACAAGTTCTCGAGAATAACACGTGAAAGCAGATTGTCGCTTGTTTGTGAACTTAAGTGGCAGGAATTCTGTTTTGTCCGTTGTCGTTTCAGTTTTGTGTTATTACACTTAAAGCTAAAGCTATCTAATATCTTCTTCTATATTATATATATAAGGATAACTGACTGAATGACTGACATATCAACGCACAGCCCAAACTACTGTGAAAATTTGCATGCCGGTTCAATTTACACTGTAGGTGAGCACTAAGGAAAGATTTTTGGAAATTCAACCCCTAAGGTGGTGAAAAAGGGGATAAAAGTTTGTATGAATATCCGTCATTTTTTAAGATACATCTATGAATGTTTGTATTTAGTTTAAAATATTTTTGCGATTAACGATGCGGCCGCTAATATTACATAATATGTAATTGGTTTCTCTGAAACGACTCTAACAATTAGGATAAAAAAAATATTTAGATAATGTTCACTTTCGAAAGGTTATTTTTTTACCAAGACACCGAGGGAAACCCAGATATTTAGCGATTATATAAACAATGCATCTCAATATATTCTTACATTTTATTAAATGCAACGTCTCTGTCTGTCCGTTAATCCCATAACGCATTACCTTGCAATACGCTGCCTAAACCATTATATATAGAGCATTATAAAGAATTTAATAATTGTGTTGAGTAAAGTGACTTAAAAATATCTTTGCTTTACTATTAAGTCTTTACTATGAAAGTGTCGATTTTTAGTACTGGCTAGTGTGAAGATTGATTACTTTCATTCTACTTAAAATTTCAAATGCAAAGTAATTGTATAGCTACATAGCTATAACGTTTCTTTAAATAAATCAGTTCTTATATTTTCCCGCCGTTAGTTTTTCTTTGATATCACTTTTTCTGTGACCATGGAAAATTCTAAATTGGGCGTTATTTTCGAATACGAGTTCCTTTATGACGCCAACGCAGCACAGACGGCCGCAATATCAACGACGTGTCCTTACACGTAGACTACGTGTAGGACTAGGTACCGCAAGTGAACGCACGGTATGTTATTGGTTTGATCGCTTCCGTGCTAGAAATTTTGTTCTCAACAATGATCCCCTTGGCTGACCGAAGACAAAAATCGATCACGATGAATTGAAAGTCATAGCGGGAGGAGATTCATTTCCAACCACGTGGAATTAGCAGCCTTAAACGTAGTCTTTGATCTTTTCTATAAAAAAGAGCATTTTCATGCTTTATCCCTTATTATATAATAGTAACAGACGGCTATTTTTGTAAGACTATAGTTTATGATAGTTTGCACTATGGTGACTATTTATGTAAATATACAGTATCTATAGGTATGTATTACATATTGAAACACAGAACGAGTACAATAAATAATGTCCATCTCAAGATCAGAAATAAAACTACATGCGTCACCGAGAGTTTCATAAGATTATTACACAATAATGGATATAATATTAAGCTTTATGCTTCTTCACGTTTTACTCTTTAAAAAATTGTGGTAGCTTAGATCTTAGAGGATTTTGAGCCTGAGTATCATGTCAGCATACGTTCAAATCAGTTCCTTGAATGGCACTCTTTGCTTATCACGAAAGGTAACGCGTTTATATATTACTTTATTTTAGTAAATTCCCATTCTCTATTATCATTTATGATTACACACAGCAGCCGTCCATAATCCTCATAGTAATAATTGCAAAACAACGATCCCTATCTTCCTCAGTACATGGCACCGGTAATTTGCATTTTATGCTTTGACGGAACTCTAACAAAGGCTTTTAAGGAGTACTGAACTAAAATATTTTTCAGCATTTATCAACTTTACACAGCTTATAGTTAAGCTTAATCTTAGAACTGACAACAGAATACGACTATAATATTGTTTTTAAAGGTACTTATGAGTAATCTATACTAATTTAGTTGTACGTTTGAACGTGCTAATCTCTGAAAATACCAGACAGGTTTGAGAAATTATTTTTACGTTTTAAAGCTTATTAATCGAGGAAATTGTACTTCACGCTACGGCTCTAAGGAACAGAGCAGTAATCGTAAACCAATGATGGCTCAGGGGGCTAGCTACCACCCTCAAGTTGAAAATCTGCCGCCAAGCACCAATAGGTGTGTTCCGACAGCTGCACTTGACAGCCAGTCTTCCACTAGGTTTAGCGTGTTATCATCTTGGGTCACATCGTCAACATCAGGTGAGATTGTGGCCACTACGCCAAACCTATAACGATAAAAAGAAAATGAACATAAAACAATTTCGAACACAGTGAGCTAAACGAGTGCGTTGGCGGTGCGATGCGGCGCGGCGGCGGCGCGTTAACGAATTTGTCGAATGAAATTGTGTGAAACGTGTGAAACCCTGGGGCACTGCTACACAATTTTTATTTCATGTACAATATTTATGTACTGAATTGACATAAATAATAATAAATATTGTCATTGAAATCCAATGATTAATTAGTAAATGACAAACAAGCGACAACTCGTATTCATCAGACAAAAAATAGGCAAAATGCAATCCTTTTCTCGCTAACGCAACATTATTATCTTCATTTTATTATCTTCAGATCAGAAACTATAGTCGATACCAGTGGGAATCTAAATCTCGTAGCTTTATTTAAACACGTTATCATCAATGTAACTATAAGAAATTCCAAACCCCGTATCCGCATCATTATAAGCAAAACAAAACCTCATAATCCATTTAATGACCCGTAAACAGAAATATCCAGGCGGGCGAAAATAACCCCTGATTATATTATTGTTTCAAATATATAAAACGTAAAGAGCATTACGGAATAGAACAAAGAGTATGGATATTTGCATAATACTGTTCACCTTTTTGGTTCGGGCTTGCGTGGAACTGGGCTTGAGCCAAACCGAATCCATTCAGTGAACCAAACGAAGATTATAAGCTTACCTCCTTTGACCGTATACTTGTTGGTTACTCGCACGTAATTCACGGAAGGAAACAGGCACGGATACAGGATGCCGTTTAGGTGGGTAGGGCAATTTTTGTGTAGGTATATTACCTATTGTAGATATTTACCTTTCAGAAAAAAATTTGTAAACAAAAAAGGGGACAGAAATTTTAGTTTTTTATCTATACTAAGATTGTAATGCTCAAGAGTTTGTTCGGGTGAGAATAATAATAGGCTATATAAGTGCGTAGGAGGCGCGGTGACGCGGTGGAGTTGCTCGAATAAATTTAACACAGTTTAAACCACGGAGCACATCTAGTCCATGTAATAGGTACTTGCAATGGTATAATGTTTTACTTATTTGTTAATAAAAATTAAATTAAATAATATAGGTATAGAAATTATATATATATAAAATTGGTCAAAATAAAGGTTTTCTAATCCGCCTAGGGGGCAGTTGTACCCACTGCTCCCTCCCTTACCTCTGTATTTGCGCCAGAAAAGAAAGGGTCCCATAAGAAGAAAAATAAAATGAAAAGTATATACGAGCAGTGAATAAATATTATTTAAAGAAATGTTCAGTAATCCTCGTTTACGGATAACAACATTTCAGGGACTATCACATAAATAGACCTTGATTATATTTTACAAAGGGTTGAATTAAAAAAAAAAAAAACGACGTATTGCTCAAGAATAAGTTCGGGGTACTAGGTTAATTTTGGTTTAAATAATCGGTTATAATCTTGTATTTATTAATTATTAAGAATCACAGAACTGGAATCGATATAATTTTCTAAGGACATATAAATATGCTTGATTTATAAATATATAATGATCGAACCCTTTACACATAGTGTAATCACAGTGTGCATAAAATAGACTCAAATACATCAAATTATAATGCAATAAGTACCTATTCTGCACAGAGAAACGAAGAAAACAATTTATTCCTTCTCGAGGGCAGAGAATCACAAATAAATAAACTTCGTATGACTTTCAAAGTAACACTAATCTTGTATATGAGTCTGTTTTAAAAACAAATGTTGTTTTTTTGACATTTAAAGCATTATTTAAAAATACAAATATTTACAACTGACAAATGACAAAGCTTCCCGTGTACAAAGTATCAT
This sequence comes from Saturnia pavonia, assembly GCA_947532125.1. NCBI lineage: Eukaryota > Metazoa > Arthropoda > Insecta > Lepidoptera > Saturniidae > Saturnia > Saturnia pavonia. The sequence goes on from OX383903.1 coordinate 10,102,291, forward strand.
AAAAATCAGTTAAGCCGTTTTTGAATAAAAACCAGCATACAACCAAAAGAAAAGATAAAACATGTACAAACAAAAATACAGATTTATTAATATAAATAGATGATAGGTAAAAAGATAACATCTATATTAATAAATCTAGATAGCATCTATATTAATAAATCTGTAGTTCAGTCTGTAGGTACATGTTTTTTTTTTTTTCGAATTTCCCGATTGACATACTATGGACACTGATTAAGAATATGAGACAAAAAAAAATGTTTGTCTGTCTGTCTGGCTGCCTGTCTGTCTGTCTGTTTTGTCTGGATTTAACTCAACAATAGCTTAAAAATCGTCAGAAATTTTGTACATGGGAAGCTTGTGTCATTGGTCAATTGATAGACTATATGAATTTTGAATAATATGAGTAACAATACAAAAATTAGAGGATGAAACTACATAATAATTACTGCGTAATAAACGCCTGTGGAGGCGCGTGCACACCGCTAGTTTTCAATACTATTGTCATAGAGTTATTTATTACGCTAAGGGTGATAGTTTCATACAACGTGCCGCTCAAATTTGAAGCCAAAATGTAAATAAACGTGTGCGTAAACGACACGTAATTACACTTGCCAACACAAACACAAACGCGTGAATGATATTGTAAGTGATTGACATTTTCACCAAAAATGGGGAAATTAAAGTATCCAGTGAGTGTTGGTCTCATTCAGCCTATGATCATTCAGATTAAATAATAAAGGCATTAATTGACATTGTTAACTATTGATATTGATAAACCAAAAGAAAATCCATGATAAGAACTATGTGTATGGTGGTCGCGATCACTACCACCCCGCTTTATTACTCTGCATATACACCGGCTAATCCCGTAACGTGAAACGAAAACAAAATCAGTGATGCATGTATTACTATGTGTGTGGTGGTCGTGATCACTACCACGACCACCCCGCTTTATTACTGCATATACACTAGTTGATCCGTAAAGCGACAAGAGACCGATCACGACCGCCGGCGGGAACGGACGTGTTTACAACCGCTCTCTGCCGCCTTTGTGAAGTTTTACGACCGACCGGCTTTGCTGCACACCTGCATCGCACCTGCGCCGCACCTGCGTATCGCCGTCTCGCTCGCACCCATTGTGTAGCGCTACACAAACAAAAACTGCACTTTTAAGTGCAACTGTTTCTATTCGTCGAAATCCACACTTTAGTGGTCGCTTGCCGGAAACCTCTCGGTGTCAACAGAAGGCAAGTGGGTGCGTGACCCAAGCGCCCCTCGGTTGCCTCCTTCAGAGGCAAACGATAGTACTTGGTCGGGCTCAGGAACCTTGGCCCTTGATAGAGTCATAGTCAAGCCCTGAGTGTCTCCTTCCCACCCTTCCGATCCTGCTACACATCCATCCCCGAGTGTCTGTTTGGGCGTAGCTAGGTATTTATACCGGCTGCGTTCTCTGCCTCGGGCTTGATAGGGACCTCCACGTAGGGCCCGGTAGGTTCTTTTCCTGCGAGTCATTACACCGTGACCCGCAGGTCCCTTTGCACGGCTCGGGATAGCCGTTTAAATTCACTCGGCGCACCCCCCTGCCTCTCCGGCAGGGAGGTTTAACTTCACCCCCGCCCGCCCAACCGCCACCGCCGGAATGGCAAACCCTGAATTAGAACGCTTCAAAGCGTTCGCAACGACCCTGCATCCGTCGCTCTGGACGGAATATAATAGGGCCATCGCGGCCGAGCAACCCGCCGTTGCCATTGCCATCGTTCAGGGCACCGAGCCCACAAGCGACCCCGCCGCGCCACACGCGACGAACAAGAAGTCCGTCCCGCGCTCCCGCTCAACGGCACCCCGCGCTCACCGTCAAACGCCGTACAAACGGCCATCGTCGCGCTCGCGTTCCCCGGGAACTCAAGCCACAACCCCAGCGCCCTCTGCGCTACCGATTAAAAATCAATTTTCTTCTCTAGTCCCCGAAGCGGAGACACCGTCGCTTGTAGCAACAAACGACAGCTACTCTCCCGCTAGCTCGGACCCCGAACCCGAGTCCATCGAAATGGACACGGCAATACGCACAGACAACGAGGGCTTCACCCTCGTTCAAAAAAACAAGCCCGCCAAACGGGCACCGCGTTCGCGTCCCGAGTCTCCGGAGACTCAGTCCCGCCCACAAAAGGCGCAAAAAACCGGGCTCAATAGCCACGCCCCTCGCTCCGCAGCGCCCTCAGCGCCTGCCGGTACCTTTGCCGGCAGAAAGGTGCGTCGCCCGCCCCCCGTCACGGTCCAGAACAAATCGGTCTGGACAAAACTCTCAGAGAAACTGAGAGAACTCCGCATCCACTACACCCAGGCCAGTAACACGGCCAACGGTATCCGCGTCCAAGTTTCCACCTCGGACGAACACCGTCAATTTACCAGGTTGCTCCGAGACAGCAACCTAGAATATTTCACGTACTCCCTGGAGGAAGAACGTCAACTCCGGGTTGTAATCCGCCGCATCCCGGTGGAAATCACACCCGAGGAGGTCAAAACTGACCTCTTAGCCAAGGCCTTCCCTGTCCGCGAAGTGCACAGAATGCACGGCGGACAATCAAAAAACAGACCTCTCGACATGGTCTTAGTCATTTTGGAACTGACCCCCGAGGGCAGAGCCATTTTTAACGTTAGGAAAGTGTGTGAGCTCTCCGGAATAGCCGTAGAGCCCCCACACAAGAATCGCAGTCCTCCGCAGTGTCACAACTGCCAGCTGTACGGTCATTCGGCACGCAACTGCCATCTCCGTCCCAGGTGCGTTAAGTGCCTCGGGGACCACGCGACGAGCGAGTGCTCGCGCACTCGTGAGTCGGCTACCCCTCCGAGCTGCGTGCTATGCGGCAACGAAGGTCACCCCGCGAACTATCGCGGCTGTCCCCGTGCCCCGCGCCCCACGCGCCCTACGCGACCCATGCGCCCTACGCGACACACCCCTCCTCAGAGGACACGTCCCGCCGTAGGAATGCCAAAGCCCCTGCTCACGCCAGAGGCTTTCCCCAGCCTCCCGGGCGCCTCCAGCGCCCCAGTGGCAGCCGCCCCCGCGCCCCACGCACCCCCTCCGGCCATGCGAGCCCCTCAAGCAGCATGGGTCTCCACTCCCCGCCCTCAGCCTCCTAAGGCTCAGGCCCCCCCGCCCGTCAACACGCGCCGCGGCGTTGACTACATGGTCATGCTCTTCCGCGAGCATGACCCTCAGGAAGTACTGGCGTACGAACAGTGCGTCGCTGAGTACGGCCCCGGCGAATCCATCAGGCGTTTCCCCCTAATGACAGCGACGCTAATGCGCCTGGCCCGTGCCGGGAAATAGATATCGGTTATCAATGGCACGCATTAAGCCTAGAAGCCTCAACATATCTTTTTTTAACGCGCGAAACCTCTTTCCACAACGGGACTTAGTATCCACCTTTCTTAGGGAACGGGAGATAGACGTGTTTCTAGTACAAGAAACACTTCTAAAACCCAGTAGGCGCGACCCTAAGATAGCGAATTATAACATAGTTAGAAATGACCGTGCCACCCGAGGCGGCGGCACGCTCATCTACTACAAGCGTTCCCTCTATTGCATGCCAATAGACCCTCCCGCACTTACCAATATGGAAGTGTCCGTCTGTAGAATAGGCATGACTGGCCATCCGTCAATCACGCTTGTCTCTGCATATCTCTCCCCGAATAAAAGACTCCTTCAGTCCGATCTGGAGGCGCTTTTTTCACTCGATCAATCAGTCATAATAGCAGGCGACCTCAATAGCGGTCACACCCTTTTCAACAACCCGCGCAACACCCGTAACGGGGTTATACTAGAACTACTATGCGACGTGCTCGGCTTTGACGTCATAGCACCGCTAGAGCCCACGCACTTTCAAGACAACTGTCAACCGACAGTACTTGACATAGCCCTCCTCAAAGGTGTCTCACTTCGGTTACGACTTATAGAAGTCGTACACGAACTAGACTCCGACCACCGCCCGGTTATCTTACAACTCGGGCAACCGTTCGACCCCAGTCCGCCAAAAGTCAAAATAGTTGACTACGCGATCTTAAATCGCTACTTATCCGACAACGCGACCCCGTCCAGCCTAGCTAGGATCCCCGACGTATTGGAGTCAACTGCAGACGCCGATTTAGCCATCGATTCCCTGGTCGACTACCTCCAAACCGGTGTAAGGGAGGCCTCGAGAGAGGTGCAAGCGGCGAACGAACGCCGTTTTATACTCCCCCCCGGCTTACGAGCGTTAATCACGGAAAAGAACGCCGCGACACGTGCACATGACTCTTATCCGACGAGGGATAACACCCGTAGATTACGACAACTTCAGAGAGAGGTTAGAACTCGCATCGGAGAGTACAGAGGTCACCGGTGGGATAACCTCTTAGAGGGTCTCAAGCCGTCCCATCTGGCTTACTGGAACCTCGCCCGCTCTCTGAAGTTAGAAGCTTCGGCCCAGATGCCGCCCCTCGAAAGGGGCCCCGATCTCCCACTCGCGTTCGACAGCGACGATAAGGCAGAATGCCTTGCCGCAAGCTTGGAGAGCCAGTGCTCCCCAAACTGCGACAACGTTGACACTGCCCACATCGAAACTATCGAGACCGCCGTTCAGGAACTCACGCTGATTCCCCCCGCGGAAACGTTAACCCCGGTCACGCCAGATGAGGTCTGTTCTATCATTAAAGGCCTTAAGCCTAGGAAATCTCCCGGTCCTGATGGTATCAGGAATGAAGTACTCAAACTTCTTCCTGATCACCTCATAGCTCTTTTGGTCTGCATCTTCAATGCAGCCATAGCCCACTGCTATTTTCCAGCCGTCTGGAAAAAAGCCATAGTTATAGGTATTCGCAAGCCCGGCAAAAAAGCTTCGCTTCCCGATAGCTATCGCCCGATCAGTCTCCTAAACACTCTAGGGAAACTCTATGAGCGGATCCTTCTGAACCGTCTCAAGGTCGTTATAGACGACAAGAATTTATACCCGCCCGAACAATTCGGTTTTCGCGCCCGTCACTCGTGTACACATCAAGTGCACCGCCTCACGGAGCACATCACGAGTAACTTCGCCAAGAGCAATATCGCTCCCGCCCGCACGCTTGCGGTCTTTTTCGACGTAGCCAAGGCCTTCGATAAGGTCTGGCACGCCGGACTGGTCCACAAGCTTCACCATTTAGAAGTCCCGGATAGGTTAGTTCACCTAGTTCATGATTTTCTACGCGACCGCACCTTTCACTACCGAGTGGAAGGAGTACTATCTATCGCCCACCCTATACGCTCAGGCGTCCCGCAAGGTTCCATACTGGCGCCTTGCCTTTTCAATCTGTACGTCAGCGACCTACCGAAGCCCCCCGGGGTCGAGGTAGGGCTCTACGCTGACGACACAGTCATATACGCGTCAAACAGACACAGAAAAAATCTCGCCTGCGCAGTCCAACGTGCCGTAACCACTCTCGGGGAGTGGTTTCGAACGTGGCGAATAGCTATTAATCCGGTAAAGAGCGCCGCGATTATGTTCGAACCGCATACATGTAAACTACCACGCACGGTAGGACCCCTCTCATTATTCGGTAGGAATATCCCTTGGGCCACCAAGACTAAATATCTGGGTGTCACCCTCGACTCGAAGCTTAACTTCAACGCACACGTTACTATAGTCCGGAATAGGGCCGTCTGGATCCTTTCCCGCTTGCGACCCCTGCTCAGTTCGGTAAGCAAAATGTCCTTAAGACATAAGCTTACACTATACAAGATGTGCGTCCGTCCGATCTTGACATATAGCTGCGCAGCGTTCGCACATATGTCCAAACATAACTTTGTCCGCATGCAAAGAGTCCAAAATCGGTTTCTCCGTCGCCTGCTTGACCCTCCAGCCTTCGTTAGGAACATGGACCTCCACAGGGACATGAGGCTTCCCTCGATAGAAGCCTATGTGAAATATCTCACCAGGAGATACTTCGATAGCGCTTCGAATCACCCCAACCCGCTCGTAAAATCCACCGTGAACTACGTCCCAGACAACTCGATCCCCGTTGCCAAACGTTATAAACGCCGTCCGCGAAATCTCTTTGTCGATCCCGACGACGACATCGAGAAAGCTAATAATTACTACGCGTCCGCTCCCGCAACATATGCGTGCTCGCGCCCACGCCCGCGAAACCACCGTTCCCTCCGCAGGGGACGTACGGTTAACTTCGCTCCCGCACACCCGCCACGACCACCCTCCTCTGCGGCAACTCAAGCCTAGGTCCGATCCATCGGCATGGAGCCCTTGAGCCAAGCAGCCGCTCGCGCGATACAAGTGACTGCACAATCACTAGCTTTCACAGCCATACATGACACTGCATTATACACACATGCACAACACACATAGGTACATAGGTTCTGTAAGGGACCTTTTTTTTTTTTCTTTTTTTGCCTAGTTAGAATAGACAAAAATTTTCAGACCACTAAATACACATACACATGTTCCTTCCCTCCTCCCAGGGGGCAGAAACATGTATATATGTATAGTTAGTTTAGATCGAATTACGGATAGGGAATTAGTCAGATCGCGACTTAATTGCATACGCGCAACAGTCCGAGCCGAGGTCCGGCCACTTTGGCACCCTCGGATGTTGTTGCTTAGCTTTCGTGGCTGAGTGCCCTAAGCGCTCGCCCCCAAGCCCGGTAAAGCTGTAAAAGCCGTAAAGGCTCCAGGGCCCCTCAGGCTAACAGTGTAGTCAGTTCGAAAAAAAAAAAAAAAAAAAAAAAAAAAAAAATAAATAAAGCGACAAAACAAAAGAAAATCAGTGATGGCTTTATATTACTATGTGTATGGTGGTCGTGATCACTACCGCCCCGCTTTATTACTGCATATACACTAAATGATCCCGTAACGTGACAAACCAAAAGAAAACCAATGATGGGTTTATCACTACGTGTATGGTGGTCGCGATCCCTAACACATCGCTTTATTACTGCAGAATCCATATATACCGACAGATCCCGTAGCGTGACAAGTCAGATGAAAATCAGTGATGGGTTTATTACTATGTGTATGGTATAGTAATTATTATTAATAATTATTGCTAATACACACATATGCCAGTATGAATCCGACACATTTACCGTCCCAATAAAACTATCGATCTGACCTAGTGTAAGCCAGCAGTATGGTATACAATGTATAGCTGTCTTATCCGTTCTCTCAACGTTATATCATTCTTCTCTCTAACACAATGAAACAAGCCTAAATCCAACGCGTCCTTGAAATTTTACTCTTAATTCTCGTCTAATTATCGAATCGCCACCTAAGAAGTTTCATTTCAAAAAGTGGAGTAAAATATTTTCCGATAACTAGCAACATTTCATTGTAATGTCGTTTATCTATTTTGGAATTATTACTGTTTTTATTTATGTTTGACGTAAAAATATAAGCTGCCGGGCAGTGCTTTCCCGTGAATTAGGATATTTAAATGTTTCTAGTGATTATGTGATGAGCTGTGTCGTTCTTTCTCTGCGCAGAAAGTCATATTTTGACAAAATTGTGGGAGCTGTTTGCTTTATGACTTCATTTTTAGCACTGTTGCACCGAGACGTATGTAGCCTTTAAAGGCTAACTTGAAATGTCTTCACTCTGAGTGCGACTACTGCCGTTCTGACTGTTTTTATGTTATAACTTTTGTTACCTTGCACACTGTACAACGAAGAAAAGTATATAACGTGTTAGAACTAGCAATTACTGTTAAAGTGATCACTATCGCCGGAACAACCAAACTGTAGTATATTCAATATCTTAAATGGAAAACGAGATTAAATTCAGGTATTTAAGAAAAATACATTAAAATAAGTATGTAACTCGATTAATAAAAATCTATCATGATATAGATAAATGACATATTAATATAAATTTAACATATCAAATTAAGAACACTAAAAAAATTGGTGTGTACGCACATAAGAAGTTATAATTCTTTGTCGTTTCATAATAATTCCAGAAATTTTATCCCATTTGTCAATACATGATAAAGTTAGCCATTAATGATAATAATGTAAATTTATTTTACTGACTTTATTATTTTGTAAAAATGTTTTAACGGTGTATAATTAAACATTATTTCAATAAAATTACATTATTATCATTGATAGCTAAACTTCAATATGTCGGACTTCTCTCACACTGATGCGTGCGCAACTCTCAATTTTACTCTCCGCTAAATGCGTCAAAAGAAGTACTTATAAGCTAAGGAAAAAAATTCGCTCGCCAGTTGAGAACAGCCATTTTAATAATAAAACAGTAGTTTATACCGTTGCATGATATTTCGCACGTTCCTTAAAACAGAGTACAGTCACAAGTTCAGTTTTTATTTCCACGACATGATATATGGGCGCCGGGAGGCTCGTTAAAAAGAACACGATCTAGTATTACCCGTCGGCTAGTTGAGCGATGTTGGATAACCCGTTTTATGAGCACTTAAAACTGGTTCTCAGACTTGTTTCATCCACTTCAGCTCAACGGGCATCTTAATTTGAGTTTCAGTGAGAAGCGACCGGTAAGCCACAAAAAAACGTTAGACTCCAATGCACTCGGATTGAAATGCACACTCCGTAAATTTTTATAAACAAAAATTAGTCCTTCCGTGTTTTAGACTTAGTTTAGACAGTTTTTAAGTGATTGTGTTAGCTTCTTCTATAAAAAGATCTCTAAACACATGACAATGAGTTCAAGAACCATGTCAAGCCGGTTTTACTGTCAAACGATAGTATAGAGTGAATCACGTGAATGGTAGTGATTTCTGGAAACGACTCCCTCTGTGTACACCCACTAAATATAATTGTAAAAAAAAATCTCTTAAAAATAATATCTAATGTTTCGAAACTTTTTTCATATTATTTCCACATTCAATAAGAAAGTAAATCATAATTTGCATCAGAGCATAAAATTGTTTCCTGATTTAGTTAATAAAATAAAACGGTCAGAACATTCAGTGCCCCAAGATACTGCTGTCGAATGTCAATGGGGAGATAAGGGATGCTAAACAACATTTTCATTTCGTTTACCTACAAAGCTGTTCCGTCAATATTTCACTTTGTTCCGGAGACGTTTGCCTCTTTTCCACTTCAGTTAAATAAATTTTCCATAACAGACTTTCTGGAGGCTCACCTTGAATCCTTTATCCAAGAAGTCTTATTTTTAACGTTTATTTTACGTTTTCGTATATGCTGTATTCATTTTTATAGAAATATCGTAACTACATTACACTATTATTCCTTGTACGATACTGTTCCTTCGAATCATTCAACAATGCCTTATATTGCATTTCCTGTTTATCAAAACTATATTTTTATTGTTATAGGTTTGGCGTAGTGGCCACAATCTCACCTGATGTTAAGTGACAATGTGGCCCAAGATGATAACACGCTAAACCTAGTGGAAGACTGGTTCACAAGTACAGCTGCCGGAACACACCTATTGGTGCTTGGCGACAGATTTTCAACTTGAGGATGGTAGCTAGCCAGGCGGGTCGTGCTTTACAACAATAATTCAGACCGGATGTGTATCTTGTAACGGAAGTCGCTAGTATTTTTGTATGAATCCAAGACACTATATGAAAGTTTCAAAACTCGTACTATTGTAACCACCCTGAAACACAAATAATCAAACCACCCTGAAAATACTATAGCCACTTGGATATTATCTAAGTAGATTTATTTTAATACGACAAATAATAATTAATATTTAAAGTATAATAGGGTATTTGACAATATTAAAAACATTATCCTTGTTGGTGTTATTCTAAATGATTAAAAAAAATAAACGATTTCTTATTAACACACTCTTAAATATTGCATTATTATTCAGTAAACCATTAAATAAAATACGTATTTTTGAAACTTTCACCATGTAGTCACAAACGCTTTACGATTGGTTGATTCTCTTATTACGTCACGTGCCAGTGGATTGTAATTGCGTAACGAGCAAACTCCGATGAACCCTGTGCTTTTCTTGTTAATTTGTCGTTAGTAACCTTTATTTTCATTGTAAATAATAATAGAGACCAATTTCTTGTAAGCCGACGGTAGTATCCTAAAGTCAAGGCAATTATGATTGGATTATTCTATGAAAATAACGCTGCTAATTTTACGCTGCGAAGCTTAAAAATATGAAAACTACATTCCGAGTATTTTTTTAGTAAATACCTATACTCGTAATATAGTAGGTACTTTATTAATATTTCTTATCTTACTTTTCGAGGCTTGTTATTAATAAAGATTTCTACCTTATTAAATCGATGTCAATGATACCATTCCACAAATGTAAATTCAAGGTATAGAGAATATCTTTGTAAATTATTGTTTTGAATGGTCTCAATATATAGTAATCTATGGAGCCTTAACTTTATTCATGATTTTGGTAAAGCCTAAGGATATACTTATAACAGTTATTATGGAGTCTTTATGGGGTGTCTGTACAATGTGATATTATACACCATTTGTAGACCATTTTATCTCCTAAATATGCTATAAAACAAAGTTTTACTGAACAATAACACACAATGGTTACGTATCATATACTTACACTGACGTGTGACGTCAATGTGTGATGTATACAGATTGGAGCGTTTACGCGGGTATTACAGTTATTTGAATTTATTTGTCAATTTTTATTAACAACTAGAAAAAAAAACACGCGTTGCTGTGGTTTAGAAATTTTTTTTGGATCCGATTATCCGATAACCCACAAGGCTAATATGAATTTTATTAAAATCGATCCAGTCGTTTTGGAGTCCATAGGGAACATACATATAAACATCTATTTATATATGGACACTTAGACACATAAAATTATGAAGGAAAACACTTATTGTTGACATTATTATTACACTCTTGACAATTTTAGATGGGTTTTCGTAAACGGACACATACCGTAATATGCATAATATTAAAAAATAGATTCAAATGAAAACAAAAAAGTTCCTTTAATAAGCGTGATGTGAAATGTTATCGGCATAACTCATCCACTCCAATATCGGAGAGATTGAGAGCGCTAAGTTATAGCTGTAACAATTTCATATTGCCCAATAAAACCTCACTTTCACTTTATTTATAAGCAGTAAAATGGTCGATATACAATATTGCTTTTATACATTTATCTTGAACATATCTGTTTTTTAATGTATTTTCAAACTTTTTTAATGTTTAATCAACATTATGGTCAACTGTTATACACGCGATAAGCTTAAAATTATTTAGAATAATTAATTAATGTTTATAATAACATTATATGATAAAAAAGAGAAAATTATGCGTTATTTATCATACGAAGACTTGCATGATATATCCACAGATCGTAAATTGTTATGTCGTGCAAATTATGACATAACCTAAAAACCGGATTGCAATTTCAATTTTTGTTATTTCATTTACACAGCTTACACATACCCATCATCTCATTTAAAGTATTATCGATTATATTGAGCTCTAAAAAAGAATCGGTAATCGTAAAATCAACAAAAATTTTATTTATGCTACATCTCTAAAAAATCTGACATGTGTCGTACAAGTCTTCTTACGATGCATCAGTAATAAAAGTATATATTTTAATCCGGTTCTAATTTTTTATTCTTATAGATAAAAACTTATAAACTTGTCATACATACAAAAGGTTTTTTTATGGTATTTTATCTTATTACATAATATATTTTATTTATATTTTAGATACCTAAGCTTATATTTAATACTAGCTATAACCCTACGGTCTCATCCGTATTTAATTCATTCAACGAACTCACCACCGAATCCTTTTAGCCTATCAACGTTGACGAATTACTTGACGTTCATGATTAGTGCTTTTTAGGGTAGTAGCGTGAAATTATATAAGCCTATAAGCTTCCTCAATAAATAGACTATATATACACTACATTTTTCTTTTTCAAATCTGACTTTTCATTCCATAGATTAGGGCGTTCAAAGAAACATTATAATACTAAAATCTTACATAATGACGGTTACTGTAAACAAGTTGAAATCTCAAATTTGAAACATGACTTTATTCTAAACGTACGAAATAAATTCAAATTAAATCTTTCACTCAGCTTAATAATTTATTTTTTTCCACAGAATCGTTTGGAGAGGGCATCTCACGGTGCGGACATTCATTCTATTATGATATCACATGAGTTATACTAACCCAGATAATGATAAGCCTGGTTTCGCTTCTCATCTCAACATTAAAACCTCGTTAGCGTAAGCTTTTATTATTGTTCAGCAGATCTTCAGTGACGTGTGTGTTGAAGAATTCCTATTTACACAGCGAATAGAACGGAACGTGTATTATTTCTGATAAAACTTTTGAACCATATCTAGAAAATAGTCAGAGTTCCTGAAAAATATTACGACGAAAGAAGAAAACATTTCAATACTTTTATAAAGAATTGAAGATATCCATTACTAGCGGTATGATTCCCATTGACAACAATAGGGAATTAACATTTTAAACCAAGTTTCTGGCAGGATATTGAACCGCCATGTTGTGGTTTTTATTTTAATCCATTAACTTAGGGTTTTTATATTGATTTGATTGATGTCATTTTGCGTGATTTAGTCTGGTTATTGTGCATACTTGAAGTGGATTTTAAATATAAACTGGAAACATGCATTTTGAGTTGCCACAAAATCTCCCTTATTACTTAAAATACAGGCATAAGGTGCGACGTGTGGTTACAGTAGTGTTTTGTATATAGTATCCACTTGTTTCATATTCCCATAAAAATAAAAAGTCACTTTGACCAAATGATTAAGTCAGTAGCATATCGCTACAAGTTCGAGCCTTAGCATATGGCAAATAATTAAACGAAATTTCCGTACATTTACTCATTTGAGCTGGTAACACTATAGCCTGGTGGTGAAGGAAAACATCTTGAAAAAACCTAATTGCCTGTTAAATGTTCTTTTAGTTCCACAATATAGTGAGAAAAAAAACTGAATTGCAATTTAGGTATAGGCGTCTGAAATCGCCAGTACTTCATGAGCTGACCCTTACCTTTTTCTATGGTACCTCATAAGAAAATACTCATTGGTCAGAATTATTACAAATCGCTAAAATATACGAGTATTTAATTCATTTAAAAGTTATTTAATAACATTTATATGAGCCAAGAAGCGTCACAGCAATCTCTGAAGAATAATTCATTAGAATTATCACATTTATTATTAGTAAGGTTTATATATAACTCATAAATTAAATTTTCTACAATTGTCCTCTTTTTTATGAATTGTACTACCAGTTTAAAGTTTCTCGGTATCTCTTATATTTACGAAATAATCGTCTTTAAACCCTGTGTATTTTCCTTTAAGACAATACTGTTTCTTTAAATTACATATCAATATACACATGTTGTGTTTGTGTGTGATTTGTTATTTTAAGCTCATATCGAGATAGTAACACACTTTTAAAAGTGTACAAATGTAATAAGCGATTGTTATACTAATTGCAAAAGTTTACACGATCGATATCAGAAACAGATGCTTTGGTCTATTGTCTACAGCGCCGGTGTTTGTCTACCGGATTGCCATCTAGACAGCCCTTTCATTTGTGAGTCAATGGATCGTTTGTTTAAGCTTCTATAAACCTAAGTATTATTTATACTAGCTAAACTGTTCGTTTAATGACACACATGACACTGCTGCACTTCACACATGTGGTGTGGTGTACTCAGGTACATAGGTTCTGTAAGGGACCTTTTTTTCTTTTTTTGGCTAGTTAGTTTAGACAAAAATTTCCAAATCACTAAATACATATACACATGTTCCTTTCTTCCTCCCAGAAGGCAGGAACATGTATATTTGTATAGTTAGTTAGCTCAAATTTCTATGGATAGGGATTTAGTCAGATCGCGACTTTTTAGCATGATCGGCAACAGCCCAAGCCGAGGTTCGGCCACTTTGGCACCCTTGGAGCTTGTTGCCTAGCTTTCGCGGCTGAGTGCCTTCCGCGCTCGCCTCCAAGCCCGGTGAAGCTGTAAAAGCCGCAAAGGCTCCAGAGACCCTAAGGCTAACAGTATAGTCAATTCGAAAAAATCATTAGGACTGCCATCAACCGATAAACATTTTTTTAATCCTTTTTAATGAAAACATTAATTTAAAACTATTCGTCCATAGCGAGGAACATACGCTATTTAATAATGTTTCAATAATTAATTTTGCACAAGAACTAAGGAAGATATGGCGTTACCATAAACAACACCTTTGAGAAATAACATATCAAGATAATGAGCCATGAATTTCATACATTATATATCCGTCAATTATTTAATAAATTGGAATTAGGAAAACCAATACTGCATTTAAGACTAATCGCAGTACAATCTAAAAACAATGATGACCATTGAGAAATTTACTCATAATAATTATCACAAGTCGCTATAATCCTAAACCTAACAGCACGGCAAAAGCCACTAAGTACCTGAACGATAAATAAGGCTAAACAAAATAATCCCTAATCGAAATCACTGAAGATATTTACTGATTTTCAGGGCGTTTAGTATTTGCAATCCAGTCAATAAAACGGGCATAGTAATTTAGAGATGCCTGATTAGATTTTATATCCGAGCGATCGAATTTTTTTCGGTATCTGCTAACTTGATAGTTTTAATATGAATTCCAAAAATTTTAAGGATAATGTACAATTATAAATACTAAACATAACATTACATAAAATTATAATAAACATTACTATTTAAAAATAATAACTACAAAAAATAAGAATTCACGCCGCATCGTTACTATAAAAAGACGGCACAAAGGGTTCTTTCAGTTTCTCATAAAACTAACAATATTGTTCGCGGTAACAAGACAACAACGTTTCGCTGAAGCTCATATTCGCGGTACCATTGTCTCGCTCAGTAGACTTCAGAGGCTTCAACCCACAGTGTTAGACTCGACAGACCATTGTTTAGCTTCCTTCACCTGAAAACGTATCGCACACAAAGGCAACGCTCGTTTCTACACTTGAATTTGTTTTTGTTATGCAATTTGAACTTTTTGAGACGTTTGCGCCTTGTGGAAGCTCCACTACTTGGAGAAACGGATTAAACCGAATTCGATTCAGTTACTTCTTATACCATAGGAGACAGGGTGGCAAGATGGGGTACTTTATAGCTTTAAAGGCAAATAATATAAAAAAATACATAGTGAAACAATCATATTTATTTTTTAATTAACAACTAATTAATATTATTCTAATATTTGGTGTCATTAGGAACATTTGGTAACACATTTAAGAGACAAGAAATAAAATAAACAAAAGGTGTTTTGCCCCATCTTGCCCCATGGTGCTGGTAAGATGGGGTACCCCCCTGAGGTAAGATGGGGTGATGAGAATGATCACAAAGAAAGATGATTATTTGAGCTGGCAGAACTCGCAGACATGGGTGGCTTCGTCATCATCATCATCTATTCCTGCGCAGCTATTATGAGCTGCTATGAGCTACTATGAGAATATACTTCCTCACAATACATACATGGTGTGTCGCCCTCTTCTTCACTTTCAACTCCAGATGATGAGACTCTTCGTGGTTTTGCTGTTTTCGCTAATCGGCTATTCTTCTTTGATTTTTTATTTTGAGCTTTTGTAGTAGTTTTTTTTCTGTAATTCATCTTTTCTCTTTTTTGTTTCTATTTTCTCTATTTTTTTCAATTCGGCATATTTTTTTTTCTGGGCGATGACTTCCAATTCTTGTTTGTAGGGAGGCAACGTGATAATGGCTGTTTTTCCATGCTTTTTAGCAACACGAGAGGATTTTTTAGTAAGAGGAAGTGGAAGGTTGTGATGTGTCTGGTTTCTGACATACAGGGTTTTCAGCTGGTTTTAGTGAGTGCGTCTGCTGGTCAGATGGATTTTGTTCTGCTTGGATTATAAGGATATATAGGATTATAACACCATGAGCTCTGGCTTCATTGATCAGGTCAATATTCTGAGTGTGGGAGCTGTGCCCATCCAGTAGAAGAAGGACGGGTCTCTCTTTAGATGCTCCACTGAAATTCACAAATCTCTTAAACCATTGGAGGAACAGCTTTGAAGTAATCCAGCCCGAAACACTACATGTGCCCCAAGCACCAGCTTGTGAATTCACCATCAGCTCTGGATTTATCCTTTTTCTTGGAAAGATAAGCATAGGTGGCATGTAGTTTCCAGCTGCACTAAAGCATATCTCGACCGTTACCGTCTGTCCTCGTTCTGCTGAAACTATGACCCCAACCTGTTTACGTCTTCTGTTTGTAGTCCCTAACCATTCCAAAAAGGCAAACTATAATAAGCTCACAAAAAACAAATTCATTTTTACGGGAAAGAAACAAGAACAAAATTATTCGTTACCCCATCTTGCCTGCAGAGCCATTTTATTAAAAAAAAATAACAAAAAAAAGCAGCCTACAATCTTAAGGAAACGCAATGTCTACCTTATTACAGGTTAGTTTAAGCGTCAATCACAGCACCAGCTAACATTATTTAACAAACCACAGTCACGTGTCAAATCAGAAGAAATATGATAAACAATTTCCAGTAAAACACATTTTTTTATTTTTTTTCGACACGGTGCACTTGTGAACCACTAACCACCGGGCGACTAACAAGTGTCATGGTGGTGCCTCGAACGATGAATGAAGGAGCGTGGTAGGTCAATTTGAACTGTGAATTTCTCTGGGTACCCTGTCTTACCCGCTACCCCGTCTTACCTCCTCCTCCCCTACTACCTATGCCCCACGGTTTCATTAGTGTTAAATTTGTTCGATTTATCTAACGCAACCATGAAACTATCGTTGATCACACTTCCCGTACAGCTTGCCAAATTTAATAGACGTTCATGGTCACTGCTCCGCTCCTTAGGTTCGTAGCATAAAGTTACATAGCCTATAATCTCCGTCTTTAAATAGACTATAAAATAAAAAATAGACTGGTAGCTTCAGATAGGGATGGCGTTCTGAAATCGATTAATCAAATAATCGATTTTTAGGCCAAAGTAATCGATTTTTAATCGATATATATTACTGACACGATTCAGTGAAACGATATTCAATTTTTTCTGTTTTGATAAGAACCATAAAATTATTTACAATTAGTTGATGTACCCAAATACATGAATCTAAAGAAATTACATTTTTTTCACTTAATTACTCAAAAACTGGCTGTGTGCTCAGTTTCCTTCACCTCTCCTTAATTAATAAAAGAAATAATAAAAGAGCTACGTTATTAATTAGAGGTGTTCATTATTACAACAACGAATAATGTAATGCATTATTCTTACGCAACGAATTACAAATTATTGAAAACATAATTATTCTGCTGACGATTATCCGTTGTTGTTATTATTGTTGACAATGAATATGGTCGGCCTGTGTTATTGTAACGTGTGAACAAGTAAGCATTATGCAACCATCAATATGTGTGTAAGGGAGAGAACTTCACTCTGCTCGCATTCTAAATCAAGATACGAATAATGAATGTTCCGAATTTACAATTATAACCCTTGAGTAGACAGCATAAAGTTCACTTTTATTTTATATTATCATTATTCATTTCATTATCGTATCATTCTTTATGATGTCATTTACAAATTAAAAGTTCTAACAAGGCGCCATCTTGTTAGGATACTGAAATTGTCATAAGACAGGATACTGAATAATCACTCGATAATGGCAGTAATGAGGACTAGTTGCCAAGTTAGGATGAAGAAGAAGATACATAACAGCAAATTATCCAACAGCAAAATAACCACAAAATTTTATAATAATAAATTTGTTTTTTTTTTAAACTTGAAATAAATTATCTTTCTCTACACCTTCCTGTCTTTTTTAAACCTGATACTTAGTATGGTTGTAGAAATAAGTTTTATTAGTTAAAATGATAAAAGATCAAATATTATGATGTCCTCTTTGCTTTCCATAATAGG
This sequence comes from Saturnia pavonia, assembly GCA_947532125.1. Lineage (NCBI taxonomy): Eukaryota > Metazoa > Arthropoda > Insecta > Lepidoptera > Saturniidae > Saturnia > Saturnia pavonia. Next base: position 10,120,225 of record OX383903.1, read on the forward strand.
GATTTATACTTATATTGTAAATACAAATTCGAAAATGAATTCGAAAAATGATAGAATTTTGAGACATTCATCTTTTACACCTTGATTTTTGTTTGTGAATCGTTTCTTCAGATTTTGGTTCGAATTATTTAAAAATTGATGTTTTTCGAAAAGAATCACCATCCCTATGTCCAGGGATGAGCCAAGCGACAGAGATTAGCGTGTTCAAAAAAAAAATCTCTTCAGCTTTATAATATTTAAGTATAGAGACGGTATATCGATAACGATAACTAATTATATATTAAGTATATCGTATTATATATTAATAGCTTGAATTTCAAAGTCAAAGTTATTAAATTTTTATATTAAAATAATTATATTCCGGATTAAAATGTATAAAAATTAAACACACAAAGTTATCTTTGTACTTTAGTGTAGGAAACATTGTAGTGAAATTTTACCGCAGTCACGACACGGCTATTTCCGCAGTCTGCCTCATGCTTAAACGAAACCTAACTTAAAATAGTGCTGACTGGCTAAACAACGCTGAACTTTAAAACGTTGTATTTAATTTTATCAGAATACAACTGCATTATAAAGATATATATTTAAAAAATAATTGTCTGTACTTATGTACACACGTAAAAAGTAATAGGTATTTCTTTGGCGTAATAAAATAAAAATAATTCCAAAATTATTATCATGCATGCCAACAACGTGACATAATTAGCTATCAATGATAATAATATGAATCCATTCACTGTTTTTTTTAATTGTGTAAAAATATTTTAAAACTCATCATCTCTCTGTCTCTCTGTCTGTCCGTTTATGTTCTTTTCACGCAAAAACCACTTATCAGATTTACATGTTTTGTATTTTAATTCATAGCTATAGGTTACAGTATATGTATTGTAAGAAAGTAACATACCAAATAAACAGTGACGATAACGGTCAATCAATTCGGAAAAAACATGCATTTGCGGAGCTTAAATGACTTAATGATATAAGAGTAAATCATGAGATATATCAAATTAATGTTCTACAATTGTAGATCTTAATAAGACCTACAAAAAAGTCAGTGATAGTATATGTCTATCTTCTAAGAATCACTCATAATAAGCATTTTTGTCTTCCGTCTTTTGAGCGGGGGCAACACGATTCGTGCGTGCTCTCGATCGACGCAGCTAGTTGTGTATAAATAATCATTATTTTAATTTGATTAACATAATGTTTATTTAAAGAAATTTATTTTTTGAATGAATGAATTGAATCGAATGAATGAATTATTATTATTCATATTATTGTCTTTGACGGCTAACTTCATCGTGTCGTACTTGATGCGCGCGCAGCTCTCTATTTCACCCTATACTAAACGCGCCAAAAGAAGTATAACTTATAAAACAGGTATGTTTCCTTTTACTATTTTGAGAATCATCTATATTTAAATATTTAGTCAGCCATAGTACCTCATGATTTTATTAATTTTAGTGCTTATTTCAAAATTTTATATGATTGTAATACAACACCAAATGATGATTACCATAAATAATTTATCCGAAATTTCTTTTCTACTTCCGCCTGCAATAGATGAAAAGTAGTTTCATCTACCTACAACATAAAATGTTTGAATTTAAATACATTGCTAAATAAATAAATGTGTAAATTAATTTCTTAAATAAAGTAAAATAATAAGATGTTTATAATAATATGTTTATATTCAATATTTTCAATGTGGTGGGTCGCGGGCATCTAGTTGACTAATTGCGGGCACGTTATCTGATTTTGAGATAAAAATATGGAGCGCGGGATGAGTGTTTCGATATTTCTCATAATAAAGCAAAACCACTCACCTTGAACTCCGGCTTCTTCTTAGGTTTGAAGAGCTCCAATGCAGGATCTATCACACGATATGTACAATTGGTATGAGGCACTTACACTTTATAGTTTCTTCATTGCAACAGCAGAGATGCTCGCGGCGCGGACGATGCGAAAAACACACAGCGCGAGGAGCAGTGGGAGTCAAAGGCAATTAGAGATGCCTCAAGGACGCGGAAAGATTATGGCCGATTATGAGAGTATCGAATACACGTTTTGGCGCAATCACAAAGACTCTACAGTCGATCCCGTAATGGAAAAGACAAAACCGACAAGTCAAAATAATCGGGGGTATATAAAATTAAACGTGAAGATCCCATAAGGATCCAAAAGAGAAAATCACGGACTTCACAGTGGGACGGACGCTGACTAGGAGTAACAATGTACGGAGATTCTCGTCTCGGACAATCTTAAAACAAAAAATTTGTAATCTATGTATAGTATGGTGAGTCCATAGTTGTTATACGTGGTTGGTGGTAAGGTTTTTGTTTTTGTGCTAATACGTGTACTGTTTTTATATACGCTTGTCTATTGTGTAAATGAAAATGGAGGTGATTCCTCCGGAACTCCCAGATCCTCCTAACGCGAATACAACGGAATTTGTTCAACATACTACTTAACATCTAGCAGATGGTAATTCCATTAAAAATGGATATAATAGCTAAAAGTCATAAATCTAAAGTAATAGATTTTTCAAGATTTTGGAAAATACAAATAGGTTGAATCCAAAGCCGGGCGTCCCCGTGAGCGTAGCAGGGCTATATGAGCCTACTGCTATCGCCAGTTTGTTTGTAAAACACTTTAAAGTCAAATCTCATCTTGATTTAGCATCGCAGGCGGTCGAGATTTTGGTTTTAAGAAGCGGATTTGAATGTTAGGTTCTTTGCTCAGTCTGGTCGTCTTACACCACTAGGCCAATTCGACGACGGTCACAATCATGAAAATCAGGACTTGCATTAACCGTACATAATGTAAATGTATTCTATCTCATTCTCTCGTAGGCTAAATGCTATAGATGTATATGGTTGTCTCTGTTTATTGTGCTCTTTCGTTTCATCGAGTTTCAAATAACAACGGTGCTAAAGAAGTTTTCACCTCAAAAAAAAATACACATCCGTAAATTTATTTTTACTTTAATACATTTTCAACATGAAATTCAACTGGCAATCATTAATGATAAAATAACTAAAAACAAACCAATCTATAAAAAGTCCGATACATAAAAATATAACGCTCGCTTATTTACTTCATAGTAAATTAATTAGATCATATTTTTATGAATGTTCTATATATTTTCTAGAACTGTTGAATAGTAATGTATATGTTAATGATATACCTAATCAATTTCATTTGCCGGAGCCAAAATTGCTTTGACAAATGACGTCTACGCCTCTAGTTAGGTAAGTGTGCGTGACGTGGTTATACGTCTGATTTAATAATAAACATAATAATACTAATTCTGGGTTAGGCTTAATGTGTTAGGCTTCACTAATTTTCTTTGCCCTTGTGAGCATTTACATTGAAAGAAGAAAACTTTTTTGTACCTTTTGTTACTTTCCAACGATGCCACGTAATAAAAATTAACGCTTATTTTGAAGACAATATGAAAATTTGTTTCTATGAATTGTTAAACACTTGTTGAAAACTTGTTTTCATCCATCGATACAGGGAAACGTGTCCATTTAATTTTGAAAGAACCTATCAACCGGTCCTCTTTATTGAAGATCATTACTGCCACTGTCGAGTGATTATAGATTCCAGTTTTATGACGATTTCTGGATCGATGGATATTCTGGAAATAGCTGACACTGATTTTACATTATGTCAACAAAGCGAGGGGAACGTATAACGCGAATCTAAATAATTAAACCGTACCGGGAATTAAACAAAACCAAATCAGAATAATTTCATATCTCGTGAATATAGTTTCAAGTGTTATGACGAATTCAGAATCCTAACAAGTTGGCGGCTCCCTTGTTAGAACTTTCGAGGGAGTTTTTGTGGCATATCAGAATTCATGTCCTAAGTTATTATTTTCAATCCACTTCACTTGTATACAATAACCAAGCTTTATTATGCAAAATGCCACCCATTTTACACAATATAGGATCCAAAAACACAAATTTATGAATAAAAAACAAAAACCACTACATGACAGTCTGAGATCCCGCCAAAAACTCCCATACTAATGTTATAAAGCACAAGATATTGTTTTGTTTTTTTTTTTTTGAAGCGTTAATATCTGGAACTGCCAGTCAGATTTCTTTTTTTTTTATTACAATTCTTAGCCCGCAATTGCAAGCCCGGCCCGGCAAGCAGTGGCTCAGATTTTTTTATACAATCGCTACCAAACTTTACAGGATCATTCGCTGGACTAATATGAAGAAAATCGCTCCAGCCGTTTTGAAGTCCATAGGAAACATACATACAAATATGCATTTTTAAATATAAAAATGTATATAGAGTAGTTATAGGTTTCGATCCTACGACACTAAGAAGTAGAGCAGTAACCATGAACGTCAAGGAATCTGGCAAGCTGTAGGCAAGTACAGGGAGTAAGAACAACGATAAGCGAATTTCACACGGATGAAACAGTGGGATACAGCTAATTTGTATGAATATTACTATACTACCAATACAGGTCAATTATGTTAAATGGTTACATTTAATTAAAACGTAAATCTATACTAATATAATAAAGCGGAAGAGTTTTTTTTGTTTGTTTGTTTGTTTAAACACGCTAATCTCTGGAACTACTAGTCGCATTCGCAAAATTCTTTTGCGATATTTTCATTGCGATATTTGCGATTATTTTTATATGATTGCCAGATTCACGAGGAATAGTACAGGCTATCTTGCATTAGGCTACACTTCTCAGCTAGCCTTAAATATTGATTTTTGTTAAGTAAGTCGGAAGAAATAGCGCATTCTAACTGCTTTATCCGCGTGCGCTCGCGTAATGCTTAGTGGAACGTAAATACAATGTTCTACAAAAATATTGCTCCTTAGTACATCTAAAAAAACTCTGCGATATCATATGCCTATTTCTTATACATAAGCCACAATAAGGTATTTTGTGACAAAGTTTTATTGATAATTGATTTATGAGCATAATCATTAGACTTAGCATATTAATCCTTATTAACGAAAGATACTTCATCACCAAAACTATTTTACGTAGATTAACTTTGCCCTTTATAGGATGTTATTTGGACGAATAGTTTGAGAGATATTGTAAAATTAAAATAAATCAACTCTCGGCTCGGGTCTTCGACTATAGGTGTAGTGGCGCGAACGAGCCGTGTGAGTTGTGACGCATAATCCTGGCCTCCCGATATAAATATTGTCTATACTGAAGTATTATAAATCATTATTCAGCGATTTCTTTTAAATTATGCGCGGGTGAAACCGCTGGACACAGCTAGTAGTTAATATACTCGTATAATTAATGTAATTTATTATTGAAACCTAACGACCTAAGGTGTTGTTATTAAAATATTAATTTACTTCTAATTAATTTCGCACCACAATGAATTTTCAATATTATTATAATGTAAAGATATTATTCCAATAAACTCACTTTAAGAATCATTTTCAGAAAGTAGTTGATTGTGTTATTAATTACTTTAGATGGTTAGTTAAATTAACGTTGTTATTTATGTATAATCTAGACTTATAATAAAACAGTAAAAAGTTGAAATCAGTAGGTACATTAAATACATTTGCTAAACTAGGGGGTTTAGAATCACGTACAAAACACATTTCTACAGATTTTGAAATTTTTGTGTGTCTGTCTGTTAATTTGTAGCCAATCACGCAGAAACTACTGGACCAAATTTGGTATGATTGTAGGTACATTTAAGATGCATTTTGAAGCAATGAGGGCTCAGTGGTAACGTGTACGACTTCGTGTCGATTGAATCCCTGCAATGAGCCTGAGCTTTCGGTGAAGGAAAACATCGTGAGGAAACCATAGCATGGTGGTAGGGCATTTTCTAATGCCCGCCTGGCTAGCTACCACCCTCAAACTGAAAATCTGCCGCCAAGCACCAATAGGTGTATTCCGGCAGCTGCACTTGAAAGCCAGTCTTCCACTAGGTTTAGCGTGTCATTATCTTGGACCACATCGTCACTTAACATCAGGTTAAAATTACACGTATTGCTTTTAAGTTTTGTACATACAAAAAAGGAATGTATGTATATGTAACACTGTAATTTATTTTGAATATAGAGGGAAATTAAGTGAAATTGTACAGAATTAATCCAAATTATTTTATCTCCATGTAATTTTCAGTAATTATTAAGTATTTTTATTATTATTAACAGATGCCACTATACGGATTAGTTTTAAATGTTCTGAGACATTACAAGAAATAACGTTGAACACTTATAAAAAAGTCGGTTAATATTTTTATGATAGGTTTATCTCGCATTAAAATTAACAGGACTTCGGCTTGATTTTTATTGTCACAATTAAGTATATTTTCTTTAAGCGTGTATATTAATAATTTAAGGCTAGTCTTACATATTCATTTTGTAGATTTTAATATTGTTTTTGAATTTATAAAATTATTAAGAATGTCTCTGTTATTTTATTAATTTTATAATTCGGTTTATTTCGTTCTAAATTTCTATGAATTATGATTTGGATTAAAATGCCTGATAGAACGTGGACTGGATTTTTTCAGTGGTTTATTGCTGTAACAAAGAGTGAGATGCGTTCGTTCATAAGAAACTGGGGAATACCATAAAGAGAGATAGCATAGAGACATTTTTAGAAGGTTTTTCTTTTCTTGGGGCAGCACGACTGGTGGAATACCTCCACCCTACTGAAGAGCGCAACCATATAACCGTATGGTGTACCTGCGGTGAGTAGGGTTTGCAGAGCTCCTTGGGGAAGGGTGGGTATAAAAAAGGGAGATTCTCTACTGAACAAGATAATAAGAAAAAGTTTAGGCGCCCTGTAGGAAACCTGTAGGAAACGACGTATCAGGTTAAATTTACAGCGTAGATGTATGGTAAAATAGCAATCGATCGAAAGGAGGGAATGTGAAGCAAGGCTGACTGGTAACCGTGAGTACCAAGCTGCGTCTCAGGAATCAGAAACATTTACAAAGCACGAAGCACGGTTAAATCGCTGATATTAAATTTCAGAATACCTAGATATATTTTTATCAATGTTTTCATACGTACATCTAGTGGATACATAAATATGCAAAACAACGGCTTTGATCAACCATTTATGTATCTTAGTATCCAATTCAATTTTTATAGCCGTTATATCGATAATTAATTTAATATGTAAACAACAAGAGTTTTTGTTAAATAGTGAAAGAATTTCATTGGTGTTTTTCCACAATTAACAATAACTCATTATACAGCTAGAAATGGAAAACATTTTATTCCATAAGAAGATGCAATTTCATATCACCTGACAGTGTAATTGTTTAGCGTAAGAGGCCACCGAGAAAACGACTGGTTTATAGATTAGCGTGTTTGTGAAAAACATCGTTTAAATTTTTTCATACAAAACGGCAATTTCATAGGTAAAGACCTAATACATTAATAATCACAGAGTTATTAAATTATTTAATATATTAGACATTACATATTCCAGTTAGACAATATAAACCTATGAAAATCTTGCTTCACTTAAATCTCGTCAACATAGAAATAAATATTAAGACTTCACTTTCATTCACTTAAATATTATATAATATTTGAACTAAGAAGTTCAAAGTACTTCTGGGATTACCTCACCTAGACGAATGTGTGGAATAAATTCTGCGAGTTCTTTGAAATAATATCTCTGCAAGCAATAAACTAGTAACATGGGAATATGCTCCTGAGAAATATACCAAAGTTTTCAGCGTGAGTCGTAACTTTTAGATATTTAATCCTGTGATAATAATGATTTTTTCTGACAATTTACAAACTCTACATTTTTACTGTAGCGAAATAATTTTAATTTACATACTCAATAACTAAAAAGCTAAAAATCAACATGCGTAAAAAGTTGCGTAGTGCTTTAATAGTTTTAATACTGTATTTTGTATAAAGTGTACACGCGGTATACGCAGGTAACGTACACAATGTATAAAAAGCCGTAATTAATTTGATATCAGAAATGTCAGAAGTACAATGTTTTGTGCGGAATAAATGCAAAAAAAATATATGCATTTAAAAAATATTTTCGTCCGTCTTTCTGTCTGTTCTACTTTAGTCTCCAAGACGGCTGGATCGATTTAGAAGGGGCTTTCACTAGATAACTGATGTTATCAGGACTATATATTTATATATGTTGCTATACATGACAAAATATAGCAACATTGAAAAAAAAAATTTTTATCTTTAACAATACACACTTAATACATTTTAGTTTATTTACATTTTGCTTATTTTGGTACTTACGGTACTTACTTACTCGTACGTTGCAAAAGGCTATCGAAGCCACAATGATTTCCTACGAAATGTATGGGAACAGATTTTTGCAATTTCTGACAATTTTAGTACTCTAACCTCAGTTGGTCCCATAAAGTTTATCCATAAGTCCTTATAAGACACAGGGTCGATTGGCATGAAAAAAATTTTCTGTAGCTACAACGGTTAAGGTACACCTACCCTTACCGCCCCATTTGCAATATCAACTAACGATATATATTTCAAAGTAATGATAACAATAAATACAATACGAACACGTGGATGCGTTTACCGGTTACGTTATGTAGCTTATATTTGTTTCATGTATTCTACGAGTATATCATAAGAAATGTCCTTATGAGGTACAGTAATCTACAGCCGCGCTTCGGAACTGATATACACATTTTTTTATAATTATTTTATTTTAACGAGTCACATCAGTACAGCACATCAGTTTCAGTACATCCCTGGTGACTATGCCAGCCTCATAAGATGTGTTTCCTGGTTAGACAATACTTTTAAATAAAAATTAAATCACCGAACACCTTTCACTTTGCTCCAACAAGTGTGTATTTGAGAACTTGTTGCCTTTGTAATTTATTCACATAACTATGTGAACATGCCTATATGCATAAAAAAAATATATGTAGGTACATCTTTAAATATTTAACATACGGTCGGAAAAACTTACATAAGTTTTAACTTGTAAACGACAGGCACAATTTCAATACTAAAAGTCAATATAAAATACTAATCCTTTCTTTTAGACTTTGTCAGACAAATTAAAGTTATTAGGTAATTGTGTTAGGTTGTATAATAAACTTCCTAAGCACATTACCAATTTGCCGGATAATAAATTCAAGAACCATGTTAAGCAAGTTTTATTCTCGAATGGGTTATAGGGTGGATCATTACGTGAATGACGATGATGTCTGAAAGTGACTCCCTCTCTATACATCCATTAAAAATGATTAAAAAAAAAAGGTGTGTGTGCGATTCACACACGATAGAAGTGAAACTTCATTTTAAAATACATTTTCTATTTTATTTAAACAGTGTGTAATATACATACACACCGACATTTACTCTCTCGCTCTGCCTCACACAAAGAGGAGAGACCGTTAACATATTGCTCTCTCGCTCTGGCTCACACAAAGAGGAGAGACCAATAATATATTGCTCTCTCGCTCTGGCTCACACAAAGAGGAGTGACCGATAATGTGCGTTAAACGTTTAACATTTAACGTTTAACGCTTGGAAGTCGCATAAGAAGTTTCACTTCAAAAAATATAGTGTAATAAAACAACATTAAAACATGTTAATAAACTCAATCGAGTTTCTTGTCGGCTCTTCTCGATGACTGGTATGTTTTCCGAACCGATGGTAGTGTATTATTAACATTTATAAGTAGATATACTTTCATAGGGCTTCAATGGAATAAAATATCATTTCATATTGGCCATATTTGCTTATATGTGATGAATTATTATTTAAAATACTAATAGTCTAATTTTAAGGCTAAGAAATGATTATTATTTATTAATACTTCTCAATTTGGGTTTCGGTCTCAACCATTTGTTTGTATGTAGTGTTTTGTAAATGTAGAAAAACAACTTAGCGTTGTGCGGCGCACAGTTGACAAATTGCGAACAGCCCAACTGATATTCTACTCTACACCGTAGATTGGTGATAAGCGACCAATTTGAGGAGGCGCCACGACGGGGTACGGAAGTCGTTATTACAGTAGGCGGTGCGACCTGGAAAATTGCACCCGAACACGCCATCCGAACGTGACGCCGCTGTCGAATACATTCCTTATTTGAAACGTCTCAGCGTGACATTCGAAACGTATGGGTATTGCGAATATTGAAAATCTGTTTGATCTAGTAATTGGTAAACGTTCGTGTAAACTATGTGTTCAAAACTTTGAGACATTTCGTATGTTTCTTTTTTTTTAAAGCTAGTCGCGATCATAGTTTTCAAAGATAACTATATTAGCCTTTACCACCTACGAAAAATGATCTTAGGCAGCGTCACAGGAGCACTGATATTCAATTCAACACGTGAGTGACAGCAACGGTCATGATATATTATATTTGAAGCAATGAAGGCATTGAATCCCTGCAATGAGCCTGAACTTTCCGTGAAGGAAAACATCGTGATGACGTCATAGCATTGTGGTAGGGCATTTTCTAATGTCTGCCTGGCTAGCTACCGTCATCAAATTGAAAATCTGTCACTAAGAATGTATACGTGTGTTCCGGCAGCTGCACTTGAGAGCCAGCCCTCCGACTAAGCTTAGTGTGTTATCATTTTGGACCACATCGTCACTTAATACCAGGTGAGTTTATGGCCCAACGCTAAATCCCATACCCAATTAAAAAAACCTACATCTAATCAACTCATTCAGTGGTATATAGTTTAAAGTGCACTAATGTCTAAAATCGCATTTTTGTAAGAGTTGTCAGGTCCAAGTAGTGTTCAATCGTTAGCGATACTCTTTCTTGATCTAACACTGTTGTCTACCGAATTTTGGCAGCATCGGTTGTCTATGGAAAAAACTTCCATATCGTACTTGAAACAATCTTTAAATGTAAGGTATGGTCTGCCTATGAGCCTTTATGCACATATTCTTCCTCGAAAAGAATCTGCAGTGGCAAAGGTAAGAGGCATGTTGCACGTATCCTAGACACTTTAAACGCTTTTGTTTAAGTAAAGTAATGGCAATATGAAAATTTCCAATACCCTCTCGTATGTGATTCTACCTTTCAAAAGCAAAGCATGTGGAAGTTGTTTAGCTTACGCTCCTATAACGCCTATGATGTCAAAATTCGAATTAGTATATTTATTTTTGTTATGGATATATATTATCCAGTATTCTTGGAGGAAGCTTCCCGACATATTTTTGAGACTATGGAACTGAGAGTACGAAAGAACCATGTTAAAGAACAAATGGTGAAACGATACTACCCCTTTGCGCCATTAAAAAACCCGTTAAAAGAGTTAGCATAGTATTCACGACAAATATTTTCACCTTGTTAGTATCTGTTAACAGACACGGTTATGTAGCATTACTGCTACATGTATATTGCTACGAGCTACGAATTGCTACAGAGTAAGACTCATCTGTACTTAATATTATAACGCTGAAGAGATTGTTTTCTTCTTTGTTTGTTTAAACGCGCTATTCTTTGAAACTACCAAACAGATTAGCATTGTTTTTTTGTGAAGGCTTATAATAGAGCTTTTAATAGTTTTACTTGTAACTAACTAACAAAGACTGTAATAAAATCTTAGAACTCAATTTTAACCTACTTCTAATTGTCGTAGCGAAATGAAACTTTATATGCATATATGTAGTTCGGATGTCAAAAGTATAATATGATATCTTGGAGCTGATCTGATGATGGAGCCAGGAGGTGGATAGTGAAACTCTTCAGTGGCCACTAGCAAACACTTCGAGTTTACGCTCATATCATTCGTTTTGACGAGTCTAATAGATTGAACTTGCTAACGAAATGTTATTATTATACTAAAAAGTTTTATAATTTTTACCTCGTGATCAAAGCGTGTTTTTTTAGTTCTTTTAATTATTTAATAAATGTATAGGCTTTACACGAAAACTTTAAGAAGTGGAGCAGAACCATGAGCGTCAAGCGTCAAGAAGGTGGGGTAACATGGGTGAAACCATGGGACACATCGATACATATTATAAAACTCAACGTCTCTCTGTCTGTTTATGTTATTTTTACGTGAACACCAGTAATCTAATTTACATGGTTTTTCATTTAGTTCATAGATATGTTATCTGGCCAGGTTATAGGTACATTTTGTTACATAAAGTAATATAAGAAATAAGCAGTGACGGTAATGGTGTATCAATTCGGAAAAACGCGCTTTTGGGGCGATTAAATGGCTTACGCTGAGTAAACCATAAGAAATAGATCAAATTAATGTTGTATATAATTGTAGATATTAAAAAGATCTACAAAAAAAGTCAACAATAGAACATGTCTGTTTTCTAAGGATACCCACATTAAACACTTTTAAGGCAGCACAATTCGCGCGTGCGCTTTATCGACAGCAGTCTTTAATCTACGCGAACGGAGCCGCGGGCACAGCTAGTCTAGATATATATGTATTCATACTGAACATTCATAATGAATTAATTATATATACAAAAATTGTCAAGTGCGTGTCGAACCACGAGCAGTGGAGGGTTCCGTAGTTGCCCGTCGCAATATGCACACGTAGAAGTGGGGCTTTAAGTAATTTTGAATGGAATTTGTACATCATTGTTATCATACATTGTTTCATCGCCATGTTTTCCTTCACCGCCTGAGGCTCATTATACGATTCGAACCCACGTCAGACGATGCGTTTTCCGGACACGCTACCACTAATCCATTATCGCTTCATACTAAAAAAGACAATAAAGAACTAACTGAGACTAAAAATGTTATAGTCTGCTCTTAAGTATAAGAATGACTATTTATGAGAATTTGAAACAGTGATAAGAAAATATATATTCATCCATTATCCTAACTACAACTTAAATTATTTAAATATTATATAACCTATATATATAACCTTTTGACCACGTCTTGTTAATAATATATGTATAGGAAATAATTTTACTATTCGTTGTTATTATGATTTGTATGGAAAAACCACATTAATTTTAAAAAGCCTTAATAAAAGTTATATCACGCATACAACAGAACCTAATTAAGCAATTGTCAGAACCTTGATTACATGTTAAATTGACGGTAATTAAATCGTATGTTGTCATTTGCATGTAAGTAGGTGTTCGCTTTCATTACGAGCTATACCGTACAGTATATTATATAACAAAATATTTTCAAATCATATTAAACCGCGTCTGAGAGTAGTACAGTTCTGACAGACTATAGACAGGCTAAGAAATCACTGCCCTTAGCTAATTCCAAGATCTCCAAAGCCTTTTTACACTTGAATATACGTTAAGCAGGAATGGTCACCGGAGCCTTAACAGTACGCGGGTACTATAACAAACATCTTTTTTATCCAGGTGTTGCTGTAAGCCTCCTGGGCCGAGCGTGCATGGGAGTAAAAGAAACACCGGGCAGTACCGGGTTAAATACCTTGGCACGCCTAGGACTCTTCGGGTTGTCTATATTATTTTTATTATTTTTTCGAACTGACTATACTGTTAGCCTTAGGGGCCCTGGAGCCTTTACGGCTTTTACATCTTCACCGGTCCATTCAGCCACGAAAGCGTTGCAACAATTCCGAGGGTGCCAGAGTGGCCGGACCTCGGCTCGGACTGTTGCAGAGATTGCAAATAAGTCGCGATCTGGCTATTTCCCTATCATTCGAACTAAACTTAATATACATGTTTCTTCCCCCTGAGAGGAGGGATGGTACATGTGTATGTGTATTTAGTGGTCTGACAATTTTTATCTAACTAACTAGGCAAAAAAAAGAAAAAAAGGTACCTTACAGAACCTACATACCTATGTGATGTGCAAGTGTGTATAATGCAGTGTCATGTGTATCGGTGAAAGCTAGTGAATTTATCTCTATCTATGTAACTGCATCGCGCGAGCGGCTGCTTGGCTCAAGGGCTCCATACCGATGGACCTAGGCGTGAGTTGCCGCAGAGGTCGTGGCGTGTGGTTGTCTTTAACAACATTGGTTGACTATGGACTTCACGTAAGAATCGGGCTAGCACGATTAAAGTCGACCAGTATCATGCAAAATAGGCGCACACAGAAATCGAGTTGCGGAAATTTAGCCCATGTAAACCTGAAGCCGCGTCTGAAACGATAGTATGACCTTAATGCAAAATTATATTAAATTACAATTTTATAAATACCTATCCATATACAGGTACGCGGCATCGGCAAGAAAAAAAATATTTTTAAGGGTCGATTTTTCATTTGTCAGATAAATTTGACGAGAAATAATTTTGACGTTTTGACAGATAAATGCATGGCAAACCTGTCAAAATTATTCCTCTAATAAAGTTATCTATCGATTGAAAAATCGGCCCCTTAATCAAATTATATTACAAGTATCATATTTTAAGAATTTTACATCATTAACAAATTTACTAAAACCATATAAATTTTCATTTAGCACGAAATAATATCAGAAAAGCACTCGAAAGAATCGTTAAATGGCGCTCGTATATTTTAATTAAGGGCCGGTGTTCATGGAACAGTCGATAAGGCAAGTCAGGTAACGATATGGTCGCAACGGTCGGCCAGTCTTGTTGTAGCGCGTTTTATTTCACATAATAACATACTAAAAAAGGCCCCGCGGCACGCGTCGGCCCACACCGTATTTCCTAACCCGTGTAAATAAAACTCACCCGACGATCGCACGAAAGGACGCGACGCAGCACAGCGCGGGCTCTGGCGCGGATTCAGACTCACACAAATAAATAGGTAATTAACACACGGGACACAATAAAATTGTGTAAAATTCAAATAAAAAACTTTTTGCTGAAACATGTAAGTACTGTAATGTCTGGCTCTAACAGTTTTGTAATAAGAATCTAGTTAATCTTATACATTCATTAATTCTGAAAGCAATGATGGCTCATTGTTAGCGTGTACGACTTCACGTCGATTGACGAGAGTTCGAATCCCTGCAATGAGCCTGAGCTTTTGATGAAGGAAAACATCGTGAGGAAACGATATCATGGTGGTAGGGCATTTTCCAATGCCCGCCTGGCTAGCTACCACCCTCAAGTTGAAAATCTGTCGCCAAGCACCAATAGGTGTCTGCCGGATACTAAGTCATTAGTATGGTTTCCATAATTATATCGACGTTTCTCCGGCATATATTATTTGATATGACGTGTTGGTACAGGAGCCGCTCCTTATAATAATATTGATATTATAGTCTTATTAAATTTTATACTACAATTAACGCGAACGAAGTCGCGGGCGATTGCAGGTATAGAATAAAAATGACTTAAGTTTGTCACTTAAATGATATTATAAATTCATTTAATTATAGAGTTACGTAACATAAAAAATTTTTTTTTAATTATCTGTAGCTTAATGGCATGATTAATGACCAACATGACCTACAATGGCAATATATTGTTTTCTGATTTCACATTGATAACCTGCCAGAATCTAAGTGATTAAAATATAAAACATTCATAGAAAGATACCCTAAAGGTCAGACGGACTATGCCTCTCTAGACGATAAATGCGTGCGAGGGGAGACCTTAACATACCTGCACACTGGACACTCATAACACGTTTACAGATATGAATACCTATAACATACACTAGGGGTTCTCAAACAGTCGACTGGTCAATCGTAGGAAGTCCCGAAAATTATGAAATACGTTTTACAAGCTTTATATCAACTTCCAAAGTTCTTGTGTAAGTATGTAACATTCAGAATTTGCAAACCATTTTTCAATCACTTGCTGGTATCCGATTGAGAAAAAATTCGTCATATGTATGTAAGTTTTGAAGGTTTTGATGTTTTGTAGCAATGATGGCTCAGTAGTATCGTGTACACGGATATCGCGTCGACTGACGTGAGTTCGCATCCCTGCGCTGAGCCTGAGCTTTCGGTGAAGGAAATCATCGTGATGAAACCATGGCATGATGGTAAGGCTATTTCTAATACCAGCTTCACTAGCTACCACCCTTAAGTTGAAAATCTGTCGACAAATAAGTCCAATAAGTGTGTTCCGGGACCTTCACTAGAGAGGCAGTCTTCCACTATGCTTAACGTGTTACCATCTTGGGCCACATCGTCACTTAAGACCAGGTGAGATTGTGGCCGCAGCGCTAAACCTATAACGATAAAAAATGTTCAGTGACAATATAATATTATGGTACGATAGAGTTGATCTGATGATGGAACCGGGATATAGAGATCAGAACTCTTTGATGGCAAATTGTTGGTTTTTGTGGTAGATCGATGTTTGAGAACCCCTGACATACACTATACTAACAGAAGGGTATGGCACCCTCGTATCATCTACGGATGGGCTGCCGCAGTAATGAGGGCGAGTTGCGTAATTTACGACCAGGGGAGGTAGTGAACTCAGTGTGCAACTGTTTGAAGTTATTACGCGTGTTTAGACTGCATACAGTAACCCGAGTTCAAAAACTTACTACTCGTCTAAAGTTTTCACAACAAATAAATTTACAAAGCTGATCTAAATACAACATATTATAATGTTAAGATCATAGCAACTGTGTGAAGCTTAGTAGCTTATAAAAATCTTTTAAGTTTATACATTGATGTCTTCTTCTTCTTCTTACCCTTATCCCACTTAGGTAGGGTCGGCACAATAGGTTTTTCTCTTCCACTCTACTTAACTATCGTCCCAGTGTTCACCCCTTTTATACGCATATCATTCTTCATACAGTCCATCCATACCTTCTTCGGTCTTCCTCTACTCATATATCCATCCACCTTCATACTTAACATTCTTCTACTTATATGACATTATTATGACATAAGTTTATACATTGATGCAATTTCATAATTCTATATCTTACTATATTAAAAAACAAATTGCTTCGCCGCGTCTATCTGTCTGTCTTAACGGGATAAACTCAAAAACTACCGAACGGATTTTCATACGGTTTTCATCAATGGATGGAGTGATTCATGAGGAAGGTTTAAATGAGTAATTCATTAGGGTTTCATGTAAATTGGCTGAAATATGACGATGATTGTTGAAGATGTCGGAAAAAATTATGCCGACTGGGAGCTTTACAGGCGTGCGCCGCGTAAACCAATATAATTTTATGTATTACTATGCTACCCGTGCGAAGCCGGGGCGGGTTGCTAGTAGATTATATAGTATACGTATAAGTAACTAGCGGCGCCTCGCGACTCCACACGTGTTTGTTATGTAGTCATTATTTTTGTCCCGTAATTTTATTGTTACTCATATTATCGACAATTCTTATAAATAATTATCCGAAATTTCTTTGCTACTTCCGCCTGCAATAGATGAATAGTAGTTTCAGCTACCTACAATTAATTCATATAACCTTTTTTTGTATCTATTAATATATTGTAGTCTAAAATAATAACTAGAAATACAAATTTTCAAAAACACAAATATAAGAATAATAGATTTGGTAAATTAAGTAACTGCGAAAAAAAATAACTACAGATAAATACATCGATCATTTATTTACATATATACCATCACATAATTTTAGTAAGAATTATGTTTAGTTATAATTAGTCGTTATTGCTTAAGCCATAAATAAATTCGTTTGTATACAATAAAAAGAACATATTTTTGTACTAATGAATCTTACTGCTTATATGGACAGTTGAATTAACACAACGTGCACGAAGCTATGTTAAAAATGTTCCATTACGTGCCGTACCCAACACATTTACCATAAAAATCATGGTCAGAGGGTATGGTCGCCTTTGTATTTTACCTCAATGTTATCAGTTTGTGTTGTAAGTTAAAAATGGCATAGAATAAAAATATACGTTTGTAACTAACAGCTTTTCAGGTCCTATTAACCTTATTTTTGATCCCTCCGATGACCAAGTGCCCTCTTCACATGCAAAGTTCAGGCTATACGCATTCAGTCGTACGATACTATCGGTGGTCTTTATAGCCTTACGGTTATTTTGGCCAGTTAATTACTAAATTCATAAACTAACTAACAAACTAAATTAACTTAAACACTAAATATTAAGTTACAATTAAATTATTTTAGAAATATATCTATATAAAATTCTTCTTCTTCTTTTGGCGCCCGCAGAAGCACTTGCCAGTGTCAGTGTTGTAAAGCCTTCGTAGTCTTCTTCTTATATTAGGTCCTTACATATGAAATTGGCGTTTTTTGAACTGGCCACCTTAATCTCAAATATCTGGCATTTGGTTAGGAAATCCAAAATTAAATTCAAATTTAGGCTTGTGTATTTGTGTTCCGAATTCAGTGATTCATTTGTTTTCGTACCATTCGAATTTTCTTAGACATCGGCTTTTCACAAAACGGAAACTTAAAATATTGCGTTATTTACGAATATGAGTTCCACAGTGGCATCAGCGCTGCAGCAACAGGTCGAGGGATTAATGATGTGTATGAGGAAGCTACTGTAAAAGAAAACACGGTACGTTTTTGTACTGGAAATTTTGACCTACGAAACAAACCCCTTGGACAGCCGGAGACTCTAGTTCATAATAAATAATTAAAGGTGATCGTGGAAGCCGATCGATCGCAAACCATGTCAAGAGTTAACGACAGGCTTCGGTGTAAGTGATAAAACGATTATAATGCACTTGAAACAAATTGGAAAGTGAAAAGCTCCAGAAATGCGAAATTGACTGAAGCGCACCAAAAAACACGCATTGAGTGCTGCGTTACATTACTCGACCGTCACAATAACGAGGGAATTTTGAATCGTATTGTTATTTGTGATGAAAAATGGATCCTTTACGACAATCGGAAACGTTCATCACTGTGGTTTAACCCAGGAGAACTGACCAAATCCTGTCCCAAGTGAAAGTTAACTCAGAAAAAGTTGTGTGTTCGATGGACCATTGCTGGTGTCATACACTATATCTTCCTAAGATCTGGCGAGACGATAACGGAAGATCTGTATTGTCGACAATTGCAAACCATGATGGAAAAGCTAGCCGGTAAGCAACGGAGAGTGGTCCATCTCTCTAGCCCACTGCTGGTTCAGGACAACGACAGTTCCTTCACGACAGCCTGTCGCTAAATTAGAGGAACTGCGGTTGGAATGTCTCCGACACCCATCATACTCCCCGGACCAACAGATTACCACTTATTTCGGAATTCGGACAATTTCTTGCAAAGAAAAAAAATTCAATTCCGATGGGGCTGTCCAAACCGCCTTCAAAGATTTTATTGATTCTCGCTCCCACAATTTTTCAGCAATGGAATCGATGTTCTGCCTATAAAATAGCGAAAGTGCATAGATAATAATGGTACATACTTCGATTGATTAAATATATAATATCATAATATTTTTTCGTTTTTCTTTTTCCATATTAAACGCTAATTTCATATGTAAGGTCTTCTTATATAAAAATACATGTTTGTTTGTATGTTCCCTATAGGCTGGAGGCTGCAAAACGGTTGGAGTGATTTTGATGACATTTTCAGACAATCTTCATATTAGCCCAGCGGGTGATCCTGTAAAGTTTGGTAGCGATCGGATAAAAAACCACAACATGGCATCTCAAGATCCCGCCAAACACTCATTATATTAACTTTCTCGTGTAATTCATATGATACAATACGTTTATCTTAGTGTATACCTATCAGAATCAGCTCGAGTATTTATCCGCAGTGCCGCAAAGGGCTACTTTCGTAAATCTACTATACATGGGAAACAGATTGCATTTAACATTGACAGTAATTTTAACTTCATAACTTGTGTTTATAAGTTGTTTCAAAACAAGAATCTCTAGAAATTTCTCTCTACTTGGGGTAGCCCTACTGGTGAAAAACCTCCGCTCTGCGATATCAACCAAATGACATTGTGTTATATTGCTGCGGTAAGTAAAGTTTCCAGAGCTCCTTGGAGAAGGCTCCTTGCTCCTTGCTCCCTAGCTCCTTGTATGCAACCATAGTTGTATAAAAATTGACAAGTTGCTTGTTGGGCCACACGCAATGCCCGTCACAATTTGCAAGCTTAGAGAGGAGGCTTTAAGTAAAGTCTACTTACCTCTGATAGTTTTCCTCTTAACTTCATTATTCAAACACAACAATTTAGCTGGCAGGGGGGGGGACAATAATTGACTCTAATAAAAATTATCAATTTAAAGCTTAATAGTTTGCAAACGGATCCCTGAATCGAAAAATCGTTTTCACAAACTCGCAATATTTTTGAACGGCCTATCCAACCTATTCAACACTATGGGATAGACGAGGTAAAAAAAATACATCCCCACCTTATATGTAGGGGACGTACCCTAAACATTTTTTTTTAAAGATTTTATTTTACCACTTTGTCGGCATGATTTAATAACCTATTTAATAACCTAATACCCAAATTAAAGCTTTCAAATACTAAGAATCTTTGAGCTAAGCCGCAGACAGACAGGCGGACATAGCAAAAACATAAGGGTTCCTTTTGACGTTAAACCCTAAAAAAAAGTACAAAGTATACGTCGTACGTTATTGTAAATTATACAAAATAACTACTCATCTTCAATATACATGAAACTACTTTTGTATGTATAAACGAAAACCATCCACTCTGAAAATTTTATCTCACTTAGATAAATTGTAACAAAACACCCCAAATCATAAACCAATAGGTATATTTTACCGCTGTAACGCGCTCTTACCTCATCCGCATACAGCGGCACACCCTTCTCATTTGTCAAATCAACAGAAATATATGCGTGAGAACTCACAGATTGATGGGGTGGCCTAGATTGAATTACATCTCGGTAAAACCTGACGAGGGTCTACCACTCCATGCGGGTGTATCTGAGAACAAGAATAATGTAAGAATGTTCTCGGATATCCGATAATAGTGAAGACGTTACTTTAAAATCGTGAAATGCGTTTACACGCTATTTCGCATAATGATGTGGGTTTTCCTTTATCATATAAAATATATTTCATTTTTAACTATAGAAATAAGTAAGGCTCCGCAAGCTTCATTTGAAGAATTGTGTTTTTTTATTATTAAAATTTCGCTTTATTATTATCTAAATTCTCATAAATTCATTCAGATAAATAATTACATTTATCTTGTACTGAAAAAATCTTAATAACTTTATTATTATTATTTATTTTGCAGAATGCTTACAGAATGAAGATCTAGTTGTCATAACACGATAATAAAAAAAAGTGACCGGCCGAAGTTTAGGTTTCGGTTTCGGCCAATTTCGGCCAAAAAATCTAGTTTCAGCCACTGTTTCGGTTTCGGCCAAAAATCAGTATTCGTGAATTGTCGCACATCGTTAAGCTGAGATCGTGACTCGTATGTATCTCTATGCTCTCGTGTATATCGCGTGTTCTATGAAAAATATTATGAACCCAATTAAAATATAAAATAATTGACAAGGAGTCTATACTTTATATCCAATTGTTGATTTTGAGACAAAATTTACTTGCAGAGTAAGTTTATTACGTAAGTTTATTACTTTTTTCATGTTCATCATCATCGTTCCAGCCGAAAGACGTCCACTGCTGGGCATAGGCCTCCCCCAAAGATCGCCAACACAACCGGTCCTGTGCTGCCCGCATCCAGCGGCTTCCCGCAACCTTTACCAGGTTGTCGGACCACCTTGTGGCGGGTCTGTCCACGCTGGGTCTTCCGCTCCGTGGCCGCCACTCGAGAACTCTTTAGCCACATCAGCCATCCGTTTTACGAGCTTTGGCCCGCCCACTGCCACTTAAGTCTAACTATTCTTCGGGCTATGTCGGCGACTTTGGTTTTTCTGCGGATCTCCTCATTTCTGATTCGATCACGCAGAGAAACTCCAAGCATAGCCCTCTCCATTGTCCTTTGAGTGACCTTGAGCTTTCTTATGAGGCCCATAGTTAGCGACCACGTCGCAACACCATATGTAATCACTGGCAACACACACTGGTCAAAGACTTTCGTTTTGAGACACTGCGGTACGTATCTTAGACGAGAATATGTCACGTAGCTTCCCAAACGCTACCCAGACGAGTTGGATTCGATGATTGACCTCTTTCTCGAAATTGTATCTACCTAACTAGATAGTGTGTCCCAGGTAGTAGTTTCAAGGTTTCAAGGTTCTGGACTGGGAAGGACTCGGCATCAACATAAGCGGAGAGTACATCACCCACCTTCGGTTCGCCGACGACATAGTAATCTTGGCTGAGCTTGGCTTGGCTTACTTTTTTTCTGTCTGTGCTTCACAATGTGTTTTAATCTGTTAATTTTGAAGTATCTTATAATTGCTGTAATATTTTAGTAAGTTTTATGTTTTACCAAGACAATAAAATTGTAAAGTTAATAGTTTTAAACTATATTATATTCACGTTCCAATTTACCCATTCTATGTAAACCTGATAAAAACAACGATTTAATCGTATCACTTAAATAAAATTCAAATGTACCCTAAAATGCTTTTTACGTTGAATGACACTTTGAACGCAATAATTTGCAGTAACTGGATTAATAAATGAAAATTTTAATAGATAAATAAAAAAATGTTTTGCAATTACACATTAAAAATATAAAACGATGAGATTTATTTACAAAATAAATTTACTAACTAACTCAATATAATTCAAATGCATAGTGTTCAAAGTTGATTTTATTTCATTTAAAAATGGTTAACTGTCTGTGTATGTTTCAAAATAGTAAAAATAATCTTAATTTCAGTACCTACACAATATAAATGTTAACATGTTCCTACCGAAACTAAGACCAAGGCTAAACTATATTATTCTATGAAATCTAATCAAACAAACTTCATAATAATAATAAACTAAAATTCTGAATAATAATATTAAGTAAGTAATTATTAACGTTTCACAATATAAGAGACAAACTACCAAAAATTAATCATACCGTTACATTACAGAAGAAAACACGTAAAGGCGAACAACGCACACATATGACACATATTTGACACATAAATTTATAAATAATAAATGACCTAACAGATGCCTTCAGAATCTCCCCGGAACTAGCCAGACCGCGACTTATTTGCAATCGCTGCAACAGTCCGAGCTGAGGTTCGGCCACTTTGGCACCCTCGGATGTTGTTGCAAAGCTTTCGTGGCTGAGTGCCTTAAGCGCTCGCCCCCAAACCCAGTGAAGCTGTAAAAGCCGTAAAGACTCCAGGGCCCCTAAGGCTAATAGCAAAATCAGTTCGAAAAAAAGCTCGAAAAAGTTCGAAAAAGCTAAATGAAAAAAATAACTAAAGGTAATATCAATATATGAAGAATAATCAAAATGATTGCAAATCAATCATTACAATCCTCGAGATACATTTTTCTAAATGTAATTCCGAATCGAATGCGCTATCGTTCATACTATTAGGAGCGTTATCTTTAATTAACACTATTTTGAATTTGTTGACTAGACTAGTAGGTAAAAATATGCGAGTGAACACAGACTTGTGGTGTTTTAAGAAAGTGTTTTAATTTGTTTAACTGTTTTATAACCAATTATTGTTATTACTTTTTATTATATAATATCAACTAATATTTATCAAAGTACAGAAAATATGACAACGTGCGTATTTGAGCTTAAATAAACCGTATAGAAATACATTTTCTTTTCCACTTTATTTTTTAAAATAGATGATTCTAATGTAGCATTGTAGGTAAAAAATTCGTGTCTCTTCTGCGGTGTTAAATCTATAAGAAGGACCGTCATGTTGTTTATCAGTATTTTAACAAATTGTTTTTATGAACGTTCTTGTCTATCGGTAGAAGTTATGTGGAAATAATTTAATGTGAACTTTTAAAGAATTTAGAAATGATGGTAAATCGTATGAACTGAAGAATTTTCTACTATCACCAATCGAGAACGACAAAGGGCAACCGGTCAGCACGAGGGTTCAATAAAGATGAATGAAGATGGTTGATTTTATGAAATTAATTTTATAGTAAACTGAATCATTAAAAAATAATTTGATCAATAAATTAAACTTGCAAATTTTTAAGTTAAAAGAGAGTTATGTATTGATCTTGCAATAGAGTTTATATATATGAAGTCTCGTGCAGTTTTCAATATGAGATAACATTAATATCGTAGAGCCTTCAACTCCGTATGCGTTAGACTCTGTGCTACGTTAATGTGAAGTGCAGCTTCGTTCGGGTGAACTCTTGGCAGCAGGGCGGCAGGGGAACATGCGGGCGGTACGGGGGGAGCGAGAGGTTCAAGACGAGAGTGTTACGGAAAATCCAATTAGTTAGATAAACATCCGATTAAACTACACACTTGAGATAAGCTCTATTTACCTATTGAAGATTTTGAACATACTGATAGATTCCATTCTCGCGTCTAAATTGTTTACGATGTATATTGTTGTGACCTCAAATTAATTTTAATCTCAACATTTATATTTAGACATATATTGAGTGAATGTAAAAGCTTTGGATTAGTAGAAATTTAGGTAACCTACCATGTAAATGACGTATTTTTTATAATGAAAGTACATCATACAACCTATTCCAACATAGTAGTAAGATGTAAAGAATTTCAGGATCATGGTATCCTCGATAGCACCTGATGAAAAATGAAGATGAGTCCGGTGATAAACCAAACTAGCCCAAGACAGAGTTCGCTTGAAATTCGCTTGAAAACTTCAATGCTTAAGGATTTACACGTACAATTGAACTGCTAACGACATAAAAAATTCTATCACCAGCAGTAAGAATGGTAGTAATGCACAAAATAAAAGCCGTGTGCCTGTTTTGAAACTGCTTTATTTTTACATTACATACATTTCCAAGTTCATATTTTTATATTTTCTTAAGCAAATAATCTCATAGATATCTTTTTAAAAGCTATAAAAACAGATCATCTAATTCTCACTTTAAAAAAAATATTACGTAAATATTTATATTGTATTATAGATAAACTTTCAATAAAAAATACTTAATAAATAAAATAAAAAGCAGGATAAGGGTAAATAAAAAGTTTAGTATAAGTCGGGAGCGGGAAAACAATATAAAATAATATTTGTACATCGATATATGCCAACTTAATAATCTAAACATGTGCTTACTGAGCTTCTAAACTAGATGTTGCATATTCAACGAGCGATTTGCGTAAGTAAGCAATCGCTCTGAATGTACATTACTAAACGTACATACATACACATATATTACCTATATTGTTCTGTAACATCTGGTTTTTCAATTCCAGTACTGTTGGAATCTCTAAATTATTATTACTTATTTATTTTATGATATCATAGTTTTTGCAAACATTATTGAATAATCACCTAATTAAATTACAATTCCTTTATCAAAACCTATGTAACTTTATTATTTTCTAACATTCAATTCAAAAAAGCTAGCTGAAATGTTACCTATAGTGTTGCCTATTTATTATTTAACTCATCTCCTACAGTGAAATTTGGGTTAAGTTTATTTTGAAATCTCTTCAGTATTTCACAAAATTACCTTTTCTACAATTATTATATACTAGTGGTGTGCCCACGGATCCGCACGCGTTTATTACGCAGTAGTTATTTTCATCCCGTAATTTTATTTTTACTCATATTGACAAATTATATTGTCTAACAATTGAGAAATGACATATACTTACCGTGTAAAAAATTCATCAAAATCGGTTGCAAACTTTTTTTGACGATGACTTATTGTTTTATTGGCGATTCTTATACCCTGTTAATTATATATTTATATCTATATGTAGTATTTTCCTGTCTACAAAATTTGAGTAGAATCGGTTGAGACCTGAAGAAAAATTAATTATACGAAATTCTTTTTTTTACCATTTCTAAAAGTAATATTGGAAATTGTAATAGCCCATGAATTAATGAATATCTTATACAGTTCACAAAATTTCATAAAATCTATAAAATTTTCTTAAAGTAGCCTAGTTTGTCAATTGACCAATGACATAAGCGTCTTTTATACAAAATCCCATAAGAATAGGTTAAGCCGTTTTTGAGTTAAATCAGGATATATAAATAGACAAAAAGAATTGCATATTCATTATCAGTGTCCGTCTTATACCTGTTCAGGTTGGGTTTTTCAATAATAAAATAACTGAGATTTTCTATAATAATGTATTACTAATAAACAGTTAGAACACATAATCGTACACAACATGAAAAACCGTTCAACCAAAAGGCAAAGACAATAGAGAACAAAGTATCAGAGACAATCTAAGTTGCCAGCTCAAAGGGAGAAAGGAACATGTGTTATACAGGCAATCTGTATATAAAATTTTCATTCCAATACTCCCACTAAAATTTTACATACTATTAACATACAAATATAAATGCATTTACAAACTTCTTAAAATAAAATACATTAAATTTTACTGAGAATCTATCGTCTATATCTGAGGTCTATCGGGAAAATTGGACATAAATTTGATGTACAGACAAAACTACAGATTTATTAATGTAGATACGAATAGAATACTTGTTACGGTGAAAAGGTTCTTTTCTTTTATTTATTTAATGGCTACAGACACTTGGTCCGAATTCTTTTCCAAAAAACAAAGAGACTTAATAGATAATGATGGTAAGCACAGTACAATCCAAAATCAACGGCGACCACCGAAACATTAGTAATCCATCGACGGTCATCGTTTTCACGCCGGCCTACGAGCCTCAAGAGGCTCCAAGGTACCAAGGTAGCTGGATATATACTGGCTGATCCCTTTTTTTTTTTTTTTTTCGAACTGACTATACTGTTAGCCTTAGGGGCCCTGGAGCCTTTACGGCTTTTACAGCTTTACCGGGCTTGGGGGCGAGCGCTTAAGGCACTCAGCCACCAAAGCTTTGCAACAACATCCGAGGGTGCCAAAGTGGCCGAACCTCGACTGTTGGCTCGGGCTGTTGCACGTATGCAATTAAGTCGCGATCTGACTAAAGGTTGATCCCGAAACGCGACAAACCAAAAGAGAGTCACTGTGACAGATTTTTCAATTTATGCATGGTCCAAGCCCGGTGAAGCTGTAAAAGCCATAAGGCTAACAATATAGTTAGTTCGAAAAAAAAAACCGTGTTCATGGTAGTCGCGAACCAGTACAGAACCCTACTACCCCTCTTATAGTATTCCATATCTATTAGTACGCAGTTTCGGCTGCGAAGTATTCATTCGAAAGGTTAAAACCGGTGGAATATCGATCTCATCTCTCCAGGTTCGAACCTCAACTTTTACGGGACATCTTCGGAATTGCAAGTACATATTTATTAATTTTAATTTAATTACTATCACTATTGGCTGATGATAAAGTTAAATGCTTTAAGGAAACCTGAAGAAATGTTTTATCAATACCACCGTGTAGAAATAAAAAACAGAATTTATTGATTTAGCACATTCAAGTTTTTTTGCTGGCATAAATGAAGTAACAGCTTCATATACGATTTTATGTATTAACATACTTTATCTACATTTATTCTAGGTATATTGGCCTCATCTGACAAACATCTTGAGGGTTTTTGAAACTTACATAAAACTAATACGAGTTCTGAAGCCTTATTCAGAAAAGTAAATTCTACATTAATCTTGTTTAACAACAAAAATAATTGATATATTCAATAAACCGTTCTTACTAGCAGTATACAATTTATCACCGGTAATTGGGTTGGATGAAGTCAGCCGATCGTTCCGTCGCTATACAAATTCGCCGATCACACGGAACGGTCGGCAAACACTGCGCTATACACACCGGATCGGATTGCATTATGTCAACTGATTGGGAAACGTCTTTTTATATTATCATAAAAAAAAATTGGACTATACCTTTCTTTTATAATAAATAATATATACTTAAATTAAAAAAAGCTGTGTGTGCGATTCACACACGATAGAAGTGAAACTTCATTTTAAAAGACATTTTCTATTTTATTTAAACAGTGTGTAATATACACACCGATATTTACTCTCTCGCTCCGGCTCACATAAAGAGGAGAAACCGATAATGGGCGTTAAATGTTTAACGTTTAACGCTTGGAAGTCGCATAAGAAGTTTCACTTCAAAAAAAAACAATATAGTCAGACATTAAGATCAACAAACAATCAAAAGGATACATCACAATCACAAAAATAGATACAATCTATACTAATATAATAAAGTTCAATCGATTGTTTGTTTGTTTAAACGCGCTAATCTCTGGAACTACCAGTCATATTAAAAAAAATATCTTTTTATAACCTATTTATTGAGGAAATTTATAGGCTATAAAACTCTACACTATGATCGTAAGGAGTGGAATAGTAACGCATGAACGTCAAGCAATCTGAACAGCTATAGGCAAGTACGAGAAGTGAGAACAATAACAGGCTACACGGGTATCAGGTATCAGGTTTACACGGGCAAAGTTTACGCAACTGACGTTTATATGCGCCTATTTTACGTGGTGGTGGCTGACTTTAGTCGTGCCAGCCCAGTTTCTCCAGGAAGTCTACCAGTCGCTCGATGTGTTTAAAGACTTCCGGGAGGGTCCTCTGTGTACCAAGGTGTTTAACCCGATATGGAGCCAGCTCTTTGCACTCCAAGAGCACGTGACTGCTTGTCTTTCCGTTTTCCATGCACGATCGGCATAAGGAGCTTCCTGTGACACCTAAATTTAAAAGATGTTTCTTATAATGTCCATGTCTTGTTAAGGCTCTGGTGACCGTTCGTGCCTGGCATCTCGTCAAACGTAAAATGGAGTTAGAGATTTTGGGATTGGCAGAGGGTAGTGATTCCCTCGCCTGTCTGCAATCTATCAGATTGTTCCATTCCGTGTGTATATGTCGTCTCAGGCAACACGGGTGCGTTGGCGGTAGCGCGATGCCGCGGTGGAGAGTTGGTTGAATAAACTGAACACGAGTGAAACCTTGTGCCACAGCTAGTATAATATATTTACAGAAGTTACATTGGATATTAAAACTCTCTATTTAAATATTATAATAACCAGCCAATCGAGTTAAGCTCGGTATGTTAACAAAAAACTATATTTGTAAACTTGGTTAATAAATATTATCTACATCATTAAAAAAAATTCATCAAAAAAAATTCAAAAAAATTCATCAAATTGTATGAATAGTATTAATAAATATTGTGCACTCAATTCTTGTATCCTGTACCTTGAGTCCTTGAATATAGTATGCACTTTAAATCTCATTTACAAGTGCTTTAGTTAACGGTATGGGGTAGCAACGCGGTTTATTGTTTATCTATCCGTAGAATTTTCGTTACATTCAACTACTTGAGGATGGTTTTTTTTGCAAATTCATTTTTTACTGTGTTTAATTAAGTGATCAATGTTTGAGTAACTTTTCGTATTTAAATAATTCTAATAAGAATTTAATTGAACTCTTTCTGCTGTAGATGCCATCAAAGATTTCAATTAATTTTTCTTACTTGATCAATTTCGAGGGGGTGAGAACAAAGCAATTACAACACTGGAACGTAACCGATAGCAATTAATTTGTTTTCGCATCAGCGAGCATCCAGTCAGACGTTCCTTTGTACGTGTCAATTTTACGACTTTTATATTAAACTGTTATTTATACTTAAAATATGCGGAACTCGACCTATCGGGAACCAGAATTAATGTTATAGAAAAAACAATTGATCGTTATTCATTAGTGGATTTAATAGATGGAGAATGATTTTAGGTCTGTTTCACGATAGTAAATAACCACTAACTGTCAAACTTAAGCATTAACTAGAGATTAATTAACCTGATGCCTTAGCTAAACTATCTACTTACTTGCCTTCTCTAAATAACTAATTTTATAGTTATAATGAAGTGCTTATTTTGTATTTATAAATAACTAAAGAATTAACATAAATAGTTGCTATAGTTATGTATATAATTATACACATATGCATATACACAATACAAAATAAATTGTTAATAGTCGTACATATTATTACAGAATTTGTATTATGGTTAACATTATTTATTTTATAACAGATTCGTTGAACTCTTAGTATTATAAGGATAATATAAATCTAGCAATATTATCTATTATATTGTAGGTAAATATGTATATTTAAATCTAAGTATAATTATTAATCAAATTTACCAATAAAATATTATGTACTTTATATAATACTAGCTATGCTCGCGGCTCCACTGGCGTGGACTTCACAATGTTATCGATCAACCGCACGCGTTAAGACGAAAGACAAAAATACTTATTGTGGTTGATTCTCAGAAGATAGACATTTGCTATTCCAGACTTTTTTAGGTCTTTTTAAGATCTACAATTCTGTAGTAAATTCATTTGATATATCTCTTATGGTTTATTCAGCGTAACCTATTTAATCGCCCCAAAAGCGTACTTTTTCCGAATTGATTCACCATTATCATCACAGATAACATATCTATGAATGAAAAGAAAAACTATGTTAATCAGTTTAATAGTTTTCGAGTGAAAAGGACATAAACGGACAGACAGACGGAGAGACGTTGAGTTTTATAATATATTTAAATAAGATAAGATAAGAACATTACAGGATGTACGTAAAGTAACTATAATAATTTGGCATTTTATTACATGTAATATAAATATCGTTTACACGAAAACTCATTATATAGGTACAATATATTTCGTTAAATCTTGTTTAAATATTTCCAAATCAAAACAAAAACCTATTTATTCACTACAAGAAATTCTTATGCAAGTAATACACGTGTAAGCTGGCTTTACAAGGCTAAAACGGGTACAATATTTAAAATAACTTCCATACCAGGGAAAGATGGGATTTCACCTCAGTGTGCGGAACAAAATATAACTCTTTCTATATTTACATTTTGATTTACGTAAAATGGAAATTTTACACGGTCGTGTAAATGTTTCATTCAACCTTTCTGTAAAAAGGAATGTTTTAAATCAAATTAATAATAAAATTACATGAAGATAACAGTTGTTAATGTCCACTTGCCATATCGTCACCTCCTTGCTTATTTGTTCCACTTTAACCATTCATTATATTTTATAATCGAAATTTTTTAGCTTTATTTTAAAGAATTCTTTACTTGTATACATACTATAAACAAGTTACATTTTTTATTATGTTTTTCAAATAAATATAATAGGGGAAAGTATGGTATATTGGACCACTCGTTAAATTGGACCACCCGTTTATCTCAACAAGTACTTTTCTGATTTTGTAAATGGCAACACCTAGCAATAGGCAACCAACTTCATTACGATTGGCCATATTCTTTTTCATAACAAGTAGAGTGTGTTAGTGTTTGTTTTTCGAAAATCGTTTATGTGATTTTTTGTATAATTTTGAGTGATCAGTGCTAAGGTTGTGGTTTATGTAAAGGTAAGCATACAGAGACTTTGATTTTTGGTTTGCAGCCGCAATTTATTAACTATTAATTGAAATAAAATGATCTGTAGTTTTTTTATTATTATGTTAGATGTATAGATTATGTTTTTGTTACATGTTATTTTCTCTCATAACAAAGAGTTGGTTAAGATGGGCCACAAGCATTTGGTAAAATGGACCGGTCCAATTTATCTTACCTATTATGGCAGAGAAAAAACATTTTAAATGGAACCCAGAAGACTTAAAACATGCAATAGATCTTTACAGAAATGAAAGAATTGGTTTAAACGAATGTGCAAGATTATATAAAACCGAAAGCAACTTTAAAAAGGCATTTATTTAAAAAAAGTATGTTTATAGTAATAAAAAAGGAGCACCAACTGTATTTGATAATAATTTTGAAGATATTCTTGTAGATCACGTGCTGAAATTAGAAGAGCACATGTTTGGATTGAGTGCACAAAAAGCTGCGGAATTGACGGCAAGTCCGTATAAAAATGATTTAGAAATTTCTCCACAAAATGAAAGCAGTTGAAAATGAAACTAGATATAAACAATGAAACAAAAAGACATAAAAGATCAACTAAAATCTCTAACAAAGGTAAAGGAAATAAAAGAAACAAAGGTAATAGAAACATGAGTGGAAAATCTGATTATGAAGAAGAAACTTTAGTTTTGGACGATTCCGATAGCAGCTGCATGTCAGAAGGCAAAGAAAATGAGTGTTCAAAATGTAAAGGAAATTACTATGATAATTCAGGGCCCAAAGTCGATTGGGTACAGTGCGTGCGTTGTCATAACTGGAACCACGAAACTTGCACCAGTAATTCTGACATTTGTGATAACTGTCTTTCTTGAATAATTTAATAGAAAAAATAAACTTGACTGATTTTTCTAGTTTACTAATTATTGCTAATTATTTAGTAGTTTGTAATTTATAAATACATATATAATATGTTGTATATATTACTTTTGATTCTGTTGAAGTCCAATTTAGCAACCCCGTGGTCCAATTTACAGAACCAGTTGGCTAAATTGGAACAAAGCTCTGATCTCATATTTTAATTATTTTTAAGGTATCAATAATAGTTATGTTGATTAAAACTCAATAAATGTAAAGTCTATTAACTGTTATTTCATTTCATTCACTAATATTTATTTTAAACCTATAAATAGTACATTAAATATGCAGGTGAAAAAAAATGGTCCAAATTACCCGACTTTCCCTTATATTAATATTGTAAAGAGAGTGAGTTTGTAGTGATGTTGCGGGTACTCTCCGGAACTGTTGAACCTATTTTTATAGCCTATTTATTGTGGGCAGTTACAAATAAGCCATATAACTTCACGCTACGACTGTAAGGAGTGGAGCAGAAACTATGATCGTCAAGCAGTCTGGTAAGCTGTAGGCAAGTACGGAAGTGAGTACAATAATAGCCTACACAGGTGCTTTCACGGCGGCTCGATGGAGAGTTTGACGATATACTGATCAACTTGCAATGATTATATGACCTTACGCGATCTTCCCACATTTAAATGATATAAAAATAAAATAAAAGTTAAATAAAATACCCTATTCTTATAAAAACGGACATTTGACTAACTAAAAAGTCAAAACAAAAACATACGTTTCAGATAAATTATAGCAAAGTAGTATCCTCATGACCCTCATTCAATTCAAATCTTTCTATATTGCCTATAGAACTTTGTAGGAACTGAGGCACGACAAACTGATGCAGGGTCAATCGGACACGTATATCAGAACACCGGGTCACGGAGAGCAACCTAACGGACGTGCAATAAACTGGAGACGTGATATCTTTTTTCGGCCGACATCTTGTAAAAATGGACGCGGGACGGTAAATCCATTGAATTTTATAAATCTATTTCGGAAAAATACTTAAATATAAACAAAGAAAAGCAATACAAAGCAGGTGAGAAATCTAACTAAGGTACTTTGGCATGGACTACTATATCATCTTAAATTGGAACATTGATATATGATATATGTGAACTTTACAGCGAAATAAATTGCATTTCCTTAGTAGTATCATTTCAAATTAGAACTCATGATTAAGTAACCTTTGTATTAGTAAGTTCCCAGATATAATAAAAAGTATTTTTATTACACAACTAGTTCGATAGCCTTATAAAGGCCGCGCAGTCCAATAGTAAATGTTCCTACAAAAAATACACATTTAATTGTTAGACTTAATTTTTTAGTTACCTCACAGTTTTTACTGAGAAATCGCGTAAATTCCTCGACCCCGTCATCACTTTCCATCAAGTGTGACTGCATTACAAAGTCAGCACTACATTATAAAAAAAAACTTCATATAAATGTACACAATAAAATCCGATGGCATAGACCAACGTGGAAAGAACATATAATTTATAAAATGAACACGAATGGGCACCATAAAGCGAAATCATGAAAGTTTATATCCTGTTTTAGTTAAGGGTGG
Source organism: Saturnia pavonia (assembly GCA_947532125.1). Lineage (NCBI taxonomy): Eukaryota > Metazoa > Arthropoda > Insecta > Lepidoptera > Saturniidae > Saturnia > Saturnia pavonia. The sequence goes on from OX383903.1 coordinate 10,153,920, forward strand.
ACCATTCAATCGTGACGTAAAAAATTTACGATCACACGTCAAGAGAAACACCAATGAGGCAGTAAACAGTCCCCTTTAGATAGTTAAGTATCTACTTGTAAATGTTCATTAGTAATTAACGCTATCTGCTTTGTTGTTGGTATCTTTGCTTTTAGTTTCCTTACTTAACAGTGTCATAACTAAAATGGGTAGTATTTTTAAACTAAAATCTCTTACGACTACTTGACATTACATATTTAACCATTGTATGTATTTAATAATCAATTGAATATGGAATTTCTATTGTCGCATTACAGAACCTGTTTACGTTAAGCTTTTTGTACGTAATTCCAAAATAGTTTAGTACGCAGTAATGAAAGTTCCAATCTAATCGCAGAATTATATTACGGTCGCTCTCTGATTTTATTATTCCAATAGCTACTCTAATTGTTCTCATAATTTTTTCCTAACACCTAATTAACAAAACAACTATGCCTAAATACGAATTTTTCAGATTTTTACTTGACTCAAAGACTTCAGATTTTCAAAATTAAATATACTTACACCTTTAAAATTAAGAATTAATTAAGAGCATAAACAACCAGGACTGCCGGATTGCGTGTCGATTCTTTTATAATAATCACCTTATATTTTGAATATTGTTCTTTCTTAACTTAGGTATATATTATATATTGTTATGACCAGCCGGTATCCATCTGGCAATCAAGCAATTCGATGAATTATTTGTCCGTATGTCAACGGTAATATCAATGTATCGGTAATTATAATAGTCCTGTCATATAAGATCTGAAATGGGCTAAACATAGGAATGAAAGATAATAAGCTATAAATTAGTATAAACCTTTGTTTTGACGTTGTAAAAGTTTGGTCAAAAGTCTCATAAGATCTCCTGTCTGCGTTTTAAGTTAATCAAGGTCAAAGGTCGTAAAACGGGATTTTTGGAAATATCTCGCTCGCTATTCTTTAAATGATATTTGCACTTTAATAAAAGTTATAGAGCATAAAAATCTCTACAAATTTTGATAAACACGAATTTTATAGGCTTACCATTTTTAGATACATAGATTTTAGAATCTAGGATTGATTTTCAGTTACCGTCGTTCGCTTCTATTCTAAGGCTACACTGCACATAGTATCACTGCAATCATTTTAACGATATTTTATTTTAAAAAACTCACTGGTACGTTAATTTACAACTTTTAATTAAAATAAACACTAGTCAAAGTTTAAACAATTAAAAGTTCTTCGTAATATTGAAGTTGTAATAAACCATACTTTTTAATTATTGCGAATATTGATGAAACAACAATCTTTGTCTGTCAATCAATAAAGCAGCCAAGTCAAACTAATTATTACTACCTACGATTTCGGTAGTAGTTTAGAAGTAACAAATATTTTATCAGCGGACTTTAGCGTCCTTTTTGTTATAAGGTCCACACTGACTTTGACAACGCTGAATTATTCAACCACGATGGAATAGATGTTGTGTTAAGTTTCACTTACTTGTTGATGACATACCACTGCTTAATATACTTTTCTAAAAAAAAATGTAGTAATAAAATATATTTTCCTGAAGCTTTTTATCCAACCATTTTTATTCATAAAATTTCTTAGTAGGCATTCTTTACACCAAGGAGAGTGCGGTCTATAATCCATCATGTTCACCGATTGATTACTGGCCCTTAGCTCCCTTGACTTGACCGATTATTAATTTTTTTGGTCCCAGATATAGATTTTATCACACGGCTTCACGGAAACATAACAAAACTTAAATAAAACAAAACATATACTTTTAATGGAATAAAAGCTACTTACAAAAAGACACCAAAATAAAAATTGTTTATCGGAATAAAAGCTAATTACATTAAATAAAAACAATAAAAATTTATGCAAATAATATTCATAAACTAATTTCTCGGTAAAATTATCTGGTGAGTATATTATTGAATTGAAACTTCTTATGCGACTTCCAAGCGTTAAACGTTTAACGCACATTATCGGTCTCTCTGTGTGAGCCAGAGCGAGAGAGTAAATGTTGGTGTGTATGTATATTGCACACTGTTTAAATAAAATAGAAAATGTCTTTTAAAATGAAGTTTCACTTCTATCGTTTGTGATCGATTCACACACCTTTTTTTTAATTATATAAACTAACAAAAATACAAAAACAATTTACACATTATCTATCTCTATGATGTATTTATTTCCCTTCAATCGCCATAATTCTTGTGCATGTACGGAAATTGAATAATTTTACATTTCAAGTATACATTTAAATTGTACAATAGGTTATAACACAATAGTTTAGACTATTTATTTTAAACAAACTCTTTTTCTCTCATGCACACAAACACACAAACGCACCCATACAAACGCGTCCACCCAAACATACACACACATACGCGCGCACGCACGCACACGCACACACACAATCTAAATTTCTTATATAACTATATTTTTCTTATTTCTCTCTATTCCATATTTTTTAATGTTATTCCATTATTCTATACCCTTGTCGTATTTTAGTGATACAACCATTTAGTGTAGAAACCGATAACAACTGTAGTACAATTAAAACTATTACTGTCACCAACATAATGATTGCATTATAAAATATGTTATCATAAGCTATTAAATAAATATTCTATTAAATTATTTATACTTACCTAAAATAGCTGTAATTGTAATTGCATTGATCAAGTATTGACTTATAAAACTAAGAAACCAGTTATTCTTTTGAAAAACAACATCCGTATAGGAAGTCATATTGCGTTCGATATTTTTAATTTTATTACATTTAGATACAATGAAAGTAAATAGTTATAGGCAGTCGAATAGTTTTTCGTGTGTAGCATTTACCTGAACTAGAACGAATAGTTTTTTGAACCAAAAACTCGTTTAAAAGCGGATATTGCATTCGAGAGCGTTCTAGTTAGTTCGATGTTATGTAAACTATTCTTTTGCGTATTAATGCAAGTTCCTACGTAGGTATATGCATAGTACATTAGGGTGGTCCTTAACAGGGGTGTTTCGAATTTTTATGATCTTAAGGGCTTAGACGCTTCCAAATAAATAAATAAAAGCGCTGAAAATTTAAGATATTAATACCGTCAGCTTTTTCACCAAAGTTACTAAAGGAATTAATATGAGGAAAATCTTTTTTCTTGTTTGAAAAAATACAAATATACTGCTTCAAAATTCGAGGTCAAATTTTAATAAATAAAATTATCAATATTGTTAAGAATAGTTACAAAATAAACAGTTGTTTAATAAAACATAGTAAAAAATATTAAAATTAACTCGTATTTAACGTATTACTAGTATAAAATTATTTTCCTTTACATTAAAACGTTAAAAAAGGCTAAATGTGAGGAATTAAGTGGAGATTAAGGTTGAAGCGGCAGAGGGCGATCCTACATTCAGGTAAAATATTAAACGTTTGGGCAGTTGGCAATTAATAATGCGCCACCATACCACGGCGAGCGGTCGTCTGCCGGCCGGATATAACGAAAAAATTGGCGGATCAAGCTCGAGAGTACTGCTAAAATTCTAAAAGCAATTTTAAGCTTGGACGTTAAACACTGTTCCAGTATATACATATTAATCTATAAGTATTACTTTTAGAAACCTTTAGTATATCTCTATACGGTACCCAAAACCCACTACACTCATTATTAATTCTACTTGTGCATACATTAGTATTTTAATTTTAGTTAGCTTACAATACATTTTTGGGGTTCCGAAGTCAACAAGGAGCCCTTATGATTTCGCTATGTCCGTCAGTCTGTCCGTCTTTGGCTTAGCTCAGAGATTCTTCTATACATATTATAAAACTCAACGTCTCTCTGTCTTCCGTTTATGTTATTTTCACACGAAAACCACTTATCCAATTTAGGTACATGTTTTTCTTTCAATTCATAGCTTTGTTATCTGGCCAAGTTATAGGATACATTATGTAAGATAAAGTAACATACGAAATAAGCAGTGACGATAATGATGAATCAATTCGGAAAAAATACGCTTTTAAGGCGCTTAAATAGCTTACGCTGAGTAAACCATACGAGATATATTAAATTAATGTTCTACATAATTGTAGATCTTAAAAGTATCTATAAAAAAGTCAGCAGTAGCATATATCTATCTTTTAAGGATCACCAATAGCCAAATGATAAAAAAATATTTTTGGGTACCTCTAAAAGTACCCTAGAAGTAAATGTTCTTTTTTCTCATCTACCTATGGTAGATGTGGAGTGTCGTTGGGTAGGTCATTCAAAAATATTGCGGGTCTCAAAACCATTTTTCGATTCAGGGATCCGATTGCGAAATATTAAGTATTAAAGTGCAAATTTTGATAAAGTCAAGTGTTCCCCTTATCCTGCTAGATAAATATTTGTTTTAGATAAGAGAAAAAATTCACGGCAGTAGTAAATACAATGAAGAGGTTTACAAGTTAACGAGTAATAGTCTACCAACTTATAAAATGTACTCGGAGAAGTAATTTCGTACAAATTCCATTGAAAATTACTTAATCCCCCTTCTAAGTGCGCGTAGCCCGATACACACTTAGCAGTTTTATTTTAATACAATTCCTCACATATTTGGATTATATTTATTCAGGAAAAATATAAGTTTAAATAACTACCAATAATTTATTTTTCTAAAGAAAATACAAAGTCCTTAATGTTTCACTGTCCTTTTATACGATGCAGACACGGAACACTAACAAGTCAAACATTTCAAAAAAAAAAGTATGTGCTCCGCGTAAGATGCCCTAACATCTATTATGACGGTAAATGGAAGCACGGTGGTCAGCATTTGTGTTAAAAGGATGTGCTCAATCGGCATTTGAACGCAATTATACAAGGCAAGAAATGATAGCGATGGCTAGTTTGGTCATCCGGATTACATAACAAACCATGGAAGATTATTTTAGATTATTAATTTAGCCTTGTAAGAGCTTTCAATTGTGTCGTGTAAGAAATTTAACATTTTAAAAAGCATATTATAGTATACCGAATTTGACAACGCTTACAATTTTGACTATACGTGTGGGGAGAAACTCGCTTCAAAACGATCGTCTTGGCGCTCTGTCATCTTTAAAAGTTTTACGAAGTTTGAAGAAAGCCGAATACAGACACGAAACATAAAAAACAGCCAAAGCATTCTTACATATATATATTCAATTCTAATTACCTGCTTTGCTAGTCTTTATGTGATCAGGGAAAAAATTAAGATCGGTTCTAAGCTCAAGCACGAAAAATATAATACGTTTTGGAGTCGCCGTCATCGAAATCGATGAGAATTAATATAACATATTAGTAATATATTTTTGTTATTATACTATATAAACGCTATTAACTATTCAAAAAAGTAGATTTTACATATTAAAAAATAAGATAAAACCGAAATAATGTTCTTATTCAAGTACATTTGTACATATAACTCAAAACTATATCATGTGACTTTTATAATTTAACTTGAAATATATAAAAGTATGTAAATAAATGTCCAACAGTTTCCAAATAAATTTGAAAGCACTTGACTCCTAGCAAGTATCTGAGTCAAAAATCGATTTAATAAGTCCATAAACCGTCGTCGATTGAGCCAATCTCATTTTACGAGTCCCTCGGCTGCGCGATCAGACGACCTATAAGAAGAGTTGCGAACGGCCATAGAAACAAGCTATCTGCGGCCTTTATTCTGTCTGAAAGTATTCCATCTTGTTCATTGTTTCACTGACTATGAAATTACATGTTAACAACTCTCTTGATTACTTACACAAACACATAATTAACTGTATCGTTATCTAATTGTGTCTAGAATCACACAAACCTTGTTCAACATAAGAAAGCTTGCATGACCCATGTCAAATATTTATTTTAGAGATGTAGCATAACTTAATTGGAAGTTGATTTTACGATTATCAATTTTTTTATAGACCTAAATATAACCGATAATACGATTATGCTTTAAGTTAATTAAGGCTTGTGTAAGCTGTGTAAATAAAATAAACTATAACAACAATTGAGATCGCAATCCGGATCGCAATTATAGAGTGCCTGACGCCAACGGCCAAACAACAAGATTAATTCTTCCAGTCAATATTCTGCGTTGCGTGTTGCTGCAGTAAAAATGTAGGAATTACGTATATATATATATATACGATATATATCTATTAAATAGAAATTAAATGTACAATGGCATCGATTACTTTTCAATTCGTACGATAAATTTTCAATTCATTGATTTTATTATTTTGTTCTGCTCTAGTTTTAAGTACCATAGAAAGTGACCCTGTACGTAGTAAGAAAAAATATATGATAATTCATAAAAATAATTGTATAGAAGAAGTTATTTACGCTTTTGAACAAATTATAATAAAAATCTAATATTTCGTTTAGCTAAAATTTTCTTCATAAATTTAAGGAAATTAGTTTTTTACATTATTTTAATTTCTAGAAATAAATTTAAAAAAACGCACGCAGGGCCTTTTTAAAATTAACTTTCCTTATCCTATGGGTCCATCGCTATTAGACTTATGTAATATACATTTTTTTACGTTATTTCCGGAACACTGCGGTGTGATAATATTTTTTTACGTTTTACAAATTCTAAAAGATTGATTAATATTAAAATGGAATTTTAGTTATTTTGTTATTGCCTCTTTGCTTAGTCACAATCTAAATAATAAAAATAAGGATTTCGTTACTTTTATCGGACAAGTAGCGAGTAGAACTTGCGCCCTGAGGGTTCCGTACTGTTTTCATTACATACCGTATATTATTCAACCGTCGTCGTTTACATAAATATTGTTTGTATATTATCCGTGTATTCTCCAACGTCTCTCGTTCCATACGTCTGTCTGTCTGTCTGCTTATACCTCAAGAACCACTTAATCGATTTCGGTCATTCATTATTATATAGTTTTATTTTCCAAAACGACTTCGTAAAGAGGTACGGTCATGTATCAGATACAAAACCATAAACACGAGATATATGACTGTATAAAAACCCGAACACTTATAGGATCTCTTTGTTGTCCATCTGGCTGGCTGGCCGGCTGTCTATCCTTGTGTCAAGAAACTTTTTCTCGAAAACGACTGTAGGTATAAAGTTCAAATTAATATCATATACTAAAGACTATGGCCTCATACTGCAGTAACAAAATAAATTTTCTATGTTAACGCATTAAAAGATACGGCACTTCATAGTTACAATAACGCTCACAAACCGATTATCAAAACCTATAGGGTACATCCCGCAGATCTACAGTTTTGAAAATAGAAATCAGTGAATATTAAACAAATTGTAGCACTTAAATCGTTTTATTCAAAAATACTCCCATGATTTTATCGATGATAGCCGTAAATTCCTGTCGTGTATAATAATTAATCTGAAACTTGACAGTCGAAAAGCGTATTATTAGATAAATTTCGTTAAATGTTAAAAGTAGTAGCTATTTAAAACGAATTACTTGGTAGGTATATTTTGAAACCTGTCACGGTAGAATTATGATTAAATATTTTATGATGAAATAAAATAAAATTAGACATTATCTGATAATGAAATTTCGCGTCTCCGAAGTGTAGGATTGTTAAACGGCGAGTGAAAGCTTGAGGGTGTACTCGGGTGGGTAACGAGCTCTCAACACCGAGAGGCGACTTCTCATGAACATCCCTTTGATCCGCCGTTCATACATCGCGCCGCGCCGGCCACGCGAACCTGCCGTCTAACGAGATCGTCATTTTCGAAAACCTTCGCTCGAATGAGTATTTAAACCATAAAACAATTATTATGGATTGTTTAACTAGATAATGTTAATACAGGACATTCTAGTATCGCGTAAGCAGGCCTATGGGACGAGAAGATTAAATGTTTAGTTCCTTTTCCTGACAAAGGGAATGCGGAGGTAAAAATCGTGTGTACTTATTTAAGAAGTTTACAACAACTTTAATTTTTTTAATTGTGTAATTTCTGTCGTCCTACATTACCCCCGCTGAGATATTCTGATGGATTACTGGCCCACGAGCCGCAGGAGAAGACACTCCTTACTTTATTTTTTTTCTTTCTTTCTTTACTACTTTTTTCTACTTTTACTGTTTGCGGCTAACTCTCAGCTCGACGATCGCAACGCACAACCGCCTATTTTACCCAACTGTGGTGTCTACCGGGTATCCTGGTATCGTGCCTCGAGTTTGGAGAGAGGCTAATATGCAACCGATTCCCAAGAAGGGTGATTGGTCGGACCGTAACAATTACTGCTCAATCGCCAAACCAATCAACTTCAGTGTTGTGCAAAATCATGAAGTGGATCATTAACACCCAGCTTGTCCGCTACTTGGAGGATCACTCCTTGTCGAGCGATCGTCAATATGGCTTTATATATATATATATATATTTACCCAATAGTTACAAAAAACTTGAATACGAAATCCGTAGGCAATAGTTGATAGTAAATTTATTTGAATTTATTAAAATATTAGTAATTTAATTTTAAAATTTATTGGTCGACGTTTCAATCTGGTTCCGCTGACCGTAGTCATGATCAAACTGATATGTGTCTTCGTTATCGAACGCAGTTTCTAGTAACTAGAGATGTTCCGGTACACTACACTCACTGTATCTACTATAATTATGACACACGACGATCGTACCCAAGGTTTAATTTTTTTTATCACCGGATTCCATACGGAAGACAGTTTTAGAACTATAATTTGCCAAGCCTTAACGAAATCATTTCAACTGTGTTGGCCCTAAACGGATTTGCAGCCGCGAACACCGGAACTTTTTATTACTTTGTCCGATATATTATAGATAGATGGATGATAGATTCGTTGATAATATATTAAAACCTTTGCAAAATATTTATTTTATACAATGTATATTAAATTTTAGTATCTATGTTGTTCCAATGGTAATTCGTCAAAATAATCTTTTGTTAAGCACCCCACTATAACAAAATTACAATGCATTCCAAAAGTAGACAAAAGTCTTTTGAGAATTTATGTATAAGAAGTTGTATCATTGGACTGATATTTAGAAAAAAACAATTAGCGAATTGACTGTCAGACAATCACAAATTTACTGAGAATTTAAATCTCGAAAACTTATTATCTGCTTTAATAGTTTAACTTCTTACAAGTACTTATCTGAAAATTTTATTTATGTGTCAGACATACAGCATTCTCCTCAACATCATCTTTTGCGATTACATATCTAGTGGGTGTCACCAGGATTAAATGCAAGCACCAAGTATTTCCTTATAGTTATGGAATATCTATAGAGATGTGAACGGTCCAACGATTTAAGAGAGAATGTTCGTTCCCTAGTCATCGCATAGGCTCGTTGGTAGCTAGTCTCTCTAATTTGATAACAAAACCATACACGCTGGGCTGCGGAGTCACGGCTTTACGGTAACCTCTATCTCAGCACGAACAAAAAGATTATCTCCGTCATACGAGTATCTTTGCCGTACTGTGGAACTGTCTCCGGGTTAGTGTGTTCCCTCCATCCTATAACACGGAGTCCTTCAAACATAACGTGAAGAAACATATGAGCAGATCGGCACGAACAACGACTGGCGATGAATTTTACATACTACGGTGTACGCCGATGATGTTGGATTGCACTGTGCTTACCATCTGGAACAGTACCGTTACTTTGTCGTGAAGATATATAAACAGCCATATATAATAATATCTGCGTCATGATATTACTATAAACACACATTGGTAATTCTGGCTCATTTCACATAATATTACGGTTAGACGGTATAACAAGTTACACGCGGTCACGAAACAAGACGACCAATTTCCTATTCAGTGATTATACACAATTGGAATCCAAAATTATTTTAGAAGTTACATTTCTACTTATGTGTCACATTTAGCTACAATAAACCCATAATGTTATGCTATTATTATGCATAGCACTATTTTACATGCCATTTTGATAACAGCAATTAAATTAATCAGCTATAAGCACCAAACATTGAGTAAGTAATTTAAATACCGTAATTAAAATCAAATATCTTATTTCACGGATATACGTACTTTCTATAATATATTAAGTACTAACTCCAGGATATACCAAGCCTGAATCTGGCTAGTGACGAATCTGGCTGGTGTACTACACACTGGTAAATTATATCAAAAGAGTCGGGCTTAGATCGCTGTATAAATATGTATTAACTATTGCTGAAGTAAGTCATTATGACGTGTAAAGTCATATATATAAAAGTCGACCGAGTATCCCAAAAAAATCTGACAATCTTAATATATTTTAAATTCAATTATATCCCAACAATTATGGAGTAAGGAAAAATATTATACCTACTTGCAGATTGAAATTACACTGAACGCAATTTCCGCATACCTATTAGTCACAACTACTATTGCAAGCGAAATATAATGAAACGATCGCATTAACCTCGGTTAATTTAAACTTATGTTTGGATTTAGACTGTTGATAAGAATGTTTTTATTATTGTTTTAAAACTGTTTCGTTTCTCTGTACAGTGTAAGTTGCAACATTTATAACTTTTATATAAAATTATTTAATAGTTATGGGGGTTCAGTTAGTAATTCTGTATTTTTAAAAAAGCTATTTTAAATTATTATTTTTTACGATTTAGTGAAACGCAATATTAATGAAAAGTTTATTTTTATTTTTGTCTGATAATTATTACGAATAAAAAAAATATTATTTAAAAATCATACGTAATATACGTATAGTTCTGTCTGTACATGTATTTTTCCAATTTTCCTGATAGATATCCTATATAATGGCAGCTGCAGACTCGCTCCGTGAACTCCGCGCGACGTTACTACTTTCCACACTTACAATTTTGGTCTGGTTCACTCACTGCTACTAAATGGACGTAACTTCAGATGTAGGGTCTTTGACTATATGTGCACTGGCATTTTATAATTATCTGCTTATTAAGGAAACTAAAGAAAGAGAAAAAAAAGGAAGATTGTGGATAATGAGTATACATCGCAACAGAACGAGTTAATTATACTTTATACATGTTTATTTTAATATGACATACATAAAGTACTGATAAATCTGGTAATAATATCATAAATATTGAATAATTTAAACATTTAATGGAATTATTACAACACGGTTACATATGCAATTCCATACTCACGCCGTGAACACCCGTGAAACGACTGTTCGCGCCTCGGTTTCCGTTCCGAGTCGGTTTTTTGTGTCTGCGTCAAAGGGTTCGCAGCCGCGTAACTCAAACAACGCGAAAGCTTACCCACACACACAACATTATTTATGCAAACATCATTCTAAATACATTCATACACACGGTATACAAAATGTAATATTACTAATTCTTAATTGGCACTTTAAAATCATATTCTAATATTTTAAAATTGACAACAAATGTGCTGTGAAGTTCGTATATAATAAATAAATTCATGGCGTCGCAGGTCGATTTGTTATAAATTTATTATGTAACCGTATTGTAATAATACCATTAAATGTTTAACTTATTCAATACTTATGCTAATATTGTCAGATTTGACGGTACTTTAGGTATATCATATTAAAATAATCATGTCTAAAGCATAATTAACTCGTTCTGTTGCGATGTATACTTATTATCCACCATCCTTTTCTCTCTTTGTTTAGATTGTTTTGTATCTTTAATAAGCAGATAATTATAAAATACCAGTACATATAGAGTCCAAGACGCAGCATCTGAAGTTACGTTTATTTAGTACCAGTCACTGACCCCGACTGTGAACATTGTGTGTGGAAAGTAGTTAACGTCGCGCGAAGTTCACTGTGTGAATTCCCGCCGCGACTCCAAGGCGCGAGTCTGGAGCAGCCATAAGAGCTTCGAACTCATTTGATTTGTGTAATTTTGACGAACCTAAAAATAAAATACGATATGCCACAACAGAATGCCACGACTGTCACATGTTTAAAAATAATATTTTGTTAAATGTTCTAGGTATTGGGGTACAAAAACATACGTGTAAAACACAAGACTTAGCTATAGAAACAGAGACATTACAATTTTATATTTTTAAAGAAAGTTACACCAAAATTTGTTTAAAAATTTGTTAGTCTAGGAAAATAACGAACTAAGAAACAAACACCTATCAAGTTAGAACAAGTTTTCGTTTCGATAAAGTTATACTATGAATATGAGAGACTTGAACCCATTTGGGTACCGTCCAAATCCAGTAACAGCCCAATAAATGCTATGAAAACGAAAAACTGTACTAGAAAACAGACACTTGGTTTTTGAAAAATGTATGTTTCTTAAATGTTATTCATATTATCATTTGAAATAGATACACACAATACACGACAGGCTTGACCGATTGTTATGAAATTTTATACACGGGAAGCTTATATCATTGGTAAAAAGATAGCAAAAAGAATTTTCCATAATACTTTTGGAAAACGTATAAAATACAACGGATTTTAATAATGATTATCCAAGCCCGGTGAAACTGTAGAACCCGTCTGATGATCAGAGATCTTATAGCTAACAGAGTAGTCAGTTCGAAAGAAAAAATTATGATTGTGAACGGGTATTACATTTTTTTTTTCGAAATGAGCCTCAGACGGGTTTTATAGTTTCACGGGGCTTGGGGGACGGGAATGGGACATCATTACTGATTTTCTAGGCTATAAAAATTATCATTGATAAGTGTAAAAATAAAATTACGAGACTTAAATAATTACTGCAATATAAACACGTACGTAGCCGCGGCGTACCGCTAGTCTACACATATAATAAAATTAAAGTGTCTGTTTGTAATGTCAAAATAACGAGTTGTTACTGAATGCATGCGAAAGTATACACGATACCAATAACAAAAATACCATTTCTATAATTTTTGTCCGTCTGTTTGTTCGGGGTAATTTCCGAAACGGTTTTGACGGGATTTCACTGGCAGATAGCTGATGTTATAAGGAATAACTTAGGATACTTTTATTTTAGAAAAGTAATCACGGTTCCGCACAAAAAAAAAAAACAATTTTTTGGTAGTCCACGCGAGCAAATCCGCGCGCACATTTAGTTATAAATAAAATTGTGGCTACCAAATATACAGAGGTATATTGATATAATATTTATCTGTGAATGTTCTTGTTTCAAGTTTAACGTAATTTTTCTACCGAGAAACATTTTCAAGTTTATTAGCAGAAGAACACTGTTTAAACATTTACAGGGTGAGTTAAGATAATTAGCGCTGCCTTACCCTCCTGTTGTGGGCAAATAAAGCACCGCCGCAACGATTACTGTTGATGTTCTAGACATTATAATTAAAGACACTTTGCACTAAGGAGTTAATCTTGAAATACAACAACGGTGGTTTTTAAACACAGTTATAAAATGTAAACTAATAAACTGACTGTAAAACTTTGATTTTTAATTTTTCTATGTCTAATTTGCTGATAAAAGTTTTTTTTTATATTCCGTTTATTACCAGTTGTGAATAAGAATTTGCAATTAAAAAAGTAAAATAATGAATATTAACATACCTTATTTCGTGTCGTTGTTAAATCTCCGATTTAAAAGCCACTTTGAACAGTAAGTGTTTGAACAGTACTTCCATGGCGTTGTCCGAGCTAGTCATTAGATCTCTCCTTGTGCATGTATTGGGGCATGACGCACATGTGAGATAGTGTGGCATAGTCTGCATCTGGGCTTCATACTGGCACTACACTCTCAGCGATAATGCCCCACCGACTAAGGTGCCTGCAGCGGCCGACTGCACATACCTAATCATCATATAATCCTGCTAATGTTCACGAAATAGATATAGGATTTTAGATCTAATCACTATCTAGTCCTATTAGAAAAATGTTTTTTTTTGTAAAACATCAAAAAAAGCTGAGTACAGAATATACGTAATCCGATCTTACGCTAACCAGTACTGTATTTAAATAAACATTTCCAATGTTTAATATTAATCGTTGCTCGTTCTTATTTATTTCCCAAGTCACAGTTTGTTGACTCTGTAAAAGGGCACCGGGGAAATATACTTTCATGTTGTGAATTTTCTATACTTGAAATGTTTTATTATTTACCATAAAGATTATAAGGTAGCATTGCATGTAATAACATTAAGATGCACCAAGGTTATTTTTAATAAAAATACTGCACGCTGTACTGGTACCTGCCCGCTTCACTGAGTTTTTTTATCAATTACATGATAGCCTATGTATAGGCCATTTGGGATCATAAGGAATATTTTTTAAAGTTTCATCCAAACCCGTCAAATAGGTTTTACGTTAAATCCATTCAAACACATAAAAAATCCTTACAAATATTTTTTGTAAATAGTACCTACCTATAGAAGTATAGATAATTATGTGTTTTCTTTAACCATTCCTCAATAAGTTATACGGTAAATTATACTGGGCATTATTTTTAATATATATTTACTAGAAATATGGATTGTCTTTTTTAAAATACCATATTCATCCTTATTGTATTCACGGGTTCGTTTGTGCCATTTCCCATACCGGTTGCATAATCATACAAAGCCTATATTTCAAGCAGAATTCTTGGCTATACTCCAGGGAAAAGCCACTCGAAATCGGCTCAATGTATTTCGAATTCAAATTTTAAGTCCTTGGTTATTTAGTTCCTGTGTCCATGTGCATTTATTTATATACCACGAAAAAGGACAGGTGTTAATTACAGACATGTCTTGCTTTTTCTGCCATTTTCTGGATCCGAACGGAACGATTAATATAAGTTTAATAGCTTTTGAACCCGGTCATATTTTTTTTCTACAATGTCGTTTACTCAAATTAAGGTCCAGCCATTATTAATGACAGCCTACTAAACGCAAAAACATATATACATTTATTTTTTGATAACGGATAACTTGCTAAAATTGGCAACTGAATGATGGACACTCTGTATCCGCTAAACCGGCATAATTACGATCAGCCTGTTTATACTTATTTCTATACTAATTGAAATTATTTTACATGTGTTAAAAAAGAACTGCGGTGTGTTAAAAAATATATTAAAAAAACATCGATAACAAAACTCTGTTAGATTTAGGGTTATACGGAGATATGGAAAAAGAGGCTCGAAGTTGCCTATGTTTGCCAAAAGTTAACACAAAAACACAAATAGGTGTGTTGATAAAGTTCATAAAAGTATGTATACATATGAGAGGTTCGAGTATGCAGCGAAATGAAACCGGGCGCGGGACACTATAAATACACAAAAACTTCCATACTAAATGCCAAACTTCCGTCGCACTCGTTTATGAATACGAGCAGAGTAAATGATGGTACGTATGTTAAAATGTATCTACATACCAAACTTTATATTGAAAATACGATTGAATAGTAAAATATTCAAAACTTATTTAGGTACTCTGTGGAAATGGATTACAGTTACTGGTAAAATTTTGTTGCTATTATTGGTTTGAATTTAATCTCTTTACTAATTATTGAAGGCAACACCCATCTATCTGTATTATTTTATTTAAAAAAATATCGATTTTTTTTATGTATTTTAAAACTTCATCATAATTATGATAATAGTAAATTGGAAATACTCTTAAAACATTTTTTTATTGATAAATAACAGTTATGAATTGTAATATTTTAAAAAGAATCACATGACTACGTATGCACCACGATCGATCGTCAGGTTTGTGACGTCATAATGTTAAAGGAATTTCACATGTTAATATTACCTACGTCAGGCTTACACGATTTAATTTTCATAGATTAAGATAAGAAACCCGATTTTAATGCTTGTGTACATTTTATAAGTTTATTGACTATTACTCGTTAACTTGTAAAGCCTACTTACCTCTGATAGTTTTACTTTTAACTTTATTAAATAGGTATACTACAACCATTATTTTTTACAAATATCCAAAAACTACCATTCATCTGGCTGGACATCTCTGAATCGAAAAATGGTTTTCACACATCCGCAATATTTTGAATGAACTATCCAACGATAGGATAGACGACAAAAAAACATTCACACTTTACGTGTTGGGGAGGTGCCATAAACAATTTTTTTTTAAGATATGCGTTTACCATTTTGTTACTATTGCCAAGATTCTTTGAGCTAACCCGCGGACAGACAGACGAACATACCGAAATTATAAGGGTTCCTTGTTGACTTCGGAATCCTAAAAACGCAACATTTTGTATGTACTTGACATTACCAACTACTATTTACGTATTTATACCAAATACGTACCTAATGACCGTTGAAATTCAGCCTGCGCTTTGATATTTTGTGTCATAGTTTAGTATCTATAAAAACGTTATTTAGACATGAATAATAAATTAACGACTTCAACATCGGATTCGGTGTATATACTTACAAGGTAACATAAAAATTATTTTATTTATACTTTGTTTTTCTTTACAAATTTCATAATAGGTAATGTTTCTTGATCTATTACATCGTACTTATCTACCGTAGACTTTTAAAATTTTACATTAAGTATTTTTACATGTATAGGTTTGATATATAAATGGAGTAGAAGAGGTTATGATGTCTAGTTGAAACTGTAGCAGTCTCATTTAGTGCCTTGCAAAAAGCCTACTTTCAGCATCTTGTCAAACAAAACTTAGATGTTTGCCTGGTCGACCTTTAATCCTGTATTTTATTTATTTAAACATTATTGTCCATCGTTAATTACAAAACTATTTGAAATTTTCAAATTGTGTGTCAGTTCAAAGGGTACGGTGCGGCGTTTTCAGAGATACCAAGGGGAAATTCACATTCTACACATTCATAGCAGCAACGTTAATGTGTGACAATAATAAATAAATCTGCTTCTGAAAAACTTTACAGTACATAAAATTGAAATAAATTCGAATGGGTTCTTAAATTCCTTTGGGGATTGCGAATCTACGAATCTCTAAGTAAGATGCACTTTACAAATAAGTATTCACACGGTCGGTCGCGTCACAGAAACGCCGTGGTTCCTACTCGTATGTGTTCACGTTAAGCTTTACCCGTGCCAACTCGAGGAGGAAATTCGTTCAGGGTATAAATCTTTATACTAACACCGCATCCAGTTAGATTTATTTCTCGTCGAGTTTCCCTAAAATATCAACATAATATGTATACATTTTTTTGAGCGTAGTAAAAATTTTTCGATTTTAAAAATTCGCCATCCCTATCTATTTCCACCACTTTCTAGAATCCCGTACTTCTTAATGAAAAAAAAAACGGATATCCTTACAGGATCACTTTGTTATCCGCCTGCCTGTCTATCCGTGTGTCAAGACTCTTTTTCACGGAAACGTCTTAATTAATATCATATACTAAAGGTCTGTATTTATATTATATATATATAATATTATTTATATATAATATACTATATATGCTGTAAAAAAAAGAAGTTTCTAGATCAACACATTAAAGAGATACGGCACTTTATAGTTAAAATACTGCTTACAGAGGGATTGTATACCTAGTACCTGTAGGGTACTTCAAAGCTACATACAAGTTTGAAACCACTTCTACAAATTATCCATATAAAGTGATTCATATAATAGTAAACAATGATCCTCTTATTACGTATTTCGCAGTAGCAAAGCGATAGCAGAAATGGCTAAATATAAATAACTCTGAAAATGTATATAATAAAAAAAAATACCACGATGGTGACAAACAAGCGTGCGGTCCACCTGATGGTAAGCGGTCACCGCATCTTATGGACGCTTGCAATACCGGAAGCATCACATGCACGACGCCGACCCTTTAAAAATCTGTTCGCTGTTCTTGAAGAACCCCGTATAAAACACTGAGAAACCTTGAGGAAAAACCTCAGCAGAGAGCTCATTCCATAACCGAAGTGTTCGCGGAAGGAAACTCCTCTGAAACCAGACTGACCGCGACCATTTATGCTCCAGGGTGTGAGGATAAACTCCCTACCAATGGCGAGCGGTGCGAAGGTGAAAAGTAGCCGCTGCCGTGATGATATCATAGGTACATATTTCCTCTAAAACAACCCATTGTACTACTCTGTCAAAAAAGTACCGGGAATGATCAATAATACACAAAATGTTAGTTATTCATCCAAATGTATTTTATCGCCTTCAAAGTATGCTCCTTCAGAAATTATAAAATTACGCCAAAGAATAATCCAATCATCAAAACATTTTGATCGAATTGAGTTTAGTTCTCGTCGCGAATTCTCCTTTATGCCTTTCACCGAATGAGAACGAGATGCCACGAAGAGGTAATTTGAGTTTAGGAAAAATAAAGAAGTCGGCTGGAGCCATATCTAGTGAATAAGGTTGCTCGATCGTATTTTTTGAGTTTTTGATCAAAAATTCGTTTATAATGATAGCCTTGTGCGAAAGCGCATATATTTGTGCTAAAAAAAATATTTTTGGATCCATAAACAAATCATCCATTCCCGATACTTTTTTGACTGAATGTACAAATTGTAGAACAGTCTAGTTCTTGTACACAGCCTACAACCTGTAGGCGAAGTCTCTCCTTGGACTTAAAGGTTCGATAACGCTGGTGAATTTGGGATCGACAACAATTCTCACAGCACGTTTTTGAACCGCTTCAAATGGACCAAGCTGGTATCCAGGTTCTCCCACCCAGAAGTAAGAGCAATCTATTTCATATGGGGCCGGGCTTGCAATTTACGTAACAGCAGTCTTTGCCCCGGGGAGAATTACAAATACAAAAACAGCTCTCTGACGAGTACCAACTTAGGTTTAGGATTTAAAATAAATTATCAATGATTTGATGAACGTTACTAAGTTTTTGTATAATATAAAAAAAGTATAATGAGTAATAATAACTCTTGACACTTTGTATTGATTTAATTAGTTATTTTTACAAATTATGGATATAGTGAGCAGACCCTTGTCAAAAATAAAATCAAATAAAACTTAAAAATACAAAAACGAAAGTAAAAAATTTTTGACTTAAAAAATTGGGTACCTACCACTGCGCATATAATAAACAGATACATAATAGAACTTTATTATAAATATTTTTGTTTACATAATATTTTAAACAACTACAATAATTCATAATAATATAACCTATAATTCCTATATTATAAAAACTACCTAAAAATAATCAAAATTTTAATGGAATTAATAGTATCCTGTACACACCTATTTTGTGTTATTTTATTACATTATTCATTCAAAATACCATCTAGAAGAAAATTAAGTTGACTAGAGACAAAGATTACTACGTAAACAGATAGAATAGGATCGTTTAATATATTATACAACTGAGAGAAAAAAAATGTCCTCATCTATGACCTAGTATTTCTGAAATTGGGAACTGGGAAAACGATCAAATCTTAATACTCATCGGGAGTCTACAGTGAGTTGATGCACTCATTTCTAATGGTCCGTCTATTCTTAGCGTTGAAATGAGTAATGATCGAGAAATTTCTAAACCAGTGATCCGCATCATTATCAAATTCCACAAAGTGTCAGAGGTGGATCTAAGAATTATAAATCTTCGTTTTTTTGTTCTTCTCTATAATAGATTGATGTAAGAATATATATACTTACTAGATGTACCCCACGGTTTCAACCATATTACATTTTAGAATTAGTAATTAATATTAAAGAATTTTTCAAATCTGTCAGGGAGTTCCAAAGATTAGCTCATTCAAACAACCAAACAAAATAAAAATGAAAACTTTTATGTATCTCGGTCTGTTCGTCGGTTTGTCTGTTAGTGCAGTTAAAACTCAAGAAGTGGTTCTTCATCGTTAACAGATTTCGGTGAATATTTTTTATTATTTTTTTTTTTTTACTAAAAAGGGTTTTAACCGTTATGTTGTTACATAAGGGTGAACCAGTAATGACAATATAAAATCAACTCAGAAAAAAATCACTACCAGCACGCTTCCTTGGAATACTTCTGCTTTCTTAATATTTTGCCAAAACCGTTAAACATAGACAATAGAAACACAATACAAATAGGTGATAAAAAAATATACTAGACATCTGTGTAAACTAGACAGGTATAGTTTATTTAAACCACGATAAGTAATTTAATGTTACAGAAGGAATCGTATCGTAAATAGAAATCGTATTTTGTTAGAAATTGCGACTCGGATCATTGTTTACTATTATATGCATAGATGCATGTTGAACAAAATCTAATTAACCACTAATTAACTATTACAATTACAAAATATAAATAGCGATTACAATTACAAATTACTTGTAATTATTGAAAAGTAATTGCAGTAGGCAAACCAATTACTTTTCCTTTATGATTTAAACAGTTTTAAATAAACCAATTAATTGGTGTACCTACATAATTAATTATTATGTAAAGTAACTGAAAATTGACGTTTTATTTTTCAACTAGCTGTGCACGCGTCTCCGCTTGTGTGGACTACAAAAAACCCTATTTTTATTTTTTGTGCGGAACCTTAATTATTTTTCTAAAAGTAGCTTAAGTTATTCTGGAATTATTATTAGTCATTATGGGGCTCTTCAAGAGAGTAATGTACAGGTTTTTAAATAATCGGCAACGCGAAAGTGATACTTCCGATGTTGCGCTCGTCCATAGGCTGTGGTGATCGCTTACAGTCGAAACCTCTTGTTTTATTGCAGTGAAGATAGTATTAAATACGCTCTATAGATTACACCATTAAACTTATCTCTGAATGATGTCCAAAATTCAAATTTATAGTCGCAAGCTTTTAGCATTTGCTTAGATTTACCTGAGCAAAATTAAGAGCGAAATCGACGACTTACGGAATACTTGCGTTTTATACGAATAAAAAAACTAACGTACACAAAATGAATTTATTGAAATTTAATAATAAAAGGAATTAAAAATTATATTTATTTCAACATGACAAATCAGTGCTGTATCAACAGAATTTTCAAAATAACATCGAGCGTGACTGTCTGTACCACGATAAAACAAGTGACTTAACGAGCTACGACTGTCACCATCTCGACTTTCGCCCTCTCGACGATCGTCATCTCGACTGCCACCATCTCGACTATCGCCATCCCGACTATCACCATCTCGACTATAACTGCCAACAGTTACACTTGAAATACTTAGTAACTATATTACTAATTATTGTAATTAGCATTACAATAATGCCATTTACATATCATTGAATAAGTAATTAAATTATAAAAATAATTAATTAAGTCGTTCAGTGTTGACTGAGTAAGACATTTACAAACTGGTATTATTATTTAAGTATGTATTTAAATAAGCACCTTCAGTGAAATGAACACTTGGCTGGACTTCAGTGTATGACAGAAACCGCCGGACAATCTAGCGTTTTCGAGCAGGATAGCAAGTTGACTCCTTGCTTTTGTCGGTCTTCGACGTAATCCCAGCCTCCTTAGATACTCGTTGAGGTTAGCTGGAATTAGCCCATTAACGGATATTATAACTGGGACTATCTCCGTAGAAGTCGCCCTCCATATTTCCGTAAACTAGTGAGCCAAATCAAGTTATTTAGTTTTCGTAACTGTTACAGCTATTTCGATATTTTCGTCAAAAAGGGATGCTGACATGCACGAGTAATGCCTTTGATTGCACACAATATACCTGTGCTATGTCCGACTTGTTTGTTGTTGTTCCCTTCTCATTAGAGCAGTGCGCGGTCATACTAAAGCATAATGATAATATGGCACTCTCCGTTATATGAGTCCTTACTTTAAAACGAGCTTCTGATGCAATAGTCTGGCTGCTTAGTTGTGTCTGTGCAATATTCAGTGTTATCAAGCATGGTACAGCCAGAGGTTGTGCGACTAAAGTTTTTCCACAGACGGCGACACAGGCGGGAAATGTCGACAGTGGGAATAAATATAATATTAAATAAATGTAGAACACTAGAGAGAATTTTATTTAATCATAAAATTAATTACATCCAAGGAGTCAATGCACCTTTTGCTCATAAGTAATCCACCTTTAACAAAAACATCAGATCTTAATGGTGTCACTCCCTGTGCACTAACACATAAATTGCTAGACAAGAGAGAACCGCAAACTGTAAAAAAAAATTACAATATTAAAAAATAATCCAACCAGTTGTTTTAATTATATCAACAAGTTTCAAATTAAACATATAAAGTGTAACTTTTAGCAACTGTGTAAACATTGAATATATCAACAATGATTTATTTATATTTACTGTTAAATATATTTTATCATGAAAATCGATTAACTTTTTGGATCATTCAATTAGGGTGACAGAAGCTTACTGAAATATTATTATATGACTACTACAACAAATACTGTTAAGTTCTATTATAGGATACCAAAGAACATTACTGATTTTCCGGACAATCAGTGCAAGGATCATGTCATGCAGGCTTTACAGTCAAAGGGTGTATATGGTGAATCATTATGTGAATGATAGTCATTTGTGGAAGTGACTCCCTCTTTGCGCAATCACAATTTTTTCATATGATTAATAACTGTAAATAATATTTGCACAGAACCATTGCGTTTCTTGCAAGCTTTTTTCTATGACTGGGATATTTTCTGAACCGTTAGCTATGTTTTGACGTTCATAAGTGCCTTTTTGGGGCCTAAATTGACTAAAGTATTTTTGTATTTAGATTTCATATAAATGTAACACTTAATATTAGTACAGAAACAAGGTTTAGTAATGAACATTTGTGTGATAACCTTTTTTATGTTTTATTTTAGATTAATGGGTCACAGAAATTATTGTAAGAGCATTGAGGTTTTTGTTTTTCAGATATTTATATCATTCTGTTACAACCATATTCACCAATTAAAATGTTATCCTTAAGTTAATAATGATATTCAATCTTACAGAAAAGATAGTAAAAAAGTATGAACATCACATAAGCAAATTTTAAAACAAATTAAAATAAACTCAGAAAAATAAATAAAAACCTAAAAGACCAAACTAAAATAATAGAAGCACAAACTGAATAAATTGTATTCTAGTTACCTTAAACTTTGGGTACTCATTCATATAAATTGTAACCATTCCAACATACGGTAAAAATCCTCTTGCACGACCCACAACATCCTTCTTGGTAAGCCATAATTGCCCTTGAGCGTATAAACCTCTATCATCCACACTGTTATTATCACCTTTAGTTAGAAATTTCACTGTTCCATTATTCCTGAAAAATAAAAATTAATACTTCTTAAGTATAAGTTTTAACAATAAATTCATAGAGTAACACAATATACTACTTACAACTAGCAAAATCAGGCACTGTATAAGTTTTATACAAAATCCATAAGCAGTTTATTATTAATGAGAAAATTGTTTACACCTTTAAGTGATGTTACTTTGTAAAAATACTAGCTAGACTAGCAGATGTTGCTCTAACCTTTCTAGTAGTCAATGCAGGCAGGAAATATAGGAATATAATATACAGTACGTAATGTAATGTAAATACAATACATAATATACAGGAATAGCAATCTAGGCAGGACGCCTATCACGTTCAAGGATGTCATAACATCTACTTCTATTTGTTGATATAACACGGTAATGAAAGTAGATCTACTGAATATACAGTAATTACATATTATTATTATTATTGTACAAATACCACTTACTTTTCATGTAATTTCAGAACCCTATGAACAATTGGAATATCACGACCTTCCACCTTGAACACGACAATCTCTCCAACACGGACGGGCTCTTCAGGATAATTCGTCAAAAATAGCAGGTCACCTCTGTGGAATGCTGGTTCCATACTACCAGATAACACCACAACTATTGGACTCTCGCTACCGGTTACTACCATCAAACCCTTCCATATCATAAGAGCGGAAGACACTATCATACCAAAGCTTAGTACTTGGTACATAAACTGAAATTATAAAAACAAAATCATTGAAATGAAACGTTCACGTCATCTTCAAAATAGTCAATGAAAAATTACCTGTCGCTTGTTCATGCGCTTTACATCATCAAATATGCTGTCCAACATTGTTCCTTCTCTAATAACTTCTTATATACAAAATAATTGAATAGTTATTTGGTTATCTATCTGCTTTCGCTGTTATTGCCGACAACACCACCACGTCAGAACAGACAAGTGACAAGTACAAAACTACAAAGTGTTACCACCCGAGAATAAGCAAAAAAATACATTAGCGTGCAATGCTGCCAAATGTATGCTATGAAACCAAGGTATACTGTATAATTATATTTTATTCCATTAATCTTAGCTTTTAGGCACGTAATTTTATGAGGGCACTACCTCTTACTTAGGGTCTTATGTCATGATTTAGGTAACCGAAGCCCAATAATTTTGATTTGGTAGCCCAACATGCTGAGGTGAGCATCAGAGAATTCTTAGGAAGACACTGGATAACCATGGACCAACCAATATCCCCCCCCCCATTTCTCATTTAGCCAATACACACAAAACACGAGTGTTTGAATGTTAACGTTAACGTGAACTCTACATTATTTCATTTTTAAAATAAATTATATGGGCTTAATTACGCTTAAATTTTAAACTATAACCCGTTCTTTGTCGTAATCACATAACTACGTCTGCGCAGATTTCGCCATTTACTCAAATTGCCTAGGTCTATTTAAATTTAATACATGTTAATCAGGCTGATAAAGTGGTAAGTGAAAAGGATTTTTTTTTACCTCCCCTACACGTAATGTGGAGATGAATCTCTATTTTGTCGTCGCCGTTATTCGTGGTTGTTGTGGTGTCGTTGAACAGATCATTCAAAAATTGTGGGGTTGTGACAACCATTTTTCGATTCAGAAATACGTTAGCGAAATATTAAGCTTTATAGTGCTAATTTTTGTTAGACTCAAGTGTCCCCCCCCCCTAGCTAAATGGTTGGTTTTATATGTGAAAATCACAGCAGTAGTATATATAAAGTGTATATAAAAGGAAAACTAACACAGCTAAATAGGTTTTACAAGTTAACAAGTAATAGTCGTAATAGTCGACCAACTTATAAAATTTCATTGAAGAATTAATTTCGTAAAAGTTCCGTTGAAAATTACTTAAAGAACCGTTATGGTGTGCATTTTGTGACGGACAACTATGGAACCCTACACTGCGCGTGGTCCGCCACGCACTTGTTTTTTTTTTTTATTGATATCACGTTTCTGTCGTTTGTTCCTTTTTTCAGGTAACTTAATACACAAAGTAACGCATTATTTTAAAGTGTAATGTATCGAGGAAATGCAAAGTTTTACAATTAACATTAGTTACACCTGTTAGAAGGTATGGTACAGTGCAAAAAATAAAGACGATCCTCAGTGACAGTTTCCATCAACAATCATGCTCATATGCATCAGGGCTTATTTGAAGGACGCAGTGTCATAGGAAAAGGCGAAAACGTTGACTGCAAGAACCTTCCACATCCGCACGATTACCACGCGCTTACAAACACCTTTTTAGGGGGGGCAGCAATCCTCTCCCCTGTCCGTACCCGGCTATGTCCATGTACTTATCTTTACTTTACTGTCTCCAGGCCAGGATATAAGGCGGGTAGGTAAATTATATATTCCAAACGGGTGACAGATCCTTCAGCTCAGCCCTAACTTTAGTCGATCATTACCACTTTCTAGGTCTCCTTGGGTAGCTTACCATTTTTAGTTTGTTGATCTACCGTCAAGCACCTTCTAATGTCCTGAAAAATTAATATCCCACTACTACACCACCATAAGGCTATGATCAAACGATCAAAGATATAAACAACAAAACCAAAAAATTGTAGTTTGTAAAATACGCCAATTTTTTTTTTTAATTTATTATGGCCACTTGATGCATTTCCTTGTGTTTGTAATGTCAAAATAACAGGTTTTTTTTTATGGGACTTTTACTGGTAGATAACTGCATGTTTTAAGGAATAAGATTTAAGCTACTTTTATTTTACGATAATACCTAGTTAATATAAAAGGATAATCCGACATTTAGCAAGTAGCAGACATGGTAGAGCGCGTTTAAAAGAGTTTTGACTTAGGTAGTTGTGAGCATTTCTTGTGATGTCCACACGTTTGTATCACTAAAAATGATTTTACGTCTATTTAAAAAGAGTTGTGTGAACAACATTTTTGCCATAAATATATTTCATTCTAAGTAGTCCGTAAAACATACTTATGATACAATCAATTGTGATTTTTATTTTGCATATCCTAAATCCCTTTCCTTCCTGTTTTTTGTAGCGCTAAATCACGCATTTGTTTTTGTATCTATATGTTTATGTTTCTATATGAACACACCTGATCCCTATAAATTTGAACAAACTTGGAAGTTTCATTTTCTTCTGTTTTCGACTCATTTTAACGATAGAAAATACAAACGTATAAAGACGTCGACGATGCTTTACGCTGGCGCGAGGATTTCGGGCGACGCGGGCGGATCACTGGCATGAAAAATAACCCGCGGTCTATTGCTATTCTACCCAAGCTAGCACTGGACTGGTATGAAAGTCTTTATACAATGCGAGTACCTTGCCAGTGATGGCATGACAGAGGGATTGGCGCCTGCGACTGAATACGTATAAATCAGCTTTTATTATTCTATAACTATAGAGTTTTAGTGGGTAGGTCCTTATAAGAAATGTAAAAAAAAAACTTATACCATTGAAGTTCAGAAGAAGAAGTTTTTGAAGAACTCCACATAAAAGAAAATTAATCCATTTAAAATAAAAAACTAACAACAAAGATTTACATAATTTATTACACAAATCAGCATTATAGGATAAATCAATTTATAAAAAGCCTATCGAGACATTTCAACATCAACATTTTCAATGAATTTTAACTTAATTGTAATAGTATTTGGTGTAGTAACATCTGCCACCAATATATCAGCGCCGTTGTACAATCCCAGCTCAGTTATTTTTTTCTTCAGGTTGTCTCTTGTTCTCTCTTCAATGCTCTTGATTGATGACATATACAGTGTTTTGTTACGGCCATTTATAACGGTAGTAATTCCTGTAAATGTAAATAAAAAGATCACTCGCTTTGCGAATGCAGAGGGATGAAGGTACTCACTTTAGACTTTTTTAAGTGTCCAAACTACATCTATCCTTAGGTACACGATGTATTACATATATTTCTCCTCCCACTAATATGAAATGAGTATTACCTTACATTGCCTTTATAAACATTTTCGGCTTTACTTTTAAATGTTGATTAAATATAAACTGTGTTTATCTTTTGCTCTGTCTTCTTCTGACAATATGATTTAGACAAAGAAGGAACTACTTTAATTAGTTTTTAAGTTTTGAAAGCCATTTATGTTTGATTGAATTAACAAAATAAAACTTTGACCTTATTTAGTAATGCATCATTTGCCTATATTATTGTAATTTTGTATGATATATTGGTTGGGTTGTTTTAAATATCCTCTCATGTCCGTTTCAGTTAAGACGGCTAAGTTGCAAAACTACACACATAACATTTACGTACACATAACATTTAACAATTTATATTTTTTGACGCTATATTAGTAATTATATTTCAACGCGCTTTATTTGTATAAAACTAAACTGATGTTACTACAACATGATACATAATACTTTGTCTTGAATTGAATAGATTTAAAGAAAAAGATGCATAAAGTTAGGTGTACGCTATTACCCTCCTCTCCCCTACTGTTCATTTCGATGAAAATGAAAAACTTTTCACTGACTAATCTCCTTTAAAGGTTTAACCACATGCCGCCA
Source organism: Saturnia pavonia (assembly GCA_947532125.1). Lineage (NCBI taxonomy): Eukaryota > Metazoa > Arthropoda > Insecta > Lepidoptera > Saturniidae > Saturnia > Saturnia pavonia. Next base: position 10,181,575 of record OX383903.1, read on the forward strand.
TATATAATCATACATATTATTTCTAAAAGGTGCTTTTTCCTGTCCATGTCCGAATCTTATAACTGAACTCTATCTTCCTTTACAGTTATCAGATTTTAAACTTTACAAGGTCGAAGATATTCTTATTTTAATACTTCTACAAAGTACATTAAAATAAAAATCTGTAGTCATATCTCCATTCATTCTTTATAAAGATTAATGAATCAAACTTCTCTTTAAAGTTTATTTTTCCGCTATTGATGGAAAAATCTTTATACTTCTTTAAAACCATATATAAATTAACTATCATTAATTACATCAACACTTAACAACAATTGAGGTAGTGATCAAACAAAAGCCTATAAAAGGATAAACCAAACAATAACATACAAACCTGGACTTTTCATTAAAAAAGCTTGATCCTCGCAGAGTTTATCATAGATAGATTGCAATGTAGCGGCAGAATCGATCTCTATAACACGTGTGGTATTACTACAAGCAACGCAGTCAGAACGCTTCTCAGCATTAAACGTGTACGTGTAAACTCCATCGGCCATATTTAAAACCATGTAGTTGTTCATATTCACACAGCAAGACGATGCTAGCTTAAACACCTATAATTATTTTATTTAAAAAAGTTATACTATCATCACTGCAAATCTATACTTAATATAATAAAACGGAAGAGTTATTTGTTTGATTGTTTGTTTAAACAGGCTACTCTGAAACTACTAGTCGGATTTGAAAAAATATTCAGATTCACGAGGAATCGTATAGGCTATCCTAGTATTAGGCTACATCTCTCAGCTAGCCTTAAATATTGATTTTTGTTAAGTAAGATGAAAGAAATAGTGCACCGTAATTGCTTTATCCGCATACGCTGCCGTAATGGTTAGTGACACGTAAATACAATGTTCTACAAAAATATTGATCCTTAGTACATCTAAAAAAAGGCTGCGATACCATATGCCTATCTCTTATATATAAGCCACACAATAAGGTGATAAAGTTTCATTGAAAATTGATTTATGAACATTATTATTAGGCATGGCATATTAATCCTTACAAACGAAAGTTACTTCAACATTAAGACAAATTTATGTAGATAAACTTTGATCTTTATAGCATATTTGGACGAAGTTTAGGACATAATGTAAAATTAAAACAATACAACACTCGGCTCGGGTCTATCTATGATTATAGGTATAGTAGCACGAACGAGCAAAGTGATTATAAATTACCAATAAGCGATTTCTTTTAAATTATACACGGGTGAAACCGAGAGGTACAGCTAGTTTTATATATAAAAATCTTGTGTGCGTCTGTTAGTGATTCTATACCTTGTGAACAAGTCAACAGATTGAGCTCATATTCACAACATATTTGTTTTATCAGGATGATGGTTAGGATGTTAGAATCCAATATGTGGTACTTTAGTCTTTATTAACAAATTCTATATTTCTGGACCACAATGATTTTATTCACAACTGGCAGCACACGCGGCACCACTCGCGTGAACTAAAAAAATGCTTTTTATTAAGTGTTAATCCAGGTATTAAAATGAACTGCACTCTCCTTCATAGGCATGTCTGTAGAGAACTTAAAAAATGATAGTTGCCGTCGCTCACTAGGCCGCAACCTCATCGCAGCCAGGTGTTAAGCAGGTAATATGTATTTTGTTACATTTATATGTTCATGATGTAAGTATATATTCATCAATTAAGTATATATCAAATTAAAGCGTTTTTTTTTTTCTGTAAACGGTAAACTACCCCTGTCTTTGTAAAAGTGGCTGCAAATAAGGGTTACCAGCTGTTAAAAATCATTCAGAGTGAAAGAGAGCTAGCGCCCTACATCATTTGTTAGACAAGGATAGCGATAGCCAGGTGCTCGAGTTTTTGAGTGCAGTTCATTTTAATAACTGGAAAATCAAATTTTTTCTACCAAAATACTAGCGGGCACATTTTAATACGCAACCTGACCAAAACATATTATCCCTTTAATATGTGAATTAAAAAAAAAAAAATTATATACTCGATGAACATAGGAATTTTGCAGCCGGATTTTGATATATGTACAGTATATCAGCAATTGGTTACCATATCAAATGCTTTGCTTAGTTTTGAATGAAATGGCCATATTTTAAATTGTGCCCCTTCTTTATTATTTTAGTTGAAAAGTAAAAATAAGGCTTATACCTCAGTAGCACAAGCTGCTGCAATAGCTGCATTTGTGCTAGCTACAGCAGGAATAATGTTTTTTAAGACACCCTGAGTCAATCTATATGTTACATTAGCAATACCATGTGCCATAGCTCTTTCTTGTGCTTTCTCAAAGACCCATGCAACATGTTGAGGATCATCACCATCAAGTTGTGTAGTACTGCCCCAAGGATTTTCTTTTGACCATTGAATCACTTTAACATACTCAATGCAGTGTTCCGGTAACCTAAAAATTTATGTTAATTTTTCATAATTTAAAAAATTGACCTTTTAATAGTTAGTTTTTTACATTTTAATCTTTAAAAATTTAGGCCTTCTAGTAATTCTTTATTGAAATAACATTGGTTTAGTATTTAAATAATTATTAGCCCCAAATATTTTAACTTAGCAAATTAAAAATTGGATTGCTTAGTGGCTGTTCATAAAATAGGTTTGCACTTATGGGAGAAAGGGGTATCCCTTACTGTGACAAGATTTGCCTAAGGAAATATGACGTTTGCAGTTCATCAAACTATTTTGCAAATTTTTCTCTCCTTTTTTTATTTTATTATTTATTTGTTACTATAGAGTCATTTGTTTCCTTGATTATGGTTTAATAACTTGTAATATGTGTACACATAATAATATGTGTACACAATTTCACACACGGCCATTTAATTCCATACTAAGCATAGCTTGTATCATGGTAATTAAACAGCTGATATACTATACATATATATATATATATATAACACCCAGACACACAACTGACAATTACGCTCATCACACAAAAGTCAGTCATGGGCGGGGATCGAACCCGCGACCTCTCGGCTCAATAGTAGGGCTTACTACAACTGCGCCACGAGGCCTGTCAAATATTTACTCATATTTGTTTTTAGACGTCTGCGGCGTTTGTTTCCGGCAGTCACAATTAGTTTCCTTGAATCTCCAATAAAATTATAATTGCAAATAATAAATATTTAAAAATATCAAAAGATATTACGTACGGGGTGTGGGAGGATAAATCATTCATGACGCAAAATTGATAGAGAGGTCACAGAAAAACTGACATAGCGTGACGAAGGTGGAGAAGGGGCTCTAAAAAGGTAACATTTTACGTGACGTATTTTATGAACGGCCACATAAAAATAGAGAGACACTGAGGTGATTTGACACAATAGAGAACAAACTTGAAATACATAATTTTGACGTCATTATCATAGATATATATAACTACACACATTTCAACAAACATATTGATCTCAACAGTGAACCATTAAGAGAAAAAAAAAAGTATTTTCAAGAATAACTAAGATATGAAACTGCTAATTAAATATGTTCATGTTACAGGATACCTTGGTGTGTTAGCAATGGTACAGAGAGGGAACGTCTTTTGAGGCGGATACAGATCAAGAGTGCATTCAATACAAGCACTCATTCCTGGTAATATGACTCTTGCATTACCCTTAAACCCTTCAGTACCGCCATCTACCATGGGGATTACACTACTTTGATCTAAACTTCCTGTAATATAATAATCTGGTTAAAATAATTGTTATAAAAATATATGAGAATCAATTATTTTAACTTAACTTCATAGAGGTTCATTTGAAATTATATAGACTAGATATATGTAACACTATAAAATGGATAAGTATATTATAGGTATTTATGAATGTCTAACAAATAGTTGGCACACCCTGTCACCTGCAGGGAAGTGGAGCAAGAGAGAATCATGCATGGATCTAGAGGGGTGGTAATAAGGGTCATGATGACCCCAGCACCCCAACTTAATATAAATTTTAATCACCACAGAATATTATATTTCTTTTTATTTTTCATAATGCACTTTATGTTAAATCTTCGAGAAACTTCAATCTATAACTCTATACCTAAACCTGGAAGGAACTATGGAGTATTATAAAAATGTGGACAGATACATTACTGTCATCATTATATTGCAGTAGAGACATGAGCATTCCATTTAGCCATCTTCTAGCTATAATTGAATCTAGACCACACACCACAATATGAAACTGCCTGTAGAACCCATCATCCAGATCTTGAATAGTACAGTGATGTGCTATAGCCTCACAATTTGGCACACTGAAAATTTAAATAAATGATGGAATCATTTTTATTTATTTACCTAGACATCAAATTGTGTTAAAATTATTTTTATATAGTACCAGCAAACCGAGCCACATGTTTCTGTGCCCCAGTTTTTTTTTTATCCGATTGTTACCAAACTTTACAGGATCATTTGCTTATGAATTACATGATTGCTGGGCTAATATGAAGATTGTCTGAAAATTTCATCAAAATCACTCCAGCCGTTTTGGAGTCCATAGGAAACATACACACAAACATTCATTTTTATAGATATAAAAGTTAAGTATTTAGATACAAGTTAGTACTTAGTCAAATTAATACCATAAAATTACAGAGAAAATTGAAAGGGTTACAAGTGTAATATTATGTTACATAGTATATTAATTCTATGTTCATAATTTTAACCATAATAATAAATATTCTTATAGAGCTCCATAGAGTACCAAACTCACAACTGTCTGATCTAAAAGTGGCCATTAAAATTTTAGCTAAACTATATGATGCACACACACCTATTTCGAACCACTCTTATATTATTCTGTAATAAATACACCCTATCTGATAAAAGTAAAATACACTACATAAACATTAAAGACCACCAATAAGTGAGTAAAGTCCAATTAAAATAGGATTCACAACTAATTTTTACAATTAACAACAATTAATTTAAATTAATTGTAAAGATACTTTTATAACATCAAATTATTATTAATTTGGTTTAAAATAATGGTTAAAATTTCACATAGACATGAAATATATTTTTTATGTTTGTATAAAATACAAATCATAATTATTATAATGTTATTATTTATTATTTACACTATTAACCATTGTTTGTGGGGACTTTTCTATTTAATCAATCAACAGTTTGCATGCAATACTGTGAAAGCAAATAGATCTGTTAATTTTTTTGTAGTGGTATTAATTGTTAAAAAAAGTAATTTAGACACCCAGAAAATGTTTAAATACAAACCCTTTTTTACAAATGCCTTTGCAGGCAAAATGCAAGTTTCTTGTGTTCACTAATATATTACTAGTAAACGGTAAATATTATTTAAATAGATTGAGGATATATCCGACATTGAAGGTTTGGAGACAGCCGTGTCTGAATACCTCACCTGCATTAAGGACACCTGTGAACAGGTGATCCCCAAGGCAGGTGGGCCAAAAGGGGTGGCTCGCCCTCCCTGGTGGTCACAGGATTTGGACTGCCTCAAACGGGAGGTTGCACGGAGGAAGAGGAGGATCCGTTGCGCCGCCCCAACTCGTAGGCCTTATGTCGTTTCCGATTACCTTGATGCCCTCGAGGACTTTAAGAGGAAGGTAGCGGATGCTTAGACCAAGAGCTGGAAAGAATTTTGCTCGGCACAGGAACGGGAAGGCCTCTGGGATGGCATCTACAGAGTCCTCAGGAGAACTGAGCGTAGGAGAGAGGAGGTTTTGTTGACGGACCCTAGCGGAAGTACTTTAGACACGCAGGGGTCGGCGGACCTCCTCGCATCTACGCTCTTCCCCTTGGACTCTGTGGATGGCGAAACAGAGGCTCAGCGATAGTTAGGGCGGAGACGGAGGGGCTCCACCTTGACGAGATCTGGGGTCTATCAGACGGGGATCCACCATTCTCCGATGAGGAAGTAAGTGTTCAGAGCTTAACCCGCGGAAAGCCCCTGGAAGTGATGGATTCACCGCTGACATATGTGCACAAGCGATCAAAGGGGGGGAGTGGAGTTATTCCAGGCAATTGCTAACAAATGCCTGGAATTGGCACACTTTCCTCGTCCGTGGAAGACCGCATTGGTATGTATACTCCGGAAACCCGGCAGGGAGGACTACACAAAACCGAAGTCCTACCGCCCGATCGGCCTGTTGTCTGTGTTGGGGAAGGTCTTGGAAAAGCTCTTGGCCCGACGCTTGCGCTGGCATCTATTGCCTAATCTCAGCGTACGGCAATATGGGTTTATGCCACAGCGTGGTGTCAGTTTTCAGTGATCAGTTTTGTCGTACATTACGGACCGGAGAGTCGAGCTTAATTATACCGGTATTCAAGTGAGTCGAGAGTCTTCAAAAGGTTGCGTCCAAGGTTCAATTTTAGGGCCAACCTTTTGGAACCTTATACTCGATTCCTTGTTGGTGAAGTTCGAGTCTGCGGGAGTGTACTGTCAGGCTTTCGCTGACGATGTTGTTTTGGTATTCTCCGGGAAGGAAATCGGACCTTTGCAGGAAACCGCTAACCGGACTTTGCAGACCGTGATGGACTGGGGCGTCAAGAGTAAGCTGACCTTTGCACCTAGCAAAACCAAGGCGATGGTGCTTACAAGGAGCCTGAAGTTTAACAATCCAGTAATCGTCATGGGCGGAGTCCAGTTGCCACTGGAAACAGAGTTTCGCCTGCTGGGCCTGATCATCGATAGCAAACTCACCTTTAAGCCACATGTCACTGCAGCCTGTAAAAGGGCAGCTGACATCTATAAGCAGCTGGCATGTGCCGCGAGGGTGACTTGGGGCTTGAACTCGGACATTATTAGAACAATATACGTTGCAGTCATCGAGCCCATCGTGTTGTATGCCGCAAATGTATGGGGCCCGTCTGCAGCGAAAATTTCGCTTAGAAATAAGCTTAATTAGCTGCAGAGGGGCTTTGTCCTGAAGATTTGCAGGGCATACCGTACGGTATCTTTGACTGCAGCGATCGTCTTGGCAGACTTGCTCCCGTTAGACCTCCGAGCCCAAGAGGTGCAGAAACTCTACCGTCTAAAAAGGGGTGAGAACCAGGAGGAGATCGTGGTCGACCGCGAACTCGAGCGGCCGGTAAGTTTCACCGAGTATCCGCACCCCGTGCAATGTGTAGGCGAGACGTATGAGAGCTTGGAAGTCCCTCCAGAGTCTAGCGGGTCCCTTATCTTCACCGACGGCAGTAAGATCAACTGTGGAGTGGGAGCCGCGATGACTTGGTGGAAGGAGGAACAGGAGGCCAGGTTCAAAACGTTCCGCCTGGAATCCTTCTGTACGGTGTTCCAAGCTGAGTTATTTGCGCTTCATAAGGCGATATAAGCGGTCAAAAAAGCGAAGGATGGAGATGTCGGCATCTTCAGCGACTCTAAGTCGTCGCTGGAGATGGTGGCAAATCCAACACCGCCACACCGCCTGGCCCTCGAAGCACAAATGACCATCAAGGAGATCCGTGCGGAAGGAAGGTCCGTTCGTTTGCACTGGGTGCGAGCTCACGTCGGCACAATCGGTAACGAGCGTGCACAAAAAGACCGCTCACAAAAAGACAGCCGCCGACTACGATCTTTATCCGTTATCTTACGCAAAGAAGGTCATACGCGGGGACACTATTAGGCTTTGGCAGGCGCGCTACGAAGCTTCCGTTACTGGGGAGGTGACACGAGCTTTCTTTCCGCGGTTCGATGAGGCCCACGCCATTATAAGAAAGACTCGCTTGTTATCTCGCCATGTACAAGTCCTAACTGGACACGGAGGCTTCGCAGCGTACCTCCACCAATTCAAAATTAAAGATAGCCCCTCGTGTGCTTGCGACACGGATATCGCCGAGACAGTCTTCCACCTTATCATAGACTGTCCTAGATTCGACTCTTCCAGGTACGACCTCGAGTGCAGTACGGCAGTCAAAATCGGACTAGATATGTTGCCCACTCTGATGCTAGATGTGGAGCATCGCAACGCCTTCTTAGATTTTATAGAGGATGTTGCAAAAAGAGCTGGGAAACGGAATAAATGAGGCAAAGACAAACAAGTAACTATATCTAACTACTGCTACAACAACAAAACCTCAAACTCTTAATTCTAAATTTTAATCTCAGGATAAATCCAAATTCATTAATGTTAATTCAATTCATTAATTACGCTTATTATTGTTAATTACTATTATAATTAACCTCAATCTTCTATGTTTAGTGGCTAATAGGTTTAATAAAAATTAGCTTGTGATAATATTTTAATTAATTGTATTATTTAAAAACTTAATCCGAACTTAACCCAGAGTTGTAGCGTGTAAATGTTAGAATAAGATTTATATAACGAACAGAGTTTTGTGGCATGATAAAATAAGAAAATAAAAATGTTAGAGTAAGAAGAAAAAAGAGAAGTTCAGCTTTCGATAGATGAAGTTAGATCTTACATTTTTTTTAAAATATAGCTTGCGGTTATTGGGGCTAAATCCTCACAGAAGGATAGGCTATTTTTAAGATTTATTTATGAGACACAAGTTCCCTGATTATGTTAGGGGTGTCATAGGGACTAAAAAAAAATAGATTTTGAAGAAAACGAATTCAAATAACATCAATAACTATCACATTTAATCAAAAAGGGTTGATAATTTTTGCAATGCAGTGTTAACAATTGTTTTTTTTTTTAATGTTGTATTAGGTGTAAGATATGATGGGACTGGCACAGGCTCAACTTTAGAATATCTACCATTGAGTTCAGACTCTAAATTTTTATTACATTTAGATCACTCTGTTAGCTATTAGGCTAAATATAACATCATACACTGCAAAAATATATTATTTTTGAGAAATTATTATTTTTTAAATCACATTTTCTGTAATTTTGAAAATAAAAATGCCAGTTCTAAGTAGTTCTCATAAAGTTCTGCGACATAGGTAAAGATTTTCAAAGATCGTAATTTTATTCTATACATCTTTTTGTTACTTTTTGAACAATCATTGTCACTCCAACATTTTGTGCCGTTTAGATTAGTTTCTTTTCTCCGTTGTGTCAATAAAATTGGTTAGAAGTATAACACAAAATATAAAGTCCTAAATAGACATAACCAAAAAATAAAAATATAAAAACATTTTCTTAAGAACTAATCGTTTCTACACTTTTTCCTTCACAGAGGAGTTACCTTTCACCCTGCCCTCCCTGAACCGCTCCTTCACTTCATATAAATTTATTGGTAGCTATTCTAAAGTCCAACCCTGGCATATCCTGGGCGATAAAAGTCGCAAAATAAAATTATAACAACGAAAAAAATGTTACAAGGAACCTTAGTAGTCACACAAGTGAGAGACGATTTATGATTTAGGGAAATTTTTGCTACTTGGTAAACACTAAAAACATTACAATATACTCACCGTTTATTAACAAATTCAACAGCACATTTTGCTTTTGATAAGCCTATATCATTTTTTCTAAACAAAAATTGTCTATTTAAATTGGACAGCTCTATAGTGTCCATATCCACAATATGCAATTTGTTGAATCCCATCAATGCTAGATCTTTCAATAACTCACATCCAAGACCTCCAGCACCAACAATAAGAACTTTACATGAATTCATAATAAAGTCTAAAATTTCAGCAGATGGTTCAAAGTCAGGATGACAAAACGGACCAGATCTCTCCAAAAGCTTCCTTATGTTTTGCCATCTTCTATGCCGGTAGTCAGGTATTTGAGATTCTGCTGCCATCGTAGTTTATTATCTCAACTAAATCTATTCTATAACAAATTTAAATAAGAACTATTCACAATGTATCTACTTTGTATCATAAGTAATCATATTTTATTCACTATTCATTTTTAAACATTAGTATACCTTCCCTCACACCTTTTTTGATTATGGTAAGATGGTAAATATTTTAAATTATTATTCTTTTTGGATTTAGGAACAATGCAGTACAATATAAAGATCTAAAGCGGCCTTTGCCAGCCTTTGTACATTCCCCTGTGTAAACACCAAATCCCACAGAACCAAATCCTGTGCATCAAATCATAGATGTACTAGAGCGCACCAAATCACAGACGTACAAGGAACTTATCAGTGTTTCAACTTTCGAAATCCCTCGCACTATTTTAAGGCGAAATTAAAAAAATATGCATGGGTTAGGGCTTTCTAAATTTTAGATTCATTTAGAGAAATTCGGGGTAAAATTGAACTTAAAGCATATTTGAACTGGTAAGCTCGCACCGGGTATTAATACCTGGACCAGTATATAATACCTTTCATGCCCAGTCCAGTTTGTCCAGTACATCAGTAGGTACTCTGTGGTGAATATATTTTTTTCTGTGGTGAATATATTTTCTGTGGTGCATCCACACGATCGTTGGTGTTTATGTACTCTGTGTTGTTCATTTAGGAATTTGTGACTTGGACGTCGCGCGACAAAGCGATTGCGGCTTCATATTATATACTCATTACTTACTATTACTATTACTTATAACTGTATATTGCGAATAAAGTTGACAAAAAATTTGGTAAAATTAATATAATTGTAATCTTTTTTCCTCAGATAACGTACTTCCTCATAATAAGGCCTCTGCATAAACAAAAATACACTCTTATTATTTATAGAAAAAGCATAAATAGCTTTTTGGTTTTTCTAAGCCTTTAAAAAACTTTCCAGGGAGCCTTTGTAGCAACTTAAAATGCATGTTCCTAGTTATTTATTGTAATCCACTTCACTTGTGCACAACAACCACACTACATTACGTAAAATGCCGCCAATATTACATAATATAGGGCCAAATGGCATAAGTTTATGAATTATAACAAAAACCACCACATGACACTTTAAGTTACCGCCAAAAACTCTTTATTTGTCTCTGATATAAAGTACGTTTAGCCAGAGACAAATAAATATTAGTTTGTTCTCTTCACTTATAGGAATGTGGACGATGTACTTTAGTGTTCTTTAAAACACCGATTTACTGTTATTCAATTAATAGTTATGTTCACTATTGTACAAAAGATTTTTGTGTTTAAACTATCGATAGTAAAAAATTCTATATTTTAAATGGAAGATATATAATATATTACTTAAGGTCATCGATTAATAACAATAATAAACGCCATATATCTTGTTACGTCTTCCGCCTGAATAACCTGTTTTTTGCGTCTCGGTCACCTGGATGTTAAATACAGTACTAATAAACAATCGATGGTTTCTTTACAAAACAATCGTTACTATCGGTTTTTCAAATGTCTTATGAACACTAATATACATTGATACTTTGCATCGAAATAAAATCGATGAAATGATTTGTTCTAGTATATTTCATATATCGTGTTTTGTTTTATTTATATTATTTTTTAATTTTATACTTTTATACGTTTATATAGGCAGTTATTTATTATTCTATGAATATTTACATTTAACATTATTTTTTATAAAGTTTTAGGCTTATGTGTATTTTTTTTTAAACTTGTTATATATTACTTACAATAAATTAAATGAAATTTTATTACTTCGATACTAATACTAATACGATTACTAATATAAAAATCGAAGATATTGGTGTTTTTGAAAACTGTATTTTTGTACCGATTATCCAATGCGATACATTCAATGTTTTATTTCAGACGCTTTCACCCGTATTTAATTTATTTGACAAACTCCCCACTGTGCCGCGCGGCAGCACAGCTCTGCCGCCAATTCACCCGAGTAGCCCTATCGTTGTTCCACTTCCCGTACTTGCTTACAGCTTACAAGTTTGACGTTCATAGTTACGGCTCTACTCCTTAGGGTCGTAGCGTTAAGTTATATAACCTATATTATTCCTTACGAATATGGCTATCATATACAAAAATACGATTCTAACTGGTAGTTTCAGAGATTAGCGCGTTTAAACAAACCAACAATCAAACAAAAGAACTTTTGTACCTACACGTGTACCTTCAAATATAAGCCGTCCGAGGCTCTAGGGCCCATAAGGCTAACAGTATAGTCAGTTCGAAAAAAAAGAAATTTACATGCACTAGTATTTACTAATACAATAAAAATCAGACTGATTTAGTAAAATCAGCTTCCCAAGCATTTACAAGTACTCCACAATCAATACGCGGTACCCTACCAATATTGTTAAAGTTATTAGTCTATGATACCTAACAAGAAATCATTATAATTGTAGGTATTATTTATAGTATTCTATGTAGTGAATGGTAGTGTATTATAACCAGATTATAACTGGCAATCAGTGATATAGTCACAGACAATAAAGTCTTAAGACCACAGAAAATAAAATATTTCAGTATTAAAGCATCGTTATCTTGTATAAGTTTTATTTTTAAATTTGCTAAACAATAAAAGCAATCTTTATTTTCTTAGATTTTTGAGGATCATCAAGATTATATGTTTAACTATGTAAATTTATCTAATTTATTTTTATAATATAATTACGTTCTATGGAGTTTCTCTAACACGAAGCTGTACAATTTACATAGTAGGGGCGCTACGCGCTACTCATTTGTTGAAAATGGAGGTGTGATGGAGTCGCTTGTCGGAAATCTTGCTTTTTCAAGTTAACAGTTGTGAGGATTTCCTGGTAAGCACAAACATTTTAAGACTAGTATCGTAATTTAAGATGTTTAGAGTGTCTATCAGATTTGCTTTTATAGCTTCAAACCTCGAGTTATTGAGTATATTTAAGGGAGAGACTGCGAGTATTTTGGCTGGTATAGATCATGCATTGTATTAATACCAGAAACTAGATTGATCTTCCAATTATCTTAATGTGTGATAAAATAAATGCAGTCCTTTTTGCAAGAATGTAAAATATAGATAACATTCAATATCTAGTTGGTCAGCATAATTTAAAAGTGTGCTAATAATAGTTTCATTACGTCGAAATTTTGAATACCTATATATATGTACTAAAATAATCTCGTTTTTGTTAGATACCTACATCATGGCTGGCAACAAAATGAATACTAAGACCAAAGGGAAAGAAGACAAGAATAAAACCAGTGGTAAAATTATTGATCAAAATAATGAAGAATCTGAAGATCCAGACTTTTCTTTACTGAGAAAACCTATATCTACTAGTGTTACAGGTTTTGGGCAAGCAAGAAAGATATATGACTTGGCCACAGAGGAAGTGAGTACCTACAAATGTTTGTGTAGTTCTCCATGAGATCATATTAACTATCCTTGTATGTATATACCTAACTACACGTAAAGACACATTTTCATTAAAAAAATATACAAATAATTTCATCAGCATGAAATATTGAGATTACAACTCTACAAAGGAAGAGCTATTATCATAGATCTGCATTGCGACTTTAGGTATGACAGGCCTTTACTCAGCATTGGGACAAAAATATAAATATGAATATATTTATAAGATGCTTATATTCTTTCCAGCTTAAGACTTTACTGTCTAATGAGTGTGACATACTGTATGAATGTAAAGTTTGCCGAAATATATTCAGGAGCCTGGCAAATTTCATATCTCACAAACGGGTGTATTGCAAAGAAAAATTCAATTCTACTATACATGGACATTTCATAAAATCTACTTCAACAGTGAGTGTGTACAAACATATTTAGTTATCTTTTGTAAATGTAAAAATATGTTTTTTGTAACTATTATTTTTATTCCTTTTACAGCTAAATGAATTATTAAAAATCAAACGTTATGAGAAGAATTATCAAGAATCTTTGACAGAAAATAAGTCAGAAAATATAGATGCTGATGATGTAGATGAAAGAGTGCCACTGTCAAAAGATCTCACAGAAATAATAGAAAAAATTGCAAAAAAAAAGAAATTGTGTAATAATAATAGTGATCAACCAACAGTTGTCACAGAAAAGATACCCAGCAGTTCAGTTGCTGTTTTCCAAACTGTTGAGGCAAAGCAAGATAAATATGATAATATAAGATTGCAAGTATGTTTTCTTGTTTATGTATTTTATTTTATTTAGTATAGCTATAATAGTCATGTAGCATTTTGTTAAAATATCTATGATTATGTGAATCTTACTTTACAAGAATTAATTTAGAAATAATATTTAGTGTTAGCTTTTTTTTGTGCGAAAGCAATGCAACTGAGTGTTAGCATGCTTAGACTTTATTTATCTAGCTTTTATTTATTTAGAAATATCTGAAAAGTATAGTTCATTTTATAATTCCTACAATAATAGCAATTCATTGGTAAACAAATAAAACTTTTGATACATATATGAGATAATTTTTTATAGTTCTGTAGTTGCTAACCTGTGATGACATTTCATCAATGTCATTTTATATTAAAAGATTTTATTTGTATGTAAGTATCAGTCCCCGTTTAACATATGTTGCTATGCAAGGTATTTTAAACTTAAGTGCTGTAGGTATGATAAAAACAGACAATTACAGGTTAAATGTATTTATTATTTTCAGGTTAAAGAGCTGCAACAAATTTTATCCAAGGACACAGCTGTGCTTCAGAATGATGGTAAATTCAAAATACAGAGTATAGTACCACCAGAGTCGGATAATGTGATTCAAATAAGTGATGATGATGATAACGATGGAACTGGCAATGATCTTAAATGTAAAACTTGTAAGTAATTTAAAAAATAATTGCATGGTTGTGATTTATATTTTAGATTCATAAGTTTTTTATAACATTAATGTACCTACTTTTACCTCTTCCTTTTAATGTGACTCAACCAGTTTGGTGTAGGCCCCTTTATTCTACTTTTTTCCTCTCTATTCTATGCCACATGTAACCACTTCAATCCTGCCACTCTTATGAAGTCTTCACACCAATGCATTTGTGCCCATATCATACCTTATTCTTTTAAGATATGCGAGACATTTATACAGTACATAAAATCTTAATATAATAATCTCTTCTTTAGGTGACGTGCAATTTTCAACTATGAAAACTCTGAAGTTTCACATGAAGTACAAACATCTAGAAAGCCGTTTAGTCTACCCATGTCCTGACTGTTTGGAAATTTTCTCTACATCCTGGAGTGTTTATAGACATCTCTTTAAAGTTCATAGGTAAATATCATTTAGTTCTGGTGACATTTTTTTTTTTTTGGAAATTATAACTACAAATAATAAATTTGTCTGTAGATCATGCGAAGCCTAATATTAAAGAATAAAAAACGATTTCAATAGAGTATGTACAATTTTATAATAAAAAATTATTCTAGGGTTTTTAAAATAATGACCTATTCTATGATTAAAGGTGCGAATTTAGCAAAATCTTTGGAATCTGATGGTATCATTTAATTTTCGATATACAAATTAATCCATGTGTAGTCATGAATAATGAAAAAAATACATAAGGTTTAAACGAGAATTGATATAAGTCTAAATTATAATAAGAGTGATAAATGTTACATTCTCATTTATAGAAAAACTGCAGCACAGATTCGGAGGTTGAGAGAATCTATACAGTCAAAAGCTTTTAAAATGAATAACCCGCCAGCATTCTATGAAAAACGTAAGAATAATATTAAGTCAGCCACAACTCAAAAAATTAGTGAAGAGGAGAGATTGGACCAGGAAAATCAGGTAAATATTTAACTGAAATTATTTAAAGAATTAATTAGGTATTTCTTTCTGAAATTAATACTCCTACAAACTCTTACAACTGTGATTGCTTTTTTGTAGTCGAATGTAAAATTAACTCTAGCTTGTACCTGTAAAGGTTTGTTACTATAAAATGGCAGCCTTGTAGGTTTTATCTTTTTTGGCTTATATAATAAGAATATTATGAAGCGATGATGGCGCAGTGGTAGCGTGTATGACTTCGCGTCGATTGACGTGAGTTCAAATCCCTACGATGAGCCTGAGCTTTCGGTGAAGGAAAACATCGTGAGGAAACCATAGCATGGTGGTAGGGCATTTTCTAATGCCCGCCTGGCTAGCTACCACCCTCAAGTTGAAAATCTGCCGCCAAGCACCAATAGGTGTGTTCCGGCAGCTGCACTTGAGAGCCAGTCTTCCACTAGGTTTAGCGTGTTACCATCATGGGCCGCGCGCCATCGTCACTTAACATCAGGTGAGATTGTGGCCATTACGCCAAATGATAACGATAAAAAAAAATTGGTAAATAATTATTGGGTGCACAGGCGTGGATGGACAACATGGAAGGTGATGGCGAGGTTCCGCGTTGTGGAGGTTGCGGTCGTTCATTCGAGCGTCGGGCAGCTTTGGCGGCACATACGCAGACGTGTGTACCAAGAACTCGTGCTCTAGCTGCCGCTCGACCTTTACGCAGACCAGACAATAAACGTATACAGATTCAAATCCGACGCGATTATCATAAGGAGCCTGTAAACGCTGCGCTTCCAATATCTACGATCTCTTCTGTACCTGTACGACCTGCCGATGCAAACGGTACTTAATTATATATTCTAGCTTAAATCTTTTACGGCCTGTTTTGCTCGTAGATAACATATAAATTATAATATATTTTTGTAGGTATCAGCATTAGTGAAGTAGAGACACAATCTCCAGTTATGGTACCTGATTCACCTAAGAACGATGAAGAAGTAGCAGATAAACATGAAAATGTAGACGGCAGCGAGGATGAACCGACGTCTGGCGACGTTATAGACTCGCCAGAGAAAATGGATTGCGCCATACCTAATGAAACCCCCCATCCCGTGATCAGAATACCGTTAGCTCGCCAAGCGGAGAAGGGGAACTTGGCGGCTTTGAGGGTGAAAATACAATCTGACATAGATTTGAATAAATTGTCATGCAACAAATGTGAGACGCGTTGCAATTCTATTCAAGAACTATACGATCATACTGCCGCACATTACAAATGGATGCGATATGCTTGCAAATTGTGCAATTACAAACACTATCAATTTGAAAGATTACCCGAACATGTTAAAGTTGTTCACAAATTAAAAGGTGACAACGATTTTTATTTCAGTACAGTAAAAGCTATAGATGGACCCGAAGCTTTAGAATTGTCGGAAAATGTTGAAGAAATGAATGAAGCTGATGATAATAGTCCTAATTCTCGACGGCCCAGCAGATGCTCTAGCGATTCAAGTCGATTGTCTGATGACAGTTCATCTAGCAGTACACGTGTGGAAGGCGGGAGTAGAAAGAGAAAATCACAGCAAACTAAAGTGTATTCCAAAAAAAAGAAAGAATCGATAGCAAAAGGTATGACTGGATTTTTTTAATATATAATTGATCTTTGAATTTGAGGTGTAGTTTCTTAAGTAATATTTATTTATTTATTTCCAGATGGTGAAGAGCTAAAGAATGAAACCTTGATTTTAGATAAGGACAACGATACCGATTTGTCGTCAAATATAAAAACCTTCGAAGAAAATTCATCAGATATGGATGATGTAGATGACAAAACTGGTAAACGTTTAATTATCGACACTTCTTCCGTTGCGTCAAGAAGACCAGTTCGAAAAAAGGCTAAACCAAAAAATGAAGATTTTGAATATGATTTATCAAATTTACTTAAAATGGAAGCTCAAGGTTATAGAGATTCACAACCAAACACAACTTCAAAAACATATCCGACGAAGAAAAAAATTCAACAAGAAATTCAAAGCAATTATGACAGTTTAAATAAAGATTGTAGTGGAGCATTAGTTAGCTTGTCTAAAAAGGCTATTGAAAAGTCTGCAGCGCATATGAAAGTAACCAATTTCCCTGACTATTATTCACACAAAGATAATTTTCCAAATGTATTTATAAGACCTATGGTACCTAAGAATGTACCTAAAGGAGATAAATTATCACCTAAAAAAGATGTTGAAGATAAAAAAGATTCTTCTAGTCCAAATAGCGAACAAAAAATGGAAGACAAAAAAGATACACCTAGTCCAAGCAAAGAACAGAAAAATAATAAAATAAATGAAGAAAATTCAAAAAATTTCCATAAAAAAGAAATAAGTACTGTCCAAAATGCAAATGATAGTAGTATAAATAAAAATCCCACTGAATCAAACATGAGTATGTATGAAATAATAAAACCGAATTTAAATGTCCCTGCTGTAGTCCCAATAAAATTGAGACGTCAAAGTTTAGAAGTAATGAAAAATCCATTAATCAATAAAAACATTAAAGATTTTACAAAAACTGGAATGAAAACAAAAATACTTGTTATTAAGCCTATCAATAGAAATCAAGATGGTTCCAAAGGTAGTTTAACTACACCACTGAAGTTTCAAACGATAACCTTGAAAGATCCAAACAAGAGCTCTTCAAGTGAGGATAATAAATCCTGTGATCAAGTGGTTGTTGTCAAAGTTCCTAAAGTTGAGTGTTCCACTTCAAGAGCTGTAGCTGAATCAAGTAACACAAGTAAAGAAATAGTTACAGACACTCCAAACACTGAATCTGTAAGAACCGACGTAGACAATCAATATAAACAATTGGATATAGAAAAAACAGATTCCGCCGTATGTGAAAAACTTAAAATTGATGAAAACCGTGATAATGCTAGTGAAAATGATTGTAGTCATGAATGTGATACACTTCCAAATGACTCTGAATTTATAGCAGTAGAAGAACAAGTCATTAGTACAGATAATGAAAACACAGTTACAGATAAATGTGATAATGTTGATGCGAGTGTTTAGAGAAAGTAACAAAATGCAATACATTAATTAAGAAGTGATACATAGTTATAATTTTAGTTGCCTTCAGGAATTTAACGTTTAGTTTATACAATTTTTACTTAAACCTTTCATTAATAAAACCGCTAAATCAAATGTTTTATCTTTACTCATGGCTTTAAACATGACAAACCAAGGAAAATGTTATTATTTAATATATACTTATAAAAGTAGGTAAGTACTACTAAGTAATGACCAAATTCTTTTAAGTATTAGTTACCTACTTATATTAAATAATCGGAATTCAAGTTAAAATACTTTATTTATTTTATAATACATTGTGTGTTTAATTATTACAATTCAGAGTCCATCTATAGAACCCCCCCCCCTCGAGTTGTATAAGTATGAAGTAACTAATTAGTACAGGAAATGACATAGTAACAACTAATAAAAACAAAATTTACATAAATTCGGCGTGTTACTAGTATATGACCGCCGATGGATTTTGATCTCTCGGTGGTCGCCGTTGTATTTGGACTATACTGTGCTTAACATCAGGGACAGTACAGTCAATTTGCTGAGCTACTATAAAAAAAAGCACCACTTTGTTGGAATAAAGAATATTTTGATACAGATTTAATTACTGTGGAAAACGTGCATTAGAATATCATTGACGTATTATGTATATAATGTATATGTCTGGCGAAACTAGGAACAAAAAACTTGGGTATAGACTTTACGTGGCAAATAATGGCGGATATTGCTATCACACTCCCTCAGTGCGGTTTCTCTTTCTTGCAATACTGCCGTCAAGTGACAGCCATGTTGTCAAATCTTAAAAAATATATAATGTTGCGTGAAAAAGTCGGGGCACAATGTTTTACATATTTGAATGGCGTGCTTACAAAAATGAGCAAGGATCGGAATAGGTTGTGAAATTTTGCAGCATTTAGAAACATAATCTTTATAATATTGATATGCCCTACAATTGATTTCGTGTGCCGACTATGCAACAAAAACTTCGTAAGCTCTACGCAAAGCCTGGCCATTATGTGTCTGTACCTAACACTCCTGATACCAACAAAGTGACGATGATAAGACCACAACAAATTGTTTGATCCGGACATTTTGGGGTATCTATAAGTTTTTTAGTAATATTATGTTTATGGTCACTCACCACTAAATGTACTTACCTACTTCGATATCTATATTTATTATTTTAACCAACTACATTAACATAATTTTAATTTAAAATAATTGAGATGAGTTAAAACGACAAATACCTCTTAAGGGACAAACGACAATATTAAGCTTCATTATTCCAGGCTGGACCTAGAACTCAGGTACAATTATTTTTCTGAATTTGGTTTGGCAGCTGAACTTTCTAGAACTGTAATATTTGTAGGATTTTGATTCTATTTTTATGTTGCAATTATTTCCAGACTCATTTACAGTAGGACAGCAGCTGTTGGCTCAAAAATTAAGTGACAAGAAAGAAATTTAATCACGTAAAAGAAAACAGTCATCTAGGTCAGGTAAATATAGTTAATTTCAATATACTTTATTGAACACTACATTATTCCAGGCTGAACCTAGTAATTCAGGTATAACTCTTTTTCTCAAATTTTTTGGCAGCTGAACTTTTTATTTATATGATTTTGGTTATATTTTTATGTTGCAATTATTTCCAGACTCATGTACTACAGGAACTTAAAAATGTATCAGGATTTTAAGTGCGCAACTATGGAACCCTATACTGCGCGTGGCTTGATACGCACTTGCATATTACTGGAACTACTAGAATACAACATATTTCTGAAAACTTTTTAGGACTGCTTGAAAAACTGGCCTCCATTATTTAAATTTATACTGTCACTTAGGTCATTTGTAGAGCTAGAGAAACAGAAACTGTATCTTTCTTTTTTTTATTTCTTAGCTCTATAAATCTGCATTCTCAACTATTTATAACTGATAGTTTCATTAATACAGTTACATAAATACGGATTTGATACTAACCTATAATTAATAAAAAATATTATTTAGTACTAACCTCGGTTCCTACCCTGCATATTTTATCGATATCGATAAAAAGCTATTTGTTAAGCATTATTTGGTTCGTTAGGTTGGCACTCCTGTGGTTTAATATCTTTGTGGTATTAGTTGGTGTTGAATGCCACGTAAACTAACTTTATTGGCTAGCATGGGAGTCCCGTCTCAACGAAGGCTTCGTTTACCTAAAACGTCCACACCTACTCGTTGGCCTTTGATTCATAGCTTTCGTTCACAGTCTGTACGTGTTAAACCCTTGACACGAGCAAGCTTGCGGTAATGATCGGCCACGCCTGCTCTGAATCTTCGTTCGCTTTAGTTCATCTCTGTCTGTACGCACCATTATAGATATCTGGATAATGAATATATACCGAACTTTGCAAACTATCGGATGTAACCTTGGGCCGCCCTTGAGGGTTGAGATGTCCGACAGAAATCTAGCGCACTGGATATTTTTGTCAGCCGAAAACAGTTTTACCATGTCAAAAATGAGATAAACCCATTAAGTGATACCCATGAGATTGATTCCACTAAAAAAACGGCAGATTCTAAGAATTCACGGTAATAGCACCAGAAAAAGTACGGTGTAATATTTTATAATAAAATGCATTTTAAAAGTACATATTTTTTGAAAAGAAATATTTTCTGAATTTATTAATTGACGCAAGCGCATCGTTTTTTTGAATCACGGTATTTGAATGTCTACAAAATATTGAAGGCATATTTCGAAACTTTCAAAATTTGTGTCATTTATATGAATGTGTTCAATAAATACTTGTCCAAAGTTTGTAGTTTAAAGCCAAACGTCAACTTGCGCTAAATTATTTGAACTGGTATATAATCATTAAAAGTACCTATTGCTTTAATATTAAAGCCAAATTTTGAAACTTTGTTGCTAATTACAGAATTCATATTAAAATCATTCATTTATTGAATTCCTACGAAAACGTTAAGGAAAACTTTCAGACGTATAAAAATATAAGGTTCATAATGCTATGGATTATCCCTGTTTCTCTCTCATACATCACACGCTCCCGATTTCTTTCAGTTCAAACAAATGTATTTAACATTTAAATGATTAATTTTCCCTTATCACTAAATAACTCACTACCACTTTGTTCGATTAAACCCTCTTTTAAAAAATCTAAATCACAAAATTATATCACCATTTTAGTTAATGCAAAATTCACGCAACAATAACATCAAAATTGTAGTATCATGTGCAGACTACAATTTTTTTGGATAATACTACATAATATGATTCAAATAACTTGACCGGAGAATCTTCTATTTTGAACGAAACTTAAAAAACACTTCCGTCATGTGCTTGTATATAAAAGTAACGTTCATTTTAGACTCCAAAGATGAACTTTTGGTTAAATAAAAATGCAGTGTTCTCTACACAATGTATTTTTACTTAAACAGTTTACAGCGAATGACATGAAATTGAAGATCTACCGTAATTACAGTGCAACTGGCAGCACTGTCTGTGGCTCGGCCGAGTCCACCCCGCAAGTCGCGGCTTATGGACGCGTCCGATAGTTTCGTTTTGAGCTTTAACCATGTCCAGACTTGTCCGTAGTTTCCTAATTTATGAAATATTAATTACATACATAGATAATCTTAGTTTTTTTGCTCTCAGCGGGATCGGCCCTCTGATTGTTTTTCGCAATAGCAGAAATGCTAAATATTTGCTGCGAAATTGCAAATTCGTATTATGTAACGCCTACAATGTACCAAAATATACAATCTGAATTTGCCATTTCGAAACAAATATTTAGTGATTTATGCTATTGCGAAATACGTAATAAGCGAGCAGAAACATTATCTTCCCCATTAATTTAATTCAATATATATATCGGTAACTCGCAAAGCATAATATACTATTGTGTTAGAAACTTAGGAGATGGAGATACGAGACCATTTTTCTTAACGTTTTCATAGGAATTCAATAAATGAATGATTTTAATATTATGAATTCTGTAATTAGCAACAATATATATTTCGGTAAATCGAAAAAGCATACTATACGCTTATGTTAGCAACTTAGAAGATGGAGATACGAGACCATTTTCGTATGTGTTATCGATCTACGTATATCGTTATCAAAACAAATCCTGCTTATTTTTGAAAAATCTAAGGTTTTAAAGTGTAATTTTAGTGTTTATTAGACGTGTTTAATTGTAGTCACGCTTACTGTTACTGTTTCTAACTCTTATTAATAAATAAATGAAAGAAATCAACAAAATATTATGCATACTAGTGTAATCAGTTTTTGGCCTATTCCTATTCAACCTATTTCCGATCTTTAATATACTAAATCTGTGACCTTTCCCTATATAGAATATAACATACACTAAAAACTTCATCCCCACTGCAATAATATAATGACTATCGTCAATATACTGCAAGAAAATAAAACCTCCCATATATGCATAATTTAAATTTATATACAGGCTGAAAGTCAGATAATTGGTATTATACTACTATATAATATACTAAATGTATGTGAATATAAAAAATATATAAAGCCTAAATCAATTGTACCTACTTTGTACCATAAATATTGTTATGCACATTGGCTGTCAAAGAATGTGGCTTTTTCTGTAAATGACAGCTACTGATTATAATTAAAATGGCTTGTCAATTTATATTTATTCACTAAGAACATCAAGAGCATTAAATTTATTGTTAGAAAGAGAATAAAAATACACATGAACTGAAAATAAACACACCAATATTTATTACTACATTTAATAAGAGTTAAAATTAATATTTCATTGACTTGTAACAAATGGCTTCTTATGCGTTCTTCGCTAAGGTATCTGGTAATTTGAAAAGGTAATTTGAAAATAATCATGGACTTTAGTGCTGTTTCTGTGTCCGTCAGTCTATTAATCTATTTTTGTAACTAAACTATATAAATATAGGTAAACTTTTATGTAACAAAATTGTATCTATGAAATCATAACATTTTTTGCCAAACATAAGTGAATGTTTGCTATTTGCGTGCCATTAGCTGGTCATCAAATACTGGTCATGTAGAACTCGACAAATTCAATACGAAATTTCATAATAGCATGTAGCATATAATTTGTATGAAAATTTTAGCACACCAATGAAAATGACATCTATTTTCTATTTCTACCACTACTGCTACTACAGTTACTCTAAGAATTAAGGTTTTATTTTTCATGACTTACAAAAGACACACGGTGTTATCAATCTACCTATTCTAGTTGATTTAGGTCTATAAATAATCAGGTTTTTTATTCTTTGTAGATTAATGTTTAACTATAAAATGAGTGATGTTAAAAAATATGTATATTTGTGTATAATGATGACTCTTCTACTTTATTTTGATAAAACAATAATTAAAATGAAAACAACAAATCGTTATATAACCATTTATTATGGGACTTTTTATTTTCAAGAATTTTCTTTAAGATGATCTAGTAAAATCCTATAATATAATATAATAACATGGAACTTGCAATAAATAAATTACATTATACATATTCAGCTGGTAGATATATTTATCATAAATATTTATGCATTTTTAGCTAAAGTATCAGCTTTAGCAACCACTTCTTCAATGGGCCCAACCATGTAAAATGCTACTTCAGGAAGGTGGTCATATTCGCCCTGCAGAATCTTAGAAAATCCTTTGATGGTTTCCTCAAGGGGCACAAGTTTGCCCGCATGTCCAGTGAAAACTTCAGCTACCTGGAAAGGCTGAGAGAGGAATCTTTGGATCTTGCGAGCACGAGCTACAGTCAGCTTATCTTCCTCAGACAACTCATCCATACCCAAAATAGCAATGATATCTTGAAGAGATTTGTAATCCTGTAGAATCTTTTGAACACCACGGGCAACGTTGTAGTGTTCAGCACCAATTATGTTGGGGTCCATGATACGGGAAGTTGAGTCAAGGGGATCCACAGCTGGGTAAATACCCAATTCAGCAATGGCTCGAGACAACACTGTGGTGGCATCCAAGTGAGCGAATGTTGTAGCTGGAGCCGGATCAGTTAAGTCATCAGCAGGCACGTAGATAGCCTGTACGGAGGTGATGGAACCCTTCTTAGTAGTAGTAATCCTTTCCTGCATAGTACCCATGTCAGTGGCTAGAGTAGGTTGGTAACCTACAGCTGATGGAATACGACCAAGCAAAGCGGACACCTCAGAACCAGCCTGTGTGAAACGGAAGATGTTGTCAATGAACAACAGCACATCTTGACCTTCCTGGTCACGGAAGTATTCGGCGACAGTAAGACCAGTGAGGGCGACACGAGCTCTTGCACCTGGGGGCTCATTCATCTGTCCGTACACAAGAGCCACCTTGGAGGTTTTGTCTTTAAGGGAGATGACACCAGACTCAATCATTTCATGGTACAAGTCATTACCTTCACGAGTGCGCTCGCCTACTCCTGCGAAAACTGAGTAACCACCATGGGCTTTAGCAACATTATTGATAAGCTCCATAATAAGTACAGTTTTACCGACTCCAGCACCGCCAAACAGACCGATCTTGCCTCCCTTGGCGTATGGTGCGAGCAGATCGACGACTTTGATACCAGTCACCAGGATCTCCTGCTGTACGGACATATCTACAAACTCGGGAGCATCAGCGTGGATGGAAGCAGTTTTATCTGTAGGAATAGGGCCACGTTCGTCAATCGGTTCACCGATGACATTGATGATACGGCCAAGAGTCTCCACTCCAACGGGAATACGGATTGGCGAACCAGAATCATGTACGGGTTGTCCACGCACCAGACCCTCGGTACCGTCCATAGCAATGGTACGGACCGTATTCTCACCCAAATGCTGTGCAACCTCCAGTACCAGCCGCGGCGAGCGATTTTGCACTTCGAGAGCATTTAGGATGGGAGGCAGGTTGTCTTCGAACTGTACATCCACCACAGCACCGATAACTGCAACCACCTTACCTTGAGCTTTGCCTGCAGCTTTTGCCGCATAGTCCCTCTTGTTGACGGCAGACACGGCTGCAATTTTGCCACATTCTGTGATGGTTTTTTCCGCAACTGATTTAGCTGCTAAGAAGCCACTTCCAACCCGACTCGCTGCGCCCAACATTTTTATAAAATCAGCTGGTCTTATGTGTGGAATACGACGATTACAAATTATGTAACCTAACCTAAAACTATAGACAAAAATTAAAATTTATAAAACTTGGCTCTTTGTCTCTGTTCCGTGAACAGTGTTGCCAAATTAGATTTCGAAATGATATCATATAACAATTTTTGTCCCGACTCTGACCTTGAAGGCGACTATTAACTTTAAGTTGAGTTTTTGGCGGGATCTCAGACTGTCATGTAGTAGTTTTTGTTTTAATTCATAAATTTGTGTTTTTAGACCCAATATTGTGTAAAACAGGTGGCATTTTGCATAATAAAGCTTGGTTATTGTGCACAAGTGAAGTGAATTGAAAATAATAACATAGAACATGAATTCTGATATGCCACAAAAACTCCCTGGAAGGTTCTAACAAGGGAGCCGCCATCTTGTTAAGGCCCTGAATTCGACCTAAGACTGAAAAATTTTCCTCGCTTTGGTTACAAATATAAAATACTTGACACTGGCCCAATGCACGAATAGTGCGAAGCCATAATTGAGAAGAAGAAGAAGAACTTTAAGTTCTTTTTTTTAATACAAGCAATATTTAGGCATAAACCGCATAAATTATACTTACATCAGTAAGAGGTTGATTTGGCCGAGCCCAAAAACAAAATACTTTTGTAATAATACTGCGCCATGAAATGACTCGACCTTGAATGTTGATATGTACAAATTTCGGTGTCTCCATGTCGGTAATACCGGAGTGCCTCTCGTATGACAGACACCATGCGGCAGACTGTTGAAGGCGTAGGCGATGTCAAACGACACTGCCCGCAACCTATCTCCTCCCTTGGTCATCTCGGCGGACCATGCCTTCAGGGTGGAGAGGGCATCCAGAGTTGAAAGCCAAACTGCCCGTCTGTCCAACGGCACTTGGAGGAAATGGGGCCGGAATTGTCCATTGATGACACGGGAAGCCACCATACGTTCGAGCAACTTCCCTGTGTCATCCAACAACACCAGAGGCCGGTAAGACGAAGGGCAATCCGGAGGGTTGCCCTCCTTACCTAGGAGGCAGAGCTGTCCCACCTTCCAGAGCTTCGGGAACCGTCCGACCGACAGACACCGGTCGAAGAGCTCCCGAAACTCTCCCCAGGTATGACCCAGCGCTATGCCCAGTATTTGACCCGGAACCCCGTTCGGGCCAGGTGCTCTCCGTTTGTTGCCGAGGCGCTCCGTCACTAGCCCCTTTTTTTTCGATTGACTATACTGTTAGCCTTAGGGGCCCTGAAGCCTTTACGGCTTTTACAGCTTTACCGGGCTTGGGGGCGAGCGCTTAAGGCACAAGCCACGAAAGCTTTGCAACAACATCCGAGGGTGCCAAAGTGGCTGAACCTCGGCTAGAACTGTTACGCGTATGCAATTAAATCGCAATTTGACTAATTCCTTATCATTAGATCTAAAATAACTATACATATATACATGTTTCTTCCCCCTGGGAGGAGGGAAGGAACATGCGTATGTGTATTTAGTGATCTGAAAATTTTTGTTTAACTAGGCAAAAAATCACTAGCCCCATCTCTTCTTCCGTGATAGGAAGGGACGGGTCGAGCTCCTCCGCAACAGAGCCACTCTGTCGAGGCATGGGAGGTGGGAGGAACCCCGGAGAGTCAGGGAACACATTCCCATGACCCTCACCAGGACCTCTGGATTTAAGGTTTCCGTTGTAGGGGGCGCGTGCTACGGGAACTTCTTCCTCGAAGTTCAGTATGGGCGCCCACACGGATCCCTATCTAGAGTCCTCTGAGGAGCTCCTCCCATCCCTCTTCTTTGGCCCGGCCGATGGCTACCTGCAGGGACTTTTTAGTCTCTGTAAGCACCATACAGCCGGGCCTCCTCCCGGAATGCTGGTTTCTTCATCGGCTATCTCCGGGGACCACCAGGACACCACCCGCCTGTTTTGCGGGTGGTTATTACTCCACGGCATCGGCGCGTCGCAGACCTCCGTATAGACCGCACGAAAGCGGCTGCAGACGCATCGATGTCCTCCGTGGCGGGAGCTAGCGACCGCCAGCTCTGAACTATGGCCGCCTCTTCTGCCATCTCCCTGTCGAGGTGGCCAGGTGCCCAGCGGAGGAAGGCAACCCCGCCACAGGGGTGGTTCACGAGCTTTCCTGTGGAGGCGAAGACCTCAAACCGAATGTACCGATGGTCCGATAAGGTCTCCACCTCAATCCAGCACCCTCCATCCTCGCATACGACGTGCAACAGATGGCGTGGCAAACGAAACGTCCATCCACCACGGACCAATGTTGAGGAGAGACAGTCCTACCTCGACTGTCCACTCCTCAACTGCTACACTCCACGGGTTCGTGGCCGCCGCCTCCATGTCCGCGACTTGGCGTTGAGATCATCAAGCAGGACGATGGGGAGTGGCGACAACCATCGAACTGCCAACCCCATGGGAGTTGAAGAACTATGGATTGCTACGGAGCCATCCAGGTCACTGGCTCAGTTAGATTGGGTAGGGATATGGCTCCGCGGCAGCAGTGAAGAATCCTTTTTTTTTCGCTGGGAAATCCTATATGGATCCAGCCTCTCGCTCGGGGGAGGAAGAGGGGTATGTCAGACTCTTACTGA
Organism: Saturnia pavonia; assembly: GCA_947532125.1. Classification (NCBI taxonomy): domain Eukaryota; kingdom Metazoa; phylum Arthropoda; class Insecta; order Lepidoptera; family Saturniidae; genus Saturnia; species Saturnia pavonia. The sequence goes on from OX383903.1 coordinate 10,209,923, forward strand.
CTAAAACCCAGCGGTGTACCATTGGCCGCCAAAGTGGGGCCATACGGGGTCGTGTTAGCATTCACCACATCGCCCCGGCGGCTGGCCCCAATCGGGCCTCCGGCGCTAAAGAGAGACAGTCTGGTTAACCCTAACTGTCTCCCAAACGGCTGAATAAGTGCAATGGGAAGACGGGCCCCACGACCCTCTTTCCCTTGGTTCAGCAAGAGAAGAGGAAAGACGCGTGAAGCCCCCTTCTACTACCCCTCGTCTACGCTGACCTCTATTGAGGACATTGGCAGAGGTGGCGCCCTTCCTTTAGTGGTTGGCGGTCTACACCCAGCTCCTTCCATGTGGTGCCCAGCCAGCCTCCCGGTGTCGGCACACACAGCGCAGTGGGGCTTTGCAGCCTCACACTGCAGCGCTTTGTGCCCAGACAACCCGCACCGGAAGCATATGATTCCGCGGTCGACTATCTTATGCTATAGTTTACTTACATATGTCAATCAGCTTTTAAGAACCTTAGCAATTAGCAAACATGCTATCTCTGAACCCTCCAAAAGGTTTTTCTCTAAAGCTGGATTTTTAACGAACCAAAAACGAAGCAGATTGTCTTGAAAAAAAATGGACGAAATTATAATATGAAATAAAAATATGAATTTTTACTTACAACTCTACAATCTAGTTTGCTCTATTAACTTATATTGCAATCGACTAAAGATTGGTACATTTTTATTCAATGTTTAATAAACACTAGTACGTACCTAGTGTAATTTTGTTATTGTCGTAAGTTAATTATAAATTGTAATAATTACATAAATGGTGTAGTATATGTATGTACTTATAATTAATATTTGTTAATATGCTTCGAAGTACAACAATAGCGCGTGTATGTATAATATTTTTTTACCAATTTACCTGAACCATCAATTTATAGAATAATTATCAAATATTGAATTTTTTAAATATAGAAAAATCTAAGTTTCAGGTTTTATTGCAACAACGAAAGATTGTTAAATACGTGCAGCCATGCATACATGTAATTATTAATAAAAGTACAAGAGAATACAGTACGGTTACAATTGAAGACGGGTATGTAAAGAAATTTATGAATGCCGTGGGCTGGATGGATCAATCGAGAACAGTAAGTTGTTAACCTCAAGTCCTCAACCGTTTGTTTTTAATAATTCTACTATGAAATTGATTCATTAGCTATACTAAAAGAAAACTGTTCTAAAGGACTATGTATTTTATGTGACTAAATATTACAAAGGATACTCTTGCTTGATATATTTGATAGATTTATCAGTGTTATGATTAAGGCAAGAGGCCTTCTGTCTTCTAAATTGCAGGGAAACAGACTGATATTTTTTCTGGCACTTAGAGGAAAATTTGTAAAATATTTTTTCCGATAAGTCTACATAAAGAGACATCTAATCATTGATTGTATCTACTTAGTGAATATAACAAGCTAATTATTTTTGCTAAGGCGTGATTGTACACAATATTATAATTTCAGAGATTGAAACTGACTGGATATTTTCTCTATGAGAGCATACCTGCTAAAGTTGCTTATGAAGAATGGTTTGAGGGCTTAGAACTTCCTGACACATTTGCATCGTGGTTTAATGTTACGGAGTTACATGTTTGGATGCTTATGGTGAGATACATGGCAGAAGATATTGCAAATACAACTACGGAGAAAAAAAAATACATCAAAGGTGATGGCCATTTTGTGAGGAACTGCATAGTTGAAGCATTATGGGCAGATGTTTCAAATAGAATAAAACTATTGGAGGTGAGCCTTGACTGAAATACTGTTTTTAAAACTACATATATGTGATTATATCAAACAAGCAGGGTGATGTCCTTCTGCCCTTTTTGGTAGTTAATGGTTCAACCATTGTCTTGATAAAACAAATACAATGAATTATATTTATAAGGTTGTAACAACCTCGGTTGTTGTACCCCTTTTGTAATGACTTTTTGTTTAAAGCGACAAACCACTTAAGTCCCTTGAGTTTAAAGTACATATACTTTTAGAGGTATATAATTTGGCTATAGTGACTTTGGATATAACGCCGATTTCGGGTATAATGACTAGTTTTAATGAACCATTTGTAACAAGTTCCTAAAAATCCCTAGCAGATATTGTGACCCAGTCTACAGTCATACATATAGTCATACATACAGTCATACAAAGACTGAGTCAACAAACAAACACACAAAGGTTTATTCATAGAATCATAAACCTTCCTTTTGAATACATTTACAGACTGTCAGCATTTGTAATAATACACTTTTGTTTATAAATGTTCAGGTAGGTAAAGTCTGAAATTAAATCTAAGAATCAGTTACTCAGTAATTTCCAGTGCCTTAGCTAGTGTGCTTATTATGGCTGTGCTAAAGTAGCACAGAAATTTAATCTGAAACAAAGCATAATTAACTTTTTTTTTAATACCCTTATGTAAAACGTGTATAGTAATATTAAGTAGACATCAGATAATTAGGTGGTAATATTGTCTGGCAATAAATGTTGTTTTTGTTCTTTCTTGGTTTCTTTCTACCTTTTTATATAGCTATGGAAATATAGTGGTCCCTTCAAAATCCAAACCTCCAAAATCCACTGTATAATAAATTATGCTAAAATGAGCTCAATTGGTCTTGCCATTCAGAAGTTAAAGAATCACTAACAGATGCACCCAATTTTTTATATATAATATGATAATTTGTACTGATTAAATGAACTCCATTGACTCCATGAAACTCATTTGAAATGTCAATTGGAATTAGGTAATAAGTACATGACATGCTAAAGAAAATCATAATACATTGTATAATTTACTCTTTGCCATTTTTATATTTACTTTATACAAACATGAATTTACAGTTTATTATGTGCATTAGATATTGATAATTTTTGTTTAATTTCAGGGTGCAAATCCATCTATAGCTAAAAAGCAAGTCTCTGAATTATCAGAACAATTTCAAGCTGCGCTTGTAGCTTATGATGAAGGCCTAAATGATGATAGAGTTTTGGCTGCAGCAATATGGAGGCGATTCTACTCTCTGTCGGAAGATGTTAAAGCAGAGAATATTGAAAAAATTATCAAATTCATTAGACATCAGGTATTCGATTGTTATGTTACAGTTTTATTTGTCCATAGTCTTTTATACATCTGGCAACTGATCAAAAAGCCCTACCTATTTGTCTTATTCTAATTAACATACATATTATGTATTTCAATTGTCAAACCATCAACTTACTTCGCATTTCGCAAGCGGCTTTAGTTAAAAATATACGATCAGAATAATAATATATACAGATTATGTTGTATGTCATGTGATCAGTCATAGAATTACAAAATACAAAGGATTATATTTTTAGTATAAAAAAAATTAAAGAGTACCACTATTTTGTCAAAAAATCATTAACAAAAAAAACCTTATTGATTAGTTATAAAATTTCATACTGTCATTTGCTGCCTAAGAAATCTAAATCTTTTCTTGCCTTAGCAAATATTTTCTTCAACATAAGCTCTTAAAATGAAAACTATTTAGGCAGTACAATTTGTCAGTGGGTGAGTGAGATTCGCGTATGCACGATTATCTTCTCATTTGAAATGCATAGTATTCATAGTGAAGGGTGAAAAACACATAACACTTTTAGGCTAGCATGAAGAAATGGCTACTGTATGTAGATATTTATCTCTCAAAGGTCAACTTCAACTTTTTTTAAATGGCGTCTCGTCTGCAAGTGTCAGGTCAGTCTTAGGAGAGTCACTTTTTACTCTTATATAATTTGTTCTACCAGATTAGGCTTCTAGACCACACAGAGAAACAAAACTTACAAATGTTTCTGTTAAATAGATACTCACTTATTACATACATACATAAATCAAGCCTCTTTCCCAATGGGGTAGGCAGAGACCATATCCGTTTACTTGCAACTATCCTGACATACAACTTTCGTTTCTTGAACATTGATCAGTCTCTTCATGCATGCTAGTCGACTTTTTTCATGCTAATCGTAAATAAAAGATGCCAGAGTATTGACAAATGGGGAAAATATAAAAGAGATAGCAAAAATTTAAAATCTGTAGGACAGGCTCTATTGTTAGATATAGAATCATACAAGGAATACAACAAAATAGGGCAATTGTAGAATTTGTGTTCCAAAATGCCTTCATCTAAATCACATTCACATATCGAGCTTTCCGAGATTCTCAAGTTTTGCAATTCTTGTCAGATTGTTCTGTACTGACTGATTATTTAAACAATAGTTTCTAAACATTGTTTCAAATTGGATTTTACTAGCTGAAAAATGATAGACTGATATGATAGATACAATTTTAAATTTATTGTCTGCTTTTTTTGCAGATATCCTTATTAGATGAGATCCCTAGTGAGGAATTAAAGTGGAAACCTGATATCGGATGGTTAAGTATACTAGCTCATTAATGTGTAAGATAATTTTATTCTGTGAATTAAGTACATAATTTGTAATAGTTGCTATATATAGTTAGATTAGTCAAATAAAAATAATTTGTTACATATTGATTTATTATTGTTATTTGTTTTATAGATATGAGATAACTTTGCCATAGCTGATTTTGTAGAATTGCTAGAGATTTTTACCTTTTTGTGTCATTATCTCTACTGATATTTTAGTGCACAGTCAAATAAAAAGAAATACAGTCAGGAAATATGTATATTAGAAATAATCTATACTAATATAATAAAGCAGAAGAGTATTTTTTGTTTGATTGCTTATTAGTTTAAACGCGCTAATCTCTTGAACTAGTTGTCGGATCAGAAAAATTATTTTTGTATATGATAGTCAGATTCACAGGGAATAGTTGTAGGCTACACCTCTCAGCTAGACTTAAATATTGATTTTTGTTAAGTAAGTCGAAAAAAAGCACACCCTAATTGCTTTATGCGTATGCGCTGGTGTAATAATTTATGAGCATTATTATTAGGCATGGCATATTAATCCTTACGAACGAAAGTTACTTCATCATCAAGACAATTTTATGTAGATAACTTTGCCCTTTATAGCAGTTATTTGGACGAATAGTTTGAGAGATAATGTACAATTAAAATAATTTAACACTGGCTTCGTGTCTATGACTGTAGGTGTAGTGGCACGAACGAGCCGTGTGAGTTTTGACGCATAACCCTGGCCGCCCAATAAAAATATTGTCCATACCGAAGTGTTATAAATCATCAATCAGCGATTTCTTTTAAATTATACGCGAGTGAAACCGCGGGGCATTTCTAGTACTAATATAATAAAGCTGAAGAGTTTTTTCTTTGATTGTTTGTTTGTTTAAAAGGTATAAACTCTGAAACTACCAGTCGGATTCGAGAAATTCTTTTTGTATATAATAGCCAGATTCACGTGGAATAGTATAGGCTATATAAGTTCACGCTACGACCCTAAGGAGTGGAGCAGTAACTATGAACGTCAAGCTATTTGGCAAGCTGTAGGTAAGTACGGGAAGTGGAACAATGATAGGGCTAAGAGTTAGCGAGTTGTCGGCGTTCACGTGGAAAGTCTGCCTAAACAGATGTCTATGGCAAAACTTTTACGAGCACAAAACCAACAGTATATTGTGAGAATTAAATATAAGACACACTACAAAACACTTATAAATTAAAAAAAAGAAGAAGATGCCGATAAATTAATTCATTTCGTAAAATGAAGAGAGGAAAAGAAAATGGTATTTGGTATAAAATAATACAGTGTCAGCCTCTTCATAAACCTTGGTTTAGTGAATCTCATTTAAATCGACAATATATAAAGATACAATTAAGACTTCGTTCAGGGCACTATCCATCGGGAAAATTTGTATATCTCATGAGGAAAGCAGAGTCACCCAATTTTATAATATATGTGGAAAGATTGATGATGTGCATCACTTACTGATGGAGTGTGCCAAGAACAGGATCGAAAGGGAGTCGCTGGTGAATAGCATGAATTTAAACTGTCAAGATATAGGAGTTCTTCACAGCATTTTGGCAGAACCTTATTCAGATTATGCCAAGATGTATGACCTTGTAGTGCTATCTCGTCAGCGACTCTCCTGATGTGATGTTATAAAGGATAGGGTACAATGGTTTTGATGAAATTTTGTACAAAGGAAGTATAATATGTCATTTCTTAATTGATACAATATATGAATAATCAATCAATAATATGAGAAAAAATAAAATTACGGGATGAAAATCACTTTTGCGTAACAAACGCGGGCGGAGCCGCGGGTTACCGCTAGTTTAACATGTAAAACATTTACATACTCAGTATATTCTTCATTCTTATCTCACAAATTACATTAAGCAGTAAAAAAATACTATAAACATAATTTATGATATTTATTATATAGGTATATACAGATGGTGATATACATTATAATAGTTTATTGAAGGTTGCTGTTATTCATAAATCTAATAATTTTATATGTAACAAGATGTGCTATGCAGTTTCGCATTTAGATTTAAAATTTAGAGTTACTGATAGACGACAGCCCGCCCGCGACCCCCGATACCCTGCGCCGCGCCACGCGATTTTCCCCGCACGATCACTTCGTTATAGTTTAGAGTACTTTCTGACCTACATTGACTATAGTAATTGCTTCGCTTTTAAGGATCGTAGGTTGATGTTAGATAGTCTATAAAGATTATAGTAAATTGGCTATAAGATGCAAAAAGAAGTTTTGAAATCTGACTGTTAGTTTCAGAGATTAGCGCGTTCAAACAAACAAACTATTGAGCTTTATTTAGTATAGATATATGTATCATATATCAACAGTACAATACGGTCGTTTTACAGTTCTAGTATATAAAAAGAGTAATACGATACGATATATCGGTATTACCGATTATTTATCAATCGATATATAACGATTTGAAAAGTGCGCGAAGCAACGGTATTGCCCTTGCGTCGCAGGCAAGATAGCACATGGAACTAGCGGCGACATTGCCGTTTTAACTAAGTGTTATATTAGTCTAATTCGCTTACTTCCATAACTAAATGTCTTAGAGCAATATACAACATTGAGACCTCGCGAATCACTAAAGACCATGTTCCAGGAATTTAAAATCTTAAACTTTGACCTCCCAATACATTCTTGATAATATAATGTATATTGGTAAAACTTTGACAAGCTAGATTTTGTCAAAGACCAGCACAGTTTTAATACTAGAAATAGACATAAATTAGTCGTACCGTGTTTTAGACTTAGTAAGAGTAATAAAAGTTTTTTGAGTAATAGTTTTAGGTTCTATAATATGATCCCGAAACACATAACTGATTTGCCAGACAATGAGTTCAAGGAAGAGTGGATCATTATGTGAATGATAGTGATGTCAGGTAGTGACTCCCTCTCTGTGCATCCACTAAATTACTAATATGATTAATAACTGTAAATATTATTTTTCAGTTGGAATTTAAAAAAAAGATATGCCCGATCGAGTTTCTTGCCGGTTCGTCTCGTTGATTGGGGTGTTTTCCGAACCGGTAGTAGTGTTTGACATTCACAAGTGCCTTGTCGAGGCTAAAATGAATATAGATTTTTATTTTATTTTGATTGTTACGCGCCTATTCATACTGCTTTTGATTTTTATAAATACTACTTTTGAAATAAAAAAATATAAAATACCAACTTTTCAGTAAAAAGGATTATCTCCGGTTTTGCGCATAACAGAGATAAAAATGTATAGGAGGTTACATACTTTATTATTTATTACAAAACTTTCGATATCAGTATCGGTAATGCCGATTATTCACTACAATAATCGGTATCGTATCAGCAAAATTATGTATCGTTACATCCCTAAACGAAAATTTTATAGAAAGAAAAGTTCTCGAAGCTCGTTACATTTTTGTCTTTCCCACAGTACGGTTGTAACAGTTCTACATAAACTGTTAAGTTTACAATTAGTATCGCAGTTAGGCCAACGAGAATCGCTTAGTTTTGAATAAAACGCTGCGTACATATCAAGTAAATGTTTGTCAGTCGTCACCATTCTGTGAACTAAGTTATCCATTGTTGCAGCGGACAGGTCTGGTAATGCATAAGCGTTGCGCATGTTGTAAAGTTGAAACCAATGAGGTCTTCTGGTAGGAGTCAGGTTGGCTTCGGTCAAATTGTAAACAAAACTTTCGATATTCAATGGTTCCTGTAAATTAATACATTTGCACATATATATAAATGTATAGTTAGGTATCTCACTTGAAAGTACTGCAATGTAATTCTTTTTTTTAATTCTCTTTAGATTTAGCGTTTGGATACAATATCACTTTATGTTAAGTGAGGATGTGCAGTTGCCGGAAAACGTAGTTGCTTGGCAACACACTTTCAACTTGAGAGTGCCAGCTAATTGGTATGCTGTGGTTTCATCACCATGTTTTCTTTTACCGAAAAGTCCAGGCCCCATGGCAGGGATTCGAACTCGCGTCGATCGAAGCGGTCTCCGTACAAGCTACCACTAAGCCATCAGTGATTCAAATCTAATTAAACTTCACTAAGATTTCTAAAGAATCGGAAAGTATTATCTATATGTTGGCAAATTTAAGTTTATTTAAATTCTAAGGCCGCGGTGGTCGAGTGACGCCAGCAGAATATCGATTCGACAACCGCAAATTCAAGTCCTGGCATGTACCAACTATTTTTTTTTAATTCCCTTTCATATGCTAGTTTAAACTGGGAACTTTATCGCTAACGAGGGAATCTGAACGCCTGAGAAATGTTCTAGTAGAACCATCGTACTCGGGAAAAATACAGAACAGTGGATTTTTCGGCGTTTGAAATCGCCAATACGTCGCGTCATGGGCTTGCGTGGTGATTAAGCCCGTGCCTCCCCTCTGGAAGAGATCTCTTTGCCCTCTTTGACACAAGCTGGTACTGTTATTATTATTATGAAATAAGAAGTTATTTCCATAAAATAGATAAAGTTAAAAGTATGATAATTATAAATTATGCTGACTCTTGATTTACACTTCTTTGACTTAGAACCCTTACGTAAATTCATTTCATATGTATAAACTTACAAAGGTTGAGCTAAATGTAGCAATCTTGTAATTGACGTTATAGAAAGTATAACTGGTAGCGCTGCCTACTCCCCAAGCCACGTTGATAGGTGTCCCTTCAGGGTTATAAAATATTCTGAATTCATCGGGATGTGTGTGCCCGGTAAATTCTGCTTTTATTATGGATGAAAATCTGTAAATATATATTGAACGTAACATTAAAAAAATAATGTATATTTTTTCAATTAGAGATGACCGTTCAAACTACTATCCAAAGCGTGGGATAGAACGCTATGGCTCACCAGTTTCGATGATAAGGATAAGGTCAGGGCACTTGGAAACCACCAGATTCACAGTTTTCGAATATTCTTGTTAATTTGTTCTGGCAATAGTTTTCGTGTAGGTGCGTGCAGGTAGGAATAGGTAGAGAGGGAGGGGGTAAAAGGGTTACCGAAATGGTTGGCAATTGCAACTCTCTAATGAAGTCGGCCCAGACTTTGACTGTACACAGGGTAAATTCAATAATTCTAGATGGAAGTTATATAATGTACCTGTTTATAATTCTGTTGTATTCTCTAGTCCATGTATACGTAAGATCATGCACTCCTGGCGGTATGTGGGTCAGAATGTGAACACTTTCTCCAGCCAATTCAGCTTTGTATAATTCATTTATCAACCAGTCTAAATGTTTCTTGGCATCCAGTGTATCATATACAGTCCACCTGAAATTGCCTCGATAGATGGATCATATTTTTTTTCTCAATAGTGTTTATTTCCTGGCAACGCCATATCTGCGTTAATTCTTCATGGAAATTAATGAATCAAGTATCATTCAAAATAATTTTCGTTCAAAAATTGATTAAAAAACTGTTTCAATGGCAACAGCATATATTGATGCTAATGAAAATGTGTTCAAGGCACCATAAATTAACAATTTGTTTACCTAACATATAAGTCGTTATTATTTTGCCAAGCATTGCAAGCTTATGCTCCTGTAGCTGCCCCTCTAGATTTAGCGTGTTACCTTTATAAGTCAAATCGTCACTTAACATCATGTGCGATTGTGTTCTAAAGCAAAACTACTTATAAAGAAAAACTTACCAATTGTATTTATAAGCGACATTAGTATTTAGTGTGATTACTCTGAAACCGGGTTTTATTAACATTGAGAATTCACCACGCTCGCGCAATGTGGACTTAGCTTCTTCTGTTAGGTAAAAACCCCATTTGTCGACCAATGCCTCATAAAGCCAAGTCGTATTTAACTTATCAGCGGTCACCGAAGACGGCGCAAATCTGTTATTGAATATTGCAAATTAAAAAATGTGTATTTGCGCACATAAGAAGACATACCTTTTTACGTAAAATAACTTCATAAATTTTATTCCGAGTGCCAACATCATGAAGTTAGCTATCAATGATAATAATGTAAGTTTTTAATTATTTACACATCATTTTTACGTAATAAAAAATAATAATTTACATGTCGGCGCGAATAGTCAAAACAGGTTTTAATAATGTGTTCGGATTGTTTCGGAAACACTCTACTACTATCGCAGAAATCCATATAAATACGATCGACATTGGTGGCAAGAGAGAACCCGCCACGACCGCCCTCCTCTGCGGCAACTCAGCCTAGGTCCGATCCATCGGCATGGAGCCCTTGAGCCAAGCAGCCGCTCGAGCGATACAGTGGCTCTACATTCACTTGCTATTATAACACATAGGGAATTAGAAATTAGTGAGATCGCGACTTCATTGCATACTCGCAACAGTCCGAGCCGAGGTTCGGCCACTTTGGTACCCTCGGCACTTGTTGCTTTACTTTCGCGGATGAGTGCCTTAAGCGCTCGTCCCCAAGCCCATTGAAGCTGTATAAGCCGCAAAGGCTCTAGGGCCCCTAAGGCTAACAGTATAGTCATTTGGAAAAACAAAAAAAGCGGCACGAGACATTCTCGCTCGAGCTGTCGGATAGTGAAGACCTCAGTTATTATGGTATCATGATATTGCTCGATGCTGTAAAAATAACCATGCTCAGAAGAATTATTAATATGGTGCCGCCCAAGTTCAGGCGCCGCCCAAGTTCAGGCGCCGCCCAGGTCCATGTGCCGCAATTACCGTGCCAAAGTTCATTGGGCGCCATAGTTCACGACCGCCCTAAATGGCGGTAATAGGAATCGCAATACGCCCCTTCATTGTGCCTACTGTGTCATCAGAGGTGGGATCCTTCTCCACGACTCTTCTACTTATCGATGATTGAGATAACCACAGTATCTTACCATCTATAGACGGCTTCCTTGACCAAGTTCATCGGCCGCCATAGTTCACGCCCGTCCTTAATGACGATACTACATAATACATAATTATCATTGATGGTTAACTTCATAATGTCGCACCGCACATCCATCACACGATGCTCGCGCAGCTCTCAATTTTACCCTCTACTAAACGCCCAAACAGAAATATAACTTCAGTAATAAGTATGTACCAAAGAGTAATTATATATTTGTTTATATTATTATATGAAATAAAATCATGAACAGCACTACTCTGATAATTTTTTATGTTTTCTTATCATAATTTGAGAAATGGGGCATCGTTAATTAGAAGCGTTTTGACACTCTTGACTCTTGATCGTCCGCTGATTATGGGATTTGTGATGCTAATTTGCTTAAGGTAGAATATATAACGACACGACACTGAACACTGAATCTATAGACCGAGTGTCACCTTATACAGCAGAGACATCGAGCCAAAAGTTAACCAACCGGAAGACCGACAAATATTTCATCACTCTTCACTATGGCTCTAGAATCGCGAGGCCCTGTATCATTCTTCTGCTATGTGTCTAATCCAGCTCTGATTGTAGCCTGCTGTATATCTATAACTAGTTTTATAGATATTATAACTTGACTGTTATTTTGACTAATCTTTGGATATATCGGATAGCAGTACAATTATATGAAATAATGGTTACTCGAGTTATGCTTACTGGTTGGAAGGATGAGATTCGTGGTTACCGACTACTGGTATCACTAAGACATGGTCGCCAAAACTCTTTTTAATTTTATCGATAAAATACTGATTCATTTCATTTATTAGTTCGTATGATGTTTCCCAAACACCGTGATCAATCGTGTCTCCAATATAGTATAGTATGTCAATGTTCTGTAAATAAAAATGATTATTGTAGTTACCTGTATATAATTATATACCTAAAATTGAAATACCTCTTTTGTATTTAGTTTTATGTATAATATAGTTTAGAAAAAGTAAATAAAAGGATATGCATCAGTGGCCCTGGCCAATACACGCACAAATTTACCCGTCGGACGCGTCTCAGATCTGATCTGCGACCCGGTCTTTGGCTTCTGTCAGTGTAGGTCCTCATTTTATTATAAAATTATTTAATTTAATTTAAGGGATTAATTTCCTTACATTTTACGACCAATTTGTTGGAAGCTTGTTGCTTTAGAAATTTGTTCAAGTATAATTTTTTATCTTTGACTTTCCATAAACATGGTAAAGGCTTATAAAGTTAAATAAAACTTGTCCAAAACAATGTATTATCGCTAAATGTCATTTTATATGAAAAACAATTGTGTGCTATTCAAGGTGCGATCCGACGGGCATATCAGCCGCCTTGTCTTGACGCGTTCGAATTCTGAATCGATCCATTTGGTGCAATTTGGTATTCTTGAAATCAAACCTAGCGCACGATCGTGCTGTGGATCGAATAGGAACTAACTTCGATCGATTTTATTCGTTAGGATCCAAAAATTAGTACCTACTCTTGACGCAATCTAACATCTATGAATCGAGTTCGTAAATTGAAAATAAACGTCAAAATACACGATAACAAAATAACAACAACGATAACAAAACTCGTATCTTGATTTTCGATTCGGTTTGGTTCAAGAGTACGCTTGTAGGATAGGTTTGAATCGAAAATGAAATCGAATCAGAATCAAATTCGAATCAGTTTCAAGAGTAACCCCCTGTTCTTGTGCACACACGCATAATTGAATGCTCGGATCTGTCTGCCCCGTGCCCGATTCGTTGGTTTTGAGTACGGGCAGCGGGTATCTGTAGACAGGTAAATCTGTGCTCGAATCACGCCATACAAATGTAAAAATGTTCGTTTCTAAATTTATTTGGAAATTTTTACAGAAGATCGCAGCCAAATCTGCAGCGGGTAAGGTTTCTAGAGCTCCTTGATGAAGGGTGGTTCAAGATGGGCAACGAGGTGATTGATACCTATGGTATTATAAGCGTCCATTGGCTACATTAGCCGCTTACCATCAGGCGGGCCGTATGCTTGTTTGCCACCTTAGTAGTAAGTATAAAAAAAGCGTTTCTCGGTTAACCTATAGAACCGATTTTAATAATATTTGGCAATGTTAATGTTATTCGGAGATTTGTTATTTTTTCTCATAGCTACACTTAACAACCAGTAAAAGTAACAGGCAGTATATAAATAAAAAAGATACCTTGTGTGTTTCGGCAATTCTTTCAATGATATCGTCAAAGGCCCAGATTGGAGTGTCACATCTTCTGTAATCACCCCAGTATCCAGCTGGCTCTGCATTCCTAATGTCTCTTATTTCCAATGATTTTCTAATACTTTTTATTTTTGACACTGCGCTCATATCCAACATAATTTCACCGCTGACATTGAATATACTCTGTTCAACAATGGAGTCAACATCGTTTGAATGGTAAATACGATGTCGTGCTGGTCTTTGTCCCTTTCTGCAGCAAGTCGGTTCATCACATTCAGCGACGCCGTATGCTTCGTAGAGTGGGTCGAGATGAGCATCGGTGATGATGGCTACTGTTAGAGGTCTTGCGTCGATGACAGGCACCTTAAAATAATATTTTTTAGGTTAAAATTTATCAACCAGAATCATTCATTTTATTCAACTTCTTCGTTTTATTTACTGGTAACTGTATTCATTTATAATTCTGACAATGTCACGTTAATTGTTCCATAATCAAACTACATCACGTAAAATTACATAATATAGGACCAATTAACATAAGTTTATGAATTAAAACAAAAACGATCACATGACAGATCAAGTTCCCGTGAAAAACTATGATATATTTTTTCGCAAACTTTTTACAAAACTATCACTGCGTTTTCATATTCTATTATCTATGTTATGTCATCCTGTTCAACATCGATGTACTTTGCTGTAGGTACTCAGATAAAATAAAATCGGATTATTATTTAGTATTTAACACATTTCATTCAAAATATGTTGATTAAAGATAAAGTTTTATATTTGCTAAATCCAAATCTATTCTATATACTTACATACATTATCCAAGCCCGGTAAAGCTGTAAAGGCTCCAGGGCCCCTAAGGTCAACAGTATAGTCAGTTCGAAAAAAAAACAACGTCTCTCTGTCCGTTTTGTTCTTTTCAGGCGAAAACCACTTATCCTAATTACATGTTTTTATTTGAATTCATAACTATTTATCTGGCCAGGTTATAGGCTATATTTTGTAAGATAAAGTAACATACGATATAAGCAGTGACGATAATGGTGAATCAGATTGGAAAAAAGACGCTTTTGGGGTGCTAAATGGCTTACGCTGAGTAAACAATGCGAGATGTATCAAATTATGTTCTACATAATTGTACACCTTAAATATAACTACAAAAAAATCTACAACAGCATATATCTATCTTCTAAGGATCACCCACAATGAGCATTTTTGTCTCCCGTCTTTTGAGCAGGGACAGCTCGATTCGCGCGTGAGGTCGACCGACGGCATTCTGTAGTCCCCGCGAGCGGAGCCGCGGGCACAGCTATTTATTGATAAAACTGTTAGGTGCAAAACAAAATCACATGTAACAGTGTCAGCAATTTGGTTAGTCTTTTAAATCTGTTACAATCTCCAATATTACACTGTTTAAACTTTAACTATTATCGTAATACTGACTATGTCTGAAACGTTAAAACTATTGTAATCTTTTCGTCTGTTCCGTATGATAGGGAACTTAATTAATATTTCATGTAATCAACAGAAGCAAACCCCAATAACCGTTTAGATTCAATAATTTTTGTACAGACAGATAAACTTTATACCCAATTGTATATATATTTTGAATTATAATAAAACTCACCGCTTCTACTTCAAGTGGAGCTGGTAATTCAACTTGCCATTCAAATCTTGGGTCATTATAAGGACACGCATTTGGATTATCCGACACTTGAAAGATAATACCGCAAAAAGTTTCCCCTCTAGCTTCAGGAACTGTACGTATGATATACGTGAAAATAGGCTGAAATAATTGTTTTTGAAGTGAAACTTCTTATGCGACTTCCAAGCGTTAAACGTTAAATGTTAAACGTTTAATGTTTAACGCACATTATCGGTCTCTCCTCTTTGTGTGAGCCAGAGCGATAGAGTAAATATCGGTGTGTATGTATATTGCACACTGTTTAAATAAAATAGAAAATGTCTTTTAAAATGAAGTTTCACTTCTATCGTGTCTGAATCGCACACACACCTTTTTTTATAAACTAGTTCTTTATCGAATCAAATTGTAGGTAAAATAATACACGGGCGTAATTGCCAGTATTATAATATTGTTATTATAAATGTTTTTTTTACTGTCAATATTACTTCCTGTTAAAACTACTATTTATCTCTTAGCAGTAAATGTATGAAAGAAAACAAAACATTTGACCGTATTCAGAAACTATATAAACTCGTGTCCTCGTAAAACTGAGTAAAAACTCGTCACAGCAAAATTATTTATTATTATGGCAAGAATAGCACTTGACTAACCTAATAAGCAAACATCAATAATGAATATAGGGTAGATGAGTCGTTTTTTCACCGAGGGAGAATTATGTGATTTTATTAACATGGTTTTAACCGGCCACACGTTGCTGTGGCTCAGTTTGGTATTTCAAAGTTATATAAAAACAAGCGTGCATTCGAATGTAACATTGCTTAAAAATTTAAATCAATTCTGTGAAGTTTTTCGAAGATTGAAGATTTTGAAGAAACGAACATTTTCATTTTTATATGTAAATATGCAGATTTCTGGTAGGACTAGGAGATATAATAATATTGTAACGGCTTGAACATAAAGAAAATAGAAAAAAAAAATCATATTTCTCGAAATTTCCAGGAGCGTCCATAAAAATCGTGAATTTATCATAGTGCAGTCGTGTAACGTATAGTCTTAGGTTCAACGACACACACATAGAAAGTCTTATCGCTAAAACTGTCAGCAAACAATGGGCTATAAATTAAGCGTAAGTTGTTTACAAGATGTTAAGAGTTCCTGGCCCTTCCAGAGATTTCGGGATCGAGTCATTTAGATATATAAGGGAGCTGAGTTGCGAGACGCGGCAGTTATAAATTCGAAAGTGAAGCGACAACAAGAAGCGAAATAAGAGAGAAACAAACAGTGTTATTCTGAAAGTGCCTACAGGGTTATTCTGTGAGAATATTCGGTGGACAATTTATGCATGTGTTTTGTTCTGTTATTGTTTTCTTTTTTTTTATTTGTATTAGCTGAGTACGAATAAATTTGTTTTGAGTGTCACTACGGCATCTTATTACCCACGGACGTAACAATATTATATCACGTATATACCATATGATTGTTCCTTGGCGACAAATTTTCAACTAAAGAGTGATAAGTAAGGAAAGGCCTAGAAAAACCTTAACACAATCTGTTCATCAAGACTTACCAAGTTCAACGCTACAGCTCCTTTGCAAACATTATCACTCACAACCCCCAAGGAAGTGCATAAATTGGTTAAAACATTAATAATTTCTTCATCCGTTTGTCCGTCCTGTAATCCTTGGATTGCAGCAGCAAATACACTTCTACATGCAAAGCATTCAACAGACTGAAAATAATATTAAAATAAGGAAGTAATTATATATTATTTTGAATTGAATAGATACGTCTATTGGAACTCTGCATTTTAAAATAACTTTAAAAGTAATGAAGTTGCTAAAAATTCTAACATTAATCCCGCCGACAAAGTGGTAATATAAAATAAAAATAAAACTTAGGATACCTCCTTTACACGTAGAGGTGTTTTTTTTTTCCTCTATCCCATGGTGTGGGATGGCGTTGGATAGGTCGTTCAAAAATATTGTGGGTGTATGAAAACCATTTTTCGGTTCAAATATCCGTTTGCGAATTATGAAGCTTTTAATTTTTCTTATACTCAATTGTCCGCCTGCCCTGCCAGCTAAATGGTTGTTATTTTATATGTGACAAAATTCACGGCGATAGCATGTATAACGAAGTTAAAAGGAAAACTGTCACAAGTAAGTAGGCTTTACAAGTTAACAAGTAATAGTCGACCAACTTATAAAATGTACTTGGAGAAGTAATTTCGTACAAATTCCACTGAAAATAAAGCCCCTGTCTAAGTCTGCATATTGCAGCAACTACGACAGTACGACAGTACAAGCAACTACGGCATCGTAAACTGCGCGTGGACCGACAGGCACTTGGCAATTTTTTTTCCGGATATTTTTGATATGTAGTTATGTTCCTGGTGTTGTTTTTCCAAGGCATTTCTTTTTCTACTTTTTTTTTCTATGTGGAGTCATTAAGGAAAGGATTTAAATACGGTATAGGATCAGTCATGTAATTCCAAGTAGATATTCCATAAGTTGCTGTTGTTCATGGCATTACTTACCATACAACCTACTTAACATTAAAAGTGTCTTATATACACAAATTTTCGAATACGCAGCTAGGTCACCTGCGATATTTTTATGGGAAGCTTTGTCCCATCTTGTTCTTTGATTTTACAAGAGGTTTATAATTTAACAACAATATACCTTCCTACAAAGTAATGATATACGTTTAATGGTTTACCACATTTATATTTAACCATAGTAGATAAACAACTCACCATTCTACTTTGAGAAAAATAACCAAAAGATTGCTCCGAGGTAAAATCAGGCCTATAAAAGACTTCAAATAGACCTTTTAATAAATCATTATCATCCTTTGTTAATTCGTTTCTCATTAATTTTTTAATCACTTCGTCTATTTCACCTAAAGCAAGAACGTGAAAGTTAAGTATCTGTAGACTTGTAACTTTTTTAATATCGAGAAGCTTGGAGAAGGGGTATGGCTTTAATCATTAAAAAAAAAAAGAGTCACCCACCTAACGAAATCAGTTGAGTTGCATATGTGAAGCTGAAGATTATTAAAACTATCACTAGAAACTTCATTTTGATCTTATATTTTGTTAATACAATTCCGATGCTGTTTTAAACTCTACTATAATATGGTAAAAGTATACATGAGACAAAAATAAAACGTTTTCGATATTTATGCAACCGTATTGTTTGCAATAATCAATGTCGGCAATAATATCATAAAAGACAGGAGTGTTCCTCACGTTGTCGCCACACCATACATTAATTATTATTTAATCAGTATTTGAAGCATAATCAATGATCGATCAATTGTTAATATCTTTCAAGATAATAAAATTAATATGTAGGTAAATATTAAAAATAAGTATTCGATATGTGAGGTAAATTATTCCTTTTTATATTAATTGTTGATATAAAGCAAATTATAACATTTTCATGATGTTGCTAGAAAGAAAATATTCTTTTTTTGGTTTACCCCCATGACGTATGGTTATCAAAAAAAAAAACACAATATCATCAGAAAAAATATTTCTATAGTCCAAGGGACTGGAGCCGCAGGCACAAATAGTACCTACGAAATAACAGATGTGTACAAAAAGTGTATCGGTTTTCATGAAAACAAAGTCCGTCTCCAAGGGTAGAAAGATGAACAAAAATTATGTTCCCTTTTAAAATAAAACATGACGTATTTATATTGTAACATGCGACAAGATTACTTTTAGATTTTTTATAATCTATCTCTTATTGTGCTTATCCCTAATATGAAAACTCATTTTAAAAGCATTGCTTGGTTCGCCTCCCTTATGAAATGATGATTTAAGCGTTAAAGTCCCCTCCAACGACGAAAATGATAACGTAGCCCTTAGTGGGTTCAAAAACTAATTTCACTTCGATCCTCTGTATATCGAGTTTGCAAGGTACCCAACTCGCACTGAAACCCTTGATTCTGACATTTTCAACCGCGTTTTCTTGGAGTAGTCCATATTGGTAAGAGGCTTGTTACCACCATAGAATAGGTTATCCTTGTATAAAATAGAGTTGATTACCAAATTTATTGATTCGCGTGTCCTCTTTTTTGAAGTTTACAGAACTCTAAAATTTTTTATTCAGTCTTATCAAACATCAATTATTTCTTTATCGTATAATTCCGCTTGCGTTTATTCTTAATCTCTCCTGAGGCCATAGCCAATTAATTGCCTTTATACAATCGTTAACGCTCACAGAAGGAGAAAAATGAATAGAATGTATATATATATTTACGACAAAAATGTCAAATCCATACATTTTTTCGTTTTCTATCAGCGTTAACGATTGTAGAAAGGTATCTTGGCTGGGGCTTCTGATGTTAATTATATAGCAGGAGACATAGGCGTAGCCAGGATTTTGGTCAAAGAGTGGCCGTGGCTGTCATGCCGGCATGTGCTGACTTGCCTCTGCATGCTTCCTTTGAAGGACCCAATATTATAGGGAGGAGCTAAAACGTAGAGTGGGAGACCGTTCCACATCCACTTGGTTATCCCTGCTGCTGTGCCCTCTGCCATACCTAGCTACACACATTGCAAGAGATGGTAACATATTAAGCTTCAAAAAGGCAGTAGCTTTCAAGTACAGTTACAGGACCCATCAATAGGCACTTCACGACAGATATTTTATTTAGAAGACTGTAACTATCCAGATGAGTACTATAAAATACCCCAACACCATACATAGGTATCATCACAATTTTTAGGTTCTCCAAAACCTCAGCACAGCTTGGAAATTGTTAGCAATTACCGTATAGATAAGCAAACGGGGGAATTGAGGGTTGTAATTGTATTGTCACCCTAGAAGTTTCTACCCATAATCTTCTTGTTGGTTAATGCGATCGAATGGATCATGTGTTTACGTAATGGGGCGGAAAGTTAATATTTCGTTGAACATTACATCATAAAGTTGCTTTTGCCAATTGTCTTATGAATACAAGGGAAATCTAATAATTTTTTTTTTATAATAGCTCGGCACATTGACTGTACTGTACCTGATGGTAGCACACTACAATCCAAACACAACGACGACCACCAAGAGATCGTAATCCATCGGTGGTCGCCGCTGTCATGCCGGAAAATATAATGTAATCAATATAATAATAATGATAATGGCTATAGTTAGGTACACGTTTTAAAATAATGTAATTCAATAACTAAGCGGTGATTTTAATTAACTATAGGAGAATTTTGAGAATTTAACGAGCATCGTCATTGAGTCGCCTACCTCTCGATGTTTTATAGGTTACGCTTTGGAGATTGCGCTCAGGAGTTACACGATTTAATTACGCCCTTCTTGCTTCCACCACAGGACGACTAGACTTCGTGAGGGTTATTCACCCGTACGTAGTGGACATACCTCCGATTCGCACGAAACGTTTCGCTACGCCATTTATAATGCGTACAACTGTAAAATGGAATTCACACCCGACGTATGTTCTTCCGTCTACGTATAACTTAGGAGTCTTTAAGCGAAGAGTGAATAGACATCTGCTAAGTAAGCACGATCCATCATCGACCTTAACATTACTAAACATCAGGTGAGACAGATCATAAGCGTGCCTTTGTAAAAAAAAAGAATTCAATTTTCAATTAACCAAAATAATTGAATCGATGATATTGCCTTATAACAGGTGTGCTTTTATTGCTTTTCATCAATATGGCCATAGAGTAAAAATACCCAGAACGGCAGTAGCCACACACGGAGTGAAACCATTTCAAGTTAGCCTTTAAAGGCTATGTACGTCTCGACACCAGGGATGGTAGACGTACTAGGTTTCAGGGTATTGTACCATGCACCTGCTAAAAATTATACTGGTGCTGGGACGCAATAATACCAACTTTCAATATAGATTAAGGGCGTTTTGTTCACCAACAAGCTAAAAAGTGTCGTCTGGGACGGCACCGACGATTTGTACCAACTTTTTTTCAAACACCAAATTTTAGCGACATTTATACCAGGATTATTGTGCCATTGTCTACCATCTCTGCTCGGCGTGTCAGTGCTAAAAATGAAGTCATAGTCCAAACAGCTTCCGCTATTTTGACAAAATATGACTTATTGCGCAGTGAAAAAATGTCACAGCTCATCACATAATCACCAGAAACATTTAAATATCCTATTGCATGGCAAATCACTACTCGGCAACTTATTTTCTTAAGTCAAACATAAGCAAAAACCGTACCTACCGAATAATAAAAATAACAATAACACTTTCTCCAGTTTAAATAAAGTTTAATTAACGTTGTAAAAAATGTAAATGTACGTAAAGTTTATTTACAATGTATAAAGCCTTCTGAGTTCTTCACATCTCTCACGTTCCCACAAAACAGTGACAACAGTTTTGCACAAATTATCGAGTTTACAATTTGTGTCGCAGTGCGGCCAACGAGAGTCGCTCAACTTTGAGTAAAACGCTGCATATAAATCAAGGAGACGCTTATCTGTTGTTACCATTCTCTTAACCAAGTCATCCATAGACGAAGAAGAAAGATCACGTAGTCCGAAAGTGTTTTTCATGTCATAAAGTTCGAACCAATGAGGTCTTCTATTCGGCGTCAGATTTGCTTCGGTTAAATTGTAGACATAGTTTACGATATTAAGAGGTTCCTGTAATTTATTGATACCTTATCAGTAGTTTCCTTTTTATTTTAATAGTCATATTGAAGTACAATTAATGTATTAAAACTTCGAAATCAATTTATTTAACTAGTAAAAAATTACGTGTACCTTCAGAAAGTAAACTATCAGAAAAAAATATGTTCTTTAAAAATTCTTTTTAAATACATATTCAAAATCAGCGGGATTTCAAATATCGACCATTCGTGCGTACTGCGTACGAAGTCTGGTCGTCTCACACACCAGTAGGCCAATCCGACGAAGATCACAATTATGGAAATCTGGACTTGCATTAACCGTGCATAATGTAAATGTATTCTATTTCATTCTCTCGTAAGCTAAATCCTACAGATGTATATGGTTGTCTCTTTTTACTGCCGCTATTTCGTTCCATCGAGTTTCAAATCACAACGATGCTAAAGAAGTTTTCACTTCAAAAACGAATTTGGTTATGGAGATAATTAAACATAGCAACCGTTATTTTTTGTGTAGGACTAATATTTTTGTTTTTAGTATAGAAAACACTAACTGTGCCCGCGGCTCCGCTTGCGTGGACTACAGAATGACGTCAGTCAAGTGTACGCACAAATCTGGCTGCCAGCGCTCCCGTCCAAAGCGGTCGCCCGCCGGTTATTTTAAAGACAAATATGGTTATCGTGAGCGATCCTTAGAAAATAGACATATGCTATCGCAGACTTTTTGTGGGTCTTTTTTTAAGATCAACAAATATGTTTCACATTAATTTGATTCATCTCTTATGGTTATTCAGCTTATGCCATTTAAGTGCCCCAAAAGCGTCTTTTTTCCGAATAGATTCACCATTATCGTGACTGCTTATTTATCTAACAAAATATGTCCTATAACCTGGTCAGATAACATAGCTATGAATTAATTAAAAATCCATGTAAATCGCATAAGTGGTTTTCACGTGAAAAGAACATAAATGGACAGACAGACAGAGAGATGTTGAGTTTTATAATATGTATAGGAGATATAGATATAGAAGTCATTGGTATTATTAATCTAATAGATTATTATAATTCTATAGTGTTAATACTTACAAAAGTTTTAGAATCGATTGTAGCAATTTTATAATTAACGTTATAGAACGTATAGCTCGTAGTGCTGCCGCCTCCCCAAGCCACGTTGACTGGTGCGCCTTGTGCATTGTAGAAAATCTTAAACTCATCAGAGTGTGTATGTCCATTGAATTGTGCTTTTATTGTTGATGAAAATCTGAAATTTACAACATAGCACAATTATTTACGTACTGAGGTGTCCATTTTTGGATCGTTCTTCACTTTTTTATTTCATTTAGCTTCATTTTTACTATTTTCAAACGAGTCAAAAGTCTTAAGCCAAGAATGTTTACTATTTTAGCATGTCAATCAATATTCGACATCGTTAATTTTAAATTACTCGTGATTAGTATTTGACTACTAGGTATTATATATCGAAAGTTATCGAGGTATGTTTTGTCAGTTTCCCTCCGAAAAACATCGGATAATTGGAATAATAATTAGAATAAACAATATTCCCTTATATTCGTTATATAAATTCTAACAAATATTCCATTTACCTGTTAATAATTCTGTTATATTCTCTCGTCCATGTATATGTAAGATCGTTTACTCCTGGTGGTATGTGAGCCAGAATGTGTACTTTCTCTCCAGCCAGTTCTGCTTTAGTCAATTCCTGGACCAACCAATCTAAATGTTTTTTAGCATCTAATGGATCGTATACCAACCACCTAGAAATATCATATACAGGCATAACTAATTTAACTTAACACAGGTTTAATATTTTATTAATTTTGTAGTGTACATTCAATGAAAATTGTATTAATGTTTTTAGCGGGATCGCTACTTCGCTACTTCTCCGGAGTTATCTATCTATCGGTAACCTATAATCACGTACACTTTTTAAAGCCGACGAGTAAACTTTCTACTATAAGCAGAATAAGGTCGCAAGATTTGTTATCAGACAACTTCCACTTACCTTAATCTGGTATGAAAAAATAGACAACAGACTTTAGTAGATATACTTAATTTGAATAGTGTTTTTGAAATTGAAATTTTGAAATAGAGTTTGTTTGGATTTACCAGTTGGATCTGTAAGCGACGTTATTATTAAGCGTGATGACTCTCAATCCAGGTCTAACTAAAATGGAATATTCACCGCGCTCACGCAGCGTAACCTTGGCCTCTTCGGTCAAGTAAAAACTCCATTTGTCTATCAAAGCATCGTAAAGCCAAGTAGTATTTAATTTCTCTCCTGTCACCGAAGCTGGTGCAAACCTGTGACATAATAACCGCATTATATATTTTATTGTATTTATATATAATTAAAATTACTTAGTATAGGAATAACCGCCAACAAACATTGTCTAGCATGGCTTTTAAAGGCACATCATCTTCATCTTAAATCTTATAGAAGTTTAAACGCGTCATGCAATGAGTCGGTGTAATAACTTCATAAACGCTAAAGATAAAATGATACAGAAGTTCAAAATAAAATACTAAGGACTTGCTTAGACTTTCTTGGGCTCAAAACATAGGTACCAAACTAAGCAGTATATCAGTCTATGTTAAATTACATATTATTTTCGAATTTTGATTAACAGATTGCGAAAAGCTCATCCGTTGATAAACTTTTTTTTTTTTTTTTTTTTTTCGAACTGACTATACTGTTAGCCTTAGGGGCCCTGGAGCCTTTACGGCTTTTACAGCTTTACCGGGCTTGGGGGCGAGCGCTTAGGGCACTCAGCCACGAAAGCTAAGCAACAACATCCGAGGGTGCCAAAGTGGCCGAACCTCGGCTCGGACTGTTGCGCGTATGCAATTAAGTCGCGATCTGACTAATTCCCTATCCGTAATTCGATCTAAACTAACTATACATATATACATGTTTCTGCCCCCTGGGAGGAGGGAAGGAACATGTGTATGTGTATTTAGTGGTCTGAAAATTTTTGTCTAATCTAACTAGGCAAAAAAAGAAAAAAAAAGGTCCCTTACAGAACCTATGTACCTATGTGTGTTGTGCATGTGTGTATAATGCAGTGTCATGTATGGCTGTGAAAGCTAGTGATTGTAGAGTCACTTGTATCGCGCGAGCGGCTGCTTGGCTCAAGGGCTCCATGCCGATGGATCGGACCTAGGCTTGAGTTGCCGCAGAGGAGGGCGGTCGTGGCGGGTGGATTGATAAACTTATTTTTGGCGTAACAAAACACAAATGACTCGAAAATTTTAATAATGCAAATTTATTTTTCTATCTACCTTTAGTTTTTTTGTCTTTTTATTATTTTAATTTCATTCATACGATGTTTCTTTATAAAACGCTAATTTCTTTTACAAAATTAAAAAAAAAATGGGTAAAGAGAACTCGTGCTCTGAGGGTTCGTACGTATATGTTTTGCAGAAATATTGTTTTTATAATAAATTATTCTTACATTCTCTGCTGTAATACTCTTATGTAATTAACAGCAAATAAAAATTGGCGCGGAGTTTGAGTTGCATCTGTCATTTAGATTAAATATAGTGTCATTTTTAGTTAGATCATATCTAGTGTGTTTTGCGAATTTCATAATGGACAAAAACATCGAACAAAGAGTTTGTCTTAAATTTTGCATCGCCAATGGAATTTCGTGTTCGGAGACACTGAAAATGTTACAGAAGGCTTACAGTGAATCGGCTTTATCAAAAACACGTGCTTATGAATGGTACAAAGCGTTTAAAAGCGGTCGAGATATACTGGAAGATTTCCCTCGCCTTGGTAGGGCATCAACGTCTTCAACTTCAACGTCTACTTTAGCTTACACTCATTGTAAGATTCAAATGCACACCTTCGACGTTCGTATGTGAGGGTTTTCTCTGAACTGCAAACTTCAAAAACATTTGGCAGTCGTGTGTGTATTGATATAATAACTTCATAATTAATTAATTTTATAGTCCAGGCGTATCAGTATTTTTAATATGGAAACATTTTATATATAAAAAATATGTTACGTAGTTTTACTTAGTGTTTTTTTAATCATTCTTGCTGTTTATGGTGACTTACTGGTTGGTAGGTTGAGATTCATGGTTTCCAAGAACAGGTATAACGAGGACTTTATCTCCCAAAGTTTTCCTTATTTTGTCAATCACATAAAGGTTCATTTCATTGATCAAATCGTAAGATGTTTCCCACATACCATGGTCAATAGTATCTCCGATATAGTATAGCACATCGATATTCTGGTTACATAAATACATTTTAGAATTAAATATTCAGTATTTTTTAAACTTTCTTTTATGGTTTACCTAAGATCAAATTATAACGAAATCAAAATATAAAATTATAAAATTTCGATATTAACCATTTTTATTAGTAACTATCAAACTATCGCAACTTCACTCGCGTTAATTATAATTTTAATAAGAATACAATATCTCAGGGAGAACGTAGATTTATATCACTGGAATCGGGTCAGTAGTTCCAGAGATTTCTACACACGTTCACAAACTTTACCACATTATGATAGTAAGTATATATGAAAAAAAAATTGTTTGTTATCAATCCGGAATGAGCGAAGTTCTGTTAAAATAATATTATACACAATGATATTCTTATTATCTATACTAATTCCATTAAGATAACTTGTTTTACTCATTTTCAATATTATGGTAAAATATGAATCGAAACGTAGCGCGGCGACAAACGTTTTCTAAGGCAAAAATTTTCTGTTGCCACCAAAGTCTGAGGAGTATCCGAGAGTTTAGCTGATTCTTTAACAAAAACTTATTTCCAGCAAAATGTAATAACATTTTAATACAAAATGTTAGTTCATTCAAAATATGGCGTAGGCCGTAGACAATTCGGTATAATCTTTTGATGGCACGTTTGTAAATCTCTCGGTCAGTTTAATTGATACTGACAAGTAGTTTATTTTATGAAACATTGCCTTAAAGCGTTTATAACTTTATAGTAATACATTTATTGTTTTTACCTTGTGAGTTTCGGCAATTCTTTCAATAACGTCATCGAAGGCCCAAATAGGACTGTCACAATTTCTGTAATCTCCCCAATAACCAGCTGGTTCCGCATTCCGACTCATGAATCTACTCTGGGACATCTTTCTCATATCTCTCATTTTTGGTGCTACGTCCAAATTTAACATTAACTCTCCACTGATATTAACAATACTCTGTTTAATTATAGATTCGTCTATATTTGATTGGTAGACGTAACTCTGCGAAGATCTCTGGCCTTTTCTACAACATACTGGCTCATCGCAGTCAGCCACGCCAAATGCTTCGTAAAGTGGGTCAATATGAGCATCCGTGATGATCGCAACTGTCAGAGGGTTTGCATCATCAATAGGCACCTTAAATCAATACGTTGTTAGTTTAATTATCTACAACCATACTTATGGAGATTAAGAAGTTTTAGAAATGTCCATTGAGCTATTATGTACTATATTAATACTTTAATGGAAATGCCTAAGTTAATGAAGAAATACCGAATAGTCTAAGAGTATTTATATATATTTCTATGCCTTTTGTATATATTTTTATAGTGACGACATTGTCCCTGGTGGTAAGGACTGTACAATCCAAAAATAATGGCGACCACCGAGAGATCGCTTATCCATCAGAGGACATCGTTGTCATGCCAGCCTGCATAAATTTCTTTTACGTTACGTTAGAAGGACCCAATATCGTGAGAAGGAGGGTACACCCTACTCGGGATTTCACGGTACGGCAAAGATAAAGCTTTGGTCAAAAAGCGGACGTGTCGCGACGTGAGCAGTTGTAATGTACTAGTTAGTATACACACAGGACCGTCGCGCTCGGCGCTCGACTAGCCGTCGCGTTACGTCGCCGTCGCGCCCGGCGGGAATACAACAGGAGTGCGGCCGGAACGGGGTACGAGCATGGCGCGGGCTTGACCTTACATATTGTGTTCTATTAGTGTTCGTTTTAAAATTCATACAGACAGCGGGATGGGAGCTTGTCATGCCCGACGTGACGCCCGCGTTGTATTTAATTACAAAAATTGACGTCTGATTTGACATTTTATTTCAAAATGCTCGAAAAATCACACCGAATGCGGCGGGTCGACCAGCGTGACGCTGACGGGAACATCACGCTCGCAGTGTGACATCCACGTCGCGTCGCCATCCCGCCAGCGTCGCGTCCCCGTCTCGCTCCTTCCGCTGTTTGACCAAACCTTCAGGACATTGAGAACTTTGTACTACCATATCTGCATATGTAGGTGGAAAATTAAAGATCATCCAAAAATGTAAAATTTGTTAGCATTTTTAAACAACTTACTGGGTCCACTGTGACTGGGTCAGTCAATTCAACTTGCCATTCAAATCTTTGGTCGTTGTACGGGCAAGAGTTGGGGTCATTTCCTGATTGGAAAGCTAACTTACAGAACGCTCCTGGTGTCGCATTAGGAGTGTTTCTCACAATATATGCAATAATAGGCTGTAATCAAAATAAAAGCGATTTTATCATGATGTATAACGGACTATTTCATCACATTACTTAGAGGACACCTAATTATATAATATTGTTACGTCCGTAGGTTAGTAAAATGCTCTGTATTGCGATGAAATAATTTATTTTCACACAAGAATACTGTGTACTTGATACAAACACTATTCACACTTCACTAGTCCTTGGACTAGTAAGTAGACACAGTTCTATTATACTGCATTACAACTCTCTCAGAGATCGCTTTCAGTTATCGCTTCTTATTCGCTCCGACTAAAACTGTACTAAAAGAAAGTTCAAAGTAAAGCTAGTTTGTGAATTTCAATAGTTTCTTAACTGGTTTGTTTCAATCTACTTGATCACTATTACACCGTTTGATTTGTTCCTTGTTCCTGGTTTCAAAACATTGGTACACTAATAATACAAAAGAAAAATTGCGCTTATGTCGTCACGTGACGGCAGGTCACGTACTTTCCAGGTATTCGCATTCCTTTGTTATACGTATCGTAACAATACTATTGTAAATTTACATATACTATAATTTATACCCCGTGGGGATCAGTTAAAGCGTCTAAAGCAAAGGGGATTGACTCAAGCCAAATATTGGCATGCAGTGGCGTGAATAAAGAAGACATTTATCTACTCACAATGTTCAGCTCAACAGCCCCTCTACAAACCCTATAGTTTTCAATGCCCAATGAAGTACAGAGAGTAGTTATTATAGAAGTAATTTCTTCGTCAGATTGTCCGTTATGTACACCTTGTATCGCAGCGGCAAATACACTCCGGCATATAAAGCAGTCAATTGTCTAAAATCAAATAATGTTAAATAAATTTTTGTTAAATCTTGTACAAAAACTAAACTATTAAATGAAAACAAAAAATCCGCCTGCAAAATCACTTGACAAAAAAGAGAAAAGTAGTTATTTATGAGTAAGAGAAATGTATAAAATTTTGATTGAGCAATGTAAAGTGCACCATGAATTGTTTTTTTCTTTCTTTGATATCTACTAAATCAAACATTAAAATATATTTCTATAATATAAACATAATTTTTCATATTATAAAGTATTGCATGCCTCCTACAAAGTCATGTAAAATGAAGCACAAGTGCGGTTAGGTCTTGCGTTCTGAAGACTATTTAGATTAAAACTTTAAGTACTTGTGGATCGATGTAAAAATTTATCGTCTTGTTGCTGGTAAAAATCTATTTATATACTCAACCCTTACAACGTTTAAAAAAATATTGCAATAATAATGTGAAAATCTTCTATACATATTATAAAGCTCAACATCTCTCTGTCTGTCTGGTCGTTTATGTTCTTTTCATGTGAACACTACTTATCCGATTTACATGTTTTTTATTTTAGTTCATAGCTATGTTATCTGGCCAGGTTATAGGATATATTTTGTAAGGTAAAGTAACATACGAAATAAGCAGTGACGATAATTGTGAATCAATTCGGAAAAATGACGCATTTGGGACCTTTAAATGGCTTAATCTAAGTAAACCATAAGAGATTATATAAAATTATTGTTCTACATAATTTTAGATTTTAAAAAGACATAAAAAAGTCAGTGATAGTCTCGTATCTCTATCTTCTGAGGATCACCCATAATAAGGATTTATGTCTTCCGTCTTTTGCGGGAGCAGCACGATTCATGGCATGGATGGCATTCTGTAGCCCACGCGGGCGGAGCCACGAGCACAGCTAGTAATTATATAAAGCAGAAATATTTTTTTTACTATATAATTTTTATCTGGTTTAAACGCATACAAAACGTTTCCCGAATATGCAAAGTTGTTCAGAAATATGTAGGTACCGTTTTCATTCTTGTGAACAGTTGCCCAAATATACGAGTATGTTGTTAATTGAAGTATATAATTAGTGAAGCAATGATGGCTCAGTGGTAGCGTGTACGACTTCGCGTCGATTGATGTGAGTTCGAATCCCTTCAATGAGCTCAGGCCTTTCGGCGAAGGAAAACATCGCGAGGAAACCATAGCATGGTGGTAGGGCTTTTTTTAATGCCCGCGTGGCTAGCTACCAAAATCTGTCGCCAAGCACCAATAGATGTGTACCGGCAGCTGCACTTGACAGCCAGTCTTCCACATTAGGTTTAGCGTATTATCTTCTTGGGCCACATCGTCACAACATCAGGTGAGATTGTGGCTAACCTATAACGATAAAAAAAGGCATTAATATTATATTTTCTACGTCTGTATATCTAATTGTAGCTGATAAGGTGCACAAGTGTAGTGATTTGACACCTGTGACTTTTAAATTTGTATGATCGTGATTAGATACGATATGTATTTAAAAATTAAATTAATAATCTGTACGTATTGACATATTCTGTAGGTATACAAAACTAACCTAGTGAACTGAACTGTATTCGATATAATTATAGCCATTATAGGTAGGGTAATCTAACGTAAGTCGAGCGGTAGGCAAACTTTCGTACCATCTTTACAGAAAGCCTTTCAGCGTATTTTCACCTCTGTCTAGCAGCACTGAGTTTACTAAGAGTACTAATGGAGCCCTATAACTTCTAGTTTTTTAAGTTTAGAAGTTAACTTCTTCCATTTAGAAGTTATAGGGATGCAAAGTTAAGAAAATTCGACACTGACTGATTCATGATTATCAAAATAGGATTACTTTCCCAATACCTAGAGAGCTGTTTGGCACAGAGATAGGGTTTAATACCCACATAAAGAGAAAACTAACAAAACTTGGAATTTCGAAGATCTGGCGTATCTGATGTGAAACAAGCCAAACCCAGCCAAACTATTAAAAATATCGAAATGCTACATTAGTAAAATTTAATAATGTGATGATGTTTTTATGACGGCACATAAAAATCGAAGGTCTGGAGTACCTCATGTGAAACTTGAAGAGCTCCGGAAAACTATGAGAGTTATAGAAATGCCGCCTTAGTAAAAGTTATTCAGTCTGATGAGTGTCTTTAATGGTTTATTAAAATCTAAGATTTAAACTACAAATAGATGTAAAATCCAAAAAAAAAAACATGCCATCTCAATCGAGACGATGAGTCTCGATGATTTCTCTATAAAAAGTAGTAAAATCTCATAAAAAGCCAAGTCTGGATCTACTGTGCCCAATATGAATCTAAACTATTTTAATGAATTAAATTACTTGATTACTCGGATTTATTAATTTGAAATTGTCAAAAATATACCTACATTTTATTATTTAGCTACTTGTGCAAAATAACGAATTCGTACAATTAGACACATTTTTGGAACAATATAGCTATTTCAATATGTAAATATTAGTATTAGAATTAGAATAGAAATAGAATTTAACAGATTCTTTAGCTGGGCAAAGTGATAGCAGTTTCTCTGATGGTAAGCACAGTACAATCTAAAAAACACGCGACTATCGAGCAGGACTTCATCAATCGTCACTGACATGCCTACAGGCCTTTTTCTTTTTTGGCTAGTTAGTTTAGACCAAACTTGATAGATTGCCAATACAGGCAAGGCAAGGCAAGGCCAAGGCAGAAACATGTATAGTTATTTAGATCGAGTTACGGATACGGAATTATACAGATTGCGATGTTTGCATAAAAGGCAACGGCCCAAGAATTGTTGCTACGCTTTCGCAGATGAGTGCCTTTAGCGCTCGCCCTCAAGTCCGGTGAAGCTATAAAAACCTGAGGCTTCAGAGACCTTAAGGCTAACGATATAGTCAGAGAGAAAAAATACAAATCACTCGGTAGCTGGATAGACACAGGCTAGTCCAGAAACGCGACAAACCAGAAGTAAGTCACTGTGACTAGTTGATCATCATATCTCATGTTCATTGTGAAGTTATCTACGCTACCATCCAACTTCATTATTAGATATACCTACCTACACTGGCAAATCCCGTAATGCGACAAATCTAAATGCGCCGTTCTGGCAGCTGTTAATCTTGGTGTGTGGTGGTAGCGATCCAGTCGGGCATTTCAATAAATATTATATAATCGCATATCGACCAATACGTATTGTATTTATGATACGTCATTAACTTACCATTCTGCTAGCAGAATTATATTCTATCGGTTTAGCCGAAGCATGTTCCGGTCTATGAAGAACCTCGACTAAATCATTTATAATTTTCTTATCATCCTCTGTTAATTCATTTCTCATTAACTTTTTGAACAATTCCTCTACATCACCTACAACATTTAAAAACCACTTTTAATGTTTATTTTACAAACCGAATATAATAAAATGTATATTTTGTTTACCTAATGCGATTAGTTGACTCGCGAATGTGCTGCTTAATATCATAAACACTAATACAAACAGCCTCATCTTGGCTGACAAGTTGAGCATTGAAAGATAAACACGTATTCCACTTTTATATATAATCACTTAACACGCGTAATCTTTTGAAGGGCAATTGAAATATTTGTTAATATTTGATATAGGTAAGAGTTGGTCGTGTATGATAGTTTGCTATTGTGTAATACGCAAGTAGATAAAAACGTTTACAAGATAGCGATTTCCCATAGTTCAATGCACAAAGAAGTTTTACGATTAGAATGCGGGAGTACCTAGACAATTATTGGAAAATTATTTTAAGTAAATACTTTATATGTTGAAAATAATACTCGTGAATTAATATTTATTCATTACAACACCTATAAAAGTAATATAAATATGTTTTAATCTAAATAAAAAACATTATGTTAAAACTATTATGTGCCAAGTTAACTTTAGTAGAATTACAGTTATGATTTTTCTTCAGCATGTATAATTTTGAAGCCACAATTTCAACGCTTAGTAACAATTTTTGAGTCATTTATCACAAGATAACACTCAAATAAGCATATTCGTTGCACGATGACGTCACATTTTCTGTATGTCGTTCCTGTTCACGTGACTAACAGAAAAAAAAACTTTTTCGGTAACAAAAATTAAATTCCAGATTTGTTTTGTTTCAGGCTTTTTATCGAAAGATCAATATCACAAAACAATGAACATTAATTTTTAAACATACTGTCAACTATATTATCATGCTTCTGACAGGTTCGTAGCCAAACCATTCCAATGCCTTATCATTTACAAAATTGTACAAAACCTGGTAGGTACCTCAGTTATGGCGTAATAATTTATAATCGATCTTTAACCAGGTGTTTTTGCAAAAGCTTGTTATAATAGTATGTGGTTATAGGTACTTTACGCATATTTTTTATATTTATCTACGATAATGCAGGTACATAGATTGCCTACAAATCAAACATTGTAATATATTATTTTCTACACATTTAACTTATTATTTTTACTTTAAAAATATTTCGTGTCGCAATGTGTTTGCGTAAGTGTGACGTAGGTATTTTTAGAAGTTCTATTAGTATAGCGCATTTCATCGTACCTACACTTTTAACAAGGATTGTATCTACTGCTTATCTCTTCATGGCGCAAACAACAAAAATGAGACAATTTGTATATTTATCTATACATATTATAAAAGTCAACGTCTCTCTATCTGTCTATCCATTTATGTTCTTTTCACGCAAAAACCACTAATCCTATTTGCATGATCTTTCCTTTATTTCATAGATATGGTATCTGGCCAGGTTATAGGATATATTTTGTTACATAAAGTAAAAAAAAAAAGTAACATATGAAATAAGCAGTGACGATAATGGTGAATCAATAGGGAATATGCATGTAGTTTAAATATGGGTCAAATCTTTTTATTTGGAATCTTTATTACTGTAGAATTACACCTATAAAGTTCTTTTTATTTATTTGCTTTTTGTTTATAGGTTTCCAACAATAAAAATTGTTAAAAATACGAGGGAAATTTTAAATCGCAAAACGCAACGCTATTGGTCAAATCGAATCGTGACGTCCAAGTACTCATTAAGTTGACACGAAAGCGAAGTAACTGTGTGTTTTATAATTTTGCGATTGTATTTAAGTTTCATCTTTATTTATTAGTCTAATTAGTAAGATATTTTTAGAATACAGATTGGGTATCATTGGTCGAGTATGTTCGGCTAGATCACCCTATGATAAGCGACTACCAAATAATTTGGCTAAATATAACTGTAATGTAAGACAATATATATATATATGTATTTTATAGTAGCACATCTCTGTTCCTGATGGTATGATCTAAAAACAACAGTGACCATCGAGATCTATGGCAATCTATCGATGGTCGTCGCTGTTATGGCTGGAAACCTCTTAGCAGCTGGATTGGCTCATCCCGAAATGTGATATACCAAAAGAGAGACACTGGGACAAGTTTATCAGCATGTGTATGGTGGTCACTGGATACACAATGGCTGATCCCGAAACTCGACACGCCCAAGTATGCCAATTTAGCGGATGTTACACCTGGTGTATGGTGGTTGCGATCCAGTCGGTTTCTTCCCTTAGTAAGGTTCAACAGGATAATTTTATATTAAATAGGAAATAAACCTGCAAAATATTTTATTGTGCACGTCTGAAAGTCTGTATGAATCTTCTCCATTATGTTCTATCACGTGTTCTATACTAGAACGTCTATGAATTATAAAAATATGTTACACTATTTTTATTCGTTTTTCAACAGGCCAATATTTCTAAAGTCTAAACTACATAGAACATATATATACATACACATAGAAATACACTTTAGGTATCAGGTGTATTTTTAACTTATTTTTACACATAGATACACTACAGTACTTATAAAATGATTTTCCACTTCCATCTTTATCGTAATTAGTTATAAACCATAGGTAACAATTTTTAGATAAAACGAATAAAGCTCTCTATGCTATATAAACAAAGAAACATTCACTTAACTATATAAAATAATTTATATTTTTCTTTTTTAGTGTATAAATAAAACAGTTAAAAGATATTTTTTATATGATAGAGAATATGCTTAGTTCTTGGATGAATTATAAATGGCACTCCTAGCGTGTATTTTGTTTAATCGACATGCAGAATTTCACAGACGGCGTTTTTCGCGAACAACAAGTCCAGAAGTCTGTCAAGAAGTCAACAATAAGTAACTTAATCGTAAACAGTGACTTGGATCTACTTCGTTCAGAACAAGGCGCGTTATATAGCAATTACTGCTATCTCAAACAATCACGCAAGCTACACCGAACATGTGCAGTTCTTATTAAAACTAGCACAAAAACTCGCTAAACTATATCACAACCGCAGGATAACTTTTCTCATCAATCAAAGCATCATCATCTCATCAATAATGCCCTAATAACTGGATTGGCTATTGTTATTAGCACAAAAATCCCCTTGCAGCTGTAAAGCAGCCATGAACCGCAAGCAATGCTATGCTGCTATGGGAAAAAATGGAAATCTGTCTAAGCATATTGCCCAACAAAAACCCTACAATCTCAAGTTTTTGGACAAAGAAACAATGACTGACTTTTTGAGACTAGCATGTCGATGTGCTAAAACCGATTACTTGAAAATCAATGGGAAGAAAATAAAATGGTTGAAAGAGACTGGTTATTTTCGTTCATGCATAAATATGACGTTAGTGTAAAAAAAACCTGAACAAAGAATTAGGGTTACATCATTAAAAAAAGGAATTTAGACAAAAGAAACACAATTTAGAGATTCTCATAAAAACGCATCCTCCTTTTACGTCTACCGCCACAGTGCAGAGGTACCACAAGGTGACAGCACAGAAAGGCTAAAAATAAAAACATTTGGAAAAATTATCGTCGAGAAAAAGGATCATTGATAACAACATGCTGTGTAGTTTTATGTATTTCAGTAACCAATCATCCTTGGCTGGTAAATCATCGAGATGAGGGAACGTCGAGTTCCATCATTACGAGTTTATTAGACGAAACCAATAGCTCAGAATCCCACTTAACGAACTTTTGAGTGTTTACTTGGATTCAAGTTTATACTTTGGTTGATATTGTTACGGCTTGAACATAAAGAAATGGAAAAAAACAACATCTTTCTCGAAATTTCCAGGACCGTCCGTAAAAATCGTGAATTTATCATAGTGCAGTCGTGTGACGTATAATCTTAGGTTCAACGACACACACATAGAAAGTCTTATCGCTAAAACTGTCAGCAAACAATAGGCCATAAATTAAACGTTCCCCTCGTTTTAAAAAGCGATGACGTAAATTGTTTACAAGATGTTAGGAGTTCCTGGACCTTCCAGAGATTTCGGGATCGAGTCCTTTAGGTATATAAGGGAGCTGAGTTGCGAGACGAGTCAGTTAATAATTCGAAAGCGAAGCGACAACAAGAAGCGAAATAAGAGAGAAATAAACAGTGTTATTCTGCAAGTACCTACACAGTGTTATTCTGAGAGTGAACGATTTGTGTGTTTTGTTTTGTTATTGTTTTTTTTTAATTTTAATTTGTACTAGCTGAGTACGAATAAATTTGTTTTGAGTGTCTCTACGGCATCTTATTACCCACGAACGTAACATTTGGTGTCAGAAGTGGGATGCCGTTAGTGACGCGTGACGAAGAGATTCGTACTCCGCGAACGAGGAGACAAGCCGAGATGGACGCCGCACGTCATCGTCAGCGTAACGAAGAGGAAGGACATGCTGCTACGGTACCATCTGAAGAATCGGTGAGTTTGGCGACATTGTTGGCTGCTATCCAGGCCAGTCTGGCGAGTCAGGAGGCCACCCGCCGCGAGTTTCAAGAGAGTCAGGAGGCCACCCGTCGCGAGTTTCAAGAGAGTCAAGAGGCCACCCGTCGCGAGTTTCAAGAGAGTCAGGAGGCCACTCGTCGCGAGTTTCAAGAAGCTATGCAAGGAAGTCAAGAAACCGTATTGGCAAAGATCGACAGTGGCATCACGGTCCTGGGAGAAAAAGTCAAGAACCTCATGATTGAGGTTAAGGAGGTAATACACAGGACGGATAATATTGAGAGTCGAGTTGACGGGCATGATAACGACCTGCAGAAAATAACCAACAGAATTAGTAAGCTCGAGACACGTGAGCCAGTAGCCGTAGTAGCTTCACCGTCGTCTGCGAAATTTGAAGTGCCACGTTTTGACGGGACAACATCTTGGGCAGCCTTCAAGTACCAGTTTGAAACACTGGTAAGAGGTAATGGCTGGAACAATGAGCAGTCATTTGTGGCTCTTACTCTGGCACTACGAGGAGACGCCGTCATGATTCTCGAGAACTTACAAGCGGATGAAAGGACCCTGGAGTCACTGATGGAAGCATTGGATACGCGTTATGGTGACAAGCACATGGAACATGTCTATCGCGCTCAGCTTCGGGATAGAACCCAGAAATCTAGCGAAAGTCTGCAGCAGTGGGCTCTTGAGGTTGAACGTTTGGTCCGTCGAGCTTATTCATCAGCTCCTTCAGGTACGATTGAAGTAAATATACTCCAGGCATTTGTCGACGGTATAAAAGATGGTGAGATTAGAGCTGCCGTACGGCTTGGTCATCATCAGACCCTCAAGAGTGCGCTTGCACATGCTTTGGAAGTGGAAGCTGTTCGTCAGGACACAAAACCCTATAGAGTTCGGGAAATTGTAACTCCACCTGCAACCAAACGGTTTACGCCAACGTGTTATGGTTGTGGAGAGAAAGGGCACTTGCGAGTTGATTGCCCTAAGAGAAAGAGAAGAATGGTGTCATCTGAGACCCAAACAGATGGAACCTTTCCTGTTAAATCAAGTATCACCAGGAACGCAGGATGGGTGCGAGCTGTTCAACGTACAGACCCGACGATCACAGTGACACAAGTTTATGACGGGAATAGTCTGGTCATCGAGGGTAGTTTAAACAACCAAACTTGCAGTTTTACTGTGGATACAGGAGCTTCACGGACAGTTGTTAAGCCAGAACTACTAAAGCGCACCATTCTGTGGCAGAGGCAATCTCGACTGTGTCATCTACAGACTGCAACCGGCCAGCCAGTTTCCGTCCTCGGTGAGACAGATGTAGAGCTAAGAATTGGTGATCAAGTTTACGTCCACTCAGTGTTAATAGCAAATATAACAGATGATTGCATACTAGGACTTGATTTCTTGAAGAGTCAGAAATGTGTCTTGGACGTCTCAAGAGGTGTGCTGAAGTTTCCTGACCAGGAAGTTTGCTTAAAAGGATCCAGCGCATGTAAGGTTTATTGCCTGAAAGACACCATACTGGCTCCTAGATCAGAAAACCTGGTGGAGGTGAAGTTCCCTAAGAACATTAAGTACAAAAGGTGTGCAATAATTGAAGACCTGGGCCACCACCCGAATACCATCACTGCGAGGACACTGGTCATGAGACAAGGGAAAACTAAAGTGAGAATTATTAACCTGGGCAAAGAAGAAATTCACCTAAAGAAGAACGGTGTGATTGGTAGATGTGAGGAAGTGGGCTACCTCAAACGACTGGATAGCACTGAGATAAAGCAGGGTGGTGAACGACTTAAGGATGATCACTTTGGTCAGCTTATAGAAACATTCAAGGAGAATTTATCAGCAACAGAGCTACGGCGAGCCAAGGAACTTTTGCTGCAGTTTCGGGATATTTTTGCAACTGGTAACGAATGTGGAAGAACGGGACTTGTGAAGCATCAAATAGACACTGGTGATGCAAGACCTATTAAGCAAAGGCCTCGACGAATACCTTGGGCCAAAGAACCCGAAGTAGCAGAAATGATAAAGGACATGGCTAATGCTGGAATCATTGAACCTTCTACTAGTCCATGGTCATCACCGGTGGTGCTGGTGAGGAAGAAAGATGGCAGTACAAGGTTCTGTGTGGATTACCGCATGCTGAATAATGTGACAAAGAAGGACAGTTACCCTTTACCCCGGATTGACGATACACTGGACTTGCTGAGTGGGAAGGAGTGGTTCTCTACTATTGATCTGAAGAGTGGATATTGGCAGGTAGAGATCAGCCCACAAGATAAGGAAAAGACAGCATTCAGCACAGGGATTGGAAACGGACTATGGCAGTTTAATGTTATGCCATTTGGTTTGTGCAACGCGCCAGCGACTTTCGAACGCCTTATGGAAAGAGTTATGGTTGGTCTTCTTGGTGACGTATGCTTAGTATATTTGGATGATGTGATCATACTAGGCCGAAATTTCTCTGAGAACTTGAGGAATCTTGAAAAAGTATTTACCCGGATACGCGGAGCAAACTTAAAACTAAACCCTAAAAAGTGTGCTCTATTTAAGAGGGAAGTCAGTTACTTGGGACACATAATCTCGGCTGAAGGAGTAAGAACTGACCCAGAGAAGATAAAGGCCGTCCAGGAGTGGCCTGTCCCCAGAAACAAAACAGAAGTGCGCTCATTTCTGGGTTTATGTGCATATTATAGACGTTTTGTTAAGAACTTTTCGGACATTGCCAAGCCGTTACATCAGTTAACAGAAGAAAAGAGGGACTTCGTCTGGAATTCGAACTGTCAATCTGCTTTTTGCGAACTAAAGCAGCGAATGTGTGAAACACCTATTCTAGGTTACCCAAGCAGAGAAGGAAGGTTCATCGTGGACACTGACGCCAGTAACATCGGAATTGGAGGAGTGTTATCACAAATACAAGGGGATCGACAAGTCGTAATAGCATATTTCAGTAAAGCGCTTTCTAAGCCTGAAAGAAATTACTGTGTCACTCGTCGGGAACTACTTGCTGTTGTGAAAACCTTGCAACATTTTCACAAATACCTCATAGGAAGGCAATTCACCTTAAGGACGGATCACGCTGCCTTAAAATGGCTGCTTCAGTTTAAAAACCCAGAGGGGCAAGTCGCAAGATGGCTCGAGCAACTGCAGGAGTTTGATTTTATAATTGAGCATCGCAGTGGGAAGGGGCATAGTAATGCAGATGCTTTGTCGCGACGGCCTTGTGCGAACGATTGCAAGCACTGCTTACGAAATGAAGAACGTGAGGATGTAAGGCTTGTAAGAATCGATGACAGTATGAAGAAAGCCCAAGAAGAAGATGACGACTTACGACCGATATTGGACTGGAAGCACAATGGAATCCGACCTCAGTGGAGTGACGTCTCATCTTACGGACCAGTCACCAAAGGTTATTGGGCCCAGTGGGACAGTCTGTCCTTGGAAAATAGCGTCCTATGTAGAAGATGGGAATCCAACGATGGTAAAGTGGTAACCATGCAAGTGGTAGTACCACGAAGTCAGGTGACCCGCATATTGAGGCAAATTCACGATGGTGTTTCCGGTGGTCATCTAGGAGTAAAGAAAACCCTGCTGAAGGTTAGACAGCGGTTCTACTGGTTGGGTTGTAGTGAAGATGTGGAGAACTGGTGCCGTAAGTGTACTGCTTGTACGTCAGTAAAAGGCCCACAGACACGAAGCAAGGGTAAGCTGAAGTTATACAACGTAGGAGCACCCTGGGAACGCATTGCCATTGACGTCGCAGGACCTTTTCCAATGACTGAGGAGGGCAACAAATACATTGTAGTAGTACAGGATTACTTCACCAAGTGGCCTGAGGTATTCGCGACGCCAAATCAAGAAGCGACTACGGTGGCAAAGAAACTGGTTAATGAAGTAGTCTGCCGCTACGGTGTACCAATGGAGATTCATTCAGATCAAGGGAGGAACTTTGAATCTTCTCTCTTCCAAGAAATATGCAATCTCCTTGGCATTCATAAAACACGTACGACTCCCGCTCATCCACAGTCGGATGGTATGGTTGAAAGATTTAATCAGACCTTGGAAAATCACTTGGCAAAAGTCGTGGAAGACCATCAGAGAGACTGGGACCGCTACATACCTCTATTCCTAATGTCTTATAGATCTGCTGTACACGATAGTACAAGATTCACGCCTGCAAAAGCAAATTTCGGAAGAGAAATGAGACTTCCAATTGATGTGATAACCGGCGTGCCACCTGATAAACCAAAACCCATTACGGATTTCGTGTGCGATCTTCAAAACCAGTTGGAGGAAGTACACCAGAGGGTGCGGGAGAATAGTCTTAATACTAGCATAAAGATGAAGACTAGATACGACCGCAATGCAAATGCCAGTGGTTTTGAAGAAGGATCCCTCGTATGGCTCCATAACCCTCTTCGCAGAAAAGGGAAGTCTCCTAAACTTCAAGCCCGGTGGGAGGGGCCCTATACTGTCGTCACTAAGATTAACGATGTGACCTATCGCATTAAGAAAGGATTAAAAGGAAAACCGAAGGTAGTTCACATAGATAGATTGGCGCGATACCACGGAGATAATGCTCGGGACGAGCATAACTAAGAGGGGGGTAATGTTACGGCTTGAACATAAAGAAATGGAAAAAAACAACATCTTTCTCGAAATTTCCAGGACCGTCCGTAAAAATCGTGAATTTATCATAGTGCAGTCGTGTGACGTATAATCTTAGGTTCAACGACACACACATAGAAAGTCTTATCGCTAAAACTGTCAGCAAACAATAGGCCATAAATTAAACGTTCCCCTCGTTTTAAAAAGCGATGACGTAAATTGTTTACAAGATGTTAGGAGTTCCTGGACCTTCCAGAGATTTCGGGATCGAGTCCTTTAGGTATATAAGGGAGCTGAGTTGCGAGACGAGTCAGTTAATAATTCGAAAGCGAAGCGACAACAAGAAGCGAAATAAGAGAGAAATAAACAGTGTTATTCTGCAAGTACCTACACAGTGTTATTCTGAGAGTGAACGATTTGTGTGTTTTGTTTTGTTATTGTTTTTTTTTAATTTTAATTTGTACTAGCTGAGTACGAATAAATTTGTTTTGAGTGTCTCTACGGCATCTTATTACCCACGAACGTAACAATATGTACGTGGATAAGCCAATTTGCGGGAATCTGATTCTACAATAGAACAAAACGAGTACATTTATAAATTCACTGAACTTTTCGAACCACAATCTCGCAAGAACAGCGCGTTTTGAGTGGGTTTTCTAACACCATTTGTATGACACCCAACACTTCCAACAAGCGGTTTGGTTTAAAATTCTG
The DNA here is from genome assembly GCA_947532125.1 of Saturnia pavonia. Classification (NCBI taxonomy): domain Eukaryota; kingdom Metazoa; phylum Arthropoda; class Insecta; order Lepidoptera; family Saturniidae; genus Saturnia; species Saturnia pavonia. The sequence continues at coordinate 10,252,146 of OX383903.1, forward strand.
AAAGTACCATAGCTTCATAGATAGATATACAATTTATAAATGACATACCTACAGTAGATTTCATTTATAACGACGTCGGTTGTTAGGACTTTTATGTCCGTATGGATTGAGTGAGGAGCCACTCCAGATTTTAAAAAGAAACTTGTACCTTTATTTTGTTGCAAAATAGCTAATTTTGTAGGTCAAATTCTGGAATTTGTAGTATATGAATAATAATAAGTTATATGAATATAAAAGTGGCTCCTCAATCTAAATATCTGAACTAAGGAGCCACTAGTAACTCGGAAATAACATTGAATATTTTTGAAAATTTTGTATCATTTAGTAGTAAATGTGTATAGTACCTGCAAAATTCAATCTATATATAAGAGTGCGAATTTCCATGATAGATATCAGTCAATTAATATATTCGTCTTAATGATAATTTTGTAGTAGTTGTGTTCGAATTTGTAATATAGGAATAAAGTAGTAAGATTGAGTAAATTTTGTAAATATACGCATTTCATTTGGCTCCGCAATCCAGACGCTGTGCATATACATAATTGACTTTATTTACTTCAGATCACGATGGAATCAAAAGCTATAGACACTAACAAGTAGAAATTACTACTAAATATTGTATATGTACAATTCAACATTGTAAATTGGTATCTGGAAAAAATATACTTTTCGATAGATATTCCTTAAGAATTCGCTAACAAGGGTGACCATGTTATGTTATATGAATTAAGGTAAACATTAGTTATAGGGTAAATAATTATACTTTTATTTAATCTATGTAAAAATGTGTTTGATAGGGTATAAAACGGTTTTACACAAACAGCACTATGTAATTTTGTTCATATACGAAGAAAAAAATAACAGATAAAACTTCCTTAGATGTATTTGGCAAATTTACAAAACCTTTATAATAGAGGAAAATAAGGTTTTGGTTCCGATATTTGTAACGGAATTATTTAACGGTACACGGTACGTTAAGACGCTTCATTCATCTCAACATCCTCTATGTTCAAATCGTCCAACATCTCAGCGAGTGTAATTCGGGGCAGGGTTGGATCTATTTCATCTGTATCCACTGGTATTTTATTCTTATCTTTAAATATATTAATATTCTGCCTAAACGTTGGATCCTCCTCCAAATCGTCAAGGAACTCATTGTAATCACTGGAAAATAAATATATATTATGAATGGATTCTATATAGTATTAGTTGTAACGCCGTTTCGAAACTGAAGACCAGTAAGATTCCTTACTCATTAGTAGAGCTGAGTCCGTCGTGTAACTCATCTGCCATATGTTTCAGTTTCCAGGCGCGCGCTCTCCTCCTAGCAGATTTCTCTCCGTAAAATTTCTTGACTAAAAACACATCAGGAATAACGCTTCGATCCAACTTGTCTAGATTTGAGTCATTTACATTAGAATCACCAAGGTTATACCTAAGAAGATAAGAAAATGTAAATGTTAAAGGCCGTTATTATTCCTTGAATAATTCAAAATTGTTGTTTAATTTTTGAAATAAGAAAGAAACCTTACTTTCAATTTTTTAATTATACCTATTTCGAGATAGAGTCCATTGTAAAGACAAAGATATTTAATGAACTAGAAAGTTAGGATTATTTCAATTTTTCTTTTCGACACAAGGTTGGGATGTATTAACTTACTTATTTGTCAAATTCTAGGTATGATTAAGTTATATACTTCGTGGTGTCACGAATTTCAATAAGTGCTAACATGAAAATATAGTTTAAATATTTGGAAATCTTTACCCCAAAACAGTATCTCCGGGTTTCAAAATATGACCAAGATGTGTTCTTGTATGTACAGGATTAACATCTAACCCCAATTCACTTGCTTTAACGACCCAGACATCTGCTATCACGTGTTTATTGGACACGTTGCCCTGACCAGGAAAACTTTTTTTTTCCTACAATAGAAAAAACACGAAATACATTTATGTTTTACTCAGATCGTAACAATACAATTTCATTCATTTTATTTTAAATATCCACCATTAATTGTTATCACAGGCCGTACTTCCATTATTTCTTTCAAATGATAGGAGAAATTATTTATTTGCATTCAAGATGAGAACGAATTATAAATTAGCAAGAAAAAAAAAGAACTATTAAAATATAAAAATTTGTAGGCAATAATAAATCTTATTGGAACGACAACCTCTAGAGATAAGATTTATTGAGGGCAACATCATACAATTTCACAATATTTGATGCTTATTATTTACTGAAATCATAACTTACATGTTCCTTAAGTACGTCAATATCCATTACAATGTATTCTACTAATTGCTTCGGATTACAGATTGGTGTGAATGGATGTCTCCAATAAACAGTTGATGATAAGTCACAAACTATAAAAAAAATACTTTATAGGGGAATAATGGCATATTAAAAAAATATAATATATTTATAAAAAGATATATATAGTAACCTTGTCCAGTGTTCGCATCAATTAAATGAATAGTACTTGTTACTCTTTGCACCAAGCAAATAGGTGATATCGATCCAAGTTGGTGAGTCAATTTTTTGGGAAGACACACGACACTGTCCTTGGATAATGGTACAATTTCAATGCTGAATGTGAACTTGTAGTTGTAAATATTACTATGGATGTCATGCGAAATGAGTTTTTTAGAATGCTGGCATTTTATTGGCAGTACAGATTGAATGAAATCAACCATTTTCCGTGCGTGGTTTTCGGTTGCATAGAAGAAGTCCAGTCCATCTAGAAATTAATCAAACTTATTATATTTGATCCCCTGAACATCTGTTCTGAAATTATAATCGGATTATAAAAACGGTTCAAAATTTTAGAAGATGCAGATGAAAAAATTTGATAAAGAATTTGAACGAAAATTGAAGAGTCTGTTTTGTAATGTCAAAATAACAGCTTTTTACTAAATACATCAGAAAGTATATACGGCGCGTATAACAAAAAAACAATTTTTAACATTTTTGTCTGTCTGTTCTAGGTAATCTCGGAAACGGTTGGACCGATTTTAACGGGATTTCCACTGTTTTCCACTAGCAGATAGCTGACGTTGAACAAACAACTTTTATAAAAAAAAAATTACGGTGCCGCAGAAATCAAAATAATTTGGAAAAACGAACACGATTAATCTCACAATGTTTTGCTTGGTTATGAAACAATAGTATTGTAAGCTTAAATCAAATTATGAAAATAATGGTGAAAAGCCCGTTATAGACAATTATATCTCAATCGTGTGTCACAATCAGCCCCAGTTCATATTGTTTCTATAACGCAGACCGACATGACAGCAGCAACTGGCAATGGACTGTTGATCTCTCGTTGGTCACCACTGGTTTTGGATTGAACTATGTTTACCATCAGGCATAGTTTTGTCACTTTGCGATAACTATAAGAAATTTATATAAAAAAACTACAAACAAACCATGTTTAGGTTTTATTCCAAGTGTATTTTCATGAGCTTTATGCTTCAAAATAAGTTGCTCTAAATAATAGAATGTTTTTCGGTTGTTTGCTCTTTGTCTCACTTGAACTAAAGCACGCCAGTAGTCTTGTGCTTCAGAACGGTGACAAGCATCACACATTTGGTGCTGAATAGTATATTCCACAATGAATGTTTGCTGGAGCACAGCCCCGCCCAAGACTTCACCTTGCACTGTTAACGTTACCTACAAACAAATCATAATTAAAAGAAATAAGTTTGACTGTAAAATTGAAATCAGTGAAATTGTTTAAGAGTATTTGAACATATACAAAGAATCCACATTTACAGGTTAATGAAGATATTAAACTATTTTAATACTATATTTTAATTTTTTTATTAACTAGCTGGGTACAGCTGGCGACGCCACTCGAGTGGTCTACAGAATGCCGACTTTCGAGCGCACGCGCGAATCGTACTGCCTCACTCAGAAAGAAGACAAAAATGCTTATTGTGGGTGACCCTTAGAAGATAGATATATGCTGTCCATGGCTGTTTTATAAGTCTTTTTAAGGTCTACAGTTATGTAGAACATTAATTTGATATATTTCGTATGGTTTACTCAGCGTAAGGCATTTAAGCACTCCAAATGCATCTTTTTCCAAATTGGTTCACCATTATTGTCACTGCTTATTTTGTATGTTATTTTATCTTACAAAATAATAAATCCTATAACCTGGCCAGATATCATATCTATGAATTAAAATAAAAACATGTAAATCAGATAAGTGGTTTTCGCGTGAAAATAACATAAACATACATAGGGACATTGAATTTTATAATATGTATAAATGACAAGCCAATTTTTGTTGTCACACTTTTTTATCATAACTTATGTCGTTTGTATGTTAAAACACATACCTTAATCCTCTTAGAATGTGGCTCAGTCCAAGCAAATCCTGCATCAATCAGTTTAACTCTGTTTAAACCTTTCAATCTCTTTAGGCAAAGAGCAAGCAGCTCACGGGATTCCAAAGCACAAACAACCCATTCAGCTGGTGGCTGTAAGTATCTGTAATAAGGAGTTTAATCAATTTAACCAAATTTATTAGACACAATGGTATTTGAGAAGTTAATTAATTAAATAAACACTACAGTATTGAATAATTTAAAAAAAGAAAAAAAAAACAATTAATTAAAAGTACAGAAAATTTGATATTATTATTTTAACATAGTAAATAGAACTTTAACTAGTCATCAATTTGATCATCATTGAAAATCATATTATTTTCTGCTACTGAAGTCTTTAAATCCTTTTAAAAACTGTGATGTACAAGGTGGCATAAAATTTAATAACTCCAGTAAATCTTTCTTTTTCTTATCACTGATGATAATGACCCTCAGGATATAAAATATTTAGATTTTCAATTGGGTTTCTTTAAATCAACATCCTGAAAGACTACATCATTGATATAGGAGTACTTTAAAAAATAATAATTAATAGATGTATTTCATGAAACAATCAGCCAACTCCACTTTACCCTAGTATATATTAATAGATAGATATTTAAGATGAATTAAGTTTTCAGTTAAAGATAGTTTACTAATAGTCGGTGGACAAATTTAAATGCCTTGGTGGGCCACTTTATAGCTTGTTGGCCAGGGTTTGGGCAGCCTTGATTTAAGTGGTATACATTGTTTCTCAATGTGAGTAAAAGACATACTTAAGTTATGTAAAGTGAACAATGAAAAGTTATGATTAAAAAATATATTTTACCTTTCACATCCTCTACAGAAGAATAGTGTGGCTTGTTTAGGTATACCATCAGTAATATCCACATGCGCTCTTAGACATGCAACACACATGTTAGATGGATTTGACTCTATGGGTACAGCACACTGACAGCATAATCTAAAATGAAATAAATCTTTATATACCATGTTTTGGCTTACAAATTGAGTACCGACTAGAAATTACTAAAGCTACAAGTTTAAGTATGAACAATAGCTTGCTACTGTAAATTAGGTCCAGGTTGAACTTTAGATTAAATGCCGCTGAATTTGATGTTGATGATGAATGAGTTTTGATGAATTAGAAGGGTAGATGTAATCCCCCTGTGAAAAAATGCAGAAAAACTTTGAGAAAAAATTATTTTTTTATTTTGAGGTTATATCTATCTAGGATGTATATATGAATTTTCAGTAGATAATCGTTTGCTTAGATAATTGTTTGCTACGCTTGTACATAGTGACCACAGTTGTAACCTAACCAATATTATCACCACAACAGAAAAATGACTTGTGAAACTCAAAATGGCCGAAAACGTGTTATTTATCATAAATTTGTAAAAGAATCGATGATCCATAAAAGGTAAAAAAAAAATATAGAAAAAAAGTACTAAATGTTATACCTATAAAATAATGTATGAGTATAATGTGTGATTAAGTAATAATTCATAACAAACAATTCGAAACTTGAGAGAATTAGCTGTATGCTTGAACCATAATTCAAACACATATCTTACAAAAGTGAACTTTATAACCACCTGCTTAGAACTGACATTTGTATTGCCAAATTTACAAAAAATGTGAATTAATAAAAATATATCTCAAAAACTATTTATTTGCGCAGTTTAATATTAGGTCTTTGCCTATGAAATTGCTGTTTTGTAGGAAAAAATTTAAACAATGTTTTTTCATGTATTTTTTATTTGTATTAATCGAAGTAATCACCCATGCAATCAATGCATCTTTGCCAGCGCAGTGGCAGTTTATTGATGCCCTTCTTAAAGAAATCAGCTGGACGGGAGGCAACAAATTCTTCAAAGGCATTTTGTATTGCCTCTCGGGTATTGAATTTTTTTCCCGCCAAGGAGTTATCCAAATTCTAGAAAAAGTAGTAGTCTGTAGGCGCAAGGTCTGGTGAGTAGGGCGGATGACGGAGAACTTCCAACACCAGTTCTTGCAACTTGGAGACCGTCTGTTGTGCAGTATGAGGTCGCGCGTTGTCGTGCAGGAGCAGCAGAGACAAGCGATTGACCAATGCTGGTTGGAGATGTGCCAGCTTCTCCATCATTGTGTTCAGTTCTTCACAGTACACATCTGCAGTAATGCTCACCCTGTTTGTTAAGAAGCTGTGATAAATCACACCGGCGATAGACCACCAAACAGTGACCAACACTAGGGGTAAGTTTTCGTTTAGGGCCTTGTTTAGGTGCTGAACCAGGATCCGACCAACTTGCTGAGCGCTTGCGGTTATCAAACAGAATCCATTTTTCATCGCAGGTAACAATGCGGTTCAAAATTCCTTCATTTGTGTGTCTGTTGAGTAGTGCAAGGCACGTCTCGACGCGTACTTTGCGCTGGCGATCATTGAGTTTGTGGGGCGGGGCACCCATTTGTCAAGCTTTTTTACCTTGCCAATTTGACGCAAACTGACCAATATTGTTTTGACGCTAACGTCGAAAGCTGGTGCTAATTCAGCCGTAGATTGTGTATCATCAGCTTCCACAATCGCCTTTAATTCGTAATTGTCAACCAAAGTCTTCGGACGACCGCGAGGTTCATTTTTCAGGTCGTAATTCCCAGAACGGAAGCGAGCAAACCAATAACAGGTGGTGTGTTGGTTTGTAGTGTACTCCGTAAACGTCGTTGATGTTGTGTGCCGCGTTAATGCCACGACGGTACTCATATTCCATAATTACTCACATTTTTAACGTATCCATGATGACAAAAAAGATTGAAATGCGATGAAAATGTAACAGTAATCAATAAACAAATGACTACTTTTGGAAAAATAATTCCATGTTTTTAAAATAAAATTAATTTGAAATTAGAATTCTTAGCCAAACAAAAATTCTTTTGATTTGAAATGGGCAGTACTACAGAACGGCAATTTCATAGGTAAAGACCTATTATTTTATATTTAGCCTAAATATAGAGTTATCTAACTGTAATGAAAAATTGGGATTCTAAACTCGACTGTAGCAATTGTAAAGTTGAGCCCTAACCATTAATATAAATAACATTGACGTCAGGTACACCTCAGAAACCCAAAGTAATCTAATAGTAAACTTGTTTTAGATGTTGACTTGTATCCTTTTTATTTTAGGTTTGTTCAATCACTAATGGAATTACAGTGTTATTACACAAAATGTTTTACAGGTAACTGCTGTTAGAATATACAATAATTGAATACATTTAGCACAAAAAGCGGTAGACTAATAAGACTGCCAGCAGATTGTCTTTATCAATAACACCTAACTCATAGTCAGGTCTAAATATTCTTCATAGAAAAGAACTATTTCTCGAAATTTACTAAATGAAATTACCGAGATATTGTTGAAATATTGAGAGTAGTAAAAGTAACCTAAAATATGTACTTACATTCGCGAGTTGTTTGATAATGGGGCGTTTTCTGGTGAAATGTAATCCATTTTTGTTTAATTTTGGCCTGTAGTTAATTTATGAATAACTACAACTTGCTCAGAAATTCTTCAAAGTTAGAACCACGTTATATATATATCGTTAATTCGAACGGTCGAACCCACAGTCGAACCTGTTCTTGTGACATTTGTGACTTGTGTCTTGTGTTCCTCTTATTAGTCTGTGCTTGTGTCCACAGAATAATATATGTATCCAATACTGCCAGATGAAAAAGCGTACTGAGTGCTAACATTGGTGCAATAAGCGCTAGATTATATCAAATTAACTACCTCGCTGTTTTTAAATCTTTTTGATAATTCTCTGCATGTAATTACATGGAAAGATAACTCAATTTCGTGATAATTAATACTTTCATTAGTTACTAGCTAAGCTAAGTCCACTTTCCATTGTGAACTACAGTTCAAAATTAAAATTAAATATCAAATATTACAATTACTTATGTACTTATAGTAACTGTTTATAAGACAGTTCCTTTATTGTATTTTCATTTCCAAAATTTTATAGATACAAAACACGCATAATTTAGTAATTAAACAAGAAAACAGTACAACTCAAAGGAAGGAGGAGTTCCTTAGATAGGTACTTCTAGATACATACAGTAAGACTTTCGTACCTTTCGCTTTATCTTGCTTCTACGAAACAGAAAAATTGTGTGGTCATATAAAAAGTTAAAAAGCGCTAAATTATCCGCTAGGAGCTGTAATATTTAGTCACGCGCTAGAGTCATCAAAAAGTGTTAGATCTAGCGCCGAAAGCGCTAAAATAACAGCACTACTTGTGTCTTGTGAATTTGTCATTTATGGTATAGTTTTCCCATTCTTCATGAAAGGTATCTAGACCATGATGCCAAATCATATGTTTTTCTTTCAATCTTCAAACATAGCTATAACAATATGGCGGCAATTGTTAAAACATTTCAGGGGGTTTTTGTGGCAACCTAAAGTGCATATTCCCAATTATTATTTATAATTGACTTCACTTATCGCAAAGATGGAAACTTGTTCAATATAAACAGGTTAAAGGCTCGAACAAAGTGTTTTATAGTTTTATATCATGATACAAGGAATTATATATGCCGATGATTTATGTTTTGGAAATTCTTTTTTGGTTCGAAAATAAATTTTAATTTATGGCAAAGAAAACAGACTAAAATTCCTGTAGGAGTTGAAGAGGATATGTTAAAGCCTTTATCTTAAGCACATACGGACAATGGACAGTTTCAACCTAAAATGTCTACGCACTTTTTAAATATTAAATGAGGAACACGGATGTTTTGCGAAAGACTAATGTCGATGGAATTGAGACCTATCTGATAAAAAGGCACCTGCGATTGTGTGGAAATGTGGTTAAAATAGACGAAAAAGGGTTGACAAAATATATTTTCTTAGTTGGAAGAAGGTAAAAGAAACATGGGTGGCCAATTCTTAAGGAATAAAGATGTTCAGAAAATGCATATGCAGAGTTATCTATCATATTGAGCCATCTAACTGGGAAACACAGGCACAAAATCACATACAATGGCAAAACCTAAGATATAAAAAGTTTGAAGAAAAGCGACGCGAAGCGACGCCGCTTCTTTTCTATCTAAAAGGCCAAAAGGGATGGGAAGATGACCAGGAATATAACTATGTCAATGGAGTTCTTACATAATATATATTCACATAATGTGTACTAAACACCTATGAACAAAAGCAGATATGCAAATCATATTAAACCGAAATCAACCTGCGGAATAATAATAATAATAGCATTTAAGTAATGTTGGTTATTATTATTACATGCTGACTGATGATTATGTTGATTATTTGATAAATAAACTTATGATTATGGATATTTCAGGCATTTAATTTAACCTCTTAAAGAATACCTAAGGCAAAATCAATTATTAAAAAAAAGATTTTAATGTACAGAATATTAATCCTCTAATACTTCAAAAACTATTTGATTCATTTGAGTGATTGCTTCACTAGTTTGATCTGCATATTTATAAAAAATCCTGATTTGATTATTAATCGACTTAAACAGCGAGATACTTTCGCCCGTATGAACTCATTACTGCTAGCTCTTTTTCAAAGTATACTTATCTACATTCAACATATTACTTTTGCTGGTTTAATAAGAAGAGATGTGGACTGTGTTTTTATTCTCTGTATCAAGAAAATACAAAAAAAAGGTGTGTGTGGGATTCACACATATCTATTTTATTTAAACAGTGTGCAATATACATACACACCGATATTTACTCTCTCGCTCTGGCTCACACAAAGAGGAGAGACCGATAATGTAAACGTTTAACGTTTAACGCTTGGAAGTCACATAAGAAGTTTTACTTCAAAAATCATGTAAGGAAAGTACGTGGCGGGATCACTTGAGCTAGGATACCTAAATTGAGGTTCATGCACTTACTTGTTCCTGTTAGCTTACGCAGGCTGAGTAGATACTGTTGCTCCTCAGGTAGTTCGCCGGTGAACAATACGGAGAAAATACAGTACACAATGACACAAGACACAATGTTCTTAGAAAAAGCGTAACAACGGACTCCTGATGCAGAAGCGTACTCGGTGTGAATAACGTGTTGTATAAAATGACTAAAGCGGCAGTGTGTATAAAATGAATGGGGATAGGGAGTTGTTCTAGCATAGATGTTGATACTGATCAAATACAGTGTTTACAGAGTGAAATTATAATATCCATCACCTATATTCATACCTATATGAATAAACACTTATAAACCAACCTTATAATATTAGAACTAGATTATCTAACTAATTTGTGACAACCCTAACGGTTTTCCTATATTCTCCATTGTCGTTTCTGTTAACCTTATCTCAGATTTAAATAAGATTGCCTATAATTTAAACAATTATGTAGAAACCAGATGCCTATTCACCCCGTATGACGGTAATTTTTACTTGTCTCAGATGTAAACGATTTTGTATTACCAGATGCCTTTAATCTGAAATTTCATTACCCAGTTATTTGGTCAATGGACAATTTCACATTTCAGTCTTTGTTTCTTTTAATACTATATCTATAACCACCCATCAACTTGAAAAGCAACATTTAATATTTTCGTACAAGTAACTGCACTAATTGTGCTTTACGGTAAAACTATTTTAAGTAAAATTCCCTACACTTAAGCGGAATAAGTTCACGAAAGAAAAACATTAGTGGAGAACATTACTTTGCGCATTGCTGCTAAAAGCAATTTTCTTATTTAAGCCAATGGCTTAAGTGGCCAAGATTTGTTAATTCCAAATAACATTGAAATAATTTAATTTACACGTTAAGTTTGGCTGTGTAATTTATGTTCCTTTGCCTTACAGTCGGCGACAATGTTCCTAGTAATCAATAAAAAGTTTCATATCCCTTCCCCCCCGGTACTTCACACTGTCAACTTCTATCGGCACTGAATTGTTACGTAAATTCGTAACTTTTGTACAAACTATTTTACTTATTCGATCGAAATTTAAAACGAAAATGTTTTCTACCGTCTGCAGAGCTGGCCGACTGGCCACGAAGGCGGTAGCAAATAATACTTCTGATAAGTTACCAATTATATCTGGAGCCCTTGTGAACAAACGTGATTATGCAGCCAAGACTTCAGGCAAAGCCCAAGGTAAGGTGGTCGCAGTTATCGGTGCTGTGGTGGATGTACAGTTCGAGGACAACCTGCCTCCCATTCTGAATGCTCTCGAAGTTCAAAATCGCTCGCCCCGGCTGGTTCTGGAGGTTGCTCAGCATTTGGGTGAGAATACGGTCCGTACCATTGCTATGGACGGTACCGAGGGTCTGGTGCGTGGACAACCCGTACATGATTCTGGTTCGCCAATCCGTATTCCCGTTGGAGTGGAGACTCTTGGCCGTATCATCAATGTCATCGGTGAACCGATTGACGAACGTGGCCCTATTCCTACCGATAAAACTGCTTCCATCCACGCTGATGCTCCCGAGTTTGTAGATATGTCCGTACAGCAGGAGATTCTGGTGACCGGTATCAAAGTCGTCGATCTGCTCGCACCATACGCCAAGGGAGGCAAGATCGGTCTGTTCGGCGGTGCAGGAGTCGGTAAAACCGTACTCATTATGGAGCTTATCAATAACGTCGCTAAAGCTCATGGAGGTTACTCAGTGTTCGCGGGAGTAGGCGAGCGCACTCGTGAAGGTAATGACTTGTACCATGAAATGATTGAGTCAGGTGTCATCTCCCTTAAAGACAAAACCTCCAAGGTGGCTCTTGTGTACGGACAGATGAATGAGCCCCCAGGTGCAAGAGCTCGTGTCGCCCTCACTGGTCTTACTGTCGCCGAATACTTCCGTGACCAGGAAGGTCAAGATGTGTTGTTGTTCATTGACAACATCTTCCGTTTCACACAGGCTGGTTCTGAGGTGTCCGCTTTACTTGGTCGTATTCCATCAGCTGTAGGTTACCAACCTACTCTGGCCACTGACATGGGTACTATGCAGGAAAGGATTACTACTACTAAGAAGGGTTCCATCACCTCTGTACAGGCTATCTACGTGCCTGCTGATGATTTAACTGATCCGGCTCCAGCTACAACATTCGCTCACTTGGATGCTACTACAGTGCTTTCTCGTGCCATTGCTGAATTGGGTATTTACCCAGCTGTGGATCCCCTTGACTCAACTTCCCGTATCATGGACCCCAACATAATTGGTGCTGAGCACTACAATGTTGCACGTGGAGTTCAGAAAATTCTGCAGGACTACAAGTCTCTTCAAGATATCATTGCTATTTTGGGAATGGATGAGTTGTCTGAGGAAGATAAGCTGACTGTAGCTCGTGCACGCAAGATCCAAAGGTTCTTGTCCCAACCTTTCCAAGTAGCTGAGGTGTTCACTGGACATGCGGGCAAGCTTGTGCCCCTTGAGGAAACCATCAAAGGATTCTCTAAAATTTTGCAGGGCGAGTATGACCACCTTCCCGAAGTAGCATTTTACATGGTTGGGCCCATTGAAGAAGTGGTTGCTAAAGCTGATACTTTAGCTAAAAATGCATAAATATTTACGATAAATATATCTACCAGCTGAATATGTATAATGTAATTTATTTATTGCAAGTTCCATGTTATTATATTATATTATAGGATTTTACTAGATCATCTCAAAGAAAATTCTTGAAAATAAAAAGTCCCATAATAAATGGTTATATAACGATTTGTTGTTTTCATTTTAATTATTGTTTTATCAAAATAAAGTAGAAGAGTCATCATTATACACAAATATACGTATTTTTTTAACATCACTCATTTTATAGTTAAACATTAATCTACAAAGAATAAAAAACCTGATTATTTATAGACCTAAATCAACTAGAATAGGTAGATTGATAACACCGTGTGTCTTTTGTAAGTCATGAAAAATAAAACCTTAATTCTTAGAGTAACTGTAGTAGCAGTAGTGGTAGAAATAGAAAATAGATGTCATTTTCATTGGTGTGCTAAAATTTTCATACAAATTATATGCTACATGCTATTGCAAAGCTATTATGAAATTTCGTATTGAATTGACATGACCAGTATTTGATGACCAGCTAATGGCACGCAAATAGCAAACATTCACTTATGTTTGGCAAAAAATGTTATGATTTCATAGATACAATTTTGTTACATAAAAGTTTACCAATATTTATATAGTTTAGTTACAAAAATAGATTAATAGACTGACGGACACAGAAACAGCACTAAAGTCCATGATTATTTTCAAATTAATATTTTTAATAAATATGCAAACTTTGAATTACTTAAATGGAAAAGTGAAGACTTGTCATTAATCATAAAAAAATAAAAATGGAGCTGCAGCTATACATGTGATTATGGGCGAAAAAAGAAAATTTATGCGTTAACTCAGATTTGCGTATAATTAGGGTAAAGTTATAAATTGATTGCTATTGATTATTTTTTCATTTGCGATTTGAATTATTGTTACCAATAGAATTGTTAGGTAGTATTTTTAACTCAACAAGAGTTTCTGTACAATATGGATAGTTCGTGCGAACAAGCCGCACAAATTGTGACAGTGCTATGATCAACGATCGATTGCTAGAAATTTAAACCAGTATACGGTTTTTAGAGTTAATAGAAGGTTCCTAGAGGCAGGTTCTTACAAAAGGAGACGTGGTACCTGCAGAGCTCGGGTGAACACCAGTAGTGATGACCAATTTATTGTGTCAACTTCCTTACAAAATCGTTTCCTCACGTCTGTTAACATCAAAACAGACTAGAACGAAGTGTGTGGAGTAAACGTGAGTGCACAAACAATAAGGAGGCTAAAGGATGGGGCTATCATCCCTTTTAGACCAGCAAATGGTCCAAAGTTGCCTGCCTGCCAAATTCACAAAAATGGGACAATATTCCGTAAGACCTTTTAATAACACTAATCAAATCTATTCGGAACTGAATAAGGACACATGGAGGTAACTCATTTGATTAAAAGAAAAAACCTGTGCTTAAACTTTTTCAATTCTTAAAAACAATTTTCGAACCATTAATCGTTTTTGTAAAAAAATTGAACGGTTGTTTCCAGTAAACAAATTTAAAGTTAAGGATATGTTTCTACGCTTTTTTAAAGTTAATTAACCAATATGAATTTAAATTATAAGTTAGCATACTTGTTTACGTACAAAAAAGCGACGTTCGTAATTGTCAATAGGAGAGTCCAGACAGATTGAGCATAGGTCGAGCATACGACTCCCGAGTCACGCGTGGGCTTCTGCTGAATGTTAAAAGGTGGGCCTCGCGAACAAAACCGCGTCAGCAGTCCGCGTTGTAAAAATCGCAGTTTTAATTCCTGAGATTACTCTACATCAAAGTTTGCTTGGATCTTTTGTCTCACGTTTTGCATCGTTGCGGGCTTGTCGTCACAACCGTCTATACAGAGCGAGCAGCTCTGACCGACAGGCCTTTGAGCTCGTCCCCACGATTGACACCGCATGGTTCGGAATCGAGACATGCTCGACTTATTCAACAAGCCAACACTCCATAGCAAAAAATTATTATGCTAACGTTTTTATTACTCATTTTTGTCAAATTGCCTTACCAAAAAAAAAATACACCTTTTTTATTGCCCTACCAAAAAAAAAAACCCTTTTTTATTCAAAGCCGCCTGATGCTAAGCGTTTACAGTAGCCTATGAACGCTTATAACACCAGAGGTATCACTAGCATGTTGCCGACCTTGGACTCCCCTTCCCTAATGGTTTAACACAAGGTTATTTCGCAGAGACCTTCTGTTGTAGTAGAGAAAAAATTCTAAGAGATCTCCCTACTTCTCTTACACTAAATACTACTTACATACACTCTCCAGGTATTCACTAAATAGGACATTATTTTACTATTAAAGCAGAATGCATGTTGTGACTTAGACTGAATAAAACTAAAGAGTATTTATAAGATATTATTTTATTTTAATTTCTTATCGTTTGCCTCCAACTCGTGGTGCCGATTTTTGGCTAACTTTAGCAGCCTTACTTTTAGGCTGTGCCTTTGCTTTTGGAGCAGGTGCAGCTACCTTTTTGGATGCCTTGGTAGATTTTTTCTGTTCTTTTGCAGCTCTGTAAAAGAAAGAGAAATAAAATTTCTATGTAGTATACCTCATTAATGCATATTGGTCTCTATACAAGCAGACCTCTTGACTGGTTAAACATGAACATTCCCTTGTTGTATATATCTTGAAGTAATCCTGTTTTCAGCCTGCATCTAAGATTACAGAAGCCATCAAAATAAGGAAGTGTGAAATAGTCTGAAATGTGAATAGTGATCCAGTTTATCTCTATACTTTTCTCTAGTTCTTTTTATATCATCATCCTTGACAGTGGATATATTGATGTTGTCATGAATGCCTTTATTAATTAGAAACTAAAAAACCTCATACCTATGTTGGAGTAGGATGTTGCATCCCATTGTGGTATGTAACATAATGTATCATATTTTAAGACAGTTATGTAACATAACAATGACTTATTTTAAACTATTTTCAAATTAATTCATCTTGTATTCAAACCGGGTTTATTTTAATAATTATAAAGTTATTAAATGAATACTCTAATAAGTTTATTATCTGAAGTGTCAATGGTAAAATATATTTTTAAACATTTTAATAGCATTACATCTATATACTATCATTTTGGAAAACATTTTTGTGATGAAACATGTTATCGACATTAGTTCGAACCCCTGCAATGAGGGTGAAGGAATCTGTCGCCAAGCACCAATAGGTGTGTTCCGGCATTTGCACTTGAGAGCCAGTTTCCACACTAGGCTTAGTGTATTACATATCATCTTGGATCACATCATCACTTAACATCAGGTGACAACATTGTGGACATAACGCTAAACCTATAAAGGATTTTTTTAATATGCGATATATTAAATTATAATCACTTTATTTTTAATGTAAGTAAAATTTAAATTTGATACAAAGTAAATATTTAAAATTTTAATTACAATGGATTTCGGTTATAACGACGATGACGGGACCACTATAATCCGGTCGCTATATACATAGGTAGAAAACAATGGTTATTACTAGACAATACAGCCGCACAATACGCATATATCGTCTAATGTCTACTCTCTGTCTTTGTATGTAGACTCTGTCGCCATTATCTCCAAGAAATTTTTTAGGAACTTTATACAAATGGTTCAATAAAACTAGTCGCTATACCTGAAATCGGCATTAAATCCGAAGTCACTATAGCCAAATTATTCTCCTCTAAAAGTATACTTTAAATACAAGAGACTCAATGTTACATCACTATAACCAAAAAGTCGTTACAACAGAAATCGTTATAAATGAAATCCAGTATAGTATATTTCCGGTATTTGTCCATTACACACTAATTACCAAGTTATTTTAGGTATGATATATATGTAGTACTGCCAAGAGTGTCAAACAAAGTAAAATGTTCCAATTATACAACCTATATTCTTAATTTTGTGGACTTACATAATTTATCTATCAGTCTCTTTCCATATGTAACTCTACCTACCATAGAGAATGTACATCCATACCTACGGACGTTACCTAAATTGTGTCATGTACATAGGTTGCCATAAATAATAAGAAAATATTATAAAACCATCCCATGTTTGGAAGCCCTACATACGAAAACTCTAATTGCTCTCAACTTTACACATATAACAGTAATATCACTGTGACAAAGTTCTGAAGAACAATTAATTTGTTTTATAAAAATTACCCAACTTATTACAATAATATTTTGTCATTTTTATTATAATGAAACTTTCCATTTATTTCCAAAAATTATAATTAAAAAGATAATTAGCAACACTCACTTGATAGCCTGTTCTCTTTGAGCTTTTCGCACTTCAGGTTTCATGTTACGTTTGGCCATGATATCACTCAGTGAAGCTCCAACAATTGCACGCTGGAACTTCTGCGTCCTTCTTGTACGCTTTTTTGCCTGTTCTTCCTCTTGGCCCTTTTTAAACTTACGTCTGAAAAGATGACACCATGAATAATATAACTGTAGAAGTAATATTATAAAACAAGATAGTAACTATACTAACATTATAGAGAAGTAAAGTTAATAAGTATGGATGTAGGAGTATATCTCGGGAATTACTGAGCAGATTGTGAAATTTCTTATTAAAACAGCAAAAACAACAAAAATATTTCATTATGATTCAGTAGAACAACAAATAAAATGTACACTATTTAAACTTCCGCAATGTGATCATAAACTCTCTATGATTGGTTGAATCTCTAATTACGTCACACACCAGTAGATTGTGATTATGTTATAAGCGAATTCGGTTGATCCCTATGCTTTTCTTGTTAATTATTTGTTAACAACCATTATTTTCATTTTAAATAATAATGGAGACCAATTTTGTGTAAACCAACAGTAGTAATTATACCATAAAGTGAAGGACTATTCTATAAAAATAACACCTGATTTTTATGCTGTCAAGCTTAAGTTTTTTTAGTAAATATACTCATAATCTAATACCTGTACATGATGATGAATAAATAAATATAAAAAACATTTTTGTACTTTGAACTTATATATATATGTAAACAATGGAGTCTTCATTTTATTCATGATTTGTTATATAACAGAAACTTAATAAAGTTTAAAATATCAACTAAATATCTATTACTAGAAACAAATTATCTAAAAACATAAAGTTAGTGTTGATAGTAAGGAGTTTTTTTGACTTTATATTTTTTTCTATACCACATAGCAAACAAGCTTAAGGCCAGCCTAGCGGTCACCACAGCCTATGGACGAATGCATGTTGCCAACCCATAAAAAACTGTTCACTCTGTAATTAATTGACAATATCTATTGGTAGGCTCTATACTACCATGTACATGTTGTAAATATTGAAGATTTCAATGTATAACCTCAAACTCTAAAAGTAGTAGCATCACTACATAGTATAAAACAAAGTCGCTGTCGCTCTGTTTGTCCATCTGTATGCTTAAACCTTTTAAATTATGCAACGGATTTTGAAGCAGTTTTCTTTAATAGATAGAGTGGTTCAAGAGGAAAGTTTATATGTATAATACATGCATAATATTTTAGAGAAACACTGATAAATTTAGAGGTTTCTAATGTGATGTTGTAAATAAACACATTTTTTGCGCTTACATTGCAAACGCTGACTGAACCCCACGAGATAATCAAAATAATGTACGACAGTATAGTACACCTTAAAAAGGTCAACAAAAAAGTCCGCGATGGTATATTTCTATCTCTTAAGGATAACCCACAATAACCATTTTTTATCCTTTACATTTTACGGCCAACAGATACAGCCATTTTTTCAATGGCTTATTTACGAAGTGATTTTAAGCAATACAGCATTAATCCTTATCCAATTAGTTAAGTACCTTAAATACATTGTCCATTTAATATAGATCAATATGGCCTTTTACAGCATTAATTTAAATGAATATTTCCGAAGATATTACAAATTTAAAATGCAGGGACATAGCGGTGCGGCGGTACCGGCCCTATATACCATGGTCAATTATATGTCGCTCTTTTCAAGAGTAACCTCTAAACAAAATATGTTTGTATTGTCTAATGACAAAAAAGCTGTAAATGTTGTTTATAATGACATTCTGTAGTAGGTAGGTATATTTAGTATCAGCATTGCACCCGCGCCAAGCCGGGGCGGGTCGCTAGTATGATATAAAGTACACATTTGTATGTTACAAATTATTTTTGGTTAACTAATAACATATATATTATGTATACTTATATTAAAATGATCCTCAGAGCAACAAAATACATTTGAAGTATGCTACATCATTCGGGTTTGTAAGAGCTATTTCCAACCACTTCTTTCGCATTTAGGCATTCTTAGGAACATTTACAAACGGTTTTTCTAGAGACTTTATAGATGTATTTTTACATTATGATAGGATAAACCATTTATAGATCATTTTATCTCCTAAATATGCTATAAAACAAAGTTTTACCTGACAATAATTAACAATGGTTATATTACACATACTTAGATTGGCGTATGACGTCACGGTGCGATGTGTACAAATGGGAACGATTATGGAGGCTTTTAATCATTTGAATTTATTTGTCGATTTTTATTAAAAATATACATAATTATTATGAAAACCACTTATTGTTAGCTTTATTCTTGAATAGTTGATCATTTTAGGTGGGTTTTCGATAACAGTCAAATACCCTATTATTATCTAGATGAATTAATACATTGATATCAAATAACTATTTGTTGGATTTACATTGAAGGAAATAGTTTAAAAGATACTACACACCTGTATAAAACAGTCCATGTTACTTTACGAGGATTTCTCCTCATCAGATGTGCAGCTTCACATTTTGAATTCAGGAATGTGAAGGTCTGTAATAGAAAAATTTAAGCATAAAAAAACTATTACAAGTTGATTTAAGCACAAGAAATATCACATCACTATAATACACATTTAACTTTATTATACCTAATACTATTTAATGAGCAATTTACTATAAATATAAAAGGATAACTGACTGACTGACAAATCAATGCACCACCCAAACTACTGGGACCAGGATCCTGAAAATTGCATGCGGGTTTCTTATACACTTTAAATCTTATACCATAGTTTTTATACCATAGTTATATCCAAATTCAATACCTAGGGGTGTAAAAGTTTGTATAAAAATTAATATCAGACCAAATCATAGTTCTAATAATTTTCATGAAATCTTGTATTTAAATAATGTTGTACCATCCCAGTAAGGCTGATATGCACATAAAAAAACACACAGCTAATTTCAGTCACCCAGATACTATATGTTTAGATTATACAAACAAGGTTTGGCAAGCTGTTTCCATAGTTTTAGTAACTATTTAATGTAGAATTATAAAATGAAGTCAAAACTCAGTGTCAGTATCAACTATGTTACCTTGAAACTAGTATTAGTGTATTATCTATGCCTTAAACTATACTACACTGTCTTTAGTACCTTGATGAGTAGGTATGCAAAGCAGTCTTAATTTTTTAAACATATTTTACAAACCAAATTCAGTTAAATACCTTTATAAATATATGGTTATTTTATTGTGCCGTAGGCTGGCATTTCGATATTAACCAAACAACACAGTAACTCCATGTAACTACACACGCAAGCATTAGAAAATAACTAGTCATTATAAATGTTTTCGTTAAATCAAAAGCTCAGGCTAATTGTAAGATTCTAATACAAGCCCTGCGTCGCCATTTATTGAGTCTAAAACGATTCAAAGTAACGATATTAAGTCTAAAATACATACCTTACCGTCCACCTTAACCATAGTTTTCCCATGGCCAGGATAGATCTTGTAGCCGCTGTATGCACAAAGACCGATCCTGAAAATTAACCATACATATTACAAAACAAGCACTGCACTTTCATCACTATAAGTATTTAATTAAAAAATAATAGAGATTATTTAAGTAAAGGAAGATTAAATCCTGACAAATAAAAACATACTTCATTTTGACTCGACGAAAGGAAAAAGATCTGTGTCAAAAATGTCACAGTAAAAAAAAAGTAAGTGTCAAGTAAATTGTCAAATTAAAACTGGGGTTACAATACAAGGATGTATTACAATACATTTTAACTATTTGAAAATGTATATAAATAAATAATATTATTAATATGGAAAAATAACATTAATACTTATATATAAATTTAAAAATAACAATATAACTATTAGATATGATTGATACCAAGTATTTATTACAAATTGCGTAAGACAAATAAAACGTGAAATTATAAATATGATATGGATAAATCTGTAATAAATTTAAAAGTCATAGAAAATAATGTCTTGAATTACTGTCAGAACGTAACTTTCTGAAACTACATTTTTCCGAAGGAGTGATTATTAAGAAAGTTGAGGTTTCATATTTTTAATTTTCATTGCTTTTAATTGAGTTTATAATTATCCACACTTAATCGTGACTGTTTACCGAGATACATTTGGTATACATTTAGAATAAGTGAGTTGACACATTAGGCGCAATCAACTGAGTTGGCGCAATCGCGCGGCATAGCGCAGTGCATGTCTTTATATGTCTTTATAGTTGAATCATAATGGATTAAACCAGATTAACAGTCAGTTGCAAGAAACTTTCATTAAGTCTTAATGCTGTCATTAAAAGTTTAATCCTCCATTAAACACTTATGTGCATTGCAAGAACGTCCATTAGCAAGACTATATAGCTCAGTTTTTCGTTGCAAGAAACCCTTAAATAATTTATTTTATATATACGTATTTCGATATTTATCTTGCATGTAATAATACTAATACTTAATTAATTTAAAAAAAAATCAAATAATTTAACCATATTTGTTTTAATCTCACATATTTTGTACCTTGTTTTTAAAAAAAACAATAAATAATTGATATGCTACTGATTGTTTTTAGCGAGCCGTAAGTTGACGCAGTGTTGCCATATGTACGGTTTTGTCCGTACACGCACGGAATTTTAATACTCTGTGTCTCATACAAAACAGTTGTTAGGGAATACAACCTGTTTTAGGTAAAAAAATTAACACAGATTATTGAAAAAATGAAATAGACTTTTGTGCATGTATATAATAATTATGACCATTCAACATTAGTATTATTTTAAATTTAACCAATAAAAATAAAACATTAAAAGTAATCTCGTACGGCCACCTGAGGTGTTTTGTGTTAAAATATTTTGTTGTTTGTGTTAAAGTATTTTGGCTTTTGGCAAGATTATTGTGTGTCCGAAATTTGCGTTCTTTACTACTTTAGTAACTAGGCAAGCTACAAAAATCGCGCAATCCTTCCTTATAATCACAAAATACCTGTATTATGTATTGGAAATTAAAAATTGATTGTTGAAAGTTAACAATTGATTTTTATATTTAAAAAAAATATCTAATTATTTATTCTTAATCTATTATTGCATTAAAATAATAATATTTGTCTCTGATAAAACTGCATACATCTATGGTAGAGCTGTTGACTTTTTTTAAATATCGGATTTTCGGTATATCGATATTTTTAAATATATTAATATCGGTGTTTGATAAATTGAAAAAAATTCGATATTACGATAATATCGGTTCAAAAATAATTTACACAGTTTATAATTCATACTGTTAATACGTAACAAAATATTTATAATATTTGCTTGGGTCAAATTATATCTGTCAAAAACTTATCGACTAAAGAAGTAGAAAGGCGAACAACACCTGGCAGAGATACTGATCTCTAAAGGAAATCATGAAAAACAAATCTGTCCACCTCGGAAAAAAGAACGGTCTTGAAAACTTAATTACCTACTTAATTACCAGCTTAATTACCTAATCTATCCTGACAGATCGATTGACCATTCACTCTTCATTATATTTACTAGCACTCACTCCCACTCTCCTTGCATCGTCTTCTGCTGTTTGGTTGGCTATAACGCAATTAAATCATTGTTTTGTTTGTTTATCTAAGACAAGTTTATGTAATGCTTTTACTTGCTACTACAATTAATTACTCTAAAATAACTGAGTTAACACATCATCTGATAGCTACTTTGAAGTTGAAAAGGAATGTAATGTTATATTTCTATTATGTTTCCGGACCAAACCTCTATTCGTTTGTGACAGTGTTTTATATTGAAGATAATGATATTTTATATTATCATATATTTCATTATAATAAATATATTTCCTGTTTTATTCTTATAAATGCTCTATCATTATAATGAAGTAAGTAGTTATTCGATAAGTTATATAGCACTACTTCTGCTACAAATCATTTCTTTAGTGTATTTCTCATTCATTTTTTAAACTTGTAAACAAATTAACTTAATAATTATGTGACACTACAGCCACATCTCAGTCATTTCACCACTATCTTAGTAATACAATTTTATTCAAGTAACACTCATAGAAAATCACTATTATTATACTACTAGTTTAGCTATATTACTCTGGTCTCTGATTCCACATTCACACATACAAAATCAAGGACCACAAACTTTGCGCGTTTCACTGGAAAAAGGTAATATTAAACTTTTGTGAAAAGTATTCGATTATGAAAAAATATCGATGTTATTTGGCGATATATCGATAAACATCGATACTAGGATCCGATATTTTACATCGAATATAAATATCGATATATTATTT
Source organism: Saturnia pavonia (assembly GCA_947532125.1). Taxonomy (NCBI): domain Eukaryota; kingdom Metazoa; phylum Arthropoda; class Insecta; order Lepidoptera; family Saturniidae; genus Saturnia; species Saturnia pavonia. Next base: position 10,275,675 of record OX383903.1, read on the forward strand.
AAGTGGACACCCCTAGTCTACGGCTGAAAGACAAATAAAAGCAACGACAATAAGGAACACCACTAAAATTGCAGATGTTACTGTAAAAACTCAAATCCTAAAAGGAAATGGACAGGTCATATGATGAGAACACAAACAGGAAAATGGTCCAAGAAAGTCACTGAATGGTACCCAAGGAACGGTAAAAGACGTAGGTTAAAGGTCAGCTATGGATTGGCAAGTGGAAAGAACTTGAGGAGGCCTATGTCGTAAGATAACCTGACGAGGTAGTTGGTAAAAATATATTTATGTATAGTTAAATTTGTTATAGTAGTTTATATACTTACTTATAAATAATTAATTTAGAAATAAATATTAATATTTCTGTTTTATTAATTATATGTTCAGCTGTTTGACTAATACGATTATTAGGCACTAAAAGATTGATTGCAGAAGCAATTCGTTCAGATGCTACAGATGTAGCAGAAGAAATCAAATATTTAACAGCTATTTCTGATAGCACAAGAGTAAAATGTTTACTATCGATCCAAAATTATAGTTCATTTGATGACCTTGAAATATTTGGCTGATCCAAATACTGCTTTAATTCAGCAGGCATTATACTAAAACTTCTGTCAAAAACTTCATTGGCATTAGACATTTTTTTCAAGGACATATCTTCATGTCTGGCCCGTAATGATGTTGTTTCCTCTTAAAGATTTCCTCTTATTTTGTGTACTGCAATTATAACTTTTCATAGATCTGATATTACATTAGCAGCAGCCAATGACGAATAAACTAAAAGAGGGAAAACATAATATAGTGTAAATAACATACAGTAGATTAGGTTTACGATGATGATGTAGTTTAAACAACTGGCAAGAAAAAATTAAAAAAATAACTTATATAAAAAAAATGTATTTTTTTTTTCGAACTGACTACACTGTTAGCCTTAGGGACCCTGGAGCCTTTACGGCTTTTACAGCTTTACCGGGCTTGGGGGCGAGCGCTTAGGGCACTCAGCCACGAAAGCTAAGCAACAACATCCGAGGGTGCCAAAGTGGCCGAACCTCGGCTCGGACTGTTGCGCGTATGCAATTAAGTCGCGATCTGACTAATTCCCTATCCGTAATTCGATCTAAACTAACTATACATATATACATGTTTCTGCCCCCTGGGAGGACGGAAGGAACATGTGTATGTGTATTTAGTGGTCTGAAATTTTTGTCTATTCTAACTAGGCAAAAAAAGAAAAAAAAAGGTCCCTTACAGAACCTATGTACCTATGTGTGTTGTGCATGTGTGTATAATGCAGTGTCATGTATGGCTGTGAAAGCTAGTGATTGTAGAGTCACTTGTATCGCGCGAGCGGCTGCTTGTCTCAAGGGCTCCATGCCGATGGATCGGACCTAGGCTTGAGTTGCCGCAGAGGAGGGCGGTCGTGGCGGGTGTGCGGGAGCGAAGTTAACCGTATATCCCCTGTGGAGGGAACGGTGGTTTCGCGGGCGTGGGCGCGAGCACGCATATGTTCCAGGAGCGGACGCGTAGTAATTATTAGCTTTCTCGATGTCGTCGTCGGGATCGACAAAGAGATTTCGCGGACGGCGTTTGTAACGTTGGACAACGGGTATCGAGCGGTTAGGCGTGTAGTTCACAAAGGACTTTACAAGCGGGTTGGGATGATTCGAAGCGCTATCGAAGTATCTCCTAGCGAGATATTTCACATAGGCTTCTAACGAGGGAAGCCTCATGTCCCTGTGTAGGTCCATGTTCCTAACGAAGGCTGGAGGGTCAAGCAGGCGACGGAGGAACCGACTTTGTACTCTTTGCAAGCGTGCAAAGTTGTGTTTGGACATATGTGCGAACGCGGCGCAACTATATGTCAAGATCGGACGGACGCACATCTTGTACAGTGTAAGCTTATGTCTTACGGACATTTTGCTTACCGAACAAGCAAACAAACAAGGGTCGTAAACGGGAAAGGACCCAGATGGCCCTATTCCGGACTCTAGTGACGTGTGGGTTGAAGTTAAGCTTCGAGTCAAGGATGACACCCAGATATTTGGTCTTGGTGGCCCAAGGGATATTTCTACCGAATAATGTGAGAGGTTCTACCGTGCGTGGTAATCTACATGTAGTCGGTTCGAACATAATCGCGGCGCTCTTAACCGGATTAATAGCTATACGCCACGTTCGAAACCACTCTCCGAGAGTGGTTACGGCGCGTTTTATTTTATGAGTGAAAAAAGATCTGTTCCTATTAGACGCGTATATGACTGTGTCGTCAGCGTAGAGCCCTACCTCGACCTCGGGGGGTTTTGGGAGGTCGCTGACGTACAAATTGAATAAGCAAGGTGCCAGAATGGAGCCTTGCGGGACGCCTGAACGTATGGGACGTGCGGTGGAGAGTACTCCTTCCACTCGGTAGTGGAAGGAGCGGTCTGTTAGATAATCGCGGACTATGTGGACTAACCTATCCGGGACTTCTAAATGATGTAACTTGTGGACTAGACCTTATCGAAGGCCTTGGCTACGTCGAAAAAGACCGCAAGCGTGCGGGCGGGAGCAATATTGCTCTTGGCGAAGTTACTCGTGATGTGCTCCGTGAGGCGGTGCACTTGATGTGTGCACGAGTGACGGGCGCGAAAACCGAATTGTTCGGGCGGGTATAAATTCTTGTCGTCTATAACGACCTTGAGACGGTTCAGGAGGATCCGCTCGTAGAGTTTCCCTAGGGTATTTAAAGCGATGCTTTTTTGCCGGGCTTACTAAAAAAATGTTGAGGGTTGATACCTATATTTCAATACCGAATTATCGATTTATGGTCCAAAAAAGTATTAGCAATAAATATTGATATTTCTATGTAATAATATCGATGTTTCGATTTATCGAATTTTTTATCAACAGTCCTAATCTGTGGATAACCTAAAACACTTTCTTATCATCGTTATTTCTTATAAATTCATGAAAATATTCGATTATAAAAATACAGTTCGTGCCTATAATTTTGTATAGATTAAACAATCAATGTTTTGTCCAGATTTTTTAGAATTTCAGGTAACAAACCTGCAGAATGGTATTCTGCCCTAGAAATATAAAGTACAATAAACTAAAATTAAATAAATAAATTTATCTTTAGGACATCCTGAAGAAAATGCGTATACTTGATGATAAAATAGTGTATGCACTCAACACATCAATTCCAACAGAATCATTTAGAGGCAAAGTAAATGCAACAACCGCATGTGAAGATTTGTATTCACAAATCCAGAAGGGACATTCTGAAAGAGAAAATGTGATCAAAAAATGCATCCTAGCTACTGCTGAACTGGTAAAGAAGTTAAAAGTTGAAAAAGAAAATAAACCAGATGATTATGACATAATAAAAAACTTAAAGGCTGAACAAAAAAAGGTAGAATATAGTTTACTACTTAAATTAGTAAATATTGATTTATATTGATTAAGACATACATGATTATAAAGCTGGTTACTGATATGGTATTACATATAATCATCACTGTCTAATAATATATTGTTAATATAGGATTCAGTTGTTTTTTAGAGATACCTATTAAAGATTAGGTAAAGGAAATATTACACCTATAAATTAGTCCTGTGTCAGATTGTGGATGACCGACTTGCTAAATGACCAATTCCAATGTTTCAGTTGGTTATCAGTCACGAGATAGAACTACGAAGCTTATGGTGATAAGATCAGAGTTCCTACATACATAATAATGTTTTTTAGATTGCATTGTATACCTACTATCATACTGATTCATTGTCATTTGACAAACTATCAGATATACATAATAGAAACTTAACATTTTTTAAAATATTTCTTTTATCCATTATGGAGAGGCAAAGAAAACTAAGCACACAGCCAATACAGCCATTTGGCAAGTTTTTGAGTAATTAAGAGAAAAGCTTTCTTTCATTTACATGTATTTGAGTAACATTCAACTTATTGTAAATAACTTAATGGTTCTTATCAAACCCAAAGATTTAATTTTGATTCGATTAACTGGATCAATTCAGTATTATGTACTTATTGATTTAAAAATACTATTTTTTGGCCCAAGAAATCGAACTCAGATAATTTTTTTTTCTTTATAGTAGAACGGCACATTGGCTGTACTGTCCCTGATGGTAAGCACAGTACGATCCAAATACAACAGCGACCACCAAGGGTTCGAAATCCATCGATGGTTGCCGCTGTCATGCCGGCCTGCTTAAATATCTCTTCACGTTATGCTTGAAGGACCTGATGTCATAAGAAGGAGGGAACACATTGGCCGGGAGATGTTTCTTTTTTCACTTTGTTCTCTACAAACTAATAATAGTAATACCAGTAGTTTTATACTTAAAAGGCTGAATTCTACATGTATTGATTTTGATTAAATTTAATTTAAAAAATGTCACCCACAAATATTATACTGTGTGTTTTAGTAAAAGTCTGCTCAAACTCAGGCTTACAGGTCATCAATTTGCCACCAAGGCACTTAAATTTGTATGCCAGATATTGAACTGGAAACTGAAACTTTATTCATTTTAAATATCTATCTTGTATATATGAGTCTACTATGGCTGTATACATGTATTATTTACTAGGTGGCTCACCAGCTAACATGGATTGAAAATTATGTCCCACCTCTGTAATTAATTGGGCAGCCTTGGCCTACTGCCTACATACTTGAGATTGTTTTACTTTAAATTTAAGTAGTGTTTTCACATATGTATAAGGAAAATCATATATAGGAATAATTTATAACAATAAACAAAAAATAATTATTTAAGATATAGCAGGAAAGTATTTGTGACACCAACCAAGGTCACTTTAGAGCTGAGGAGGGTGCACATTATAATTTTTCTCAATTTTTATGCATTTTGTCATAATTAAATTTATTATATTTTTCAGTTACGTTTACTACAAACAGAGTTAAGTGTAGAAGAAGTTATCAAAGACAAGACTACAAAGTTGTTTACAGAAAAATGTAGGAGTTATTACAAGCCCGAGAATTTATAAAGACTGAAGGCATTTGCATAACATTTGTATCCGAATTAGTGTACATACATAATAAAATAGATGTTAGTACATATAAACAAATTTATTTATAATCCATCCTGAGCTCCATAAACCTGTATATACCAATCTAAATAAAACAAAAAGTGCATTGCTTATTAAAATGTATAATAAATATAAGCATTATACTAAAACATTCTACTAATATAAATAGCTCTATATTTGAAATAAATATTAGTCACATCTGATTTAAAATAGAGGTTTTTTATTTTTCTTTGTGCTCCTCTTCATATTTCTTGTGCCAGTCTAGATTCATTTGATGAACAGATTCACCTCTTTTTGCAGCAGCTTTCCCAGCCAATATTGCTCCAAAACTAGCTAGAGCCGTGAGAAGCATAAGCACATTAGCTATCTTAATTCTAGCTTCACTTCGAGATCTTTCAAGTATTTCAGCACTGTAAAATATAACAATTACTAATTATTAAGAATATTCAGTATGAGAATTTATTTCATATTGCTTATATGAAATCGGCTTTTTAGCCGATTTTGGCTACAATGACTGGATTTCAAGTAGGGCCGGAGGTTCTGACCCTTAAATGACTTAGGTAAGTATCCAATTTTCGTTTTGAATTTACAAGCGCATAAAATACAATTTTTTTTAAATACGTACGAAACGAAATCTGGAATTTCTTCTTTGGTCTTGTATTTCTTTGTCCACACAAGAATAGTTTTCTCAAATTGTGAAGGTCTGAATCTTTGTGACATACGGCCAACAGGAGGCGGAGGTGACCCTGAAGGTGGCGCTGTACACATAAATCTCCAACATTTACTAAGTGAGCGTAGATTATTCATTTTTTGACGTATTTTTTTCTCTTTGCAGTATTTACCTATTACGTAAAAGGTCTCACGTACAAGGAATCCACAATAATAACAAATATTAATAATACTCTTGAACTTAGCCCATAGACTAGTGCTATGATCCGTGACGAATTCACCGGAGATTGGCAAAACCGGTAAAACCAGGTCTTTTTTATAATCACCGGAGATTTTTTGTCTTTACCCACTCAATATTACGGTTTTAGTTATAAAATAAAACTTCCTGTCGCCTTTTTTATGTTTACTTGATGGCAATATTAAGGTTGCAACACAAGGTTGCATTGTTTTTACAAGAGGATTTCTCGTGAATCGTTTGGTAGTGGCCTTTAGCATTAGCTACCTAGCCGTCATAGGTGATTGTTAATATTTTTTTCTATTAAACGTGGTTTGTTGCCTCTTTCGTTGTTTTTATGTGTCAAACGTGACGATCATTATTAAGTAGATATAAATATATCAGTTTATGTTTTTGACATCGGCAGGTATGTATAAGCTCGTTTTTTATAGTGTAATGAGAAAGTTCAAACAAACTAAACTTATATCACAAAAGGAATATATAATTAAAGTATGTACGTAATTATATTGATATGTTTTATTTGTATTACGGGTGCTGAAAGCTAAATCGGAGAGTAGGACTCATTTTGAAAAAGTGCTTAGGTAAAATGCAAAATTTGGCAAAAAAAACAATAAGCGTAGCTGGCGGCGGAACATAAAATATGTTGTCACATCTGTCAAGACCGCATCCTCAAATAACTAACAAAGCCTCAATGAATGAACAAAGTCAAAGCAAACAGTAAACCTTATTACAGTAACTGGATCATCTAGCCTGGTACAATGTCTACCTCTGCAACTGGATCTCCGGCTTTCTACATAAACGCAGAATTCGTGTTCTTGTAGAAGGATGTCATTCGCAGTTTATGTCGATTAACGCTGGAGTTCCTCAAGGCTCTGTGCTTTCGCCAGTTCTCTTTCTTCCACATATCAATGATATGTTATCTGTAGGTAATACTCATTGCTATGCAGATGACAGTACCGTTCATGGGTGCTATTAAAGCAAGCCTTCATGTGGTCGAGGAGACATTGAAAAGAGACTGGAGGAACTTGTCATTGAACTTAATCAATCTTTGCACCGTGTATTTACATGAAGAGCAAGTAACTTGGTTGAGTTAAATGCCAAGAAAACTCAGGTTTGTGCGTTTTCTTCTAACAAATCTCCGTTTTCTCCCCTACCCACTCTTCAGAACGTCTCATTAGCAATGCGTGACAGCATCAATATTCTAGGTGTGGATATTCGCAGTCAACTAAAGTCCAGGAATTACATCAGGAGTATCATCTCTACTACATCTCGCAGACTCGGAATCCTGAATAGGGTGCGACGGTTTTTCACGCCCGGTCAACTGTATCTTCTTTACAAGGCACAAGTTCGGCCGTGTATGGAATATTGTTCACATCTCTGGGATGGATCCGCAAAATACCTCCTCGATGCTCTGGCTGTTCACATTGTTAATGATGCAGACGTTACAAAATACATCAAGCCGCTTCAGCTGCTCAGAAACATCGCCTTGCTGAGCATCTTCTACCGTCTGTATCTTGGTGAATGTTCTAAAGAGCTGTTCAATCTAATTCCCTCATCTCCTTTCCACAACAGAACCATACGTGCTGGGTTTCACAGTCACAGTTTTACGCTAACCTCCATCTCGGTACGAACTAAAAAGTTCTCCATGACCTATCTTTGCCCTACCGTGAAGCTGTGGAACCAACTCCCGGCTAATGTGTTCTCTCCTTTTTACGACATCGGGTTCTTTAAGCGTAACGTGAAAATATATTTATGTAGGCCGGCATGACAGTGGCGACCACCGATGGATTTAGGTTTCTTGGTGGTCGCATTTGTGTTTGGATTGTACTGTGCTTACCATCAGGGACAGTACGGTAAAAGGGCTGAGCTAATATAATAAAAAAAGAGTGTGTGCTTAAGAACGCACGGTAGAAGTGAAAACTTCATAAAGACAATTATTACGTATGAATTGAATATACTAAACACAGCGACACACCAGCGAAGAGCAGGTGACTGTATCTTTCTCGCTCGGGTACACTCGGCGGTCCTGAGTTCACCCGATCGAGCCTTTACCTCAGAGCGTGACGGATCAGCCAACTTACTACCTACGGAAAATCTGTGTGTGGTGCGCTAAAAGAAGTTTTCACTTCAAAAATCTACTTTAAAATTACATTATAACGTCATGAACGTCCTCATGAAGAAGCTTGTTTTAATGCTGGCAAAAGATTACCAAACGTTTTCTATGTATGCAAACTGGGTAGAGTTCCTACGATACCCGCACTTTGAAGACCGGGTAGTCCGAAGTGAGTCGCATGGTTTAGATTCGAAACCATTTCATTCTTTGATACAAATTTGATACAGATACGTGTATGAATTTAAAGTACATAATTGCTTAACAATGCTAAAGAATAATAATTATTACAAATGTGTTCTTTTTTATTATAAACATAGAAAATATTATACAGTGTTCAAATATATTTTAAAATTTACGATGTTTTGTGTGCGTTGTTAAAGTTTTTCTTTTTTATGTCAGTTGTGATTTTGAAGTTATTACGTTAGCAACTGAATTTTACTTTTTGTCGCGTTTACCTACCTTAGCTGATAAAGTTAAGCAAAAAAAGTTTTCACTTCAATCACTCGCCTCAACAGACAAATACATCCTATTAAAAAGAAATCGATTGTATAGGTATGCATAAACCATAGATGAAGATTACCTAGCGAGACCACATCCACCCATATACAATACTTAGTGGTATTTTAATACCTGGCATTTGTACCAGGTATTAGGCAATACCCGCATCTTGAAGACCGGGTATTGATATTTGCAGGTATGTCGCATGCCTAGTTACGATATTTTTAATGTTTAAATATTATTATTTTCGTTTGTGTTAAAAAATATTTAAAAGTATAGCTATTTTAATATACAATTATAAGATACAATTGAATTTAATTTGATACATAAAAGATTTAAAACGCCCATTATCTCCGGAGAATCTCCGGTTATTCAAAACAACCGAAGGAAAACACCGGTTACTTTTTTTTTCTCCGGTGAAAACCACTACCATAGATCAATAACCACCTTAGCCTTAGCCATAGAGGTCTTAGCGCAGAACACGTAGGTAGGGATGCTCGACATCGATGTTTAATTATCAACGATGTTTTAACAACTTCATAATACCTAAAGATTAGATCATCGATCATTGATCGAATCTACGAAAACATAATATATAAGCCTTTCATAATATACTTAACAGAGGAGACGGAATCAGATTTTTCTTCAAATTCAGCATCTGCAAGTGATTCAGATTGAATGTTTTTTTATTATAGCTAATTTGTTGAGTTCTTTACCTCATAATTTAAAAAAAGAACAGAATCTTCATAGGATCATTTTGTTGTTCATCTGTGTTTCTTTATATCTATCCGAATGTTTAATTTTTTTTCTCCAAAACGTGTTAAGTTATAAAGTTGAAATTAATATCGAATACTAAGATGTAGGAAATCATACTGCTGTATTAAAATCAATTTTCTTGGTTAACGATTTAAAGAGATACGGCACTTCATAATTAAAGTCTAAAAGTAATATAATATTAAGTTTAGTATAATATATTCGTTATGTAATGTAATCAATTCAGAAACCTCAGTGCACGAGTTATACTCGTTACTTGTCCGTTTTTTTCTTCAAAATATTAGTATTTTGCTTACCATTTCCACGAGACAACAATATAGAAGTATACAATATTTATATTAAAGTATTTGTGATAATATATGTAAATTTATCTGACGATATATTACTTAATCTTATACCGTTTATATCCATGCACTCTCGCCACCTTGCGTCCTGCCAACACTAGGGAAGTCGTGCTTATAGCGATCAGGCTATAGTTCGTCTAGATAACTAAAACTACAGAGTACATTTTGTATTGACCAAAACCGTGTACAACAGACGACACAGAGTACGAACAGACGACAACTCAAAAATGAAAAAGTTTTTGCGTCGCACGAAGCATACAAGTGTTTGAATATCGGCAAAAAATGCTACTAAGACATAGTTTCGTGCTGGTTACATATCCCGCTAATCGCTAATGCACTAATAGATAGTTTCAATAACTGACCTTACAAGAAAGCGAGTTTATAAAATCTTATTATAATTTTTTTTTCAGGAAAAAAAAATCCAATAGTGTTATTTGATAAACATAATTTGGCAAGTTTGAAACACTTTCATGTATGTTTTAATATTCAGTATGTTATAAAATTAGGGATGACGATTTTTTCCGAAAGAATTTGTTTTTTTATCGATTTGATTTATTTGATTGTAATGCTTTGAATTGATATAATAAAATTGAGGTCTAAAAATGGATCTTTTTTCGATTCGCTTTACATACGAGTTTGTAGTTACAGTATAAATCCCTATTATGGAAAACAAAAAGGACACCATAACAATCAACCTTTCTTTCTTATTTTTGAATAAATGGGTGTAAACTGTAATATCTTTATATGTAATAGGTACATTCAAGTAATAATTAAGGTATAAAGGTTCAAGGTCAACAACCTTGGTTTTATAAAAAACTTACCTTAGTTTTAAAAATAAAATCAAATCTTGATTTTTTAGGGTGTAATATTGATTCACTTGATTGATACAGTCCTATTTATATATAAGGAAATTGATTGTTTTTGTCCCAAAAAATCGATTTGTCTATTAATCGATATCAGTTTTCATATCTAGAGTATATTTCAAATTTTGTGTCTAATCGATTGTGGATTGATTAGCAAATATATAATTCTATATAGTATTTTATTCTTTATTTTTTACACGTTTGCTTCTATATACGGTAAGTAATCCATTAATTTCCCATAAATATGTTTTATCACTATTTGCCTAGCTTTATTCTATTCTATATTCTTTTTCGCGCTGTTTAGTTTCCCTTATTGTGGTGTTGCAGAAACGTTTGTTATTTAAAAAACTAATGATACATTATCATTATAATACAATATTTTCCATCTGTGATCAATTCTAAGAAGCAAATTTATTTAGGTGTGCCTTTAACTCTAAGATTAGATGCCGAAAGCTGTGTCCAACAGCTGATAAAACGCATATGATCGGATGTGTCACTGGTGCTTCAGATTCTGTTATGTAGATTTATTGACTCATATTTAGGCACACCAATACATTCAAGTTATTACATTATTAAATTTGCTACTAGTAGTGAAGTCGATAATCACATCTATTACTAGCTAGCATGACATTCGACTAAATAATAAATGATGTGTAACTATTTACATGATGGTTAGTCTTGTTGAACTAAGCGGTATATATTAGATTTTGTTGATTTAAGATGTCTGGCGCTCATAAACATCGTTATAAGAATGCGGGTCTCAGTGCAGACGAACTCCGCCGACGTCGAGAAGAAGAAGGTGTACAATTAAGGAAACAAAAGAGAGAACAACAGCTATTTAAAAGGAGAAATGTTAATCTTCCTGCTCCAAATGATCCTGACACTGTATTTCAGGTTGGTCCAAATTAAAATGATAAATATGCGAAAGCATTTCCTTTGAAGACTTATATATATTATAATGTATATAATTATAACTTTTAAACAAAACAAAATTAGGGATGGCTAATTTTGAGATCTCTTGCTAAGCAAAAAATTTCAATACTCAAGATTTTATAGACTCAACAATTGTTTCACTCAAAGATGAAACAGTTAAAGTTTTTTTTTATTATTTTATAAAAACAGTCTACTCAGCATTGCCAATCCCTCTGTGTCAGACGTGATGTTGAGAGAGAAAGAGTAGTATGCAATGGACCAGCCATTCTATTGTTATTATTATGATTCTTTATGTACTATAGTACATGTATATAGCTATGTATATAGCTTTAAAATTAAATAAAAAAATACTTTCATTTTATACATAAATATATTTGTTTAAAATTTTAGGAGGATATTAATATTTCATCATCAGATGACATCACTCCTGAAATGGTGACTGCACTTTATAGTGATAATCCTGAAGAACAAGTTATGGCCACACAGAAATTTAGGAAACTACTGAGCCAAGAACCCAATCCACGCATTGATGAAGTGATTCAAACTGGGATAGTTCCTAAATTTGTGGAGTTTCTTACTAACCATATAAACCCAACATTGCAGGTATATGTATATTATTTAATGCTGAATTCTCTGCTTGTACATTAAAGTTAATAGGTAACTAATATAATTACACTGATATATGGAAAGTAGAAAATATTTACAATAATATTGTTCTATAGAGATGAAGAATAACATGGTAGTGAATTACTCACATTGTAAATATAATCCTGTTAGAAGTATATAAGAACAGAGTTACATTTGCATACATTAACATGATGAACTCCTGACCAATTTTGGCCATAGAGACTTTTTGGCTCTACCGTGGCTTGTGAAGCTGATCTTTGTTAGGAAGTACACCACACTGCAGATATGTGAGGACACCATTTACATATTATGTGTAATTGATTCCTGCTGGTAGTTTAGCTTTCAATTCATCTTGTTTGGATTCAATCGCACCACATCGGTGTACTTCAAAGGCTTGAACCTTCGTCGCTATAAAAACTCTACAATCCTGAGGCTTTATGCAACACATTGTGACATGATGCTACAGCACATCTTTATATCTGCATTGTTGCCCGCCCTGTTTCTGATTGTTCTTTCACTCACTTTGATTCACTTTACTACATTTACATAATACTAAACCACATACATATACTGTTTACATGACAATAATTAGAAATAACGTTTACACAGAAATAAAAAATAACTAGTTATCCAGTCATTAATTTCAAGTGAGATTTGATTATTAATATTAATAAATCGTATAGGAATATGATTGACCAGAGTTAAGAAAAATTACTATTATTATCCAAAAGAGACTTCGCAAAAATCCATGTTTGCCTCAGCCTAAGACCAAATAACTGTTACAAATAATTTGCTACTAATATTAGACTAATAAGTTATAAACATAAAAGTTACAAAAATAAAAATGAACTATTTCATTTCATTGAAAACACACAAAGAGGGAAATGTTTCATAAAACAACTTTTATAAATAATATTAATTCTTTAATATTAAAAAGTCTAATTTAAAATGTATAAAGTGTAAACTCTATACAGCAATATTAAAGGATTTTTCGTTAAAGCGAGAGTCAAAGGAAACAATATAGAATATGTACATAATTATTTTATATATAAATATAAGTATATAGTTTTAATTTTGACTAAATTTGATTATGTAAAGACTACGCGACAATAGCAGGTAAGCACATTAAGTGTGCTAGACAATTACAAATAACAAATGAAGACTGTTTCTTAGAATCCCATTATACATGAAATATTTACGTCTCTTTGTCTATTAAGATTGTGTTTAAAGCTCAGTGAAATTTATGTTTATTAGGGTCTAAATATAATGACGTATTTGTACGCTATATACAGTTTTAATGTATATATTAGACATAGGTAACAATGTAAACCAAACAAACCTTAGCAGTTTCAACATTTTAAACAGTTTTACGTTATACAAGTTCATTATATTGAGTTTATACTGTAATTAGGTTCTTTAGGCGTTTTATTGTTCTTTGTTTGATAATTATGTTCGTTGGTAATAAAATATCATATGTTAGTTTGAAGCAGCATGGGCGTTGACAAACATTGCATCAGGATCTTCAGAACAGACACGTGTGGTGGTGGAGTGCGGAGCAGTTGATGTTCTGGTGGCGTTGGTAGCGGAAGGGGCTAGCGAGAATGTACGTGAACAGGCTGTCTGGGCATTAGGCAATATTGCTGGCGACTCGGCTCACTGCCGTGACACTGTGCTCGCTGCTGGTGTACTTCCACCTTTACTAGAGTTTGTATTCATTTTTGTTATGTTTTAATCTTTATTCATATCAGGTATGTTATTGGTATGAAATTTCGGATCTGGATATATTAAGAGTTTTTAGTAGGCTATGGATACGGATATGAAATTATTTCAGATATCTCATAGTTTCGTATAATTTCAGTTATGGATATTAGATTTTTCAAAGAATTGTATTTAGAATGAAAATAGGTAATAATTGAATATTTCTAGGTCAACAATTATTAGTAAAAAAATTATTCATTTTTGTCGTCGTTATCTGTATCCGGTCCCAGTACACATACACAAGCCACCCTAAAGTATTATAAATCTTGGTTTGGATTCTTTTGAGTTCTTTTGAATTCTAACGTTTTTACATACAAATGCTACACAGCACGATCGTGCGCTACGTTTGATTTGAAGAGTGCCAAATACACCAAATGGAATTTTATTCGATTCGATTCAGAACTCGAACGAGTAAAGAGTAAGGCGGCTTGTCGGATCGCCAACCCGCCCCAGAGACCTCGCGCCGCGATACTCTGCCCGCCTATACTATTACTTCGCTTTGCTTATGACCTACACTTTATATGGTGATTGCTTCGCTCATAAGGGTCGTATCGTGACGTACATAGCAGTGATGTGTCGGGCTTTTAATGCGGATACGGATCTCAACTTTCGTACTTCGTTTGTTTGCACTAAGCACTTGTACTGTGCTTGCGATTTGTTTATAGTAGGGTACGTTTTTTCGGTGAAATTAACTTTAGTTACGAGTATGATTTTTAATATATTTCTTTTTAGATAGCCATGTTTTAGTATAATTTTGATGTTTTTAAATTACCTATTTTAAGTTATTACAAATTGAAAATACTTTAAGGAATTTAAAGTTTATCTTTGCTATTTTTCAAATTTCATTCGAAAAATATACGAATATAGAATAAACGACCCGTTTAAGATTCGCAAAAAAATATTTTATATTAATTTTTTCCTCCCTGAATATCTGCGGATATCCGGCAAATCTGTATTATATACCCTATTAGCTGTGCCCGCGGCTCCGCTCGCGTGGACAACAAAATGCTGTCGATCGAGCGCATGTTCGAATTGTGCTGCCTCAAAAATGCTTATTGTGGGTGATCCTTATAAAATAGTCATATACTATCGTTGACTTATGTAGGTATTTTAAGGTCTACAATTATGTAGTACATAAATTTGATATATCTCGTATGGTTTTATATATTTGGATGAATCTCTGGAACTACCAGTTAGATTTGAAAAAATAAATGCATTTTATAGCCTGTTTATTGAGAGAGATTATTTTCTATATCTTCTATACATATTATAAAGCTCAACGCCTGTATGTCAGTCTGTCCGTTTATGTTCTTTTCACGCGAAAACCACTAATCCGATGGACATGGTTTTTCCTTTAATTGATATATATGTTATCTGGCCTGGTTATAGGATATATTTTGTTACATGATGTAGCATACGAAACAAGCATTCACGATAATGGTGAATCAATTCGGAAAAAGACGCATTTGGAGCGCTTAAATTGTGTACGCTGAGTGAACCATACGAGATATATCCAATTAACGTTATACGCAATTGTAGATCTTAAGTCTTAAAAAACATAATTAGTGATGGCATATATCTATTTTCTAGGGATTATCAACAATAAGCATTTTTGTCTTCCGTCTTTAGAGTGGGGGCAGCACGATACGCGCGTGCGCGTCCACGTTAGTGGAGCTGCGGGCACCTAAGTACATAGGCACATAAGTATCAAAACACCGCGGTTTTTTTTTTCGAACTGACTATACTGTTAGCTTTAGGGGCCTTGGAGCCTTTACGGCTTTTACAGCTTTACCGGGCAAAACACCGCGGTAATTATGATCTCTTTTAAATACCTCGTAAACAACTCCGCGATAGAATATATGCCGCCACGAAATACGAACACCGTATACATTGATTCTAACGTCTAATATCCTAATAAACATTTTCAGTATTTTGAATAAATACACAAGATTGTCAATGACAAAAAACGCTGTTTGGACACTGTCAAACTTATGTAGAGGCAAGAATCCACCAACGAATTTTGAAGCTGTTGCACCAGGCAAGTTATATGCTTATAGGTATCATTTATATTATGTAAAACAATTATTTTTTAATTGTAAGCTTTGCATTCGTATGAAGGAACAATATATATATATTAATGTCTTCAGGTATACCAGTATTAGCACGACTTTTACATCATGTCGATGCAGAAGTTTTAAGTGATGCATGTTGGGCACTTTCCTACTTGTCCGATGGACCTAATGAGAAAATTCAAGCTGTGATTGATGCCGGAGTTTGCAGAAGGCTTGTCGAATTACTTATGTAAGTGTGAACCTGTTAGCTTAAGTTTGAAAAGGTTATACATTGGAGTTTCTTAACGGTTTAACGTCGAACACATTATGACAAATAAATATAACTTTCTAAGCTGGTTGAAAATTATTTTTGATAATACATGGGAGTGGCCCTTGGATCCGGTCATGATCAATTATTCTTACAGCCAAATCAGCTTGCTGACGTTTTTGAGTTTTAAGAAATGTACGGTCAGCAGATAAATAAATAAACAATTACTTTTTATATATTTTAAATTTTTATAGGTAGAAGATACTTAATGTTACACATATTAAACGTAATCTATAATCATGATTTCTTCAACTCCAGACATTTGGTAGTCATCCTCATCCTCGCTTTTGTCGTATAAATAATTTCTGATATTGATAATTCGTTTTGATATTGTATCTAAATCCTGGTCTCTACCCCATTGGCGTAGCTAGTGAATTTTCCTTGGGAGGGTTAACTAACCAGCCAGCTGATGAAACGGTAGGTATATTCCTACAATACTGTCTATTTTTCTAAGATGGGTTAAGACTTTTGTATGTTGGGCAGCGCACACTCTGCCCTGCTTCTCTTAACTACTCCCATGCTCTACCCTGATATTAATTTTCCTACTGGAGCCATTTTTTTTTACAATTACATGTCAAATAACAGCAATTAGTAACAAATAATTATACTGAAGAATAAATCATAACAATTAACCACGAATGATTTAATGAAATTATTAGAAAAGAATTAGAAACAAAATGGCATGACACTTCTAACGCTACTTATAAGCGACTCATACGATAGTTCGAGTCACGTGGTAGCTAGCGCAAACTGGTTTATTCCAGTTTTAGTCACTGTATTACATTACTACAAACGCTAAAACGTCTACAAGCTGATTTTGAAAATGTTACGTCGTGGATAGAATATTGTTATAAATTCCAAAGTTCAAACAATGCTCCTTTTTAGAACATACAAGGGAGTTTTTGTGGTAACTCAAAATGCACGTTTCTTGATATAATTTATAGTTCACTTCACTTGTGCACAATAACTGAACTATAATCACATAAAATGCCGCCATTATTACATAATATAGGGCCATATAACATAAATTTGGATTACAATAAAATACTACATAGTGTTACGTAGTCGTGAAAGGGGCAGCGTGACGTCACTCAAGAACAGTGTTTATTGTAGTTGACTTAATAACTGCGGGTCTTCACTATCCAACAACTCGAACTAGAAAGTTACTATTCCACTGTTGAAGTTAGAAGTTAGTTAGTTAGTTGGTTGCTTGGTAAAGTGCTTGCGGTCCGAGAGCACACCTGTTGCTATTGCGCTCAGCCAATAGTGATGATGATGTGTTGGTACAGGAAGCCGTTCCTTGTGACGATAGCAGATCCTGACGAAAATTGTCAAACAGCTTTGATCAAATAAATTAGCTATAGAATAACACTAATAAAATTGTATATAACAGGCATAACAAATCTACAGTCGTGTCGGCGGCGCTTCGGGCTGTTGGGAACATAGTTACTGGGAATGACGCACAGACGCAAGCAGTTCTCAACTGTAACCCGCTTCCGAATCTACGTAACTTATTGAGGTCTACTACTGAGACGCTTCGGAAAGAGGCTTGTTGGACCCTATCCAATATCACGGCTGGAAATGCTGCACAAATTCAGGTACTTTTAAATGGAAAACTTCTATTCACAGCTTGTAAGTTATTTAATGTATATTTGGACATTCAATTATTACATAAACGGGCCTAGAGGAAGAAGACCTTCTATGTTTACTTACCTTTCTTGACAAATGGAGTGTGGGGGGATGCCATAAATCTCACGTAATATAAGCAAATAACAAGATAAGATGAAAATTGAATAGATAACAAGATAATTTTAAAATTGATCCCCAACTCAAGTAACCTATTAAGTAAGACCATTCCAATGAGCCTAAACACGATATTTTTGCTGTAAGTTGGTGAGGAGTTAGGTATCCTACGGATTCCAGATGATGATGCAGCATTAAGCCAAGGTTGCCAAGTTCTTCGAATATAATTGAAGTAACAGAATACGAAATTTCGATTCAATCAGACCTGTGAAAGATGCTCACATCCATTTATCAAATAGAAAAGAACTGATAATCTTCAAATGGCTGAACAGCTTTTCTCGAATCATAGCTAAGAACACTCTCGATCAAATCACCAATCAAACAAAACAAAACTAGATCGAAATCGGTTCAGCCGTTCGGAGCTACGATGCCGCAGCAGACACACAGATACACACGTTAATATAACACCCCCCCTTTTTGCGTGGGGGGTTAAAAATAATCAAAATTGTAAATAAGATTTTATCAATTTATTTATTTACCAATTGTTAATGAACTACGAGTATGATATGAAGTTCGCATTTGGAGGGTATAAGATTTTATTATTTTATCTTACAAAAGGAGGGTAGGGGATTTCAAATAAATGAACGATTGCTTGCGTAATCACCCAAGATAAAACATCTGTAGGATAGTTTATCCATAATCTTCTATTATTATTAATTAATAGTTAGATTTATATTATTTTATTACAATAATATTTATAAAAGATCACTCACAGACAGCAGCGACGGACGCTATGCCTCTCTGGACTCTTATAAATTTATTCGCTGTTTTATTTATATATTTTATATTTGAATTCATGTTAGAATTTTTTTCTCGTTTTTTCCCCACAGGCAGTCATAGATGCGAACATATTTCCTGCGTTAATAGAGATTTTACGGCAAGCAGAGTTTAAAACAAGAAAAGAAGCTGCATGGGCTATAACCAATGCGACGAGCGGCGGAACTCACGCACAAATTAAGTAATATATTTTTTGTGAATTCGTTTCAATCAATAGATGGCATTTTTAGTGAAAAAGTTTATTTTATCTTTTCTTTTAATGAAAATTTTGTATAAAAGTATTTGTCTATTGTTTGGCAATAGCAGGCAATATGAAATTTAAAATGACGTTTGTATCATTAATTTTGATGAAGAATTAAGGGAGATATGGCGTTGCCACATAAATTACTTTTGAGAAATAATATATAGAGATGTTTTACGGACACTATTAATATTAATACGGGGCCGCGCGTATATCGCTTAAGCGCATTGCGAAATAAATTCGGGCATGCGCTAGGATATGGATGACCCAACTAACTACACGTAAATTCTTCTGTTGTCCATTTACGTGCGTCTCGGCTGAGAACTGGGTGAAACTGATAAAAATCGTGAGGAATTTTATTCGCCGTAAAGATTCAGTACGCGGATTATAAACCGAGATAAATTATATCGCGCGTGGAGAATTGCGTAGGCTTAAAGGACTGCAAAATACCATGATTAAACAGACCCACCCAATGTCCTTCATTCTTCGCATGGGAGTAAGTTAATTATTTCGGTATCCGTTTAATAGATTTATTAGGATATTTTTTATTACTTTCAGGTACCTAGTTGATCAAGGTTGCATACCACCTCTATGTGACCTGTTGACGCTAACTGATGCTAAGACTGTGCAAGTAGCTCTTAATGGATTGGACAATATATTAAAAGCAGGACAACAAACTGATAATCGTGAGAACCCCTATGCGGTTCTCATTGAAGAATGCCTTGGTAATTATTACATTAAATTCTTATGTATTTATGTAGAAGATATGTCATAGGAAGTTATATTTATGATTTAAACAATTCATCATAATGTTTGAAAAAAAATTGGTATTCATTATTAAAATATATTTTTTATACTATTCTTTGTTTGGCAAAGCAGGTCTAGATTAATTGGTTATATATTTACTATTAGCTGTACCCCGCGGTTTCACTCGCGTATAATTTAAAAGAAATCACTGATTGATGATTTATCATACTTCAGTATAGACACACTCACGTCACGTCACAACTCACGGTTCGTTCGCTCTACTACTATAGTCATGGACCCGAGCCCAGTGTTGAATTAACTTAATTTTACATTATCTCCCAAACTATTCGTCCAAATAACAAGCTATAAAGAGCAAAGTTTATCTATATAAAATTGTCTAGATGATGAAGCAACTTTCGATTGTAAGGATTAATATGCCATGCCTAATAAAACGTGGAAGCTAGCGCTGACGTTAAATCTCACTCATTTGATTCAAGAAGAGTAGAAGGGTCCCGGACATTGACACGCACACAGCCAACTGCTTGGACCTTCTGTTGACATCTGATACAGACCGCTACACAGTGTCGATTTTATCATCTTTGGGTAACTCTGACCACTGTCTGGTTAAATCTGTATCTGTCTTCTCCCCGCCCGATTCCAGCCCTAGAGGCACCCGGCGGTTGTGGCGATACAAGTCAGCAGATCCCTATTTGCTTCTCTTTTGAAGACCCTTCAGTTTGCGCGGATGTTGTTACGAATGTGCTGCGTCAAGGTATAGAATACTATATACCGTTCTCTGACGTAGCAATGTCAGGCAAAAATCGACCATGGTTCGGGGCTAAGTGTGGACACGCTGAAGCGCAGACTCATGCGGCATACCTGGCATGGGTCGATGCTCGAAATCGCAAAGCAAAGGTTTTGCGCATAATGAAGAGAGCCTTTAACAATGCTGCCAAGTCCTGCAAGAATGGTCTACGGCAAGTTGGATCTGATCACATAAGCCAAATCGGGAAGAAACTAGCTGCATACCCAGCGGGTAGTAAAGCGTTTTGGTCCCTGGCTAAATTGGTTAAATCGAACTTCTGTCGCCCCTCAATTCCTCCATTGCTGAGACCTGACGGGTCGTTGGCTCACTCTGCTGTAGATGGTGAAGTTCCTCCTAGTCTACCAGTTTGACGAGACACTTATGTCAGAAATTCGTCAGACTGAGGTTCTTAAAACGCTGCGTAATATGGACGTTAATAAGGCCAGTGGCCCGGACGGGATTCTAGTAATTGTTTGGAAAACTTGTGCGCTTGAAATTTCTCCTATTTTATTCCGCCTCTCTCTGGATATTGGGCTAGTGACTAAATCCTAGAAGCAAAGTATCGTGCAACCAGTGCCCAGTAAAGGTAGTCGCGCTGAACCTGGCAAATATAGGCCCATCTCGGTGACGTCCATTCTCTGCAAGAGTATAGAAAGTGTACTGAATGGCAGGCTCTTAGCATACCTAGAAGCGAATGACCTCCAAGTGACCGGCAATACGGATTTCGGCGAAACCGTTCCACTGGAGACCTTCCAGCGTACGCCACTCACATCTGGAGCGAAACTGTCGATAATCACGGGGAAGCGCATGCTGTTTCGCTTTATATCTCGAAGGCATTCGACAGAGTTTGGCATGATAGATTCTTAATCAAGCTTTCTTCATATGGCTTACCCACTAGGTTATGTGCATGGATATCGGATTTTTGAGAGAACGACTGATTCGAATGGTCATTGATGTCTGCTCCTTTGATCAATGCTATCAATACCCGGGTACCTCAGGGGTCGGTACTTTCTGCGTCGCTGTTCCTTCTTCATATCAATGATATGCTTAAGCCCTGTACTTCTGGGTACGCAGACTATCGTGGTTGATAGTATGGTCGTAGGCCATGTTTGAACGCTTGCACTTAAAGGCAGTCTCCAATTGGAGCGTCCCATCCTGGTCAAGTTTAATGCCACTAACACATGGGCATTTCTATTCTCAGCTAAACAAAGTCCCTTCCAACTGACTCCTACTTTCAGAGATGTATCCGTTCCGATAACCGACCATCCGGAACTTATTGGCGTTACGTTGTCTTCAACTCTCAATTTTGGCTCCTTCATTGAGTATAAAGCTCAAATTGCTGCCAGAAAGCTGGGTATCCTTGCAAAGGTGAGACAGTACTTCACGCCGGGTCATTTGCTTGATCTATATCAAGCGCAAGTCCGGTTCTGCATTGAGTACTGCCCCCATCTTTGGGACGGATCGGCCAAGTACAATTTAATTCCCCTTCCCCCTTCCATCATCGGACGACAAGAGACACGGCGAAGCGTCATCGGTACATCGTTGAGTTGAACTCTGTGCCAGTGTGTGTATATTTCCCGATAATTACAACCTGAGTATCTGCAAGTTACGAGTGAATAAGTATCTTCTAGGCAAGCGTGCTCCATCGTAGACTTCATCACTTACGATCAGGCGAGGTAGTGGTCAAACGCATGCCTATTTATAATTAAAAAAATAATAATAGCGCTCGTAAATCACTTTTCAATTATCAATAAAACTTTGTCACAATATACCTTATTGTGGCGTATGTATAAGAGATAGGGATATTGTATCGCGGCCTTTTTTTAAATGTACTAAGGTGCAATATTTTTGTAGAACATAGTATTTACGTATCACTAACCATTACGCCAGTGCACGCGGGTAAAGAAGTTAGGGTGCGCTATTTATTCTAACTTAACTGACAAAAATCAATATTTAAGGCTAGCTAAGATAGCATAGATAGTCTATATTATTCCTCGTGAGTTTGGCTATCGTACACAAAAATAAATTTTCCAATTTAACTGGTAGTTCCAGAGATTAGCGTGTTTAAACAAACAAACAAACATTAAAACTTTACCGCTTTATTATAGTAATAGTATAGATTATATTTAATATTGTAGAGTTCATAAGGTAACACTCGAGCAAGCAAGGGACGTATTTACCCCAAGGCTATGACGGTCATGATCCGAGGCGGCAAATCAAATTTTTGGGGCTGCCTAAACAAAAAAGGAATGTATATGTGGGTCTTGCTACATTTCATAATAGTAGTGGTAGTACATTTCATAATGGTAGTAGACTTTTCGTTAATTTATGGGGCGGCAAAGATTAACAAGCCCAGAGCACGAAATTTTAAAATACACTAGGTTAAACGGAACTATTTTTTGCTTTTATTGCACTGTAAGAAAATTAAGGTTGTATTTGTTTTATTTAAGGTCTCGATAAGATTGAATTCTTGCAGTCGCATGAAAACCTAGATATCTATCAAAAATCATTTGAGATTATTGAAAACTATTTCGGATCTGAGGAAGAAGATGGTAGACTGGCACCAGTAGTGTCATCAACAACAGATCAGTATCAGTTCAGTGCTGACCAGTCTGTACCGATGGGTGGCTTTCAATTTTAACCTATGCTTTGTCACTTAATTTATACAAATGCTCATTGTGCAGTAAGTACTTGCTAAAATGTTAACTTATATCCTTACTTTATTTTCCAAATCTAAAATAATTATTTATTTTGTGAAAAATAGGCACTGTTTGGCTCCACTATAGTTCTGTACCCAGCGAGAATACTTTGACAAGTCGATAATGCATAACTTTCAGGGCGACCATTTTAAACTTAAATTTGTATGGTATCAGGTTTACACGGGCTAAATTTCCGCAACTCAACGTCTTTTGCGTTATACTGGTCGACTTTAATCGTGCCAGTCCAATACTTCCAGGAAGTCCACCTGTCGTCCAGTAAAAGACCTCCGGAAGAGTCCTTGGTGTGCCAAGGTGTTTAACCTGGTATTGGACCAACTTTGTGCACTCCAAGAGTACGTGTTTGGCCGTCTCTTCTACTCCCATGCACGCTTGGTACAGCGGAGTTTCACCAACACGCAGATTAAAAAGATGTTTGTTAAAGTACCCGTGTCCTGTTAAGGCTGGATTTGGATGGTAAAACCTATCATTAAAAAAGTGGTGTACCAGAAATAAGTAAGCCTATATTATATCGATACGGTCTGAGTAAAAATAGTTGTTTACACCATGTTTAAGAGTTCAAGCACCTTCTAGAGATTTCTTGATCGCCTCATTTGGGTATATACGCGAGCCGTATCGCGAACTATGACAGTTCTAATTTCGAAAGCGAAGTGGAAACAACAAGCGATATAAAAGAGGACTATACAGGTGATTCTGCAAGTGAATTCAAAGAGCAATTTGTGAGTTTGTTCTTAGTTTGTATATTTTTGAGTAAAAATAATTTGTTGACGTGAAATATAACGGCATTTCACTACACACGGGTATAACAATATATTAGGCAATCCAGATACCAAGTTCGCATAATTTTGCAATTTGATGCAAGTCGACTTGTCAAGGTTTTCATGCGTGTTTACTAGATTGGTGGTTTAAAGGTTTTTTTTATGAGACCCTGAGTGATGTCAGTGAAAGAGATACAAGATAAAACCTTATGTAGTCACGTTATTTCTGAATTTCTTTCGTACTAAATTTCATACTAATTTCTGTTTATTATTTCAGATGTCTATGTATTTTAAAAAAAGTAGACGAGAAATTGCTGTTTCGAACGACAAGTGTACTTTTTACCATTATATATATGTAATTTTTTTTTACATTAAGCTGTATGTAGGTTTTTAATTTACATAAAATTCGCCTCTATGTTGTAGATAACTACATAATCTTTAATTCATATATTTTGTAGAAAATGTTAATTATTTTTGGCATCCATGCCACTGTTACTAAAACTTGTACATTGTTATGTGAAAAAGTATTGTTTCATAATATATTACAAATTGGTACACTCTTAAATTTATTGTTGTTTTTTACTTTCCTAATGAATTAATTCAAATAAAAGTGAATCACTATAGTACAAAATGAAATCCGATATCAAAAATGTAAACAATTAAATGTTACTGTCAAAGGGTAAGACTAATAGGGGTACTTTGATTCCAATTCGTAGTGAATGTAAAGTGTTTCATAATAATAATTCGTTTATGTTTCATTATTTGAATATAATCCTATAAATTTCAATTGTTATGGACCATAATAGTTTTTTCTGATACTAGTGCGGTAAGTTGGTTTTTACAAACGAGTAGAGTCGAGGGCTTACCATAGTCACGAGTTTGTAAAAACCAATTTCCGCACGCGTGTCATACAACGTTTTTCAACACATTCGTGAGAAAACAGTACAATATTTAATGAAGCAAACTTTTTCATTCGATTATTTTTAATAGCACATAAGAAATTATGCAGATAGGCCACTACTATTGGAAATTTTACCTGCAATTTGCGCTTCATTCAAGATATCAGGTGGAGTAGGCATACTAGTTAGTGACAGGGTTTAACCATATAAAACTTTTTCAAATATACATTATTAGTATCATTATTACGTTTATGTGAACGATGTTGCGGGCAGCTGCTAGTAAATTAAAAAAAAAAAGCGGAATGGTAAGTAGCTAAAATACGCCCTTGTATATTGACATAGTTTGATAAGATGGAGTTCTTACTCTTTTTTATATCATTTTTAAGTTTAGCGTTGATCAATCTTACCCAGTGTTAAATGGCGGTGTGGCCCAAGATGGTGGACACACTAATCCACGTGGGGAAACTGGCTTTCCACTGCAGCTGCCGGAACACACCTATAGGTGTTTGTTCATAGATTTTCAATTTAAGGGTTGTTGTAGCTAGGCAGGCGTATTAATTAGAATATTATGACCTCCATGCTATGGTTACATCACGATGTTTTACTTCATCAAAAGCTTAGGTTCATTTAGGGATATATATGAATAGTCATGTTGATAGCGAATAGATTTGTTTGTGATAAATGATATTAATCTGGGAACTTTTTGCACATTATACTTTAATTGCTTCCTCTTTGCGCCTCCAACGCATCCGTTGTTCACACTTCCCGTCTACTTTATAGTTTTTCAGATTGCTTGATGTTTATGGTTACTGCTCCGTTCCTTACGAGTCATAGCGTGAAGGTATGTATCCTTCCTCAAAAATAGGCCATTCAACTAGAAACTTATTATTTTTGTTTTTAGTATTAAACAATGACAGATGATAATTTTAATTGAGCGCGAAAGTATATAATTGTGATTAGTCAAATGTATGCCGGTTAAATCCGAAGGTTTGGCTGAAAACAGCGTAGTCTGTAGATCTTCGTCACAAACAACAAAAGCTGATACTAAATATTGTTGTCACATCGTTCCTTTTTTCTGTTTTTAATATTATTACTTTCAAATCGCAAAGTAGTATTTCTCAAATCTGACTGGTAGTTCCAGAAATTAGCTCGATCAAACAAACAAACTATGTGTTGAACTTTATAATATTCAAAATCAAATCAAAACACATGTTATTCAGTTTAGGCCCCAAGGAAGGTACTTATGATCGTTAAAACAGTACCGGTTCGAAAAAATATCCCAGTCATCGAGAAGAGCCGGCAAGAAACTCGATCGCCTCCATCTTTTTATTATTATTTTTAATTGTACAAATATTATTTACGGTTAATAATCATATTAATAATTTAGTGAATGCAGAGAGAGGGAGTCCTTTTCACAGTAAAACCGGCTTGACATGGTCCTTGCACTGATTGCTGGGCAAATCAGTAATCGAGATCTTATTATAGATATAGAACCCATTCATTTAGAACCTAACACAATTACCTAAAAGACTTTTTGTATTTGTCTTACCAAGTCTAAAACACGGTATGACTACATAATTTATGTCTAGTATCAAAACTGTGTTGGTCACAAAATCCAGCTTTGTTATTATTAATATAGATATCTGTCAACAGACCGATTGCGCAGGTCAAGGTTATGCTAACAACTCTTGTCGGAAATATACCTACTACTACTAGTACTACTACTACTACTAGTAGTGTTCCGTTACAGAAGCCTCAATGGCTTTACTGTAGAAATAGTTTGCTAGTGGTGATTTCATTGTCTAACTCTGTGCAAGTCTAATACTAAATAAGTTATGTACAAAATTTAAAACCTAGTTTTTAAATAATGTTTTATTAAAAATAACAAAATTGTAACAATATGATAAAAATTTCATAGATTTTATAACAAAATATTCTTAACATTTATATTATTTGGCAGTTTTGATATGTATATATTATACTGAGTATGATAATATTATAACTCTTTTTACCAAGAAAGTCCCAAATCATTCATGTATACTTGTGCCCTTAGATATGTATGCTGTTTATGGAGTTCGTCCCAGAATTTCATTCTCTCAAGGAAAGGATTTCTACCCTTGGTCAGTTCTGAGCCTATACTCAGGTAGTTTATGTTTTCGTAATTTTCTACTGCATCCCATGTTATTTGAAGCAACGGGTCATGGTTCACAGGTGTTGGATTTCTGAAATTTTAATAAATACAAATAAAATAATTTGAATTTTCTAATTATATCAAGGAAACAGAAAAAAATTGTAACATTACCCATATTTAGCAAAGTTCGTCCACATTTTAACCACCCTATTTCTTGTAGTCACTGAATCTCGACTCCCTTTGCAAATTGGCTCATCTGGCTTGTCTGGTACTTTAATACCAAATATGAAAGGGATTTCAGCACAATGACCGAGTGAATTAAAGAAATTAAGATTTTTTGGCACCACCCATTCACCAGCATAATTGAGAATATAATAGTAAATAGGATAATGAGCTGCAGTTTGGCTGTGTAATCTCACAGTTTTATTAACATAGTATAAGAAGTAGTAATCACTAATCAATTGTAAATATTGTGCACTGGTATCTTCTCGTAGCTCTTCTTCACCACCCAAGTAAAATTTCAAAAGTTGGTAACCAATATCTCGGGACATTGAATCTTCCAAGGCCAGTGATCTTGGTACAAGTAGGCTTACATTTTTATTGAATTTTTCGAAATTATAGTAATCATCTTTCATAAATTGTAACAATGCAGCCTCTGTGTTGTTACTACCAATTATTAAAGGTACCTTGTTAAAATTTCCTGATTTTATAAGCGCAAGTGGACTTTTACTGAGGAATACAGGTTGCCCTTCATATTCAACTTCAATGCATGGTTTAAACACTGCATCAATTACATTGTTATCTTTAGCTTTACATGATTCATGTTCCATAATGTCAAAAGCTTGCATCAGTTTTATTGCTGAAATAGTTCTTAATTCGTCAACAACTTCTATCTGACAAGTTGTCTTTATATCCAATAGTTTTGCCAATTGCATAACAGGCTGAGATGGATTTTTAGCTAATGACCAGTTATTTAAAGCACTTGCACTTTGAATTATAGCCTTATGAAATAAACCGGTAGCCATTGGCGAAAGAATTAATAAGTGAGCTATCACTCCTCCCGAACTATTTCCAAATACTGTGACATTATTGGGATCTCCACCAAATGTACAGATGTTTCTTTGAACCCATTTTAATGCCAGTACTACATCTTTTAATCCACAATTACCTGGTGCTCCAAAGTCATTAATAGAAAGAAAACCAAGAGGACCAAGTCTAAAATTACATCTTACAAATACAACATCCTGGTTGTTAATTAAATTACTATCAAATATATAATCTAGATTGTAAGTAAAGCCATAACTTCCAATCCAGAACATCACTGGCAAAAGTTTAACCGGTTTTATATTTGGTGTATGAACATCAATGTAAAGACAGTCTTCTGATCCAATTATTTCACGTGCGAAGTTGAAACTTAAAGGTTCAGGAGCTGTTTGTGTGCAGTCTATTTCTTTGATCCAAGGACTTGCAGGTAGAGGTGGCTAAAAAGTACAGTGAGTCTTAAATCAGAGAAATAAAAATATTTAATCAGATAACTTGTTGATTTCAGTAACACTTACCAAGAATCTTAGATTTCCTACTGGAGGCTTAGCATAGGGGATGCCTTTAAATCTGTAATATGTTCCTTCAGCAGTTTTTTCAATATATCCACATACTGGGCCATCCTCGGTTTTTAAACGGGATTTAAGTTCTTTCGGATTCGACGTCATTTTTTATTATCTGAACGGTTACAATTTTAGAGGCAATCATCAATTTGCGACAAGATAAATACTATTATAATGAAAATGATAGTTCATTGTAGTCTTCATAGATAGGTATAAATGGTAGTCTTAACAAGCGTAGACATAAATTAAATTTTAGAACTTATACTCGCCTTATGGCGAGGCGTAGACAGTTTTGATTTTTTTCAGCTTTACCGGGCGCCAAGTTTGGTCTGGTTTCCTTATAATATAAATTATAAAGCAGAAACAAATGAAAATTAATTAATCATTCTGAATCTGTATGTACTCTCACTTTGTAACACACACAGGTAACACAGCTTTGTAAGTTTGCACAGTCTATATCAGAGAGCAGGGTTACCACCTCCTAAAAAAAATAGCCCTAAGATCAACATAAAATAGCCCTAAATAACCCTAAATGCAATATTCGAAAGCCCCAAAAAACACCCTGTATTGAGTATCTACTCAAAAGTATTGTACCCCGCTTTATTACTGCATATACACCGGCTGGTCCCATAACGCGTCAAACTAAAAGAGAATCAGTGTTGCGTGTATTGCTATGTGTATAGTGGTTGCGATCACTAACACCCCGCTTTATTACTGCATATAATCTGACTGATCCCGTAACGCGACAAAAAAAACAGTGATGGTTTAACACTTTGTGTGTGATATGGTAATTATTATTAATAACTATTGCTAGTACATAGGTACATATACCAATATCAATCTAAGATATACAATGTATAGATCTTCCCAGAAGCTAGTCCTAGATAGCTAGTTTTCCTTCTCTCTACGTTATATCATTTTTCGCTCTTTCGCATTTTGTCAAAATTGCGGGAGCTGTTTGCACTATGACTTAATTTTTAGCACTGTCGCACCAAAAGACGTAGGTCGACTTTAATGGCTAACTTGAAATGGCTTCACTCTGTGTGCAACTACTGCAGTTCTGAGTGTTTTCATTCTATGCATGAAATACTATTTATGACCCTAAAAATAGCTCTAAATTTTTCTAGGCCCTAAAAAAGCCCAAAATGCATATCTGCGCCCTAAATTTGAGGCTAAAAGCCCTAAGTTGGCAAGCCTGTCAGAGAGAATGTAATCACTACATTTAGGCACAGAATTCCGAACACCACAGAACACTATTACCGGGGGTCTGTATTGTATTGAGTTTTATACTCTTTGGTACTGAGCACAGACGTAATAGAGATGTACTGAGTACTCATTTTAGTGATGTTCAATATCGATTATCAATAATGGATTAATTGATTATTTCAATCATAAGTTTTAATCGATCGTAGAAAATATGATCGATTATGAAAAATAATTGAAAAGGAGACGGTACTCCTGGGCATGATTATTATCATAAGTTGGGGGTAATGTATAATATAAGGGTATATTTAAGGCGAGGTGTGCGGGCGGTAGGTACTGCGTAGCAACAACACCCGGACTTCGAAAACTCATGCTATACACGTAAAATTATCCAATAAATTAAATTTTCATTAATTCTCAACGGATTTTAATTATATTTTTACAAGGAAAATATATTAGGTATGCCAATAATCAAATGGTATTCTCGAAATGATTATCCATTATAGTCTCTGCTTATTTAATATGTTACTTTAACTTATAAAATATATCATATAATCTAGTCAGCCAACATAGCTATAATTTAAAATAAAAACAGACAGACAGAGAGACGTTGAGTTTTATAATGTGTATGTATGTATAGATAATCAACATAAATTTTCTCACAATTCTAACAATTATCAAAGAGCGAGTTTTTTGAAGTGAAACTTCTTATGCGACTTCCAACGCGTTAAACGTTGAACGTTAAATGTTTAACGCACATTATTGGTCTCTCCTCTTTGTGTGAGCCGGAGCCAGAGAGCAAATGTCGGTGTGTATGTACATTGCATACTGTTTAAATTAAATATCCTTTAAAATGAAGTTTCACTTCTATCGTGTGTGAATCGCACACACACCTTTTGAAGTGAAACTTCTTATGCGACTTCCAAGCGTTAAACGTTAAATGTTAAACGTTTAACGCACATTACCGGTCTCTCCTCTTTGTGTGAGCCAGAGCGAGAGTGTAAATATCGGTGTGTATGTATATTGTACACTTTAAATAAAATATAAAATGTCTTTTAAAACGAAGTTTCACTTCTATCGTGTGTGAATCGCACACACACCTTTTTGAAGTAAAACTTCTTATGCGACTTCCAAGCGTTAAACGTTTAACGCACATTATCGGTCTCACCTCTTTGTGTGAGCCAGAGCGAGAGAGTAAATGTCGGTGTGTATGTGTATTGCACACTGTTTAAATAAAATAGAAAATGTTTAACCAGCCGTGTCTTGCTTTTGTGGACTATGAGAAGGCCTTTGACTCTGTCGAAACTTGGGCTGTTCTGGAATCCTTACAGCGATGCCAAGTAGACTACGCTATATCGAGGTGCTGAGATGTCTCTACGAAGCCGCCACTATGAGTGTCCAAGTACAGGGCCAGCAGTCTAAACCCATCCAATTGTGCAGAGGAGTGAGGCAGGGGGATGTCATATCCCCGAAACTGTTCACGAGCGCATTGGAAGATATTTTTAAAACGCTGGACTGGAAAGGTAAGGGCATAAACATAAACGGCGACTACATCTCGCACCTGCGATTCGCTGATGACATAGTCATAATGGCGGAGTCGCTAGAGGAGCTGACCCGTATGCTGGACGGTCTAGCTTCAGCCTCGCGACGTATCGGTCTGGGCATGAATTTGGATAAAACCAAAGTCATGATCAATGGCCACATTGATCCAGGAC
Source organism: Saturnia pavonia (assembly GCA_947532125.1). Classification (NCBI taxonomy): domain Eukaryota; kingdom Metazoa; phylum Arthropoda; class Insecta; order Lepidoptera; family Saturniidae; genus Saturnia; species Saturnia pavonia. Next base: position 10,307,315 of record OX383903.1, read on the forward strand.
CGGTCGTCGTGGGTGGCCACCTTCTTGAAATTGTTTCTGAATACACTTACCTCGGGCAGATTGTGCAGTTAGGTAAAAATAATTTTGAGAAGGAGGCCAAGAGAAGGATGCAGCTGGGCTGGGCAGCGTTTGGGAAACTACGTAGAGTCTTCTCGTCATCCATACCTCAATGTTTGAAAAAGAAAGTTTTCAATCAGTGCGTCCTACCCGTAATGACCTACGGAGCTGAGACGTGGACACTCACGGTAGGGCTGGTCCACCAGTTCAAAGTCGCTCAGCGTGCTATGGAAAGAGCTATGCTCGGAGTTTCTCTGCAGGATAGGATTCGTAACGAATACCATCGACAGAGAACCAAAGTTATCGACATAGCTCAAAAAATTAGCAAGCTGAAGTGGGAGTGGGCCGGCCATATCTCGCGAAGAACCGACAACTGCTGGGGTAAACGGGTTCTTGAGTGGATACCGCGACTCGGCAAACGTAGTGTAGGACGCCCTCTGGCCAGATGGGATGACGATCTGCGAAAGACTGCAGGCAGATGCTGGATGCGGTCAGCTGAAGACAGGGCGCTATGGCGCTCATTAGGGGAGGCCTATGTCCAGCAGTGGACTAATATAGGTTGATGATGATGATGATGACTACTCATGGTAAAAACTTATAAAGAATGCAATGAATTAATTCTAAAATGGAAATAGCCGAGCAAGATTGGCCGTCATACATATCATTTTTGTAGTTGTCTAGCATTACGCATTACCGACTAAAACGATTGACAAAAACAACCTACTACTAACACGCGGGTTAACTACAACTCACTCGGTAGGCGAGATAGCCCGCAAACCAAATGAGCTCTCTTCCCGCACACTTCCGACCCTGCTTACACCCAAACCTACCGGGCGTAAAGAAGGGGAAACAAACGGAATGTACGGAAAGAGACACGATTGCGTTGTTTTGTACAAACTCACGATGAACTGGGCGCTGGCGGGTAATTAAACACTTTGCCGAATTCAAGTCCACTATATTATTCCAAATGATACAATAATTCTTCCCTGAACACTATAGTGTCTTCTTGAAGGGTTTCTTCAGTCTTGAGGAGTCTTGAGGTTTCTTGATATCGATTCACGTCTGCCTTATAACGATCTGAGTGATCTGAGAGCGATCTGAGCGATCTGACGAGTACAGAACCCGTCACTATATTTATATCATTTTCGAAGAAAGTGACGTCGCTATCTAACTCTATTTTTCTCTCTGTCTAATTCTATGTATTACCTCGGTTCCTAAAAGTTCTTATGTACAAACGTTCTAATTGATTTGACAACAATCTTATAAGATTTTAATGGGTATACATATTTTCTTATCTAAACATGTGTTGAAACGTATCTTAACTTATTTTACATTCATTATATGCAAGGTACCCAAAATAATCTAATTTTTCACAATTTTAAAGTCTGCTAGAAAAGGAAGCCTTATTTATCTACCTGTCTCTTTCTAACAATTCTACATTATACACGTTTTCTCTCTTTGTTGTGATTGGTCACCTTGCGCTTACAGTCAAACATTCTTCAACTACTATTTGTGATCATGATATAAATATGGCGACTCAATCTTTATAAAACAATATTAAAATATGAATATTTCTTAATTTACACGTTAAACAATTGTAAGATAAATCATTTTATACAATAAAAATGTCTATCCTATACGTAGTCAGTATTACGAAAACCTTATTATACAGATACAAACATAGCTTATGAATAATTATACGACGAATTATATTATCACTTAATAAATTGATTAGCCTATACATTTTGAATAGTTCTTAACTAAATTATCATATATTATCTAAGCTATGCGATATTAACATTCTGCGTCGCTAACACCGACTAGGAATCGTAAAATTAGGTGGTGCCAATGTTTTAGGGTAGGTACACCCAAAGGTTTGTTAAATCTTTTTGTTGCTTTAGACAAATCCTAAATATTTTGCATCCTACTAAAATGTTTTCTAGGGTTTAGGTATAACGTTCTTCGATATCTCATCAATTAAGACAATGATTGCTCTTTTGACAGGAATTATTTATTGCTTACACTCCGTATACATGGTTTCAGTTTATATATTTTTGTTTTTAGATCTTAGATTGGTCAGCTTCGCGATCGTAAAAATCTTTCAATAATTCTTGATCCATGACGGCTGCATCGCAATATTTAAATTTATTTACCATACTTCCTCTAAGCAACTTTTCATCATTTGATAACATATCTTTAAAAGCTGTGGTTGTTATCATATTTGCAAAAAATTTGCGGTTGCTAGTGAATTTTGGTGCAAACCCAACTGTCGTTTTCGAAGGATGGTTGACGAAACCTTTTAAATTATCTGTTAAGAAACTTAAAAAAATATATTAGTATATTAAGAAGCTTTATAAGTTTTCCAAGCCCGGTAAAGCTGTAAAGGCTCCAGGGCCCCTAAGACTAACAGTATAGTCACTTCGAAAAAAAAAACTTTATAAGTAAATTCTCTAGTATAGCTAAGGCAATTTGAAATTACACAAAAAAAATTGTTACTTCAAAGTTGTGACCGTAAAGAGTTTTATCTTTGTAATTTCAAATAATATTATATTATAAATACTTATTAAGAGTAGGCATACTATTAGGCATTGCCCAGTAGTGGGACACTTATTATACTAACTTTTGGTTTGGTATTGGCGATATCATGCAATCGTGAAACATTGTGTAAAAGTCCATCAATATATTAAATGCAATGTTGTTTCCTTCATCGCGTCTGTAAATAACGATAGATTGGTGAAATTATAATATATTATAATTGGTTTTAACATACTATAATTAATACATATGTTAAAAGGCACTTACTTTTTATAAAGATCCTGACAGTTTACGCGGAGTGTTAAAATAAAGAATAAATATATTTGGAAATTATACTCTTTTTTCGTCATGTTTATCACATCATAAATTACCATTCGTATGTGAACAGTCATAAAATTTTACCATTTTATTCGAACGGGTGTTATAAATAACAGGTTTGTATTTTAATGCTTTATTGATATTACATGCTTTATAAAAAAAACATAACAACGTGTTTTCAATCAAAGCCGGTATTATTTTTTAAAGAAGTTAATGATGTTATAGACGTGCTTGGTTTACAAATATTCCTTAATGGACTTATATGAATATCGAGTTTTATTGGAAATCGAGAATTATCGATGTTTGACATGTATATGTATAAATTTTGGTTTTGGTAATGTTTTTAAGTGTTCAAATCAAAAGACAAAGGATGCCTTTACGAAATTTTATATTTGGAATTGAATTTTTATTATTACAGATTTTTTTTGTGACGATAGAAGAATAATAATAAATAAAGATTTAAGTATGATTTGAGTAGTCCGGTATCAAAGACCGCTATATCATTTTGGGTCCAAAGTGTGACAGCGCGCGAATTTCAAGTTTAAAAATCGAAAATATCGAAGATTTTGTAAGATTATCGGAGCCATGTAAAGGAAGAAAAGAAATAGCAAAAGTGAACAAGTAACCATTACGAAACAGTTTAAACGTTTGTCTAATTTTAAGTTAGGTACACTTTAGGTACCTGACGTTAATTTCTTGTAATCATTTATCCATTTGTATATATTATTGAACGACACATTATAATTATTTAAATATGATAAAATTAGATGGTAAAGTTTCGACTTGCAACTTTAAAAAAAATTGTAGGTACCTAATTACCTTTTTGCTGATTCTAAAATAATTTTTGGACTGTGTTTATTCTCTAATAATTGGTTATTTCAAGCACAAATCTAAAAACATTACCACGACTTCCCGCATGTAGGCAAGGTTTCAAAAAACTTCGATTTTGCTGCCAGAATTTGACAATTAAGATGTGCGCCGATTTAACAGACAATTTTATGAATTTCCGGATAAAATAAAGCAGGATACATTTATATTAAGCTATTGTGTTGCCGAAACTTCTTCTCGAAAAGAAATTCGTAGTTCTGCCAGAAATAAAAAACTTAGTTTATACCAAAATACGCAATAAGACCAAGAGGACGCACAGTCTAGTTCAAAATGGTGTTAATTCGAGATAAAGCTCCTAAAAATATGAGCGAAAGGTCATTTGATTAAGAATTACATTTATAAAAATGTATCTCGAAAATGTATTAGCACATAAAAATTGCAATTGTTATTAACAAAATAAGATGAAAAAAAAAGGAATTTAGTTTTTAGCTAATAACTCAAAAACTACTAATATTTAAGAAATTTAGATAAATATTCTTAAAGAGGAGGAAATTTCCAATAAAAAGTTCTGAGTCCCGGAACTCTAACTCCATTATTTATAATTGTTATTTAACGCCGAAAATGACGCGCGCCATTACGGCATTGGGCGCACTGCCGCTGAAAACAGTTTAAAACGTCATTCTTTTACATAATATTAAATATCAATTTAAAAATATATGCTATTATCTGAACACTTGAAAGAATAAAGCCCCGTAGCAATAATTTTTAATATCAATTTTTCAAAAAGTTATGTGTGTTAACTTTTTTTTTTCAAATTTCCGTTTTCACAAATGATAACATAAAAGTTTAAATAATTGACCTAAATTTTTTTTGCTTCTTGGTGCTCTTCCTATATATATATATATGTATATATATATACTTCATAAGATCATGCAATGAAAGTTTATAAAAGTTTATTATATTGTTTATTCTAATTTAACACACAATGAAATGTCTAATAAATGTTGTTAACAAATGTTTTGTTACTGCTGTTTTCGCATCTAAAAATGGCATTAAGTAACGCTGGATATTTTTTTACGTCATTTGTTAAGAAATTGTTTATAAACAAATAGACAAGTTCCATATTTATTATTTATTTATTTATTATTATTTTAAATATTAAACTTGTCTATTTGTTTATAAACAATTTCTTAACAAATGAAAAATATTAATAGTTTTTGAGTTATTAACGAAAAACTAAATTCCATTTTTTTCTCATCTTATATTGTTAATAACAATGCAATTTTTTATGTGCTAATACATCCTGTAAATACATATTTCTAAATTTAATTCCTTATCGAATAAGCTGTCGTTTCTAGCGAGCTAGCTAGCTTTATCACGAATTAACCCATTTTGAACTTGTTGACCAGACTATTATCTATCTATTATCTATAATATGTATTGTAAATGAAATGAGAAGTGGGATATATTGGTAAGCGGATATGCGGATATGTGGATACGACTCACCGTTCTGGTCGTACAAACTTGTAAAAGTTTGTCAAAAGAAAATCGTGGAGGAGATCGAAAATTCATAATCTGAAGTACGCTTATCGTAAATAAAGCATAAAGCAGTACATACTAAATTTAAGGTCACTCGAGTCTCATTATGTACGTGGAAGATCGAAGGTACAGTCCATTTGCAGTGATTTGATCATCTGAGACATTTGGAAAACCTATAATCGAGTCTTTGCCACTCACCCTGTAATATATGACTATTGTCGACGCATATTTACCACGGATTTTAATCTAATTTTTAACTCACCAGCAACAGACGCTTGCTAAAAATTCGCCAAGCTAAAGAAGCCTCTAAAATCTAAAAATCGATTTTAGAAAAAAAATCTGCTAATGACACAGTTAAGAGTTGAAGCAAAATGGTTTAATAAACACTTATCTATTCAACAAGAAAACGAAATAACATTTTCCTTTGATTGCCAGAAGAATCTCCTAGTAGCTAAACTGCCAGATCAGGTCACATAATTTTCTCGTAAGCTTTTGTCTACAACTTCATCATATGTCAGGTAACTTCACGTGATCGATTTCGAGTAAAAGGTTCCAACTCCTTCGAATACCGGTTATAATTCGAGAGGTCTCTTGTTGTAACAAAATAAGTTTTATAGGTATGTGTACCAGATAGGTATGTGCGAGTCAAAACAATAAATAGAATAATAGTTATAAATAAACTTATACAAATCTAATTTAAGATTGTACGTTTTCTTTTCTAGCGATCTGTGTCTCTTCGTAAGTTCGTAATCGATCCGTCATCTTTCAATTATTTTCTTTTTTTTTTAGAGATAATAATGATTGATAAAACAATTATTACAATTGTTGTTTGATGGTTGCGGCGATCAGAATAAGAACAGCATAGTCCTAGGTATATTGGCCCATTGGTAAAAAGTTGAAGCTTCTAGACAAGTCTTCTTTCCGATTTTGGGATACTCTTTCATACCTCCAGATCGTATATTTGGAAACATTGAAAGACGAATAAGAAACGAAGTGATAATTCTTGTTCCTGACGAATATATCGATACATTTTATAGCGCGGGTAGTGTTCTACGTTTAGATCAAGATTTTGACTTTTATGACTGGAAATTTGCTACAAAAGACGTTTTGAAAACACCAGGAAATTGGCATTTTCAGCTGAAAATGTTGAAAAGACTCTTTCTTCGAAAAAATAAGAGCAACAAGATAGCAATTAAAGGCGAGGCAAATTACGTGGCTAAAACGACACAAGGTATATAAATACTGCAGAAGAATAAATTAATCCAGCATAAGAAACAGATAATGATGAAAATGTAATGGAAGTAGTAGAGGATATTAGAGTTTGAATTTATCAAAATACTTTATGATTACATACAATTTACAAAAACTTTAACAACGCGCGATAAAAGAAGACTGATGATTCCTAAGAAAACTGAGTAGATCATGAAACACTATAATAAGAATTATGCTTATAAAATAATTAAAGTTAGTTATTTTAAATAATTGTTATTGCAAAAGTAGCTATGTTAGGATGAAGACTTCTGCAAAACTCGCTATATGTGGCATATTGTTGCAAATGTTAAATTTTTTAGTTTAAATTCAAGCTAATACGTTCTAAAAATTAACCGTTATTTAATCCTCGTTTTTCCTATAGCATAAACATTTGAAAATTAGAATCACCAAACAACTTATATTGACCATAGACAAGTCAGTGCATTTTTTTAGAGTTATCTCCACAAAGTACCTACAAACTACTGGTCTTTGCAGCTGGGCTACATATTTATTAAAAAAAAAGTTCATGTTAAGGAAATCGACACACAACATTGAAACAGCGATATCCGAAAAGCATAATGAATGTCAAGGCCTCGCCATAGAAGTGAAAATCTAACAGAAAGCTGTTACTCTACTTAATATACATAGCCTCTTAATCTTATCATCAGCTGCTCTTTTTCCCATAGCATGGTATTTTAGTAAGCACGTGGTAACCATGAGGATGTGGAACGATCTTCCAGTCAACGTTTTCGCTCCTTCCTATATTACTGAGTCCCTCAAGCGAGACGTGAAGAAGCATTTCAGCAGGTAGGCATAACGATGGTGACTGTCGAGGGAATCTGACATTGACGATCGCCGTTGTTTTTGGACTGTACCGTATTTACAATCAGGTGATGCTCATTTATATTGCTCAGTGTAAAAAAGGTAACATTCGTTTTTTTTTATTGCCCCCTGGCCAAAATCTTCGCTACATAGCCTACACCGTTGCCCTTGTATGTAGCCTTCAGAAATTTTCCCTACTCACTGATCCATAGTTTACAAATTCTACAAATATAAGAACGCACATTTCTGATGCCAAATAAATGGCTATTATTTATACCTGCCGTATCATTCGCAATCTTCAAACCTCTTCAAAATATCTTCTGCGTTAATTATTTCATCAGCCTTGTCATGCTAGTATAAACCTCGAGTGTAGGTAGGTACCTTACATTTACCCTAAAAAGGATATGCAATAACCCAAAAAAAAATGCAATAATTATAAAATCAAATTGTTTGCGATTCCCGTGCAGGACAAAAGCAGTCTTGTTATACAAGAAAATATAAGTTTGCTTGCAACAAAATCTGATTTTATAAGATGTAGGTAGGGGAGAAAAGGGTAATGGTGGTGAGCTAATAATAAAAGAACTAAAAGACGTTGACAAATGAATATCGATCGAAATGATCAATTATTAATCATTAATTGTTTGAATTGCTAATTGTTAAACAATATTGTTGTGGAAAATTTTTGTTTAATATTTAACTTCTTTCTTCTTTCTTCAAGATCACCTATTTACCTCCTCGATGCTCTGGACAGGTTGCAGATCCGGGCTGTTCGCATTGTTAAAGATGCAGACGTTACCAATTGTATCGAGCCGCTTCAGCTGCGCAGGAACATCGCCTTGCTGAGCGTGTTCTACCTTCTGTATCATGGTGAGTGTTCTGAAGAGCTGTTCAATCTAATTCCTTCCTCTCCTTTTCTCAACAGAACTATAGGTGCTGCGTTCGGAGTCACAATTTTACGGTAACCTCCATCTCGGCACAAACTAAAAATTTCTCTTTGTGTTATCTTTGTCGTACTGTGAAACTGTGGAACCATCTCCTGGCCAATTTTTTCCCTTCTTATGATATTGGGTCCTTTAAGGGTGTAGTGAAGAGATATTTATGTAAGCCGGCATGACAACGGCGACCACCGATGGATTTCGATCTCTCGGTGGTCGCCGTTGTATTTGGCTACCATCAGGGACAGTACAGTCTATGAGCCGAGCTACTACAAAAAAACACTCCTCTTCTGAGTCATTTCTGTAAAATATTTAGATACAAACTCGTATGTGATGAGGATGAAAATGACGATACAAAAGATGCTGAAAATAGGTCCTTGATTTGCGTTAAGTTCAATGAATTATGTAGTACCGCGTCGGTGCACTTCGTGTGGATTGTGGGTACACGCTGACCGCTTCCGATGGAATCAGCAGAAGCTTACGTGTGCGACAAATGCTGAAGATGTTTTGACTCTCATTGTCAAATATGAGAGTCAACACCATGCGAGTTAGCATGTCAGGGTAATGGTGGCTAATATTGTTATATTTTTTGTGTTATTATAACCAAAGTATGGTTCTAAAATAAAAATGAAAAACTGCTTCAGTTTCATTTATTAGTTATAGTAATGAAAAGTGTTCTTTAATAAACCTGAAATAAATAACTTCAGATTTTTATTTATTTTTGCTTAAGTTAATCACATTACCCCCTTTTCCCCTATGTTTTTGTTTGTAAATGTATGCAAATACCGCAGTGTTTACTGCATGCTCGAAATTGATTCCTGTCAGTCTGTATATGGGATTATGCATCCGAAAGTATATTGGTGATGTGTGTGTATTGAATGTGTAAAAGTATTCTTTACATCGTTATTGAAGTCGTTTAATCGTTTTAAAGAGAGTTAGCGCACAGAGAAATTTCTTTGGAGATTTTTCTCTACTTGGGGAAGCCCGACTGGTGGAATACCTCCACCCTACAGAAGATCGCAGCCAAATGACCTAGTGTTGTGTTCCTGCGGTGAGTAGGGTTTTCAGAGCTCCTTGGGGTAGGGGGGTTCAAGGTCGGTAACCCGCTTATGATACCTATGGTATTGCAGGCGTTCATAGGCTACGGTAGCCACTTAATCTCAGGCGGGCCGTATACCTGTTTGCCATCTTTGTAGTATAAAAAATAGAAGTATGAGATTAGCAAGAACTTAATCTCATAAGATGTAAGTAAAATCTGATACACATATAAGTTCAGGCACCGTGAATTTAGTTTATAGTAGGTACTACGTTAGACTTAAATTTTTGTTTGAAGTTCATATAATGAGATATTTATTTTTATCTTACTTACTATTAAAGAAGAAATGTTTGTGAGTAAGAGTTCTAAATAGTATTACTGGCCCTTGTCTAACCGACCGAACGGGATTACAATGTAAATATAATACGAATGACGTATCAATTTCAAGTCCATTCTTATACTTTTTTTTAATCTGACGTTACATAAAAACATATAAAATGTACGAAGTATTAAACGGTAAACGGTTGAATGAGGAAATTACCGTTTTTCTCGCAGTCCGATAGCGGTGTGGGAAGTTTGCATTTTGAAATGACGTTTGAAATAAATTTCCGCCGCTGTCTACGATGTCGCCGGAGGCGGTCGATTGGAACATTGGCCCGATAATAATTAATTTCTTCAAACCGCATCCGATTCTGAAGTTCGTCCTATATTGGCACTTACCAACTGTTTGTTTATTTCCGACTCGATTTGGGGGAACGTGCAAACTCGAATTACTATGGAAAAAGATTTTTCTTTTAGAAAAGACACATCGATTTGAAATATACTATGGTGGCATGTTGTTATACACCATTTTCATAGACTTATAGAGGTGAGCGTCATTACCCGGTGAGCGCCATTTCCCCTGCTTACCCTACTATTTCATTTTTGCATACTTATCGTAAATTTACATTTTGCCACTATAAGTAAAGTTTTATAAAATAATAAACTGTTATACTTTACGTAAGTTTACTTTTGATATAGGGATATCGCTATGAGATGACATTCTTTTACAAAGAACCCTTACAATTTATAATATGGAAGAAATTTAGGTGATGACCATGGAGCAAGCATTTGCTTGCAATCGTATTTTATATTATTTAGGTGTAAAAAAAGATATGATATTTAAATTTCTTGGAGATTTCTCTTTATTCGGGGCAGCTCGACTGGTGGAATACCTCCACCTTACAGAAGATTGCAGCGAAATAACCTTGTGTTGTGTTCCTACGGTGAGCAGAGTTCCCAGAGCTCCTTGGGGTAGGGGGCTCAAGGTTTTACAAATGTCCATATGCTACCGTAGCCACTTAATAAAAAATAAAAATATATGAAGTAAATCAATGAAACGATTCATAATTTTATAATAACTCACTGTTCCCACCATAGATTTAAATTATAATCTATAGTTCTCACAATTATAACAATACTAACTAAATAAATATTCAGTATTCTCACTATTATTACATTTTACCGTATCTACAGAATTGTGTATTCATATCAACGTACGTACGTACGTAGTAGTATTAATTATTTGAGCATTTCATCTGTCACTTATAACCACCTAACTGTTCACACCATGGACATAAATTGTAATCTATGGTTCCCACAAGTATAACAATATATTACTAAATAAATAGAGAAATACTCATTATCCTCACGAATTATTACATTTCAAATTACCTACAGGATTGTGTATACATATCAACATACAGGCCAGTAGTATTAATTATTTGAGCATTTGATATGTCACACACGCGTGCCAACGAACTGTCAATCGCATTTGGGCTGTCCCGCTTTTCCAGCTAGTAATTAGTCAACCTTTGCGTCGCGTCCTCTACCTTCCCTATTCAGTTTCATCTGAAAACCTGTAGTATACCAGTCTTTACTGATATTATAAATAGATAAAGGTTTAGAGTTTGGATGTAGGAAATAATCTTCGGGACGACAATTCCGATTTTAAAAATTCGTTCTCTAATAGGAAGCTACACTACACTATAGGATATTCCCGTACTAAGAAAGAGAGGCGCATCTGCCAATTTTTGCAAAATTGAGTTATACAGTATTTTTTGTTCCTCTACTCGCTTCCGTTCTCGAGTTACAGTTAGTCTAAAAGGACACAAGTGACATATTTTTAAAGATTTCGAGATCTTTAATTTTTTCTCCGGTTTGTGTTTTAGTTAGATGCGCAACTTTTACTTACGGCAGCAGTATAGGTTATGTTTTATTTTATTACGTTTTTTATATTTACATATATTCTACCGATAGACAAGAACGTTAATGGAGACCATTTTGTTCAAATACTGGTAATAGTTAGAGCTAAAGTTTGCTGCAGCGCTAAAACATTAGTTATGTCGTCTCCAAACAATTATTAAAACATGCAGAGCTAGATCGGTTATAGAGTATAGTTTTCAACGACCAAAACGTAAATATTTAGACCAAGACGTATTCAAATGAAGATATATATTTAATGTTGTGGTATTACGATATTATAACCTATTTATACACTTGAACAACGAATAATTTTACTTACTTGTCTACTGAATAGGTATTTACGTCCAGGTTCACGCTTTGATTCGAATTAACGAGTAATCGTAATAAGCCCCGCTCCGTACGCACCCACACTGCACAAATGTCGAAGTCACACTAAAGTAAGGTGTACGGATTGCAGTATAGTTCAATCGAACAAAGTAAGTATTTAGATCGCGAAATCAAGTATGTCGTATATATATATCGATGGTTATATACTGTAATCAACGCGTACGAGATGTTTTAAGAGAGGTAGAGCACAGAAAAATTTCTTTGGAGATTTCTCTCTACTTGGAGCGGCCCCACGGGTGAAATACCTCCACTCTACAGAAGATCGCAGGCAAATAATCCTGTGTTGTTTTGCATCGGTGTGTAGGGTTTCCAGAACTCATTGGCGCAGGGGGATCATGGTCGACAACACGTTAGTAATATGGTAGGTATTACAAGCGACTATAGTCTATGGTAGTCGTTTACCATCAGGCGTTCCGTATGCTTGCTTGCCACCTTAGTTGTAGAAAAAACTATTTATATTCTTCACTTTTATGGAAGTTAACTAATTTTGTAATAACAAAATATTGCAAATATTATTAAATAATTAAATAGTCTAGACATGTTACATTACTTATAACTACGTAAGCCTATATAGTTTATGTATTTTTTAATTCCAGCATCAAGAAATTTTAGTTAGTAAAATTTATATTGTTAAAATTTGTAAAATATTTTACGTGGATGTTTTATTAGTTTCATTTTATTACTAATATTTTTTATTACTAAAATACCCATGCTTGGTTATAATCTACGAGTAATGCGAATTACAACACTCTAAACACCGTTTCTGAATAAATTTAACCTTCATGATATTTTTCAGGAAAATTCGACGGATTTTTCCCTCCCAACATGTAATAAATTTTTTGCCGTCAATCGGAATATTAGCTACCTATTTCATAACGAATTTGTTGATCGGGGTTGAACTCCGGTAGTGAGAAATTTTGGCCCCTTCTCCGTGTCTTTTATTGAATAAGCCCATTTACATTCTAATCAGATGAATATTCATAAATATAGAAATTATTACTTCAATTTTTGTGCGAATGGAGGTGTCATTTATTTTTATCTCACATCCTTTATAGAAATCAGTATTAGGGCAATAAAAATGACGAAAACTATCTCGTACTTTCTTGAACCAAGAAAAAATCATAGTGTAACTTTATAAGTCTAATATTTATAAAATAACTTCTTAAAATTCTAATTATCAAATAGCCAAGGAAATTGTATGACTTTGACTCAATTTGAGGAGTTATACGAGCCCAAATAACAAGTTCCAAAAGCAAAGTTTATCTACATAAAATTGTAACTTTAGTTCGTAAGGATTAATATGCCATGCCTAATAATAATGATCATAAATCACTTTTCAATTTTCATTGAAACTGTCACAAAATATCTTATTCTGGCTTATGCATAAGAGATAGGCAAGTGATATCCCGGACTTTTTTTAGATGCACTAAAGAGTAATCTTTTTGTAGAACATTGTATTTACGTATCATTAACCATTACGCCAGCGCACGCTGATCAAGCAGTTAGGGTGCGATATGTCTTTCGACTTAATAATTAAAAATGAATATTTAAGGCTAGCTGAGAGGTGTAGCCTAATACTGTACAGTCTATACCACGGGTCGGCAACCTTTTCTTATATATGGGCCATAAATGTTATGAGGTGCATAATGTTATTGGTGCGGGCCACATTTCATGTAATAAACAATTTTTTTTTGGATAAAACTATTTTTGCATTTTTAACAGATTTTTTTTTGTTGTTCTAATGTTAGTCTAATAGGTAAAAAATTAAGTAAAACTTATAAAGGTAATGCTTTTTAATGTCTTCTTTCATTTTAGACGTAGACGCGTATTTTAAACGCGCAGTATCGCATCTAAATACTCATCGGTCAATCGAGAACAATGATTGTTTTATCGATAATTTGAAAAAGTCTGCTCACACAGATATGTACTACCAAACATTGTAATCATCTGCTGAGCAAACTTTTTAATTCTTTGAAATTAGAACCCAAGCTTTATTAGAAGTGTACCAAGTTAGCGCTTTCCTTAAATACCGTTTTGAGAGTGGTATTGCTTTGCAAATCTATTATGTTCATTTGCAAATTTCTTGGTACAACACCAATATAAACTGCAAAAGGGTTTTGGAAAATATCCATGTTAAGTGAGATCTTTTTAAAATCAGCAAATCGATTTTGAAACTCAGTTTGGAGTTGTATCATATTTTTCATTTAAGTGTTTTGCCATTAAAAACTGTCCCCAGCTTCTTCAACGGCTTTCTTGCAATTGGAAGAATGGTCGAGATTTCTTTTATCAATATGCTTGATAAATAAATTCAGTTTCATCTCAAATGACTTTACGTCTGAATACATGTCACATATCAACTTGTTTTTTTCCCTGCAATCGTTTATTTACCTGAATTAGTTCGCCGGTTAAATGAGTCAAAAAACCAAATTCTAAAATCCACTGGTTGTTAGAAAGCTCTTCAGCTGGTTTTTCTTTAATCTCCATAAAATCTCGAATCTCTTTCCTCAGTTCAAAAAACCTTTTTTAGAACAGCACCTCGACTGAGCCACCTCACTTCACAGTAATAAACCACGTCACCATACTCAGCTTCCAGATATTCCAGAAACTTTTGGAACAGATGGTGTGTGAGCCCATTTTTTCTTATAAAATTGACAGTAGATATAACCGTGGCCATTATTCGAACATTCCAAATGAAAGAGTGCAATATCGCGTCACAGTCTAACAGTTCTGCTTAGATTGTGATCGCTTGAACTGAATCTCGGCTTCCGCGGACACAAAAGAATGAAATAAAAACTTATTCTATAAGTGGTTTTGATTAATCCCTGCGGTACGGCGCGGCGTCGTGTGGAACGGCTCTTACTTGCGTGGGCCGCATCGTAGTGGCTTACGGGCCACTGGTTGCCGACCCCTGGTCTATACTATACCTCGTGAATCTGACTATCATATACAAAAAAAATTAGAATTATACTGACAGTTTCAGAGATTAGCGTGTTTAAACAAACAAACAAAAAACTTTTCCTCTTTATTATAATAGTATTAGTATTGATAGATATCATACAATTACTTTTCGAATGATTTTTCGGTAAGATTATATTGATTTTTCTCTAAGTAGAGAATCTCGAAGCACTTTATAAACTATGCCCACATCCAAATATCAGATCTTTTCAGACCTTTCAAAGGTCTAAAAATCATCATAATGAACTTATTTTCAAAAATTCGGTCCTCAACTATTTCGAGCGCAAATCGAATCATTAATATCAAGGTTTCTTTTATTATATCCTCTAGTATGTAGAAAAAAAATATTGAAGACCCCTAGACCGCTTGAGCTTTTTTTGACGGAGTTGAAAAAACCATTTTTCTGACCATCTTCAAATAGCCACCAAAAATACAATTTTCAACCGATTTGCTTTCTTTATTTGACTATATAACTCTTCTATATAAGCCTAACTGTTTGACTATTTCACTTGCTATTCACACTATTTCACACTATTAAGCCCGCGAGTGTTTCAAATTGTTTCATCATGATGTTTGCTTTTATCAAAAGCTTAGGTTCATTACAGGATGTGAACTCAAATGTTCCGCGACATTCTGGAGGATATTGGGTCATTATCGCATGAAATATATAGGATACGTGCATATATACTATTAATTCCTCATTCATTTCAGCCAAAAGACGTCCACTGCTGGACATAGGCTTCACCCAAAGATTGCCACAACGACCAGTCCTGTGCTGCCTGCATCCAGCGGCTTCCGGCGACCTTTACCAGGTCGTCGGATTACCTTGTGACGGGTCTGCCCACGCTGAGTCTTCCGGTACGTCGCCGCCACTCGAGAACTCATTGGCCCTTTCGGCCATCCGAGCTACGTGGCCCGCCCACTGCCACTTATGTCTAGCTGTCGGCTATGTCGCGGTGACTTTAGTTCTGCTGCGGACCTCTTCATTTCTGATTCGATCACGCAGAAAAACTCCAAGCATAGCCCTCTCCATGGCCTTTTGAGTGATCTTGAGCTTTGTCATGAGGCCCATAGTTAGCGACCACGTCTGAGCATCATAAATAATGACTGGTCAAAGAATTTCATCTTGAGACACTGCGGTATCTTGGACGACAAAATGTTACGTAGTTTTTTCCATGTTCATCCTAAGATCAACTCGTTTAGAGGCTTTACTGAGGTCATTAAGCATTGCACCGATGTCCTCCATGGTCTCAGCCAAGACTACTATATCGTCGGCAAACCGAAGGTGAGTGATGTACTCGCCGTTTATATTGATGCCTAGTCCAGAACCTTGAAAACATCTTCCAGTGTAGCGGTGAGCAGTTTAGGAGAGATAACACCCTCTTGTCAGACACCCCGCTGGAACAGGATTGGTTTCGAGTTCTAATCCTGCAGTCGAACTGAGATACCATCACTATACTCAACATATAATCCTATCACCAACATCATCGTCATATTCTTATACTCACTATAATCATTTCACGCCGTTCCTCCATGAGTCTTAGAGTAGAGTCCGAGAATTTTTTGGTCCCGTTTGTACGGCGGGTCTTAAAGAACGTGGACCGTATGGACAGTATCCACAAAACCGTCATTATATTTGTTCACATTGCTCTCTAAGCAATCAAAAAGGTTTTGGAGTTCCAGCTGAAAGCTCTCGGGGTTTTGGAGTTGGATCGATGCTGGGTGGAGCGTAGACTTCGACAGTCGAGGTCTTCCAAACTTCAAATTAAGATTCAATGTGCCTCGTACTATACGGTGATTGCATCCGGTTTTGACCGCATTAATCACAGAGATAACATTGAATATGTGACTTTTCGTCGACATGATGAAGTTTATCTCGTTTTTCGTTGCACCGTCAGAGCTCATCCAGATCCACTTCCTGTGCTCTCGCTTCCTGAGGAAAGAGTTCATCATATAAAGGCGTTCTTTCTCCATGAACCCGGCCAGTATTTGGCCCCGATAATTCCGGTTTCCTACTCCAAATTGACCCACACGGGGTGAAATTCCTCTTCACGTTTCCTTTGCCCAGTTTTGTGTTGACATCCCCTATGACAACTGTGAAGGGGGCTTTGGAACTATGCATGGCTTTAGAGATATCCTCATACACAGCCTCTACCTCGTCGTCGGAGTGCGCTGAGTTCGGAGCGTACACCTGTACGTATACCTTTTAGTTATTCTGAGTATAAGACCCTAGTCAACAAACTTTCTATTTTCACCACATTGTTTACAAAGGATTTGTGGACGGTAAAGCCGACACCTCATTCCGGAAATAGAGCAAGTTACCGGATTTAAGTATTATCGTGTCTTCCCCCTCTCTTCGGACTTCAGATAAACCTATGATATCCCATTGTAAGTTGCTCAATTCCTCTTCGATTTCGACAATTTTCTCATCAGTTTGCAGTGTGTGCGTGTTGTACCGTCGTTATGATGACTTCTACCGGAGACAGGAATAGCGGGGCCGCCGGAGACTAGGGGTCTAGGTTTCTTTTGTAGTTCCATAATTGTGGGTATTTGTCATAATAGCCACGTTTGGCAGGCAGGTTGACGATCGCAGTGTGGTCATGGATAAATACTCAATATGATATATATCATATATACTATATAGTATCGATATGATAAATACTATGAATATACTATATATACTCGTATATATGTACATATATACGACGATTTATACGATATATGGTCGGCGACCGCCACAGTCTCAATAGAATGCGTAGGAAATGTTATAAATGACGTGCATACCTGAATACAATTGTTCGTATAAGTCTGGTCGTCACACCGCTAGGGTAATTCGACGACGAATATAGTCGTGAAAATCAGGAAGCATTAACCTATCTATTAATTTATTCTATCTCATTCTTTTACAGAGTAAATCTTATAGATGTATGTATTTGTCTCATTCACATGACACTTTGAAGTCCCGCCAAAAACTCTCACGTTATACTTGAAACGAATCGGAGATGTATTTCATACTTTACCGATTTCTCATTTGGCATTCTATAGAATACCCAGGCAATGTATGAAATATGAATCATTTCATACATCCTCATCAGCCATCCTATAGAATGCCAAGATTCTATACATTGCCTATAAAATAAAG
Organism: Saturnia pavonia; assembly: GCA_947532125.1. Taxonomy (NCBI): domain Eukaryota; kingdom Metazoa; phylum Arthropoda; class Insecta; order Lepidoptera; family Saturniidae; genus Saturnia; species Saturnia pavonia. The sequence goes on from OX383903.1 coordinate 10,325,364, forward strand.
GTAATACTAGCGAACCTGACAGACGTTATCCTGCATTGGCTTCCCTAAAAATAAAAAAAACCTAGAACTCGACCACAGCGCCATTTACCGGGTTTAATGGTGAATATAAACTATTCTTGAATTCACCTGAACACACACAAAAAAATCATCAGTATCGGTCCAGCCGTTTAGGAAGAGTTCAGTCACATACACACTTTGAGAAGAATTATATATTTAAAGATATATATAATTATCCATAAATATATAATTTGAAATATGATTGGCATTTGGAGTTGCGACCTTATAATGGACAGGGTCCGGAATGTACAAGGGTTCACTTGCCGTCTATATTGAATTCTTCACTCTTCGTGACATAACAATACGATAAGGATAATCAATACTATGCCACTAACAAGACATTTATATGATATTAGCTCACATGAAAATGTTTTTTAACTAAAAATATAATTAAACATATAAACCGTTTTGTATTCTTAATAAAAATCTGATGATTTTATCTGTGGATATAATTCTAAACTAGTTATCGCTGCAGTTCGATATTTCAAAAACTAAGCTATATAATATTGGTTAAAGGGGAAATTCGGGTGGCGTATTGGCCATACAAACGTATTCCCAGGGATCATGCACAAAATATAGAGGCAGCACTTATTCCGACAGTCACGCTCTCTGGTACACAGTGGACACATAGGTATAATAAGGAAATATTTGCAAAAAGCATTACCTTGTTTTTTTTTGTCGTTATAGGTTTAGCGTTGTAGCCACAATATCAACTGATCTTAAGTGACTATGTGGCCCTTGATGGTAACACGCGAGGGGGAGGACTGGCTCTCAAGTGCAGCTGCCGGAACACATCTATTGGTGCTTGGCGACAGATTTTCAACTTGAGGATAGTAGCCAGTCAGGCGGGCGCTAGAAAAAGCCACGGTGTATTGCTTCACCGAAAGCTCAGACTCATTGCAAGGATTCGAACTCACGTCTATCGACGCGATGTCCGTACACGCTACCACCGAGCCATCATTGCTTCAATTATTAATAGCAATGTAATAACCATTTATTATGTCGGCTTATTGTTGGCATATGATATTTTAAATTTAAAATCAGGAGAGAATATCGAGTTGTTTACCCACTTTAAATATCCTCCAGCGATTTGTTACCGTTTCTCGTTGCTCCACAATTAGATTTAAAGCGCGTCGGAGTCTTTCAAGCAACGTTGTTTTGATTTAAGAGAATTAATTAATGTAGCTCCTCAGTACAAGGTCTGCGAATCTTGTACCTACTTAATTTCGAAGAATCATTATGTGAACATTTGTTGTAATTAAACGTGTTAATTATTTCGATTTTCTGCTTTATTAGTTAATTTAACGTAGTAAATAAATGTAGTATGGTATTATTTAAAACATAAAACTCATATGTAACTGAGTGAAAAGTGACAGAAAGTGAGGAAGTGTAGTGATTTAATGCATTGCCAAAATAAAAAATGCACCCGTCAATATTATATATTAGTTCTCTGGTCCTGTCTGACTTATTTTTTATCTATATGTGAAAGACAATAATTTAATAATTTACAATATGTTCATGTTGTACAACTCAAATCCGTGTCATGAATTAATTTCGACAATTTAATTTATCATATCACAGTAGGTAAGTTTCTAAGAGTAGAAATACAAGGTACAATGACGTATTATGCTAATTCAATGTTACCAACACGTAAATGTGTCAAGAAAAGGGAGGATAGATTATTTTCCTGAATTTGCCACCAAGGTAGCGCTGCGGTCGCATTTATTAGGTTCATGGCGTATGTTTATTATACCTAACTTTGTTTACTACATTGCGATAAGAATACATTTTCAGAGTAGTATCCTAATTTCAAAAAGCTGAATAGTGATTTTAATATGGTGAGCAAGTGTGTAATAAACGGATGTATACATGTGGTCAAGTATGAGACTGTAAAAAAAAGTCAAAGGTGATCTTCGAAAAACATAATTATTTACCGTTGTAGAGGTAATAATATAACCTAATTTTCTAAATCGTTATAATATATTGTACTATTGTCTTAGATATGATAGAAGTGTTTAATGGAATGATTCTCAATGCATTCTTTTCATAGCTATCGCGCTCTAGGACCTATCCTCTAATTTTCAGACATCTAAACTAATATTATAAAGAGGAAAAATTTGATTGTTTGTTTGGATTGAACAGGCTCCAAAACTACTGGACCGATTTGAAAAACTCTTTCACCATTAGAATTCTACATTATCGCTGGTGAACATAGGCGATAGAATATTTTCAAAAAAGTTAGGGATCCGTATGAAAACTTCGATAATGTAACCCAACGTGTGAAAAAACTATAATTGTATCGCGTACGCTGCTTAAATTATTGACAATAGAGCATAGTGATGTACTAAAATTTTATAGAGGGCATCAATATCTATAAAAAAGTCCGCTATACCATATGTCTAACTATTACAGTTACGTCACAGAACTAATATTATAAAGAGGAAAGATTTGATTGTTTGTTTGCATTGAATAGGCTCTGAAACTACTTAAGCAATTTGAAAAATTATTTCACCATTAGAATCCTACATTATCCCTAGTGAACATATGCGATAGATTTTTTTCAAAAAGTTTAGGGATCCGTATGAAAATGTCGGTCTAAACTAATATTATAAAGAGGAATGATTTGATTATTAGTTTGCATTGAATAGGCTCTGAAACTACTGAACCGATTTGAAAAATTCTTTCACTATTAGAATCCTGCATTATTCTTGGTAAACATAAGTGATGGAATATTTTTTTTAAAGTTAGGAATCCGTGTGAAAGCTTCGATAATGTAACCCAACATGTGAAAAAATATCATTATATCGCGTACGCTGCGGAAATTATTGACAAGGGAGCAAAGTGATGTACTACAATTTTATAGAAGACATCAATATCTACAAAAAAGTCCCCAATACCATATGTCTAACTATTACAGTTATGTCACAAAACTAATATTATAAAGAGGAAAGATTTGATTGTTTGTTTGCATTGAATAGGCTCTGAAACTACTAGACCGATTTGAAAAATTCTTTCACCATTAGAATCCTACATTATTATGAACATAGGAAAACAATGTTACAAATATAATTGCACATCACTATAATACAAATAATTTGACTGCTTTTATCAATGAAACCTACCAAAATTAGTCCCAGATCAAAGACATGCTTTTGAGACTATAGTCGATAGCCTGAATAATAACAAAAGAAAAAAAAATTTTTTGGTTGCGCCAGGTGGTACTGGAGAGAGGTTTCTTGCAAATTTGATACTTGCTATGATAAGACAATCAGGGAAGATGCGATAGCAGTTGCTCCGTCAGGAATCACTGCAACTCTCTTAAAAGGATGGAAGAACAGCTCATTCTAATTTTAAACTTCCGCTATCCGTAAACCTTGAGCAATAGTCTATGTAGACCATTTTTGCGGATAGAACATGTGTTCTATCCGCAAAAATGAGTCTCTTGGTAAATTACTACAAGACGCCTCATTGATTATGTGGGATGAATGCACCATGAGCCATAGAGTACATATAGGGTACGTGGAAAAAACCTTAACAGATCTTAGAAACTCCTCTGCTCTCACGGGCGGGATTACTTTAGTATTTGCTGGAGATTTCCGACAGAATCTTCCCGTTATTAACAGAGGTACGCGAGCAGATATCATCAAAGCATGCTTGAAATCGTCTCCCTTATGGACTTCGAACTAAAATTTAAAATTACAGACGAATATGAGAGCTCATCTTCATGAAATCACAGATAGTGATTTCCCAGAACAAATGCTAAAACTTGGGGAAGGAATTTTTCCCACACCAAATTTAAGCAGAAATTGTGAAATCCTTCTGGATGAGTCTCAAGGCCAAATACTCCATAATTTAGAATTTTCAATAGATGCAGTATACCCTGACATCGAGAATTTGCACAAAAAAGACATTCATTGGTTGTGTTCTAGGGCAATAGTGTCACCTAAGAATGATACTGTCAACGAAATAAACAACCTGATTATTCAAAAAGTACCCAGCCAAATAAAAAAATATAAATCGACGAAAAGAATGTTTTACTCATGGCCAACTGTATGTTGGCCTATAACGGGTCGGAGCTCCTGAAAATCAATATATTTTGCTGCCACAAAATAAAACAACATCAAAATCGTTTACAGGGAAGCTCTGACCCAATAAATTGAATGGCTGTTTTAATTCTCTTTTTACAAACATAAGAAATAAAAATAAAATAAATAAATTAAAAAAAAAAAAAACATTAAAAAACTTTCTCTATAATGTACTCTTTCTTAGTAATCTCTGACGCAAAAAGAAGGGTGTGGTGTGTGTGCGTTAAAATTTATTATTTTTGTAATTTTTGTTAAATACCCGTGCGAAGCCGGGGCGGGCCGCTAGTTAATTATAATATAAGCGATCGTTCTCCTTATATCTAGGTTTCCGTAGCCACCAAGTTTTAAATAAGCGTCTTCAGTCGAACATAATATCAAGACCCCGGGAAACATTTATAGGGCCTGCCAATTACAAATTTGCCCACCAGCTGCGCTTCGTAATATTTCGTAGTCGCTCTAGCTTCAAATGAACGAGAGACGTAGCAGATGTGCCAACGCAACGCGACGGTTCGATATGCTTGCAAGTTATAACTCATTGAATCCACTTATTTTTAAAGCGTAGCGTGTAACCGTTTTATCATTGTGGGTTACAAAACCGTTAAAAATATTTATTTATTCAAAAACTTTAATTATCTGTTTACGGTTTACGGTTTAATTATAAACCGTCTCAGATTAGTGGGGTTTGTTAAAATATCATAATAACATCACTCGATATTATAATTATAGACGTATCAAAACCAATGATAAACATGTGACGTCAAGCTATATTCAGAAGCGCAAGCAAAACGCTTTTAAAACCCAAAATCTGTGTGGATATCTATAAATATTAACTGTCAAATAGCCTATTATACATATAAGGTAAGAGTATCAGTAGTGGAACTACTTAAGGGCGCGTAACTATCTTTTTTTAATGCTTTATTTTTATCTCTATCTAAAACTACAAGTTGACCATATTATGCGTCAGAAGGTGACCATCCAGATTAGTCAAGTTTAAAAATGGTTACGTCGTTAAGTTAAGGTACAGGTAAATCTCGCAACAAGCTTTTATATCATATAAATTGTATAATGTAAGAAATTGATGGGTTCGATTTTAAGTAAAACATTTTAATAGAGGCTTGTTTTAAAAAATGTTTTTTACTATCAATTTATTATTTATAACGCATATAAATGAATATTAAAATCGGCTGCATTATAAAAATGTATTTTTGTTCAATTACAATTTACATGAACATATTAATAGTTATTTAAAATCTACCGGCTCGGAATACAAATTACACTGAGAAGAAGAGACCGTTCAAAAATTCAGTTGTAGAACTCTTCAAAATAATTTTCGATTGCAGTAAATATATAAATTGTTTAGCCAAAACACGATTGTTTTAGATTGAAGTAATTATTTCACTTGACAAATAACAACTTGCGTTATTACAAGATTAATCAATCTGACGACAGTAAATTAGACTCGATAAAATTTATAATCAAACTTTTATACACTTATTTATTATAAAATACTTTAATAAAGAAAAACTTTTTTGTTTTCGAATGATTTAAGTAAAATGGATCCTAGAATAACCTAAGTATGTGAAATAAAGTATGTTCTCTTAATATATTGCTTGAATAAAATGTAGGGTATACCTAAAATGACGTACTTTAAAAAAAGTTAAGGTTAATGACATATAAATAATTAATAAAAACGATAGTCAAGTAATCTATACAACTAAGAAGGTTATTCAATAAAATTAGTTAATGAACATGTCAATAAACTTTCAATTTATACGTACTTATTCCAATACCACTGAAAAAGCATCAACATAGCCACAATAAGGTATTTTGTGACAAAGTTTTATTGAAAATTGATAATTGATTTATGAGCATTACTATTAGGCATGGCATATTAATCTTTACGAGCGAAAGTTATTTCATCATCAAGACAATTTTTTGTAGATAAAACTTTGACCTTTATAGCATGTTATTTGGACGAATAGTTTGGGAGATAATGCAAAATTAAAATAATTCAACACTCGGCTCGGGTCTATGAGTATAGATGTAGTGGTGCGAACGAGCCCTTTGATTTGTGACGCATAACCCTGGCCGCCCGATATAAATATTGTCTATACTGAAGTATTATAAATAAAAAATCTGAGATTTCTTTTAAATTATACGCGGTTGAAACCGCGGGGCACAGCTAGTAATATTATAAAACGTGAATTTAGTAGAATTATATTATTACTGTTAATACTGTCAATACTATATAATATATATTTTTATAGTAGATTGATGTTACCTACTATACTATAAATATATTGTAGATGTTCAGAAAGTATATTAATATGTAGTAGTAGTGTAAGTTGATTTAATATTCATGGGTATAATGTAAGGACCGAAATAAAACGAAAAAAAATTCGAATTTAAACTTCACTTTATATTCACGTGTTATTACATATAAATATTGAAAAATATTGAAATTTCATATATGATATCATAAAAATATCTTTAAAGAAGAAAATGTTTTAAACTTATATATTTTTACGATAGTAAATGCAATATTGCGAATATTTCTTGCATGGTATAAACATACTGTAATACATATTTTAGAAAAGTTAAAAGGTTCTTCAAAGGGTTGATTTTGCTAAGAAAATACACAGTTGAACGAAGCCGAATTTGAATAGTTCGAATTGAATGAATATATTTAGCTACCTACCAAGTTTAACATAAAGTCAGCATTATTCAGAAAGGGTACGGACAAACATATCAGTTTTCACACCATTAGTTTTTTAGTTCTAACCTTATCAGTATTGCTAAACTTACGACCTTACGAAATACGTATTCATACTTTTTTCCATAATATATTATTTTATAAAACTAAATTAGGTAAATACAGCTTTCTCTATTTGTTTTCATAACCGACATCGTTTGATAGAGAAAACTTATGATCAGTCTTATATAGTACTAATTGTGCCCGGGGCTCTGCTCACGTGGACTACAAAAAAGGTTTTTTATTTTTTGCGCGGAACCCTAATTGTTTTTCTAAAATAAAAGTTATTCCTTATAACTTTAGCTATCTGCCATTGAAAGTCCCGTCAAAATCGGTCCAAATATTTCGGAGATTACCGTTATACTTTCATATGCATTTATTAAAAACATGTTATTTTTCTGTTAAAACCCATTTTGAAAATTTTTGTCTATCTGTCTGTCTGTTTATTCCGGTTAACCTCCGAAACGGTTGGATCGATTTTGACGGGACTTTCAATGGCAGATAGCTGATGTATCAAGGAATAACTTAGGCCACAATTATTTTAGAAAAATAATTACGGTCCGCACAAAAAATAAAAAAATCCTTTTTTAGCGTAGCCACGGGCACAGCTAGTATTTAATAAATTAAGTTTAAGTAATATGTGAAACTACATTATCCCGTATTATTTACATTATCTATAACTTCGACTTCAGTTCTTTAATAACTCAGCCATTTACGTGTCCAATAGAGTATAACGTTAGGATTTTCCATTGGATTTCAGTTCAATCTCATAAAGGGTGGAGGTATCAGCTCTGAGATGCGATATTTCACTTTTTATGACGTAGGTGGCATCCAGAGGCCATAAAAAATATAAAAAAGAAAGAGAGTGCGGCACCGTTTTTACGATGCCTTTAATATTGTCACACCGGCCGTGGCTAGTTGGTTCGGTTTTTGCAATGAAAAATATTGCGAGCAGATGTTTCTTTTTATTTGTGAATTTTACTGCTTAAAATAATAATCAATGATAATTGAAATCCATTTATCTGATGTAATATTTGTCAAAATAACATCAATACAAAAATATGATTTTTGAATTCATTTGAATAGCACTAATATTATTTGAGATCAAGCATAAAGATTTTCATTCGAATGTTTTTAAGTTTACACGAGAATTAAGTTTTATTTTATGACTGACATTCAAACTTTGTTTTTATTTCTGAATTTTACTGCAAAATATAATAAATAAGAATAATTTAATTATATTTGTCTAATGTAATATAATTTTTAAATTACATCAATACAAAAATATGATTATTATGTTTGAATAGCACTAATATCATTTGAGATCAAGCATAAAGATTTTCATTTGAATGAATTTAAGTTTACACGAAAATTAAGTTTTATTTTAATGTTGTTTGTTGCCTACAAGCTTCCGGTTAGTTTTCAATAACTTGTTTTTTATGACTGCCATAAAAACCTTCCTTTTTATTTCTGAATTTTACTGCTAAAAATAGTTATTAAAGTTACTTGAATTCTATTTATCTGATGTAATATTTTTTTAATTACATCAATCTATACTATAATAAGATACAAAGCGACAGAGTTTTTTTGTTTGTTTGTTTAAACCCTCTAATCTCTGGAACTACCAGTCGGATTCGAAAAAATCTTTTTTCATATGATAGCCTAATTCACGAGGAATAGTATAGGCTGTCTAGCATTAGGCTTTATCTCTCAGCTAGCCTTAAATATTGATTTTTGTTAAGTAAGTCGAAGAAATAACGCACCCTAACTGCTTTATCCGCGTGCGCTGGCGTAATGGTTAGTGATATGTAAATACAATGTTTTATAAAAATACTGCTCCTTAGTACATCTAAAAAAGCCACCATGCCTATCTCTTATACATAAGCCATAATAAGGTATTTTGTGACAAAGTTCTATTGAAAATTGAAAAGCGATTTATGAGCATTATTATTAGGCATGGCATATTAATCCTTACGAACGATAGTTACTTCATCATCAAGACAATTTTATCTAGATGAACTTGCTCTTTATAGCATGTTATTTGGACAAATAGTTTTAAGAGATAATGTAAAATTAAAATAGTTCAATACTCGGCTCTGGTATATATACACCAGAGTATATGGCTATACGTCAAGTGGCGCGCACGAGCCGTGCGATTTGTGACGCATAATCCTGGCCGCCTGATAAATATATTGTCTATACTGAAGTATTATAAATCATCAATCAGTGATTAGATTTCTATTAAATTATACGCTCGTGAAACCGGAGGGCACAACTAGTACAAAAATATGACTATATTTGAATAGCAATAATATCATTTGAGATCGAGCATAAAGATTGCCTGACGAACGAATTTAAATTTAGACGAAAGCTAAGTTTTATGTTAAAGTTGTTTGTTGCCTTCAATCTTTAGGTTAGTTTTCAATAAGTTGTCTTTTATGACTGAGATAAAAACCATTCTTCTCGGTGGCAGGTGTGTTTCATGTATCTATTTGAAACTAAGTAAAGAAGCTTGTTTTCTTTGGTGGTATATTATATCGAGGGTCTAAATAGCAAATATCATGTGTAGGTACGGTAAAAACCTATCATAGTTACTAGTTTTGGGGTATCGCAGTACATTCTGTTTCCAGTTATTTAGACATTTATCAAATTGTTATGCGAGGCTGTCATAAACAGCGAACAGGGTGGGACGGCGACGCGACGCTGGCGCGACGTGAGCAGTTGTAATGTTCTATTTCGTATAGAAGAGGTCACACACAGAGCAGTCGCGCTCTGCGCTCAGCGCTCGACTAGTTCTCGTGTCACGTCGCTGTTGCGCCCGGCAGGAATACAACAGGAGCACGGCGGGACGGGGTGCGAGCGTGGCGCGGCCGCGACGCTACATGTATGTAACGTATTCTATGTAGAGGTGGTCAATATTACAACAACGAATAATATAATGCATTGTTCCTACGCAACAAATAATAAGAAGTTATTGAAAACATAATTGTAAATACAATATTTTTATGAATATTTTTTTTACTTGGTATATATTATTTACTCTTAATAATTATTTTATTTCACTGGATGTACAGGGAGGGAGTAATTTCTAGATATCACTATCATTCACGTAATTATCCACGCTATATTAATCTTTTGAGAGTAAAACGTGCTTGACTTGCACTATTACTTCAAAAACTTTTATAATTTTTACTAAGTCTATATATAACATGGGGTCATTTATAAGATTACGGTCATTTACAAATCTAGCTTATTAAACATTTTGCAAACATAAATTAATTTGTCAAAGATGTATCGGGAGGGCAAAGTTAAGATATTAAACGTTGTTAAGATATTAAAATAGTTCCCAAACTGAAAAATATTATGTATTTAATTAACTTTGATTATTTATGATAGAAAACGTAGATTATTACAATTTTTAAATAAGTAAAACATAAAAATAAGTTAATGCAGAACAGAAAATATTTAAAACAGTTACACGTTTCCTAAAGATGCCATCAATGAATAAAACGGTTACATTAACTTCGTAACCCTTACGTGTTTTTTATACAAAGAAAAATACGTACGTATTGATACAAAGTGAGGTAGCGCGCAGAGGTTAATGAGAATGGGAGTAATTTCGCATCCCGCATCCCGCCTCGTGGCCTGTGGCTCGAACCAGACCAAGTAATAAAGTTTTACGCCACGACCCTTATAACTGTTCCCACGGCTCATTCACTTCGCTACTGAAAACTGTGATTACCATAGCGTTAACTGATTTCAGTTATCAGATTTTTTTCTTAACAAAATATGAAGTATTCTCTTAAGAATACTTAAGAGAACGCTTGTTATACCGACCCGATAAAATCAAATCATAAGTGATATTCTTAATTGGCAAAAAACGCCCAAAAATTGAAATTAAGAAGCCTGGATTTCTATTCCAAATATTGACATCCAGTGGTATTAATTATTAGTAAAACATTGTATGAACATCGCACTTTTAGTCTTGATGTGGTGCTTGCCTGGATTCCGGGTTAATGTAGCATTTCAAGCAACGAATCGATAGACTTCTGCGCTAAGAACACTGTCCAGTCCGGGTCCGTGGGCCTTTACAGGATTTACACGAGTCAAAAATACCATGATTGATGAGCAAACTCATACCATGATTGATGTATGACAAAGCGATTGGAACTTGCCCAGGAAATTAAAACCAATCACTATTGCTCTATGCAAATTAAAATTCTCCAAAAGCCATAGTTTTTTAAACATCGGTATAGCAGCGAATGTTAATACGGTCCTTCATCATTTGTCATCTTCATCTTGGACACACCTGCACACTAGTACATCTGGCTATATTAAGGATCGGGGATCATTCTCTTTGTGAATGTGGTTTGGAGGAAGCATCTTCTGATCACATATTTTTAAAATGTAGGTGGTAGGTACTAGTAATGTATTTCCTCTATGATGTTTTCTTCTATTCCACGTCCTACTAACAAAATTAATAATATTCCGTTATAGAAGTCATCTTTTGCATGTTTGTAATTTTGTTGTACAATTATATAAACGAATCTTGGATGTTTTATGTTTGTTTAATATGTAGCACTTCATGATAAAATCTTCTTTGTTTATGGTTCTATTCACGTGACATGGGCGGATTGTGTTTCACATACGTTGCCATTTTATAAGAAGAGAAAGAAGATTCATGTTTATGACGTGTACTCGTATAATCCGTTATTGATCGTAATAACGTAACTTCTTCACAAAAAAACATAACAATCTATTTGATCAGTATGTAAACACGAACAAAATATTATCTATGTATTTGTAAATATAATATTTTAAAAGTTTTCATCGAGCATACAATGTGCATGTACATGTAACCCTGAAAGAGGTTACAATATCAGATAGAATTACTTAACTTGTGATAGAGATATCATGATGTGCGTTCGTTAGAGTACCAAAATGGTTTTATTTTGTAAAAGTAAATATCATGTTGGTATATTAATTTTATCATTATTAAATTTTAAGGAATTTTATACTTTTATAATCCAAATAATTTTAAAATCAGAAGATTTTATAAACATTTTGTTCCATTACTAGTTACGAAATTTAGTGAGAATCACATACTACGTAAAAATATCACAAATTAATTTGCAGCAAGTCAGTACAGTGGATACGGTCCTGCGCACTTAATTAAATGACTAAAGTTGATAAAATGATCCAGGTTAATTAGTATGTTGAAAATATTAAAGCAAATTTGAAAATAGAGGATCTGCTATATTTTTTCTATTCGCTAGTTACGTGTTAACAAAATTATCCTTTTATTCAGTAAGTACGCAATAAATAAGGCATTAAGGTTAACATTACGATATTTTTTACGTTAAGAAAGATGCCGTATTGATACAAATTGAGGTAGCCGTAGAGAGGTTGGTGAGGATGATAGTAATTTCACACTCACCCTTAGGTTGAGTTGAAGGGAGTAATAAAGTTTTATGCTAACACCCTTATTATTGTTGCCACAATTCACTCGTCTGTGAAACGTCGATAATAATTGAATAAAAATTTAATATTATAATAAGATTTCGATTTTTTCGTAATCGGTCTAGGTTTTGCGGAGTTCTTAAGAATTGATTTTCATATATATCCCGCGGTACGTAAATTAGATGGAAAGCAACAAGTGATAGAGATTTGTGATTTGGTTATTTTATTATTATCTCAAGACTATCGTTCTTACAGAGTACTTTTTTTAATACTGAAGTATATAGGTACAAAACTTTATGAAGATTTTGAATGATAAATATATTGCAACTACTTTTGCCCGGGATTTCGTTCACATTGCCTTAAAAAGGAGACGACAACTCATAAACCGCTTTGTAAAATGGTTGCACTAATTCAGAAAGCGTTCTGGGTGTGCGCACTACACACCAGCAAAATTTCATCATAATAGTATTAATGGTATAAGGATATAAGGGACAAACAAAGTGATATTCGTTTTTATACATGGATAAATAATGATTGTAGTATGATTTCCGTATAAAAATTCAATTTTTTGGAAAATGCTGTCTTCGAAAAATGATAACTCTTATGTACATTTTACAAAAAAAAAAACAGTTCTAAATATATTTACTATGAAGAAAATTTTACGCTGCATTAATTTTATTTAGATGAGGTAAAGAAATTTAGAACATAGAATTTGTGAGTAGCGTTTATTTCAACGTCTTGATCTTATAATAAAATTTCGTACCTACGTAATACAATATTCATGTAACAAGGGCCATTCGGTATATATCTTAAAATTAGAACGATTAGGTATTTGCTTTTAGAAAAAATCACGACAGCAATCACCATCGCTTCGCCTAGCTCGAACGAGTTTCCGAGGGACGTCCGGTTCATTAGGTCTTGCTAGCTAAAGAGTTGTGTTGGACACTCCCGCTGCGTCAGCGGCCGCCCCTCGTTACCCTAATGACGGTGATTTTGTTCTACGAAGGCGCACTTTTAGTTCTACGAAACCGTTTACTGTAGCCCACCCTTAATGGCCTAATGCTACGGCCTACTCCACATTTATTTGGTTAATCACTTTTACTTAACATTTGTTAATAGACCGCTCTAATGCCAATTACTCCCTTTATAAATTATTTTGTTGACTAAATTATTATCACTTAAAATACACTGTTGTAAATTTATTTATCCTTGTAAACGAAGTGGCTTTATAATTTATTTATAGAAGTTAATAGTCAAACCATGGATATGCATAGATTTGTAATTATATTTGTAAAGGAACATACCCAGTCTTGATCATGTCTAGTTGAGTTTAGAGTGTGTGGTTAAGGCCGATTTTTAATCAACAGATAAGTTTATTTAAGGAATCATTTTTAAATATTGACAGGTTTTATTTACTTTATCTGTTAAAATGTCAAAATTATTCCTCGTATAAAGTTTATCTGACGATTGAAAAATCTGCCCTAAGTAAAATAAAAAGGAATGATTATGAAGGCGAACTAAGACTAAGTTCTGATTTTAAAATCAGTGTATCTCAACGTCCAAAAAAGGCATTTGTAATGACTAATTTTATTGTACAAATAGTTTAGTATATTTCCATATTAAGAATTGACAAGAAACTCTGTGAGAAATTACCTTTTCTATTTGTATATTTATTATTCATTTTATCGTGATCAACTAACGATTTGTAAGGATTAAATGAACCTTAGTAATTCAATTTAATAGAATAAGTATTTTCTGTATAACTATTACCTAATAAATCACATAATACGGTTCACGGTATCACGGTTTTCTTTTATGTATCTACTTATAAATAAACGAAAAATCGTAATATATGTTAAAAATAATATGGCACAATATCATATCAAAAACTGGCAATAGGTAATGAAATATGATAAAATATATATAGGAATATCAAGATAAAAATTTTTGAAGATCTATTTTGCTTATTTTGTATATGCCAGTGTAATTCATTTACAAGTGCGTGTAAAAATTAGCCACTAATTGTTTATTTATTTGGTAATATGAAAAGTGTTTTTACATACAAGTATAAGACTTCATTTCTTTTTTATTCGGTTTTACCGCGAAAGCCCGCCATTTCCTGACTATGATTTATCTTGCGGCCTTTAAGCTATGGGTCACTTTAATAAATGTATTCGGGAAAGGTGCTTCCATAAATGGACGAGGAATATTCTAGATGCAATAACCTAATATACAGATGATGTATGTCTTTCTCAGCGACGTGAGTGCCGTATATATCAACTTATTAGTGTAGGAAGATAAAGTCGTTTGAGTCACAGTAAGCGATATATTATGTATATCTACCTATAAATGGAATATATAAACATATACTGTTTGTACTTAGCTGTATGTAGGTAGATGTTAGAACCTGTATAATGTTCGGATACGGAATCATCACCACTAAATTGATTAGCACAGTAAAATAACAGTTCTCATGTTTCTATAGACCCTCCTGAAAGGTGGAGCTGGTAGGTAACACGCATTCAATATTTAAATTACTATTTTGTCTTTGCAGCTACATATAAAATAACGTGTTGAATATTTAGCTTACAATATAAAAAATATGGTATCAAACGGAGTTGTCAAATTCTTCGTGAATTGTTTGTTCTGTTTCAGTATACAGTGTTTGTAATTTTTTGTTTTTCAGATTAATTCTTTGTTTTGTTCGTACAATAATATCTTTGAAGAAGACGACTACGTTCCGTTCCATCCCTTACACCCAAATTAAGAAATTAATCTCAAAACCAGACTTTGATGTTACGTGTCGATACTGTGTTTTAGTACAAAACTGATTATTTTCCTACCTATATTACAGATGAAATTTTTTGCATCAGTATATCTATTCATAAATAACATAATACTTTTAGAAAGTAAAAATAAGTGTCGTCGTACGCGAAAAACTCATAACGTAAGGTATTAGGCGAGCACAAGCAAAACGTATGTGAGGTGGTTGAAATACGATGTTTTCGTCCTTAAGACATATAAGAAGGGACGAGAAAAGTTCAAATAACCTAAATTAAGGAGCGCAATAAAGGGACCCTTCGAAAAGCCTTGTGGGAGCAATTCATGAAAACTGTAGTCGAACGTTTTTGTGAAGATGTTTGAAACAGTATAAAGGGTTGGATGTATAAGGTAAGCTTAACTTGGCCCGGATACTCCATACTCGGTGGGTAGACTGCATACAACTTGGAATTTATCGTCTAAGTATAAGAGAAGCTTAGGATTATTTATTTCTGATTACTTTGATCTAAACTATTTCTCATAAAACGAAGAATGCTGATTATACTTTATTTAGTTTATCTAAGTAAGCCTTTGACAATACATAACTAACTAATCTTATAAAGATCTTGTGTGCGTCTGTTAGTGATTCCATAACTTCTGAACGACTTGACTGATTGAGCTCTTATTCACATAATATATTTGTTTTAACGAGTCAATGATATATAAATATGTTAGGATCCGATACATGGCGCTGTGGTCGAGACATTAATTGCCGGAAAGGGGGTAGAACAATCTCTGCCGGTCCAGCTAATATATAAAATATTTCTCATAAAAACTTTATTGAGCAATTTATTCGTTTAGATAGCGTTTGAGTGTATTTTTAAAGATAGAGTAAACGTAATCATTAAGTAACTAAGAATCCAATATTAGTTAAAAACGGAATATTTCTTTATACTGTTGGTTAAAAATACTATAACCTTGTAGAATCTTTTAGTTTTCTCAGACTATATTTTCATGTTTGGTTAATTCCTGTGTATTCTAATGAGATGAAAGAGTTGATGTAATGCGTCATCTAATTATAGTTCAAGATGGACTGAACCTTAATGCCGATATATGAATTTATAGAGCTATTCATGCGGGTGGAAAGTCGTTGAATCTTACTCTACATACACGTGTAGATAGAAACAATGTGGTTTGTTGTGCTGTTAACTCAACCTTGTATTACGACAAAATCAACGCTCAAAAGACAGTGTACATAGATCTCTCTAAAAATTTGTGGAGCATAAAATTGTACTCTTTGGTCTAAAACAATATTTTTTACACTTAACTATTTTCCGCATTTTTACTTCGGACTACAAATTTAAACTAATTCTGTAGAGATTTAAAAGAGGTAGAGCACAGATAAATTTCTTTCGGATTTTTCTTTCTACTTGGGGCATTCCGACTGTTGGAATACCTTTACCCTACAGAAGATCGCAGCCAAATAACCCTGTGTTGTGTTCCTGTGGTGAATAGGGCTTCTAGCAAATTATTTAATTGGAAATTGCACAGGAAATTCTCAGCGTAGCATCTTTCGTTGAGTAACTTAACTTGTGTACTAGTTGTGTTCTTCCTAGTGTAAAATGTAGGCACATTTTACACTAGGTATATAATGACTGGTAAGACTTTAAGGCCATAAAACCCTGTGGAATTAGCGACGATAAGTTTTGAAATAATCCTCATATGTTGTCCAGTGTCGTTGAATCCTACTTGTCACGTGGACAATTAAAAATAGGTATTAGTACCGAAATAAATATATTACAAGGGATAATGAAATGAAATGCAAAATAGATTAATAAGTGTATTCCGAAGGCATTAAGTGAGATATAAAAAACAGAGTACCTTTTTATAGTCTATTAATACTTGAAAAACCTTCACTAGAAAGAAATAGCCCACGTTTTGAATATAACCGTAACAGCTGCTAATAAAATTCCTTCCTGTGAAGCTTGTGTTTAACTAGATATCCATTCTGTTCCAATTTTTATAACTGCATCCTCAAGCCAGCATGAATGAATGCGTCCGCCAGGTTTTCCATTCGTTTTATAATTTCGAGTAAAAGGTTTCAACTCCTTCGAATACCGGTTATAATTCGAGAGGTCTCTTGTTGTAACAAAATAAGTTTTACAGACTCCAGATAGGTATGTGCGAGTCAAAACAAAAAATAGAATAATAGTTATAAATAAACTTATACAAATCTAATTTAAGATTGTACGTTTTATTTTCTAGCGATCCGTGTCTCTCCGTCAATGAGAATCCATCCGTCATTTTTCAATTATTTTACCGTCTTGTTCGATATTATAAATTTGAAAAGTTCTTCAGCCAAAAATACAATATTAGTATACGACCTACTTATTATATATATATACGAACGTAAAAGAAGTCAGTAATACAATATTTAAAATAATAAATGAACTAAAGATATAATGCCTTCGGAAAGCAACCGAAAACACAATAAATGAGTTAATGAGGAATCAAATAAGGTGAAATAAATATAAATAATTAAAAGATTAAAATGATTGATAAAACAATCATTACATACTGCTACAATTAGAGATACACAAGACACTGCTTTATATACTTACATGAAATGACAGGTGCAATAAAAAAGGAAACATGAAATAAACTTTATCTATATAAAAGAAGGGAAGGAAATCTGATTATCAAAGGTTGTATAAAAAGGGAAACAAAAGAAGTTTCCTTTAAGTTCATTTTGGACATATTTTTGGTAACTTATACTATGATAGAAGTAAAACGAAATAATTAACATAATATAATAAACATTAATATTTTCGTGTCCATACTTACAGAGTTTTTAATTTATTATTGAGGTATAAAAACTCACTACATATCTTTTTAAAATTATTAAGCCTCTTAGCAATTTTTTCTTTAATGCGTATGTTTCTTATCATTAAATTTTGATTTGGGTATTTTTTTTTTTGGAATTGTAACATTTTTTATTTTGTTTTTGTTCATAAATACGCCATTTATTTATAGTTTCTTTTAATATATAACAATCTAAGCTGTGCCTGTATTCAAAAGGGCTCAATTTTATTTAAATTATGTTCATATTATTATGTTTTAGATTGAAGCCAGTTTTGCAGACCAAATCATTTTTTTTATACCGGAGGTATACTATCCTAAGTTTATTAACTTATTAATGAACTAAGTTATTACCAAGTTATTAACTACGTTTATTACTTAATTAATTATCAATACTTAAATAATACATTTTAGTAATAAAAACTACGCAATAACCTTTTTTCAAAAAACAAATAAAATATTAACTCAGAATTTCATACAATTATGTACTCCAGTGACATACGTGAATAATGTTCAAAGTTAGACTTTAAGCGTGTCTACTGAATAATTAACTAAATGTGACTTATTATTGTTATATTATATGCTCACTCACAAACACTCCCATTCTCAAAATAAAGCATTAGAGAGCGCCGAATATGACATAAATAGTGGCGGTGTGGAAGTCAGTTGACTATATAAAAATGAGGTTGTGAGGGATGTAACGATGGAGGCAGAGCGCCGGCGCCGAGCCTCTCACCCTCAGTCCAGTTCCCACAGTAGACGAACAGACCCGTCGGCGCCAGCAGTGCCCTCGGACGCTCACTCCACGCGCTCCCACGAACATTACGTATCCAATGTCATAGGTAGACACGACTGCGATACAGTGACACGCACTAGACAGTTCTCGGTGACTTTCTTTTAACGTACATCAGTGTTGTTTAAATCTATCAAGGTTGAACTAAATATGAGTGAAAACATACCGGTTGAAATCATACGACTTGAGTGTTTGTGTTAGTGTTCTATTGCAAAATGTTTTGTTTAAATAGGAAGAAAATTAACGTATGTGTTGTCGAGAATAGGTGCAGTATGCACCTGAAATGTCAATATCACTATCAAATTCTGCTGAATCCAGCTTAAACAGGCAAAAAACGGTGAAGAATTTTAAAAATGGCTTTGTATTTAAAAATGTGTTTAATATCAATTATAGTATCATTCTGGCAAATAACATATTCGGTATCAATATGCCCCGATGTATGTGATTGTAATAATAATGTAGCAAGATGTAAAATGTGTTCCTACAATATGACCTTGAAGGAAAATATGAATACTTATCTACATACTTCTGTATGTTGCAATGAAGACATGAATTCAATTTGGTTTCAGAAGTACGCCAATAAAACTTTTCCTGAAGTAGAAATTCATTATAGTAAATCCTGTAATACGACTATATTAGAATTGAATTTAGTGTTCTTAGATACGTACTCGGTTTCTGTTAAAAACAATAGTGTAGTTGAAATCCGGTTAAATATTAAACCGCAAAATGTACGGAAAATTGATTTATCTTCAAATGAATTGCAGAATATCACAAAGGGACTGTTCAATCACTTCACGAATCTCCGAAAATTATTATTGAGCAAAAATAAAATTGTTAATATATTTGAAGAAAGTTTTGAAGGGTTGTTAAAATTGGAATCCTTGGATTTGTCTGAAAATAATTTAACAATATTAACGAACATTTTCACTCCTCTGAAGAACCTTCAGCATCTTAACTTAAGTAGAAACAATATTGAATATATTCCTGAAAATTATTTTAATAATTGGCTGTTGCAGCATTTGGACGTATCACATAATAATTTAAGGAAATTAGCACCGGGCGCTTTGCAATTGCTACCAAATTTAGCACGATTGTTGCTATCAGATAATCCACATCTTGGGATTACACAATTGGACACTCAGTTGTTAGTCGGTACTGGACGGAGATTACAACAAATAGATGCGTCCAGGATAGGCCTTTATCAGATTCCTGAGGCATTCACACATTCAGTCCGTTTTCTGTCACTTGTTGGAAACAGAGTCTCTGCGGTGAGATGTGGAGATTTAGACAGTTATCCTCTATTACAATCCCTTGATTTATCTAATAACAAAATAGTTTCTTTAGAGGATGACTCCTTGGGACGACTAGAAATGCTTTTATTTTTTAATATAAACAAAAATTTTCTTACAACGATTCCAAAATCTTTGCCAGATGAGTTAAAGTATTTATCAATTAATAACAACTTAATTAGGAATTTGTCTGTACCAGATTTTAAAAATTTGCCCAATCTTCGCATACTTTTACTTCAAAATAATTATATAAGATATATTGAAGATCATATATTTGATGATTTATTGTCGTTAGAGATGTTAGACCTGTCAAATAATCCAATTCAAACCTTATCTTGGAATACTTTCGACGGACCGTTATCTCTTCGAGATTTGAGACTTTGTTATTTAAATCTGTCGGTCCCCGAACGAGATGGAATGTTTCCAATGTCATCGCCAGAAAGCGTGCAAATGCTTCACTTACAGTCTAGTCCAGGATTAGCAAAACAATTTCTAGCAGATTCCGCGGCTCTAGCTGCATTCTCAGGTCTACAATATTTAGATTTACGAATGAATAATTTAACCGAAATAAGAAGGGATTTGTTATTTTATTTGGGACAATTAAAAACATTAAGATTACATGGTAATGGTATAAACTGTAGTTCCGAGTTGTGGCTGAAAGACTGGATAAATTTGAATAAGACACTGGCCAGTGGTGAGACATGTTATTATTCTACAACAGAAGCTAAAGTTGAAGTGGCTAAATACAATTGCACATTCCCAGAAACTTTCACTATAAGCGAAAGTCTACCACCAGTTAATTTATATAGCACAGAAATGATCAATAAGCTTCTAAGATACTATGGCTATCTTAATAATAAAACAGAAAGAAATTTAAAACACGATCACTTTGCCAAAAATAAAAACATAAATAATGACAGCAAACTTCTATTAAATAAAACATTCGCAGAAAAAACAGGGAATAGCATCGACTTTAATGTGCAGTTAAAAAGTCAAGAACAGATAAGCTTAAATAATACTGCTACATTAAAAGACGAACAATACTCCAGAACTTATGATAAAAGCAACATTGGGAACGAGCAGTTTAATATAGACTACAAATACAACACCGCATCAAACTTATTTGGGCCACCACTTATTTCCAAAAACACATACGCAGACACGACAGATGCCTCTAAAAGAAATAAAACAGGAAAACGATTAAATACACCTACAGGTACCAAGAATAAATTGTTGCCGACTGGAGACTATACTAATATATCGTCTACAATTAAATCAACGATGAACGTAACAACTTATGAAGCATATACTTTGAATCCGAATGAAAAAACGGAATATTCGCCGTATCGGTTAGCTGACACCAATTATGCTCAATATATAGGAATTGCAGCTGTATCCAGCTTAATGTTTATCTCGTTAATACTTTGGATTAGTTTCCGTTTAAGGCACAGAAGAAGACGTCTTACTGTTTTTGACACGCAATCTGAGAATCAAATAGAAGTGTCCAATATATCTGGCGGGATACTATGGTGACATCTGCGTGCAGCCGACCCTACACCCTTCGAATACGACTCTCTTCTCACGTAGCGCTAACGTAAGTATTTAAGATTCGAAGCACATTCGTTTCAAGGACTTTTTTGTAGATGTAATATTTATGAATGTACTTAGATAACATCGTTCAAATTTTTGGTACCAATGTAGTAAAAATTAATTACGTATAGAGTTCAAGAAATCATAATGATAGGATAGCATTTGTTAATAAGTATATAATTAATGTCTGGGATGTAAGTGTATACACGGTATTATGGCAGAATTCGACATCGGATGCTTCCATAATATTGTGTAGTTTTTTTTAAGGTCTCTTTTTAATTAATCAAGTCTTCTTCTCGTGAAATTGATAATATCAAGTTATTCGTTATTATGTTTATTTTAGTTTAAACTTCTTTTTGGTAAGTAGGTATAAATTATGATGGGACTGGCATATTCTTAATGATAAAATTAAGAAAAAAATATTGTATTTGTAAAACGCTTAAAAATACAAAAAGCATTTTAATTAACTGTATTTCGAAAACCAGAGAATTTAACGTAGTCATTGATTGCATTGATATATAATTTTATTATAATATATTTTGATTGTTGTATAACTGCGATGTTTGTGCGTGATATTTTTAAAGACAATATTTGTTTCTTTTCAGTTCGAAGCGGTCGGCTGCTCGTAGCACGGGTGTTTTTTGTGATATAATCGGTACATATTTTTTTATGTCATAAGTACAAAGAGGGCGGTCAACTCGGCGTTGAATATGTATTTTGATTTCGACTTACTTGTAAATATAACTGTGTCGTTAAATTCAAGTAAAGCATAGATTGATGGGTATATTTTTGTGTGAAATTCTGGTAGTGTTTAGTGAGTTAAGCATACCTATTAAGTTATGACTGTGGCGTTTTACCAGCTTCCTGTGGTTAAGCTACACTTTGTACAAATCATGAGCAATTTTAGAACATTGGAAGTGAACGCATATTCCTTAAATGTGTTATGGAACTGAAGTCGAAGTTCTAGAAATACAATATAATGCGCCAAAGTATTTGGAAAAAGCAGATCATGTCTTCCCTAAATCTCTCTTTAACTATAACGTAGGTGTAAATCATTGCGTAATACCTATTATTTTGTATTATTCCGTCATATAACAACATATTATTAAATTGAAATACGTAAACTATTTAGCATGTTATTTTTGTATTAAAAATGTTCTACATACTGCCTAATTGCGTTTTTGACTTAATATATTGGAATGTATGTAACTTCAATATTTATGAAATGTAACATTTTCATATTGTTTTTGTTATCAAATATTTTGTTAAATTAAATTTTAATAAGTTGAAATTAAATGAAGCTATCATAAAAACTTGCAATTATAAAGGGTTTGGAATGAAACAAATTTCTTGATTGTTTTACTGTGCAATCGTTCAAAACTAGCTATTCGCGCATTCATAAATAAAAAAAAATTGACAGAATTTTATTTATCTCGAAACATTGCATCGAAGATATTTATTTTATTATTATTGTAGATCTAAATAGTAAAAAAAAACTTTTCCCAGGATCTAAGTAATAGCGATTCCATTTTAATTATTGGTACCTTTTTTAATTTCGTGTCTTTATAGTCGGAGGGGATATGAAATAATCGCCAAAATACATAAGAGGGTTGGCGTTCGCAGTTTGCTTAAAAAAATATACGAACTTCGCTGCTGTCCTTCCTTCGGATTATCTAGCAGTGGACATATTTAATTTTTTTCACGACTATGGCGAAGCCAAAATGAGGGTTATGCTTTAATATATTTCGTTATTTATTTACATGAAAGACATCGCCATACGAATAGATATTTTTCTTCATGTAAATACCCAATTTAAGTGTAATTACTTAATTGCAAATAATAATAATTTAATACATAATTCCACATATTTATACACTTTAAAATTTTATCTTGTAAATGAGGTAATATCGGTTATATATTCTTTCGGGTTTGCCAGTATTAGTGAGATTTCTAAAATATTTTACGCAATAAATACCATATTACTAGGAAAAATCTTATTTATGTTCCTTTAAGTTTATATTAAGTAAATAAAAAGTAAAAACAGTTTTGTACCTATCAAAGCTTAT
The DNA here is from genome assembly GCA_947532125.1 of Saturnia pavonia. NCBI lineage: Eukaryota > Metazoa > Arthropoda > Insecta > Lepidoptera > Saturniidae > Saturnia > Saturnia pavonia. The sequence continues at coordinate 10,349,075 of OX383903.1, forward strand.
AAACGGTGCCAATAATATTACAGACTTAAGTAAATCGGCCGAAGAAAATGTGTTGGAAGAACCCAATAGTAAAATAACACAGTATTATAGAAAAAGTTATTCGCACAAATAACACCATCTGTAATATTTTATTTCGTAAATGTAAAGAAGACAGTGATAATTTAATTTGACATATGAAAACTGTGTGTAACGTTTTCGGACAAATAAAATTCTAATGTTAAAATGGATGCTTTTTTGATCGATTTCATTTTTATTGTCTTGAACCAGATAAAAGTCTATCCGACAAATAATTTTTGTTATGAAATATAAACAGTAAATTTCTTTCATTTCAATAAAAACTGAGGTAGTTAAATACGTAAAGTAAATTTATAGAATACGTTTCGATGTAAGTAAAAAAATGAATAATCTAGAACCAATGAAATCTTTTTAACAAATTTAATAATACTGATAGGTTCTATTTAATCTACTTGTTTTACATAGATAATAATATCATTTCATTAATCACTCTGAAACTATGGTTGTAACTCGATATATAACAGTTTGAAGACAATGATGATGTAGATATATGTTTTTACGTGATCGTAGTTTATGATGTACAAACACATAGCCAAAGATTTAATAAATAATAGAATGTATACATTGGTTTTGTTTTAATATATAATAACTATATACCCTTACAAGTAATTGAAATACATAATATATCTCATATATATGATACATGGTACAAAAAAATTGTTTAAAGTAATAATGAATGATTAGCTCGGACAATGCAGTCATTATATTCCTAAATTGTTCTTAACAGTTATCAGATACTATCTGTGCTCGCGGCTCTACTAACGTGGATTACAGAATGCTGTCGGTCGAGCGCACTTTATGTGACAAATTCCGATACCAGAAAACTACCATGCTGGGGAGAAGCACGCAAGTTTGCACTCTCTCTTAACACTCACAGCTGGTCAACAAGGTGACGCGGATACCTGATGTTGACGCCCATACTGCAAACTGTTTAGATCTCCTGCTGACTTCTGACTCTGACAGACTTTCTATCTCCGTTTCAGCCCCATTGGGGAGTTCGGATCACTATTTGGTCATATTCCCCTGCTGATTCTGATAATAACTCCAAGGGCACTAGAAGGGTTTGGCGTTACAGGTCAGCAAATTGAGACGAGTTGCGACATTTTTTCGGCTATTTTTCTTTTAACGATTCGTCGAGCTGTGCAGCCGCCGTTACCGAGCTGATACGTCTGGGAATACTATATCCCATTCTCAAACGTTTCTTTCACTGGTGATTTTCGCCCATGGTTCAACTCCAACTGCGCTATAGCAGAAAGCAGAAAAGAGTTAGCCTATCAAGCACAGATTAAAGCTCGTAAACATAAGTCTTCTAATTTAAGAAAAATTAAGACAGCGTTCAACAAAGCCATCAAGTACTGCAGGAAAGTTTATCGTCAGGCCCGCTTTGATCACATAGGTCGTGTGGGAGCAAAGTTTGCTGCGTACCCCACAGGTAGCAAAGCTTTATGGTCACTTGCCAAGTCGGTCGAAGTGAACTTTCGAAAACCTTCGCTGCCCCAATGTTGAAACCTGATGGAACCCTGGCTCATTCGGCGATTGACAAGGCCTTTTTTTGCGAGCCTCTTTGCAGAAAACTCATATCTGGGTGTCGGCAATGAAACTCCGCCTACCATCCCTATTTGCGATTCTACAATGCGAAATATTGTTATACGCAATAAGAACGTACGTAGCATACTTCGCATTCTAGATGTTAACAAAGCCAGTGGTCCTGATGGTACATTAGCTTTGGTTCTGCGAAAAAGCGCAGCAGACATGCCTCCAGTTCTTACACGCCTGTTCCGTCTGTCTCTTGAATCTGGTGTTATTCCAAAGTCCTGGAAGCTTGCCAACATTCACCCTATTCTAAAAAAGGGTGACCTTGCCAATTCTACCAAATATCACCCAATTGCCATCACCTCTCTCCTATGTAAAATTATGGAGCGAGTCATTAATAACTAACTTGTGGCATAGCTAGAGTACAACGACATTCTAAGTGATAGTCAGTACGGTTTTCGTGAAAAACGATCTACTGGGGATCTCCTGGTGTATGCCACTCATAAATGAGGTAAGGCTATTGGGAGACATGGTGAGGACCTAGCAGTGTCTCTCAACGTTTTCTCGATGTGATAGGGTACGGAAACCTTTTAGGTAAGCTTCGATGATACGGTATCCCTGACAGCCTGAGGGTCTGAAACGAAGACTTCCTGAGTGAACGGTCAATACGAGTAATTGTTGATGGCTGCTCTTCTTATTCTTTAGCAATTGATTCCGGAGTTCCTCAGAGGTTAGTACTCTTTACAACGCTATTTTTGCTAAACATCAACGACTTGCTCAAAACCGGTATCCTTGGGTACGCAGACGATAGCACCATTGCAGAGATTTATCTATCGATCCCTCGGGCTGACAAGAATGAAACTAGTGGGCTAAGAGAGGCCATGATCAACCTCTTGAATTTGTCCTTTGGTTTCGTATCCGATTGGGGCGATGTGAACCTTGTCAAGTTCAACGCAACGAAAACATAGGCGTGTCTTTTCTCCGCAAAGCGTAGTCCTTTTTGTTTTACTCCAACTCTCCAAGGTGTATCCATTACCGGTTACTGATGGCCTCGAGCTCCTTGGGATACATATAAACGCTGACCTAAATTTTGGACGCTCCATTGAGGCCAAGGCTAATTCAGCTGCCAAAAAATTGGGGATTCTTATCAGGGTGAAGCGGTACTTTAAACCGGCGCAGCTCCTTAATCTGTATCAAGCGCAAATACAGCCGTGTGTTGAGTATTGCTGCCATCTTTGGGACGGGTCCGCCAAATATCAGCTGACCACTCTGGACTCTATTGATCGACGAGCTCGAGAGCTTATTAGTGATGGATCACTGACAGGTGCAATAATGTATAGCCTGGAACATAGGCGTAGGGTCGCTTGCCTTACAGTGTTCTATCGGATATACTTTGATAAATGCCCACAAGAGCTGCACCAACGAATTCCACCCTCTCCATTCCATCACAGGACTACCAGACGCCGTATGGCTCTCCATCCATATTTAGTTAATGTTCCATTTATCCGCCAAAAAAGCTTTGTTTCTTCGTGCACAGAACATAAACGGACAGAAAGACGTTTAGTTTTATAATATGTATAGAAAAATAGTTATAACATTTATTATATTAAGGTTACATGGACTACGATAAACTTTAGTATCTGCATCGGCTAATAATCATATCGCAGCTAACAGTATTTCATTTTAGGGTAGTAATTATTACAACTTAGCAAATACATTAAAATAATAGTCAACTTGGACTTTTTTTTAATGGCGACTCGTAGATACGAATTCTTCCAGTGTCAAATATATTATAATAATTTATAGGCAGCAATAAAATTGTATATAATTTTGTTCTTCCAGATTAGGTTACATAAATACATGCAGGCATACAGACAAACACAACGCTTACAACTAAGTACAGTCATATAATTATGCCGCATAGATGAACTTTTGTCAATGTCAACTGTTTATTATTACGTAAAGGCCAAGCTTATTTTAGTTTGCTGACTTTCATATTAAGGCATTGTATTATATTATTATACATCAAGGTCAACTAAAACGACTAATATTGGACTTGGTATTTAATATTTAATGACGCTACAATAAACGAATTCGAGTGAAAACGTTCTAGACTCGAAAGATCTGAAAATTATTTTATGCAAATTTTATTAACAACTTCTCTGTTTACTACCATCTTCGTGAACTTGAGTATGCATGTACATTCTGATAGTTTTTTATTCCTATATTCGTAGTGTAGGTATGTATAATTTTTGGTTGAGAAATGAATTTTTATTGTATTTTGATGTTATGAAGTAACAAATGAATCTTTGACGGGATCTTCATCTGTCATTTGATGGTTATTATTTATGTTATTATGTAATTTTTACGACATTGATTGATTTTGGTTATCGTGCATAAATGAATTGGATTATCTATATATAGATATAGTTTCGAATTCATTTTTTGAACCATTAGATTTTTCTTTGACTTCGTTCTTTTCACAAAATGGAAAACTTCAAATATCGCGTTATTTAAGAATATGAGTTCCACCGTGGCATCAGCGCTGCAAAAACAGCTCGAGGGATTAATAACGCTTATGGGGAAGCTACTGTAAAAGAAAGCACGGTACGTTTTTGGTTTCAACGTTTTCGTTCTAGAAAAGTTGACCTATGAAACAAACCCCGTGAACGGCCGGAGACCCTAGTTGAAAATGAAGAATTAAAGGTGATCGTGGATGCAAATCCATCGCAAACCACGTCAGAGTTAGCGGCAGGCATCGGTGTGAGTGATAAAACAATTTTAATTCACTAGAAACAAACTGGAAAAGTGAAAAAGCTCGAGAAATGCGTACCGCATGAAGTAACTAAAGCATACCAACAAACACGCATTGAGTGCTGCGTTACATTACTCAACCGTCATATAACAACATTATTTTGAATTGTATTGTTACTTGTGACGAGAAATGGATCATTTACGACAATCGGAAATGATCATCACAGTGATTGAACACAGGAGAGCCGGCCAAATACTATCCTAAGCGAAAGTTGACTTAGAAAAAGGTACTGGTGAGTGTTTGGTGGACCAGCGCTGGTGTCATACACTACAGCTTTCTAAGATCTGGTCAGACGATAACGGCAGATCTGTATTGTCAACAATTGCAAACCATGATGGAAAAGCTATCCGTTAAACAACCGAGACTGGTCAATATCTCTAGCCCACTGCTGCTTTAGGACAACGCTAGCCTTCATACTTCACGACAGACGGTTGCTAAATTAGAGGAACTCACCATACTCCCCGGACCTTGCCCTAACAGATTACCACTTTTTTCGGAATTTGGACAATTTCTTGCAAGGGAAAAATATCAATTAAGTTGAGGTTATCCAAACCGCCTTCAAAGGTTTTCTTGATTCTTGCTCCCACAATTTTTTCGGCAATGGAATCCATGAAATACCTATAAATTGGTGAAACTGCATAGATAATAATGGTACATACTTCGATTCATTAAATGTATTTCATAATATCTTATTCAGTTTACTTTTTCAATATAAAACGTTAATTTCACATGTAAGGACCTATTTATATGCACATGTTATGTCTATAAAACATATTTTTTTTCGATGTCAGATTATGTGAGTTTGGTAAAATGTACCGAGTGAGTCGAAAGTAATTTTCGTTACGACTTATCGGAAGGAAAATCGTGTTCACTTGAAAAGAAAAGAAGTGAACGTAGGTAATGATTTTTCAATATTTGTATTGACAGGGAAAATAAGGGACCGCCTACACCGTTATTCGCCTACAGGGTATTTGAATTGGTTTTGTACGGGCAGGGTGGAAATTCGAAGAGGTATACAGCGTTATTAATTCCCAGTAAATTTCCCCCTATTGTATTGAAACACGCTGATATTAGATAAGAATCTGACACTGTCGTGTTCGTTAATTTATTATATTTTAATTAAGATTCCACGAAAACAGAAGTAATCAACAACAATTCTAAAACGGTAAGCAGTTTTACGCGATGTACAAGCGTAGATTGTCCCCAAAATATCATTTTTTTTTCATATCTATTTAAAATTACACGTTCAACAAATTAACGTCAAACAGAATTTTGTAGTGAATACTTATATTTAGTAGGGCTTACGGAATAGGTAATGTCTAGATTTCAACTTATTGTTCTATAAAGGAATCTATTATTTATTTTTAAAATTACTGTAATTTCCCTCACGGTAAGTAAAATCAGTACAATATTAACAGATAACGTTGACATATGAGAATATTGCGACAGTTGCCGTCGTCCTGCCTTCCTGCAACTACCACGAGACTTTCCTCGTAATTAGTTATTACGTGCTACGTGATTAGTTAGGACTTGCGACTTCACTAGGTTACGAGTGTTTTACCAAAACCGCTTTCTTATTTTTTCCTATGTGAATCAACAAAGTACAATATTGGATGTTTCAACTTCGAAATACCGTATATTCCGAAACATACTTATGATTACGTTAATAAACGTCACGGAAGTAAAAATTCTTATAGCTTTTCAATTATAGTTATGCGTCCTATCGACAAAATTTCATTAAAATACGTTTTTTTTTTTTTTTAAGATTTCATTAAATTATTATAGTCTATCAATTGAGCAAAGACATAAGCTTCCCGTGTATAAAATTAACATAGGAATCGGTCAGTCCGTTTTTGAGTATATTTGTTAGAGAGACCAACAAAAAAAAATCAGTGTCTTTTATAATAGATGCCGGTAGGGGAATTTGGAAAAATTACGTGTACAGAAAAAACTACAGATTTATTCATATAGATGACGTTGATTTGCTTTGAGACAACTATACGTATGTAAGCAAGTGATTTTTGAAACGAAGGTAGGACATGGAGTTGTTAACAAGAGTATTTGGATGCGTATCAGTACTTTAAATATGCCCTTTAGCCCCATATTATGAGTGCAGTAAACCTTCCTTAAATATTGATAATGGAAGTAATTCGATCCCCGGCAGTTATTTCAAACCTATGTTACGTAACTAACTGATTTGTAATCAGTTAGTGAATTTCATTTAGGAAGTAATTAAAAATCTATTTAAATTAAGCTTATATAATTACAAACTAGACCACGTGGTTTCACCCGCGTATAATTTAAATGAAATTGCTGATTGATGATTTATAATATTTCAGTATAGACAGTATTTTTATAGGGCTGCCAGGCTTATCGCGTCACTACACCTACAGTCATAAGACCCGAGCCGACTGTTGAATTATTTTACATTATCTCCCAAACTATTCGTCCAAATAACATGCTATCAAGGGCAAAGTTTATTTACATAAAATTGTCTTGATTATAAAGTAACTTTTGTTCGTAAGGATTAATATGCCATGCCTAATAATAACGCTCAGAAATCACTTTTCAATTTTCAATAAAACTTTGTCACAACATACCTTATTGTGGCTTATGTATAGGCATATGTTATTGCAGACTTCTTATACGACTTGTTGCGTAAGCTAACTTTGCGAACTTTGGAAGAGGCCTTTTTTCATTGGTATAGTAAATAGAGGCTAATGATGCTGGCTTTATTTTATATAGAGTACGATAGTTTTTTTATAGTTATCTATATAAATAAAATGAAAGAGATTTGCCGTTGTCCGCGTATCACGCAAAAACTACTAGGTAGATTAAATAAAGAATGGATAGATAAAAAAATACCACGATATCTTCATAGACAATAATTATTCAGTTAACTAGTTAGCTAGTCTGTTTATAATGTTTCTTTGTTTGTACCATACGGGTTCCTAAGCCATTCATCCGATGGCGATAAAACTTTGGTGAGTTATTGTGCGTACTCCTGCGAAGGTTTATGTATTAATACAACCAGCTTACAACAGATGGCGGGCAAGTTGTTTCATTTTCTAGGCAACGGGAACGAAGGCGTGGGTTAAAATAGATGCTAAAGTTTTGAGCTTGGTTTCATTTAAACTGGATGTCCCAGAAAAGGTAATATTAGAGTGTGTTTAACATATAAAAAGGGAATCTTTAGTAGGTATTTAATATTTAATAAGGCAAAATAGATATAGGTAGAAGAAATAAATAAAAAATAGTACAAATTGTATGGTAGGTATTGAAAAATATAAGTCTAGGGTTCCACTGATGTCATTTTATATCTCAGATGCAAATATAGCATTTCATTTGATAAAATTGGAAGGTAGGTGTTGTTACATATTAATTAGACTATTAACGCCTAACTTGTTCGCCTTTTCAAAGCACTTTTAAATTTACGTTTATCATATTTCCAATGACACCTTACTTTGTGGCATTGAAAAATAATGTTTTTTTTTTCAATGGCATTATTGAGCTAGAAATTCGTTTTAATACTGAGACTATGAGTGAGGTCTGTTGATCTTAGTACTAGAAGTTTTAATACTTCGTGTCGTTTCTGATAAAAAGGTCTTTGACGAGGGATAGACTACAAAGTAATACTTTAAGAAAATGTTTTAAAGGGGTTTGGATAATATAAAAAAGGTAAAAACAACGAATAAAAAATCCCTTAAATACTAGTCATAATAAAAATTGGTAATCAAAATTTATGGTTAGATTAGAGTAAAAAATACATATTTGCTAATAGTAAATAATTGGAATCTAGTAACAAGTGTATATAAATCATTTTTTTTCTTAAATAAAACTCAACGTCTCTCTTTCTGTCTGTCCCTTTATATTATTTTCACGCGAAAACCACTTACCTGATTTACAGAGGATATTTTTTTTAATTTATATCTATACTATCTGGGCAGGTTATAGGATATATTTTGTTATATAAAGTTACATACGTAATAAGCAGTGACCCATTATCGTTAAAAAATCGGAACAAAACGGAAAAAAAGACGCTTTTGGAGCTTACGCTGAGGAAACCATAAACAATATATTTAATTGATGTTCTACATAATAGTAGATCTTAAAAAGACCTATAAAAAAGTCAGCAATAGGATATTCCTGCCACCCGCCATGACCGCCCACCTCCGCGGCAACTCAAGCCTAGGTCCGATCCATCGGTATGGAGCCCTTGAGCCAAGCAGCCGCTCGCGCGATACAGTGACTCGCTTGCTTGTGACAATCACTAGCTTTCACAGCCACACATGACACTGCATTGTACACACATGCACAACACACAGGTACATAGGTTCTGTAAGGGACCTTTTTTTTCTTTTTTTGCCTAGTTAGTTTAGACAAAAAAATTCAGAACACTAAATACACATACACATGTTCCTTCCCTCCTCCCAGGGGGAAGAAACATGTATATTTAGTTTAGATCGAATTACGTATAGGGAATTAGTCAGATCAAGACTTAATTGCATACGCGCAACAGTCCGAGCCGAGGTTCGGCCACTTTGGCACCCTTGGATGTTGTTGCTTAGCTTTCGTGGCTGAGTGCCTTAAGCGCTCGCCCCCAAGCCCGGTAAAGCTGTAAAAGCCGCAAAGGCTCCAGGGCCCCTATGGCTAACAGTATAGTCAGTTCGAAAAAAAAAGGATATTCCTATCTTCTATGGACCACCTACAATAAGTATTTTTGTCTTTAAAATAACTGGCGGGCGACCGCCGTAAGTTGGAGAGGGTGCAGCACGATTCGCGCAAGCGCGCGACTGACTGCATTCTGTAGTCCACGCGAGCGGAGCCGCGGGCACAGTTAGTACTTAATAAATCATAATTGCAGTAGACAAAGGTCGTTAATCCTGGTTGGCTTTAATTACCAACCCCTTTAATCCCTGGTTCCAATAAAAGCATTTAATTAAATTGTAGCAGTAAATACGTCAACGAGGCAAAACGCTCTAAGGGGCCAGGTTTGTTTAAAGCAAATTTAATAAACAACGCTTATACTCAAGTGATTGAATGAGAATCATTATTATAGTCGTAAACATTAGTTTATGGATCCTGTAACTGGAAAATTGTGTTTACAATTATTTTTACCTTAAAATTCACAGCTTTGATATTGTAAAATGTAAACTGTATCGATAAGTAGATCATTAAGCAAATTATGATTTATAATATGTATATAAATACAATATTTAAACTGTATATTTAATTAATTATTGTCATCAGCGCATAAAATGTTTTCAGCGCGTGTGTGCGTGCGTGAGCGTATGTGTGTGTCTGATCATATCCATATGTGACATTTTGAATTTGTACTTCGTTGTTTAGGATGCTCGTACAGGACTGTTTATCAAGTCCTATGTATTTCCGCATTATTATTCTATTACGACCTAAATAAATGTTATTTTACTTAATGAATTCCGACCTTATATAACTAACCTATTCTTGAAATAACTGTAAAAACTTTATTCGGTCAATCTTGTATAAATCTGACATAGCACATCTAAGGTCGTTGAAGGCCCGGGCGAGATGAAAAAGAATTGAATAATTCATAATATTTCAACGTATAGTTGCGATTTATTCTTCTGTTCGCAGAAAGTTAGTATACGTATAAAAATTTTTACATAAATTTTTCTGTTACTATTTTAGTAACGCATTAAAATAATAATCGATATGAAATAAATGAATAAATAACATAGACTTTTGTAGTTAATTTGGTAAATTTGTAATTGTATGTAATAGAAAAATAATCATTTTATCATTTAAGATTAGGAGTATATTTATATGTGAAGGGTGTGATCAACTCTGACCGCAGAGCGTGTAGACTCCAGTCTGCATTTAACAACCCTGAATAATTCATTGAGGGTTTTAGTTGTCACGGCCTTACATCTAATAATACCTAGTCTAATACACAGTATAATATAGCTGTTTGTTCTAATTTTCTTAGGTATACACATACTTCGGCATATATATAGTATACAGTATACATAATGTAAGTATTTACACACATAAGAACATTGTAGGTAGGTACTTATAATAAAAAAGTCGAAAAAAAAAATAACTGAAATTAGCATACTTTGGATACACAATATTTTATTGATTGGTATGTATGATAATACACGATTCAGTTTTGCATATATATTTTATTTTCTTGAAATGGTAATTGATATCAGTTAAGATTTTTGTTTAGTGTGCTACTCGAATTTAATTTTATTATAAAAATATTTTTTGTTATAAATGTGTTTCGTTATATTCGTGATCAATATATATATGAAAGCAATTTTATTCCACATAATAATAGTCTTGTTAACATTGGAACAGAATATTTGCTCCTCATTAAAATATCGTTTTAAAACAATACGATTCGACTATTGTGGAAACAAATGTATAACATTTTAACAATTAATAATATAGAACAGAGTTTACAGTTATTTAGTTATTTCGTTTTCCAGGCATTTGAAGTGCAAATACATGGTAGGGGCTGACTGCTCGTTTTACGTTTTAGAGATGTTAAATTATTCATCGATTGACACACTTTCATCTCGTTTCGGTCACAACTAGTTTGCGATAATTATTTTTAACTAAGATTTGCAATTTTATATAGTAATTAAAATAGCTCTGAAGTGTTTGCTGATGGAGCCTGGTCAACGCTCCGAATGAGGTGTGTTTGGCTTTTACAATGAACCTGAATGAAAGAATATCTACGAAACAAAACATTATGTGGCAATCATATAAGTATAATCATACAAGTATAATCCTGATTTCTTGTCATATTCAAGTTTCAATTTGGAGAGGCATTTAGGTGTTAACGTAGATATTAAAACCTAAATCTAGAATACGAATCTGTTAACGTTATTGGACGATAATACATATTCACTTCATCTCCAGAACAAGCAAAACTAGGTAACATAAGGCTCATCCCTTATACGAATATACATATAGAAATGTTAAAATATTTGAATTGGATATCACCGCTATACTTTACATTTCACGAGTCGGATGAACTACGGAGGTTGAGAGGAAACGATCGCTTACATAAAGTTGAAAATCAGACACATTCGAGCTTTTCGAGAACACCGTACCGAGCGATTTACCAACAGAGCTATAAATACTAAATATATATTTTAGCTCAAATGATTTTTCTGTTATAGTTATGATAGGCAAGGTTTTAATTTAAAACGTTTATGTTGATGAAAGTATAATATGTTGTTACCGTTTTGGTTTTTAAACAAGATTAAACAAATCATGTTGAAGTCGCAACGTTGTTTCCCATGGCAGGAGTCCGCATGGTCAGCGATCTCACGGTCCGCTCGTGTCCGTCGTTCCCATACTTTACAGCGTGGTAACTCCATTTTCAATTTTTCTAATCAATGTTTAGAATTACGTGTTGGGCGCCTCCCTGCAAGATGGAATGATACCCTGCACAGGGTTGTTAGAACCACTGCATACGAAGGACCGAATATCGAGCCCAATGGCGATCCTTGGGGGAAGCCTAATGATAATGATGTGATGAATCAAGGTTTGTATTTGACCACAGTTTTATCTGATGTTAAGAAATCGTAGTATGGTAACGAGCTGGGCCTAGAAATAATACTTGCTCTGAAACGTAGCGGAACAGACAAATAGGAGTTTAGCTTAATTGCCCACTATATTAAAAGGCTAATGATGTTTTCTTTCACTAAAGGTTCAAGTTTTTTAGAGTAGCAGAAATTGTTTATGCTTATTTCTGCCACAAAGTAGTAGTGCTTATGCTGCGAAGGGTATGGTGGGATATACGCACTGACAGACGAGGTGTTCCAACTAAGTTCTCAAGAGTAGCAACCTTTTTTTGACTGGCATCGGTTAGGATCGAGCTGAGGTTGTTATTATCAGGTAGCATATCTGTTTACTGCCAATTTCATAAGACTCTTTTTTATATCGTAGTTTACATAAATCGACCCTGCGTTGGGAGATGATTTATTTGATAGAGTTGTAGTAGATGTCTAGAGTAGTAGACGATGAATTGTAGTATTTATTAAATTAAATTTACAGCTTACAATACTTTCTTACAATGACTTACTATTTACCACATAAAAATTTAATAAAATGCTATGAATGTTTGAAGAGGTTTGTTTGTTAACTATAATAAAGAATCGTCTGACTATTTTAAAAACTCTCTTATTCCCATTCGAATTTGAATCGTCTAGCCTTAAATTGGAAATTGCTGTGTAAATGTCATAGAAATTACGTTTTAATTGTGCCTATTGTAACGTCTTTTTAGACATAAAGAAACTAAATGTATAAGTCATGTTAAAAAAATGACTAACGATAATATTAATGAGCAATACCCGGGGATTAGACGCAGATCCATAAAGGGATTAATATATATGAAGTTAACGTAAGAAGAGGCTTGCAAGGATTTGGTACTCTATTCATTCTACTGGCCAGGAAATATAACATGTCATATGTACCCAATTTTCCTGTATATTACATTAGACAGGCTTAATTTACGTAAGTCGACGTAAATAAATTATATAAGTATAACATGGTAAGTTTCAGAGTTCCAATATATTTTTGATGTGTTCGTGAATATTATCAGCTTATCCCGATGAAGTGGAGGCTCATATCCTCCAAAAACCTTATTTATTTTCCTCGCCGATTCGCAACCCATCGCTATCTAATTTTATTGACTATTGTTCCTGTTATTTATGATTCGGTGAATTGTGTTTTGATCAGGCAATGGTTTTGGACGCCCTCATCCTTTGTAATTGTGTTAATAAATCAGATAGTTTTTGTTATTATGCGTATAGCTAAATAGCCATGTGGTAATACTTGTACAGTAAAGTATGGTCATTTAATTTGAATAAGTATAACTTCTTCATATACAAAACATCGTTTTGCGCTTGGGCTTCAAACAGGCGACTTTTTAGCACAAACGTATATATATATATATATATACCTACTACTTCTGCCCATTGCTACAGTGGCTTTTGGTAAGGATACGTTGTCGATTGTTCTAATGATCTGTCGACGATGACGAAGGTTTATATGACTTTTAAACAATGTTAAATCAAGTAAATTCATACGCTTTGACTGCTGTAGCGATCTGAAGGCACCATTGAAAATTGTGATAGATAGTAAAAGCCGGGCGTTCTATATATCACAGTCGTACGTAAAGATGGGTAATTTAATAGTATCTGGGTAAACGGATTTCTCAAGATGTCTTTAAAAAAAATATTTCTTTGGGATAACACCTATGTAGATAAACTAGGAAATAAGAACATTACCTAAAAATAAAATTATATCCTAATCGTTAGAGCCGTTTTATTAATATATACTGAAGTTATGGATGTTAAATGAAAAAATATATATTGTCAAATATATAAATATACGAGTATATATATATATATATGTATATATATATATATATAAGCGAAATCTCCTAAAGTATAGGTCCGATTGATTTGAAATTTAGCATAGTTACTCCTTTCGCGATGTAGACGCTCTCTAAGATTTTGGGATTTTGGGAAATTCAACCTCTAAGGGTGAAAAAAGGGGATTGAAAGTTTGTATGCGGTGTTTGACGTGAGATTGTGTACTTAGACCTTTTAATAAAAATAATGAAACACGTATATCAGCATCTATCAAAATTCATCAGTAAATGTTGTATAAATAGGGGTTGAAAGTTTGTTTGGTTAAAATAATTTATGTATAATTATTTTCTTACAATTAATTATACACAAATAATATGTCTATTGACCTGAAATTTAGTACACATACACTTTAATATTTTAAAATTCATCATTAAAAGGTGTAAGTAAGTAAGTAAGGTAAAAAAAATGTTTTTATAGAATTTATGATAGTTATTAAGTACACAAGAACCAAATGTATTCCCAGCTTTTTTGATAAATCCCGTTTTTTATAATGCTTTCACCTAAATTAAGTTAAGGGATTAAATTTGTGTTGTATGATTGTATAGATAGTCAAAGAAATCTTGTTTTTTTTACTAATTATATTTTTAATCTGTATATATTATTATTATTTTATATATTTGGTAACTATTGCTATGTTAACATTTGAAATGGTAAGCGTTGCCATGGTAACCGTTGCTATTTTAATAATAACACTAGCTGTACCCGCGGCTCCGCTCGCGTGGACTATAAAATGCTGTCGGTCGAGCGCACGAGTGATTTGTACTGCCCCAAAAATGCTTATTATGGGTTATTCTTAGAATTTTTGAAGTGAAACTTCTTATGCGACTTCCAAGCGTTAAACGTTAAACGTTTAACGCACATTATCGGTTTCTCCTCTTTGTGTGAGCCAGAGCGAGAGAGTAAATGTCGGTGTGTATTATACACACTGCTTAAATAAAATAGAAAATGTGTTTTGGTTTTGTGGTGTGAATCGCACACACACCTTTTTTTGTGTATTTTTAAAATCTACATTTCTGTAGTACATTAATTTGATATACCTCGTATGGTTTACTCAGCGTAAGCCATTTAAGCGCTCCAAATGAGTCTTTTTCCGAAATGATTCACCATTATTGCCACTGCTTATTTAATATGTTACTTTATCTAACAAAATATATCCTATAACTTAACTAGATAATATAGCTATGGATTAAAAAAGAACCATATAAATCGGATAAGTGGTTTTCGCGTGAAAATAACATAAACGGACAATCGGACAGAGATACGTTGTGTTTTATAATATGTATAGAATATTCTAAAGGCCGTTTTTTTTAATTCTGTGTAGTTTTGACGTCCGCATCTAACTCAAAAAAGGCCTTGACCGATTATTATGAAATTGTGTACAAGGTATGTCATTGGTCAATTGATAGTCTATAAGAATTTTCATTGATACTTTTAGAAATTGTAAAAAAAAAAAAATAATTCTTAACCGAAAGTTTGTCATTTCTCAATTGATAGGCTATATGAATTGTCAATAAAAGTAAAATTACAGGATAAAAATAACTACTGCATAACAAACCCATGCGGACCCGCGGGCGCCCGTTAGTAACTTTAATAAAAGGATTAAGCAATATTTTATTCAGCTTATCTCCACAAAAAGTAATAAGATATTTCATATGTTTCTTTTGTACGAGCAACTACTTTTAGTAGAATTTTGGCTAAAGCAATAACTATTATTTCGTGTATCATGAAAAAAATGTTCTTTTAGCTGGCTTTTCTTCTTGTTACGAAGTAAATCGGAATAAGGCGTTACTGTTAAAACTTTTAGTTTTTGCTTCAGAGCAAAATCACGAGAAAAATATCATTAAAATGGAAACATAATATAAAATAATATTTATTATCTAAGCTAAAATCTAATGACTTCCAAACCATTTTTACGTTGACATACCAGGTTTTGAATTTGAACGAGATAATTAAGACTAAATATTTTATCATAATATAAACTAACAAATAAATATTACTGTAGACTGTAATATATTCCAAATGTTTTTATGACCTATTTTGGTGGAGAGCAGAAGTGTTTGCGCTGCTGTATTTTAGTTCGAAGAGTATGAGTGGCAACACATCGGCACACGAGGCGTTCCAAGTTAGTCCTCAGGATTTATTATGACTGGCCTTAGGGCTGAGGTTCTTTTGGAATTGGTTGTGAAATGCTATAGGTGGCAGTAATCATATCAGTGACTATATGACTGTTTGCTATTTTAAAACATTAAAAAAGTGTCAAATGACCGCATTACAAGGTAGATTTTAAAATTACTACAATAAGTAGAACTACACGTCTATTCTAGCGCATTACCACCTGCGGCCACATCGTCAATCACAACAACTTGAACGGCGATACTGTTGTTAACCCTAGTCTAAATTTATCGATAAATAATATTTATTTTCAATAGACAAAACATCTAAAAATATTTACTTTTTTTGTGTGTTCACATTTAATAACCCCGCGAAGTCTATCATTATATTGTTTTCGGTACGCGCCTTTCAGTATGTAACGTTCTTTACGTAATAATTTTTCTTTACTTGTAGTGGGAAATAAATTCTATATCTTCTGTGTGGCAAATCTATTAAATTTGACATTTCTACTTCTTCAGAAATATGTTAAAGAACCTCTATATGTTCCGAAGTCAACAAGGAACCCCTATAGTTTCGCCATGTCCGTCCGGCCTAGCTCAGAGATTCTTAGTACTAAAAAGTTATAATTTGGTATGGGTATACATATTAATCACGCCGTCAAAGTGGTAAAATAAAATCTAAAAAAGTTTGTTTAGTGCACCTCCCCTACACGTAAAGTGGGAATGATTTTTTATCTCGTCTATCCCACCGTGTGAGGTATCGTTTCATAGGTCGTTCAAAAATATGACGGATGTGTGAAAACCATTTTTCGATGAAGTTATCCGTTTGTGAAATATTTTGCTTTAAAATGCTAATTTTTGTTAGAGTCAAGTGTCGCCACCCTCTGCCAGCTAAATGGTTGTTTTTAGATAATATGTGGAAAAATTAATGGTAGTAGTATATATAATGAAGTTAAAAGGAAATCTATCAAAGGTAAGTAGGCTTCACAAGATAACGAGTAATAGATAATCAACTAGTAAAATGTACTTGGAGAAGTAATTTCGTACAAATCCCATTGAAAATTTCTTAAAACCCCTTCTCTAAGTCTACATATTTTGACGGGCAACTACGGAACTCTAGACTGCGCGTGGCCCGACCGGCATTTTTATTATTAGTAAACTAACGAAAATATATTTATTAATTAGTAGGTGCACAATAAAAAACGCAAGTTTTATTAAGGTTCTTTAGAAATTACCTTTATCAAAGCAATTATGACTTTCATAAGAGTGGAGTCGCAGACGATCACTACTGACTTCAATTACGAATTGGTTACATTTATTTTTCTTTGTTATTTGTCAATTTATTGCTAATAAATAATTTGATTACTAATTTGAAATATAAGTATACAAGATACAGAATAATTTTATGTTTTTGTTGTGTTATTGTATTGATTTCATTATATTGTTATGATATCTATAAAAGAGACGCATCTAGCTCCCGGCCTATCTCGTTAGTACGAGTTTATCGTGGATCAAGTTGCTTTACTACCGACATAACTGTCATCGTAATTTAACGTCCCTTTATATCAATTGACATAACTTGGTGATGTCTTTGTCCGAATTTCTCAACTTCGAGTAGATAACACGCTTGAATACATTTCTTTAGATTCATATCCACGATTTCGGATTAACAATTTCAATCATTAGAAGTTTAATTAATTAAAATATTATTTGCGATTGATCATTTATTACTTTATACGTATATATATGTAGATATATATATATATATATATATATATATATATATATATATATATATATATGTGTATATATTTAAATGGTTGTCTATTTGTTAGGACGCGACGATAAAACACTTGTGAAACGATAGTCTTATATCTTTGAAGAGGAAAAATAAGCAAAACGTAAATAGAAATTGTTGGGCCTTTCTTGATTTAATTTTTATTACGTATCAGTGACTTGCGCATGTCTGGAATACCTATGTTATATTGCTGAAATTCTTCTATTTGACAATATTCTTTTATTAAATTTCCTTATTTATTTAGTTGAAACTTCACTTCACTTGCGTAATATTCTTCAAAGCTAAATTATTCTTAAATATTTAACAAAGGGCCAAAGATAAAAAGTTCGCTTGATTTAATATTATTTATGTTCAAAATATCTCTTTGATATAAAATACGAGAATTATACAAGAATTTAGAAAATGCAAATACGTATTGTTTTTTTTTTTGGTTATTCGAAAATTCGACGTACCCATGATCATTATAGACTCCCAGATTCTGATTAACCACATTAAGAAGATTGCTTTTTATAAAATATTAGGAAATGCCCGCGACTTCGTACTTGTTAATTACAATATGAAATACTCAATATCAATAAAAAATTGCTTAAAACTATCAGTGTGAACGTAGCTTTCTAATTTTTAGAATCGGACTATTCGTTTCAGAGATTTCCTCCTACAAAATTATTGACAAATATAGAGTGAACTTAGATAAGTAATGTCAGCTTAAACCGGTTTACTGTGCGTCTGTTATATTTCTGACCGTTCCAATTATATATGTCAAAATTCTGTACGTTGCTTGTCTATTGTATTGATATCATACTGTAAAAGTCGGTAAGTGTTCATAAATACAATGGAACGAAACAAAATAGAAAAAGAATTAAAAAAAAATAGGAGTTCACAGTTGGATTACACTTTTATCCAGTTTATAACTAGACAGAAGTGGTTTAGTATTTTTTAAACGATATTTCAATATAAATAAATTCACACTCGTATTCTTAAACAAGCATATCTTCTTTGCTGGGGGCGCAAGATAAAGTTTTGGCTCCAGTAGGGGATCGATCCCGGGCACCTTGACGCACTAGGCAGCTACTACAAACATCGGGCTGATCAGATTACCTATTCGTTACTATTAAACTTAGACAATCATACGTAAGGAGTACAAGATATTATCAAAGAATAAATCTGTATTCAGTGAACTTTCTGTAATTAGATTAGTTTGGTTTGTACAAGTTGTAACCGCTAACTGACCAAGATGCTCACTTGTGGCCAACAGTCGGGAAACAAACTAGTTCTTGTGTTCCATTATATAAGAATTGCTTTAAAATCTATACTATCTGAACTAAAATTATAAAGCTCAAGGCATTGTTTGTATTTTGTTTGTTTGTTTGAGTGCGCTAATCTATAAAACTACCAGACAGTTTTTTTTATAACATTTTTAATAACTATGAACGCCAAGCGATCTAAAAAGCTTTAGGCAAGTACGGGAAGTAAGAATAACGATAGGCTACATGGGAATGCGAAACTATTATAATATATTCGTTATATAATTAGTCAGAGGTAAGTTAAGATCGATGAAACAGTTCTCCTAGAGCACTAAAAATATTTCACGTGAACGAAGCCGCGAAAACCACAACAACTGCACATAACTAACGTGAATAATATAATAAAAATTATTGTGTGGTTTTATGAAACCACGATGCAAGTGAAACTTTAAAAATAAAAAATAAATAAATCATTGAATCGTTGTCAACTTCAATTATTCTATCAATAAGTTCATCTTCGCTTCGAGTCTCACAGTTCCCTACTCCACGGCCACAATTTTTGGGGCGATAGAATAAAAGTTTCACTTTAAAAATGTAGTAAAATTACTACAGCTTGACTGTGAATTGAAATTCATGACGAAATCTAGGGGACTCTTAAGTGAAAGTGTTTCAAAAGTTACCCAGGGGTGATTGTTGTTGAAGTCGAACGAGGTGTCAGCTCGACGTCGTGTCGTGTCGACTTGACATTCCCGCAACTCCACCAACTTTGGCAAGTTCAGTTCGTTCTTGTCTGCCCACGCGCGTCTCCTCAGAATTTTAAACAGGTGCCAGGTGAATTAGTATAATATTTAAACACGAATATTTAAGAAATAAGTCACCAAGCATTCTTGTACAATGTTTTGTTACCGTCCTCTATGGTAAACTTAAAGTACGTTCACTCGATAAGTATATTTATATATTTGTAATTCTTCTGTAAGTGTGTATGTGACTGAACTTCTCCTAAACGCCTGGAACGATTTTGATGAAATATTTTGTGTGTATTTACGTGGATTTCTAGATGGTTTAGATTCAAAATTGAACCTGGTAGATGGCCCTGTGGTCGAGTTTCAAGATTTGTTATTTTATTTTTAGGCAAGTCTACGTTTGGACAAGACAACGTCTATCGGGTCCGCTAGTAATTTACAAAACGGTTGGAATTGAACAAATTGTATAATCTTATGTGTCATAAAAAAAAATGATATGATTTTATTTTCGTAAAAGTTGAATTTAAAAATAATTTTTGAATAAGATGAACTTATTAAGAAGGAGACAAAAGAAATAATAGAAAGATAGTAGCTTGTGATTATCATTTATTTTGGTTTTATTACATATTTGTTTAAAAAACGTGCTTCGTGTTTTATCTTTAAATCTAGAAAACTATTGAAATATAGGAATATTTGATTAACATTATTTAAAAACATTTTACGGGTAAAATTCCAAGTTCTGTGCTCAAGCACGCTTATGTTTCTTAAAATGCTTATTATTTTGAATACAGCACAAATTTGTTCTCTAATTTTGGATATTGTGTGTAAAGAGCTGAAAATTGGGCCTGAAAATAACAGGTAACGTGGTTCAACGTAGTTCAATTAAACGTAGATAAAATGCAACAATGGTTTCTTTGTGCGAGGATGTGAGCCAAACAGCGGCATTAAATAACGCGCTATCTGCAGGGAAATGCGTCGCGATAGCATTGGAGAGTGCTGCCAAATTACACCCTTGTTGTGCTTTGCAATAACCACACGGGCAGAATTAGTACCTGGGTCGGGGCTAAGTACCTACATTACCTATCTACGGTAATATATGGAAATTGAATCATTTGTGTTATATTTTGTATTCAAGAATATAATTTTATGTGAATACAGACGATTAGCTGGTATTATCATTAAATAATCTGTTCCAACAGTTTAAGTGTAGTCGGTTAAAGTTAGTTAAAGTTAAAGTGAAAACTTCTTTAGCCGCGTTTAGCACTTTTTTGTAGGGGAAAATCTTATGGGTTCACGTCACCGACATGCTAACGTTAATTGTATATCTATTAGTATATATGTATATATCTATAGCAAGTACTGCTCTGATATAAGACTGGCGCATGCGCAGCGGCCTGTGTACACGAATACATATATGTATATACGTTTATACGTATAACACATTGTATATACCTGACGGTGTGCTATGCGCGTTAGACGCTTTTTGGACGCGTGAAATCTTGTGAGTTCGAGTCACCGACATGCGTAATAGCAGTATATCTGTAGCTATACTGGTGACGTATTGAGCAACATTAGTGTTGTGTATATCAGCACAAGTAAAATTGAATGGATTTAGTAAAAAGTTTAATGTGTATATACTGTACATTGTTCAAGTAGTGTTTGAGTTTGATTATTATCTTAATTGATTAATTGTAGAATCACTGTGCCGTGCAATACTGAGAACTAAACAAATATACTAATATATTTAGGTTAAAAAACAAATACAAGTATTTTTTTTAATTGTTTTAAATATTCGTATTCATATTGGCGTTTGAAAATAATTCTAAGTCATAAGTTTTCACTTCTATCGGCAGTCCCTATGACTGCTATTTTTTATTTTATTGTAACGGCGAAGTGACGTAATTGTGTTTGATTGTAACCATAGTACAATTTAAAAACAGTGACGATCACGGAAAGATCAATAGTTCACATCGAGTCGTTCATAGCCAACCTGCGTAAATAGAAACTGCATATGCATCGGCTGATCCCGTAACGTGACGATAATAAGCGAATTACTATCACGGTCTTTTTACCATAAAAACGGTGGTCGCTACTCAATGGGCTGTAGTTTTTTTATAAGTCCCTAAACTGACACCCTTAACGCATATCAGGGTCGTTTTATGCTAAAATAACTAGTGCTGCCCTTCCTGACGGAGGTATTTTCCCATAATTGTCCCGTGCCATATTGTTTGAGAAAGTTTTCTTAATACGAGTATGTAGCAGAGATTCACCTCCCCTTTTAAAAATGTGTTACACTATCTTAAGTTTAGCAAAAGCTCCCTTTTCTTTTAGATGGTCTCTTATTCTAGCGAAGCTTCCCTTCTCTTTTTATCGCTTCTTACGCTAACACCATTAAATTAACAATTACCACAAAAATACATTCATACATTTTTTTTGGGGCTTTAGTTGTGCTGTATAGCCCAGCCCTATCACGACGCTATCGCCATTTCCTCGTTTGTTACTCAGCAAGTGGCATAACGTGCAAGTGAGGTTGGCTTGGATATCTCAAGTTTAAGACGTTACTCCCTTGTTATATTGTAACGCTACAAGTAAACAATATTATGAGAAAAAAATTAAAATATTATATATTATGTATGTGTAAGATATTTGAGAAATTATGCATCTGATCACACCATGTAATCCATTTCATAAATAAATGCAAAATGTATACCTAAAGTATATGTAACTTACAGGCTAGGCCAGCAACACCTAAAAGCAGCTTTAAAGATAATTTAGTTTAAATAAATCTTCATTACGTTAACAGTTAAGCTCCGGTTCTCATATTTCCTAACGGGACGGTTTTAACGCTTACCTTACGCTTACCGCTTGCGGTGAATGCAGAAAATTCTAAGTATCCCAACGTAGTAATTTTAATTTTATTAAATATTGTATATTTAAAATATGTTAAGTGACACTTTTAAATATATATTTTAATAAATAAATGTAACTTATAGTGAGTGTTTAAAGACTTAAGAACAGTTTATTTCAAATGTACTCGTGACTAAGTACATTAGTATTTTGTGTTTCAAAATTACAAATTCTGTGTATGTTTGTAGGTATACACGTTAAACTTTATTTGCAGAAGAAATAAAAAAAAAGAAATCTTGTACATTTATTCAAATGAATGTATTTTATTGATACCAATGGCTGATAGTGAAATAAACATCCTGAATGTTTGAGGAATTTTGTACGTACTGTTACTATGTATTTGGAAAATATAAAATTATCGACGTCTCAGCGTTATATGTCGTCAATATTATGAGTTAGCTTGGTGATTAAGCTGGTGGCTTCTCTAATGAAGAGACCTTTGCCCAGTAGTGGGGAGATTACCAGGTTTTTATGTATTACCAACTTTACGATTCTATAACAATTTTATCACTAAAAATCTTTTTATAATGTAACAAGAACGATTTTTACGGAGGACTCTTTAATTAAGCCCCTCTAAGTAAGGCAATATCATACTACATTACTAGTACTAAGTAGGCATTAACTTGTGCACGTTCATTCTTCGAGAGCACCTATTTAGTTCGAACTTGTTTGTTCTATCGTTTACGTGACTGAACTAAAGCAGTTGTAGATCTTTGTTTAAATATTTATTGTGAGTTAATGTTAAGATTTCATGAGAAAATCTTTTTAAAAAAATCTTAAAAAAATCGTTTTTAGTACTCGGTTAAAATTATTTTAAAATTATAAATGTTGTGATTACCTATCACAATATCATTAATATGATTTCCAGGTTCTTATTAGTTCTATATTTTTAAAAATAAATTATTGTTATCAATTTTAACGTCGAAGAAATTTTAATTTTAATGTTGTTGAAGAAAAACTGAATTTCTGTCATAACCTTTGGTAAAAGTTTCTTAACAAATTTAAGATAAAAAATCTGGACATAATAAAACTTTATAATAGCAGTTCGAAAATAAAATGCCATATAATATTATCGCTTAGAGTGGTGAAAAATGGTATCTATGAAATTTCTCATATCAAAGCATGGTCATCGTTTGGTGAGCAATGCGATTGTTTCAATTTGACCAACTTAACCACAGTTTCAGTTGGTTATCCTTTTAACTTGTTAATCAGCTTATCTCACCGCAAGGATTTGTCTACAAAACTGGGATTTGGGACTTCCCAACGAGACATTCTGCTAATTAATTCGACCTACCTACTGCTTTTTTTTAGTTATTCATTTAGATAAGTTTTTAAACAAGTTACATAAATAGTGATTTGCAAGTAAATTAAATTTAATAATACTTAAAACTTAATAATTTTATTTGTTGTAACTAGTTCATACATTTATTTCCTTACATATTATAGGTAAATAATTATCTATATTGCGTGCATCTATACATATTATCAAACTTAATGTCTCTCTGCCTGTCTGTTTATGTTTATTTCATACGAAAACTACTTAACCGTTTTAAATTATTTTTTTTAATCCATGTCTATGTTATCTGACCGATAAAAAATAATAGTGAATCAATTCGGAAAAAGACGCTTTTGGGACATCTAATCAGCTTACGTTGAGTAAACCACAAGATATATATTAAATTAATGTTAACATTATTGTAGATTTTAAAAAGACGTCCATGGATCATCCACACTAAGCATTTTTGTCTTTAAAATAACCGGCGGGCGACTGCCGTCGTACAACTAGCTTTGTATATTTTTAATGATTTTTAAAAACGTTAATAATGAATGAGAATAATTTTACCGGTGATGTTACAGTTACCGGTGATGGAATAAAATAATTGTGATTACGTAACATAAAAGGTGTAAAAAAGTCAATACGATGTGTAAAATTGAAATGAACACACGCATGCACTTATAATGTTGGCTCGAGAGGTTTTTACATCACATGTAGTATAGGGCACTTATAGTTCTGCTCTGCCACTTTTCACGTTGAATGGAGGCACGTTATTGAGCACAAAGTGCTTCCATGGCGCGTTTAAAAAGCTCGTCAAGCTAAAATAAGACTAAAATAGTTCAAAAATTTTAGCGGCTGGGGAAGTTTTAGCAAAGTACCTATATTTGAAATGTCTGGCTATAAGGACGAACTGAAATACACGGTTTAATATTAGGTCTTCACCTATGAAATTGCCGTTTCGTATGAAAAAATTTAAACGATGTTTTTTCATGTATTTTTTATTTGCATTAATCGAAGTAATCACCCATGCAATCAATGCATCTTTGTCAGCGCAGTGGCAGTTTATTGATGTCCTTCTTAAAGAAATCAGCTGGACGGGAGGCAACAAATTCTTGAAAGGCATTTTGTACTGCCTCTCGGGTATTGAATTTTTTTCCCGCCAAGGAGTTATCCAAATTCTGGAAAAAGTAGTAGTCTGTAGGCGCAAGGTCTGGTGAGTAGGGCGGATGACGGAGAACTTCCAACCCCAGTTCTTGCAACTTGGAGACCGTCTGTTGTGCAGTATGAGGTCGCGCGTTGTCGTGCAGGAGCAGCGGAGACGAGCGATTGACCAATGCTGGTTGGAGATGTGCCAGCTTCTCCATCATTCTGCTCAGTTCTTCACAGTACACATCTGCAGTAATGCTCACCCCGTTTGTTAAGAAGCTGTGATGAATCACACCGGCGCTAGACCACCAAACAGTGACCATCACTTTCCTAGGGGTAAGTTTTCGTTTAGGGCATTGTTCAGGTGCTCAACCAAGATCCAACCAACTTGCTGAGCGCTTGCGGTTATCAAACAGAATCCATTTTTCATCGCAGATAACAATGCGGTTCAAAATTCCTTCATTTGTGTGTCTGTTGAGCAGTGCAAGGCACGTCTCGACGCGTACTTCGCGCTGGCGATCATTGAGTTCGTGGGGCACCCATTTGTCAAGCTTTTTTACCTTGCCAATTTGACGCAAATGGGCCAAAATTGTTTTGACGCTAACGTCCAAAGCTGCTGCTAATTCAGCCGTAGATTGTGTATCATCAGCTTCCACAATCGCCTTGAATTCGTAATTGTCGACCAAAGTCTTCGGACGACCGCGAGGTTCATTTTTCAGGTCGAAATTCCCAGAACGGAAGCGAGCAAACCAATAACAGGTGGTGCGTTGGTTTGTAGTGTTAGCTCCGTAAACGTCGTTGATGTTGCGTGCCGCTTGTGCCGCGTTACTGCCACGACGGTACTCATATTCCATAATTACTCGAATTTTTAACATATCCATGATGACAAAAAAGATTTAAATGCGATGAAAATGTAACACTAATCAAGAAACAAATGACTACTTTTGGAAAAAGAATTCCATGTTTTTAAAATAAAATTAATTTGAAATTATAATTCTTAGCCAAACAAAAAATGTTTTGATTTGAAATGACCAGTACTGCAGAACGGCAATTTCATAGGTAAAGACCTATTATGTAAGGTATGTATATGGTATATAATATGATATATAAGAAAGACTTTATATACCGAAATTTTCTATTCATGTTGTATGCTTCTATACAATGGAAACCATAACATGTGTTTATAGGATATACTTTTAAAAGTTTAATATATTAAAAGTTGTATTCAGAATAAAATATTGTTACCTAGATTACATAGAAATCGATGTTATTCACAATGGATTGCAATTACATTATTATTTAAGAGACTATTATTATAATCTATATTAATAAATCTGTAGTTCTGTCTGTACATATATTTTTTGAAGTGAAACTTCTTATGCGACTTCCAAGCGTTAAACGTTAAACGCACATTATCGGTCTCTCCTCTTTGTGTGAGCCAGAGCGAGAGAGTAAATGTCGGTGTGTATGTATATTGCACACTAAATAAAATAGAAAAATGTCTTTTAAAATGAAGTTTCACTTGTGAATCGCACACACACCGTCTTTATTTTTATATTCTTTTCGCGCTACACATCTGTATCATATTGATGCTCATATTGATATAATAAAGCTGTAGAGTATTTTTTGTTTGATTGTTTGTTTATTTAAACGCGTTGTACTCTGGAACTACTATGCGGATTCGAAAATTATCTTAGTATATAATAGCCAGATTCATGAGGAATAGTATAGACTATATAACTACACGCTGCGACCCTAAGGAGCGGAACAGTAACTATGAACATCAAGAAATCTGGCAAGCTGTAGGCAAGTACGGGAAGTGGAATAACGATAGGGCTGAACGGGCGCGCCACCGTGGAGAGTTTGTCTAATAAATTTAACACGGATAAAACCGTGGGGCACAGCTAGTAACGTAATAAAAAATAATGAAAAATGTTTTAAATATCTTGCAAAAAAAAAACTATATAGGTGAACTTGGAATGTGAATAAACATTAACTACCTAAGTACAAAATTTTATGCATATCGTTAGTGTCGTTTCCGAGAAATCTATTTACAAGAAATGCTTACTTAATAGTATTAAATAAGATAATACCTTTGTACATAATAAAAGCTTTTATACTGTGAGCGCATGTTTGTTTTTAATGGTTGAATTGAATCCTAGAAACTGAATAATTATGAGCCTCAGAATTCATATACATTTATGGAAATAGATAAATTTTATCCTTTTGTTAGATTACCTTTAAGATACAGATAAACATGCTAGTAATTAGCATGAAAGCATGCTATTATTGAGCAATTGCTACCTAGTGGCATTTGTGTCGAAATCATTGCTAGTATCGGTCATACTTATACAAGCAGTTGAAAAGCATGCTATTAAAAGCATGCTTTGATCGTGCTGTTTAATGGCATGCCTATTTGTACCTATAAGATGATATGGTTAAACCGAACGTGTCGGGCCCACGTGCAGTGCAGTGTACTCCTGGGACATGTTACGGGATCTGACATCATTCTAATTAGGATCTACCACGTCTCTCCATGTATGCAATATCTTATGTTTAAATGGGTATTGTATATACCTATACCATGAAATATCATTGTCCCAGATAATTGCTTGTAGATATTTTTCTTCTTTTTAATTCTAGGATAATGTTGTAGAGATGAAACTCGACTAGGGCCGTCAACCGTACCTAATATACCTACAATATCATATTGTATTGTATTGTATTTCAGGTTTGTATGTATATTGATGAAGAAATACATGTAAATAAAAATGTATTATTTCAGTTTGATGAATATATATACATATATGATACTTTTATTGTAGACTAGTTGTTAAAAGATGCAAGAACTGAAAAAGTATAGTTTTTATAAAATTTAATAAGTAACAAACACACCATTATATTTCGTTACTCAGTACATAAAGGGCTATCAATATTTTTTGAAAGTATATTTTTATTTATATATATTTGTGTAGGTTTATCTGAGTAAATACGTACTAAAATATATAAAACAATATCGTTACAAATTGGATGAATATTTTGTTTTATGATAGATAAGATATTTACTAGAAAAAATGCAAACGCTTTTATTTATTGCCAGCTTTTTGAAATTAATTTGGCTTAATATTTCTAATTATGTATTCAAAAGTAAATTCTGAATGGCTTTTGAAATAATCTTTGAAATCATATAACAAGGTCAATTATTTTTAATTTGTAAAATAAAATTATTGCTTAATATTCTAAAACTAAAACTCATATAAATAGTGCTTTTCAATTTTTTACGATGTTCAAAATTAATATGGCGTACCTATTGAGAAATGATATAAGCTTTCCGTGTACAAATAAAAATCATAAAAATAAATCGATTATACGATTTTTTAGTTAAATTCGGACATACAAACATACAGAGACAGAGAGTATAAAAATATTTTTATGGTATATTCGTTATCAGTGTCCTTTATGTCTATAGAGAAATTTGAGAAAAAATACATGCAATACAGATTTATTAATATATACGAGTATAAATTTATTGCGCGATCTAGTGTAATCTATAGAATACAGTCGATACAAGGTAAGTATACGGTTCATTGAATTCGTTGGTTATTGAATCATCTTTCAGTTGTTCACAATTATGCCGAATTTACAGTATTTTCAAAACAAAATATTTTAGCATTACACAAAAAATATGAATTACATAGTGGGCCTATTTTAACAATAAATGGATTCATGAACAAAAATAGACTTGAATAAACTATAAGTGAAAGCAATATACAATGAACATAATATTAGATGTAAAACAGTGTTGATAGCAACTCAAGTGAGAATTAAATTACGTATTAGCCTATAGTAAGCTAGATTATAATAAGTACAGAAATAATTAAAAGATTAAAATATAGGTATATGACATTGTAGCTTACTGAGACGTTTTTTTTAAGGTCACATTCGTGTATTAAAATATAAAAGTAATTTGTGTAAACTTTTCCCTACAGAACTCCTTAAAAATTGAATGAGCTAGAGAGCAATGAAATGAGAGTGATCTTATTTGAGTTTTTACTGAAGGTAACAAAGAAAATTACCGTGCGCGCCGAGAGCTACGAAAAACATAAAAATATAACAAAGAGTGTCAGTGTTTCTTTGTGATCAAAGTATTACAATGTTGTCGATGGAATTTTTAATTGTTTTAAATTCGAATGAACATTTTACTATATAAATAATGTACTTTTAAGTGTCGATAGTAGAGTGAATATATTATTGTACTTTGATTATTTTGTACAATGGCGACTTTATGTCATAAAACACTAATAAATAAAGCGTTGCACTTTTTGGAGGGATCTTATTAATGTGTGATGTAGTAGTTTTTATTTTTAATTAATTAATAAATTTAATTTTGTGTAATATATATACAATTTTGTTAGAATACTGAAATCATCACAGGACACTCGATAATCGTAGTTAATGGTCTTCAATACAGAGGATTAGTTGGCCAGTTAGGAAAAAGAAGAAGAAGAACTAAAGCTTAAATATTATTAGCAATTTTCCAATAATATAAATAATAAATATAGCCATATAGTGGCATTTTAATTTATCATAATAACAGTTTCAATACACATTGTGTTTCTCTACAATTGTTATGTGGTGTAATAAAATGTCTGTGTTTCTAGGTTGGTCATCTGTGAAAACTCTTTTATACATTGTAAAATATGGCCACACGTCTTACGTATTGTTGAAGGTTTTCTAGGACGTCTCTTGTTGAGATGATCGTAAATATAAGTTCCTTGTATCAGGTATTTACACTGACTTAGTGTATAATAACATGTATGAATAATTTCTCTGAATAATTTACCACTTAATTGTTGTATTAATTTGGAAATGAAGTGCAGAAATACATATAAATGTTTATAATATTGTGGTAAGCATAGGAGAGAAGATCATAAAGGAAGTTAAAATAAATCTCGACAGTTACATAACATAATTATTCGTAGTTTCATGAGACCCGGTGTCCGTTACATGAGCGACTCCCAATGGACGTTCACGGAATATTAACTCAGAACGGGATAAAAATGGCGGCGGTAGCCTTCCCGGCTCAGGTGACAGTGGAATTTGACGTTGGTAATTTGACGCCTTTATCCGGGTCGCTTTCCCAACAAATGACAGGTAGAAGCTGAATAAGCTAAATGACATATTTTACATAATCTACTGATGTTATAAAATAAATGTAACTGTCCTGTATTGTTTGGTAGTGTTTAACTTTTTTATGTAATTTGACATTTGAACTTATAAAAGCTATGATTATATAAAATAATTAGTGTTAACCCAAGGATTCTCAAGCACTTATTACAAAAATAATTATCTACTATTTTCGTCACGTAAATGCATTAATGCCATCCATGGGAGTCAAGTTAATAATATAGTAAAATTATCACTATATTCCGTACAACTACACTTATTTATAGCATTTTTTCTTATAATAAAATTTAGTCGTTAGAGAAATCGTATTAAATTTTTAAAGAAGTCGGTTTAAAACTGTAAAATAACTTTAAACAAACATGCTATTATTTTTGTCTGGGTTATATAAAATACATACAAAGCTTTGTACATACGTTTATCTACTTTATAATATAAATTTCAATTTTAATTAATATATCGAGACCATTTATTTTATATTCATTACGCATCAAATAATAAACCTTCATAAATAAATAAGATAAATATTCTTCAAAAACAGGATTACCATAAAATTAAAAAGAACACTTGGAGTGAAAAGGCGAAAAATATTTCATCGATGGGAAATTCAAATAAGGGCGAGTGGTCATGAATCAATGAGAGAAAGTAGCAATAAAAGTAATTAGGGGAGAGAACGAGTAAAACTTGGTCGTAGCCTCGCATTAGGTGGTCTTAGTGTCTTTGCGGAAAAGTTGTGCCAATTAATGAAGGGGGTGTGTCGAAAGATTTTTTAACTTAAAGTGCCGCGTGGGACACTAGACGGTTTAGCCAAACGATTTGATTTACAAATACTATTAAAGTAATATATTTCTGTTAAATGTACAAATACTAGCTGTACCCGCGGCTCCGCTCGCGTGGACTACAGAAGGCCTTGGTTCGAGCAGACGCGCGAGTCGTACTGCCCCGCTCCCAACCTTGGCGGACGCCCGGCGGTCTTTTTAAAGACTGCTTATTGTAGATGTTCCTTTGAAGATAGACATATGCTATCGCTGGATTTTTTGTGAGTCTTTTTAAGATCTACAATTATGTATTGCATTATTTTGATATATTTCTTATGGTTTACTCAGCGTAAGCCCCAAAAGCGTCGTTTTTCCGTTTTGATTCACTATTGCCGGACATCTTATTCTTATACACAGATGGCTTACTTCTTACATGCATAATAGGTCACAAGCCGTGGTTTTGAATAATTATATGTCGAGTTGGGTCTTTGTCCCTAGTGGAGTTCCTCAGGGATCATTGCTTGGTCCGCTTTTATTCACAATCTATATAAATGATATTAGTTTATGCCTCAATTTTTCTAGATTTTTGTGTTTCGCTGATGATATGAAAATTTATGCATCCATATCATCACATGATGACATTACAGCCTTACAGAATGATCTTAGTCATCTAGAGTTTTACTGTAAGATGAATAAATTAGATCTTAATCCTGAAAAATGCTCAGTAACTACATATTCTCGTAAGCGTTCTGTCATTGATACAGCTTATACTTTATGCGGCCAAACTCTCCTTAAATGTAACTTAGTAAGAGATCTAGGTGTGCATCATGATTCTAAATTAACTTTTGAATCTCATATAGATGCAATTGTAAGTAAGGCTTCTAAATCTTTAGGTTTTATAATGCGATTATCTAAATGCTTCACAAAAGCCAAAACATTAAAAATCCTTTATTGCACTTTTGTACGAAGCCATCTCGAGTATGCGTCTCAAATATGGAATCCATGCTATCACAAGTATATTGAGCGTATTGAGAGGGTACAAAAGAGATTTTTTAAATATCTATGTTTCCGTCTGAAATTGCCCTATCAATCGATTAATTATTTTAATCTTTGTAAGGAATTCCATATATTACCTCTATCTAACAGGCGTGAAATTAATGACTTCATCTTTATGTTAAAAATTTTAAATAATGATATTGACTGTCCTGATCTTTTAAGAAAGCTCTATTTTAATGCTCCGGGAAAAGTAACTCGTCTTTATTCTTCATTACATGTTCCTTTTTCTTCAACTAACTACAGGCAAAACTCTTATATAGTGCGTGCAAGTAAACGTTTTAATGAGTTGTGTAATCAGCATAATCTCGATCCTTTTCACTTATCTGTGGTTTCGGCTAGAAGGTGCTTAAGTCTTGATTTTTTTTTTTCATAAGTAAGTGAAGTGTAAATTTTAATTATGGTTACTATTAGTAGTAATGATAGTTGTGTAAGTTTAGTTGTTCACATTTTTTATAACTTGTACAGGTTTTATACGTGATGACTTGTTATTAGCTAACAGGCTCCTTTGCTGTTTTTATTTTGTTATTAAGCTGTTAGTCATCCATATTAATAAATAAATAAATAAATAAATTTATGTTACAAAATAACCTGGTCAGATAATATATCTATGAATTAAATAAAGGTAAAACCGTGAAAAGTACATAAACGGGCAGACAGACGGAGAGACGTTGAATTTTATAATATTATGTATGTAGAAGATGAAAAACACTTTTGGAATATTGAATTAATTTGAATAAATTATATTTACTAAACAACAATTGGGCTGTCTGGGGCAGTAAATACGGCCGCCTGTTTTAGTGCCGAATGTGTACTTTCGCAGTGTGAGCGAATGTGTTATATTTTTTTATTATAATTTTAATATCAGCCTGTAAATATTTGCCATTGTTTGTTTGTTTGAACGCGCTAATCTCCAGTCAGTATTGAAAAAATATTTTTGTTTTATATCCTATATTTATTGAGGCAGGCTATCTAACATGATGTTACGACCCTTAGGAGCGGACCAATTCTCATACAAAGGGTTTATTTCAGCAAGGTACTATGCCGCGCAGCTCAGTTGCGCAGCCTTACGCAACGGTATAACTATCACACGAAGAAAAAACTAAAAATAATTAGTGTCCGACCGAATAAGGATTTTCAGAAGAAACCGAAATCGAAAACGAATTTTCGGCCTCGGTCTCAGCTTCGGCTAAAATCGAAACTTATTTAGACATGTTAAAAATCTATTGTATATTTAAGTTAAATGAAATAAAAACAATAATTGAAGTATTCTTTATTTATGTTATATTAACAATAAACGAAACAAAAGTAATAAACGTGTTATAATTAGTTAAAATAAAGTAAATTTTGTCAAAAATCAATACTTATAGATATAATAAAGTACAGACCTCTTAGTAATTGAGTATTTTAGTTTTTAATTGTGTTCATATTATTCTTAATATAGAAACACGAGATGTACATGAGAGTATAAAGATACACACAAGTCACGAATTCAAAAGAAGTTAGCCGAACGTCACGCGACAATTCGAGAATACTATAAAGTTTCGGCTGATTTTTGGCCGAAACCAAATCTTCAGTCAGTTATAAATAATTGTTTTTCGCCGAAATACTATAAGTTTTCTCTCTCAGTAGTTAAAACTATTAAATAAAAAATTGGTCATTTTTCTTTTGTCTTGAAGAAAATGCCAAGTGGCATTAAGTTCGCCAGTCGCCAGGTCGGACCGAAGAGTGTTTAAAGGAGCATGCATTCAGTAAAGAATAAGTTGTACATTTTTCTTTATCATCACGCAGATGATGAACTTGGGTTAATATAAAGCAAACAGAAAACTTATATAGCATTTCTGTTCTCTTCATTTGGATGGCTGTTTACTTTCTTCGCAGATTCAATAGAGCGAAAGTGTCGTAAAAGGGTTTAGTAAAAATGTATTTGAGCGAAAAAATCTCGAGCTGGCCTTTCATAAATTCTGTTACAATTTTCAAATTGAATATTCGTCGAGTAACATAAAAGTTGCTTAGAATTTTACTGAAATAACATCTCAAGTGAAATTTCACAGTAAGTAAATAAATAAACATTTTTCACTTTTAAGAGCCTCAAGGTATTCACAATCACGTGTAAAGTGAGAATAAAAAAAAAACATTCACAATGAAACCATGTCATAGACATTAGGTATATATATAATATAAATAAACCAGAATGGTTTATTTTCTGAGGAATTGTTTCTTATTAGACATTAACTTATGATTATTAAAAAAATCTCTCCGATTTTCTATAACCTAACCAGTGCTTATTACTTACGTTATATCATATCAAGCGAAAGATAATTGTATGTTGCAGTAAAAAGTACACGGTCTTTTTTGTGGACTATGAATTACTTCGATTCGGTCACTTCGTTGATTCAGTTTGTGATTACACTGAGGAAACTCATTATCTATAAATATTATAATACTCAACGTCTCTCTGTCTGTATGTAGGTATACGTTCTTTTCACGCGAAACAACCAATTCGATTTACATACTTCATAGATCTATTATCTGGCCAGGTTAAAGAATATATTTTGTAACATAAAGTACATACGAAATATCCAGTGACAATAATGGTGAATCAATTCGGAAAAAATCCGCATTTGGGGTGCTTAAATGGCTTACCCTGAGGAAACCATACGAGATATATCAAATTAATGTTCTACATAATTGTAGATCTTAAAAAGTCACAAATAGGATTTGTTTATCTTCTAAGGATCACCAACAATAAGCATTTTTGTTTTCCGTCTTTTGAGCGGAGGCAACAAGATTCGCGCGGTTTGTCGATTCTCGATTGACCGTCAATCTAGTCTAGGCTCTCTAGTCAAGACGAGCCGAGCCGCGGCACAGCTGGTAACTTATATACGAAGAAAAACAAATAATTAAGATTTACATCTGCTTGAAGACATTATAAATACGATATATTAGTATCACATAGTCCAAGATTAGTAAGTTTTTCTTAAGCATTTCGTGAATTTTATTACGCATAACAGGATAGCTTTCATCATTTCCGATTAGCGGTAAGCCCATTACATTTCCAGTTTGAGCAATTTGAGTGCGGGTGAGGCAATAAGAAGTTATTATTGAGAGGCAGGTAGAAGTGGTGCCATTTATTGAAGTGAACCTTTATAGGGCACGGTAAGGAAAAATTTGCATAACGTGACGTTACGCGTTACCTATCATACGAACGATAAAGAATGTTCAAAATACTTATATAGTGTTCAAATAAGTTTCCCTTCAACTGCGTGTATAGTTTTCGAAATTATAATATTAATTAACGCGCCTTAAAAAAAACGATGAGAGTGAATTTATGTACGATGCTTGCACACAAAAAGTCTACACAATGAACTAGCCCATTAAAATTTCTTATTTTATTCTG
This sequence comes from Saturnia pavonia, assembly GCA_947532125.1. Taxonomy (NCBI): domain Eukaryota; kingdom Metazoa; phylum Arthropoda; class Insecta; order Lepidoptera; family Saturniidae; genus Saturnia; species Saturnia pavonia. The sequence continues at coordinate 10,384,552 of OX383903.1, forward strand.
GTGAACAAATTTTTTTTTTACATAAACCTTCTAATATAATCAAAGCCCACTTTTCGGCCATATTGTTTGATACTGAAGCTAAGCGAGTTTATATGTAACAATAGATAGATAGATTAATAGATTGATTACAGATAATAATAAAATATTGTATTTAGAACAGGTATTTCTAACAATGGCATGGTATCATCATAAATTTTTTCTAGTACTAGTAACTCAGTGACACTATAGGCAATGATGGCTCAGTGGTAGCGTGTACGAGTTCGCGTCGATGGATGTGAGCTCGAATTCCTGCAATGAGCCTGAACTTTCGGTGAAGTAAAACATCGTGAGGAAACCATAGCATGGTGGTAGCGCTTTTTCTAATACCCGCCTGGCTAGCTACCACCCTCAAGTTGAAAATTTGTCGCCAAACATCAATAGGTGTGTTCCGGCAGCTGCACTTGAGAGCGAGTCTTCCACTAGGTTTAGCGTGTTATCATCTTGGACCACATCTGCACTTAGCAGCAGGTGAGATTTTGGCCACTACACCAAACCAATAACGATTAAAAAAAACATTATTGTATGTTTTCATACAATAATGCAATGTTTCATATAATAATACTTTTTTTTAATATAAAACGAAGGTGACAAATAAGCATACGCTTGGTATCAACTAGCGCTGTTCTACCATTAACCCCACTACCTCAAGGAGCTCTGGAAACCCTACTCACCGCAGGAACACGACGCAAGGTTGTTTGGCTGCTATTTTCATCCACCAGTCGAACTGCCCCAAGTAGTCCATAGAAAAATCTCCAAAGAAATTTCTCTGTGCCCTACCTCTCTTAAAATTCCAATGAAATGAACGAGTAAGCTCGAATTTACAGACAAGTAGGTATAATAACTATTCCAAATGGAAGGCGATCTATTTTATTTAATACTTGCTGTGCCCGCGGCTCCGCTCGCGTGGACTACTAAAAAGGCTTATTATTTTATTTATTATCCTGTATTAATTGCAGCTAACTGTGTTAAAAATAATTTATAAATAAAATATAATTTGTATATAAAATATAAAAGTAAAATTAACAACGGGTTTAGTTCTCTGAGATTTTTTATCTCAATAGTGTTCTTGGAATTTGAAATGAAAACCATTTTCCTTGTAAAACTGCTTTTCGGTCTTCTGACTTCCGCTAAAGAATAATATTAGAGATCATTTCTTAGTTAAAAAAAATTGAAAATAACAAAATACATTTTATCTTTTTACCTTTAAATGCATTACATTAATAATTTATTATTTAAATAATTGAAAATTATATATTTTTACATTATCATATTCGGCAAGTAGAAACTCAATGTTCTGCATGTGGTGTATACACACCCAAAGATTATGATAGTGCATACAATTTGGTAAATTTAATAAGTTGACCATAATCGATAATCCAAATTTTTTATGGAATGTAATGTTTTATTAAATAATCAAGATAGAAAACATTATTTTAGCTTTTTTTATACTACAAAGGTGGCAAGCAGGCATATGGCTCGCCTGATGGTAAGCGGCTACCGTAGCCTATGAACGCCTGCATTACCATAGGTATCACAAGCGCGTTGCCGACCTTGCACCCGCGTACCCCAAGGAGCTCTGGAAACCCTATTCACCGCAGAAACACAACACTAGGTCATTTGGCTGCGATCTTCTGTAGGGAGCAGGTATTCTACGAGTCGGGCTGCCCCAAGTAGAGAGAAATCTCCAAAGAAATTTCTCTGTGCTCTACCTCTCTTTGAACCCACCCTTCCCCACGGAACTTGTACTTGATGTATAAATATTCTCAAACAAAGTTCATCTATACTAGTTAGTATTTGTTTGTTTGTGGAACTAATCCCTAGAACTACTGGTCAGATTTGGAAAATTATTTTTGCATTTAAACCGCTGTGTCCCGCGGTTTCACCCTCGTGTAATTTAAAGGCAATCGTTGATTGATGATTTATAATACTTCAATATAGATTCAATGTGTTTATCGGCGCGCCAGGGTTATGCGTCACATGTCACGCGGCTCGTTCGCACCACTACACATATTGGTTAATAATTTTAGACAATATTGTTCCATTTAAATCAATCTAATCAAAGCAAATGAAATTGTATTCTCCTTTTAAAAGATTACATTCCTTAAAATTACTAATGTTTAAAGAAGCAATGTTATTAAAATAAATTGGCGGAAGTATGGATACCCAGGAGTAAACAACGACGAAGTACAACCGCAGCGAACTTCTTAATATTTAACTAAAAATATGTATAACAAAGTTTAAATCATTAAAAATGTAGCTGGATAGTTTACTAAATAAAGAGCTACCTAACTTATTAATTTACTTGCGAGTTAAATCCAGCGCAATCTGAACTATCTCGGTGTTTTCATAAGGAAAATATTCTCAGACAAGAAAAACTTCAACTTTTTCTTTTACTCTTATCAGCTTTCCGCTTTTAACTAAGATTTTTCTACTTTTTCTTAAATTTAATTTCGCATTTATACCAAGAAACTTACTGCTTTCTCCTATTATATCTCTACTACAATCATTCTTTCGTAATATATTCGATATTCGGAATTAATTGTCAACCATTATTAGAACTCATTTGATTTCTTTCCATTAACATTATTGTGGTAGGTGTTAACCCAGGTTATAAACTATTTCATTCAAATCCGTTCAGCCCTTTATGCGTGATTGAGTAGTATTGTGTTCCTGCGGTGAGTAGGGTTTCCAGAGCTCCTTGGGGAAGGGGCGGCGGTCTTCAAAAAGAGGTAGGGCACAGAGAAATTACTTTGAAGATTTCTTTTTACTTGGAGCAGTCCGACTGGTAGAATACCTCCACCCTACAGAAAATCGCAGCTGAATAACCTAGTGTTGTGTTTCTGCGATGAGTAGGGTTTCCAGAGCTCTTTAGGGTAGAGGGTTCAAGGTCGGCAACGCGCTAATGATACCTACGGTATTACAAGCGTCCATAGGCTACGGTAACTGCTTACTATCAGGCGGGCCGTATGCTTATTTGTCACCTTATTAGTATACAAAATATATTTAGTATTAATTAATTTATTCTATATATTTTCGATAGTGCATATCGTTGAATATTCTTAAAGGAACCTATTACTTCATTCAATCTCGATAATTCAGATTAATAATAAAGCGATAAAAAAAGATAAAACTCTAAAATAAATATGAATAATATTTTTTGATTATTTTGCGAGTACATTTTCCTGCTTTGAAACTTTGTTTTGCGGAAAACACTCAATTCAAATAAGAATAGGCAGAAAACTGATGAATCAAATTACAGCTTTCTTATACTACTACTAAGAATCTTTGAGCTAAGTCGCGGATAGACAGATGGACATGGCGAAACTATAAAGGTTCCTTGTTAACTACGGAACCCTAAAAACTTACGTCAAGCGAAGCGGGCCAGCAACAGCTTGTACCTATACAAAAAAATGAAAATTTAAACACTGATAAAACCTCGTGTAGAACATATCATTGTCCTGTCGTATAATTAAATGTAGATTGAAAACAACTAACTTTAGGCCCGTAGCTTCGGGGAATGAAAACTTTGTAACTGTACTGTTTTATGACTGACGGAGTTTAGCCACGTTATAACTTAACTGATACTTGGTAATTCCGTGGTTAATTCTGTTTCTCATTGTGGACAATAATTGTGGAATTCTATAGCTTTTTTTTTCAAAATAATAAATATAAACTGTCAGTTTATATTTGTGGAAATTTCATTATAATATTCTCATGACTTGATTTATTAAGTACATACTCTACAATTTTGTTATTCGAAGAAATTGATCATATTTTGAAATGTACGTTTTTTTTTTGTTAAATAATTTCTTTAATTACTTTTGACTGGATATGCTTTTTATTTTACGATCAGTTCTAATTTAAAGTTATTGATTTCCGTATAGTAATACCCTTTAAGGAATTATACACAATTTGATGTTAATTAAAAAACAAAATAAATTCGTTAATATCTTAATATTCAAACTGCGAATGCAAATAATAGTGGTCCGTTTATCCCAAAATTATTATGGTGAAGATTATTGTACTGCCGTTGATAGCCCTTGTCTAAATACTTAAAAGCAATTAAGTTTTGAAAGTTAAACAGCAATTTTAGTACCTATAATTAGTTTTTAGGAATCCGAAGTTAAAAGGAACCCTTATAGTTTTGGTATACCCGTCTGTCTGTCTGCAGCTTAGCTCAGAAATTCATGGTACTAGAAAGCTGTAATTTGGTTTAGGTACATATTAATCACGCTGACAAAGTGGTAAAATAAAACCTTGACAAAAAATGTTTATGGTACATCCCATATACGTAAAGTGGGAATGTTTTTCCCGTCTATCACATTGTGTAGGTCATTCAAAAATATTGTGGCGAAATATTAAGCTGTAAAGTGCTAATTTTTGTTAGAGTCAAGTGTCCCGTCCCTTGGCAAGCTTAATGGTGATTTTTGGATATGAGAAAAAAATAATGGTAGTAGTATATATAATGAAGTAAAAAGGAATACTATCAGAGGTAAGTAGGCTTTACAAGTTAACGATTAATAGCCAATCAACTGATAAAATGTATTTGGGATAAGTATTTTCGTACAAATTCCATTGAAAATAACTTAAAGACCCCTCTATAAAGCATGATTCATGTTACACTAAGCCGGGCCGGACACGCTTAAACTCTATAGTATACTTTTGTATGAAGGAATTCATGCTACACCAGGCCGGGGCCGATTCGGGACACGGTCAAACATCTATAGTATACTTTTGTATGAAGTAATTCATGCTGCACCGAGCCGAGGGTGGACCGGGACACGGTCAAACATCTATAGTATATTTTTGTATGAAGTAATACATGCTATACCGGGCCCATTGTAACATAATGTATATTGTGACGGGCAACTACGGAACCCTACACTACGCGTGACCCGACAAGCACTTGTAATTTTTTTTTACTTCACATAATGATTGTCAGTACAAATAAAATAAAACAGTATACAATGCTACTGAGATACAACTTTTGCTACTGCTAAATAATGCTATTCTTAGAAAAACAATATATATATATTTATTATGTACATATGTGAAATATATGAAATACAAATTGTGAAAATTGTATAATAAGTGTGTAATTGTACAATAAATGTATCTATTCGTGGAAGATTAAACTTAGATGTTAATATCTATACGAAATTTAATTAAACGGCATCTAACATATTCGTTAGCTATTGGTCATCTATTATTTTGCTTGGAGCCCTGTGCGATGGAATCCAGTTACACATATATTTACCTTAAAAATAAACTCAGAAAAATTTACATAGCTGTCTTTGTAGACACAAAACTATCAAAGAGCTCGCTATGTAATAATAAATCGTATAAATATACGATGTAATATTTGTTCATAAAATCTACGACTATAAGTCGCTTTAGTGTTGTATCGATTTAAATTTATTTGTAAATGTTGAGAGAAGGATTTGGGTATGTTTTACAATAAGGTGATGTTTTTCTTTTATGTACAAAGTAATAGTACAAGAGTTGGTATCTAAGTGTCTCGGGGAAATTCGACAATCGTACTGATACGGTCTCATTCTAAACAAGTTCAGTTAAATCGGTTAACTTGGACTATTTAAATGCTAAGCTGGTTTACGGTAGACGATACGGTGTTAAAAGGTAAAGCTATCTTTATGTTTGGATCAAAAGATTACGCTGTGAAAAAGCAGTCAGCTGTAATTAACGGGAAGGTATACAATTAGATAATACATCGTTTTCTTCTGTCAGTTTTGTTTTTCAATTACCCGAATACTAAGAACAGTGTAATAAATTTGAACATGCAATATAATTTCGAGACATACCTGTCCCTAATTAAATTTTACTATAAAATTAAAATACGTATTGCCTCAAACGTTATAAGTTCGAAACGTAATTCGTGTTAATAGTATTTAAACTTCAAAAATAGGTAATATAACTTCGCTGGTTATTTCAGTTCTAATTCGACATAATACATTATTATATTGCTGCGGGCTAGAACTAATACTTACAAGTCTTTATTTTAATTTTATCACCTTGAATCTCTAGCGAAGCGTGTAATGAAGTTTTGAAACTTGAAATTAGTTGGGGTTATAATCGCACATCTCATATTATATTATGAGTGAGTAGATAAACTCAGCTTCATACTTGTGGGAACTTTACTGTCTACACAATTATTTACTAATATTGCGAATATCATTAGTTATAGCCATATATATAGCGATTGTAAAAGTAGACAACAATAAAAAACATTAATCTTTAATATATTTTTATACCACAAAATCCTCTGATTTTAAATGACGTTGTTACCTACCATCATTCTAGGGTTTAACCCAGACATTTTCGTACTGAAACTGAAAGCTCAGGCTCATTGTAGGATTTGAACCTATATTTATGTATTCGGCGTCCGAATACGCTACGGCTGAACCATCATTGTTTCATAAACTTCATATCGTAAACTTAAAACCGCGATATAGTGTTTCTATATGATATAACTCAACTCAACAACTAAGATATAACTAATAATAAAATATAACTCAATAAGATTTGTTATAAGTAGTCGAACTCTTAGTATACAATTGTTGCGAAAGAGTGAATAATAATTGTAAAAACTGGGTTTAGGTTGACGTCAAAAGACATGGACGAAAATAATTTATGAATTGAAATAAGCAATTTATTGGTCACGTCCACTTCACGTAACTGATTCCACGGACATAGTAACGTTCCAAAGCAAATTCAGTCCTGGAATTCCCTGCATCACTTTTTTTTTTTTTTTTCGAACTGACTATACTGTTAGCCATATGGGCTCAGGAGCCTCGAACGGCTTTTGCAGCTTCACCCGGGCTTGGTCCCCGCATCACTTAACTCCGTGCGCTTTATAGGAGCGCTGTCGTAAAGCGAGCAATCGTATGATGTCGCGTGCCATAGAGTTGTTTGAAAGTCTTCGAATTAGTGATGTTACATAATATATTTTTTAACAATTCGGTGCTCAGCATACGCCTTATAGAATGAGAAAAATTATTACCCATTATAAATTGTCAGTATTGCATAGTCTTGTTTTTATTGGACGTATTCTGCAAAGTTATAATGAGAACCAATCACTTAAAAAACTACTGACATTGAACTTTTTTCTGACTTGGCTTCGTCTTTCTGGGCTTCGTTATAAATTGTCTGGGCAAGCCGAATCTGGAAGAGTCTATTTTGTTTTCTGTTTAGCTTTTATTTCCAGTCTTTAAGTTAAGATATTGCTATTGTTTCAGAGAGTATTAAACCGATGAATTTGTATTCTACATAAAAGTATGCAAAATACAAGACGCATGTGACCACTAGGAGTATCGGTATCAGATATTCCCACTGCGCGGTGGCGTGAATAATAAACTAAGATAAAGTAATACAAAATAAAATCTATCGGCCCCTAGGTAGTTTTAGCAAAATAAATCCTCGTATCGCAGATGAAGCGCTGCAATCCTTTTTGACAATTGAGTTTCAGTTCCCCAAAAACTAATTTACCTTCTATTGTTCCTCCATATTTACGGAGTTATTACATTACATTTGCCTTGAACAGATATTAAATTGCCTCCCCGATAGGAAGGACCCTTTCCTTATAAGATTTACCGAGTTACATGTACAGAAAATAAATAAGTATTATTACCTATAAATAATTTCAGTCACCTTCAAATTATGTCTGCTTCAAAACGACGATTAGCTTAATATTTGTACTCTATATATAACCATGAAGAGTTTGCAGTTTATTATTATAAATTCCGTCGATATTTCGACGGTGAATAGACTAATGACTAACGTGTATATGACAAATTTTACACGTTAGTCAGTTAGTCAATTTTTTTTTTTTTGGTCTGTGTCATCATTACATAGTATAAAACAAAGTCGCGTCGCTCTGTCCGTCCCTATGTATGCTTAAATCTTTAAAACTACGCAACGGATTTTGAAGCGGTTTGTTTTAATAGATAGAATGATTCAAGAGGAAGGTTTATATGTATAATACATGCATAATATTTAAACACTGATAAATTTAGAGGTTTCCAATATGATGTCGTAAATAAACACATTTTTTGGGCTTACATTGCAAACGCTGGCTGAACCCCACGTGATAAATCAAAATAATGTACTACAGTATTATACACCTTAAAAAGGTCAACAAAAAAGTCCGCGATGGTATATGCTTATATCTCTTAAGGATAACCCAAAATAACCATTTTTTATCCTTTACATTTTACGGGAAAAAATGGCTTACTTACGAAGTGATTTTAAGCAACACAGCATTAACCCTTATCCAATTAAGTACCTTAAATACATTGTCCATTTAATATAGATCAATATAGCCTTTTACAGCATGTAATTTATATGAATATTCCCGAAGATATTACAGATTTAAAATGTAGGGAAGTGCGGCGGAACCGGCCGTATATACCATGGTCAATTATATGTCGCTCTTTCAAGAGTAACCTCTAAACAAAACATGTTTGTATTGTCTAATGACAAAAAAGCTGTAAACGTTGTTTATAAGGTCATTCTGTAGTAGGTAGGTATATTTAGTATCAGCATTGCACCTGTGCGAAGCCGGGGCGGGTAGCTAGTATATTATAATTTGATTATAAGTCAAGGTTTAGATCTATAATACTATATCAATAAGTAAAGTTTGTATTTTTGTTGGAATTATACTTACCTTTTGGCGCGTTTAGTAGAGTGTAAAATTGAGATCTGTGCGCGCTTCAATGATAACAATGTAAATTCATTTTACAGAAATACGTGCGAGAACGAAACGACTCAGATATATAGAGTGGAAGAGTCTGAAAGACTGTAGATAGGCTAGGGAATTACTACCCTTTGCTAATCCCAAGATCTCCAAAGACTTTCTACACTTGTAAAACTTTATAGACAAACACGAATGGTTACCGGAGCCTTAAAATGGCACAGGTACTATAACAAACGTCTTTTTAATCTAGGTGTTAGTGAAAGCCCCCTATGCCGAGCGTGCATGGGAGAAGAAGAGACAGCCAAATAGAGTGCAAAGAGTTGGTTCTAAACTGGATTAAATACCTTGCCACAGCGAAAACTCTTTCGGAGGTCTTTAACAACATCGGGTGACTGGTGGACTTTCTGCAACAATTGGGCTGGCACGATTAAAGTCGACCAGTATCACACAAAATAGATGCACATAGACGTAGATTTGGGAAATTTAGTCTGTGTAAACCTGAGACCTGATATTACCATTGATAGCTACAGTGATATCATTTTTGGATTTATATTTGTTTTGTTACGACAAAGAACTATAACTTCTAACATGCGTACATAAGTTTTTTTAAACTTTTTTATTTTGTATGTAATTACCACGAAAAGTAGAACATAAACTGTATGTGTCCTGCAAATCATAAAATGCTCCATTCATTGATAATTAATTCATCCAATTAAACATATTTGACAGGTACATTTTATAAAATATTATTCATGTCAATAACATATTTATTGCTTTCACAATACTATTTTCAAATTTCACATTATCTGTGTAAGTCATGTTCTGTCTTAAAGCGTCTTTTTATTTTGACACAATTTTTGTAACCTATATTATAATATTACAATTAAATATTTATACATATAAAAAACTCTACGTATCTCTGTCCTTCTATGTTCTTTTCACGCGAAAACAACATAACCGATTTACATTTTTTTACTTTTAATTCATAGCTATGTTATCCAGCCAGGTTATATATAGGATATATTTTGATAGATAAAGTAACATACGAAATAAGCAGTGACGATAATGGTGAAACAATTATGATAAAAGGCGCTTTTGGGTCGCTTAAATGGCTTACGTTGAGTAAACCATAAGAGATGTATCAAATTAATGGTCTACATAATTGTAGGTCTTAATAAGAGTTACATAAAAGTCCACGATATCATATGTCTATCTTCTAAAGATCAGCCACAATAAGTATTTTTGTCTTTAAAATTACTGGCGTGTGACCGCCTTCGGTGGCAGATAGGAGCGGTAGCTACATGATTCGCGCCCAACGGCATTCTATAGTCCACGCGAGAAGAGCCGCGGCCACAGCTAGTGAAAAGCTCAAAAGATTGTTTATTTGATTGTTTGAAACACACTAATCTCTGCACTACCAGTCAGATTAAAATATTCTGAATTTTATAGCCAATTTATTGAGGAAGGTACATAACTTCGCGCTACGACCCTAAGAAGCGGAGCTGTAACCATTAACGTCAAGCAATCTGGTAAGTACAGGTAGTGAGAACAACAATAGGCAACGTACCAGGCGTTGGCAGCAGCGCGTGGAGAGTTGGTAGAATAAATTTAACAAGGTGAATCCGTGTGACACAGCTTGTCTAGTATTTTCAGTGCCAAAGAGCAGCAAAAGTGCAGAAGAGCCACCTGATGGTAAATGGTTACCGTCGTCTATGGACAGCTGCAACATGCATTACAGCCATGTTGCCGACCCTAGAGACCGTATTTCAATTCAAAATAGTATAGAAGTAAATCATTTTAATAATAAATTAAATCCGAATGGCAGATGATTTATATTGAGACGAACCGGTGCCTACTTATCTGCGGAGAGTAGCAAGTACAAATAATTGAAAATTCACTGCCGAAGGCAGGGAATTCGCCTTATAACGCTAAAACATTGTAATATAGCTAAGATGTTGATATTGAATTTGTTTGTAGTTGGATATTATAATAAAATTGGTGTCAGTAAAATAATTGACAAAACTAAATGTACCTGCTGCTTCGCTCGCGTGGACGACAAAAGAACGGGTAGTGCTTATAAAATCGCAGATCATTAAAAATTTAATATTATCGAGTGAAGATATTGTGGTATTTTTTTTCTTTTAATAAGGACCACGTATCTAAAGAGTAAAACAAAATAAAAAATCACAATTTGCAGTAGTTTTATTTATATAGACGATAATAATTAATAATTTTATTTATATAGACGAACTTATACATAATTTTTCAATACTAAGTTTGAAATAAATCTTTCCTGAAATATATTATTTGTCATACAAACTTTGTTAACCCCTATAATATCTCCTTAGGAGTTGAATTCTAAGCTACGATGAAATATGTGTTTTTTCATTATATTGAAAATTATAGAAATCAACTTTCAAATAAATATTATCCGAAAAATATTATCTTCCATACAAACTTTGCTACAACCTTTCATCTACTTACAGTTAAATTTCGAGAAATCCCTTCTTAAACGATGTCAACAATATAGAGTAAACACCTTCCTCAAATCAATTTCTGTCCTTAGTAATTTGGGCCTGGCGGTGATTTCTATCAAGACATGACTCATTGGTAGCGTGTGAGGACATCGTGTCGATCGACGTTCGTTCCAATTCCTGCAATGAATTTGTGCTTTCGGTAAAGGAAAATAATGATGAAGAAAAATGATGAAACCATACCATGGTGGTAGGGACTTTTCTAATACTCGCCTAGCCAACAACCACCCTCAATATCAAAATCTGTCGCCATACATTTATAGGTGTATTCCGGCAGCTGAACTTGAGAACAGTTCCCCACTAGATGGAACGCGTTACCATCTTGGGCCACATCGTCACGTAAGATCAGGTGAGTTTGTGGCCACCTATAAAGAATTGTGTAACCTACAAAGAATAACACAAAAGTAGGGTATAGGCTATATGTTAAGTAGCGTTTGGGAAGCTACGTAACATATTCTTGTCCAAGATACCGCAGTGTCTCGGGACGAAAGTCTTTAACCAGTGTGTGTTGCCAGTGATTACATATAGTGCTGAGACGTGGTCGCTAACTATGGGCCTCATAAGAAAGCTCAAGGTTACTCAAAGTGCAATGGAGATAGATGGCTATGCTCAGAGTTTCTCTGCGTAATTGAATTAGAAATGAGCAGTTCCGCAGGAAAACCAAAGTCACTTTCGACTAAAGTGATGATGATGATGAGGGTATATAATTGTTTTTCTTTATTTTTGTTTTACAAGTCCTATGGCGCTTAAAGTTTCTAACTTAACATATTATCACACAAAACTACATGCTGATAACATAAGTTGGATACATTGACTTATATAGTCATCAATGGTTGGTTAAGAAAATGTTAATGCTTTCATTCATGAACCCTTTGACTCCCGGACGTCACGAAAATGTACGTAAAATTGGCAAATAGGCCACCCCCTGGAGCCGAGTTATTAAAATGTTCATGACCGTTTGGCAAAAAATAATATAGATTTTTTTTTTTAAATTAAAATCGCGATTTACTAATAACGATTTATTTGGATTTGTTGTTTTTGGATTATACTGCGCTTACCACCAGGCTCAGAGCAGTTATACAACCTTATTGCAATATTAAAAAAATAAATTAAAAAAATAACGCTTATGAAATTCCGGTGCATCATAGCGCAGTGAAAGTTTGTGTCTACATATTAATTAACATAAAAAGCTGATTCATATATGACATATAGGACAACGCTGCATCGCTCGTTGAATCTTACAACGTCAAAGGGAAACTTTACTAATTAACAAATAAAGCAAATTGGACTCGGCGTTCGCGTCGCCTAAACGTGGGAGAGTTCACTTCAGTTAATGCATCCGTGTAATAAAACGTCTAGAATGTACTTTATATATAACATACGATACTAAATTTACTAACTTTTTTTATAGGAATGATTCCTTATGTTATTTTATTGAAATTATGAAAAACGTATTTATTAACATTTTATATACCTATTGACTATACTTTTATTCATTGCTTAAGACATGTTTATTACATAACATTATTAGAATATCAAACATATTTGAGTAAACACAAAAAAAAACACATTTAAAAATCAGTTTACAATATTCATGTACAATTAGTTAGGCGGTCTTTTCGCTTAGAGCGATCTCTTTCAGGCAAATCTTTGTTTTTTTTTCAGCTTGGAATTGGAATTTTATTTCTTTAACGATATTTAAATCTGCTTATGTTTGTTTGCTTATAATTTTGCTTTTAAGTAAATTTCAGGGCATAAATTTAATAACATTTTACAGTCAATTTTGTTTTTAATTTTTTTATATATTAGTAAATATGTAATTATAGTATTATATACAGGAAATAAATAAATACATGAACATCCAGAAACTATAATATGATTTTTATTTCAAAGAGCCCATAATAAAATTAATATATGCTCGTAATTTACTCAAGAACTAGTTTATTATTACCAACACTGAAAACATTGAAGGAAAGCCTTTGTTAAATATATGAGTACGTACATTCAATTTACTTTGGTAAATTATGTCCCCATGAAAAGCTTTTGCGTGTGTACCAGTCGTGTCGTTAATAATATGTTGCTAAACAAATGATAAATTGTTTGTACAGACAGCAATGGCATAAATAATGAACAGTTAATAGAATAATGACAAAGAATACAGTGACATGCAGAATGAAAAACAATGTTTAGTATTGGAATATTTGTATCAAAGATTAATAAATACTATTTTTAAATTCAATATATGTCATAAACAACAGTCATTGTAAAACAATTAATAATATTTAATGTAGTTCTGTTTGTCTTTCTGTCTTTTTGTTTGTCCGAGCCAATCTCCGAAATGGCTAAACCGATTTTAAAATATCTTTGATTGTCATAGATAAATATTTATGAAGCAATATAGGCTATATATCATTACTCTTTTCCAAAGGAGCTAAGCAGTAAAGATAAAATTTCAATTTAAACAATATACTTTTAATCAAAATAAGACTCGTAGTTCTCCTGGGACATCATATTCATGTGAACAAAGTCGCAGTAACCAGATAGTTTATACAACGTTACCCAAGTTGTTTCTCTATCACGGAGCATGGGATGAATCGTATTTATGTTTCAAACCTTAGCGGTAAGGGCGAAGATCTTTATATATACTCTATCGGCATCGAAGACGGGTCCAATATTGGAGCCACCAAGCAATTTATGTTAACTTTTCAATACTACTACTGAAGTAATTAATTTCTTGCTGCTATCACTAATAGTGCCACAAACAAATTTTTTGTGTAAAAAAACGTTTTATCGCCGAAATGACGTTAAAACAAAAAGTTTGTGATTAAGGCGCAGTGCAAACGTAGAAGACATGTTTTTTGGTAATGAATATTTTCTAACTGATAAAAAGGAGAGATAAACCTCGGTTGGTCTGTTCGTTTTCATTATTAAGCTCTTTTAAATAAATTTATAATGAAGTTCTTAAGGGCTTATTGTCACAAAATTTACTTGCCAACACCAATATTTACTTTTATTAAAGAAATTAATTTTCATTTTAATTTAATTTATATTATAACACCAAGACATTATAATTAAAATAAAATATTAAATTATCCAAAAAGTGGAAAAAGAGAACTTTATTCGATAAAAAAAAGTTGAATTCCGAGAGCAGCGAAAGTTTTTCCAGAGGATAATTATGAGTGGAGCGAAGGATACAAGGACCGTGATGTTTTTTTTTTCACAAGTTATTTCCTCTACTTTTTACCATTGAAGGTTTAGTCAAACTGCGGACGGGGCGGGACGGCGATGCGAAGTGAGCAGTTGTAATGTACTACTTGGTATAGAAGAGGTCACACAGGACCGTCGCGTTCGCCGCTCGACTAGCCGTCGCGTTACGTCGCCGTCGCGCCCGTCGTGAATACAACAGGAGCGCGGCGGGACAGGGTGCAAGCGTGTCGCGTATATTTCCGTATGACTTGGCCACCAGCATTATAAAAATGCGACGTTTTAAAGTAGCTATAAAACGTATCTTCATGGGATTCTAGTTCCTTACAGAGTCTATGGTATTCCCTATATTCATGACGTTTTTTATTTACTTCATGCACCCATGTCAATTTACGCCATTTTTTTGATACCGCAAACAAAAGCAGCACACTTTCCACAACTGAATTACTTGACTTTTTGTTTCAAAATGATCGGGAAATCACGCCGAGTGCGGCGGGCCGGCTAGCGCGACGCTGACGGGATCATCACTCCCGCAGTGTGACGTTCACGTCGCGTCGCCGTCCTGCCAGCGTCGCGTCGCCGTCTCGCCCAGTCCGCTGTTTGACCAAACCTTGATTGCGAGAAAATAAATAATAGTATAGTATTTATATTTATGACATTTTATTGTATAATCCGTAATCACACTAAATGCTACCAATATTACATGATATATGGCTAAATAAACTAACTTTATGAATTAAAATAAAAACCACAAAATAACAATTCAAGATCGCGCCTAAAATTCTCTTCCCTTTTATTGGTGTTAAAAAAATCTGTCACTTTAGCAAAAAGAAAATACTCACCATAGGTTGCGTTTTTCGATAAAACGTTACCGGCCGTTGTCAGTTAGTTTCAATTTTACCTTAGGTAATTCATATGTATTTTCTAGTATATTTTTATGAAAAACGAGATAATATTTTGAATCGCATTTTATTAATAAAAAACAATGTCTTGGTATAAATGAGTATATCATTCATTTCATTCGTTTAGCATACTTTTTAATTTGATTAGTATTGCTGCAGTTTAATATGCATTTTATTTTTTTAAGTTTTCCAATAATTAAAAGGTGAAATTAATTAAAACAAAAAAGGTTTTCTATTAAAATAATACTTATTACCGTTAAATAAAATTTCACTATAAAAAATCCGATTTTATATTTTTTCACACTGTTCCACCAAAAATTGAAAAAAAATTCTCAATATAAAAGAGTATAAGAGGAAGTATGAGAAATTTGGTGATTGCATGTTTTCAAAAATGCGTAAAAAATGTATTTTCGTTTTATTTCTTTTTTAAAAATCAGCTATTATTCTGAGAAATACAAAAAGAAATATCATGCCTTTTGCTCGTATTTATTTGGGAAAAAATCGCCATGTAATAATTATTATTTTACTATTGTAAAAGAAACAAAACCAAAAACAGTTTTTTCAGACAAAACAGTTCAGATTGAGAGCTAAAATGTTGTCAGTTTTTTGTTTATATGGTATCGAAATGATCGCCTAAGTGCCGATAGAAAAGGCCGTAAGGGCAGATTCGGCTTCCTTTTCCGGCTATGTCCTTTATAGTGAAATTAGAACAGTTTTCGAATTTCATTGTTATATTCTTGTTTGGTTTTGTAGATTTTCTAATGATACAAAACAACCACGATTGAAAATAAACTAATTAAACTTGACAGGATATATTTTTTTTTTAATTTAAATTTGATAGCTTTTTGGAATAGCTTCATTCAATCAGCCAGTATGTAGCACGTTCAGCACGTTTTTTTAATGTTTGTACATAATCCGTATAATTCGTGCTCTTTCCAAATTCAAAATTTTCTTCTTCTTTTTCCTAACTTGGCAACGAGTCCTCTTTATTTAAAACCATTACTGCCATTATCGAGTGAATGTAGAGTGTTCCGTCTTATGATGATTTCCTAAAAAGATGGTGGCTCCCTTATTAGAACTTTCTAGGGAGTTTTTGTGGCATTACAGAATTCATGGTCCATGTTATTATTTCCAATCCAGTTCACTGCACAATAATCAAGCTTTATTATACAAAATACCACCTGTATTACACATTATATGGTCAAATAACACAAATTTATAATAAATAATATATTTAAAAATAAAAAACGAACACTACTTACATGACAGTGGGAGATCCCGCCAAATTCTTTTCAATTTTTTAATCAATTATTGACTAAAAGAGAGATTTATTCATTGAATCAAATTTTTTATTTAGAGTGGTAATGTAAAAATATTTTTTCTTGTAATTTTTGTGAATTACGTAATACTAAAACAACCTAAAAGCGGTAACTTGGCTCATAATACTGCTTGCTTGAAACATAATTTTTATAGGGCTGACTATATCTCATGCATAGCGGAACTCTCTTTAATTGATTGGGATGAACTTAGTAACGTTAACTGTAATGAGTCTGTGCACAATTTTTATAACATTTTGTGGTCAGTTATTGATAAATGCACTCCTAAAAAAAGACAAAAGAAAAATAATTATCCTACATGGTTTTCTTTGTCATTGATAAAACTTATTAAAGAAAAACACAAATATCGATTAAAATTCAATAAATATAATAATCCTCGTGATTATGATACATTTGACACCTTACGTATTAGATCAAAGAAAATTATGAAAATTTGTTTCCAATCGTATATAGCTAAGATAGAACAGGAACTCAAAACAAATATTAAATCTTTTTGGCGATATATTAAATCTAAAAAAACATATAACGGTATTCCCGCTCAGGTCTTATATGATGGTCGAGTTGCTGAAGGTGACGAGGTTGCAGACTTATTTGCCCTATATTTCTCCTCAGTTTACACTGTTAACCAAGCTTCAAACGCATCTGTCCAGTCTTATACCTCATGTAATTATTGTCTCCCTGAAATACATATTACTGAAAAAGACATCAAAATCAGCTTAGAGTGCTTGGATGTGAGGTAAGGGGCTGGTCCTGATGGTATTCCACCAATATTTATACGGCTCTGTTCAAAAGCGCTTGTTAAACCTCTGCATTTGATCTTTAATCAATCGCTTAAAGAAGGAATATTTCCCGATTTATGGAAAATCTCATATGTAGTCCCCATATACAAGTCAGGTAATAAGAATGACGTATCAAATTATAGACCAATATGTATTATTTCACAATTTGCAAAAATATTTGAGGGTATTATATATAAGGTAGTATATTCTCAAGTAAACCCCTTGATAAGCTTACGCCAGCATGGTTTCATGTCTAATCGTTCTACAACATCAAATTTACTCATATATACTAATTTTATAACTAATACGTTGGAAGCCCGTGGCCAAGTTGATGCTATTTATACAGATTTCGCCAAAGCGTTTGATCGCGTTGATCACTCTATACTCATATTCAAACTTAATCACGCTGGCATTCGTGGAAATCTGTTAAGGTGGTTTGAGAGCTATTTATATAATCGTTCTCAGCTAGTCGCATTGGCAGGTTACGAGTCTCCACCTTTCATACCTTCATCTGGTGTCCCCCAAGGATCTAAGCTCGGACCATTATTGTTTTTAATTTTCATAAACGACCTCCTAGATTCTCTGAATTGCGATTGCCTAGCCTATGCAGAAGATATAAAAATATATACTCGGGTCACAAACCTAAGCGACTGCATTAAGTTACAGAATGACCTTAATACGCTCGAATTATGGTGTATCAATAACAAAATGACTCTTAATTTGAAGAAATGTCAATACATAACTTTTACAAATAAATTAAAATACATTAATTTTAGCTATCACCTTGGCGGTATATGCCTAGAGAGAGTATCCGTTGTTCGGGATTTAGGGATTTAGGTGTAATTTTTGATTCTGTTTTCTCTTTCCGGCCACATATACTTAATATTGTACCTAGAGCCAAAAAGATGCTTGGATTTATTATGCGTACATCACGACCATTCCGCAATAACGAGAGTCTTATCTTGCTCTATAACACCTTAGTCAGAAGTATTCTTGAATATTGTTCTGTCATATGGTCACCTCACTATTCCACCTACGTAGAACTTATAGAATCTATACAAGCTCGTTTTGTGAGATACCTGAGCATAAGGAGTAGTGTTCGTAAATCTATACCTTATTATGACATGAGACTGAAACATTTTAATATGATAAGCCTAAAAGAGAGGCGAAATATGGCTGACTTAATCATGCTTCACAAGATTGTAAATGGTTCTATAGATGCGTCCCTTATAAATTACTTTAATTTTCGAGTTCACTCCCGTGCGGTGCGCAACCCACACATATTTGCCACTCCGAGTGCAACACTTAATACGGCATTTAATAGCCCTCTTGTGCGTATGGCAAGGTTGTATAACGAGATATCCGAAACAACTAATAACTCCATAGATATATTTGGTCAATCTTTTGGTTCATACAAGCACTCCTTATTTAAAAATAAAATATAACCTAATTTCAATTTTAATATGTAATGATAAATGTAGTTAAAATTGTGTATAATAATGTTAAAGTGTGTGTGTAAATAGTGTTAAATATTTAATTTTAAGCAATTAGTTATCCTTCTATTAATATGTATTTAAATGTCATGCAGGCCTATTACCTGAGTAATTACATAGTATTTTAATTTGTGCATGATAATATATAATTTTTACTATTTTGTAATTATTCTGTTGGCGTGCTAAATATATATAAATAAATAAATAAATAAATATGTAACAAATTTTTCACACTACAAACATTGCTATAAGAAAATATACATAAATATTTACATTTTATTATACCTAGTCTTTACTTTTTATTGACTCCATATTTACGTAATGGATCGCGATACCAGATATTTAAAAAATATCTACATTCATTACCCCACTTGGAGTAATAAATGTTTATAAAATACAATAGTACGTATTTATTCAGCCTTTCTGGAACAGAGCGGGTGCATTTGACGCTAGATTTATGATTTTAATAAAACTCTTGAGTCGGGGTAATAACGCTTACCGTTTATTATTAATATCACATTTTGTTCGTAACGCTTTGTAGCGTTGTAGGTAATAATTATATGGCAAACAATCATCTAACAGATTCGAATATTTGTTTTGCTTACTTTAATAATACTGTGAGCCATTTTAAAGTTTTTGACATTTGTTTAAAAATATTACTTTCGTATTCTCAACGTATGTCTTATTTTCATATAGCGGTAATTGGACGATTACATTATTATGTAAATGAAACGCAAATAAAATAAAATATAAATAGGTTTCCCTTTTTAAATACTTAGTGATTTTTATTCATAGCATTCTAACAAACTCTGGACTGCGAAATTGATAGGGTTGTGCAAATAAAAAATATTCCGTCGACATTTGGGTCGTATTTATTCAGAGAGGAGGTCACGGCGACGACAGTGAAACATTTAGACTGTAACGTGTGGTGTTTATTTACAGCGTTGGTCGAGTGTGGAGTTAATGTTCTAGAAAAGCCTAATGTTTGTTATTCTTTTAATCCACGCATAATAAACGTTGTAATAGTATTCCATAATATATTCATTAACATTGTGTAAAATAATACGAAAGTTTATTTATTTAGAAATTCTGTTTTATATTCAAGGTATTTTTTACAACTTCAATGTGTATAATATATCTCATACACATAGGTATTAAGCAAATACAAAAAGTGTCCTGTTTAACCACATATTTGATTTCTATACCAAATATCAAAAGAATCCGTCTAGCCGTTTATGCTTGATTGATGGACAAACAATTAAACGACTTCTAGCTAACTACTACTACTAACTAGCTAATTACCAGCCCGCTTCCCTGGGCCATGAAAAATTAGCCATACCTTTTATGCCAAATTTCACTAGACTCCGTCCAGTCGAATGAAGAACAAAACATACATTAGATATTAGATTTACCATAATCTCGGAATAAACTCTTTGACATATATGGATTGTACTCGAATACGTGAAGAGTATTCATTCGTATGTAAGCCATTGCAAGCTGGCTGCGTCCCGTCCTATCGACTGGTGCCCAAGTCGTAATCAATACAACCGAGTGGGGTCGATATAAAGTATTCTACTGTTTGGATGTATGTACATCACTTGTATATCACTCGTGGAATTGAATATTAATTTCATTTAACTTAATTGTCTGCTAGATTTAAAAGTTCGAATTTATCTTGTCTGTGAGTCTGGTGGTAAATTAAGAAAATCGAGCTGATATAATATAAAAAGTTACGGGACTTTATTGCTGAGTACACACATATCTAAAAATATTGCACTTTGTACAGTAGTGAAGATGGTTGTTATTATTAATTTATTAAGTTATATTATTTTTTTTGAATATCTATGCTTTCAAAGGCTTTAATAGGTTTCGACATGAATTAAAATATTCTTCTTATCTTTGTAACTTAATTTTACGATATAAATAACATGGGGTTTTAGGAATAGAATAATTTATTTATTTATTCTGGTTAAAGTAATCGTTTAAAAAAACTTTGATTTTAACTTATAATGTAGTAGGTAGCTATTTCTTATAATTTCACAGATTATTATTAAAATTTAAATTTTTCATCTAGATGAAAAATGTTTGTTCATGTATTTCCAAAATTTTCAAAACAAGGACCACTCTAGTGAACATCAGGGTATTACATACTTAGTGTTTACAAAATATTAATATACGATTTCATTATAAATGATCTCATTATAATATTCATGTAAGCAGTTTTTAAGCCGTGCGAAAAGTCCAAAGGTTTACACTTAGTAATTATTTCGAAGAGAGTTACGCACTTTAATAAAACATTAAAATTCGAAGGGCAAGTCTTTTGATTTAATTTCTATCCCTTTTCTATATACTAAGGTTGATGAGAGTATCTAAATAAATTAGACATTAATTCGATAAAGCTGTGATACATTTAATTTATAATAATAATAATGTAAGTATATCAAATATTTTTTAAACTACAAATAAATATATTTTTAATTACTCAGTTTAGAAAATAATTACGTAGTAACAATATTAATAAACTTGAATAGAGCACTGAATACAACTACGGTTTATTTACTGAGAAAAAAAAACTGATTAGATTTTAACTTATGAGCCGGCTTTCTCTTATATAAAGGAACCCTAATATATATTAATAGTCCTCATACCTGAGAATGATATAATAGGTATAGAGGTATTGCGGCAGACCGTCGTGACAGTGACTACTGTCGGCTAACCGTGACTGCTGTTCTCGAAACCTTTCTGCCATGCCGGTCTTCGTTGTTTTTAAACGGCACCGTCTTTGCCAACAAGTGTCGTTTAGGTAATAAATGAACTAGGTAATAAATGACACCTCATCTAAATATCTACGAGTATATGTCTCAGCAACATACATCCACTATGTAATTTATTTGTAAAAAAATAAGTACAAAGGATAAAAAGCTTTACACAAATATTTTGCCTAGTCTTACAGATGCACCGGAGGCCGTAGTTTTATGTTTGACACTTGTTTGCAGCAGTAACACAAACTTACTTGTTTTGTGCTATAGAGTTGAAACAGTGCATTTATTTTCCTTGCAATATTCCATAACGTTTTTCAGTAAACATGTTTTCAGTAAAATTCATTTTTCTATATTACTTTTGCTTTCAATGTTAGATCTTATTATTTTTATAACTTCGAAGAAGTTCCCCAAGTACATTAATAAAAAAAAAGATATTGAATGCAGTGAGCCCTTGTTGATATTTCATTATCAACGTAATGTTTATCCCCGGGCTAGAATTATATTGGATACTTTTGCGAGGTTATTGTAAAAACGGACGAGGTCGAAATTAGACCCTCTTATACTCGGCCTTATTTTGTGTAATCAAATTTTTATATATTCTAAGTCGTATAGTCACAAAATAAGCCTGTAATATTTTTGCCTGTTTGACTTAATCGATGGCAGATTTTATTAAATTTAATAGAGATTTATATCATAGATCAAAATCAGTAAAACTAATCTATTTAAGATTATCACACTATTGTGTGATTGTAGTTAATTTTGATAACATCAACAAACGTATCCAGATAATAAAGAAGAGTTTGTAGTGATATTAGGCCATAGGAGATGTCTTATGCCATCTGAAGCACCAAGCCATCTTTATCTACATGAGGACTAACCTATTGTATAATAAAGAAGACAATAGCAAAAAACCAAGCAGCAGGGTTGTACATTACTCGGCCCCGGGCGGATCGCGTCTTCGTGGTCATTATATCATTTAGTTAATAGATAATACCCGTTATAGCAGTGGTCGTCACACTACGGCCCGAGGGCTGTATTAGCCCGAAGCCAAATTTTGTGAGTCCAGTGGGCTTGAGTGTAATACTGGATTTAATATATTATACCAGTGTATTAAAATAATCATCACATATTCCTTAAAAAAAATACGATCCGAATATAGACTAATGATTGGTCTCCGCTGCACTTCAACTAGTACCTACAAGCGCTACCTACAAACAATAATAGCTCTTATAAAATGAAAACTTAATATCGTAGTGTGTAGTAACTATTTGAAATGAAGCTTGTCAACGTGTCAGTATTTTCGGTAAGACACTGACTCGAGTACGCCGATTCGGCGTAGTTTGGATTGCAACTTTTTTATAATACACCGACGGTATCAAGTTGAAGCGGCGCGGAAAACAAGTCATTAATCTATGTATCCCTATGAAGCCTGATGTCTATGCACAAGATGTTAATTGAAATTGTCAATTTTCGCCTTTAGTCAACAAAGTTTCACGATCACTGCGTTATAGTTACCAACTTCACAAGCTGGTATGACGCATTTATCTATGCACATTGATACAAAGGTGATCAGCATATTACTTCTTGGATTGTAGGTACTACTTTTACATATGAAGCGGTGAAGTGAAAATTAACTGACAATAACGTACGTAAAAATGAATATGATTTTTTTCTAATTTCGCCCAAAGGACAGTATTAAAATGCTTCAATTTTGTAATTAAAAAAAATGTGTTCAGCAGTTCACACGTATCAGAAGTGAATCCTTCAGAAAAAAGTAAAAAATAAGTTCTTTAATCTCTTTAATTATCATAAAAATCATCGGGATTCGAACTATCGACCACTCGTGCGTACTGCGTATGAAGTCTGGTTGTCTCACATCACTAGGCCAATCCGACGACGAGCACAATCCTGAAAATCAGGACTTGCATTAACCGTGCATAATATAAATGTATTCTATCTCATACTCTCGTAGGCTATATCCTATAGATGTCTGTCTCTTTTTACTGTCGCATCACAACGGTGCTAAAGAAGTTTTCACTTAAAAATATGAGTGTTCATTTGCAGATATATGTCTAAGGGGAGCTGGAATATTATAATAAAGAATATCAAATTTTATAAAAAAAATAGCACACGCTTAGACGTGTGACGTTCAGCGATCATCCGGTATATATAATTAAGCGTGGTTAGGTATGGATCTGCACTCGACTGGGACGCTACCACCAAACTCATAGTGATGAACCCGTCACAATTACTCTCTTTTAGTTTGTCGCGTTTATACTACAATCGTGGCAAAAAAGCGTACAGCCCGCCTGATAGCCTATAGACGCTTGTAACACCATAGGTATGACTAGCGCGTTCCCGACTTTGAACTCTCCTACCCCAAAGATCTCTGGAAACCCAACTCACTGCAGGAATACAACACAAAGTTATTTGCCTGCGATCATCTACTGGATGAAGGTATTCCACCAGTCGGACTACCCTAAGTAGAGATAAATTTCTCTGTGCCCTACCTCTCTTTGGACCGCCCTACCCGAAGGAGCTCTGGACATCCTACTGACCGCAGGAACACAACACAAGGTTATTTGGCTGCGGTCTATATCCAGCTGTCCTGAGGCCTGCAAGCAGGCATGACGTGACGACGGTCGATGGATTTCCGATCTCTCGGTGGCCGCTGTTGTTTTTGGATTGTATTGTGTTTACAATACGTAATAGTGACGTCACTTTGCCGCACGTGCTCTATAAAAAAGATATTTCTTGGTCATTTATGCGTTTACATTTTTGACGGTATAATCTTTTCTAATTCTATCTTATTACATTGCATTAAAAAGCAACAGCATCATTTTTTAATTTATTTATATCGTTTGTAGGTTTAGCGTTATAGCCCCAATCTTATCTGATCTAAGATGGTAGCACGGTAAGCCTGGCTGAAGACTGGCTGGAAGTGCAGCTGCTGGAACACACCTTATAGGCGTTTGGCGACAGATTCTCAACTTGAGGGTGACCATGACGATGACGATGCCATCAAAGATGACTAGTATGAGGTCGGAGTTTCAAGTTCGTTTGTTTGAACTCACCGAAATATACTTGGGTTTCAATCTAAAACTAGTAGCTAGCTAGGGGATGAAAATGCCCAAACATCACGACGTGGTTTTATCAGGGTGGTTTCTTTTACAGAAAGCTGAGGATTATAGGAATCGAAAACACATCCTTCGACGCGGCGCGGAAAGAAGTATAAATCAAATCTTTAATAACAATAAAATTTATATTTAGTACTTGATTAATTACGAGAAACAAAATTAACATTATAAAAAACCGTTCAGAGTAAATCATTTTTTGTTGTATTACTAAATATCACGTTTATTATAAAATCTGTTAATCAAGCAATGCCTCTCTGAGGATGGTGCTGTAAATAAATGAGGCACATTTTCTTTCTGTCATAGCAAACCTATTTTGTTTTCTACAAATTGAATAACCTTTTTATGTTTCATTTGTTTTTTAGTTGATTAATTTCGCAGTAAGTAATTTCAAAATACTTTAATAAATGCTTTATCTTCTATATTAATATTAAAGCTCAAAATATGGTTTTTAATTTTCGTGTAAGTAGTTATCATATGTATGAACCAAGATTAACACGGGTGAATCCGCGGGGTACATCTATTAAATATTATATGATTAAAAAAAATATTTCATAATAGCTACATACTCGTCAAACAAATTAATTTATACAAGTAAATAGTTTGATTTTAAGCTATGCTTGCATTAAATTTTAGTCCGTTGAGAGTTCAGTACAGCTCAAAGAGTAAAGTACTTATAACGATTAAGAACAAAGTTTGCTTTAATTGCGTGCATACGAAATACTAGTACTAATTATTAGTAGTATATAGTCTTCTATTCCTTGGATATATATTGTAATTAAAATAAACTAATACGTCCTAATTTATGGATAATAATAGGTTTTGTTTTAATCCTTTGTTTCACCACAGAAAATATCACAGAATAATATAATAGATTAATATTGAACGCTTAATTAACTATTTCACTGACGAATATATGGATTATTAATGTATATATATATATATATGTTGTGTATTCGAATTTTGTTTATACTATTTAATATGTACACACATGCCCGCATAACGTAGAAATGCCAACGTAAGTTAGACAAAAATCGTTTGACACTAATTGACAGTTACGATTAGGTACTTGTCAGTCTATTGACATTTGTATGAGTAATTCTATATACATTTAAAAAGTACATATGTTTAGTACAGGAACATAAATGTAACATTATCAAGTGACCAATTATAATATCAGAAATGAGCTCTAACGATTAGGATTAAATTGTTTATTTAAGTAGAAGTTTTACTATCTAAGTTCACCTAGATAATTATATTAAGTTATTTTTTTCAATACATCGAGCAAATCACAATCTTGCATATATTATAATAATCAGTATTAGATATTATTACAGCCGATTATATGATTGCCGCTTATAAACTGGTCCGCTTTTGTTGTTAAAATGTGTTATCATATCTAAATGAGCATTCAAAATTTCTTCTCTGTGCTGCTGACCGTTGAGGATCCCCTCGTCGAAAGCCAACTTTGGGTAAAGCAGCCAATTTATGAAGCAATTTAAAGCGAGCAATCAAAATTAAATGTGTGTACAAAATTTTTGTGTCCAAACTGTTGACCGTTAAGGAGTTTTTTCTGGAGCAAATCCTGGGTGTGGACTCAGGCCACGCTTAAATAACAACCCATTGTCATCGGAACTGAATCATCGTTTAAAAATTCAACTCCGTAAAGAAGTGGGTCAAAAATAATTATTATTTACAGACAGACACCGGGACAGGTAAAACTAAATAAAACTTTGAAAGAAATATCATATGTCCTATTTACACGGCACAATAGACTTATATGCCAAATTTCAGTAGAGCCGTTTGAGCATGATTGATGGACCAACATTTAAATTAACGTATTTTTGCATTTATAATGTACTAGATTTTTCCGTAATTGTGTTCCTATTGAAATACAATGAATGGAAACAACTAGCGCGCCATCTATTTATTTAATTCTTTATTCCACATAAGGGTGCAATTGGAGGACTTAATGCTAAAACGCATTCTCTACCAGACTTCCAGGGGTGCAAGAGAAAGGTATATATCCAAGAGTGCGAAATGCTTAGTAAACAAAATCTAGCAGATATTCAATTGCTCCAAGTAGAACCTACGTAGCGAATTCTTGAAGGAATCCCGGGTATTGGCTAATTGGATGGTTATAGAAAGTAAATTCCACAGTCGTGCTGCTGTTACGGCGAAAGATCGGTCGTGAAAATTAGTTTGATGACTTGGTATACTGAGAATAAAAGAATCTTAGGCATATTGTGCGTATCTGCGAGAGGTTGAATTAGTGTTTTTAAATATTTAAGAGATTTGGGATTATAAAGTATGGAGAAAATAAGACAAAGTATTCTTACAATCCTACGTTGACGAATAGGTAGCCATTTCAACATGTCTTGGTATTCAGATAAGGGAAGATGAAACGGATACAGTTAATGAACAAACGATCTAGTTTATTTAAGAGATCTTCTTAGAGGTCCAAGTAAGCAATGTCTGCATAATCCAGAATAGGGAGAAGAAGGTTATTTTCTAGGGAAATGTTTGTATCCATTGGAGGAAAGTTTTTCAAATGCATGAGAGAATGAAGAGAAGCATGAAATTTCTTACTAATTTCCTTGACTTGGTCTGCCCAGCATAATTTAGTACAAAAAACTTCACGGGCGTAGCCAGAACGACTCATCAACGTTTGATCGCAATCGGTTTAGAAATGTAGTATAGGGTTTAAACAAACAAAGAAACAGTCATTTTTATACATATAATATAAATATTAGACCAATATTAACATCGCTCATTTACGGAAACAGTCGAAAAGATGAAGTTCACGTACGAATGAAAAAAAAACATTGTTACCGGGATAAATGTAGGAATCAAAGGGCTATTAACATCGTTTTGCGGATGAGCGCCGACAGTAATTGCCGTGTCGGAGTGCGGACACAAAATTTATGGCATTCACTGCGTATAATTGAGTCGATTCCCCACTTACTGTGGTGGTCTTCCTGACACCTGCCAAATACACACATAGTACTTTCTCAAATGAAGGTCTTAATGATATTGAGGTATATACGGCTGTGAAATCAAAATAACGTTGTGTAGGTATATGCTCCTATATAAATTATGTATAGTTTGTTACAATAAGCGTCTTATCTATACCAATATAATAGAGCGGAAGAGTTTTTTTTTTCATAGTAGCACGGCAAATTGAAGGTCGCCGCTGTTATGCCAGCCTACACAAGTAACTGAATATGCACAGGCGACCAAAACGCGACACGCAAAAGTGAGTCACTATGACGAACTTTTCACCACGTGCATGGTGGTCGCGACCCAGTCGGGCAAAACAACTCTACCACCCCGTTATTGCCATATCCTCGTTCGTTATTCAGCAGGGTGCACCATGTGCAGATGAGGTTGGTACATCTAAAATAAAGTCTGCGATACCATATACCTATCTCTTATACACAAGCCACAATAATACATTTTAAGACAAAAATTTATAGAAAATTGAAAAGTGACTATGAGCATTATTATTAGTCATAGCATATTAATTCTTACGAACGAATGTTACTTCATCATTAAGACAATTTTATGAAGATAAACTTTGCCCTTTATAGGATATATTTGGACGCCTAGTTTGGGAGATAATAGAAAATTAAAATAATTCAACACGGCTCGATTCTATGACTATAGCAGCGGTGCCGTTGGCGCGAACGAGCCGTGTGTCACATAACCCTGGCCGCCCGTATATAAATATGTTCTATATTGAAGTATTATATATAATCAATCAGCAATTTCTTTTAAATTATACGTGGGTGAATATATGAGATTGATAAACCGTTTGACTGATCACCTTGAAAGTTGCTAAATCGTAGTGTTTTTCATGGAGAAGATGTTTATGTTTTATTGCTATCCCTAAACGCGATAGGTAGCGTAGTGGTAGGGTTATTGTCTACTGGAGAGGGCAGAACAACGTCTGCGGAGCCAGCTAGTACAGTATAAAAGTTAGGGTTGTTATTTCCCCAAGCCCGGTAAAGCTGTAAAAGCCGTAAAGGCTCCAGGGCCTCTAAGGCTAACAGTATAGTTAGTTCGAAAAAAAAAAGGGTTGTTATTTACTTACTTCTAATTATTGATATTTAAAAAATCTGCGCTCAGGTATTTTATACTTATTCATGTGTTCGTATTTTTTTTATTATAATTAATTACATATTATTACGTTATATGTATTGTATTTTTATACATTACTAACTGTCCCACACGTCTAACCGTCTAACGCGCCCGTGTAATCTTGTAACCTTTTTCAATAATATAGTCTATAAAATGTAAAAAGAACTTCTCAATTATTATGACTGGTAATCCAGAGAAAATCGCGTTATAGATATCAGTTAACAGTAGCGCATTATAGTATAGATTTATAAATATTTTACAACTTGACAGTCTAATTATCACCTATAAATCCTTGCACGTTTTACATACAAGTGGAAGTATATCGCTTAATATGGCGAATTGTAATTTTGAAAGCTTAAAAAGGATAACACCGCTGTTTGGCTCACAATTGGGAAAGCCGTATCACGTAGTCGGTAAAGTAACTGGAGGCACGAATTTGCAGTACTCCCGGGGAAATGTTTCTACTGTAGCACACTGATGTACTTGCGCTGAGCTGTAAGCGGATTATGAGAGGTTTCGAAGTAGGCTGCTTTGAAACTCGCAAGAAAAGCAATATCCATTATCTTGGCAGGGCTTTGTATGCCGACCGTTGTGCATTGTTGGACGTTTGCATCGTGCTATTTATATTGTTTGACTAGGGAGAAACAGACTTTGGTTTACCTAAAGACCTAGACTAAGAATCTATAGATTAAGTGCTCGTTATTAAACAATGACCGAATATATAATTTAATAAAATTTGACGACAGGTACGGCACATTGAAACTTCTTTGGAGATTTATCTCTATTTGGATTGGTGAAATACCTCTCTTTAACATACCTACGACTGCGTTTAACGATCGCAGCCAAATAACCTTGTTTGTATTTCTGCGATAAGTAAGGTTTCCAGAGCTCCTTGGGGTAGAGGGTTTCAAGTAACTACGGTAGCCGCTTACCATCAGGCGAGCCGTACGTATGTTTGTCAAAATGTACTGAGTTCACTTCAAAATCTTGAATTCAGTTCAGTAGTTTTTGCATGATTTGCGTACAAACTAACAGAGAGACAAAAATTTCAAAAATAGTCGAATTGTTTTCTTTACGTACTTTTAAACGTATTATTTTATTTTCAAACATGTTTAATGTACAGATTTTGATTCTTTACTCTTGTATTATAAGTATCGATTCATGTTAAAAGAAAGATGAGTTCTATATCTTATGAGATTATAGTTTTATAAATTGTTTACAAGCTATAAAAATTAAGTACCTAGTTGATAGTTTAAAGATGCGAATTATATTATTTGAATTTATATTAATAGGGTATACAATAATTAACATAACATGCAAATTAACGTACATTTTTAATTATATAAAAATATTATTCATTCATCGTAAGAAGACTTGCACGACACATGTCAAATGTTTATTTTAGAGATGTAGCATAATTTAAATTGTAACCTCATTTAACGATTATTGATTCTTTTTTAAAACTAAATACAATTGAAAATACGATTATGCTTTAAATCAATAGAGGAACGTGTAAGTTGTGTAAATTAAATAATAAAAATAAACTATAACAATAATTGAGATCGCAATCTGGTACACTTGAATTATTGAATGCCTGACTCCAAAGAACAAGTTTAATTATTCCAGTCAATATTCTTCGTTGCTTGTTGCTGCAGCAAAAATGAAGGATTACATAAATATATATGTTTATTCGAAATTAAATAAGAAATTAATAAATTAAATGTACAAAGGCAATCGATCGATTGGATGAATTTTGGAGTCATACAATTAACTATTCGAGAACTTTGACTTATTATTATGGTCTACTCTATTTTTAAGTCATATAGAAAGTAACGATCACATAGTAACAAAAAAAAAAATACG
This sequence comes from Saturnia pavonia, assembly GCA_947532125.1. Taxonomy (NCBI): domain Eukaryota; kingdom Metazoa; phylum Arthropoda; class Insecta; order Lepidoptera; family Saturniidae; genus Saturnia; species Saturnia pavonia. The sequence continues at coordinate 10,415,449 of OX383903.1, forward strand.
AAAATTCACAAAAATCATTGTACAGAGGAAGTTACATAGGATTTTATCGTGGAAAATGTTTTTATAACGTTTATCAGTGTCAATTTTTTTTAATGATAATTGAATGTCGAAATGCATGTTTTTAGGTTATGTCATAATTTGCTCGACGAAACAATTAACGTTCTGTGGATGTGTCATGCAAGTCTTCTCACGATGAATAAGGGTTAATGATAAATAATTTGACAATTTGAAAGTAAATTACTTTAATATAACGTTTTCTATACAATGTAATTGTTCGAAAATTCTATATCTATTATATACGGAACATTCAAATGTTCGACAGAAAATCACATATAATGTCTATAACTAATAAAAAAAGTTGTGTGTGCGATTCATATACGATACAAGTGAAACTTCATTTTAAAAGAAATTTTCTATTTTATTTAAACAGTGTGCAATATACATACATACCGACATTTACTCTCTCGCTCTGGCTCACACAAAGAGGAGAGACCGATAATGTGCGTTAAACGTTTAACATTTAACGTTTAACTTTTAACGCTTGGAAGTCGCATAAGAAGTTTCACTTCAAAAATATGTAATTTAATAATGATTGAAGTAATTGCATATTTTTATATACTCTTCAATTGTGTAACTATAATATCACATTCTGCCTATATCGACAGTTCGTTATAAAACAAGTTTTGTTAAAGTAAAAAAAATGCGGATTGTTCCATTATAACTATGGGTATATGTGTCCATGACGATAGTGCTCATTTCATCTCGACGGACGTGATACAAGGATCTACGCGAGTGGTGCGAGGCACATCATTGCCGAAAATACGCGTTTATTTTGCCAGCATTGTTACGATATTTCTTGACCGAATGCTCTGATAACTTTCCGTATAGCTTTCTTCGCTTATTTTGCGGCGAATTGGTGATAAGTTGTTACACAAGGTCGATTTCATTCTGTAAAACTTGTTACGGAAATACAGGATTTGTTTGTCCATTTATGTGTATTCCAATTGCCGTATCTATTTAACCGGGATAAATAATTTGGTTTTCAATTAAATGTCCCTTCATCATAAGATATATGTCAATTGTTGACATTATTTAATTGATTTAGTATTCGATGGAAATAATAACTCAGAATTTGTTACTTTTTTTTCCATTATATGATATAGTTCATGAATTTAAATTTTTTGGAAAATGTACGTAGTCGGTGTTATCGTATAGCTAACAGTCAGGCACTATTGTTGTTGTCGATCCAAGTCTAGCCGATTTAGATAAATATAATGCCAAAGAAGGTTTTTCTTTGAGGACGGCAAATAAATATAGATGTCACATTTACTTTTTACTGTTGCTCCTTTATGATAAAAGTTTTATACTTATTGTATCTTGATAAGCAAATATACAAAGTTAATATATTATGACTTTTTTAGGGTTACGAAGTTAACAAAGAACCGTTATAGTTTCGCTATGTCAGTCTTTCTGTCTGTCCGCGGCTCAGCTCAGACATTGTACTTGAAAGCTGTAATTTAGTATAGGTATACATATTAATCACGATGACAAAATGGTAAAATATATATTTTGAAAAAAAAAAATTGTGTAGGGTACATTTCCCTACACGTAAAGTGGGAATGATTTTTTTTCTCGTCTATGCCATTCCGTGGCATTTCGTTGGATAGGTCGTTCAGAAATATTGCAGGTGTGTAAAAACCATTTTTCCATTTATGGATCCGTTTGCGAAATATTAAGCTTTAAAATACTAAATTTTTGTTAGAGTCAAGTGAATTTAAAGTGAATTCAAAAAACTCATGGTAGTAGTATATATAATAAAGTTAAAAGGAAATCCATCAGAGGTAAGTTACAATTTACAAGTTAGTGAGTAATAGTCAATCAACTTATAAAATGAACTTAGAGAAGTAATTTCGTACAAATTCGATTGAAAATTACTTAAAGCCTCCTCTCTAAGTTTGCATATTGTGACGGGCAAATACGGAACCCCACACTGCGCGTGGCACGAAACGCACTTTGCAAATTTTTATTTTTAAGTTGAAGCGTCACGACAACAACCTCACTTGATGTAAAGTGACGATTTAGCCTCAAGTGAAACTTTGAAGCAATAATGGTTCAATGGTAGCTTGTACGGATATTGCGACGATTGACGTAAGTGCGAATCCCTGCAATGAGCCTGAGCTTTCGGTGAAGGAAAACTTGGTGGTAGGCCTTTTTCTAATATCATCAAGTTAACATTTTGTCACCAAACAACTAAAGGTGTGTTCCGGCAGCTGCATTTGAGAGCCAGTCCTCCCACTAGGTTTATCGTGTTACCATCTTGCGCCACAGCGTCACTTAACATCAGATGAGATTATGGCCTAACGTTAAACCTATGGTGAATTTAAAAAGAAGAAGCTGCTAGAATTCAACCTATATACGGCGACATATTTTGTTCTAGTACCTACTTGTAACATGGTAACTAGCCAGAAGGGCATTGTAAATTTTCTTACACATCTTTCCTTCCATCCATTCCTTAAGAATAAACATCAGTATTGTACTCTACGACTTACAATATACATGAAATATATTTAGAATGAAAATTTGATAGTGACCTCTCAGAATGTGTGCTAGAGATCGATTAGATTCGATAGACAAGCGGACGAGGTTTAACTTTGCTTCCGATCCTTTGTATTAATGTAACAGCTAAGTTGTTTTAAATATGGCGTCATGTTGGTACTATAGATTTATGGACACTATAGATTATAATAAGGAGGCACATATATATTTTTTTAATACAAAGTGATACCGTCCTAAATGTAAAAAAATTTAAGTTATGATGTCTGTGTAGAGGAAGTACTCTCCAACACACAGGGATTGACGTAGTTTTTTGAAGTTTTGTTTTGAACGCATGCAACAGGCGCAATATGACGCTATTGGGGGTACGTCATTTTTTCTAGTTGTAGCTTAGGATAAACTAATCGATCATATCGGGATTATTTTGCATCCATCCCTTGGCGGCAGCGCTGCTTTGATGGGAAAGATCCTTCAGCGATTGCTGAAGCAATTGCAGGCGAGATTGGAATCGCAATGGAATATTATATTCCTTCTTCCGATATCGTCTGTAATCGCAGAGGACACTCTTGGTACAATCGCGATTGCGCTGATGCTGTAAGTCAGAAGCAAGTTGCGTATCGTGATTGGGCCAGGGGTCGCGCACACAAGGATCCCAATATAAAGTCCCTAAAATCAGCGTACAACTCTGCCACCAAGGCCTGTAAGAGGGCCTACATTAGAGCGGATGCCGAGCGCATTGCACGGATAGGTCATGATCTCATAGGTCAACCGGCTAATAGTCGAGTTTACTGGAGTCTGGCCAAAGCCGTGCAAGCTAATTTCTGTCGTCCAGCATTGCCCCCGCTGAGGTACTCTGATGGATCACTGGCTCACGAGCCGCAAGAGAAAGCAACTTTACTTGCCAATCTCTTTGCAGCTAATTCCCGGCTCGATGATCGCAACGCACAACCGCCTATAATTCCCAGTTGCGGTGTCACAATGTCTGAGTTACGATTTAGGCAATGTGACGTGCTTAGAGAATTGCGATCGCTCGATGTTCGGAAGTCCAGTGGTCCGGACGGTATCCCAGCGGTTGTACTTAAAAAATGTGCAGCTGAGTTGTCTCCAGTGTTGACGCGCCTTTACCGCCTGTCCTACCTCTCTGGTGTCGTGCCTCGGGTTTGGAGAGAGGCTAATGTGCAACCGATCCCCAAGAAGGGGGATCGATCTGACCCTGTCAATTACCGTCCAATTGCCGTAACCTCAGTGTTGTGCAAGATCATGGAACGGATCATCAACACCCAGCTTGTCCGTTACCTAGAGGATCACTCTTTGATTGATGATCGTCAATATGGCTTTCGCCAGAATCGATCAACGGGTGATCTTCTGGCATATGTACTGCACCGCTGGGGGGAGGCAATTCATAAGCATGGCGAGGCTCTGGCGATCAGTCTTGACATAGCTAAGGCTTTTGATAGGGTCTGGCACCGTGGTCTTCTCTCTAAACTTCCGGCGTATGGACTTCCCGACAACCTCTGCAACTGGATCTCCGGCTTTCTACATGAACGCAGAATTCGTGTCCTTGTGGAAGGATGTGATTCGCAGTTCATGTCGATAAACGCTGGAGTTCCTCAAGGCTCTGTGCTTTCGCCCACTCTGTTTCTTCTGCATATCAATGATATGTTACATTTAGGTCATACTCATTGCTATGCAGATGACAGCACCATTCATGGGTGCTATTATAGCAAGCCTTCATGTGGTCGGGAAGAAACAGAAAAGAGACGGGAGGAACTTGTCATTGAACTTAACCAATGCTTGCAACGTGTTTCTACATGGGGAGCAAGTAACTTGGTTGAGTTCAACGCCAAGAAAACTCAGGTGTGCGCGTTTTCCTCAAAAAAATCTCCGTTTTCTCCCCTCCCCACTCTTCAGAACGTCTCACTAGCAATGCGTGACAGCCTCAATATCCTAGGTGTGGATATTCGCAGCGACCTCAACTCCAGGGATTACATCGGGAGTGTCATCTCCACTACATCTCGGAGACTAGGGATCCTGAACAGGGTGCGACGGTTTTTCACGCCCGGTCAACTGTACCTTCTTTATAAGGCACAAGTTCGGCCGTGTATGGAATACTGTTCGCACCTTTGGGATGGATCCGCAAAGTACCTCCTCGATGCCCTGGATAGGTTACAGAGACGGGCTGTTCGCATTGTTAATGATGCAGACGTTACCCATTGCATCGAGCCACTTCAGCTTCGCAGGAACATCGCCTCGCTAAGTGTGTTTTACCGTCTGTATCATGGTGAGTGTTCTGAAGAGCTGTTTCATCTAATTCCCTCCTCTCCTTTCCATAACAGAACCACACGCGCTGGGCTTCGGAATCACAGTTTTACGGTAACTTCCATCTCGGCACGAACTAAAAAGTTCGCTTTGTCTTATCTCTGTCGTACCGTGAAGCTGTGGAACGGTCTCCCAGCCGGTGTGTTCCCTCCTTCTTATGACATCGGGTCCTTCAAGCGTAACGTGAAGAGATATTTAAGCAGGCCGGCATGACAGCGGCGACCACCGATGGATTGCGATCTCTTGGTGGTCGTTGTTGTGTTTGGATTGTAGTGTGCTTACCATCAGGTACAGTACAGTCAATGTGCCGAGCTATTATAAAAAAAAAAAAAAAAAAAAAAAATATCCTAATGAAGCAACACTAGCCTTAAAAATAATTAATAATAAAAATATTACAAAACATATTCGGTTTGTTAGATATACATATAATAAAACTCAACGTCTCTGTCTGTCTTTCTGGTTATGTCTTTTTCACGCGATAACACTTATCCAATTCACATATTTTTTATTTTAATTCATATCAGCTATATGATCTGTTTAGGTTATATTATGTTACATAAAGTAACATACGAAATAAGCAACGACGATAATGGTGAATGAATTCGGATTGGGCATCGGATGATTCACATTAAATGGCGCTTAAATGGCTTACGCTGAGTAAACCGAACGCTATATGTCAAATTAATGTTCTACATAATTGTAGATCTTAAAAAGGCCTACAAAAAAGTCAGGGATAGTCCGTCTTTTGAGAGAGGAAAGCACGTTTCGCGCGTACGCTCGTCCGACAGCATTCTACAGTCCACCCGAGCGGAAACACGGGCACAGCTAGTTCTATTATAAAAATTAAATTATTCCACATAAATGTTTTATAAATAAAGTAAGATCAATAATCAAATGCGCTATTGCGGGCAGTGTCTTACTTTATCTAATTTATATGATATGCTTTAATATTTTAAAATATGTATATAATTGAGAACGTCTAATTCTTTTTAGATATGCTATAATTATGTAAAGGTTATAATGCTAATAAATTATATCCATTATTTTAAATATGGAACTGGATACTTTAAGATAAAATCTTGAATTTCATGAAATATCTCTAAAAATATATATTTATCTCAAAAAATATCTCTGATCTATATATTGTTCAGCACTCGAGATGATATATTTACCTATATTGTTAGCTTATATTTTACCTTATAATATCATATTATGCTTATTTTATCGCAGCATCCTGTATTATATTAAGGGTATATTATGGAGTTATTAAATAGTTACCAAGGGTCTTGTGAATTAATGAATTCTATAAACTTATTCATCATACGAAGACTTGCATGACACACCCACAGAGCGTAAATTGTTACGTCGTGCAAATTATGATATAACCAAAAAACATGCATTTCGATTATCAATTATGATTAAAAAAAATTTTTGATACTGATCCTCTATACAAAGATTTTTGTAAATTTTCGTTTTTTTTTGTTACTACGTGCGTCTTTACTTTATATGTTATTTAAAACTAGAGCGAACCAAAATAATAAAACCCAAGAATCGAAAATTTATCGTATGAATCTAAAATTTATCGAATTGACCGTACGCCGTTGTACATTTAACTTCGAATACAAATATACATTTACGTAATTCCTACATTTTATACTGCAGCAACACGCAACAAAGAATAAGACTGGAAGAATTAATCTTATTGTTTGGAGCAAGGCATTTAATAATTCAAGTGTTCCAGATTGCGATTTCAATTGTTGTTTTTTTTTATGTTTGTTATTTCATTTACACAGCTTACACATCACTCAATTGATTTAAAGCATAAACGTATTATCGATTATATTTGTCTCTAAAAAAGAATCGTAATCGTAAAATCAACTTACAATTTAAATTATGCTACATATCTAAAACTAGCGGACTGCCCCGGCTTTGCACGGGTATTAAACAAAAAATTATAAAATTATAAATTTTCATACGGATCCCTAACTTTTTATTGTATCGCCTATTTCCACGCCTATTCACCAGGGGATAATGTAGGATTCTAATACTGAAAGAATTTTCCAAATCGGTCCAGTAGTATTAGAACCTATTCAATGCAAACAAACAATCAAATCTTTCCTCTTTATAATATTAGTTTAGATAAACATTTGAATGAATAATAAATAATGTATTCGAAATTTAACTTAAATATGAGCTCACTTTTCGTACTTGCACGTGATTTGTTGTACGTATTATTAAAATTTTTAAATAAATACTAAATGTTAAATTTTAAAATTGGGCACAACTTATGTTATCTTAAAATATTACCGAATATCTCAAAATTCAGCATGAAAAGTTGTAGCTGGAAGGAACTCGCAGTAAAGTAGGAATATGAATTATTTCAAGTTTTACTCTTCAAGCGAGTTTTGAAAGATATTAATGAAATAATTTCTTGAGTTAGGTACCTCTTTGTACGTCGGCTGAAAGGTGAACTTGTGATCCATATTTGGTGCTCTGAAGGGTGTTCTTATGTACTTAAACAGGATGAATTTCACATTAATAGATAACGTGTAGGTACGTCAGACAAGAACGTCTAAACGACCGTAGTGAGTAATGGTATAGAAGCTTCAACCATTCGCAGTTGATTAAGCGAGCCTTTGAAGTTACACGGTTGACACGATGATTAATAACTGTTTATGACAACCATCCGAACCGTGGCGCGTGAGACGATACAAATACACAAACATTATTTGAAGAAAACGGAGATACTCCGAAGGTTTCCTCGGCCTAAGTAATCTCGACGATCCTTCGACAGCCAAAAAGTATTGCGTGTAATATATTTAGCATGCCTGGTTAAGATGAAGTTAACGATTACGCAAATTAATATTAAGTAATATAGAACGAAGAAATTGGTAAGGGCAATAAATTATGCGTTTACCTTCAGAGGGTTAATCGATAGCACCTGAACAACATCTAACACATAATCCTACTAATATTATAAAAGTGAAACTTGTATGTATTATACCGCCTGGTGGTAAGCGGCTACCGTAGCCTATGGACGCTTGTAATACCAAAGGTATCACTAGCGCGTTACCGACTTTGAACCCCATACCCCAAGAAACTCTGGAAATCCTACTCACCGCAGAAACACAACACTAGGTAATTTGGCTGCGATCTTCAGTAGGCTGGAGGTATTCCACCAGTTGGACCGCCCCAAGCAGAGAGAAATTTCCTTCTCTGTGCCCTACCACTCTTTGAATCCACCTTTCTCTAAAGAGCTCTGAAATCCCTAATCACCACAGGATCACAAGACTACTCAATCATGCATAAAAGGTTGAGCAGATTTGAATGAAATAGTTTTTAACCGGAATTAACACATAGGACACTTTATATTCCTGTAAATTACTTGATTTAACAACTATTATCAATTTTTTTTCCGAAGTCCACGCGAACGAAGTAGCGAGTACAGCTAGTATTATAAAAAGTAAGTTCAAAAATTATTACATTTTCTATCCTTCTAATGCAGCTGAGGCCAAACAATTAGCATACCTTGTTAGGTAGGTACTGTAATAAACGTAACGTTATGTAAAATATATATTCCACCTTATCTAGTCCAGACGAATAGCGCTAAGTAAAGTAATTTCATCTCATATTTTAATCATGTTTTACTAAATTTTTGTAGAGATATTATTTTGCGTGTTTAGTAGAGCGTAAAATTGGGAGCAGCACGCGCGTCATGTGCCGGAACTGCGACATAATGAAGTTAGCCATTAATGATAATAATGTAAATTCATAATCGTGTATAAAAAACGATAAAAATCGTATAAAAATAATATAATAAAAATTAAATTTTACAACATTGCAATTATATAATATCGAATTTATAGATAGCAATAACACTCAAGAACGTGACAAAATGAGATGTCCGAAACGTGAAGGTAGCGTAGATATGTCTATAAACGTATTCTTCAATAACAGACTCCGCGCGCCGCACGAGAAGTTTTGAAACGGCCCGGGTGGTGATTCGGATCACGTGCGTATCATTGGCAGTCGGAATCAGAGTCTACCGTCAACGCGCCTTCCTACATCAACGTAAGCCTTGCAATCCTCTGAAAACTTATATCGCATTAATTATAACTTATATACCATGTCTTATCTATATTGATTCGGATAAAGTTAGGTTTTTCTACAATAAATTTCATATTCGGTATATTCCTTTTTATTTTAAATTACGGAAGGTATACACCGTACTTAAATTCGATTTTAGAATGATGGACAACCTAACTATCAACATAGTCTGGTCCAGTAGATACTAGAAAGAGAGGAAGACATAAATTGAGATGAAAAGACGTCATTAAAAAAATATCAGGGAAGAAATAGCTGTTCGAAGCAAAAGGCAGAAACTACTGGAACGGTCTGGAGGAGGCGTTTACCTTCACGTCAGGGGTTCTTGTGCAGAGCTAGATTTGGTCAAAGACTAGCAAAGTTTTAATACGAGAAATAGACATAAATTAGTCGTACCGTGTTTTAGACTTAGTAAGACTGATATAAGTTTTTTATTTAATAATATTAGGTTATATAATAAGATCCCGAAGCACGTTACTGATTTGCCAGACTATGAGTTCAAGGACCATGTCAAGCAGGTTTTACTGTCAAAAGGTTATTATAGAGTGGAACATTATGTGAATGATAGTGATGTCTGGAAATGACTCCCTCTCTGTGCATCCATAAAATTATTAATATGATTATTAACTGTAAATATTGTTTGTCCAGTTGGAAAAAAGCTCGATTGAGTTTCTTGTCAGTTCTTCTCGATAACTGGGATGTTTTCCGAACCGGCAGTAGTATAGTTGTGATTGACGGTCATAAGTGCCTTCTTAGGGCCTAAATTGAATGTTTTTTTTTATTATTTTTCACATTACACGAGATTACTTATTGAATGCATGTAACTAAAATTATAATGTAATGCAAAAAATAAAAGGCATATTTATATAACGTACAACAGGTGTAACATCCACCATTGTGGAAAGTTTAGGCGTGTCCCGTTCATGGGTCAATCGGTGTACAGCCAGTAAACAAGCTGGATGGTAGTGATCTGTATCAGACTGGGTAACGAACACCATGCACATGATACCTGGCGCAGTGCCGATTGTCGATCTCTCGTTATACGCCAGTTTTTTTTAATGTACTTTGCTTACCATCAGACATAGTGCTGTCAGTTTATATATGTAAAAATATTGTTAGTAAAATAAATATTACTGTTTCAAATTGATCACCTATTCTTTTATTTTTAATTATGGCTTTGTACCTATGTAGGTAATTTCGCCAATGTCAAGTGCGACAAAAACACGTTTTCTTCTTCTTCTTTTTCCTAACTAGGCAACCGGTCCTCCTTATTGAAGACCATTACTGCCATTATCGAGTGTATATAGTTTCCACTGTTATGACGATTTGTATATTCTAACAAGATGGTGGCTCCCTTGTTAGAGCTTTCTGGGGAGTTTTTCTGGCATATCAGAATTCACGATCCATGTTATTATTTCCAATTCACTTCACTTGTGCACAACAACCAAGTTTATTATGTATAACGCCACCTGTATTACACAAATAACACAAGTTTATGAATAAAAAATAAAAAGCACTACATGACTGTTTGAGATCCCGGAAAAAAATCAAAAATACACGTTTTAGAATTGTTTTTGCCAAATGTTCGGTGTAGGTACTGTAGAATAACTTAAAAGAAACACATTATGACACAATACATAACAGTCATAATTTTTACATAATATTTTGTTATAGGATCTGCAGGGATAATATAAAATTATTATATAATCATGTTTAAACATATAAATAGAAATCATAACTATATAGATACGAATAAAGGACACATTAAAATTTTGATTATTACGTTAAATAAGGACAGTAAATGTTTCAATAAAAGTGGAATACACATATGAAAGCAATATATTGATATTAGTAGGAATACATAGGACTACGGAAGTAGAATACGTAGGGCGAGGAATATTTCTAGGTTGAAAATCATATAAGGAAGAAGATAGTTTGGGGCAGTTAAACATATGTAAATCTCTTATTTTACGATTATATAATAGGTACTCTTATATATGTCCACATGCAACGAGAATAAATTGAATAGTAAAACCACAGTAAAATGTCAAACGATGTTTACTTATGCATTACAACTGCAGTAAATGTCAATAGACGAACATGGGTCGCAACCGTCTTTATTTATGTGTTCTTCAGGTTCTGTATTCAATGCATATTATGTTATATTATTCAAATTACCTAATATTTGTGTGTATTGTTCTATTAATTATAAAAAAAATATTACCATGTATAAATATTTGTTAACGTATATTTGGCAACTACTGAACCAGTTTTCATTAAACTTTTTAGGTTCGATTAGACACTAATATTGTAAGCATATTTTTGTTTTAATTGTTAAAAGTTTATTACTTAACTATACTAGTTATAGCTTGCAACTTCTCTTACGTGGAAATTTTATAAGCTGAATGAAAGTAAATGTATTTTTCTATAGTTTTGAGAGTTTCAAGCCGCTGCCACATATTTTATCGAATTCGGTTCTATTTATCTTTTTCCTCGAACTTGAATAATTCACGCACCGATGCTAGCACGTATAAATAAATCGAATATTATCGATATTTTATTAGTAATAAAACTATTACCATTAATAATTAATTATTCAACCTATATACCATATACACAATATATTAATAAATTGGCCATTCATTTATTGTTTATCATTTATGTATTTTTAAACTACATTCTTAACTTTAATTTAATTATTGGTTTTTATAAAATAATTATTCGCATTAATAGTTATTTCAAATAGTCACTGCAAACTACGATATTAAGTTACCACATTCTAGGAGATATTGTTTTTAGGTAAGGCGGGATCTAGTTAAAGCGTAGTGTAGACTAATCGTTAATCTTTAATCGTAAACTGTCATCAAATATTACAATTCTATGCTTAGACAATGTCTGTTGTACAAGTCAACAAGGAGATAACTTTAACCCATATTATAATTACAGGGCCCAGTTTTAGAAGGGAAGTTGTAGAAGTCCTTAATAAGCCCATCCACTTAGAATTTTTTTAGCATAGAGCATATTGTCTGAATTATGTTTGTATAATTTGTATTGAAAAATAGAAGAAGGTTATTTGTTCTGTACACCGTACTTTAGTTTTTATCTCTAAGCCTGATAGCAATTTTTCCAGTGCATTTGAAATTCTGTATACTATTACTTCAATGATATTGTAAGAACAGGTAGCCATGACCTGATGCTGCAACGTCATGTGGAATCTGGGTACTCACTAACTTACAGTAGAGGTATCGTGTTGAGGATCATTGGAACGGTCTCAATAAATAGGTTATTAGTGTCACTTTTTTTAATTTATCTTGTTTTGTAAGTAAGTTTTTGCTTCATGATATCTATTTTTGTATAGTTTATAAATGAATGTGGAGGGCGTACCTTATTGTATTAGAGTTTCCTCACCCGGTTCACAACGAACGACATACGCACATAAGAAACGTCATTATCGGCTTTCCGATTGTGGGTTATTCTGTCCTATTGTGTTTAGTTCTTATTCTTTTATAAATATAAATAATATGAGCATATGAATATTACTTAAAGGTGTATAAGCCTATCAATACTAAATAAGAGTACTAATTGTGCCCCACAGTTTCAACCGTGTTAAATATATTCAACCAAATCTCCGCCGCGACGCCGCGCCGCCACGTACTCGTCTGTTGTGCGAGTATTCACGTCCCGTACTTTCTTGCCTACAGCTTGCCAGACTGTTTGACGTTCATAGTTACTGCTTCGCTTCAAAGGATCGTAGCGCGAAGATATATAGCCTATAACCGTCCTCAAAAAATATACTACGAGGAGGGATCAAAAAGTAGTGAGAATAAAATCGAATATAATGAGTATTGATAACTTAATAATTATGCCATAACCTTGCCAGCCGATGCCATGACACGAAACTTCTTCGGGGTCGGTGATAGTGGCCGTTTCCATTGCGAAGATTGCTGTTTTGTCTCTGGATTAAAATGATGACCCATGTTTCGTCCATTGTTACGAAACGAGACACAAAGTTTTCAGAATCTTCTTGAAACTTGTCCAACAATATCTTCGAAATGTCAAGTCAATCTTGTTTCTGACTGTCGGTTAACATTCTCGGCACCTATCTTGCGGAGACTTTTCTCATATTCAAAGATTGTTTCAATTGATTGTTGATTGAATACTTCCGTATGAAATGCCCGTTTCTTGAATTAAGTATCGGATGGTAACTCTTCGATCGCTCAATACTACTTTCTCGACTTTCGCAACATTTTCTTGGGTGACTGACGTCAATGGACGAACGCAACGATTTCGTCTTCCGTGCTCATTTTCCCTACTCGAAATTGAGAAGCTCACCTTGTGACAGTGGAATACGAAGGAGCAGACTCTCCTAATGTTGCCTCCAAACCGCAATGAATCTCTTGCGTCATAAACTTTTTTAAATAGAGGTATTTAATAACGGCTCGCACTTCGTTTTTCTGCATTTTCGAGAACACGTTCCGACACGAAGCAAATAAATGACTACATTCAGAAGAAAACAAAAGAGAATCGAAGATTTTTTTCTTTATTAATATTACAAATATGTATCTGAGCTATGCCTGCCAGTATTTTTTTTCTTACCAAGGAGTAACTCGTTCTCACTACTTTTTGATCCCTCCTAGTATAACAATCGAAATTGAAATCTATGCTACAAAATATACCTTGCGGCCGCGTTTCTTCTTAATTACTTTTCCTAAAGATATGTTGATTTCATTGCGTCTATATAAACACGTGTGATTCTAGATGCGTATATAATTTATAATAGATAAATAAATTTCGCCTCTTTCCCAACGGGGTAGACAGAGACCACGTCCTTCCACTTGCTAAGAACCTGACACACATCTTTCGCTTCTTCAACATTCAACAATTTTTTCATGCATGCTAGTCGATTGAGAGTTCTCTTGACTTGACTTTTCTTCGGAACGTCCTCGATTTGGTCATGGAACTTTTGTCTAGGCCTTCCTCTTCCAATGTTCCCATTCACACTCATAAATCTCTCTACACGCCCAAACCATCTAAGCGTCCCCTTCTCAATCCGTGTCATTATATATCTTCTTTCACACTACAACGTTCTCTTATCACACTATTTTTATGCTGTCACTCAGTTTCACCCCTAACATACTTCTTAGCGTTTTGATTTTTACTGCATTGATTATACTCTGATGTTTTTTCTGCCACACCCAGCTTTCACTTCCATACATGATTGTTGGAACGAATACTGCTACAGTACAACCAGATGCGCTTTTCGAGAGATTTTCTGACTGTCCATAAAGATGTGTTACGCCCCATTCACCAACTTACCAGCATTAACTCTCTTTCTAATATCACTTTCACACTTTCCATCACTAGTAAACATCGAACCCAAACACACAAATTCACTCACTTGCTCCAGCTTGTCACCACCAATCCCGATACATACACTCACATGCATTCTTCCTTTTCAGACACCATAACTTTACCATTCGCGACCACCATGCACATGGTGATAAGACGGTACTTTAAGGTTTTCGCGTTTAGGGATCAGCTAGTGTACATCCAGTTGCCCAAAGGCTTGTGAGCATTAAAGCAATGTCCATCGATGGAATGCCGATTTAAAGATGGTTGCCATTATTATTGGATTGTACTGTATTTACCACCAAGCACAGTGCCATAACTTTGCCATGTTATTGTAAAAAAATATCTAAACCGTTGCAAAAGAAAACATTTTTTCGTATGCCACATAACATACCATTAGATTAATTATGTATTCTAGATGATATTTACTTACTAGTTTTACTACAATTACTAGCGCTTATCCCGCGGCTTCGCTCGCTTTATAGTTGAATTATGTCTCTTTATATTTTTATCTCACATTCTAACTTAATTGCTAAATATAAATTTTTCATAGATCTACCTTCAAAAATGTCGGATTTTCATACAAACTTTTATCCCAATTTTTACCACTTTAGGGGTTGAATTTCTGAAAAATTTTCCTTAGGGTTCATTTATAATGTAAAAGGAACCAGCGTGCAAATTTTCACGGTCCTAGCTCCAGTAGTTTGGCCTGTACGTTGATCGATCAGTCAGTCAGTCAGTTTCATACTTTATATACTCGTATATAGATTACGGTCATAACACATTGTTCATATTGTGGCTCGCCAAAGGGTTGTGTATGTGGGTAATAGTCCGTCAGATTACTAAGGTACTGACAACTAAACTGGGATCGTCGCGTCGGTATGGGACCGGACGGGATAAGTTACGTTTCACGATAACAAACTTGAAGAGAGACGCATCTATTCTTGTTCTTAGAACAATACTACAGATCACTTATCTAATGAGTACGCTTTGTTGAAATAATTAACTTCACAAATTGTTCTACTTTAAACTGATTTTATCGTGAAAGTTAAAACCTTTGAGGGCAATCAATATGGCTAAGTTGGATCAAAATCCGCCCGCATGGTATTTTATTAAAACCGATAATGAAAATAATTGAGCTTTGGGTATAATCAGAAGGATATTATCAGTGGCGTGAGAGAACGTGGGAGGTAAAATTTAATGTATGAATAATTGAAAACAGAGGTAAAAGGTACAAGTACGGTCGTTATGACGTAGCGCCGTGGTACCTCCGGGAAATAATGCTCGGACTGATTTTGTTCAACCGAAAAAGTTTTCATGTTCGCCCGACAACTTTTTCAATAATTTATTCAGTCACATGTTGTTCTTTTTATAATAAATTAAGCTCAAACATGATACAATAAAATTTGGTAAACCCCGCATATCTCGTATGTAAATGAATTTTATTAAAGCTATTTTAATTATATTTTTTTTGTATTTTTATTTTAAACATAAATGCAGTTACTAATGCAGTTACTAATACTTAACTGCTATCATATTTCTTCACATCGTGTGGGGTGTCAATGTATAGGTCGTTCAAAAATATTGTGGGTCTGGAAAACCATTTTTCGATTCAGGCATCCGTTTGCGAAATATTATGCTTTGAAGTGCTAATTTTTGTTAGAGTCAAGTTCCCCCCACCCTTGCCAATTAAGCGGCTGTTTTTAGATATGTGAAACAAAATGATGGTAGTAGTAGTATATGTAATTAAGTTAAAAAGGAAAACTATGCCAGGTAAGTAGGCTTTACAAGTTAACGAGTAATTACCCTGTCGTAATTATCGTGCGTACTGACCACAAACATAAATCCTTGTAAAAAATCTGTTTGGAAGTTTTTTTTTCGGAGTTCATTTATTTTTATGTTTGTAATTATTTCATAATATTCCGTTCTTTCATTCTGCGAAAGTTTTTGCCAACTTTTCATATGAGTATAAATTTTTGCCTTGAGTGTCTTGTTTATCGTGTTCAGTGTGAATTGTTACTGCAAATAAAATGCCAGATTTAAACGCCACTCAAGTTGCTAGGGCTGTCACTCTAATTGAAACTGGGCACTCCTAAAATCATGTGGCCCAAAAATTACGACTATCAAAATCTATGGTACACTGAGTTGTCAAGAGCTATCGGCAGACCGAACAGTATACGAGATTCCTAGACGTAAACGGAAAACTGTGGCCAGAGATGAATGGTTTATCGTTACCAGCGTGCTTAGAAACCGGACCTTAACTTCTGAGGTAAGCACGCAGTTCCAAGTAATTCGAGGGGTCACAGTAAGCACAAAAACTGTGAGAAGAAGACTGAAATCAGTCGGGTTAAATTCACAATTGCCTGTCGGAAGCCCCCTTCTTGCCACATGCTATCGATTAGCTCGAGTTAATTTTGCTCGCAATCATGAAAATTGGAATAACGAAGCTTGGAGTGAAGTTCTATTATCCAGATTTTGCCTCAAGCCAGATTATGGAAGGATTAAAGTATGGAGACGTCCGGGCTAGAGGCACGCCCAGAGAAGCATCACTGGAAAAGAAGTATATGGTGTAGGGTCAGTTATGGTATGGGGAGGTATTTGTAAAGGGGAACATATGTAACTGAGATTTTGATTGAATTTGTAGTGCCATTTGTCCCTTTCATAGGAGATGGATTTATTTTTAAGCAAGATAATGCACGCCCCCTTACTGCGGCCGTAGTTGTAGAGCTATGGTGTTGCCAGCCAAATTAAATTAGATACATTAAGAAAATAAATACTACTCTCGTTAATTGGGGAGATCATAAAAACTTATTAAAGGAATAATAAAATGCAATTCCTCAAAATGTTATTGATGACTTGATTAGGGGTATGCCAAAGAGACTGGAAGCAGTTCAAAGAGCTAGAGGGGGTAACACTAAGTACGTAACAACCTATCCTAAAAATTTATAAAAAAGGAATAAAATATTATGTAAAAAAATGTTTATTTCCAGAAGAAGTCATTCTTAAGAAAAATCCGGACATACAAACAGACAGTCAATTTTTTTAATTTATAGATTATCAATTGTTTTTATATTAGGCGTTGTTCACGCCATATACTTGACACTTTTTCTATTCCTACCAATCCGCTTCGACGGCTGTCTGTCGCTCCTTTTCCGTAGCTGCAAAGGAAGCTACTTATCATTAGGTACAAGCAGTTTACACCCCGGATGCGTATAGACGTCGTCACTGTAGTACCGCCCCACTGATAATTTATTCCCCATTATATTGCACTCAATATTAGCGAACGGTCTTCGTCTTCACTATCGAAGATCGCGCTGTTGGTAAACTAGAACACTGAGTATCGACGAACATCTAACGAAGGAGCAAGGTGACGTTTTTGAAGTGAAACTTCTTATGCGACTTCCAACGCGTTAAACGTTAAATCGGTCTCTCCTCTTTGTGTGAGCCAGAGCGAGAGAGCAATATATTATCGGTCTATCCTCTTTGTGTGAACCAGAGCGAGAGAGCAAATGTCGGTGTGTATGTACATTGCACATTGTTTAAATAAAATATCTTTTAAAATGAAGTTTCACTTCTATCGTGTGTGAATCGCACACACACCTTTTCTTTTGGACAACTAAGGTTAAACCACTGTTGTGGCAAACAATATTACTTCCCGCCTGATTGGAAGCGGCTACCGTAGTCTATGGAAACTTGTAATACCATATATTATATCATTAGCGCGTAGCCGACCTTGGACCCCCTTAACCCAAGAAGCTCTGTAAATCCTACTCACTGCAGTAGCACTAAATAAGATTATTTGGTTGTGATCTTCTGTAGGGTGGAGGTATTCAACTAGTCGGACTGCCCCATGTAGAGAAAAATCTCTGTATTCTCTACCTCTCTTATTATCTGTTAGTATTTACGGGTAGCACCGGTCAACAGAACAAATAATTTAGTGCCTTTCATCAGCCACAACGTTCCTACCATTTACGTGTTCGGCCATTATACCTAACGCCGCGTTAACAGACGTCTATCAGAAAATTTGTCACATAAGAATAAAAAGTGCTCACATGTTTAATAGTGAATTTCCTATTGTAAGTGAAATAAAATGTAATGTTAATTCATACTTTGTATTTATAGGATAAGTACGGACCCACTATTATGTTATCAGATTAGAGACCGAGGCATTGTTGAAACCGCGCTCCTTACGTCACCGCAGAGCACGGCTCGTTGCTACCTCGGGGCGCTGGTACAATCGTTTGCTTTTCACATAACCGCCCCGCAACTGTACGCTCATTTACATTTTGCTCCCTGTTAGATAACATTTCCGCTGAGTTCTGTCTTTGCCAAGTATCAATAATGTTTTAAAAGTTTAAATAGATATTGGCAAACATATTTTGTTTTATATGGAAATACGGGACTTCACAAACTATTTTAAAAGTATTATTATTCAGAAATGGTTTTCATATTTATTACATTATTCTCACCTTCAGACAAAAAATGTATTAGTTTTGCTTGGCCAGTGCAATAAATTATAATAAATTATTCTGCTTTTTATTTATTCAATTTAAAAACAACTTAACGTTGAGTAAATAAATATTATTTTAATAAATAGAAATAATTTAACGTTGTATAAATGAATATTATTTAAATAAATAAAAATAATATTCAATTAATTTTGTTTTAATTTGTTCATAAAAAAAATTGTACTTGAATAAGAATTATTATCAATGTTGGCAAGCGACATCATGTTGATGATAACATTTTTGGAGTTAGTTTTGTTATCTTACGCTAAAAATTTATAACTTCTTACTTGCGTAAATAAGTAAACATAATTATTTTTTTTATAATTTAATTATTTGTATAAACCACTATAATTTTTTTTTTATAATTTATACTCTTTCCATGTTAACGTCTTTACAAATGACTAATTTTTTTTTTTTTTTTTTGAACTGACTATACTGTTAGCCTTAGGGGCCCTGGAGCCTTTACGGCTTTTACAGCTTTACCGGGCTTGGGGGCGAGCGCTTAGGGCACTCAGCCACGAAAGCTAAGCAACAACATCCGAGGGTGCCAAAGTGGCCGAACCTCGGCTCGGACTGTTGTGCGTATGCATTTAAGTCGCGATCTGACTAATTCCCTATCCGTAATTCGATCTAAACTAACTATACATATATACATGTTTCTGCCCCCTGGGAGGAGAGAAGGAACATGTGTATGTGTATTTAGTGGTCTGAAAATTTTTGTCTAATCTAACTAGGCAAAAAAAGAAAAAAAAAGGTCCCTTACAGAACCTATGTACCTATGTGTGTTGTGCATGTGTATATAATGCAGTGTCATGTATGGCTGTGAAAGCTAGTGATTGTAGAGTCACTTGTATCGCGCGAGCGGCTGCTTGGCTCAAGGGCTCCATGCCGATGGATCGGACCTAGGCTTGAGTTGCCGCAGAGGAGGGCGGTCGTGGCGGGTGTGCGGGAGCGAAGTTAACCGTACGTCCCCTGCGGAGGGAACGGTGGTTTCGCGGGCGTGGGCGCGAGCACGCATATGTTGCGGGAGCGGACGTGTAGAAATTGTTAGCGTTCTCGATGTCGTCATCGGGATCGACAAAGAGATTTCGCGGACGGCGTTTATAACGTTTGGCAACGGGGATCGAGTTGTCTGGGACGTAGTTCACGGTGGATTTTACGAGCGGATTGGGATGATTCGAAGCGCTATCGAAGTATCTCCTGGTGAGAAATTTCACATAAGCTTCTATCGAGGGAAGCCTCATGTCCCTGTGCAGGTCCATGTTCCTAACGAAGGCTGGAGGGTCAAGCAGGCGACGGAGAAACCGATTTTGGACTCTTTGCATGCGGGCAAAGTTATGTTTGGACATATGTGCGAACGCGGCGCAGCTATATGTCAAGATCGGACGGACGCACATCTTGTACAGTGTGAGCTTATGTCTTAAGGACATTTTGCTTACCGAACTGAGCAAGGGTCGCAAGCGGGAAAGGATCCAGATGGCCCTATTCCTGACTATAGTAACGTGTGCGTTGAAGTTAAGCTTCGAGTCGAGGGTGACACCCAGATATTTAGTCTTGGTGGCCCAAGGGATATTCGTACCGAATAATGAGAGGGGTCCTACCGTGCGTGGTAGTTTGCATGTATGCGGTTCGAACATTATCGCGGCACTCTTTACCGGATTAATAGCTATTCGCCACGTTCGAAACCACTCCCCGAGAGTGGTTACGGCACGTTGGACTGCGCAGGCGAGATTTTTTCTGTGTTTGACGCATATATGACTGTGTCGTCAGCGTAGAGCCCTACCTCGACCCCGGGGGGCTTCGGGAGGTCGCTGACGTACAGATTGAAAAGGCAAGGCGCCAGAATGGAACCTTGCGGGACGCCTGAGCGTATAGGATGGGCGGTAGATAGTACTCCTTCCACTCGGTAGTGGAAGGTGCGGTCGCGTAGAAAATCGTGAACTAGATGAACTAACCTATCCGGGACTTCTAATTGATGTAGCTTGTGGACTAGTCCGGCATGCCAGACCTTATCGAAGGCCTTAGCTACGTCGAAAAAGACCGCAAGCGTACGGGCGGGGGCGATACTATTTTTGGCAAAGTTGCTCGTGATGTGCTCCGTGAGGCGGTGCACTTGATGTGTACACGAGTGTCGGGCGCGAAAACCGAACTTTTCGGGAGGGTATAGATTTTTAATATCTATAACGGTTTTGAGACGGTTCAGAAGGAGCCGCTCGTAAAGTTTCCCTAGTGTGTTTAAAAGGCTGATCGGGCGATAGCTATCGGGAAGCGAAGCTTTTTTGCCGGGCTTGTGAATACCTATAACTATAGCTTTTTTCCAGACGGCTGGAAAATAGCAGTGGGCTATGGCTACATTGAAGATGCAGACCAAAAGAGCTATGAGGTGATCGGGAAGAAGTTTAAGTACTTCATTCCTGATACCGTCGGGGCCTGGGGACTTTCTAGGCTTAAGGCCTTTAATAACAGAACAAATCTCGTCATGCGTGACCGGGTTTAACGTTTCCGCGGGGGGAATCGTCGTTAGTTCCTGAACGGCGGTCTCGATAGTTTCGATGTGGGCAGTGTCTACGTTGTTGCAGTTTGGAGAGCACTGGCTCTCCAAGCTTGCGGCAAGGCATTCTGCCTTATCGTCGCTATCGAACGCGGGTGGGAGATCGGGGCCCCTTTCGAGGGGCGGCATCAGGGCGGAAGCTTCTAACTTCAGAGAGCGGGCGAGGTTCCAGTAAGCCAGATGGGACGGCTTGAGACCCTCTAGGAGGTTATCCCACCGGTGACCTCTGTACTCGCCGATGCGAGTTCTAACCTCTCTCTGAAGTCGCCGTAACCTACGGGTGTTATCCCTCGTCGGATAAGAATCGTGTGCACGTGTCGCGGCGTTCTTTTCAGTGATTAACGCTCGTAAGCCGGGGGGGAGTATAAAACGGCGTTCGTTCGCCGCTTGCACCTCTCTCGAGGCCTCCCTTACACCGGTTTGGAGGTAGTCGACCAGGGAATCGATCGCTAAGTCGGCGTCTGCTGTTGACTCTAATACGTCGGGGATCCTAGCTAAGCTGGACGGGGTCGCGTTATCGGTTAGGTAACGATTTAAGATCGCGTAGTCAACTACTTTGACTTTTGGCGGACTGGGGTCGAACGGTTGCCCGAGTTGTAAGATAACCGGGCGGTGATCGGAGTCCAGTTCGTGTACGACTTCTATAAGTCGTAACCGTAGTGAGACACCTTTGAGGAGGGCTATGTCAAGTACTGTCGGTTGACAGTTATCTTGAAAGTGCGTGGGCTCTAGCGGTGCTATGACATCAAAGCCGAGCACATCGCATAGTAGGTCGAGAATAACCCCGTTAGGGGTGTTACGCGAGTTGTTGAAATGGGTGTGACCGCTATTGAGGTCGCCTGCTATTATTACGGATTGACCGAGTGAAAGTAGCGCCTCTAGATCAGACTGAAGGAGTCTTTTACTCGGGGAGAGATATGCAGAGACAAGCGTATTCTACAGATGGACACTTCCATATTGGTAAGTGCGGGAGGGTCTATTGGCATGCAATAGAGGGAACGCTTGTAGTAGATGAGCGTGCCGCCTCCTCGGGTGGCACGGTCATTTCTGACTATATTGTAATTTGCTATCTTAGGGTCGCGCCTACTGGGTTTTAGAAGTGTTTCTTGTACTAGAAATACGTCTATCTCCCGTTCCCTAAGAAAGGTGGATACTAGATCCCGTTGTGGAAGGAGGTTTCGCGCGTTAAAGAAAGAGATGGTGAGACTCTTAGGTTTAATGCGAGCCATTTATAACCGTTATCTATTTCCCGGCACGGGCCAGGCGCATTAGCGTCGCTGTCATCAGGGGAAAACGCCTGATGGATTCGGCGGGGCCGTACTCAGCGACGCACTGGTCGTATGCCAGTACTTCCTGAGGGTCATGCTCGCGGAAGAGCATGACCATGTAGTCAACGCCGCGGCGCGTGCTAACGGGCGGGGAGGCCTGAGCCTTAGGAGGCTGAGGGCGGGGCAATTGACTAATGGAATCAATCAATGGAACAGGCGAAGTAGAAGCTAGTATAGTTCTATGGCTTATATCTTACAATAAAACTGAGCAATCGGTGAAGGAAAAAATCGTCGTTAAGCCATAGCTAGTTGTAGCTAATTCACGATCTGCTAACCTTCAAGTTGAAAATCTGTCGCCAAGCATCTATAGACGTCCTACGGCTGCCGCACTTAAAATCCTCTCTCTCTCGACAAATGTTAGCATATAAATCTATAAAAAATATATAGTACAAGTATAGTTTAGAAAAGTAGGGCACAGAGAAATCCCTATAGAAAATTCCCTCTACTTGGAGCAGCCTGACTGGTGAAATACCTCAACCTTACAGAAGATCACAGCCAAATAATCTAGTGTTGTGTTCCTGCCGCGAATAGGGTTTCCAGTGCACCTTGGGGACCGAGATTCAAGGCCGGCAACGCACTAGTGGTATTACAAGCGTCCGTAGGCTAGGCTAAGGTAATCGCTTATCATCAGGCGGCTTCGCCTGTTTGCCACCTTAGATGTATAAAAAAACAATTTGAACCAATTAAATTTTGTAACTTGTTATTTACAGACACCTTTCAAAATTCAATTAAACCTACTGGATTCAATTAAATCTACTCATATAAAATGATATATATAGAACTAGTAGAGATTTGATCACGATCAGTTAAATAGTAGGTATTCCAAATTAGTCTGAACACAAATTTGTCTCTTAAATTGGTACGAAATATTTAAAAACAAATGTAATAATTCGTAAGGATAGCGCGGCTCCCGTATTTCTATTGTTTCGCGGCAGGCAAACGAAATAAAGGAACATCGTGTTATATTTTCTTTTTTAATTCATACAGCTGAAAGCAAAGTTAAAAAAGCAGATAATAACATTTACGCAGAACACAACGAAGCGAGCAAAAGCTGTAAAATGTGATCTTTTATTGCTGTTTTAATTACATTCTTCGCGTTCGTACCGTTTCCTTTATTTTTGCTCATTCCATTTTCATAAAACGATCAACGATATTACTTTTCTATTATATTCAATTCATAACTGAAATTCTAAACGATTAATACGAATTTAATAGCTTACTTTGAAGTTGTTCTCGAAAAAAATAAATTAACGGTAATATAGTCTTCTGAATGTTTTTATTTGTTGTGATATTCTTGGTGAACCATTTCGTTTAGATCTCTAACGGGTGTAATCCGTTTAGCAATTAGTTAATAGTTCTTTCGTTTCTGCAGATAAATAAATAACAAAGTTTCTTATACTTATCTCGTCTTCAGGAACACAAATATTGACATAATTAATAACAACAGAGCACGTCCGTTCACTACTCGCCTTGAATTATAAGTAAAAGGGAATGTATCTTTTATTTCCTTTTTCATAAACTTATACAAGTAACTTACTTTCAAATATAAGTCATATTTAAATACCGATTACTACGTGGGAAATTGTGGCCCATATGTTTTTGAGTATAAGAAAAAGGAATATTTATTGTTCTCGTTTTTTTATCGTTTCTAGGTTTAGCGTTCTAGCCACAATCTTACCTGATGTTAAGTGACGATGTAGCCCAAGATCCCTCACGATGTTTTCCTTCACCGAAAGCTCAGGCTCATTGCAGGGGTTCAAACTAACGTCGATTGACACGGTGTCCGTAAACGCTACCATTGAGCCTGCATTGCTTCAAAAACGAATATACGTAATAAGGAAAAAATAACAACGAAATCGAATTAGAATACACGATATATTAGGCCAACTGAAATCTGTCTAAAATAGAAATGTAAATTGTTTGTGAGAAAAATATTTACAAATAATAAAAAGTCATAGTTTGAATATATAAAATAAAAACGTGTAAAAATCATTAAAGGCCATCGCTGAAAGGAATGTCACTCTATAAGCGATAGAGAAAAATGTATCTGGGTATTTGTATAACGACTTTCGATTTACTGAATACAAGTGCTCTCACGAAGGGTTGGAGAGGGGGATATCACTCCACATCGAGTCAAGTACATTCGTCTGCTAAATAAGGCGTAACTTACTCCACGCCGCGAATTTATGGCGCCTACGAAACGAAAATACTCCCGTTTCGGCGTTTTATTTTTGTAAAATTTCAATTTCACACTGTGATACCCATTTATATGGAATATAGTAAACCGTAAAATGCATCATTAACTCGCAAATAAATTTTATAGCGCTATTGAAAGTTATGAGCTTTCGAGAGATCTTAAATCGAGTAATTTTCTATCTGATTTTAGGGCTCCTTTCAAGTAGTACCTACTTATATTACAAATGCCAAAATACGTTTGTTTGAATATTTGTCCATTATTCATTCTCAAAGAGCAGGTTGGATTCTAATAAAATAGGTTTATGTTTAACCGCTGAATTGTTCAATGCCTAGTATGACATTTGTAAAATTTTATTTGAATTAATATAATAAATAAACAATGCAAAGATTGAAAAATCGGCCCTAGAAAGAACTAAATTAAACAACCTAAAAGAATCGTTCTAAGAATTCAATTTTTTTTTAATTATAATTTAGGTAGATAACAGTAATATTTTTTTTATTACATTTAAATATCATGAATATTATATATCTACGTTTATTGCAGTATCTGAAACTATATTTTGTAAATATAATTTAAATGTTACTAATTAAAGTAGCATGATGGAAACGAATCAATAAATTTAGAATTAGTTCGTTAATCTATGAATTCAATATTAACTTTTTTACGAGTTACCCGAGAATAATAGGCTACAGTTGGTATTTTCATCTCGCGTTTTATAAATACAGATTGTGACGGCATCGAAATGCAATAAACAGAATGTGTCGACCTTTAAATCTGTATATTTTATCTGAAATTTCTCAAAGTTCCCTTTAATGCCCATGTAATAATAAATTTATTTAGTTCTGTGACGAATAGAAAAAGAGATAACGAGACACCGTCTTTCCCCGTGATCACCGACACGAATTATGTGCTTCGAGTCTTGAATATTAAATGAAGGCAAAAAGTAGCGTGAGTCTCCATGAACTTGCCTAAAATTACGGTTATTGAACCAATCGGTACCCTGACGGTGTCCCCGGTAAATATTACTCCCGCTTCGATCGTCGAATTTTATTAAATATAATACGAAAAAGTACTTACGTAATTCATTTTCAATAAGAACGGAGGATGTGACTTATGAATCACTTTTAAATATTACGTTTAAGTGAATACGCAAGATTAAGAAAAAGCGAATCGTACAACAAGTTCAATGAATATGCTAAAATTTGTGATTTCATACTAGTAACTTTATTGTCTATTATTTTATTATAGTACAATAGTTTTACAAAAGCATTATAAATAGTACCTCGCCGGTACAATTACTGTTCTTAGGAGCTTTCATAATGAGTGAATCGAAAGTAGCTGCTTAATAAATACTAGCTTCTAACTTCGACCGTGTTATAAAAGTGTCAGAACAAACTAAAAATGATTACTTTATTGCAGTTTCTTGATTTTAATTAGTGTTTTTAAAGAAAGTCGTAATGTTATGTAGTCTGTCCTTTTTGGCACCAAAAGATTTCATTTTCCGAAAACCCATTGAATAGTTTTTACAGAGTATGTTTAGTACTGTTGTAGTATGTAGTATAACAATCGAACAATGAATACAGCAAATACGTTACAAATTTGAATCCGGAACGTTTCTAAATGGGCTGCGATGCGTTGCTATTTTACGCGTGAACACAGTATGCTGTTAAGAATTATTATTTGTCTCTACTATCAAGTGTGCAAGCAGGGTGAAGCAGGGACAAGTAGAGACTTTTTTTTTTTTTTTTTTTTTCGAACTGACTACACTGTTAGCCTGAGGGGCCCTGGAGCCTTTACGGCTTTTACAGCTTTACCGGGCTTGGGGGCGAGCGCTTAGGGCACTCAGCCACGAAAGCTAAGCAACAACATCCGAGGGTGCCAAAGTGGCCGGACCTCGGCTCGGACTGTTGCGCGTATGCAATTAAGTCGCGATCTGACTAATTCCCTATCCGTAATTCGATCTAAACTAACTATACATATATACATGTTTCTGCCCCCTGGGAGGAGGGAAGGAACATGTGTATGTGTATTTAGTGGTCTGAAAATTTTTGTCTATTCTAACTAGGCAAAAAAAAGAAAAAAAAAGGTCCCTTACAGAACCTATGTACCTATGTGTGTTGTGCATGTGTGTATAATGCAGTGTCATGTATGGCTGTGAAAGCTAGTGATTGTACAGTCACTTGTATCGCGCGAGCGGCTGCTTGGCTCAAGGGCTCCATGCCGATGGATCGGACCTAGGCTTGAGTTGCCGCAGAGGAGGGTGGTCGTGGCGGGTGTGCGGGAGCGAAGTTAACCGTTCGTCCCCTGCGGAGGGAACGGTGGTTTCGCGGGCGTGGGCGCGAGCACGCATATGTTGCGGGAGCGGACGCGTAGAATTTGTTAGCTTTCTCTATGTCGTCGTCGGGATCGACAAAGAGATTTCGCGGACGGCGTTTGTAACGTTGGACAACGGGTATCGCGTGGTTAGGCGTGTAGTTCACAAAGGACTTTACAAGCGGGTTTGGATGGTTCGAAGCGCTATCGAAGTATCTCCTAGCGAGATACTTCACATAGGCTTCTAACGAGGGAAGCCTCATGTCCCTGTGTAGGTCCATGTTCCTAACGAAGGCTGGAGGGTCGAGCAGGCGACGGAGGAATCGATTTTGTACTCTTTGCAAGCGGGCAAAGTTGTGTTTGGACATATGTGCGAACGCGGCGCAACTATATGTCAAGATCGGACGGACGCACATCTTGTACAGTGTAAGCTTATGTCTTATGGACATTTTGCTTACCGAACTGAGCAAGGGTCGTAAACGGGAAAGGACCCAAATGGCCCTATTCCGGACTCTAGTGACGTGTGGGTTGAAGTTAAGCTTCGAGTCAAGGATGACACCCAGATATTTTGTCTTGGTGGCCCAAGGGATATTTCTACCGAATAATGTTAGAGGTCCTACCGTGCGTGGTAATCTGCATGTAGTCGGTTCGAACATAATCGCGGCGCTCTTAACCGGATTAATAGCTATACGCCACGTTCGAAACCACTCTCCGAGAGTGGTTACGGCGCGTTGTATTTTGTGAGCGAGAAAAGATCTGTTCCTATTTGACGCGTATATGAATGTGTCGTCAGCGTAGAGCCCTACCTCGACCTCGGGGGGTTTCGGGAGGTCGCTGACGTACAAATTGAATAAGCAAGGTGCCAGAATGGAGCCTTGCGGGACGCCTGAACGAATGGGACGTGCGGTGGAGAGTACACCTTCCACTCGGTAGTGGAAGGTGCGGTCGCTTAGGTAATCGCGGACTAAATGTACTAACCTATCCGGGACTTCTAAATGGTGAAGCTTGTGGACCAGTCCGGCGTGCCAGACCTTATCGAAGGCCTTGGCTACGTCGAAAAAGACCGCAAGCGTGCGGGCGGGAGCGATATTGCTCCTGGCGAAGTTACTCGTGATGTGCTCCGTGAGGCGGTGCACTTGATGTGTACACGAGTGACGGGCGCGAAAACCGAATTGTTCGGGCGGGTATAAATTCTTGTCGTCTATAACGACCTTGAGACGGTTCAGAAGGATCCGCTCATAGAGTTTCCCTAGAGTGTTTAGGAGACTGATCGGGCGATAGCTATCGGGAAGCGAAGCTTTTTTACCGGGCTTGCGAATACCTATAACTATAGCTTTTTTCCAGACGGCTGGAAAATAGCAGTGGTCTATGGCTGCATTGAAGATGCAGACCAAAAGAGCTATGAGGTGATCAGAAAGAAGTTTGAGTACTTCATTCCTGATACCATCAGGACCGGGAGATTTCCTAGGCTTGAGGCCTTTAATGATAGAACAGACCTCATCTGGCGTGACCGGGGTTAACGTTTCCGCGGGGGGAATCAACGTGAGTTCCTGAACGGCGGTCTCGATAGTTTCGATGTGGGCAGTGTCTACGTTGTCGCAGTTTGGGGAGCACTGGCTCTCCAAGCTTGCGGCAAGGCATTCTGCCTTATCGTCGCTATCGAACGCGAGTGGGAGATCGGGGCCCCCTTTCGAGGGGCGGCATCTGGGCGGAAGCTTCTAACTTCAGAGAGCGGGCGAGGTTCCAGTAAGCCAGATGGGACGGCTTGAGACCCTCTAAGAGGTTATCCCACCGGTGACCTCTGTACTCTCCGATGCGAGTTCTAACCTCTCTCTGAAGTTGTCGTAACCTACGGGTGTTATCCCTCGTCGGATAAGAGTCATGTGCACGTGTCGCGGCGTTCTTTTCCGTGATTAACGCTCGTAAGCCGGGGGGGAGTATAAAACGGCGTTCGTTCGCCGCTTGCACCTCTCTCGAGGCCTCCCTTACACCGGTTTGGAGGTAGTCGACCAGTGAATCGATGGCTAAATCGGCGTCTGCAGTTGACTCCAATACGTCGGGGATCCTAGCTAGGCTGGACGGGGTCGCGTTATCGGATAAGTAGCGATTTAAGATCGCGTAGTCAACTATTTTGACTTTTGGCGGACTGGGGTCGAACGGTTGCCCGAGTTGTAAGATAACCGGGCAGTGGTCGGAGTCTAGTTCGTGTACGACGTCTATAAGTCGTAACCGAAGTGAGACACCTTTGAGGAGGGCTATGTCAAGTACTGTCGGTTGACAGTTGTCTTGAAAGTGCGTGGGCTCTAGCGGTGCTATGACGTCAAAGCCGAGCACGTGCATAGTAGTTCTAGTATAACCCCGTTACGGGTGTTGCGCGGGTTGTTGAAAAGGGTGTGACCGCTATTGAGGTCGCCTGCTATTATGACTGATTGACCGAGTGAAAGTAGCGCCTCCAGATCGGACCGAAGGAGTCTTTTACTCGGGGAGAGATACGCAGAGACAAGCGTGATTGACGGATGGCCAGTCATGCCTATTCTACAGACGGACACTTCCATATTGGTAAGTGCGGGAGGGTCTATTGGCATGCAATAGAGGGAACGCTTGTAGTAGATGAGCGTGCCGCCTCCTAGGGTGGCACGGTCATTTCTGACTATATTGTAATTTGCTATCTTAGGGTCGCGCCTACTGGGTTTTAGAAGTGTTTCTTGTACTAGAAACACGTCTATCTCCCGTTCCCTAACAGAAACAGTTGCACTTAAAAGTGCAGTTTTTGTTTGTGTAGCGCGACACAATGGGTGCGAGCGAGACGGCGATACGCAGGTGCGATGCAGGTGTGCAGCAAAGCCGGTCGGTCGTAAAACTTCACAAAGGCGGCAGAGAGCGGTCGTAAACACGTCCGTTCCCGCCGGCGGTCGTGATCGGTCTTCCTCCAAGTAGAGACAAATAAAGTATAAAATTATATAATAGGTATATAGAATTATAATCTATGGACTTATGGACACACTACACTAGGCATGAGACATGTCTACAAATATCAATACCCGATCTTGGAGGTACGGGTATCGCTGAATACTTGGTACAAGCACTGTAACAAAGTACACAAGCAAAGTATTATATATGGTGGATTTGGTATCTCTAGGTAATCGTAGCTTTATGCATGCCTATACAATAGAGTGACTCAAAAAACGTTTTTATTTTTATTTTACTTCTCTCATGAGAATATATTAAATTAACGTTTTAAGAATTCTCACCAAAAATGGACACGATAAAAAAAATTAAAGGTACGTTTATATTTAAAAAGATAATACAAAACGATTAAAAATATAATTCTATGAATAATGGTTACAAGATTAATTCTAGTCATGTAACATACATGACATACGTGGTCTACGGTGGACATTATAGGTATTCTAAGATTTATAAGGTGGTATTTCATTCAGTTACGTAGCAGGTATTTCGATATGTACCCGGTTTGCTTACTGGACAGCATATGTTGGTATTAAAACCAGTACCAGTATATACCCATCATTCCTACTTTCTTGTAACTACTGCAAGCAAGGGATGTTCGCGTCTGGCCCGTACGGATAAAGTAAAAAAGGTATGTACCGGGTATATCGGTTCACACCCGATCTGTTTACTGAAACAAGCGTCACTAGACACTAACTGTAATAAGCGTCATGGCGCAGTAAAATGGTACGCCCCAAGTGAGTCGCTAAACGCGCGCCACCCGTACCCTGCGCCCGCTGTCTTTTAGCGCAGGCAGGGGCACTTTGACTCAGCATTAAGTCAGCCGGCTCAGCGAGTAAGAGAAATGAATTAGCTTACTGATCGGTGGGGCACTGTGCCGCGGTGTGTTTGCGTTATCTAAGTAATCTTGAAGTTCTTGAACGTACTGTGTGCCTACGAAACGAAATTTTCAGTTTTGGAGTGTTCATTAAAAATAAACATCAGTAAGGGCCAGAACGTGTTTACTTGGCAAAATTTGTAGAGTCAGGTTCGTGTGGAAACTATAAGTGTCACCTTGATGTGATTCATCCCTTTAGTTTTTCTAGCGCACCAAAACGGACGTTCCACAGATGAACGCCACACAACCCCCCAAGGATAGGGAAAATTCAATGATTTTCTTAACCTAAGTTACAATAAAAATGAATAGTTACCTACATTTTATATTAATAAATCTGTAGTTGTCTTTAGGTACATCTAATTTTTTTCCAAACTGCCTGATAGACATCTATTATAAAGGACACTGATCATGAATAATAATAATAAAATAATATCAGCTTGTAAGTGTTCCACTGCTGAAAGGCCTCTTTCCCACGGGAAGGTATGGGATAATCACCACGCCAGCAAGCGACGTATTGGCGATTTCAAATGACGAGCGAGAAATCAACAGTTCTATATTTTTCCCACAAACAGTGGTACTAAAAGAACATTTCTCAGGCATTCAGGTTTACTCACGATGTTTTCCTTCACCGGCAGTTGATAGTGTTACCAATTTAAATTAGTAAATGTACGTGAATTGTGAAAAAATCGTTGGAGTAACCTGGGGTTCGAACCTGCGGGCATCGAAACGATATTCTGCTTATTTAAACCACTATACCACCACGACTATCACGATCACGACATATAATATAGATGAAATGATTGAGGTTTGCCGATTTGCGTACATCACGCAAAAACTACGGTATATAAGGTAAAACCACCAGTAATTGACACTGCACCAATAGTTGACACTCTGACGAAGAAAATTAAATATTAAGAAAAAAAAAGGAAGCCAAAGATCGAGATGGGCAAAATCACTGATTACTGATATATTTTTAATGTTATAAATACATATAGGTACAGTCAGTTATAAAAGTCGGTTAACAAAATCAAGACTTCAAATCAATTTAGTATCAAATATTTAATTTTCTTCGTCAGAGTGTCAACTATTGGTGCAGTGTCAATTACTGGTGGTTTTACCTTATTTTGTTTTTTTTTTTGTTTTTCCTACTCCTTATATACTTGGTCCTTATAAAAAAATATCACGATATCTTCATAAACAATAATTTCGTAGTCCACGCAAGCGGAGCCGGGGCACAGCTAGTGTATAGATAAAATGATTAAGATTTGCCGTTGTGTGCAAATCAAGCAAAAACTACTGAATAGATTTTGATATATATCTAATATATCAACTTCTCGTGTCACGGTGTGCGTGATTGAACTCCTCCCAAACGGCTCGACCGATTTTCGTGAATCTTAGCTTGCATATCGGCCAAGGTAGAGAATCGGACAACATCTATTTTTCATCCCCCTAAATGTTAAGGGTGGTCCCCTAATTTTTTTATTTTATTTTTTAAACGCTTCGACCGACGGCATTCTGTAGTCTACGTGAGCGGAGCCGCGGGCACAGCTAGTATATATATATATATATATATATATTTGTTTTACTCACTCTAGATACTTGATTCTTATCTAAAAAAGAATATTACGATATCTTCATTCAATTAAAAGTTATTAAAGTTATAAGACTTTTATGAGCACCACGCGTTCTTCTTTCGTCCCCTGGAGCGGAAGCGCCGACACAGCTAGTACAAAATAAAACAATATCTATCTGTCTGTATTTATGTTCGGATTTAACTCAAAAACAGCTTGACAGATTTACATAAAATTTTATACACGGGATGCTTATGTCATTGCTCAAATGATAGGCTATAAAAATTGTGAAAAATATGAATATAAATGTACAAGACGAAAATATACCTTGTGTGATAAACGATTTTTTTTTTTTTCGAACTGACTACACTGTTAGCCTGAGGGGCCCTGAAGCCTTTACGGCTTTTACAGCTTTACCGGGCTTGGGGGCGAGCGCTCAGGGCACTCAGCCACGAAAGCTAAGCAACAACATCCGAGGGTGCCAAAGTGGCCGGACCTCGGCTCGGACTGTTGCGCGTATGCAATTAAGTCGCGATCTGACTAATTCCCTATCCGTTTTTCGATCTAAACTAACTATACATATATACATGTTTCTGCCCCCTGGGAGGAGGGAAGGAACATGTGTATGTGTATTTAGTGGTCTGAAATTTTTGTTTACTCTAACTAGGCAAAAAAAGAAAAAAAAAAAAGGTCCCTTACAGAACCTATGTACCTATGTGTGTTGTGCATGTGTGTATAATGCAGTGTCATGTATGGCTGTGAAAGCTAGTGATTGTAGAGGCACTTGTATCGCGCGAGCGGCTGCTTGTCTCAAGGGCTCCATGCCGATGGATCGGACCTAGGCTTGAGTTGCCGCAGAGGAGGGCGGTCGTGGCGGGTGTGCGGGAGCGAAGTTAACCGTACGTCCCCTGCGGAGGGAACGGTGGTTTCGCGGGCGTGGGCGCGAGCACGCATATGTTGCGGGAGCGGACGCGTAGAAATTGTTAGCTTTCTCGATGTCGTCATCGGGATCGACAAAGAGATTTCGCGGACGGCGTTTATAACGTTTGGCAACGGGGATCGAGTTGTCTGGGACGTAGTTCGCGGTGGAGTGATAAACGCGCGGAGATACGGAGCAACGCTAGTTATTTAAATAAAATTACACCGACAGCATCGTCAACTGCTTATTAAAAATCTCTCTTATATTTTAGTACTCGCGACGTAAAAACTTTTTGAACTCTACAAGGTTAATGTTAATATGAAAATCAATACCTATGTTACATGTTATAGAATACTTTTCTAAGCTGAAACGAAAGCTTGTTATTTAAGTTTTACTAAATATTCGCCTAGAGTCCAATCTAAGCAAGTAACAAGTTTCTAAAATGTTTTTATTAAAGCTTTTCGTTTCAACTTGGGGATCTCGTTTGAATTCGATTTCATAAATACGTTAAACCTCCTTGAATAAAATATTGTTTTTTTAACGTACGTAGACGTAGTATATTGAAGATTATGAAACAATTAATGATATAAATTCTAGTAGTTCCATAGATTAGCCTGTACATAAAAAAGTGTAGTTTTTACTAGTACGAAAAAATATTACCATTTTTAAATATATAATATACATTTTAGCTATAAATCGCGGCTTGCAAGGAATACCTTGGAATATCTTGCAAATACCTATGAAATAATAGCATTATAAAAGCGCTTATTGAATAGAAATGGTATTTCTTAAGTGTAATACAAATTTAATTGGCGTTTGCAATTAAAATCAAGGAGGCTTGTATTGTTTTAACAGTTTTTAATTATCATTTTCTATTATTGATCAAAGTTATTACCTTGTTTCGATAGCACTGACCTTTACACATTTTTCACACCACTATAAAATAATGTTATATTAGGTGTACTGCCTTAAAAAAGTATGATATTTATGTATTGTTCCGCATTTCAGCGTTCTTGACTGCGTTGTTCTTGTTCGCTACTGTATTATCAAGTGTTGTGCAGTTAATATTCTTGTTTAAAAACTACATTTAAATGAGTTAGGAGTAACAGTTTTAGGCGGTATCAAACTTTCAATGCCAGGTATATTTGTATTAACTTGATATAATTGGTAATAGAAATCGTTGACATTTTTATATTATTTAACTGTTTGTTTTACTAATTTATGTTTATTAGTAAACTATGTAGGAACTGTCAAAAATTATTAGATATTGTCATTTGCTACTTGGGAGTTTTAAGGAAGTTCATACGTTTTATTGAAGTGAAACTTCTTATGCGACTTCCAACAAGGTTGCGTTAAACGTTTAACGTATGAAAGCACATTATCGGTCTCTCCTCTTTGTGTGAGCCAGAGCGAGAGTGAGAGAGAGCAAATGTCGGTGTGTATGTGTATTGCACACTGTTTAATACTTGCTTGTATTTCAGCATTTAACGTGTGTTAGTATATGTGAAAAGTACGTGAGCTAATACTACTGTACACTGTATGCGGCTGCGTATTACAGCTTTTTTGCAAGAAGTCTTATGTAACATATGTTAAATAAAATATCTTTTAAAATGAAGTTTCACTTCTATCGTGTGTGAATCGCACACACACCTTTTATTTATATGTATTCCTTTTATTTGACTAGTATCCACAACGTACATAGACTCTAATAAGCAATTTTATTCGACATCTGATGTCTGTATGTGTTTTCTTAACTATGGAAACATCATGGATTGTAGCTCTTATTTTTCAGTGTTAAAGTTTATGTAAAGTAAGTGCGAACTCATCAACTAAAATAGTTTCCATCAAAATGCACAAAATAAGTGTTTCAAATACGACCTAAATGGCTTTATTGTAGCAAAAGAATATAGCCTTTTATAAAGTATATAAGTACATACCAATTTCGGTATCTTAATTTTATTGAATGTCTTTGATAGTTTTAATACACGAAATCAGTACTCCATACCTTTATCCCCATATAAGTCTTTTAGTGCAAGTTATTATGAAATATTATTTACGGGCTATCGATAATATAACTAATAAAACTTTTTTATATATCCTTTAGATGGTAATTATTTCAACTTGTGAATTAATAACAAGCAGCAATTCTGGCTTCGTGAAACTCGATGAGTATAACAAAGATAAAGCTTATTTGCTTATTAAATATAAACTAACTATTTTCTTGAAGATCTCATTTCAAGCAATTAATTCTTAAAAGGAAAGGAAATTAAGGTGGATAATATTATATTTCAGTGAAATAAAAGATGAACTTGATTTAGAGCAGCGTTATGTAATTTCATTTTGTTGATATAGTAACAATTCTATGTTAAACAGTACAAGAGCTTTAAACACTTGAAGCGGGTAATGTTTCTCAGTATAGTAAGCTCGGCTGTAGTTTCTTGTGGCTGAGACGTAACCGTAAACTTATTTGTATTACTAGATTAGTTACCGAGGACATTTTAACTCGTTTATCATATTTTGTAAATTGCTTGTAATTTGCTAACAGTTATGAATGATTCAGGGAATTCAACTTTGTTTATTTAAATGTGTCTAATATAAATGATTCAAGGATGGTTCTTATTCAACAAAAAATATGTTGTTATATGTTAAGGTATATCTATGTACTCGATATATTCACTTATATTTTGTATAAAGAGTGTTAATATAAATTTAATTTAAAAATGGTTAAAAGTTGCGCAAGTGGAACCGTAATATAGTTAAATAAAGTAAAGATAGTTGTTTCAGATTAAGTAATGTCTTATACGATTTAAAAGGTATTTCTACTTTCATTTTGGTGGTAAATTATTTTTAAAGCTAATGTTACTTGACTTAGGGTGGATTCTACCAAACTTAAATTTATACACGAGTAACTATACCAGGAATAACCTATTCCATGATTTTAATCTCGAGTAAGTCCATAGTCGTTTCTCCACGTAATCGATAGTATACTTACGCTAGGAATAACAATACGCGAATAGCTGAGTGAATGGTGAACGAAAATAAAACCCGGCAAATAAATGTTGTTCTACAACGGGATAGTGTAAGAGCATACATCATGTCAACTCGATTTTGCTGTATTATAGTGTGAAAAAGTAGCTGTAGTATAAGCTAGCTGGCTGTCAAACGTGTTAATTTTATTTGTTGTTTGTTTGAGGGAATTATCAAGTTTTGTCGTGTGGTTTTATCTTTTATCTTTTTTCGTTAGCTAGTGAAAATGAGTGAGGATAAACGTAAACGCAGTCTTAATTGGCTGTCGTCTGAAAAGGAACTTCTGTTGAGCCTAGTTGAAATTTATTTTAATATTATAGAAAATAAAAAAACTGATGGCGTGACTATAAAATCAAAATTAGCTCAGTGGCAAATTATTGCAGACCAGTACAATAGTGCATTACGAGTATACAATGAATATACAGTGCATTATACAATGCCAGACTATTAATTTAGTGCGTTGCGTTGACTTGAAATTAAAACACAGAAGAAATATTTGTGAAATGACAGAAATCAGATGACTGGACTGACTGACGCCATTAAATTATTCTAGGAATAGCTCCGTTATTCCGTGCGAAACGGCGGTATAGTAACAATTCCCGAATAGGCCCACTATTCTTAGAATTGTAGATGGTAAAACGTGAAATTGATTTACTCTCGATTAACTGACGATTTATTCTAAGATTAAGATTTACTCTTGTTTGGTCGAATCCACCCTTACTTGTATCCATGCTTCCGTTAGAATGACATTGATAAAATCTTACATTAACGAAAAAAAACGGCCAATCGGACTCGTGTACCTACTAACGGTTTCCTTCCCACCTCACAATAAATTTGTATTTTTTACTTATCAAAATAAATTTGTTTTCTTTTATTCAGTTCGGAATCCTTAGCGCCAACCTGACTCTCGCTTGACCAGTTTTTAATATTTGTTGTTTTACTTTAGAGTGTACACTATAACCATTTGAAGTTTGACAATTTCTTATATTACAGTTTTTTTAAAGAACAAAACAAAAAATAAAAAAAATCTTTTCTTGTATTTTACTATTTGATATTAATATTATTTGTTAAGATATACGTAATAATAACACATTCTGTGAAATTTTCACCCGCCTACCTATTGCGGTTCAAAAGTTTCGATCTGACTATAATGTTAGCTTTAAGGGCCCTGAAGTCTCAGAAGGCTTTTACAGTTTCACCGGGCTTGGGGGCGAGCGCTGAATGAACTCAGCCGCGAAAGCGTAACAAGCGCAATTGTGCTTAAGTGGCCGAACGTGACTTGGGCTGTTGCCTTATATGCAAATATCGCGATTTGTCTAATTACCTATCTGTAATTCGATCTAACTAACTAAACATATGTACATGTTTCTGCCTTCTGGGAGAAAGGAAGAAACATTCGAATACGTATTTAGTAATCTGACAATTTTGATATAAACTAACTAGCCAAAAACAGAAAAAAGGTCCCTTACAGAACATATGTACCTAAATGGTCTGCATGTATAATGATTTTATGTTGATAGCTAGTGAATGCAGTGTTACTGTATCGGGCGAGTGGCTGCTGGCTCAAAGGCTCCATGCCGGAGGAATGAACCTAGGTTTGATATGCTGCAGCAGAGCGTAGTCTTTGCGAGTGTGCGGGAGCGAAGTTGTCCTCCCGTCCTCTGCGGAGGGAACGGTGGTTTTGCAGGCGTGGGCGCGAGCACGCTTGGTGTTTGAGGACGGTGGAGTAATACACGTAAGGTGCCTGGATATCATCATCAGGATCAGTAATAATGTTCCGCGGTCGGCGTTGTGCCTTTGGGGCGTCTGAGGTTGTATTTTGCGGCGTCTATCACTGACGGAATCTGATGATTCGATGCTGTGAGATGCCGAAATAGGGTTTCGCGAGGGATTTATCGTATGATTTCGATGATAACGTAAGGAAGTTCCATATCTCTATGGAGGTCTTCGTTCTGAACGAAACAAGGAGCATCAACTAGCTTGCGTAAGAAGAATCTGTTTTGCATTTTTTGCATGTGGTAAAAGTTCGATTTTGATATATGTGCGAATGCGGCGCAACTATACATTAGGATCGGACAGGACATGTCTTATATAGTGTAAGCTTATGTCTCAGAGACATTTTGCTTACCGAACACAGCAAGGAATGCAAGCGACCAATGACCATAGCTGCCCTGTTCCGGACTATATGGACATTTATGTGCATTGAAGTTAAGCCTTTTGTCAAGGGTGACACCCGGATGTGTAGTCTGGGTAGTCGAAGTTTCAAAAGGTCCGTTTATATGTAGCACAGGTAGCGTACACTTAACAATAGGGTTCCTTTTCTGGGTACCAACCCTTAAGGGCAACAATTTTGTACAGTAAGACAGTGACCGACAGTTTCTTCTGCAATTGATATAAAATAGGCGAATAAGCCCAATAATATAAAATACTACTTACTTTTTGTGACCTTAAGATAAAATTATGGGCAATGTAAAAACACGTCACAATCCTTAAATTTACAGTTTCTTAGAGATCTAACTAAGCTTTTTTATTACTGAGATTACATTTAAGTGCAGAATAATGATCAGTTGGATTCAATGAAAACATTGGCTTTCTAAAGACATCGGTAATCCCAATGAGACAGGGGTTCAAGCCTTGGATTAGAGTAAGATGGCGCTATACGTAAGATAAACCTCGTTGGGTTTAATGTGATATTAGTGAGTTTGCTCCCACACGCCACGCGCTTACGGCACTTAGGCACTATGTGATAATGATAACGAGTAAATAGGATTGTCCATCCCTTACAAGTTTGATGATCATCTAAATGCCTGTATAAAGCCCTTAATTGTCATAATGTGTTTTACTGATAATAGTTATGACTTTCAATTGGATAAAATGGCTTAACATAATATTTGAGTTTATTGCCACCTGATCTAGCATTGTGTGGATTTTACTGTAATTCATAAACTTATGTTATATTGCCCTATTTTATATAGATAATATTGGCAGCATTTTGTGTGATATAATTTTGTTATTGTGCACAAGTAAAGTGCATTGAAAATAATAAATAATCATATAAAATAATTAATATCACAAAATCTCCCTGGACTGTTTTAACAAGAGTGAGATCTTATTATGGTTTTATTTGAACTCTTAAAGATTAGAAAAATATTCTATACACTTGACATAATTGTGTATATAACGTTGCCAGTAAATAAGAAGAAGAAGAATATAATATTTTTGAAGTTTACTCCTTAAGAAACGATATAAGGCGCACAGTGTGAAGAAATATGAGGAGTGAAATTGAAAGTGCAACATCACGCAACCATTTTTTACCTTTATCCATATTCAAATAAGGTCGAGATTTATTTAATTCTTTTTCGTTTTGCAGCGAAAGCCGCCCGATGCGAATCGACCGTTGAAATGAGCGGGAACGTCGCGCGGGGCAAGTTAAATCTTTACATTCTTTATATATCCTAAGAGATGTCGTTATTTACTCTTCTTGCCAATTATATATATTCTAAATTCTAAAACAGTTTTTGATTAGTAAATTCCAGTCACGCGTCGGAGCTAACACATACACTTTTTTGTTTATGTTTTTTACAAAAGCAAGATTTTATCACAAAGTTTATCTTATTACAAAATAATATTTAAAATTACACCATTACATCTTGGCACCTAAACGGTAGCGGAGAGTGTGGTTTTGGAGCAGTTTCCTTCCGAAATCGCTCCGGATGTGGTATAAACTCCCTACTGAAGTTTTCCCATGGAACTACAGAACGAGGTTCTTCAAAAGGGGAGTGATAATGTTCGGCAAAATGCATGTGAGACTTCTGGTGTTGTAAGCTTTCATATGCTGCCGTGGCCGCTTGCGATAAGGCGGACCATTTTTTTGTTTTCCACCATCGCAGTAACTATAACAAAAAAATATTGTGCATGCTACACCATACACGTGAGAGATGTGAAACTTCTTAAAAAGGGCGACGCAGATAACCTAAACTCTGTATTAGATATACAATGTGTTTTTCTCCTTCTCTCTACATAATTATTTTCTTTTCTCTCATGTAACGAAATATGCCTGGAAATGACGCGTCCTTGAAATTTCGCTCTCAATTTTCGTCCAATCATTATAAAAAACATTCCAATCTAAAATAATACAGTATTAATGGATGACATTATAGAATGAATAATACGGTATTTTTTATATTATTGCGTTTGTTCACGAATTCCTACGTTATTTAGGTACAAGATGTTTTGGTAAAATGATATGAAGTAATGACAGGCATAAATTAATGTTGTGGTAGAGTCGCGAAGATGTTTGCGATTTGAAACAATTATCGTCTGCGACTGTAACACGTGAAATGATTGATTATGAATGATGAATTAATACTACGTTAGAAAAACGAATCAAGTTCGATTTATTTATTTTTTTCATTGTCTTAATGTTCTATTCAGATTTACTTATTTAAGTACGAGGTCAATCCCAATGATTGGCTCCCAAGTGCAGCTTTTAAAAAATTTCAATATATGCTTGAGGATACTTTTTAAATTTTACGGTGGTAACTACACCGGTGCGCACTATATTTCAGTTCAATTCCTTCCAGGACACAACAACCTACAAATCTTTCAACGACACGTGTATAGAATATTTTTATAATTATTCTTGTAATCTTCAAACATAGCTTTAACATGATGGCGGCTCACTTTTTAAAGCTGGTCAGGGAGATTTTGTGGCAACTCAAAATGCAGTTATTATTTATAATCCACTTTACTTGTGCACCAAACCAAACTGTATCACGTAAAATGCCACCAAAAAGCGTACGAGTAATAAAGGGTCAAATAATAAAAGCTTATGAATTAAAATAAAAACACCACATGACAGATTAAGACCACATATTTTATTACTTCATTTATTGCGTATAGTTCTTTGACTTATATTCTACCGATAGACAAGAACGTTCATAGAAACAATAAACAGCTCGTTGGGAGGGCGATATTGTAAAAATCACAGGGAAAACATGGATGAGATTTGCTCAGGATCGAGATGAGTGGCGTACAAGAAGAGACGCCTATGCGCAGCAGTGGGTGATTACGGGCTGAAGATAATGATGATTATACTCATAACAGACCTAGACGTATATTGAAAAAAATCCTAAAAAAAGAACTAATATGTTCTATATGTGCAATATGTTCTAAATTAATGATCTATTCTATTACTTGTATTACGGTTGTATTTTTCCAATATTTATTTAATTTTACTTATTCTACACATAACAGCGGGGAAAACATGTCACTTCGATCTGACAGTGAAAAACAGCCCTTACGTCATTTGTCAATGTCACCTACTCAACGGAGGGCAAAACATAATTTCATAAAGACATCCTTGTTCTTGTTACGCTGTGCTGATCCATTTTTTACGGTATCGTCATCGTCGAGTTTCATATTCAATGAAACTTATCTACTCATACTAATATTTGGTAATACTTTTTGCAATATTAACTTAGAACTTTGATCGCTATTGTTGTTTCATCGGAGAAGTACTTTCTTTATATTTGTATTTTCATATTTTCAGTACAACTTTTTATATTTCGGTTTTTGTTTGAGGATATAGTGTTAAAATACTAGCTAACTAGCCCAAGAGATGTTGTTCTACCGTTTCCAATAGGTAATGGCTCGACGATAGCATCACCTATCGGACCATAAAGTTGCTATGAGCCATCGTATCGATAAATAAATATTATTATATTAATATAAGCTCAATCAGTCAATATGTTCAGAAGTTACACGATCACTATCAGAAGATAGAAATTTGGGATTAGATTTTTAACTTGAGGTTAGCTAACCTGGCACGTACTTGAAAGCATCCAGCCGCTATGTTAAAGATTTAATGCGATGTTTTCCTTCACCGAATACTCTGGATCAATGTGAGATTCAATTCCGTTTCGATTGACAAGGTGCGACGTTCACGAAGCTTGCTAAATCATTCCTACTTTATCACTAATCAAAGTTTTCACATTTATACGAGAAAACTAACTACGATAAACGTGTCTGTCTCTTTTAAAAATATTGTGATAATTATAGGTAAATATTAAATTGCCGTTTTATATAGAAATTTTTTTTTTTTTTATGAAAGTATATATTTCATTAGTCGTAGTATTGACCCTTATATGACTGGTGCCTCTGCTTCAGAATTCCTGGAGACGAGAATCGATGAACTCTTTGAAGGCGTTTTTAACCACCTCATCGATTTGATTTTATTCTGCTGAAGCAAACTATCCAAAATCTGGAAAAAAATGAAAATCAGTGAGAGCAAGGCTTGGTGGGTGATGAACAGCTTTCAATCGTAACTCATGTAATTTTAAGACAGTCTCTTATGCGATCTTACTTTCGCTTTCATCTCATGAGATAAACGTTGACAATTAAGCTGCCGGTGCCACTTATGCGATGTTTGTTGGCGTAAATGGTACGTGTTGATTAGTTCGTTGGTACTATTGGTTTAATCATTACCTTTTGCGTCAAGAATACCAGAATCAAACTCCGGGGCCGAACTCAATATTTATTGGCAGACATACATCTGCATTCTGGTGATTGAGACCATTTCTTGTAACCATTTCATGTTTTTTGAAAGTTTGTTAACTTATTTTTTTGTCATTATAGCGTTATGCTGCAATCTCAGCTGATATTAGATGACGATGTGGCCTAAGATGTTAACACACTAAGCCTAGTGGGACGACTGTCTCTCAAGAACAGCTGCCGGAAATCACCTATTGGTGCTTGGTGACAGATTTCCAACTTCAAAGTGGTAGCTAGCCAGGTGGGCATTAGAAAAAGCCCCGTCACTATGCTATGTTTTCATCACGATGTTTTCCTTCACCGAAAGCTCAGGTTCATTGCAGTGATTCGAACTCACGTCCATCGACGCGATATCCGTACACGCTACCACTAAATCATCATTGGTACAAAAGTAAAATAAGTAAAAGTAAAGATGATACAAAATAAGATCGTGGACCAATCTGGAAATTCACAAGAAAACGTCTTTCGAAGAGACATTGTATCGGAAAAATATACGTTCATTTGGAACGTACTGTTCCGCTCATCTGTTATTTCTGTTCAATTTCGTTTTCGAGTCTGATCATGTAACATAAAACTGGTTTTACAATCTTTCAAAAATAATAAAAACAGCACAAAGGAGTGGTAGAACCTGTGTAAGGTTCGACTGAAGTAGCAACCCCACAAGACATTTTTCTGTCACCAAGTAGCTGTAGATGTAGATGTATGTAGTAGCTGTAGATGTATTTGCTTATAAGTATGTAGATATTAGTATTTTTTCTGTTCGCAGTTTCTTCTCTATCTTCGTGTTAAATCTTTATATAATATGTATCGCTGTGTTTCATTGTTTCGTGAATAAATGATTTCTTTCTTTCAATGAACATTAGGTGATATTGTGACTATAAGTTATAATGATTTAAAAAACTTATAAGTAAAGCTTATAAGTTGTAATGAATAAAAAAGGACTGTGTTCTAATTTAAGGTCAGCGATAACAATAGTTTGCAGATAGACTGCAAACGAATTCGTTACTTTCATCAAAGTCATTCATTGTTCAAATCCGTTCAGTAAAAAAACTAAGTACATGGTAGTAAAACAAACATATTTCGTTACGTTTCGGTATAGACCGGATAGCTTTTTACTATCAGACTTACCCCGAATTTATACATGAATATGAAATCTAATAAATTTTATCTTAAGTAGTAGGAAAGACACAAAGGAAGAAGAGACAGAAAGACGAAAAGGTAAGTGGGTCAATATTTGTTCTATTGTATAACAAATTTTCTAATAAAATTAGGTAAAGAACGGACATTTATGAATAATAGAAAATGTACCGAGAAAAAATAATGATGACGTTTGTTACAAATTATATATAAATATTATTTAGGTGATAGTAGCGTCTGACACCACGTTTGATCTTAGTTGCGACGACGCTGATTAAATTATGTCAATCTCGGAGCTTGTTGGTCGAATTGTTCAGGAGG
This sequence comes from Saturnia pavonia, assembly GCA_947532125.1. Taxonomy (NCBI): domain Eukaryota; kingdom Metazoa; phylum Arthropoda; class Insecta; order Lepidoptera; family Saturniidae; genus Saturnia; species Saturnia pavonia. Next base: position 10,460,042 of record OX383903.1, read on the forward strand.
ACAATAAAACGGGTAGTTGAGAAAATCTGGCGAACCAAAATAGATAGTTTCGTATAAAAGGCAACTTATAAATAATTCAAATGCTGCAATGCGGCCCTCAAGGAATTGACAAGGAATATTCTCGTGTCTTCAACGCCTCCCAAAAGTGGACCATAATGGTGCACTTGAGACGTATTTGGTAACTATATTGTGTGTACATTTTTTATATGTTGTCAATCAATGATTTAGTCTTTATGTGTTTATTGTTTGCTTCTAAAATATTTTTTTATTTAGTTTTTATTTTTATTACCTACAAACTAACTTGAATATATACGCAAATTATTAACAATAATAGCTACATTAATACAATATACAATACAGAATACAAATACGTAGGTACATACATACAATATTTTTACATAACATTATTTAAATCATTTGTACTGTATCTCCCAACAATGTATTTTGGCTTTTCTATTCATATATAAAACTCAACGTCTCTGTGTCTGTCTATCAGCGTATGTTCATTTCATGCGAAAGTCACTTTTCCGATTTACATGGTTCTTTTTTTAAATCATAGCTATATTAGCTGGCCAGGTTGTATATAAGATATATTTTATTAGATAAGTTACCATAAGAAATAATCAATTCGGAAAAAAAATCGCTTTTGGGGCGCTCAAATTGCTTACGCTGCGTAAACCATAAGAGATATATCAAATTAATGTATGAAATAATTGTAGATATTCAAAAGACCTTCAAAAAGTCAGCAGTAGCATATGTCTATGTTCTAAGGAACACCCACAATAAGCATTTTTGGTGCAGCAAAATTCGTGCGGGCGTTCGACCGACATCGTCCCGTAGTTTTTTTTTTTTTTTTTTCGAACTGACTATGCTGTTGGCCCGGGGGCCTTAACAGTTTCACCGGACTTGTTGGCGAGCGCTTAAGGCACTCAGCCGAGAAATTTTGGGCAACATGCGCAAGGGTGCCAAAGTGGCCGAACCTCAGCTTGAGCTGTTGCCGTATTTGCAACATACGCGACCTAGCTAAATTCCTACGCGAATTTGAGCTAACTAACTATACATGTATGCATGTCTCTTGCCTCCTGGGAGGGAGGAAGAGATACGCGTACATGTTTTAGTGATCTGAAAAATTTTCTGAGGCTAACTAACCACAAAAAAAAAAGGTCCCTTATAAGACCTATGTACCTGAGTGTGGTGCATGTGTGTTCATACAGTGTAGTGAATGTATGTCGGTAGCTAGTGATTGCAGTGTCACTGTATCGCGCGAGCAGCTGGCTTGAGGGCTCCCTAGCGGGGGAACGGACCTAGGCTCAAGTCGCTGCAGGAGAAGGCGGTCGAGATATGTGTGCGGGAGCCAAGTTTGCCGCCCACCCCCTGCGGAGCGAGCGGTCATTACGCGGGCGTGGGCGCAAGCACGCTTGGTTATTAGATACGGGCGGGAAAATCGCGTTCGCTTCCGTGATTTTATCACCGGGGTCAGATAAAATGTCACGCGGGCGTCTATATTTGTTAGACATTCGGATGTCTGGATTCGGGTTCTGAGATGCGGCTGCCACTACTAGCTGGTTCGAATGGTTCGACGCTTTTTCAAAATAATTATTTGATAGGGACTTTATAAATGATTCGATCGAAGGTATTTCCATATCTTTATGGAGATCTACGTTCCGAGCGAACCAAGGGGCACCGACCGCCCTTCTGAGAAAGCGGTTCTGAACTATTTGTAACTTATTGAGGGTGAATTTATTTATGTGAGCAAAGACTGGGGAACTGTAAGTTAGGATCGGTCTGATACAAGTCTTGTAGAGCGTGAGCTTATGTCTGAGGGACATTTTGCTCTTCGAGCACACGAGAGGGTGCAGGCGACTTGAGACCATACCGGCTTTCCTTCGCACTCTATCGATATGTGCCTTGAAATTTAGGTGTTTATCCAGTGTGACACCCAGATATTTGATCTGGTTGGCCCACGGGATAGCCACACTCAATAGTTTGATAGCGGGAATTTTAACTAATCTTTAAATGGGATGAAAGAGGATAGCGCTACTCTTATCGGGGTTAAGTCCTATGCGCCATCTACGGAACCATTCGCCTAGCTTATCTACGGCTTTTTGGACTCGTAGCCTGAGGGTTTGTCTGTTCCACGAGGAACTAAACAGGACTGTGTCATCAGCGTAGGAACATACCTCTACCTCGGGGAGGCGAGGGAGGTCACTGATATATAAGTTGAATAGAGAGGGCGCCAGAATGGAACCCTGGGGAACACCTGAGCGTATGGGATGAGGCTCAGAGAGAGCACCCTCTACTCGGTAGCAAAAGGTCCGGTCAGAGAGGTACGCGTGTATGATTTTAACTAATCTATCCGGGATTTGAAGTTCCAAAAGCTTGTGGACTAAACCAGCGTGCCAGACCTTATCGAAGGCCTTGGCGACGTCGAAGAAGACCGCAAGTGTAGGACGAAGTGTTGGGTCGCGGTTGAAATTTTGAAGAATGTGCTCCGTGAGGCGGTGCACTTGGTGGGTACAAGAGTGTTTGGCACGAAAACCAAACTGCTCAGGTGGTAAAAGATTTTTGTCTGTGACTACTGACTGGAGCCGGTTCAGAAGGAGCCGCTCATAGACTTTTCCTAACATGTTAAGGAGACTGATAGGGCGATAGCTGTCGGGAAGCGACGCTTTTTTGCCGGGCTTGTGAATACCTATTACTATGGCCTTTTTCCAGACGGCTGGAAAATGGCAGTGGGCTATGGCTACATTGAAGATGCAGACCAAAAGAGCTATGAGGTGATCAGGAAGAAGTTTGAGTACTTCGTTCCTGATACCGTCGGGACCAGGTGATTTTTTAGGCTTAAGGCCTTTAATGGTTGACATAACTTCCTCAGGCGTGACCGAGTCCAAATCATCTGTCGGGGGGACCGCGAGAGAATTTGAACCGCCGATTCTATCGAGCTTACGAACTCGGAATCGATGTTAACGCAGTTCGGAGAGCATTGATTTTCAAGGCTCTCGGCAAGGTATTCTGCTTTTTCAGCGCTATCGAAAGCGGGAGGTTTGCCGGGGCCTTGATCTAAGGGGGGCATGGGGACTGTATCGTCACATTTAAATGTGCGTGCTAATTTCCAGAAAGCCAGATGGGATGGTTGGATACCCTCGAGTAGGGCCCCCCATCTGGCATTACGGATTTCGGAAATGCGGCTTTTTACCGTTTTCCGAAGTGAGTTTAACCGCCTACGATTGTCCGCAGTCGGGTATGAATCGTGTGCTCGAGTCGCGGCGTTCTTTTCCGTGATCAACGCTCTCACGTCGGCAGGAAGTATAAAGCGGCATTCGTTCGCCGCTTGCACCTCTTTCGAGGCCTTACTAATGGCGTTTTGGAGATGGCTGACCACGGAATCGATCGCCAGATCGGCATCGGCGAGGCGACGCTGAGGTCTAATTGATCGCGAATTAAAAAAGGAAAGGCACAAACTCTTAGGTTTGATCCGATCCATTTTAATTTTGGCTATGTGAGGCGCGGACAAGCCTTTGAATAGTGGCGGCTAAGCCCGGGAATTGGGTTATTGCGTTGAGCAATCCTAGGTCCTTATTGGAGTTAATCACCGCGTTGAATGCGATGATTTCTTGCACTTCATGTACAAGAAGAAGCTGGGTGAACCACTCCTTGCCAGCCAACGAGAAACCGAGGGCTGAGGTGGCGCGGGCTGCCGGGACCGGGATGGCCTTGACAGGCTTGGGTTTAATTAATGAGGCCGGAGGGGCCAGTACGGGTGGGAAGGGTGCGCAGGGCGCGGGAGCTGGTGCCACTGGGGCACGTGAGGTGCCTGGAAGGCTGGGGAAAGCCTCTAGAGACATTAGAGGCTGAATATGAGGCCGAGCAACAGGTGCCTTGGGATAGGTGGCCTGTCTGACTGGCTGGAGGCGTTTCGTGCGTGGGGCACGGGGACAACCGCGATAATTCGCAGTATGTCACGTCTGCTGGCAGAGAACGCAGCTGGGCGGGGTGGGAGTGCCAGGAGTGCGGGGGCACTCCTTGGTGGCGTGGTCGTCTAGGCACTTGACGCACCTAGCGCGGAAGCAGCAGTTACGGGAAGAGTGTCCGTAGAGCTGGCAGATGTGACACTGCAACGGGATTCTATTTTTGTGTGGCGGCTCAACGGTTATCCCGGTGAGGCCACACACCTCGGAAAGATTGAAAATCGATTTGCCCTCTGGAGACATATCGAGGAAGACGAGCACCATGTTGTATGGTGCCCTGGTGGTATGCTTGTACATCCTGTGTACTTCGCGTATGGGGAAGTTTTGCTCCTTAAGGGAGGCTGAAACTTGGTCGGGAGAGATCTCGACCGGGATCTGGCGAATAACCACTCGCAGGAGACGCTCCTCCTCGAGGGCATAATTAAAATAGCCTAGCCTATTGGATCGCAGGAGGGAAGTGAGCCTCCTGTGATCGTCGGAGGTCGACACCTGGACCTGGATCCCTGAAGGGGTGTTCCGGGCCCCGGTGTAGTGAAGCTTGAGCTCCTTTCCGAAATTTTCGTCCAAGACGCTTTGTCTTGGATAGTGATTGGGGGTGGGCGGCGGGGTTTTTTCCCTATAGCGGGTGCGGGGGCCGCAGCGGGCGCGTAGGAGGGGTCGGAGCAAGTGTTCTCGCTCATTCGGCGCGATTTCCCTGCGGCCACGGGTGTAGGGGAAGAGAGCGGGGAGCCCCTCCCCTTCCTCTTGGTGGACTTGAGGGTTATGAAACCGTCGTTTAGTAGGGTCTCGTTGGGGACCGCGGTGTCCATCGCGGGGACATTTACGTTTTTCCGCGCGAAAGGCGGCATTAACGATTGGATCTCCGGATCCGGAGATAGAGGCGAGAAAGAATTCGCCGTATTAACAAAAGTTCGCACTACGGGCGAACGTGACCGCGGACGCGGGAGAGAAGAGCTCTTAGAGCTCGAACGCGCCCGTGAGATCGACGAGCGCGAGCGCGGGGCACGCGTGTCAGGATGCGGGGGGCGCGGGGAGCGCGAGGATCGCGGCGAGCGCGGGTGCGGCGCGGCGGGTACTCCTTTTGACGCGGCGGTGAGGGGTACGAAGTGTGCGGCGGGGCGGCATTTCTCCGCGGGGGTCTGTGCCAGCGCGGGACGGACGCGTGGGTACTTCCTATTAAAGGAAACCAAGGCGTCGGGTATATTCTCCTTGAGAAAGGTACGGAGCCTCCTTAGCTCTAGGGCTTCTGCAGAATCGGCCATTCCGGTGGCGTGTGGAGGACTGGGGAAAAAATTTGAAATTCGAATTCCGAATTCGAAACAAAATATAAACCTCCCCGCCGGAGGGACAGGGGGGCGCGCCAAATAAAATTTAGCAGACTATCCCGAGTCCGGCAAAGTGACTTGCGAGTCGAGGTGCAATGACACGCAGGAATGAGAACCTACCGGGCCTACGTGGAGTCCCTAGCAAGCCCGAGGCAGAGAACGCAGCCGGTATAAATACCTAACTACGCCCAAACAGACACTCGGGGATGGAATGTGTTGCAGGATAGGTAGGGTGGGAAGGAGACACTTGGGACTTGACTATGAACTCTCACGCACCCACTTGCCTTAGTTGTCACCGTCAGGTATCCAGCAAGTGACCACTAAAGTGTGGTTTTCGTCTTATAGAAACAGTTGCACTTAAAAGTGCAGTTTGTGTTCCTGTAGCGTACGTGACACAAAAGGTGCGAGCGAGACGGCGATACGTGCGACGAGTACGGCGAGATGCAGGTGCGGTACAGGTGCACAGCAAAACGGGTCGGTCGTAGAAGGTCACGAAGGCGGCAGAGAGCGGTCGTAAACACGTCCGTTCCCGCTGACGGTCGTGATCGGAATCCCTCGTCTACGTAGTCGTAGTCGTAGTCCACGCGAGCCTCAGCTAATATAACATAAAAAAAAGTATCAACATTCATACAACTTACTTTTCAATTAATTTATTTCTCTAGTAAATAAATGAAATCTATATAATTACACAAAATATTAAATAATTTCAGTTTTCGATATTTATGTAGTAAAGTTTTTGCTTTTCCTCTGAACTAGATATAATTCGCTTGAAAACTGGAACAAAAGTTTGACTAATTAACGTTTCGGTATTCACGAGTTTACCAGTTCATGCGAGTGGGACGGTAACATTTTGCTATTAATAACAATCAAAAGCACAATAATACAGAATGTTAAAATTATTTTCATTTGTTCTAAAATTCTGCCTTTTTAGGTTTCCGAAGTCAAAAGGAACCCATATAGTTACGCTATGTCCGTCTGTCTATTTGCGGCTTAGCTCAGAGATTCTTAGTACTAGAAAGCTGTAATTTGGTATGAGTATACTCGTAGACTTAGACACAACAAAAAAGTGGTAAAATAAAATCTTGAAAAAATAATTATTGTTGAGTAGTTCCCCTACACGTAAAATAGGAATGTTTATTTTTTGTCGTCTATCCCATGGTGTAGGGTGTCGCTAGATAGGTCATTCAAAAATATTGTTGTTCTGTAAAACCCATTTTGAAGTGAAACTTCTTATGCGACTTCCAAGCGTTAAATGTTAAACGTTAAACGCACATTATCGGTCTCTCAGCGAGAGAGCAATATATTATCGATCTCTCCTCTTTGTGTGAGACAGAGAGAGAGAGTAAATGTCGGTGTGTATGTATATTGCACACTGTTTAAATAAAATATAAAATCGTGTTTAAATAAAGTCGTGTGAATCGCACACACACCTTTTTTTTCTATTTAGGAATCCGTTTGCGAAATATTAAGCTTTAAAGTGCTAATTTTTGTTAGAGTCAAGTGTCCCGCGCCCTGTCTGCTAAATGGTTGTTTTTGGATATGTGAAAAAATTCATGCTAGTAGTATATATAATGAAGTTAAAAGGAAAACTATCAGAGGTAAGTACTTAGGCTTTGCAAGTATAATAGTCAATAAACTTATAAAATGTACATTGAGAAGTAATTTCCTACATATTCCATTGCAAATTACTTAAAGCCTATAACATAAGTCTGCATATTGTGACGGGCAACTACGGAACTCTACACTGCGCGTGACCCGACATGCACTTGGGGTTTTTTAAATAACTAAATTAATAAATGAATTACAATTTTGTTATCTGCTTACCAAATCTGCTAAACTTAATCGGCTTACTACACAGAACTTTAATAAAATAACTGAAGAGATACTCAAGATGACTACAAGGTTTGGTCTCCGTCACCACTCAACTCCTCAGACTCGTGTGTGTTAGGGTCAAGAGAAGGATTTCAAAGACGTCTAGCTCATACGGATTGTTATAACGGCGTCGATTATCAAAGCCCCGTCAAGAGAGATGCATGCGAGTGTACGCGCAGAGATTACGTATGTGATTTTGGGTTTATGCTGTTAGATGAAGAGTGTATACAGAATAAGTCAGTCAAATACAATCCATATGCCGTTCCGTCGGATTGTCGTTCAGGTCAGTACTACGTACAAACTAAAGGGTATCGGAAAATTGATGGAAATGTGTGCACGGTATCTGGTTACTCGGGTTACTCACCAGAAATGCTCCGGGTAGTCCTGTCCTAGTCTTTGTTATTAATTTCTTAACCGGTTTTTATTTAATGAATTGCTACAATAAATAAATACATCGTCACACTATAGCTTTATTACGAGGAAAATATATTTCAAAGTAATTTGGCTTGAAATTTGGCTTCTTAGTCATTTTGCAATTTATGTAAAATTTGGGCGGTCTGTTCATTATATCGAATTATACATAAAAAAGATTAATAATTTATAATCAAATACATGATGCAAACCGTTCGTTACATTTGCTTATCTATTAAATAGCAACCGTGGGTGCATCGTAGTGAGTTATGAATTGTAAATACATTTCAATTATTATTAAAAAATATAGCAAAGAGTACATACGTTATTTAACGTTATTTAACTAACAACAAATGAATATTGTAACCGCTAAACACAAGTTCGCAATTTAAATATCTCAACCGCAGAAAGAAAATAAAGCTGCTTTGGCCTTGCAATTACATTCCTGAAACACTGTATTTTTTACACGCCGCATTTAGCGACATTCCGATAGTCACTAATGTGTAGGCAACTGGAATAATATTGTAATGGAATAATAATATTAAAGTAAGTTCTTTAAATTCCAGTCACATAGTGCGCTTTTGTAAATATAAATGAGAACCCTAAATACATCAATATATTATAAAACTCAACGTCTCTCTGTCTGTCCGTTTATGTTCTTTTCGCGCGAAAACCACTTATCAGATTTACATGTTTTTTATTTAATTTCATAGATATGTTTTATCTGGCCATGTTTTAGAATATATTTTGTTATATAAAGCAACATATGAAATAAGCAGTGACAAAATGGTGATTGAATTTAAAAAAAACGCATTTGGAGCGCTTAAATTGCTTACGCTGAGTAAACTATATGAGATATATCAAATTAATATTCTACATAATTGTAAAATTTAAACAAGACCTACACAAAAGTCAGCGATAAAATATATCAATCTTCTAAGGATCATTCATAATAAGCATTTTTATCTTCAGTCTTTGGAGCAGGGGCAGCACGATTCGCGCGTGCGCTCCACCGACGGCATTCTATAGCTCACGCGAGTGGAGCCGTGGGCAAAGCTAGTAAATAATATGATTGAAACTATAGGTATATTTGTAATAAATTATATCTTGCAATATTCCTTTATAATAATGTAAATAACTGTACTGATATTACGCTGATATTAATTTATAAATGTTACCTAAAAGATAATGAAACATAATATCATCGTTCCAAATTTCGCTGAACGGATTATAATTGGTACAACATTTAAAATGGAAATAACAGTGTAGTTTCATATCAACGAAATTCGTATTGGTATTATTTGATTAATTAATAATTAAGTAACCAAGGCGGAATATCTTCATTGAATATTTAAGGGAGGGGCACGGCTAATCAGTATTCCGGTCAGATTCTGTTAGTTTGGTTAGGGAGCTCTCAAGAGTCTCAGGCGATTCCCTAAACAGGTTACCTAACCACATTTATGTTGTCGACGAAACGTAAATATTAGCATAATACATTCGAGTTATGAGCTTCATAAATAATTAAGAGTTACTTATTCATTCATTCATTCATTCGATTCTTCATAAAGAAAGAGTAGTCGTTGATTTGTACATTATTTAAGGAAGCTTTCTGCAAATGGTTTAAATCCGTGTAGGTTTTATTTCATGAAGTTTATAAATATGTTTTGCTGCGTCATCTCCAAGTTCGAAAGGTCATAGCAAGGTTAAAACCACACCACCGCACCGTTTCTCTTTAATGATCGAGGGTCAGTTTAACCATTAATTTTATAAATAAGTAGCTACATTCATTCAGGTATTATAATATTGTGTATGTGTAGTAATATTATTATTTATAGTATTTGTTGTTGATATTATACATGAGAAATAAAATTAATATAAGAATATAATCACAGATTTGAGAAAAAGGCAGATGTAGCCTGACAGAATACGTAAATGTCCCTAACAATTTTAGTATTATTATTCAATTGTGTCAATTTTGAAAGGCAACGTCATGCAATGTCAGCACCCCGTATGTTTTAATATTATAAAAAAATATGCCGTCTGGTGTGTAATTACACAGTAAAAGTTCTTCCTGAAGACAAAAAAGGAAGAGGCAAAATCGTTTAATAGGTAACAAGGCTTATTTTGATATTATTTTCCGTGTTATTTGTTACTGATTACAAAGCTGCAACAATGTTACTAAGTTACAATGAAGTATTTTCGTAGAAGTTAGAGTAAAATATATGTATGTAGCGTTGGAAGACCATTTTATTTACAATCTAACTAAGTTATGTATCATGAAACTAATGGTAGGATAATATTTGTCATGTAATAGTTTGTTTATTTGACAACTACCTACAAACACTGGAAGAGATAACGTTATGGTTCCAAAGTAAAAATTATATAGAATCCAGGACAATTTAGTGTACCAGTCAAAAATCTAAAATTCAAGATGTCCGCACAAACATTTCTAATGCTTACGACATCGAAACCATTAGGCATAGGTATGGTTAGATAAAACAAAAGTACATAAATACTCTTTACCAAGAAATATGCATTTCAAGCAAAAAAATAAGTTTTTATGTTGATGAATTAACGACTACACTACTGAAGTTGTAAAAACAGTAAAACTTATGTTAACTACCCTGGCAACATTATTCATACGGTCCTACGTGATGTTATCTGATTGCCAAGGACACAGAGGTAGCTAGCTGCATGTCCCGCGTTTGTTGTTCGTAATCCACTGCCTCCTCTGCCTTTTTCTCAAATCCATGAGTATTATATATACACGATTTGTATCGTGCAGTATTGTGCTTAAACAAATTCGTAAGAAACGCGGCAACAATGGTGTTTAACAAGAAACATTTTTGTCATTTACCTTAAAAGCGTATTCACAGCGAATAAATTAACTAAAATTTCTTGAAATCCATTTGTTGTCGTAAGACCGCATTTGTAAATTAAATCCTTTCTTCAATAGACATTTTCGTATCACTTTGATATTGGGGTTGTTGTTTATTGATAATTGGTAAATCTTTGTTTATGAGTGGGGCAATTTTCATTTTATCTATATTAAATGACGGGTTCTTGAAAGTCTTGAACTGGAATGAATTTATTAGGCGCTTAATAATATTATGGAATATGGATTGAATTTTTTTTTAATAAATAGTGTTATTTATACATTACAAAATAGCTCCACGGTCAATCGCTCGTGGGTTCAAAATCAACTTTAAGTTTGAATCTGACCGAGTTTGTTTTTTATATCAACATATAATCTCATAGAATACCTTTTTGGGGCAATATCTGAAAATATGATATCGTTAATTCATCTAATATACAATAATAATCACAACACACAAACACACACAACATTATTTATGCATACATCATCTATCTATTCAATCATCTTATAATAAAATTGAAGTGTCTGTTTATAATGTCTAAATAACAGATTTTTACTAAATGCATATGAAAGTGGATACCTATAACAAAAAACCAATTTTTTAAATTTTTGTATGTGTGTCTGTCTGTTTGTTCCGGATAATCTTTGAGACGGTTCGACCGATTTTGACGGGACTTTCACTGGCAGATAGCTCATGTTATAGGGAATAACTTAGGCTACTTTGATTTTAGAAAAATAATTAGGGTTTAGCGCAAAAAAAAAAACAAAAAACCTTTTTTAGTAGTCCACGCGAGCCGAGCCGCGGGCACAGCTAGTTCTAAATACAGTCATACACACGGTCATTTCATACATACTACATCTTAATTGGTATCTATTTTAAAATTATATGCTAATAATATGAAATTTTCAAAAAAATGTTGTTAGGTTTGCATTTAAAATTAAATAGATAATAATCTATATGTACTGATAACTAATTTACTCATTAGCATCATATATGTATTAATAAGTAAAAGTATCGGAAATGGATGATTTGTTTATGATTCCAAAATCTTTTTTTTTTTGTTAGATTGGCAAAACTGTTTTTCATTTTGGCGCGGACTTTGAGTTGCATCTCTCATTTAGATTAAATACAGTGCTGTTTTTAGTTAGATCATATCTAGTGTGTATTGCGAATTTCATAATGGACTAAAACATCGAACAAAGAGTTTGTCTTAAATTTTGCATCGTCAATGGAATTTCGTGTTCGGAGAATCTGAAAATGTAATATGTATAAGGCTTACGGTGAACCTACTTTGTCAAAAACACGTGCTTGTGACTGATAAAAAGCGGTCGAGATATGCTGGAAGATGTGCCTCGCTCTGGTAGGTCATCAACGTCTTCAGCTAAAGTTAACATCGCAAAAGGAAGGAAATAGTGACAGAAAATCCTCATTCAAGTTTGAGAGAGATAGCCGCTGAACTTTCTGTCTCTCATGAGTTGATCCGTATCATTTTAAATAATCACTTGGGTATGAAACATGTTGCCGCTCGGCTAGTCCCAAAAGACCTGAATTTTCTCCAAAAACTCAATCGCATAAGAGTCGCTGAGGACATGCTAGAACGAGTGAATTCCGACCCAACATTAATGAAACGCATTGTTACTTGTGACGAGACGTGGGTTTACGAGTTTGACATGCAAACTAGTCAACAGGTTTCGGAGTGGCGCCTTCCAACTGAACCGAAACCGAAAAAGCCAGGCCAAAATCGATCAAAAGTCAAACTCATGTTGATTGTTTTCTTTGACTATCGCGGTGTTGTGCATTCGGATATCTTACCGGACGATCAACCGATAAATAAAGTATTTTATTTGAGTGTTATGCGGCGTTTAAGAGAGCAAATTCGACGAAAAAGGTCAGTTTTTTGGAAAGAAAATTCTTGGATTTTGCACCACGATAATGCGCCTTCGTACAAGGCCATCATTGTGAACGAAATTTTGACCCAAAATTCAACAAATACCATCGAGCTACCACCGTATTCAGCATATATGGTTCCAGCCGTAAAATAAATTTGGATGAATAACTAACATTTATTTTGTGTATTATTGATCTTTTCCCGGTACTTTTTTGACAGAGTAGTATATGTTACTATGTATGATCAGTAGGCAATGGTTTTTCATTTAACATGTTAAATCGTTTTCAGATTCAATTCCCAGGAGTTTTAAGTATATTTATATTTTTAAGTTTCACTCGTTTTAAATTTATTCGACCAGCTCTCTAACGCGTCGCCGGCCAACCCATCCGTGTAGCTTATTCTTGTTCTTACTTCCCCTACTTGCTTACAGCTTGCCAGATAGATTTACATTCATGATTACTGCTCCGCTTCTTATGACCTCAGTGGGAAGTTACATAACTTATAACCTTCATCAATAAACAGGCTTTACAATGCGAAAAATATTTTTCAAATCAGTGTGGTAGTTACAGAGATTAGTACGTTTAAACAAACAAAAAACAATCTCCTGAGCTTTACAATATTGGTGTAGTTACAAATATTTTAGTTGAACTGATCAATTAAGCTTTTATTCAACTTATAGGTATTATTTGTAGAGGTGATAAAGAAAAATATTGATTGAATTTTTTTTGTAATTTAGTATTTAGTAATAATAAATTATTCAAACAGTCTCTCTTTTATTTTACAAAACTGCCGAGTTCATAATATAATAGTATGGATGAGTGCACTGCGTATTCAGAGCATAACAGTATAAAACGTTGTAACCGATGCACAGCGCTGCATCACGATAGGAGGGCAACATGCTATGCTAATGAGCCGTTTACTCAGATAAAACCTTATTTATGTTAATGTTTCCCGTTTTGATAGTGTTAACAATTATTTTATGTTACTGGACGCTTTAAACATAACATTCTTCAGATAGAGAACTTTAATATTGTTTAGAAAAAATGTTATAAAATTAATATGTACTTGGGATTTTTTAGAAGTATAATGGATGAAACAGGTGGTATCACTCTTCTTCTTCATGGGCTTATCACACTTAAGTAGGATCGGAACAACATGTTTTCCTCTTCAATTCTCTTGTAGCAGCTGGCATCTCAGTATTCACACCTTTCATAAGCATATCATTCCACAGACTGTCTATCTATAGCTTCTCAGGTCTTCTTCTACTCTAGCTTGAGACTGATTAAAATTTAAGAATTAACTGTTAAAATTACATACTTACAAAAATATCTTTACATTTTTGGCTGAGTATGTACCTACCGATGTGTTAAGGCCTCTTCAGATTAGCGTTTGGCCAGCGTGCGTGTTCCACCAACGTTTGACCAGAGCTGACGCTGCACGCACGCGGCGTTTACGTCGCATGCCTACGTAATGCAGTAATCGCGTCGCGTACACAAAGCGTGCTTTCTTGTAGCGAGAAAATAACGCGACGTGAGCGTACCGACCGACGCGAGCACTATGATTAGGAGAGCGACGTGAACGCCGCGTGCGCGCAACGTCACCGTTTTCACGCATTGAACGAACGCGCACGCTCGATAAACGTTAGTATGGTAGCGGCCTAATACTCGCATACCAAGATTTTTTCATTGTACATTACATGTAATTTTAAAAGTAACAAACCAAGAGAACATAATATCAGAGTTTTTGTAAACTAAAATCTTAAGAGAATGAATGACATTTTGTATGGAAGTCCCTTAATTTTTCTTTTCAGCGATAAGTGGTATTCAGAGTGTAGGTATAAAATACGTGTTTTATAAATATAAAAACTTCGCTCTCAACAAAAATAAAGATTTATTACTTTCACGCGGACAACAGCTGGTCGTTAATAAATTGAAAATGGTAAATTTTAGTCTAATAAAGTAAAAAATAATAAATTAACATCATATTATTATGTATCTTTATCTAAGATGAATATATTAATGTCCTGGTAAAATAATATACAGTACAGGGGTCAACCAATTTTATGCATAAAACAAAACACGTAAATATGTGTAACACAGTCCTTATCTGTTTATGCGAGGGCAGGAAGATAATGAGTGTTTATAATACCCGCTTCGGGCTTTTGGGAAATGATTACACACCTATTTGTATAAATATATGTTAACTAAAATATCAGGGATTTGCTTGATTTGCTATCAGTGTTAATAACAATTTCTTTATTGTTAAACTTTACTATTTAAATTTCAGTAATTAAATCAATAAAGTCATCAAATCCTTGTAAAGTGGGAATAACCTCATGCTAAGAAGAACTAACTTTAACATCTAATCAAGAATTTCAATTCTTTTGGTGTTGGCATTTAAACTTAACCGACGTATGTACATTTAATAAGTATTATTTATAAAAATTGATGAATTTTGACAAAATAGAGTACCATAATATAATAATAATTCAAATGTTTCCTACTATCAATATCAATTTATAGCTAAATTTTTCATTCATCGACAGGGTGATCGGTTAAGCTAAGGTTAAGGCTAAGTTAATCGGTACCATTAAGCTCTGATAAAATGGGTCAGTAAAATATATAAAGAAAAAGCTACCATTTTATTGGTCCTACGAAAAATTTATCATTTAAAAAAAAATAAAAAATTGATTAGGAATACCATCTGTGATGCTAATGAAAATATATTCAAGACGTCATCTATTAACAAATGTACGAAACATTCAAACGAGTCAGCTAGTAGACATTATTTCTTAAAAGTGTTTTTTCCTGCCAACGCCATATCTCCGTTAGTTATTTAAAATAGTTAATGATTCAAAGATCATTTAAAAAGTAATGTTTCCAGCTATTGACAAAACATAGACAAATAGTTAAAATTAATGTTTTCGTTAATAAAAAAAACTTTTTCATTAGTAATGTTAATGAAAATATATTCAAAGCGCTATCTATTAACACTCTGTTTAACTATCACGGCAGCTGTTAATTAGATTGTTTACATTCTATAATGTGCGAAACATTCTCACAAGTTCGGTAGTATTATTTATAAAATTTTCTTTATCAATCAAAACAAACTAAAAAACAGGTTTTTGCTGATTGATAGAAAGTTACAAATAACATAGTGATTTATCGAACAGCGAACTATACTAATTATACTTATTTCAGTCTCGTTTCTACTTTTGAAGGTAACATAACATAGTCAACCAAGCGTATGAATTCCGTCAATATTAATCAATCGACAATACATACCGATGGTTACCGTTTATTGTATTTGAAACTACATCGGCTAAAGTTATAAAGCTTAAAACCCAAGCGAGTCGTTCATTGTACAGAATTCCGCGGTAAACATTCCATAAATTTTGCACTCGGGGCAAAGTTAGTGAATAATTTTCCGTGTCTCTGTTTATTATAAGCCTGGAAAGTTGGCCGCTACTCGTTGCTCGTAATCAACTCTACAAATGTTGATTTCGGTTCACTGATTACGGTTATGTATGAAATACTTTCAAATGCAAGATTTTTTAACCCGTAAAGCAGCAAAGTTCAAAAATGTTTAACCATATAATTAGAATGCTATCATCCGTAAAATTAACAAGAATTATATGAGAGAACAAACCGTTCAGAATAAACTTTTAAAAAGAATAAATAAGGTATCACGCAATAAAGATAACTTTCTTTAGCTCAGTAATTGAGACCGCACTCAAATCCTTTCCGACAGCTCTGAGTTGGAAACGAACTGACAACTTTTTAATTCTTTTTCTTTCTACAAGAGAAAATCCAATTTTTACTTTGATGGTTCTTATGAATATTATTTACGTAGTTACTAAAATATATTACAATCATAATCAATATGTGTAATACCATTACTTTTCGAATGATGTCTCGGGAGGGGCATATCGATTTTGCTCTAAGTTGAGAATCTCGAAGCACTTTATAAAATATACTGAATTTCAGTCCTCTAAGTACGAGAACGATTCATGAGAACGAGCCTTTCAAAGGCCTAAAAATTACCATTTTGAGTCTATTTAAAAAAATCGGTCCTCATAAACTTCAAACTCTAATCAAATGATTCATATCAGTATATAGTATGTAGAAAAAATATTTTAGATTCCTAGATCATTTTAAGTCTTTTTGAAAATAAAAAAAAATAAAAATCAGTAAAAAAAAAGTCAAATGGCCAGCAAAAATTCACTTTTGAACCGGGTTGCTTTCTATATGACTAACTTTTTTCTTTAGTTGTATGCTCTCTAAGCGAGTACTAAAAAAAATGTAGGGATCGCTAATGTCCCACTTCAAAGTTGATAATTTTGGAAAAATCCCTAATTTGACCTTCCGTTACTATCAAGTTCAAATCTCACCAAAATTTTACTAGATATAGTATTTTATGTCTAGAACGATCCCTGTTAAGGATTTTGTTGGCCTAAGCCTCTATCATTTTCTACAATCTACTGAACTTTGGTAAAATCGATAAAAAATTAGATATTTAAATCTATATTTATAAAAAATCATGTCTGTATACTATATGTTCTCTATGGACTCCAAAACGGCTGGAGCGATTTGATGTCATTTTCAGACAATCTTCATATTAGCCCAGCAGGTAATCCAGAAAAGTTTGGTAACATTCGAATAAAAAAAAATCTGAGCCACAGCAACGCGTGGCCGTGTTTAAGTGGCCGTATTTAATATAAAGTTGCTATTATTTTTATTGTTTATATCGCTTTAATTTGGATGTTTGATTGAATGTTTTTTTCTTGTATTCGTAAGAGTGAAAGTATTCTTTAAGTTTGTTTTTAAACTAAATATTAATAAAATAATTCTCTTATAATATATAGTTGCTTAATTAACCATTTAATAATTCCACCAATTGCAAAACAAAGAGATTTTTCGGGACTCTTCACAAAAAAATTTATGAGGCCAGTTTAATTTCGAAGTCCTATTCATGGTAGTATATATTCGCTAAATGGTGACTAACGTAAATACATGATAGTGTAAAAGACATTAATAACTAATCTTATAAAGATTTTACTAAGATTTTATAGAATTTCTGAATGTAAATTAGTTTTATAAGATATATCTTTTTCCTTGTACTCGTGATTAATTATCATTCTTATATAATTAATTTGTATAAATTAGTATCTAAAAAAGATATTGACATATATTCTACTGAGAGACAAAAACGTTCATTGCGATAATTTCTTCAAATACTGATAAAATAGCTGGCGATCGTTCCTATAGATTTAACAACGCAGAAAAGACACAGCTTTTTACCTACAAAGCTTAATTAAAATTCATACTCTATTTCAAAATTTATTAATAATTAAATAAATAAACAAAAATAGAAAAGAACATGAATTGTTTTGCGTTTATTTAAGCTTAAATACGCACGACGGCATATTATCTTCACTTTGACAAATATTAGTTGATATTATATAGTAAAACGAAATAAAACAAACTGGTTATAAAACAGTTAAACAAATTAAAACACTTTCTATAAAATACCACGTCAAGCCTGTGTTCAGTTACATATTTTTACCTACAAGCGGTTTGGTAATGGAACATCTGTATATGGCGTAGCATTTAAATAAAGATTTTATGCTATTGTTTTATTACGGTATTATTACCTATTTATTCACTTGAACAACAAATTTTACTTACCTGACAACTCAAAATCAAAAATAATTTTATTCAATTTATGTCCTAAGGAGGCACTTATCAATGTTAGTAATGATGATGTTTATTATAGTAATGAAAAATCTGCATGTTTTAGTCTATGATTGTACATGGCGTGGTATTTAAATAAATAAATATTTTTTTCTATTGTATTATTACGACATTATTTCCTATTTGTTCACTTGAACAATAAATATTTTTACTTACTTGACTTTTAAATTGGTATTTACGTACATGTTCACGCTTTGATTCGAGTTATCTGAATTATCGTATTATTAGCGCCGCTCCGTACGCGCGCCCACACTGCATAAATATCGAAGCCAACCTGAAGTAAGCTGCACGTTTTGGCGTGCAGTTCATTCGAACAGAGTGTATGTTCGAATCGCGAAATCTAGTACGATCGATAATATAATATTGATGAAAAATGAAAATGTCATACGTTTAAGAAACATCTTTCATTTTCAGAAACATAACTTTTATTTCAAGAACATGCAGTTAATAGTTTAAAATATCTTATTACTTGTTCTTTATTGACTTGCTGCTCAATTTGAAAAGTAAATAACTTTCATATAACAAGACTAATTTTTCTTTCAGCGTCGACATCAGTTAATTATAAAAGTAGTATGTACTTTGGATGCAAAATTCTCGGTAGTGCCGTACCACTTATGATGTAAAAATTAATATTAGATAACTCATGTTCTTCATTTTTATAATATATACCAAAATGGTGAATGATGTCTTTAGAATTCTTGTAATAAAAGGGTTGACCGCAATTTCTTGATATAATATTATTTAAATTAAAGCAATATAGCAATATAAACAGTTTAGTTTACGCTACCATACGAAGCAGGGTTAGTTATTTGAACGATGTAGTATTGCATAAAAAATGGCAAAGAGTAAGCTTTCTAAAAGAGGTAATATAATATAATTGTAAACAATCAATATATTTTATTTTAATTTTAAATATACTCTGGTCTAATTGGAAAACCTTATATATACATATATTATAAATGGACTTTTCGTTTCATTTTGAAGACTAGGGTAACGAAGTCGCGGGCAAAAGCTAGTTAATGTATAAAAGAATACCGCTAAACATTTGAAATATGATTCGTCATGTAAAGTTATTTTTATTTGAATAATGAAAATAACAAAACATTTGAATTCCCAACGAATGGTGAGTGCATCGGTGCGTGTTTCAAGCCAGCTGATAGCGCTGCGCGTTCCGTCAGCTACAATGAAACTAAATGTTTCTGTAAATATATATTTGTATTTAACTCTTTGTAAGTGAACTAAATCGAAATGTTTTTTTTTTTTTTCATATCCAATTTCTTAGCCATAATCATATTAATGTTATAATATGAGCCTGTAAGAATCACACTGCTGAGCAATGAGACCAGTTCTCAAAGGAAGGCAAAGGCTTAAATTTTGCTTCACCACCCACGCTAGCCCATGACGAATTAGCGATTTTAAACGCCGAGAAATTAACTGTTCATCTTTTCCACATACAGTGGTATACTTACAAGAATATTTGTCAAGCACTTCGGTTTCCCCCATATTGTTTTCTGCACTGTCAGCCAGCTCGAACCTCTCGACCAACACGACCTAATTACCAATATAATTACTGTATTAGTTAATTGGTAAATATTGTATGCCTTGATCAAGTGTCGTCATTGGACGACTACTTTAGCAAAATCAAAATATTAGTATTTTATGACCTAACAATACATGTGCAATAGGCTCACATAGGCAAGAGCACAAGTTCAAGTTTTCTACCGTACCTACTTAAATTTGTTCTCCGTAATGGAAAAAGCATTGGAATATAAACGTAAATAGAACCAGATTATTATTATTATACGTAATCTGTATAATAATAATAACAGCCTGTGAGTATCCCACTTTTGGGCAAAAGCCTCTTCCTAAGGGAAGGTAAGGGTACAATCACCACGCCAGCCCACAACGTACTGGTGATTTCAAAAACCCAGAAATCATCAGTGCTATATTTCCTACATACATTGGTATTAAAGAACATTTCTCAAGCGTTTTGGTTTCCTCATAATGTTTTCTTTCATTCTCAGCTGATAGTGTTATCAGATTGGATTGGTGAACGTACGCGAATTCCGAAAAATTCGTTTATACTTGCCGAGGTTCGAACCTGGCGACATCGAATCGATATTCCGCCGGTCTAAACCACTCGACTACCAAGACTAAATGTATAAAGACTATAACAATTAGAACATAGAACCTATACATCGACCATATTTCTAATTATAGAATTTTAAGAAAACGATATATAATTAATAATGTATTTAATTTACATTGTTTTCATAATTATTTGATTATTCAATTTATTCGTCTATTCGAGAACCCTTTGGCCCTATCGGCCACCCATTCTACGAGCTATGTGGCCCGCCCACTGCCACTTAAATCTAGCTATTCTTTTGCTAAAGAGTTCTCGAATGGCGGTCGTTGTGGCGATCTTTGCGGGAGGCCTATGTCCAGCAGTGGACTTCTTTTGGCTGAAATAATTAACTCTTTGGCATCATCGGCCATCCGTTCTACGAGCTACGTAGAACCAGCAATAGTAAAGTATAAACCAATGGATTTTAGTATTGATTTTCTGTTTTATAAAGCATCAGTCAAAACAAAATTTAGTTAAATTTTATTGTGCGATTTTACAAAGCACAATATTTTTGATTAAAATTTAGGCGCTTATTTTTCTCATTATAATATTATAAATAATAATCATTACTATTTAAATAAGTGTCGTAAGCCGTATATAGTATCTTTATACTTATATAACTATGTTTGATTATTATATTCACACAACAAATTAAGCATGAAATACCATCATAATAGCTTTAACTGAGCAGGTGTACAAATATTTGTTAGGCGTTGAAACACCCCTTAGTAAATTTCAGAAACTTAACCCCGATCATCTATTACAGATGCTTCGGGTAGACGATGATTCGATCTAATGAAGGCTCCACTATGTTTGCACATTCCATGTTATATTACCTGCGAAATGAGAATAATTAATTATGGGCTTACCTATTCAGTTTTGAATACCATTATATATACATATATTATAATTTTAGACTTTAGAAAAATCCATTTAGTTCTTCTTTTTATTTTGGCGCCGCAAAAAGCAATTGCCAGTGTCAATGTGTTTGTTTTCGTAGTATTATTTTATACCTACAAAGTTAGTCCATAAAATGGTGGCTCTCTTGTTAGAACTTTCTAGGGAGTTTTGTGACTTCTAAAAATACATTTTACCAGTTAATATTTATAATCCACTTCACGAATGCATAATAACCAAACTATATCACGCAATATTACATAATATAGGGTCTTTAATAATAACCTAAGTTAATAAATTAAAAATAAAAACCACAATAGGGCAGCTCAAGATCCTGCCAAAAACTCTAATGCATTTATTTCATGTTCTTTTTTTAATTTTGTTACAAATAAAAACAAAAAAATACTATAAAAATAAATAAACAAAAAAGAATTATGTAGAAATATCTTACTTTTGTAGCAGTAATCATTTAAGTAGGATGCAGTCTGCTAAATTTCAAGATATTTTAACTATTACTATAACTGGAATAAACAAATACTATTCAATGAATAAAACCCTACCTTAAATTGCTAACTTAAATTACATAGCTTGATATTATATATACAATTTCGAAATAAATTGTATATATTTCGAACCTAAAATATTCAACAAAATTCAAAATAAATACAACCCTAACAGTAATACAACGTCAATAAAGAATTTTGTAAAGTACCAATAATATAATAGATTTGGATAAGGTTTATAAGCTGTACTACCTTAATCTCGCTATTGTAAAATAAATAAGTTGAGTAGTGCTTTGGCACTAATGCCGGCTGGATCATGAGCACTATACGTAGTCAAAACCTATATGTACTATCTCGCTTCGGTGCGTCGTAACTCGTAAAACATTTAACGTTAATTTATATCATTAAGAATAAGAGGCCATTAAAACTTATCATTCAGGGAGGTCACGCGAGAAAGCATCTTCGTCGAGCAGCTCAAATACTATTAAGGTACTTATTATTCACACAGCACACGTACGCGGCGTGGCAAACGGAAAAATCCAATTAACTTCATACGAAGAGTTCCAATGAAAGTCGGGGCGCCCACAACCGCGCCACGCCTCGCGCCGCGCCGTTCTCGCCACTACACTCCACTCACACTAACGACTATTTTTCAATAACATTAATGGAATAACCTCTGCCTTGTTACGTTTATGGTAATAATATTACACTGTAAACGTAATTGACGAACACTATTACGCAAAAGAATGTACCTATGTTGGTACTAATTCATTTTAATAAGAATACTAATATCTTTCACAACTTACTCATTTATGGAATAAATATTTATATTGTTCAAACTAAATCGAACTGGATTATATAAAAATACTAGCTGAGCCCCGGGGTTTCACCCGCGTGTAATTTAATAGAAATCGCTGATTGATGATTTACAATACTTTCAGTATAGACAACATTTTTATCGAGCGACCTGGGTTATGGGTCACAACTCACACGGCTCGTTCGCGGCACTATAGGTTGTCATGACCCTAGCAGAGTGTTGAATTATTTTAATTTTCCATTATTTCCTATGCGTCCAAATAACATGCTATAAAATTCATAAAATAGTCTTGATGATGAAGTAACTTACGTTTGTAAGGATTAATATGTCATGCCTAATAATAATACTCATAAATCACTTTTCAATTTTAAATAAAGTTTTGTCACAAAATACCTTATTGTGGCTTATATATAAGAGATAGACATATGGTATTTTAGATTAAACTTTTTTTTAGATGCACTAAGAACCAATATTTTTGTTTACATATCACTAACCATTAGGCCAGCGCAAGTGGATAAAGCAGTTCGGGCGTGCTGTTTCTTTCGGCTTACTTAACAAAATTGAATATTTAAGGCTAGCTGAGAGGTGCAACCGAATGCTAGATAGCATTATGTTGCCTCATGAATCTGGCTAAAACATTAAAATTTTTTTTTTGAACTGACTGTTTGTTCCAAATATTAGCGTAAACAAACAATAAAAAATAACTCTTCCACTTTATTATATTAGTATGGAAGAATAGATTAGTCTAAAAACGTAGAATTCTGTTTAAAAAATTTACTAACAATTGTAATTTAATAGTTTTATGGTCTATTAAAAGACAATTGTATAAACTCATTAATCGGTCTAACATGTAGGCAGTTAACTGGAAGCTTAAATAGATTGTTAACTAAAGTTACAACCAATAAATGTCATTATACTATTGCCTAAGCTGCTATTACATAACAATGACCTCTCATTTGTCTAGGACAAAACAACGACAGCACAATAACTGCCACAAATATCGGTAGCATCAGACTTGAAGCCAGTTTTACAATAAGCATTGAGCCAATAAATTTAAAGTTTAAGACTTCATTCGGCGTTTACTGATAAATTTACGAAAGCTATTTGTAAGTAAATACGTCGCTTACTAAAGAGAAATCGGTAATTTATCTTCAAAATGAGATTTTGATAGCTTTTTATATTAAAATTACATTTTATAACATGCAGATTCATAAAAAAGTTTTACGAAGACATATTGAGTTTTAATCATTTTAAAATGTTTGGAGCATACGGAAAAAGTCACTTTCAGGGAGTCACCTTTGTGCATGCAATTATTGATTAGAGTAAGAGCGTGGCCCCTGTCCCATTGAAGCAGTCGATGGGGTCAAGTGACCTGTCATTTGCAAAGGGATTTGCACCCCTTTACTGTTCACCCGTCAATTTATTACCATCGCTGTCGCTCCCTCTCCTAAACTAACGAATAAAGATTAGTTTTTCTAACTCGGAGATTTACTGCATTTGAATAAATACGCAATTTAATAGCAGAATCAGACAATACTACAAAAGGAAACGATTTGCCAAAGAGATACGTTTATTGGACGCAACAAAGAGTTTTGATTTACCTATTCAGAACAAATCGTTTCGCGCCGGTCAGTGTGATATACTGGGGAGTTGAACGAATATTTAAGGTGTGGGGTTTGGGTTTATCAGAAAAATTTCCGGTCATTGAAGCGGAGGACAATGAGGGTACCTACCAAACAGAAAATCGCTGGCGCTTATTGTCATTATCTTTACTTTCCCTAATAAAATATTACCTATTATATTTTGAAACTTTTGTTAAACAATTCTATATGTAATACATGTTTGTGTATGTGTCTACGGAATTTTGAGTTTTATGTATCAGAATTCAGTAAAAATGAGCGTATCTTGTAGATTTTCTTACATAACTTATAATTCTTTTGGTCCGTTTAATAAAGGGTAAAATGAAGTGTTGTACGAACAGTGACGTAAACGCAACATGATGGAGTAAGCCATCGATGATATTAATATGAATTTATTTTACAGACTTGTTTTCATTGTGTAAAAATAATTTAACTTTTTATAAATAAACATTATTTTAATCAAATCAAACCGCTATATTACTAAAAAAGTAAAAGTTATTAAAAAATGAATTTACCTTATTATCATTGATTGCTGATAACATTATGTAGTTTTTTTTGTTTGCCTACGACCTTCTGTTGTTAAATTAAACTTAGCCTACAAACTAAATAGATATATCTCGCTAAAGCTACAGGTTACAAACTTTTCTTCAGTGTGTGTTTTTGTTTATATTATCTACTAGTTCATGATCAAAATATTTCAGTTATTATGTTCAAAAGAATTTATCTTCTATTGTAGTTCTCATAAGCAATATTTTAATTTTATTTTCAGGTTCGAAGAACATATTATATTTGCATCAGAAGATTATATTTCGATCTCAGTTCATACTTAACTCGTAATGCAGAAAATCGTGTTACAAAAGCTCCACGTACGTTTGTGATTATTGGAAAGCTTGTGCCAGAGAAGACAGACAACAGTTCGCAAGCCGTTTATCTCCGGGCCCCAGTTACAATAGCTATCCCCAAATATTATTACTGTTCCGAATTAAATCAGAAATCGACGCCTTTTCACTGAATGATCATCCCATTACGGAAGCTCAGACTGGTTCTGAATGCCTTTTGCTCCAAATCGTTATGAACGCAGCTGTACTTGTTATCTATATACGTAGATGTATTGTAATTTTCTTAATCATAAGGCAGTAATATTTTTTATTGAATAAAGTACTAATAAAATATAACTTGCGTCTAACAACAGAGATGCCGGTGTTAGGATAAAAGCTTTATATAAATATATTAAAATTTGGATATATATACTGCGTGATGGTTCATATTATTATTTGTTATAAGTATATTTTTTTCTTTTTGAAAAATTCATCTGTAGCGAACCATGAAAATAATCAAAATGTATTTGCTCTAAGTCAATATCCGCTGAGTACAGATTTCGAACATAAAAACCTTTATAATTTCATTAGAAAATGAAAACGTCCTACATATAATATGTATTGAAAATTAAACCGGTTGCCCGATACCGCAAGTATTTATTAATACACTTGGCCGCCAAATAAAGAATCCTTTGGAAATCCTGGTTATTACATTAGCTCTCCCCACATTGCGGCGAACCCGGTTTTATTATAATATCTTTTTAGGGGCTTAAAAAATATTAATAATATATAATAAATAATCAAGTCGAATTTACAAAACATTATTTATTCTAATATGTACTACGTAGTTGCATCTTTTCAAAATATATACATGTTAAATTAACTAACAAAAAAAATTCCAAGTGCGTGTTGGGCCACGCGCAGTGTAGGATTCCGTAGTTGCCTGTCGCAGTATGCAGACTTAGAGAGCTTTAAGGAATTTTCAATGGAATTTGTTCGAAAGTACTACTCCAAGTACATTTTATAGGTTGACTGACTCTACTTGTTAACTTGTAAAGCCTATTTACCTCTAATAGATTTTCTTTTAACTTGATTATATATAGTACTAACATGAATTTTTCACATATCCACAAACAACCATTTAGGCGGCAGGTGAAAAATTCCACTTTAGACTTAATATTTCACAACCGGATCCCTGAATCAAAAAATGGTTTTTATAGACCCGACATATTTATGAATGACCTTTCTATCAACACCCCACACGATGAGATAGACGAGCAAAAAAATCATTCCCACTTTACGTGTAGGGGAGGTACGATAAACTTTTTTTTTAAAGATTTTTATATTACCTCTTTGTCGGCGTGATTAAAATGTATACCCATACCAAATTACAGATTTCTACTATTAAGAATCTCTGAGCTAACCCTCGTACAGACAGACAGACGGACATACCGAAACTATAAGTGTTCCTTTTGACTTCGGAACCCTAAACTGAGAATATCTATTAGTTTTGACTTTTTCTCTTCTATAGTATTATAACGCCTACCCCGTTGGGATCGAGGCGTGATTTATGTATGTGCATGTAGTATTATAAGTATTCGTTGGTATCATTCGTCATTAAAATATGTTTGTTATGTATGGTCTTGTTATAAATAACAAGAAATTTCTTATTTCATTTTATTTTTGCTACATAATATTGTGTATGGGAAGGTAGTTGATATTTTTTTATTATTCTTTTTAAAGAAATTCTTATAACAGTAACAAACTTTTCATCAGGTTGCTTTTTACAAGTTTTATATTAACTTGCAATGTTCATGTGTAAGTATGTAACATTCAAAATTTGCAAACCATTTTTCAACCACTTACTGGTTATTCGGTTCAGATGAAATTTGGCATAATATGTATGTTCCGTGACAATGTAATATTATGGTACAATGGAGCTGATCTGATGATGAAGTCGGGATGTAAGGACTGGTACTCCGTAATGGTATATGGTAAGACAGTCAAATTTGGGTTTGAATACGTTGATGCCATGTAATATCTATTACAATTGATGACGAGGGTCTAAAGATGGAACCGGACGATTGACACTAGAACTTCTTGATGGTAAATTAACTTATTAAATTATTATTTTTCCATTAATATCTGTTAGATCGTAAGGAACTGCTGTGTACAGGCCTAGCCTGTATTTCATTTAGGTTGCAACTGGATGTTAGGGTTCCAAATGAACATCGTTTAAAAGCCAAACCAAACTAGATAGCCCTTTCGAATTAAGGCTCGTGAGATTTTTCTTGGCAAGAACTACATCTCTAGATGATGACCATAGTCTATTGAAGTAGCCAGTAATTCTATGACTAAATCCTTGCTATCGCTATTTTGCCAATATCGTAGTTGTTAAATGAAACATTTAACCTTACTTTTACACCTTGTTCGTGATCGATCTTCATTTTAATTCTTCGTTGTATAGATGTTTTCTTCCAAAATGTTAAGATCCACGATTTGTCACACATAATTTAAGAATACTGTTAATTTCACTCTGCATCAAGGAGTTATCGCTCTAAACTGTCAGGGAAATACCATGCAATAATGATAGTCTAGAGGAAATGAAAAGAATGAGAAATATTACTCAAGTATAAATAGTCATAAAGAAATACAATTAAATTAATTGACCCATGCGAATATGTTGCAAATTGTATAATGTAAACAATCTCACGGCTGCCATGTAAGTTAAACAATTTGGTAATAGATGGCGCCTCCTATATATTTATTTTAAACTATTTACCTATTTTCGTCAATAGCGGAGAACGTAATCTTTAAAATGATGTTTGATTAAATAATTGTGATGAAGAATTAAAGGAGATATGGCCATACCACACCTTTGAAAAATAACAAAATAATATTAATGGATAAGTGCGCATAAGTTTTAAAAGTATACAGATTATTGAATAAATTCTGATTCTAAAACGTATAAAATAAAATTTTGTTAATATTTTTAAAAAGCAAACAAACTAAAAAGTAAATAATATTTTTTAGTTAATAAAGTTACAGGTGAACCCCATCTTTGGTCACCGACCTTATAAATATAATTTATTTAAAAAAAAAAAATTTGATCCGTTCATTCGCACCTTAAATTGAAATATTTAGCACAAAAAATATTTCCGCCTGAGCATTTATTTAAACAATTTTAATACTGCAACGTGGCATTGAGCTTCTCACTCACCCTCAATGTCATTTTCACGGAGGCCAACGTTGATATAGACTGGGATTGTATAATAAACGCGGTGTAATAAAAAATGAAATGAGAAAGGAAAGATTTTAAACCTCCTCATAAAGATATTATGAGATGAGCAGCTTTAATAAAATTGAAGTTATGAATCTAAAAGCCGTAAATGTGTAGAGATGTTAATCACGTTACTTATATAAGTTACTATATGATCAAGCCGTAGTCTTAATGGAGTAAGCAGAAATATTGAGGTATCACTTTTATTTATCCAAGTGGAATATTCTTGTATTAAATTCATTAATCGAACAGTTAACTCCGAGGACTTATCAATGAGCACTGCATAGTCCTCATGGTTATCATAGTTCTCATTACAAACTCTATTATACAGTAATCACTATTAAGTCTATTATACAATAGTCGGACACAAACAAGCTGAGACAAAAAGTAAGCTCTCGTTCTTATCGACTTTCAAAATTTTATCCAAAACTTGATGTAGGTGTGTAATCTATATAATATTTACTCGTCGATTGTTTACTATATTAAACACATTTCTCTAGTCAAAATAGATAAAGGAAATCGATACCATAAAGAAAACTCAGACATAGTGTTACGCTTCAGCGTCTCTCTTTGCCAGTGCATGCCTAGTTACCTGCAGGCTTTCTTAATAATCATAACTCGGAATGACATTGCCGAGTGTCTATAGATATACCTTCTCTACCATATCGACGCTATTTGTGGATTTGTACTGTACAACTTGTAAAAAAGATAATATAATTTAACGGAATACGAAAACAATAAAGAAAGTAGCGACATGAAAGAAAACTAATATAGCAAAATATTAATATATGTTGTTGTTAACATGATAGAAAGTTTTAGAAAAAAAATAAAGACATTTTTTGTGTTATTACTTATTCTTCTTTTTTAATATTAAAAAAACATAGCATGAGGCTAAAAAACAACTAACATAATTTTCCTTATTCGTATATTTTACTTCATCATTTCAGCCGAAAGACGTCCACTGCTGAACATAGGTCTCCCCGGAAGATCTCCACAACGACCGTTCTTGTGCTGCCCGCATCCAACGGTTTCCCGCAACCTTTACCAGGTCGTCGGTCCACCTTGTGGCGGGTCTGCTCACGTTGCGACTTCCGGTACGTGGCCGCAACTCGAGAACTCCTAGCCCGAACGGCCATTCGTTCTACGAACTAAGTGGCCCGCCCACTGCCACTTAAGTCTAGCTATTCATAGGGTTATGTCGGTGGCTTTGGTTCTCCTGCGGATCTCCTCATTTCTGATTCGATCACGCAGAGAAATTTCGAGCATATCCCTCTCCGTTGCCCTTTGAGTGACATTAATATTGTTATTATTTTACTTACAGAAAAAAATCGTAATTAGTAAAATTAAAATTTTAAATCATCAATGTTAATGATGAATAAAATTAGCACTATGAATACCAAATCATACGGTTTTAACGAAGGTATTTTTCTGTCAGGAATAATTTATTATTCGAACAATTCATTTTCATATACGCCACTACACAGTGTGAATTGATTAATGACGGTTCTGGCCTAAACCCGACTTTGCATCTGATGAAAAGAAAAAAGAATCCGGACAATGGACCAAATATATTGTTCAAAACAAACAAATATATATTTCGGTCTTGCTAGTATTCTTTAGGTAATAACTTCGTGTGTTTATGTGAAACTAAAACAGTTTACCTATATCAAGATAGTTTTATGAAGTAGGGAAATTCACTCTGTTTGTTTCCACTTCTTAATAAAAACATTGTCCCTGTAAATATCCGACGAAAGAACATAGCCACGTCGGTTTCGAGCATTCGGTTTGCATGTAATTAAAACTTGCACAATTAAACACAGTGGAGAAGGAAAACAAGGGAAAATTGAGATAAGATTAATTTTCTACCTAGTTCCAAGGAACAGTTTGTGAGGAAATTTGTTGAGATAGTCTCAAAAGCGTGCGCTAACCACGATTTGTACCTCACATTGATTGAATAATATATTACAAGTCTTTATATATGTGTGTAAATTTAATTAGGCCTTATTTCAGCTTCATTTGCGTAGCGATATTGTTTTAATATAAATCCCGTTTTCACGATTAAGGATTGATTTTCTAATAGCAGCTAAATATACGTATATATTTTTTGTACCTAACCAAAAAATCCTTGAACATTAAAACTAGTAGGATTACTATACAAACTTTGGACCTTTTTCCTTATATTAAAGATTGATATTCGAAGAATTCTTTTTTAATATTAAATAACTAAAAATAGCTACTATCCAAATTTTTCAGTTCAGTTTCAGTAGTTAATTTCATCTTTCTTCTTTCAGGAGTTGCTATTTAAATTAACATGTTTACAAATTGTTATTTTTTCTAGTTACCTATTTAATAATCACTTTACAAAGTTGATTATATGTGCTGCTAAAATTATGGTTTGAGACATGTGCCTCCGATCATAGTTCCAGCCAGCTTCAAGAAATTTTGGAACTTACATGTCACGTATGACGGCATACTTAATATATTATCACACTTAGAAGATTATTAAAATAAAGATTTTTTAAATAAATACCTCAACATTAATTTTAGCAATAAAACCTTAAATATAAACATATAAAGACACAGCAGTAGTTTTAAGTTTTAAAGCAGACGACATAATATACTGCCGCTTTATAAATAAAGAATCACGTTCGTATTGTACGTAATTACAGGGACATGTCGCGCCTGACATAATGAGAGCTACTGTAGAATAGCTCGTTAGTCTTCCTTAAATGAGGTCAAGATGTATATACACAAGCGATAAGCCTTAGCGATTTAAATTTTACTATTTATTTGAATACTTTATATTTGATTAGCAAAATATTTGTGAAAATATTTTATTCATTTAAATTATTTCAAAATAAAGATTGAAAAAACAAGTATATATGTTTGTATACTTAATAATCTCAAATTTTATCATGTAATGAAACTTTATATAATTTTCCTTCCTTAACTTTTAGATGGTAAAAGCTTTACCAAAAATTATTATAAAGCTCAAGCGATTTTTGTTTTTACATGTTTGTTTGTTTGAACGCGTTCATCTTACCAGTGAAATTTTCTTTTTCTTTTTTTTTGCATATTATAGCCTATTTATAGAGGATGGTTGGTTATAAACCTTTATCTATAAACAGGCTATAATATGGAAAAAAGGAAATATGATATAGGCTATAAAATGGAAATAAAGGAAATATGTCATAAGAAGAAACAAGAAAACAAACCTTAGCTTTATAATATGAGTTTTTGTAAAGCTTTTATTATTTAAAAGTTTCATCATCTATATAACTTCTTGCTACCACCCTAAGGAGTAGAGTAGTAACCGCGAACGTCAAGTATTCTTGCTACCTGTAGGCACGTACGTATGGGAAGTGAGGACCACGATTGGCTACATGGTTGCGTTGGGCGGTTGCGCTTTGAAAAGTTGACCGAATAAATTTAACACAGGTGAAACCGTGAGGCACGGCTAGTTTGTCATATATTGTTCTCGAAAAACAATAACTCGATTAACAATATTACTTTAGAATGTAAAAAAAAATATTAGAAAAAAAAAACAACTATTTAAAATGAAAACTGGGAGCGAATCACGGCCTCCGTCAACCCACTTGTTTATTTATTACTTTATTACCTCACTCAACGTGGAGTGGCAGGAAGAGCCGCAATGAGACTCCGTACTGATTGAATATTAAACATTCTGCTACACTCGCGACGTTATACGGAAATATATTCACTTCTTTCACTCAAGAATAAAGGATATACTTTGTTCATGAATATATTCCATTAAATTTTGACCTATCTACGTTATATGCAAGTAAATTAATCACGACCAATGAGGTCAAATAATGATAATTCTAAAATAGTTTCATACTTATTTTCTTTAAATACAATTTATAAAAAATCAATAAATAGAATTGGAGATATAACAAACGTACTACAAACGCATTTGGTTGAACAACTTAAAGATATTGATTAAGACAAAATAACGTAATTTTGTAGCTATACAGACATTTACTCAATAACTACAGACTTATAGTTATACTAGTTGTGTGTCTGGTACGATTTCCC
This sequence comes from Saturnia pavonia, assembly GCA_947532125.1. Classification (NCBI taxonomy): domain Eukaryota; kingdom Metazoa; phylum Arthropoda; class Insecta; order Lepidoptera; family Saturniidae; genus Saturnia; species Saturnia pavonia. The sequence goes on from OX383903.1 coordinate 10,492,277, forward strand.
ATCGCAAAAATCAAAATGAAGTTCTACCATTTGAATTAAATGGTAAAAAGTTCCAAAAATAAACTAATTCTATTTAGATTTTTTATTATTTTTACATAACTATGCAAAATGCACTTAAATGGCATATATATAAATATGTATATCTATCGATATAGGTATATGTACTACGTACTAGATTTCGCGATCCGAACACTCTGTTCGTTTGAACTGTACTGCAATCCGCACACCTTACTTCAGTGTAGCTTCGATATTTATGCAGTGTGGGCACGAACGAGGCGGCGTTAATAATACGATAATTCGAATCAAAGCGTAAACCCGGACGTAAATATCAAAACAGTAGTCAAGTAAGTAAAATTATTTGTTTTTTTTAATTGAATAAATGGGTTATAATATCAAATAGAAAATATGTTTCTCCTTTTAAGTGCCACGCCATCTTGGTCTTTTCATGTTTTGATAGCGAGAAAACTATACTCTATAAGCGATATAGCGCTGCATGTTTATAGTTTGGTTAGACTACGCTGCTAGTTACGCTGAGTAAACCATAAGATATATTTATAAAATTAATGTACTACTGAATTGTTGATCTTAAAAAGACCTACAAAAAATCAGCGGTAGCATATGTCTACCTTGTAAGGATCACCGACAATAAGCATTTTCGTTTTTAAAATAAAAGGTGGGCTATCGCCGTGGGTGGGAGTGCGGGCAGTACGATTCGCGAGTGCGCTCGACCGACGGCATTCTGCAGTCCACGCGAGCGGAGCCGCGGGCACAGCTAGCGTTTCATAAAGTTAGGTTAGACGACTTAATGTTTTATCGCTGCAACGAACTTTAGTTCTAACTGTTACCAGTATTTGAATAAATGGTTTTCAAGAACGTTCTTTTCTATCGACAGAATATATATCAATGGATTTCTGCCTATATATATTATAAAATAAAATCCCTCGCCGCGTCTGTCTGTCTGTCTGTCTGAACTCTTCTGTCTGGCTGAAATATGACTAAGATTTTTGAAAATGTTAGAAAAAAATATGTCGATTTGGAGCATTAGAGGCGTGCGCCGCGTAAACCAATATGTATATGTACTACTCTGCTACCCGTGCGAAGCAGGGGCGGATTGCTAGAATCTAATAAAGTAAAACCACTCAAATTTGGATTATTTTACTAATTTATACGTATTATTTATCAGGACATATAGGTATCGTTTACATCGTTCTTTATTTACAACCTTAAACATTTATTTTAGACAATTCCTTTTCTTATAGACATCGTAGACAATGCGATATAAAAGTTTAAAATATACAGTAATTATATAATAGTACAGAGAAACGGAATTATTAAATTTCTTGGCTTCAATTTGAAACTTGTTTTAAAAGAAAAAGTTACAAAGTTGGTAACAGGGCTTGGGGAATGGTAGCGAGTAAAGGCAGATTAGGAAAGCGATGCCATGGAGGAATAATGGAAATGAAAGTTCTAACGGTCCCGGCTTACTTAGATTTTGCGGCTTCCAGGAATCTCGGCTACGGATTAAACCAGACACATTTGAACTACAACATAAATTCCTCTTTAGCACCACATATTTTTCAGGTGAATATATGTATTAAGTTAAACTTCTAATACTGATGATATCTTGCATATTTTTACTGGTTAATTGAATTTTTTTATTATCTACAAATGAAAAAAAAACAGTAGGTACTGGGCAAATTTTCTAAAACAGTTTTTATATATTTCATTGTTGTTAAGCATTATCACATTTTGAGTTTTCGCTTTAATTTATGAACGGTTTACGTCACCTGTAACCGAATATACGATCTATTTGAAGGATTTCAAGTTTTAAAATATTAGAGTGTTCAGTCAGATTAAGGCTCGGCTGAAAATTGAATGTTCTTGGATTTGCATAGGAATGCAAAAAAGCAATCACAATTTCATCATTCTATATAATAACGGACTTATCTGATTGGTTTATAGAAGCCGCATTAGCAAAAAGATATTTTTTAAACTGTCATCGATAATAATTAAAAATCGAGATAGAAAATACACATGGAAGTTAATAAATTAAATAACCGATAAAACTTCAATAAAATTGAAAATTACTGACATCTTTCTAACTACTATTTTGTCGAAGTAGCAGCCCCGTGCCTTGTGGTAACTAACAGTATAATACAAATACACGGTCATCATTGCCATGGAAGTCACTCGGCAAGATATACACTAGCTGATCCCAAAACACGAAAAACTAAATAAGAGTCACTGTGACGGGCTTATTACCATTGACATGACGGTTGCGAAATCTTTGTTTTTTTTTCAAAACTGACTATTCTGTTAGCCTTAAGGGTCCTGGAGCCATTAGAGGCTTTGACAGCTTCACCGGGCTTGGGGGCGAACGTGGAAGACACTCAGCCGCGAAAGCTAGGCAACAAGCTCCAAGGGTGCCAAAATGGCCGAACCTCGGCTTGGGCTGTTGCCGATCATGCGAAAAAGTCGCGATCTGACTAAATCCCTATCCATAGAAATTCGAGCTAACTAACTATACACATATAAATGTTCCTGCCTTGTAGGAGGAAGTGTGAAGTGGGAAGAAGTCTGAGTGTCAAGTGCAGTGTCATATGTGTGGCTCGATAGCTAGTGAATGCAGTGTCACTGTATCGCGCGAGCGGCTGCGAACTCAAGGGCTCCATGTCGAAAAAACGGACCTAGGCTTGAGTTGCCGCTGGAGAGGGTGGTCGTAGCGGGTGTCGCGAGATCATTACCACCCTTCTTATTTACTGGATATACACCGGATGATCTCGGTACGCAACGCCACTCAAGCGGGTGTTACCTACCAGATGTATGGTGGCTTACTACAATGATATCTGACATAGAATAAATAAATATTTGAATACCTTGTATAAATATAGCGTACTGCTTGTCTTAAATTAGCGACTATGGTTTTAAAAGTAGCAATTGGTGTCTATTTCAGAACAAATTGTACATTCAGAGTTTCACTAATGAGATCGCGGAGGGAGGGTTGAGTTGTGGTTCAGGCGAAGGGAGGATTGTGAGGGAGGTGATACAGGCAAGCGGGTGCTGTCTCCGAGGACTATATTTTACGTTTAATTGACGCACAGCTGTCAGCTAATGAGTCCTGGATTTTTATAATTTTGCCTTTGAAAAAATCGTTTTCCTGAGTAATTAAAACAGCGAGGCAACATTAAACTCGCGTAACAAGTCCGTAAAGAGTTTGAGTACTTATTAAGCGAATTACTCAAAAATAACGTTTTAGTTCAAAATCATAAAATATATTCTCATCTTTATACTTATTCACTCACAATTAAATTTACTACAGATTCACTTATAGTATATTGAAAATAATTGATATATTAAAAAAATAGAATAAATTACGACATAATTTGGTTAAATTAATCAAAGACTGTTAATCTAAATATTCTTATTTTTATTCACATCTTTATAATATTTCTTATCCTCTACAGAAAATCATAAATCCTTCCGTGGCTTAAATCCTATATTTTAATATGAGAACTACATTCAAATTGATTCAGTAGTTTTCAAATGAAGCAATATTTGATATTATATATATATATATATATATATATTCAGTAGCTTTCAAGAGTAAAAAAAATTGATATAGATTATATTATTATATATAGTCCCTAAGTATGTAAATGCTTTTTGAAGTTACGGTTATGGTAATACAAAGAAAAACATAGTAAAAAAAAAATTAGCCCTGGCACTGTCATCTGGCAACGTCACGTGAATACAATATTTTTCGAATTATTCTTGTAATCTTCAAATATATCTCATACAGTTGGCGGCTCTTTTGTTAAAACTGTTCACGGAGTTTTTATGGCAACTTTAAATGCATGTTCCTATTTATTATTTATTATGCACTTCACTTGTGTACAATGACCAAACTAAATCACGTAAAATACCACCAAAATTCCATAATATAAGAGCCAAATAACATAAATATATGAATTTAAATAAAAACAACCACATGATAGATCAAGATTAGGCCAGTTTTAATAATCTAATTGAAAGTTCTTCCTATTCTTGTTTTGGCGCCGCAGAAGCACTTGCTAGTGTCAATGGTTTTAAGCCTTCGTAGTATTTTCTAATCATCAAAGTTAGGTCTACTAAGATGGTGGCTGCCTTGTTAGAACTATCAAGGGGTTTTTGTGGCAACTCAAAAAACATATTTCTTGTTTATATGTATAATCCACTTCACGCTTGCATAATAACCAAACTATGTCACGCAAAATGCCAATAATATTACTAATCAATTAAAATAAAAACCACAACATGGCAGCTCCAAATTCCGCATAAACCTACTATTAATCATATCACTTAAAGATTCTACTTTGACTTAAGGAATGTACTAGAATATATTTCAAATATACATAGGTCAGTTTTAATCATCTAATTGAAGTTTGAAAATAAACTCTGCGCCAATACAAAATCGATGTTTAATCTTCACCTGACATCGCTTCATCCTGACAATGGCAATAATTTTCGTGAGAGCTAAATTCGGTGTTCTATTGTAGATATTAATAATTCTTATTTATGTCAGTTTCTCTCAGGGTGTTTTTGATATAAACATTTTTCGCAAGAAGTAATAAATTGATTTCTTATTTTAAATTTAAAAAAGAAATAATATTCCTACCTCTTTCAACGATTTGTATTGTTTTGTCTACTTTTATGAATGTTTTATGTACACAATAAAATGATTAAAGTTTTATTAGTTTTCATAATCCTTTAAGATTTTAGATACGATTTGAAGTATTAAATTATAATTAAAATTACTTAAGCTGGTTCTGAAAATAAAATCATTATGTTCGCGATACTAATTTTACTCTTAGATAATACTTGAAGTATTTTGCGATATTAAAGTTTAAAGAATTTTGAAGATGTTATTATTCATTATTTTTTATGAATTATTTTTGTGGCGTTCATAATAATTGTTAATCTCTACTAATAGTTATATTTAAAGCTCAATATAAAAACAATGAAGAAGTTGGTGTTCAAGTAAAAAGATGACTTATTTATTGTCACTTTGATATTTCTTTTCATTTAATGTTAAAATTGCCAAATGCCTGACGGGTCATGCGTAGTGTACGCTTTCCTAGTTGCCCATCATAATATGCAGACTTAAGGACTATACATATTATACCGGGCTGGAGTCGGGCCAGGCCCCAGCCGGGTCATGGCCAAACATTTATAGTATACTTTTGTATGAAGTAAAGCATGATTCATGTTACGCCGGGCTGACGCGACACCGGGCTGGGTACAGGCCAGGCACCGGCCGGGACACAGGCAAACATTTATAGTATACTTTTGTATGAAGTAAAGCATGATTCATGTTACGCCGGGCTGACGCGACACCGGGCTGGGTACAGGCCAGGCACCGGCCGGGACACAGGCAAACATTTATAGTATACTTTTGTATGAAGTAAAGCATGATTCATGTTACGCCGGCCGACGCCGGGCTGGGTCCAGGCCAGTCGCCGGCCCGGACACGGTCAAATATTTACAGTATACTTTTTTATAAAGTAATTCATGCTACACCGGCCCGGGCCCAGCCTGGTCTCGGCACGGTTTAATGAATCATCCTTCAGAGAGGGGTCTTTAAGAAATTTTCAATGGAATTTGTACGAAATAACTTCTCCAAATAAATTTTATAAGTTGATTGACTATTACTCGTTAACTAGTAAAGCCTAATTACCTCTGATAGTTTTCTTTTTAACTTTAATATATATACTACTAATATACATTTTTTCACATATCCAAAAACAACCATTTAACTGGCAGGGAGCGGGTGGGGTACTTGACTCTAACAAAATTAACACTTTATAGCCTAATATTTCCCAAACGGATCCCTGAAACAAAATTGGGTTTTCAAAGACCCACAATATTTTTCAACAAACTATTTAAAGATAAAAAAAAAATCAGAAAAATCAGTCGAGAAAAAGAAAATCATTCCCACTTTACGTGTAGTACCTCCACTAAATTTTTTTTTCCACATTCCGATACTAAATTACAGCTTATTAATATCTCTGAGATAAGCCGTGGACAGACAGACAGACATAGCGAAACTATAAGGGTTCCTTTTAACTTCGGAACCCTAAAAACAACTGAAAGAATTAAATGTTTATATATGGTGTTACAATTTCGAAATTAATGACTACGAATGTTGTAGCCAATTTCTGGAGTTGATGTTTTTTATTGAGCAAATCGCATGCAAAGTCGTATCATGTTATGTTTTTGCTTTGTTCAACAGTTCGTTATAATATTATTCAAAGAGGAAGTCCGAGAAGGCTGCCAAGCAATTTGGCAGGGAGCACTGTGGCGCATCACAGATAGAACGTTATTTATTGCAGCTATTGAAGTTGGGAGTATACCGTAACTTTTACTTAAATACGTTGTTATGCCACTAGCCTGATCTTAGATGCTTGCTTTTCCATTATGACATTAATAAAATACCCACGAATTTTCATATCAAATATAATATATATAATATTCATATCATTTAAAATTTAGTGTTTGTAAGAAATTATACTTTTTTAGAGTAAAAAAATAAAATATAACTGCAATTTTTTTATCCCGCGTGCCAGCATTATGATAAGTCAGCCATTAATGATATTGTAATTTGATTAAAATAATGTTTATATGTACAACGATAATAGTCAGTTTATTTATTTTCGTAATGTGAAACTCCTTGGTGGAATTCTTATATATTTTTATGGCGCTATACAAAGGAGCGTGCGGTAAAAATTTTACCGCAAGGCACTATACAACGTAGCGTGTGGTACATTTTTTACCGCACGCTCCGTTGTACGGTGCATATTTTTTAACTTTCTAACAAAGTATACAGGCTTCGTAAAAATTTTTTTTGAGTAAATTAAAAAGAAACAGTTAAATGAATTCACATTATTATCAATTTATCATTGATTGCTTACTTCCATCATGTCGCACTTCTGTCAGATGATGCGCGCGCAGCTATCAATTTTACCCTCTACTTAACGCGTCAAAAGAAATATAACGTAAAAAAGCTTATATATACATATATCGTAGTTGGAGTCAAAAAGAAAGGAAAAGAAAAACGTGAAGCCAATAAACAATATTTACTGTCATCTATTGTTAGTAAAGTTTTATAAATTTTCTTTATTATTACAATAATGTCTCTATGGTCACTAACCTAACCTAACGGGGAACTTTAGTAAAAAGTTCCATCGCATTAAACTGAATTCAAAATAACCCAAAATTATGAAATAATATTTTTTAACAAATACATTGAAAATTAATTAGGTTCATTATGCAACAGGTTGTAAGCGGATTTTCAAGTACAATTTCAGAAAATATGCAACGCAACAACGAAATGATGAAAATAGATATTTAAGAGTTATAAAACATCTGATGTATCCTGAACAGTAACAACGTTATATGTACTGATGTAAATTACTTCAGTACTACTTCAGGTACTTCAGACAAATTCCTATTGAAGTAAAGTTCTATAATAGCATATATACCGTCTTTTTTCCATAGTCATTAGCTGCTATTAATTTATTCTGTAATATAACCCAAGAAAATAAATGTCCACTTCACTCTTTAATTTCGTACCAACCGGTACGTATCAAAAGTTACAGATAACGTGTTATTCTGTAAATTAATTACACCAAATTATAGTTAAAAATATTCAACTATTCAAAACACAACACTTTTATATACATAGCAGCAATCGACGACTGTGTACCTTGATATTCTCGAAATTGGAATGAATAAAGAAATCCAAATAAAGGGAAAATTTATTGCGTCCTTACAAAGTAATCCATAAGTTTTCGTCAACAATAGAAGGCCTTGACACAAACAACGTGCTTTTTTTATTTTCATTATCTCATTTTCTACAGTGTATTCTTTGTTATATTGCTATCAAAAAATTGTTTCCAAATCATTTATTAAAAAAATAACATTATTTTACAATTCAAGTACGTCATATAAAAAAAACACATTATTAAGTTCTATCATGAATTATTTGGATGAATATTTGTATAATGAGCCTGAGCTTTCGGTGAAGGAAAACATCGTGAGAAAACCAGGGCATGGTGGTAGGTCATTTTCTAATGCCCGCCTGGCTAGCTACCACCCTCAAGTTGAAAATCTGTCGCAAAGCACCAATAGGTGTGTTCCGGCAGCTGCGCTTGAGAGCCAGTCTTCCACAAGGTTTAGCGTGTTATTATCTTGGGCCACATAGTCTCACTTAACATCAGGTGAGATTGTAGCCACTACGCCAAACCTACAACTATAAAAAAAATAAATGGAAGAGACGAGAAAAATTTATACGGTGGGTCAAGTTTCAAATTTAAAAAACGTATGACTCTAAATTTTAAGTTTCTTGATAGTATATTAAGTACAAGGTGTGCTCTACGGTTTCACTCGTGTTAAATTTATTCGACTAATTCTTCAACGCGCCGCGACGCCACCAACGCCTACGCGTCTTTGTTCTAACTTCCCGTACTTGCCTAGTGCCTACAGCTTGCCAGATTGCTTTTACGTTAATGGATACTACTCCGCTCTTTAGGGTCGTAGCGAAAACGAATAAATAGTCTATAAAACGTAAAAAGTTTTTTTTTTTTTTAATCTGACCGATAGATCCAGACATAGCTTTATTATTTAGCCTGTATAGCTCAGACTGAAAGAATAACTGTATATATGCTCTTATTGCTTATTATAGTTTTCGTAAATGACGTAGTTATTATTAAAAATTTACTACTCTTCATGAAAAATATGAATCTTCATATTAATAGTACAATTTCGACCATTAACATACATACATATATTAAGGAACGTGTTAGAATTAACAAAAGGCGATATTATATTTGTGTGGTGTATGTAATAAACACTCACGACATATGCGGGCTAATGTCTTGTTATGTATTCATGACAGCCATTGTGTCGAGTAGCACACACAATGTTGATTCTATTAGGTTGCGGAAACGAAACCTTGTCACACAACCGTTGTTTTATGCTCCTGTTAAAACGCAAGGATAAATATATTTTGTATCTGGTTACTTGTTTAAGATGCGTCTATTACATTTTTTAAATACTAACTGGTGCCTGCGACTTTGTTCATGTGGTAATGCCTCGACAACTACGTGTTTTTCAATAGATCTTTTACTGACTTCAGGTTATCTCTGTCAAATTTCATTAAAGATTTACTAGTACTCTTATCTCGTATAATACAAAGTAGTGTCCAGGCTAATTTATGTATCTAAACAACGTTTATACAGCTGAACTTAGGATCTTGAATTATGGACGAAAGATAGTTAAGTGGCGTAGGTATCCGATAAGAAATCTTAAATATAAAAGTCTTGAGTGCGTCTATCAATGATCGTATAACCTCTATACGAATTGACCAATTAAGCTCATAATGCATAATATATTTGTTTTATCTTGAGGATGGTTCATAGCCATGTTAGGCTCCGATAGATTGCGCTGTGGTCGACCAATCAACCAACCAGTCCTTTATGTATTAATTCGACCTCTAACTTGTTAAGAAAACTAAAAATAATTGTATAAAATTCTGTAACCTCAGAATACAACATTTTTAAAGACGTAAAAAGGCGTATTATCATTTCCATAAAGAAAAAATAATAGGCGTTTCATATCTTGTAAATCATTTCTTTTAATGAATTATATGTTTAGCGTTATGGCCACAATCTCACCGGATGTTAACAGGTGATGACACGCTAAGCCTAGTGGGGAAACTGGCTCTCAAGTGCAGCTGCCTGAACGCACCTATGGGTGCTTGGCAATAGATTTTCAACTTGAGGGTGGTAGCTAGCCAAGTAGACTTTTAAAAATGTACCCTACCACCATGCTATGGTTTCATCACGATGTTTTATTACACCAAAAGATCAGGCGCATTGCAGGGATTCGCAATCACGGACTACAGACTGCCGTTAGTCGAGCGTACTTACGAATCTAGCTGCCCCCGCTGTAGCCCGCCGGTAATTTTAAAGACAAAAATGCTTATTGTAGGTGATCCTTAGAAGATAGACATACGTTATTTGTACTTTTTTGTGAGTCTTTTTAAGGTCTACAATTATGTAGTACATTAATTTGATATATCTTTTATAGTTTACTCAGCTTAAGCCATTCAAACGCCCCAAAAGCTTCATTTTACCGATTTAATTCGCCATTATGGTCACTGTATGTCATTTCGTATGTTACTTTATACAACAAAATATATCCTATAACCTGGCCAGGTAACATAGCTAAAAATTATTTAAAAACATGAAAGGAATATAAACGGACAGACAGACAGAGAGACTTTTGAGTTTTATTATATGGATAACGATAATGACTAGAAAAATACATCACAATAAATATCAAACAAACCTTAAATTGAATTCCTAAATGTGCTACATTTACATATTTACTTAGATATTTTAAACATTTAGTACTGTCACTGACTATGTTAATATATTTTTCACCTCGGCAGCTCAAACATGCCGCTTTTGCTGCGAGACAACAGTGAACAAAACGCGATTTTGATTCGAGCGTGGGTCAAAGTAGCTTTTTAATTTTTCAATCTTCAGTGCCACGAATTAACATTTGAAACATTCAAATTTTACGGTGCTCTGTCTCTTTCACATGCATATAAAAAAGCGAGTGAAAAAAACAAACCCCTTCGAAATTCGACCTCTAATAAAACACGTTTGGAAACGGATAATACCCTAAAATTTAAAGATATTTGTAATAAAGAAATTACGTTTTTTTTTTAATGTTATTATTTATATGTTTAATTTATTATTGGATTTTAATAAAAATAAGCCTAATTAATAGTATAAAATTGGTATTTAACAAATACATTTTAATTTGGAATTTCAACAATGATACATTTGAAAAATAAACATCAGGGACGCGGTACCTAAGTAATATGTGCTCTCACTGCTGAGGTGAAAAGTTATGTGTGCTGCACGATTTCAAAGTTTTTTGCATCTCGTGCTGTTGAGTCCCTCACTACGCTCAGGATTCTAACTTTGAATCACTCGCTACGCTCGTGAATCAATCATAGAATCCTTCGCTTGCTCGGAACTCAAAATCAGCACTCGAAACAAAAAAACAACTTTGCTCTTTTGTTGCACAAATAACTATTGACTAAGACACAAAAACCGTCAAATAATATTAAATTATTTTTCCCTTAAGTGTTAGTGATTTACATAATACACATATGCTACATCCTATATATAACACTCGTATACCTATGCAAAGACAGTGGTATGTTCATTATAATGAATCTTTAATCCCTGTACATTAGTTTGAGGCTTAAGGTAATCCATCCTGAGAGGTAAGAGGGGACGTCTACCTTTATCGTCGAAAGTTAGGGACCCTTATATTTTACATTATAATAATACGACAACGGTATTTTACGGTATCAAAGGACGTACTATATATTCAATATGATAATTCATTTTTATAAGCCGAGAATAACCGTCTACCTACTTGATATTTTTATAATTCATGATGTTAAATAATTGTTTACGAATTAAAAATAATCTGTACATACATATTATATACGCTGTTAAAGACATTGTCATTAAAGTTAAATAAAAAAAAAACTTTATTAATAAATTAATAAAAATAGCTCGCTTAGTCAGTCATTACATATTATAAAACAAAGTCACCCCACCGCGTTTGTCTGTCTGTCGGTCTTATCGCCATAAACTCAAAAACTACCCAACGAACTTTCATACAGTTTTCATCAATGGACGGAGTAGTAATTCATGAGGAAGGTTTCAATTTGACTTATACATAATTCATTATGGTATTGTGTAAATTGGCTGAAATATGACGATCATTATTGAAAATGTTGGAAAAAATCATGCCAACTGGGAGCTTTATTGGTGTGCACCGCGTAAATCAATAGAGTTATATGTGTTACTCTGCTACCCGTGAGAAGCCGGGGCCACATATCTAATAAAAAATATTTAAAATAAATAGATAAACAACATAATCTATGCATGCAAAACACGTTATTTTTAAGAACATAAAGAAGACATAAATGCCTGTTTATTCCACGTTCGTTTTATCTGTTCCGGCGTCCTTTGAACTTAGTCTTTAAACCCCAGGAATTATTTTTATTTATATGCAGTACCTATAGGTAAAACTCATAAAAGATTCAATCCGTATTAGGCAATTTATTAATACGGTTGCTATGTACTATCAAAGTTCCTTTCACCAAAAATAAATGTATAAGAAGATATTTAATAATGCTGGCAACTTACTTCCTGTATATTTACAAATATAAATTAAGTAGTTAGAGTGGATGAAGGATAAATTATAGAATACAGGTTTACGCGCTACGTGAAAACTATTTATTTGTTCAAGCAGAGTTTTCGAATAAATATAAGGATAAATTTCGACATCAAAAGCAAAAAAGAAATTACTATGTTCAAGAAAATTCTACTGTATTAAAATTTGTTAAAACTTTAAATTTTTATAAACTCATTTACATTAAATTATAACTTATAATAAAGCGAAAAATTTCCAACAAAACTTTGATTAGCTATTCATGAGCTAATGATAGCCTGTGATCTCAGAATTTACATAGATTACAATAATAATCTTGAATCTCTTAATAATTTTTTTTAGAAGTAAGTAATCATCATCTTCAAGGTATTTTAAAAAGTTGTACATTTATTGAAGGCTAGCTCTAGAGTCCAGACGTTTTGGGTTCTTTTTTACACAAACTTTGTAAAATAATAGATTTACACCGGATCGAAAAATAAAGACAACCACAGAAAAGCCAACGTTCATAAACAATCGTTGCCGTTATGCCGACTCGGAATTACCACTGAAGAAACATAGCTCAATCCAAAGAGACTATAAGGAGCTTTCACCACATGTACGGTCTGCATGGTTGTCACGATTGGTTTACCATCCTACTACTTACCAGCGCAAGGTGCTCCCTGATATCACTTATTAAACCTTTAAATTATAACAATGAAAAATTTGCACAATAAATCAATTCTCGTTAGAAGTATTACACGGCGTAGCAAGTCATTTTGAGGCAATTTCCGTTATTAAGAGCGTCTTCATTCTCTGTTATTGTTTAGGGCCCGATGAAAATTAGTTATTGGAGCTCGAGAAGGAAATCCTATTAATTATTATTTTAACACGATGTGAGCCTTCATTTATTTATGTTTACTTATTAATATTGGGAAAGAACCCTCCAAAAAGGCTATTTGGCGTTAATTTCTCAAATGAACATAATTGAATAGAGACATAAAAATATAAATAATATTTCGAAACGTGATGTAATGGGAGCAAGACTTCAAATAAAAATTACGTTTCGGTTAATACAAAAAAAATAAAACTGTAGTTTCATATAAGCTTACGAAACTTTGTCTTGCCTGAATCTGCGGGCGTTTGTATATAGGTGTGTGTAAACAATCTATATTTATAAAAAAGTATTTTTTTTTTCTCTATGGACTCCAAAACGGCTTTAGCGATATCGATGTAATTTTCAGACAATCATCATATTAGCTCAGCGTGAAATCTAGTAAAGTTTGATAGAATCGCGTCAAACAATATTGAGCCACAGCAACGCGTGGCCGTGTTTACTAAACATAATGTTTATTGCTTGTTCTCATAGGTTTCAGTTACGTTTTAAATGTAGAAAGCGTTTGCAGTTAATATAACCTAAATAAAATTATTTTCTAGTAATAACGAACAAAACAATTACCGAATTTATTTTTCAGTACTGAAGTTAAGTTACTTGTGATTTTCCGAATGAACTAAAAAGAGGTAAAAATATACAAAGATATTGTTAAGGAAACCAATACCAATACTAGTAATAGTTAAAAGCTGACAAGCCGCATTTGCGGTTTATTAATACAATAAAAAATTGCTAAATAGCATAAAACGCAACAACTTTTACAATAGAATAGTATTTAATGAATATCATTTTTTTTTTGTGTCAATGTATAAATAAGTAATTATAATTGGCAGCATTATTGCTAAATGTAATTACGTCCAGACTAGTTAAATTCGTTTGACCTAATTATTAATTAGGATTCTGATCGATCAGTACTTAATTAACAACTGACATAATGTAAACTACCTTGCAAAAAGGAAATAAGCCGTTTTTGGTGGGTTTGGAAGCAAATCACAATAATCCCAACAAAGGCATATCTGCCTAACCCGAAATGAATATAGTGTCACAACCTTTTTTTACATAAAAAAAAAATAGATTTAAATAGCCTGATTTTACCATTTCGATTATTTATTTCTATTTATTTCTAGGGTAAATAAAAGTTTTAATAGTATTCGTCTCTTGTAATACAATCTCAAAAGTACTTTCACCCTAAAATATCGGTGCTTTTCACTCTTTTATGAACACTCTGTATTGAATAGAGAAAGTTTCGACGACAGTTGTTTCAAAAAAAACTTGACGTGAAGTGAATCCTTGCGTGAATCAGGAATGCGAATACGTACATTAATATAAATTCTCTTAAACTTTTATGTGTTTGACTCTTATACCTATCGAATAAAGTATAAAATCATCTGCTCTTAAATAAAGTTAACTGTAAATAATATTGGTCCGTGATACATGATCACACTTCAAACTTTTATTTCAAAGGACTCACTGCCTTCTAGAGACAGGAGGTTATCAAATGGCATCCGTGAAATTTATGTACATTAACTCCTTGAATCAGTTTTTAGCTCGAAGCTTTCAAGGAATGGGCTATTTGTTTAAAGGGCTTCTATAGAACTATATGTATAGAGTTCAATGAAGAAGTATTAATTTCATAATGTATTTAATTCTACAAAACAATTTTATATAGATGATAATATACACACGGCTGTTTCAAACGGAATCAACAAAGCAAAGTAACTATTATAAAATCTTCATAAACAAATTACGTGAATGTTTCCATATATGATAAAAGAAATAAAATATTTTGTAAATAAAAAGAGTACAAACAATATTTTTCTTGATTTAATAATTTAGAATATCTTCTTCATCTAATTATGTTATTCACGGAACAGAACATCAAAAATCAATGCTTTATTAACATAACATAGACTAAAAAAATTAAAGTAAAAAATTACACCGTTTGGAAAAAAAGAAAATACATTTCAAATAGTTGTGGACATCAACGTCAAAGTTAAATATTGAATACTTTATGTCACTTAAATAAATATTTGAGATAAACCTAATAAGTACTTCTTTATTGTATTTTGGTAACATAGAAACTTCAATCTAATGTAAATATCTGATTAAGGGTAAGATGGGTAAGAAGAATATGTTGCCTACATAATTCGAGCGTGAAATAGAAACTATTATTGAACGGAGTGTCTGGACTGGTGATGATACCTTTCAACTATTCCGTGAAATTAAATAAGTCAAATGTTAATAAATAGTATTAAAAAAAACTGACTACCATACATGAGTTTCAGAAGTTAAGAAATGATCTTTATTATTTTAATCAATTGATCCAATTGAAATCATCTTAACTAGCTATGTTGCGGTTTTTCGCCGTTCAGAGAGAAACATCAAATTCAATTGCCTGCGGTGTATGTTATTAATTAACGTTATGACTGTTTACGTTTACGTTTACATACGTTTACGTGTTTAAGTTGTTACGCAGACTGTTATATTATGTAAATAATCGTAGATGTAGTATAATCTATATATATAAAAGCGAAATACTACTCATCACGAGGTCTCCGAAACTATAGGTCCGATTTACTTGGAATTTAGCATAGTAATAACTTTCGCGATGTAGACGCTTACTAAGAACGGATTTTGGAAAATTTAACCTCTGAGGGTGTAAAAAAAGTGTTGAAAGTTTGTATAGTGCAGGTGAAAAAACAGTCTTTTGACTTTTGAAATTTTGTTCCTACTTAAATACTTTAATAAAAATAACGAAACACATGTATCAGCATTTATCAAAATTCATTAGTTAGGAGTGTGAAATAGGGGTTGAAAGTTTGTTTGGTAAAAATAATTTTCTTATAATTATGCACATATATTATGTCTATTAACCTGATATTTAGCAGACATACTCTTCAACTTATGAACATACTCTTAAGGGTTAAAATTTTTGTAAGGTGAATTTTTTTTTCGTTTATAGATTTGATTATAATTATTAAACGTACATACTTTTCAACTATAAAAATCTCCGTTTTTTTAAATTCCTCACTTACATTACCTAAATTAGGAGGCGAAATTTCTGTTGTATAGGTAGTCTAAAAACCATGAATTTTCGCATAGTACGAAGTACAACTGAGACAATTTTTATTATTATCTTATACACGTACTAGCCTACAGCTTTCTAGATTGCTTGAAGTTCATGATTACTATTCAGCTCCTTAGGGTCTTAGCGTGAAGTTATATATAACCTATAACTATACTCAATAAACAAGCTATAAATGAAAAGTTTCACTTCTAGTTTCAGAGATAAGCGCGTTTGAACAATCTCTTGAGTTTCATAATATTACTCTAGATTGACTTTAAAATAATATTCATCGAATATATACAAAATGTAGGTACATAATATGTTGTATAATACCTCAATGGTTCTAAATTACACTTTAAAATGTTCTAGAGAACCCATAAAAGTATTGTAGTTACTCAGTATCGTTACACAATTTTATTACATCTTCTGTAAATATTATAACACTTAACGTCTCTCTGTCTGCCTGTCCGTTTATGTTCTTTTCACACGAAAACCACTTATCCGATTTACATGCTAATATTTATATTTCTTAGGTATGTTTTCTAGTCAGGTTATGGGATATAGATTGTTTCATAGAGTACGAAATAAGCAGTGAATACAAGATGAATCAATTCGGAAAACATACGCTATTGGGGCTATTAAATGGCTTACTTGGCGTAAACTTTAGAGACATATCAAATTAATGTTCTACATGATTGTGGATCTTACAAACACATACAAAAAAGTCAGCGATAGCATATGTCTGTCTTCTAAAAATCACCCACAATAAGCATTTTTGTCTCGTCTTTTGAGCGTGTACAACACGTTTTCGCGTGCGCTCGACTGACGGCATTCTGTAGTTCACGCGAGCGGAGCCGCGGGCGCAGCTAGTTTGTAATAAAGCTGCCGCTTATTCCCATAAAATTGATGCCAACTTCAATGTAAGATTATAATTTACTTCGTATAATGTATCTTCGTAAATTTACAATATAGTTCGACCCCTCAAAATATTAATGAAGAATGTAATACTAATATATAGCTATGCTATAAAACAGAATCGTTAATAGCTGTATGTATGTAGATACATCAAATTGTTTTGCAGCTACGACCCGCTTAGTTTGATATTGATCTCATGTCTAATCGCATTGTTAGTCGTTGTGGGCCCAATCACCGAAGATAACTGGATTTTCCTGCACGAACACAGCCGGGACACGTGATGTATCCCCCGGTATATCAACTGCGAACTCAATTATAATACCATCATATAAATTAATATGTAAGTAACTATATAGGCGTGTTGATTTTCAACTTATTAATAATGGTACGTTCTACGTGTTTTAAACATAAATGAACCAAGTGGATTGATAGCCAGTGAAATAAATAACTGCCAGTGCGTTTTTAAATATTATATATTTTTTTAAATGAAACATTGCAACTGCAGACTCTTGGTCCGCACCTTTTTTTAAGTTGGCGTTTTTTTTAGAAAAGAGTTTATACATACATATTAGTACCTACTAACACACTAATTGTACATTATCACACTAGGTACTACTATTATTTTAAACCACGGGGAATTAACTCGTATGTTCAATTTAAAGTTAACCATCTCTGTCATTCACTTTCTTTTTATATCAGACTGGCTATTGCCCGCGTCTTCGTTCCCGTTGTCTTCGAAAAAGAAACGACTCGCGCGCCGCCTATTGTAAACTTGTTGTACTAATATAAAACATTCTCGGGCTTACGCATAATAACTCACAAAACCATTACAATATATATTCCACCATTACGATACGATAATTTTGATGTACTAAGCTAACTGAGACAAACTGAAGAATATATATGTATATAAGCCCATATTTAGAAAACAAAAGTTTAGTTGGAAATCTGATCTTATTTACGGCCTCTTTAACACGATAGATTAAATATACACCCAACTACTTCAATAACTCAAATATGAATTACAGATCTATTGAAAAGTTTCCTAGAAATGTTAGTTGTGCATGAACATTTTTGCAAACCAATTTTATTGTTTTATTCATTAACAAGCAAGCAACGGACTTCATCAAGCAGCAATGTACTTTAAAGGTGGATTATCGTCCAATCTTTAGACGAATAAGATAAGCTGTAGGATGATTTGTGATTGTCCCAAAAATATAATAAAGATAAAAGAAATTGTACAAAGCCGAGTGCTCAAGATTATAACTTCATTAAATTAAAAGACAAAATATCGTGACAAGTAATCAGTTACCAACCGACCTCTTTGACTATAACGGCGATGTATTTTATCAAAATCATCTAATTAATGTTCCGAAGTTGACAAATCCAATGGTTTTTTAAAATAACGTAAAAATATCAGAATATGTAATTGATACTTTTTTAAACCTGTTTAACTGAATGGTTTGTGGTGGTTTTTATTTTAATTAATATACTCATGTTATTTGGCCATTTACTAAGTTATTTTGGCGGCATTTTACATACTTCAGTTTGGTGCATGCAACATGCATTTTCAGTTGCCACAAAAAAATTCCCTGGACAGTTTTATCAAGTGAGTTCCCATCTTTTTAGAGCTATGTTTGAAAATCACAAAAATATTCTATTCACGTAGCGTTGGTAAAATTATGGATGAATATAATTGCCATTAAATAAAAAGAAAAAAAAACAAGAACCGACTATATAGGTACAGTATACATACTCAACAAGAGAAAACCATTCACAAATTTTAAGTGTATTTCTTACCTATTTGAACTTTTTTAATTATAAGAAGACTACTTATAGTGATGAAATAATAAATGGCTGCATATAAGCATACTCCTGTAACTTTGTACCTAACTACCTACTGGTCAGCTTGAAAGTTATGTTCTATAACCAATATATTAAAAGTATATGATCAACTCACAGCTTCCCCTAGAATAATCTAATTTGGAGTATGGAGTATAATCATTAAAATAATAATCACCCTTGCAACTTCTTCGTTTGATTTGAATCGCTTGAATAAAGGCTTAGGGTCTTCATGTAAACACATTTTGAGGGTGCACTTAAAACTAAATGAGAATTTCACAGGTGGCTAAACAAACCACGGTCCGTGAACTCCCTATTGTGTGCAAAAGTAGAGTGTAATGTTTAGCGGCCGTAAACAGATTATTAACAACACAAACATTACATTAACTATACAAAAATATGTTAAAGTGTCTTTATTCCACACAATAAGGTTTTGTTTATGAATAGGAAATGATTTATAAAGTTTTGAAGATTATGTCCTAACAAACGTTCTCACTGTAACACGCAGAATGTTTTTAGGTCATGTGTACTGTATACTGTAAAAATATAAACGATTTTTATCAGTATTATTATTATTATATTATTATATCAGTATTATATTATTCACATACCACTAGAGTACGGCGATACGGAGAGCAGAATATGGGTGATTGCTCCATGCCTTACAAATAAATAACTTTTTTTATCAAGACGTAGCTAATACAAATGTATATTATGTTCTAGACAGCTGGCTATAGCATAATGTCTTTTTCTAATGATTTCAACTGTTACACTAGCAAGAAAATTCTTCTGTTTTTTATAAAACCTGCCAAGTGCGTGTCGGGCTACGCGCAGTGTAGGGTTTTGTAATTGCTCGTTAAAATATGCAGACTTAGAATGGAGGCTTTAAGTAATTTTCAATTGAATTTGTAATAAACTTTTCTTTTTATTTACTTCTCCAAGTACATTTTATAAGTTTGTCGACTATTACTCGTTAACTTGTAAAGCCTACTTAACTGTGATAGTTTTCCTTGTAACTTCGTTATATATTCTACTGCCATGAATTTTTCACATATCTAACAACAACTATTTAGCTAACAGGGGAGAACACTCGACTCTAACAAAAATTAGCACTTTAATGTTTAATAATCCGCAAACGGATCTCTGAATCGAAGAATGGTTTTCACAGAACCGGAATATATTTGAACACACTATGAGATAGACGAGAAAAAAAAATCATCTCCACTTTAAGTGTAGGGGAGGTAACATATTTTTTTTAAATGTTATTTTAACACTTTGTCGGCGTGATTAATATGTATACCCATACCAAATTACAGCTTTCTAGTACTAATAATCTCTAAGCTGAGGATCGAAAGACGGACGGACATGGCGAAACTATAACTTGTTGACTACGAAACCATAGTATAAAATTTTAATTTTTTAGATATAAGAAGAGTCTTATTATTATTTAGTCATACTGTTAATGTTAATCATATAGTATAGAGTGGGTTTCTATAGAACTAACTTCATACAGTAATTGAAAGTTTTGAACGTATTAATCAATAAATTTATAATATATTTTTATAAATTTAAAATATAACAACTATTTTGTTTTTAATTCGAGCAAATAGTTTTTATCAGAGTGTTTATAGGAAGTTATGAGATATATAGTGAACTAACTTAACTAAGTATTTTTCTTATTATTTCCATTCCGTTACCAGAAAAGGAACTCTATTGCTAAGCGTACGTTACCCGTCATATCTGTAATCTTTTGATCCGTAATAGGTAATTGGTTGTTATTTTCATAAAATATGTGTTATTAAGACGGATGTCTTTGTAACGAATGATACCAAAAATAAAAGAAAGAATAGGGTTATTTCAACTTTTTAAGAAATCGTAAAATCAGTAATAAATAAACTTTAATTCAGATAAGTAGTATCCACAGTTGGTTAGTAAATAAAAGAATAATTCTTATACCTATGTTAGTAGACGCTAATATTTGTAACAAGTTCGCTTCTTGTGATATAGCTTCTAACTGCTATGGTTTTTAGGATGGAGTTGGAACTGGCCCGCACTCTACAGAGCAACGAGGCAGATTTTTGTCTGACGATGGCGTGAAAGTCATCGATATGTGCCTGTGTAAACATACCAAATGCTCTGCAGAAACGGGGCAGTCTCATCAACATCCTGAATCCGTTATTATATTGGACCCGTAATACGTTAAACGTTTTTCGTGTGATTATATTGCAAACTCAATAGAAAAACAAGAAATAATAAAAACCAGACTGTGTGAATCGGCCTCATACTAAGGATTACCGAAGTGAATGAATTGACCATTCGTTTCATATCGAGATGAGAGCACTAACTGAATATATGGTGTCAGAACGGCAGCTTCTAGATTTTTTAATCGATTCAAATTGACCGTGAAAAACTTATTTTGAAAAGCCTATTTAACTTTGGCATGTTCAATTAGAAATTATAATATAACAAAACAATAAGTTATGTATATATACATATGTACATTTACGTAGCCAGATAGCTTGTCGCAATTACCCGACGCTGTGCACTGACGCGACGTACTAAATACCTCGACACACGCGTGGTGTCACACTTCTGCCAATTTGTACCGCATTGTTACACTCGTCTAGGTTATAAACCAACCGCTCATGATATATTAAGGTACAATTATGTACCCGTTATTAACCGTGTTCTTTCACCGCTCGCCTTTTAAGTTGAGCATAGGTTTTAACAACCTTACTAGAACCATGTAGACTGGGCTAATTTTTTAAACTGTATTCTTAACTTTGTGTTATTAAAATGACACAATAGTGAAAAAAAGTGAAAAACTATATATAGAAAAATATTTTATTGTTATTCGTATTATAAATATATTAGAAGTTAACTTCAGCTAAGTTATAATTTAACTTATGCTTTATACATACCTAATTATAGAAAATTGAACTTTTTACGGTTAGTTTCATTTGAGAACCAATTTATTTCAATTTACTACAAAAGTTTATAAAAATATATAGAACGTAATTTATTAACTACGGTGTCTTGTAACACTATCACTTACCATTGATCCAAATAAAGGACGAAGGAAAATCAACAAAACATTGGTTTACCGTAATTAAAATAATATTGATTAGAATTAAAAACATAGTACCGCGTTATACGTGTACAAGGATGTTCGTATAATTTCATGTGGACCCGCCAAATTATACCTGTAATAGTAACATCGACGGTATCGGTATACAGAAATATATTCAATTGGATAAAGCGTATAAGTTTATTTTACGTAACATTTTCTTTTTCTTATTAGACATTTCAGTCTTGACATAGCGGTCGTGGTTCTGAAATGTAGTTAGGGTCTTTTGAAGTAGGTATAGCTCACGATATTTCACCATCTATCTCGATTGACGGTTATTCCTGTACAGTCATGCAATATGCCGCCTAGAGTATAGGTACTTAATCTAATCGATCCATCGCATGGGTTTGTGATAATTTATTTTTATTTCATATTCAAACTTGTATTACAGACACTTTGAGTACATTTAAATTCGAATATATATAAAAAAATCAACAGTGATAAAACTGACAAGTTGTACTCTTATTTTTGTTAATAAATGAAAGTAAGTAAGTAATAAATGAAAATGAAAGTTTAAGCGTCGCTGACTTAATCCACAGTCTAAACCGACAAAAATTCTTGTGAATTACAAAT
Source organism: Saturnia pavonia (assembly GCA_947532125.1). Lineage (NCBI taxonomy): Eukaryota > Metazoa > Arthropoda > Insecta > Lepidoptera > Saturniidae > Saturnia > Saturnia pavonia. The sequence continues at coordinate 10,514,969 of OX383903.1, forward strand.
AACAAACAGCTCAAAGTAACTTCCCCGCGGGTAGGGAACTGTGAACGTCCCGATTTCTTTGTTATTTTTAATATCGACTTTTTTACGCTCGAACGGTGGTTGCTAATGGATTTTCAATATTTGTGTTGACAGACAAACAAGGGGTGTATGGAGTGAGCTCTCTACTTCCCTCGGACTCAGTCGTCCTAGCTGTATCTCAACGCAGACGTTTAAACGATGTTTGTTTATGTTTGTGGATGAGATTAGTGGTTAATCTATTGCAGTAATAACCGTAATAATTGCTAGAACATTCTATGAGAAACTTTGTTTCAAGTTAATTCCTAATAAGAACTATGAATTTTTGTTTGTTATGCTGGAACATGTGTGCATTTTTTTTAAATTTTATAAACTGGATTACAATTTTAATTTAGTAAGTTTTTATATGACTTTGGATAGTCTTGAAATACTCTAAAAAATTGCCAAGTGCGTGTCGTGTCACACGCAGTGTAGGGTTCCGTAGTTGCCCGTCACAATATGCAGACTTAAGAATGCTTATGTTACACCGAGCAGAGCGCCGGCCGTGCCATGGTCAAAAATTTATAGTATACTTTTGTATACTATAGATATTTGACCTTGTCCCGGCCGGTGCTTGGCCCGGTGTAGCATGAATTACTTCATACAAAAGTATACTATAGATGTTTGAACGTGTCCCAGTCCACCCCCGGCTCGGTGTAGCATGAATTACTTCATACAAAAGTATACTATAGATGTTTGAACGTGTCTCGGCTGGCGCCCGGCTTGTTGTAACATAAATCATCCGTTAGAGAGGGGGGAGGGAGTTGTCTTTATTTTGAATTTATACATTATACTCATACTCATATATGAGAGATATGAAGTGTTCTACTTACATATTTTACTTGAAGTATTTACTATAGATATTTATTTATTGTATTATGTTTTAATAAAAATTAGTTGCTTTAATGTACTGTCAATTATCATATTAATTCAAATTATTATTTTTATAATATATTTGTAATTTATTACGGCCGGCCCATATCGGTAACAACATTTTTCCTATATTGACTTGATTTAAATCTTTACAATGCAAACACACTCCATGTATTTTGTCCTTATAAGTTGTATTAATTATAGATAATTTTCGCAAAATAGTCGATAAAATATTTATGAGTATTAAGATGAATTTTATAAAAGAGAAACTGGTCCGGAGAAGTTGTGTGTCGGGCCCCATTACCATAAATGAGTAAGGATTTGGTCCGACAAGCTGACCCTGCTCCATTATCTTACATTCGTGCCGACGAAGATGAGTTCGCAACATTTTTATAGTTCCCACAATACGACATCCTCTATCAGTTTTATTTTTGTTTCTTTACGAAAATTTTGCTGATGTGTATTACAAGATACAAGAGACGATAGCGATGTTTCGATGTTATTTCACCGAAACTACTCACGTTTTATGTCATAGTGTTTCATGTACAATATTTGTTATTGTCTTTTCTTTTGGTAATTGTGTTTATTTCAAGTAGAGATTTTACATATAACTAATACGTAACAATGCAGGTAATCTCCTCGCAATGACTCTTTTGAATTAAACAGTTTAGGTGCATTAATTGTACCGAAGATCGCGGCTAAATAACCTAGTATTTCTGCGGTGAGTAGGGTTTCCAGAGATATTTGTGGTAGGAGGTTCAAGGTCGGCAACGCGCTAGTGATACTTATGGTATTACAAACGTCCATAGAATACAGTAGCCGCTTACCTTCAGGCGGGGCGTATGCTTGTTTGCTGTATTAAAAAAAAAACATTTACTGGTTGAATTAGTGTTTATGTTAGCTCAACATGACCAGTAGCGTTATATGTTACCATTATCAAGGCTTTCATAAATATGTAATTTTGTGACGTGTGCGTTTTCTCGAGACACGGCTAGGGGACCGTACACGGTTTGTTAGTTGAAGCGTGTGCAAATCACACATACATATTAAGATACCATTTTTTTAAATACCAGCCTGTAAACGTCTTACTGCTGGGTAAAGGAAGGTTCCAAAGAAAGGCAAAGGCTTAATCACCAGGCCAGACTATGACGTAGTGTTGAATTCAAACGCCAAGAAATACACAGTTTTGTATATTTTGTCCTAAATACAGTAGTAGTACAAGTACATTTCTCTAGCGTTCAGTTTGCTTGCAAAGGTTCTTCTACCTACCACTCTTAGTATTTCATCACTTTCAATAATATAATGGTCAGGTGATAACTAATTATAATTAATACTAGTTGTGCCCGCGGCGCCGCGCCGTTCGCGTGGACTGTAGAATGCAGTCGGTCGAACGCAAGCGCGAATTGTGTTACACGCCCCCGCCCCCCAGCCCGCCGCTCAAGAGACGGAACAGAGAAACGATGAGTTTTATAATATCTACGTATAGAAAATATAAAACTACCTACTTGGATTAAAAAATCTTATTATGATTAATCCTACTTTATTGTACGTTGTATATTTTTGTATATTTGGATGTTTGTAACCTCAATCAGGCAAAAACGGCTGAACGGATTTGGATGAAATATGGCACACAGATAGTTTATAATTTAGATTAACTCATAGATCATTAGATACTTTTGTCCCGGTAAAGACCAAATTCGAAAACCAAAATCAAAAATATTTTATTCAATTTAGGTCCTTAGAAAGCACTTATTAATGTCAACTCAACTAACAGTTCGAAAAACATCCCAGTCATCGAGAAGAACCGGCAAGAAACTCGACCGAGATATTCAACGATAATTTTTTTTTAAATTGTTCTTACAGTATTTATTTTGTTTACAATTATTTTCATGTTTAATGGGTACACAGCGAAGGAATTACTTCCAGATATTATCCTCATTCACGTAATGATCCATCCTATAATATCCTTTTTCTAAATAAAATTGCCTGAACATGATTCTTGAACTTATTATACGGCAAATCGGTAATATGCTTAGGAAGTTTATTGTAGAACCTAACACAATTAGCTAAAAAACATTTATTAGTCTTACTAAGTCGAAAAGATGGAATGACTATTTTATATTTACTTCTAGTATTAAAATTGTGCCTGTCATTTACAAGTTCAATAGTATCAAATTTTTAGAGGGCAAAGTTAAGTTACTAACAGAATCTAGTAATCGAATAAAACACGTATAATATTCAAAATGAAAATAACGGACTCGTAGACGACGTTGTTTTAAAACAATATTATATAACAATCTGTATAGTTCCAGTATGTTTGTGTTTAAAAGCCGTGCAATTAATTAATTCCAAATTGACACGCGGTCAGACAGACGCATGGATTGACACACGGTAGCAGCGGAAGGGTCGCTTGACCCCGACGCAACACGCTGCCACCATAGCATGCCGCCTATACGGAATTACCGATATAAGCCTAAGCCACCGATAAAATAGGAGGATATATCAAAATGCCACTCTAATTAGCAATAAATGGCATTAAACTGTTACAGCTATGTCATTTACAGCTTTGACTTCAAACTTGATTACCATAGACACTCTAGAGCCCTCATGTCATTGTTTACAAAAGTATATTTACATAATAATTCCCTTGATATCTTCTCAAATATTCACCGTATAACGTAAAGTTAAATTAAAAGCAAAATTATTCGAATAACTTTCAAAATTTAGTTTTGTAGATGTAAATTACAGTGACTTTTATATGTAGGTATTCCAATAGCTTGGCTACAAACAATGCTTTTAATAAAACCTAACTTTTATTATATCAGTGACCGTATTCGATTTAAATGAAATGTTAGATAATCTTGTTAGATTTTTTTTTTTTTTTTTTTTTTTTTTTTTTTTTTTTTTTCGAACTGACTACACTGTTAGCCTGAGGGGCCCTGGAGCCTTTACGGCTTTTACAGCTTTACCGGGCTTGGGGGCGAGCGCTTAGGGCACTCAGCCACGAAAGCTAAGCAACAACATCCGAGGGTGCCAAAGTGGCCGGACCTCGGCTCGGACTGTTGCGCGTATGCAATTAAGTCGCGATCTGACTAATTCCCTATCCGTAATTCGATCTAAACTAACTATACATATATACATGTTTCTGCCCCCTGGGAGGAGGGAAGGAACATGTGTATGTGTATTTAGTGGTCTGAAATTTTTGTCTATTCTACTAGGCAAAAAAAGAAAAAAAAAGGTCCCTTACAGAACCTATGTACCTATGTATGTTGTGCATGTGTGTATAATGCAGTGTCATGTATGGCTGTGAAAGCTAGTGATTGTACAGTCACTTGTATCGCGCGAGCGGATGCTTGGCTCAAGGGCTCCATGCCGATGGATCGGACCTAGGCTTGAGTTGCCGCAGAGGAGGGTGGTCGTGGCGGGTGTGCGGGCGCGAAGTTAACCGTTCGTCCCCTGCGGAGGGAACGGTGGTTTCGCGGGCGTGGGCGCGAGCACGCATATGTTGCGGGAGCGGACGCGTAGTAATTATTAGCTTTCTCAATGTCGTCGTCGGGATCGACAAAGAGATTTCGAGGACGGCGTTTATAACGTTTGGCAACGGGGATCGAGTTGTCTGGGACGTAGTTCACGGTGGATTTTACGAGCGGGTTGGGGTGATTCGAAGCGCTATCGAAGTATCTCCTGGTGAGATATTTCACATAGGCTTCTATCGAGGGAAGCCTCATGTCCCTATGGAGGTCCATGTTCCTAACGAAGGCTGGAGGGTCAAGCAGGCGACGGAGAAACCGATTTTGGACTCTTTGCATGCGGACAAAGTTATGTTTGGACATATGTGCGAACGCTGCGCAGCTATATGTCAAGATCGGACGGACACACATCTTGTATAGTGTAAGCTTATGTCTTAAGGACATTTTGCTTACCGAACTGAGCAAGGGTCGCAAGCGGGAAAGGATCCAGATGGCCCTATTCCGGACTATAGTAACGTGTGCGTTGAAGTTAAGCTTCGAGTCGAGGGTGACACCCAGATATTTAGTCTTGGTGGCCCAAGGGATATTCCTACCGAATAATGAGAGGGGTCCTACCGTGCGTGGTAGTTTACATGTATGCGGTTCGAACATAATCGCGGCGCTCTTTACCGGATTAATAGCTATTCGCCACGTTCGAAACCACTCCCCGAGAGTGGTTACGGCACGTTGGACTGCGCAGGCGAGATTCTTTCTGTGTCTGTTTGACGCGTATATGACTGTGTCGTCAGCGTAAAGCCCTACCTCGACCCCGGGGGGCTTCGGGAGGTCGCTGACGTACAAATTGAATAAGCAAGGTGCCAGAATGGAGCCTTGCGGGACGCCTGAACGAATGGGACGTGCGGTGGAGAGTACTCCTTCCACTCGGTAGTGGAAGGTGCGGTCGCTTAGGTAATCGCGGACTAAATGTACTAACCTATCCGGGACTTCTAAATGGTGAAGCTTGTGGACCAGTCCGGCGTGCCAGACCTTATCGAAGGCCTTGGCTACGTCGAAAAAGACCGCAAGCGTGCGGGTGGGAGCGATATTGCTCTTGGCGAAGTTACTCGTGATGTGCTCCGTGAGGCGGAGCACTTGATGTGTACACGAGTGACGGGCGCGAAAACCGAATTGTTCGGGCGGGTATAAATTCTTGTCGTCTATAACGACCTTGAGACGGTTCAGAAGGATCCGCTCATAGAGTTTCCCTAGAGTGTTTAGGAGACTGATCGGGCGATAGCTATCGGGAAGCGAAGCTTTTTTTCCGGGCTTGCGAATACCTATAACTATAGCTTTTTTCCAGACGTCTGGAAAATAGCAGTGGGCTATGGCTGCATTGAAGATGCAGACCAAAAGAGCTATAAGGTGATCAGGAAGAAGTTTGAGTACTTCATTCCTGATATCATCAGGACCGGGAGATTTTCTAGGCTTAAGGCCTTTAATGATAGAACAGACCTCATCTGGCGTGACCGGGGTTAACGTTTCCGCGGGGGGAATCAACGTGAGTTCCTGAACGGCGGTCTCGATAGTTTCGATGTGGGCAGTGTCTACGTTGTCGCAGTTTGGGGAGCACTGGCTCTCCAAGCTTGCGGCAAGGCATTCTGCCTTATCGTCGCTATCGAACGCGAGTGGGAGATCGGGGCCCCTTTCGAGGGGCGGCATCTGGGCGGAAACTTCTAACTTCAGAGAGCGGGCGAGGTTCCAGTAAGCCAGATGGGACGGCTTGAGACCCTCTAAGAGGTTATCCCACCGGTGACCTCTGTACTCTCCGATGCGAGTTCTAACCTCTCTCTGATGTTGTCGTAATCTACGGGTGTTATCCCTCGTCGGATAAGAGTCATGTGCACGTGTCGCGGCGTTCTTTTCCGTGATTAACGCTCGTAAGCCGGGGGGGAGTATAAAACGGCGTTCGTTCGCCGCTTGCACCTCTCTCGAGGCCTCCCTTACACCGGTTTGGAGGTAGTCGACCAGGGAATCGATGGCTAAGTCGGCGTCTGCTGTTGACTCTAATACGTCGGGGATCCTAGCTAGGCTGGACGGGGTCGCGTTATCGGATAAGTAGCGATTTAAGATCGCGTAGTCAACTACTTTGACTTTTGGCGGACTGGGGTCGAACGGTTGCCCGAGTTGTAAGATAACCGGGCGGTGGTCGGAGTCTAGTTCGTGTACGACTTCTATAAGTCGTAACCGAAGTGAGACACCTTTGAGGAGGGCTATGTCAAGTACTGTCGGTTGACAATTGTCTTGAAAGTGCGTGGGCTCTAGCGGTGCTATGACGTCAAAGCCGAGCACGTCGCATAGTAGTTCGAGTATAACCCCGTTACGGGTGTTGCGCGGGTTGTTGAAAAGGGTGTGACCGCTATTGAGGTCGCCTGCTATTATGACGGATTGACCGAGTGAAAGTAGCGCCTCCAGATCGGACTGAAGGAGTCTTTTACTCGGGGAGAGATATGCAGAGACAAGCGTGATTGACGGATGGTCAGTCATGCCTATTCTACAGACGGACACTTCCATATTGGTAAGTGCGGGAGGGTCTATTGGCATGCAATAGAGGGAACGCTTGTAGTAGATGAGCGTGCCGCCTCCTCGGGTGGCACGGTCATTTCTGACTATATTGTAATTTGCTATCTTAGGGTCGCGCCTACTGGGTTTTAGAAGAGTTTCTTGTACAAGAAACACGTCTATCTCCCGTTCCCTAAGAAAGGTGGATACTAAGTCCCGTTGTGGAAGGAGGTTTCGCGCGTTGAAAAAAGATATGTTGAGGCTCCTAGGTCTAATGCGAGCCATTTCTAGTTGGTGTGTTTAAAGCTGCAGCACGGGACACACGCTGGAGCGTGGCTGTCAGCTGGGGAAAGCGTTTGATCGCTTCAATCATGCCGTACTCAGTGCCGCACTGATCGTACGCTAGCACTTCTTGGTAGTCGTGCTCGAGAAGAAGCATGGCCATATAGTCGAGGCCGAAGCGTTGACTACATAGCGGGGAGGCCTGAGCCTTGGGAGGTTGCGGGCGGGGCCTGGGGCCCCATGCTGCCTGAGGGGCTCGCATGGGCGGAGGAGGTGCGCGGGGCGCGGGGGCGGCTGCCACCGGGGCGCTGGAGGCGCCCGGGAGGCTGGGGAAAGCCTCTGGCGTGAGCAGAGGCTTTGGCTGTCCTGCGGCGGGACGTACCCTCTGAGGAGGGGTGTGTCGCGTAGTGTGCATAGGGCGCGTAGGGCGCGTGGGGCGCGGGGCGCGGGGACAGCCGCGATAGTTCGCGGGGTGACCCTCGTTGCCGCATAGCACGCAGCTCGGAGGGGTAGGCGACTCCCGAGTGCGCGTGCACTCGCTCGTTGCGTGGTCCCCGAGGCACTTAACGCACCTGGGACGGAGATGGCAGTTGCGTGCCGAATGACCGTACAGCTGGCAGTTGTGACACTGCGGAGGACTGCGGTTCTTGTGTGGGGGCTCTACGGCTATTCCGGAGAGCTCACACACTTTCCTAACATTAAAAATGGCTCTGCCCTCGGGGGTCAGTTCCAGGATGACTAGAACCATGTCGAGAGGTCTGTTTTTTGATTGTCCGCCGTGCATTCTGTGCACTTCGCGGACAGGGAGGGCCTTGGCTAAGAGGTCAGTTTTGACCTCCTCGGGTGTGATTTCCACCGGGATGCGGCGGATTACAACCCGGAGGTGACGTTCTTCCTCCAGGGAGTATGTGAAATATTCTAGGTTGCTGTCTCGGAGCAACCTGGTGAATTTACGGTGTTCGTCCGAGGTGGACACTTGGACGCGGATACCGTTGGCCGTGCTACTGGCCTGGGTGTAGTGAATACGCATATCTCTCAGTTTTTCCGAGAGTTTCGTCCAGACCGACTTGTTCTGGACCGTGACGGGGGGCGGGCGACGCGCCTTTCTGCCGGCAAAGGTACCGGCAGGCGCTGAGGGCGCTGCGGAGCGGGGGGCGTGGTTATTAAGCCCGGTCTTTTGTGCCTTTTGAGGGCGGGACTGAGTCTCCGGAGACTCGGGACGCGAACGCGATGCACGTTTGGCGGGCTTGTTTTTTTGAACGAGGGTGAAGCCCTCGTTATCATTGACTGTCGCCGTGTCCATTTCGTCGGACTCGGGTTCGGGATCCTGACTGGCGGGCGAGTAGCTAATGTTTGTAGCTACTAGCGTCGGCGTGTCCGCTTCGGGAACTAGCGACGCGAATGAATTATTTATTGGCAGCGCAGAGAGCGCTGGGGTCGGGGCTTGAATGCCCGGGGAACGTGAGCGCGACGATGGCCGTTTGTACGGCGTTTGACGGTGAGCGCGGGGTGCCGTTGAGCGGGAGCGCGGGATGGACTTCTTGTTCGTCGCGGCGGGGTCGCTGGTGGGCTCGGTGCCCTGCGCGATGACGACGGCGGGTTGCTCGGCCGCGATGGCCCTATTGTATTCCGTCCAGAGCGACGGGTGGAGGCTCATTGCGAACGCTTTGAAGCGTTCCAATTCAGAAGGGTTTGCCATTCCGGCGGTGGCGGTTGGGTGGGCGGGGGTGAAGTTAAACCTCCCTGCCGGAGAGGCAGGGGGGTGCGCCGAGTGAATTTAAACGGCTATCCCGAGCCGTGCAAAGGGACCTGCGGGTCACGGTGTAATGACTCGCAGGAAAAGAACCTACCGGGCCCTACGTGGAGGTCCCTATCAAGCCCGAGGCAGAGAACGCAGCCGGTATAAATACCTAGCTACGCCCAAACAGACACTCGGGGATGGATGTGTAGCAGGATCGGAAGGGTGGGAAGGAGACACTCAGGGCTTGACTATGACTCTATCAAGGGCCAAGGTTCCTGAGCCCGACCAAGTACTATCGTTTGCCTCTGAAGGAGGCAACCGAGGGGCGCTTGGGTCACGCACCCACTTGCCTTCTGTTGACACCGAGAGGTTTCCGGCAAGCGACCACTAAAGTGTGGATTTCGTCGAATAGAAACAGATGCACTTAAAAGTGCAGTTTTTGTTTGTGTAGCGCGACACAATGGGTGCGAGCGAGACGGCGATACGCAGGTGCGGCGCAGGTGCGATGCAGGTGCGAAGCAGGTGTGCAGCAAAGCCGGTCGGTCGTAAAAGTTCACACAAAGGCGGCAGAGAGAGCGGTCGTAAACACGTCCGTTCCCGCCGGCGGTCGTGATCGGTCTCCCTCTTGTTAGATAATATCAAGACGTTAATAGCGGCGGAACATTGACATAAGACAAAGAACCTTTCAGCTTTTCAAGCTTAATACTTAGTGATTAGTTTTTCACTATGAAACCAGGCGTCTCGTAGAAGACATCAGTCACGGCCTCACGGGAAATACATACAAATCAGATTGTATCTCTCATGTTATGGTGAATCAATAAAGTAATAACGTCAGGACACGCGCAGTGTAGGGTTCCGTAGTTGTCCGTCACGATATGCAGACTTAGAGAGGGGGCTCTATGTAATTTACAAATGAATTTTTACGAAATGACTTCTCCAGGTATACCTACTTTATAAGTTGATTGAACTCGTTAACTTGTAAAACCTACTTATCTCTGATAGATTTTCTTATAGCTTCATTATATATATACTACTACCATGAATTTTTCACTGGACTCTAACAATTATTAGCACTTTTAAACTTAATATTTCGCAAACGGGTCTGTGAATCGGAAAATGGTTTTCATACACCCGAAATATTTTTGAACGGCTTATCCAACGAAAATCCACACGATGGGATAGACGATAAAAAAAATATTCATTTTCACTTTACGTGTACCTTAATTTTTTTTTTCAAGGTTTTTTTACCACTTTGTCGACGTGGTTAATATGTATACCCATACCAAATTACAGTTTTCTAGTACTAAGAATCTCTGAGCTAAGCCGAGGACAGACAGACGGACATAGCGAAGTTATAAAGGTTCCTTGTTGATTTAGATTTATGATCATAATATAGTTATAAATTTCATATCAAATGCTAGCAAAAATAGATGTATATTTACGATATGTAATTCTCTTCTGATATTTTTGTAATACCAAATGGGATAACATAACATACGACCTTCATAATTACATCCCTCTAAAATCATTACACTAGTTGTTTAAATAAGTTTCATAATATGGATCATTATTATTTATTATATAACGAATAACCCTTCTTACTTACTTATACATAAGTCGCAGCTATTAGCTTATGGGTGCCACATGTTGCTTACTAAGTGAATAACAACAAGAACACCGACTGAGCGAAAGACGCTTTGTTCGGCGAAACGATAAAATTTACATAGGTCTGCGAGAATCACTGGCCTACTCATAAAACTCGGTATGAATTCCCTGTGAAACAATTGTATTTACAACTAGTATTACTTACCTTCATAAAATCCTTATAATTACATAAACTTTGGCTGTAGCTTACATTATAATTACATACTGTATACAACATAATGTCCACTATAATATGTACCTTGACTTCATCCATGTGAAATTAGCAATATGCAATGTAGTTAAGCAAAATGTAGTTTTTCTAATGATTTTGTAATCCGTCGACGTCTACGATTATTTTTTCGGACTTCAAGTTATCTCTCTATCCAATTTCATTAAAATCGATTTGTAAGTTTAACTTTAGAGAAGTTAATCGATCGAATTCGAAAGAACTCAATTTTACATCAAATACAAAAAAATAAAATTGAAGTGTCTGTTTCTAATGTTAAAATAATACCTTTTTACTACGTGCCCATGAAAGCATATGCGGCACTTAAAATTAAAAAATGAAAACCAGTTTTTAAAATTTTTGGCTGTTTGTTCCGTCTTATTTCTGAAATCTAGAGACCGATTTGACGGGACTTTCACTGGCAGATAGCTAATGTTAATAAGTAACTTAGACTACTTTTATTTTAGAAAAAAAATAGAGTCCATGCGAGCGGAGCCGTGGGCACAGTTAGTTCATTATAATACTTAAAGTGACATTAGATTACATTTCATAAAAAATAGTAAAATCCTGACTTTTTTTACAAGCTTGTATTTAGTTGCACCTTTCCCGGTGTCTGTCTGCAATCAAATCTTGCTAGTTAAATTTGACCCGCTTCCTCTTATCCTACGAAGTTGAATTGTTACACGTTGATTCAGTTCCGTTGAAAATGGATGTTTATGTTAAGTGAGACCTGATTCCACACCCAGGTTTTGCTTCAAGCGAAAACAACACCTCAACGGTCAACAGCTTGGACATTAAATTTTGTATACATATTTAAATATGATTGCCCGCTTTAAATTGGATCCTAGCCTGGTTAATTTACCCAGGGTTGGCTTTCGACGAGGGGACTCCTCAGCGGTCAGCAGCACAGTCACGAAATTTTAAATGCGTATTTAAACATAATACCCCGTTTAACGAGAAAAGCTTGTTATAAAAAATCATTTTTCAAATTAAGACTTGTTATTTTATTATTATTAATAATCATTTATCTAAATTATTGTGTTACTATATTACAATTATTTTGACACCTGTAATATGTGAATTAGATTTCAAAATTCAAATAATTTCATTTAGAAGTCATTTGTAATATGGACGCTAAAATACTTTGTTAAAAATATAAACGTAAACTTATAAAATATTAATGACAAATAATTATGCAAACAAGTGAAAGGCGTAAGCTCGCAGAGACGCGATGTGATGTGTAAAGAAAGACAGATTTCCTATAATAATATTTTAATTCCTGTATACTGAGCACATTTCTCGAGTTTTCTTTCGTCACGAAATTTGTTGACGATGGATGACGTTTGTAAATATGTATAATTAAAATTAGTAAATATATGTATACGAGTTCTAAAAAACATCTCACGATACCAGACATTCTGTTGGTCTAATTATTTGTTCACAATGACTCGTACCAACTGACTCTGAATATACGGAAATAGTTTGCTTTATCAACAATTAAAACGTTAAAAAGTTAATACGAAAATACAGAATTTTATTTTGAAACGTATATAACTTTGGTACACAAATAGTCCAAGCTAACGAACCAAACGCTTATATAAACTGAATCAAACATAGAATAGCCATTACCCTTCAGCTGTGGAATGAATTACTCTGGGACAGTAGAGACTAATAAGAACTAATTGACGTTTACGGGGTATTTTGGGTTAACTGATAAAGTACGATATCACGTAACTTTGAATCGTTGTATTTGTGTAGGAAGACTTCCCAACTTTCGTGTGCTATTATTATTGATTTAGGTTACCTCTATCAGAATTTAACATAAACATAAAGTAAAAAAAGAGAAAGTGCTGTACAAAATTTTAACCTCATTACCAATATTGACCGTGTAACAATAACTTTGATTTTACAACTGCAGAAACAGGATTAACCACACAGCTACTACATATATCGGTTGTACCTATCTTTGATTGAACTTAAGTATATTCTTATGTAGTACAGGAACCCAGGGGTATGTATATTAATATGTAATTTATATTGAAGTGAAACTTCTTATGTAACTTCCAACGCGTTAAATGTTAAACGTTTAACGCACATTATCTGTCTCTCCTCTTTGTGTGAGCCAGAGCGAGAGAGCAAATGTCGGTGTGTATGTATGTTGCACGCTGTTTAAATAAAATATAAAATATCTTTTAAAATGAAGTTTCACTTCTATCGTGTGTGAATCGCACACACACCTTTTTTCTTATAATGTACTTTATGATGATGATAGACATAGACTTAGTTGATGATATCTGTTTATTCGTTACATCACAGGCCCACTTACAGTCCAAAATTAACGATCTCGCCATTGTCGCGGCAAAGAAAGAACTTTATAGATTTCACATTATGACCTTGTAGCCAGCCTGGTCGCCATCGAATGGAGGTCAACTATGTGGCTGAAGATTGTGACACAATAAGCCTAGTGGGGGAACTGGGTATTAAGTGATGCTGCCGAAACTCAGCTTGGCGACAGATTTTCAACTTGAGAGAGGTAAATAGCCAGGCAGGCATTAGAATATATAAATACCACCATGCTATAGTTTCATCACGATGTTTTCCTTCACCGAAAGCTTAGGATCATTGTAGAAATTCTAACTCACGATACGATATCCGCATATGCTACTACTGAGCCATCATTGTTTCGTATAAGCTGTGCAAATGCCATAAACATGCATTTCCAATATAGCGCCAATATATCTATAATATAGGTGAGTATATGGGCAAATTCAGCATTACACTTATCTGGGCGTTGTGAACCCACTAGAGTGCAGAGACCGATGTTGAAGCACATATCAACAAAGCACGAGTAGCATATGCGCAATTAAAAACAGCTTATACCTCCACTGATAGCCCGACGCATCAACATGAGAACTTCAATCCGAATATCAAGTCAGTTCTTCTTTACGGGTGCAAAATATGGCTCGTTAAAAACGATATGACTAACAGGTGCTCGTAAATAAACTGCGAGGAATACTGGACATATCCAGATCTCATACCTTCTCTAATGCAAGACAGTGGGACCTTACTCACAAAAGCTCATCGACAAAGATATTATTTAAAAAAGTAACGGATATGTCTTACGAAGACTTGATAACTACTAGTCCAAACAAGATTTGATATTGGTTGTCTGCTCGCAAAATAAAGCCGAGTCGCCCCCAAACTACCTGGAGGCGTAATGTTCGTAATAAAGGCGATTGCTTCAACTGGTCGCGGTTGGTAAGAGCTGTAAGTTGCCGCGCACGGTCGAGTTAAATGGAGAGACCTTTTTTACGAGCCCTATGTCACTGATGAGGGACTTCAGAATGATATCATCATTACTATCATCATCTCAATATTTATTAATGAACGCTTTTAGGCTAAAAATAGTTTATAATTTTGGTCTAAAACAATATGAATTAATGATATTCTATAACGCGTTTTATGTCCAATAATTCTATTCTGCATTTTGTAGAAATTTAAACAAATTTTAAAACTAGTAGGTACTTATTAGAATTAGTAAATGTAAGAAATGAGATTCTGTGATGTGGCCTGTAAATTGAATGGTAGTAGTTTTGCTAGTGAAAAGGGAAAAGAAAAAAATATGTTTTCAGCGAGGGATCTCCTCTGAGAACAATTTTTCAAACGTTGGTTTCTTGGTTTACTTACTTACATGAGTGATTTACCAGAGGGAGCCCTACAAACAAGATACTTTTTAAGATACTTGCAAGATGGATGCTCCAGTTACTGTAAATGGATAAAACTATTTTTCTGTTTAGACTAAATTTACATAGTTATATAATAAAATAAGATTGTAGGAATTTGTTGTTGTTGTTGTTGTTGACGTTGTAAGAATAAAGAAAGAAGAAGAAGAAATAAGAATGAAGAAAAAAAGTAAAAACTTTCCAAAACGTTATTTTATTATGTTGTACCTATTATTAATCGATAGTGGGATTTAAAAGCAATCAGTGGCAAGAAACAGATAACAAATCAAAGCGCAGATTCGATGATTAGTTTTCGGTAAGGAACTTGATCTACACTGGGGATCAGCTTGAGCTATAAAACTAAATTGAATTGTTCTCTCGGCACTAGTTTCATGCAGCAAGAGGCATTCAACGCTTTCTATCCGTGCACGTTTTTAACTTTATGTTTTTATAGCTACTCTACTCGTTATGACCTGTCTCTGTAATATAAAATTTAAAGAAATTACATCACAGACATTAATTTTATTTATAAGATAACTAACTACATAGTATGTACGGTGATTTCACGTAAAATAAATTATTTGATAATTCCGTAAATAACGATTCTAGATTATATTTTATTGGTTTTAAATTGTTAATACTAATAAAAACTCCCTCTTTCTTAACTGAATGAGGAAGAGAGTTGAAACGTAGATTAATTGTTAATTTCTGTTAATTAATGTCAACAACGAACATCGACTGGTAGCAAATTATCAGACAATCACGAACTTATTTATTTATATTATAGACATATGTCGTTTTAGAATAATTCGTAAGTTCTAAAACGGAGCCTTGTAAAACTTGTTCTAAAACGTAGGCTTGTGTGTGCTGTAGTCGCTGGATTTTTTATATTTTTTTGATGGTAAGCACAGTACAATCTACAATTTAGAAGCAATGCTGGCTCAGTGGTAGCGTGTACGACTTGGCGTCGATTGACGTGAGTTCGAATCCCTGCAATGAGCCTGAGCTTTCGGTGAAGGAAAACATCGTTAAGAAACCATAGCATGATGGTAGGGCATTTTCTAATGCTATAATAATAATAGCTATTTAAGTTGAAAATCTGCCGCCAAGCACCAATAGATGTGTTCTGGCAGCTGCACTTGAGAGCCAGTCTTCCACTAGATTTAGCGTTTTACTATCTTGGACCACATCGTCAATTAACTTCAGGTGAGATTGTGGCCACTACGCCAAAGCTATAACGATAAAAAAATTCAAAGGTGACCACTGAAAGATCGCCAATCCAGTGACGGTCAGCGCTGTTATGCCAGCCGACAGCTGGGTATACACTGGCTGATCTCGAAACGCGACAATCCATAAGAGAGTAACTGTGGTGGGTGTATTATCATGTGTATTGTGGTCGTGACCCAGTCAGGGAAAGATCTCTCAAACCACGTCTAATTATTGAATATACACCGTGTGATATCACAACGCAACCCGCCTTAGCCTATCACTAAGACGGGTGTACACCTAGTGTATGGTGGTCACGATACAGTCCTACACGATAGTCGTATCTTACGACATAGCAAGCACTCGCACACTCTAGGGTCCTGCGTCCCTCGCACTCCTTGGCTTTAATATCAATTACATGACACTATGTAACTCTTACCGTGAATATTTTATTTTGTAAACTAAACTGAATTAGTTTATTTACATATACATTAGAATGTCATAATATTTTACTAATAGTATGAAATTTTTTACTACTTTCTAGAAGTCTTGTATTAACAAATAGCTCGACTTGAGCTCAAAATACAATATTTAATTGCAAACGTCTGACTTATTAAGTAACTTCTAAAATATTTGATTCTACATGCTGCCATTCTAAAATTTATGAACTCACAAGAAACGTTATCCCGAGCTCGGTATCAGTTGCTCGCCTTAATACTACCATTGGGGCGGCTACAATAAAACTTGGACAATTAAATGTAAGTCAACGGCGCGGCGGCGTTGGAAGCGGTAAGATAAGACCTAGCCGCGCCTCTTAGAGAAGTACTTTCCCTATTAACAGGGTAGCTGTGCACTCAGATTTATACAAACTGTCTCCATAATACCATTAGAAATAACCTATTAAATTTTAACCTTTGTTCATTTTGAACGAAAAGAATTCGTTTTACGTTGCGTCGGTTCGCAAAAAGGTTTTTTTTTGTCTACGGTTTGTTTTTATAAAGGATTATTTATGAATAATTAACGTAACCTGAATTTTTGGTAAAAAAGTACGGTTTATTTTAAGTGTATATGCGAAAATTAAACAAAGAAAAAACAAGGTTTGTAGTATAACAGATTAATATATTACTAATATTGGAATAAATTTTGAAAGTGTTTGTTTTAATAACTACTTAATGTTCTCGTATTATTACAAATAATTATTAAAGGTCATTTTACTGCCAATACACGACTCAAGTTAACTGTTATATTTTTGGAAAAGGATATTTACATATTTTATCGCCATTTCATTAGAGATTTTGTATATATAGCGTATTTTAATCTGGCGAAAGAACAAGTCACGTTAGTTTTTTATACTATATACACCTACATACATATCTATATTAATAAATCTGTGGTTGTTTATATATTTATTTTTGTTTCTGAATTTCCTGATAGATATTGTATATAAAGAATATTGATCACGATTATGTGTCTGCCTCTTTGTATCGAACAATTAACTCAAAAAGGGCTTGACTGATTTAAAAAAAAATGTATACGGAAAATGTAATTGATAGGGTATAAGAATAGTCAACTACTATTCTTATATTTTTTTCTACTTACTTACTATTATATACTTTTAGAAATAGTAAAAAAAAGTTTATTCATTCTCAATCAATTTCGACCAAATTTTGTAAACACGAAGTATAATATGTCATTTCATAATTGATAAGCTATAAGAATTGTCACATAAATTTCTAAATTCACAATTATAAAAATAAGGACATGGTTACCGCAATAGTAATTGGTACAAGTTTTGCGAGGCCAGAGTTAAACGGCGCTACGGCCGGCAACCTCGGCTGTGCCAGTGCGGCCAACTTTAACTTATTCTGCCATAATTACTTCTATTACAAACCGAACAGATATTATTATTACAATATCACAAATTCAACATAATTATCCTTAAGTCAATATTGAGCTTTCAAGGACAAATATTTATAGTACCGGCATTTATCCGATCTATAAGTGTTTTTTAATATTTACCGATATTTTTATATTAGCGAGTGGCCACAATCTCACCGGATGTTAAGTGAAGATGTGCCTCAATATGATAAAACGCTGCCTAGTGGATGGACTGATACACTTGACAATTCAAGTGTAGCTGTCAGAACTCACCTGCAGTGCTTGGCGACAAATTTTGACAGATTGTTGCTTTGTTTGTATGTTTGAACGCACTAATCTCTAGAACTACTCATCAGATTATTTTAAATTGTTATAGTATTTTCTAGCCAATTTATCCAGGAAGGATATAAGCTATCAAACACAACGTTACTGCCCTTAGAAGCGAAGCAGTAATTATAAACGTCAATCAATATGGCAATATGTAGGCAATTAGTTATTATACTTATGAAACAGGGATGTACAATCCTGACAACTTCTGAATCCTGAATGTACAACAATCGATATCTCAGACAGCAACATTTTTACGTAATTAGCTATTTCGTTTGTTCTATCTACAAGATTGTAAGGAAAAAGATTGATGATTCTCGTGTCTCCATTTTATTTCCCCGCGGATAATCTCGTTGTCTCCGGCTTAAGGACATGTGAGCCGGAAATACGACAGCAATTTTCCTCTAACTATAGAAAAATGAGGACCGTTTAGTGTCGTGCATGGATGCCCACGCAAGAATACCGGTTCAACGCGGTTCCTCCGGGACAATAGCGCTTACAAATAAATTATACTTTACGATAACTGTATACTGATTTTTGTCTGTTTTATTTGTTCTGCCGTATCTATATTAATAAATCTGTAGTTGTTCTGTTTGTACATCTTATTATTTTTCTATTCTTCCCAATAGACATCTATTATAATGGACACTGATCTCAAATATAACATTTTTTTTTGTCAGTCTGTCCATCTCCGTGTCCGTTTGTATCTACGGATTTAACTCGAAAACCGCTTGACCGATTTTTATAAAATGTTGTACACGTAATGTTATTTCTCAATTGATGGTATAAGAATTGTTAATAATATGAGTAAAAATTATAAAACGTGTATGGATCCGCAGGCACCACTAGTATATAAATAGAGTAAGTTAGCTATTTATCTTACTAATAATATGACAGACAATTCAAGAAAAAATTTACCTAACCCTTATTCAAAACAGTGAGATCAAATTGAAGAGGGCACATGTATACCTATATATATATATACATACAACAATGTTCTGGAAAGTAACGAAGAACTTCATTAATCAAATGTAAAAATGTAATCTTTCTTTCACGGTACACCCTACCACGAATTCGGTTTGAGTGATGCGCCTCGCGAACCGGTGACGAATGTCTTGATTACAATCCTGTGACTGGTGGCCTGGTTGGCTACGGAGTGCGGTTGACAGATGACCACTTATTTTATTGCTAGTTGAGACCAACGGCAATAAATAAACCAGTATATATTACTTTGGTGACTTTCGGGTCAGTTTATTAGCCAGATAAGACATGTATATCCTTAAAGATTTGTTTTTTTTTTTAATACTTAAGAGTACATTCTAATTATTCATCCTTCGTCAATGAAATTTACAGGGATTTACTGTATTTGGGATAAGCATTTATGTTTAGGACCACTTATAAATCTAAATAAAACTTGTTAACCTATTTATATTTTGTGCGGACTGTAATTATTTGTTCTAGTTTTTACTATTTAATATATTAATTTTTAATTTACTAATAACCTTACATTAATGAATGTTAATCTAAGTTAACCATTCAGCTACCTTATTAATAACACAATAAAAACTTATATTGTGAGAACGCAAGGATTTGACAGACGTTAAACTTTCCTTTTAACTCCCGACGCAAACAGAGGGGTGTTATAAGTCTAACGTGTGTATCTGTATATATGTGTGTCTATATGTGGCATCGTAACTCCAAAACGGCTGAATCGATTTTGATCTAGTTGACTTTTTCGAAAGTGTTATTCGCTACAATTCAAGAAAAACTATTCTGCTGTTTGAAGATTATCATCTTTTTTCTAGTTGATAAATGGATGTGAGCATCTTCCACAGGTCTGATCGAGTCAAAATTCGAGTATTCTGTAACTTCAATTATATTAGAAGAACATGGCAACATTAATTTGATGCTGCAGCATCATCTGGAATCTGCAGGATGCCTGACTCTTAACCTACTTACAGCAGAGATATCGTGTTTGGGCTAGGTAGGGTAATGAGTAGGTTATTTGTCTCGGGGTTTCCTAAATTTGTTCTATGTTATAAACTTTGTAATGCCATTATATTTTTATTTATTATTAAAATACGACAGACGTAAACATTTCTCGTAAAATACCACATACCTAATTAATGAAAGCTGTAAAGTTAATAGCTTGAGAGGCGTAACGACTTAGTTACCATTAAATGCAAATTATTTTCTGACACAATCCGACATCCTGATATTAATATTATAAATACGAAAGTAAGTTTGTTTGTTACTCAATCACGCAAAAACGGCTAAACGGATTGGAATGAAATTTGGCACACAGACAGCTTATATAACCCAGATTAGGACGTAGGATACTTTTTATCCTGGCAACAACAATTTTTGAAGTTCACGCGAGTGGAGCCGCGGGCAGAAGTTAGTCATTCATAAACCAAAATATGATAAACTTCACCTAGTGGAGATATTCAAAGCGACATTTCGCTTGCGGTATGCTGAACGCTTACTCAACAAGAAAAAGTAAGTGTAGCGAGCAAGAGATTGCTCTTACAATTTAGATGACGACGTTAAAACGTCAGAAGGTGGTAGTTAGGGTGGAAGAAGGGGGCACTCGTTGCGTTCACTTACAATCGTTTCATGCCTGATTTACGCGCGACTCCTCTAATGAGGTGTAATTTAAGAAGCCCCAATTTATTTTTGTTTAGATACTTTTTCTTCCCAACGATCGTATATGTAGAAAATAATGCATGCAGTTCTAACAAGGATAAAGTAAGTTATGTACTCGTATCAGTGTTAGGTTGCTTTATACTCGAAAAAAAAAGAATTTTTTATTTTCATTCTACATATAAATTAATCAAAATTATTTGATGTTTTTGTATGTATTTTTTTATTTATATATACACATATATTGTATATTATTACAAAAAAAAAAGTAAGATTGTTTAATATACTCTGTGGATAAGGTTATTTTGAGATGGACGATTGAAGTAGACATTATAAGGTGTGTTAAAAGTAGAGCTTTAATTAATTACCCTGGACTATTAAATAACGATCCACGTACATGTATGTATGTATGATGTGTACATGTATGTATGATGTATTTACATTGAATTACTTTTCTGAGCAAATTTTTATTGTTTTTTTATTATTTTTCTAGTTACACTACCAATATTTTTTTTCCAGAATAACACTGGTTAGTAAGAAGAAAATTCTTTATGACATTCAGCTCGCCAGTGTTGAGATGGACGATTGAAGTAGACATTATAAGGTGTGTTAAAAGTAGAGCTTTAATTAATTACCCTGGACTATTAAATAACGATCCACGTACATGTATGTATGTATGATGTGTACATGTATGTATGATGTATTTACATTGAATTACTTTTCTGAGTAAATTTTTATTGTTTTTTTATTATTTTTCTAGTTACACTACCAATATTTTATTTCCAGAATAACACTGGTTAGTAAGAAGAAAATTCTTTATGACATTCAGCTCGCCAGTGTAGTACCTAACTAAAAAAGTGCATTAAAAAGTAATCAATCATTCAAACAATTTGGTTCACAATTGAACCTAAATTTGATTTCATTACAAGTTTAGAGATGTATTCACTTATAATATTATATATATTTTGTATCGTCTAGTCTATGTCAAAAAGCCAAGAAGTAACTTCATAAATGAAAATCAAGTCAAAATCACATTACTAAACTTCTTAATAACAAGCATCTTATTTAAGTCTATAATTAATCTTCTGCAAACAATATAGAAATACTTAGCTACCGACTACTGAGTACCTAGAGTCCTTGAGTAAGTCCAGTGGGAATGGGTAAAAACAAGAATAAATGATAAAATCGCTACGGGGACAGTTTCATTATTCCACGTTCATTCTATTGTACTCAAGGTCCCCGAAGAGTGCGGTGCCCTTCCATCTCATAGCGATGGGTAAACCCTTTTATATTCGCCGTAAAAAATATGCGACTGCAAAAAGTACCATAATGGGGATGAAAAATGGTGAGTAAATGGATTTTCCGTTTCGTTGAGTACACGCTTAAACTGCTTATTACTCAAATCGCAGTTCAATGATAGTTTTACCAACGCAGGGAAAAGTGCGTAGTAAAAATTGTTTTAAAAAGCTATTTAATTTAGGAAAACAGATTGTAGGTGTAGTTTACATACGTTATGGATGTATTATATGATGAATAGATTTTGGTAAAAAAAGTTGCCTTTGTCTTCAAAATGAAACAACTCGCGCGCCACTTATTTGTAAACTGGTCATACTAATACAGAACCTTCGCGGGTGAGCGTAACAACTCGCTAAAGTTTCATCGGATAAATGATTCTCCATTATCGATACTGCTTATTTCGTATGTGGCTTTATGTTACACAATATATCCTGTAACCTGGCCAGATAACATAGCCATAAATAAAAATAAAAAACATGTAAATCGAAGTCGTTTTCGCGTGAAAAGAACTAAAACGGATGAACGGACAGAGACGTTGAATTTTATAATATATATGTATAGGAGTTATAGATATTATTACATCACAAATTTATGCGATACTCAAAATAAATTGGTCCACTATTATTATACCAACAACTAATTTCGAAATGCTTTGAACTTATTCTAATTGCGATAAACAATCTTATATTAGATAGACATTTAAGTACGTTTCATTAAAATCCTTGTTTATTTCAAAACGTCGTGTTAGTTGGGTAAAACCATCTTACCTTCGTTTACAATCGCGTAGGCCTTGTGATTCAACCAATGAATTCAATGTTTTTATTAAGGTCCAACTGAGATCTCGTTTAAAAATCCGGTCGAGTATTTCGTTTTCCGTTCTTGGCTTAAATGCTGAGATTTTAGATTTGTTGCGCTCTGTCGTCCGATATAGCCCCAAGCGTGAATCAATGCAACGTAGCGTTCTGTCAACTCCTCCGTGATCAGTCGATTAGATAAAAACATGGTCGTTGGGCGCATTACAATTTGTTTTCGTATAAAAACAACGTGAATAACGTAAATTTGTCTAACAATATTTTATTTATGAAGTGAAAGCTTGTTTAGCACCGTTTTGATTTGAAACTCGATGAAACGAAAAAGCGATAATAAAAGAGACAACCATATACATCTATAGGATTTCGCCTATGCGAATCTAAGTGATTCAACCAATGAATTCAATGTTTTTATTAAGGTCCAACTGAGATCTCGTTTAAAAATCCGGTCGAGTATTTCGTTTTCCGTTCTTGGCTTAAATGCTGAGATTTTAGATTTGTTGCGCTCTGTCGTCCGATATAGCCCCAAGCGTGAATCAATGCAACGTAGCGTTCTGTCAACTCCTCCGTGATCAGTCGATTAGATAAAAACATGGTCGTTGGGCGCATTACAATTTGTTTTCGTATAAAAACAACGTGAATAACGTAAATTTGTCTAACAATATTTTATTTATGAAGTGAAAGCTTGTTTAGCACCGTTTTGATTTGAAACTCGATGAAACGAAAAAGCGATAATAAAAGAGACAACCATATACATCTATAGGATTTCGCCTACGAGCGAATGAGATAGAATACATTTACATTATGCACGGTAAATGCATTCCTGATTTTCATGATTGTGATCGTCGTCGGATTGCCCTAGTGTTGTGAGACGTCGATAGTTATTAGGTGATAGTCGATAGTTTGAATCCCGCTGATTTAGGATAATTAAAAAGATTTTTTAAAGAACATACAATGTTTTTCTGAAGGTTTTATTTCTGACACGTGTGAACACATATTTTTTTATTTTAATTATTAATTGTGTTGATTACAAAATTTATGTAGGTTTTGTATATTACAAAATATATTGAATAATTTGTCAATTCTCAGTCACGGTCTTGGCCGAGCCTACACAACCAAGTTCGGTCGAACCTTAGGTAGTTTTAATTGTCTTTAACGGTAACATCCACAATGATTCCGATTAATCTATGTTTATGTATTATATTCATTAAATCATAGAAAAAAAAGAGTAGAAAAAAATATTAACTATGTATGTTAATTAACCCATTTTGAATTAGTGAATTAAATATTGTAAAAATAATAATATCAATTTTTCTCTCCTATTGTATGATAAAAGTTTCATTTAATACACTTTATTATTTTATAAAGTATAATATTTTCATTTATCATTCAATCAAATTATGTTTTAATGTATCTACAAGTATTTTCCCTACTTGTATTTTTCTAGATTACATTTTGTAGAGTTCTCGAGTGGCGGCCGCATACCGAAAGACGCAGCGTGGCAGCCCCGCCAAAAGATGGACCGAATAAAGTTAGCTTTCACGCTAACGCGGATGGATGCGAGCAGCACAGGACCGGTCGTTGCTGTTTTTGTTATCGTTATAGTTTTGGCATAGTGGCCACAATCTCACTTGATGTTAAGTGACGATGTAGCCCAAGATGATAACACGCTAAATCTTGTAGAAGACTGGCTCTCAAGTGCAGCTGCCGGAACACACCTATTGGTGCTTGGCGACTGATTTTCAACTTGAATGTGGTAGCTAGCCAGGCGGGCATTAGAAAATACCCTACAACCATGCTATGGTTTCCTCACGATATTTTCCTTCACCGAAAGCTCAGGCTCATTGCAGGGATTCGAACTTGCGTCAATCGACACAAAGTCGTTATACAACTACCTCTGAGCCATCATTTCTTAAATTTTGGCGATCTTTGGGGAGGCTTATGTCCAGCAGTGGACGTCTTTCGGCTGAACTGATGATGATGATTTTCCCTACTTAACGCGACGGTAAACATTATAAAATTGTGTACCTATATAAACCCAAGTCGTATTATAATGCTTCGATTCACTAATATTATAAAATATACTTTAGTTCGACTTATGAATCTAATAATAAAAGAGAAACAATCTATCAACTTAAAAACTTCCTCTCTGAAAACAGAATCTATCAAAAACACTGTAATATTATCATGACAGTGTTGTGTGCCAATTTATTTTTATTGCCTCGGAAAATATAGACCTCATTATTTTGTTAGCTACGTTCCACCGTATATATTTTTGTACCAAGGAAGTTAACCTGAAACCAAATATCAATTAAAAAGATCAAAAACTGTTTATATAAGGGCAAAAGGGTCGGCTATATTTATTTACAAGGGACAACGGGTTAAAAATAAATTCTCTCAAAAGAGATAAAAAGCTTATTAACCGTAATTATCTTTAAACAAAACCTTATTATGTTGGTTGGTTTTTCATTTATGTTTATTCAAGAAATGTAAAATCATCGTTCTTTCTATCTATATAGATACCTAGCTATCTACATTACTAATCGTAAACATATCTATATCCTAACAAAAATATGAAAGGTCAATAACTATAGATAAATAATAAAATAGTACACTAGCTAGCTATCTCGGAAGACGTTGTTCTACGCTATCCGATAATAATTGGGCAGCGCCCACCTATAGGGTTCGTATGTTTTATTTTCTTTTTGGTGCTACATATTCATATATTATTTTGAATAAGGGTCCAAATATAAATATTGAATTTGTTAATAACGACTACAGCGCCACTTATCCGATACTAGCATAGTAATCTCGAAAAAAAAAAAACAAAAATATCGTGTAATTTCTAATGGAGACAATAAATAAGTAAGTAGGTGTGAAAGATGCAAAGGTATTTTAAATAATGCTTATTTGTCTATATATATAAACGTGTATCACGAAATAATTAGCCAATTTTCGATCGTATTTTAATTAAATAACAGGCTGACAATGGCTATATTACATTAGTTCGCTTTTCCAGTTTTCCCAGTGGGAGACTATACTATAAGAGAATATTTGTAAAAATATACCTTCTGTGTATCTTTGGTATCAAAGTCCAGAATGTATCCTGATTTTGAAAAGTTGCTTTGGCAAAATTGAATAGAATTCAGTCCAGATGCCTGAGAATAATCATAGGTGCTATGATATTATTATATAAATCCTCTCCAACGAATGCACCACAAGTGGAATGTGTAGACCCGCCACCTTACCTCCAGCGACAATAACTGTCAGATAAGTTCCTTTTCAAATTACTCCAAAAGTCAAGGCATTCTTTAATTCCCAAACTGCAAATGCTTTTGTAATCCTTTGATTACCGGTCCTTACAAGATTTTCCCTATATTCTTTAGTCATTTATCAAAATTAACAGGCTTACAGTACCTATTTTTAAAACAGATATTAATTCTTTATCATTACATAGTAAAAAAAAAAACGCGTCGCTCTGTACGTCCCTATGTATGCTTAAATCTTTAAAATTATGCAACGGATTTTGAAGCGGTTTTTTTTAATAGATAGAGTGATTCAAGAGGAAGGTTTATATGTATAACACATGCATAATATTGTGGAGAAACACTGATAAATTTAGAGGTTTCTAATGTGATGTCGTACATAAACACATGTTTTGCGCTTACATTGCAAACGCTGGCTGAACCCCACGAGATAAATCAAAATAATGTAAAACAGTATTGTACACCTTAAAAAGTTCAACAAAAAAGTCCGCGATGGTATATGTCTATCTCTTAATGATAACCCACAATAACCATTTTTTATCCTTTACATTTTACGGAAAAAAAGGCTTATTTACGAAGTGATTTTAAGCAATTTAGCATTAATCCTTATCCAATTAAGTACCTTAAATACATTGTCAATTTAATATAGATCAATATGGCCCTTTACAGCATGTAATTTAAATGAATATTTCGGAACATATTACAGAATTAAAACGCAGGGACATAGCGATGCGGCGGTACCGGCCCTATATACCATGGTCTATTATATGTTCAAGAGTAACCTCTAAATAAAACATGTTTGTATTGTCTAATGACAAAAAAGCTGTAAACGTTGTTTATAAGGACATTCTGTAGTAGGTATATTTAGTATCAGCATAGCACCCGTGCGAAGCCGGGACGGGTCGCTAGTATGTTATAAATTATTTTGCTATAATCTTCCAACCAGCTGTTATTGTGGTATCTCGGCCAATGAGTCTGTAGACTCCTGCGCTAAAAATTCTGTCCAGTCTGGGACCATGGACCGCTACAGGATTAATACAATGGATTACATAAGAATACAAGATTAATACAATACAGGATAATAATTAATACAAATATCTCCTTCATATGCTCTTTGTCTGAACCTAGGTTGTTCGATGCGTGGCAAAGAAGTTGCAATTTTCGAAGAAATTAAAAGCATTACGATTCTTTACAAATTGTTATCCCCAAAACCCATGGTTCTTTAAATTTAAAGATGTTAGTAAAAGTGTCTTCTACACTATCTGTCGTCTTCGACTTGATCACGCCTTCATGCCAGTTCATATGAAAAAAATAAGGATTAGGGACCATTATCTTTGTGAATGTGGCTTGGAGGGCGGATCACCTGACCACATATTTTTTAATTGCAGTAAGAACAGATTCTCTCTTTATGATGTTTTACCTGCTTCTCTTCCCCGCCCTACTAATCTTATGTGCCTTAATCCTTGTGCCCCATAATCCCGTAGATGTAGATTGTCTGTCTATAATTATTAAACCGTAGATTTTGAAGTAATTTGCTTTTATATGTCTGTAATTCTCCTGTGCATATATTTTAATTATTTAATTATTGGACTGGACCAAAATTTGCAAACACAATACTGTTTGATACAATCTTCTTCGTTTATGGTACTATTCACGTGATATTGAGGGAATTGTGTACACACACACGTTGCCATTTTATAAGAAGAAGAACAACAATCGAACGGATTTTCATAAGGTTTTCTTAAGATGAATTGATTAATGAGGAAAGTTTCTAGTAATTATATATGTAATATATATAGTAATAATATTTGCTTTATTAAACAATAAAACATGACTTGTCGTATAGCATTGTAAGAAAGTACAGATAATTTTATTTAAAATTATAACCACTTGATAATGTCTTAGAAATTAGAATCAAGCATGTTATGTATTGTAATGTCACGATATCGCTTACATTTCCCGATCATTAATTTAATTACAGAGGTTTACATTCGGCTCTGTACGCAAATCCAAGGGACGTTGAGACTAGTATCCCTGGCCGGCAGCCAATGTTCAGGATACGTTCTGGCACGATACCAATAGCCAGGATTATCTCATTCCACTAGTAGTAGTTAGAACGCAAAACGCAAGATTTACTACGATTCCGTATTCAGAACACGCATTTTGGTTAGCTTGTTAGACTTGATGTATTAAGTACATGAACGTTGTACACGTACGGGAAAACCGATGAGGTAAATAAAGCCTGACTGATTTTCAATTTTCAGCGCTTTTCTTGTTTTCACATCGGTTTCAATGAATTAGATAACATGTTGTGTACTATCTATACATATAATAAAATTGAAGTGTTTGTTTGTAATGTCAAAATAACAGATTTTTACGAAATGCATATGAAAGTATACACGGTAACTATAACAAAAATCCAATTAAAAAAAATCTGTCTGTCTGTGAGCCGCGGGCACAGCTAGAATCACATAAGATTATTTCTTTCGAAAGAAAAAAATGTCGGAGTAGCTACGCTGGCGACGCGACGCACGGTTTATAAATAACCACAGAGTAAGTAGTAAATGATACGGTCATTAATTTTTATGTATGACTAGCTGTGCCCGCGGCTCCGCTCGCGTGAACTACTAAAAAAGTTTTTTATTTTTTGTGCGTAACCCTAATTATTTTTCTAAAATAAAAGTAACCTAAGTTATTCCTTATAACGTCAGCTATCTGTTGACGTCAGCTGCTGACGTCCCGTCAACAAACAGACAGACAAAATTAAAAAAAATGGGGTTTTTGTTGTAGGTACCTTGTATACTTTCATATGCAGTTAGTAAAAATGGGTATTTTGTTGTAGGCAGCGTGTACTTTCATATGCATTTAGTAAAAATTTATTATTTTGACATTAGAAACAGACACTTGTCGTGGCGCTTATCTATTCGCCCACCTTATTGTCATATTTGCGATACATCGCAACAACACATTCATATCGTTGCAGGTGACATAGAATAAATAATGGTGTTTAAGCACTCTATGTAATAGATACACATATTTTTGAATTAGCATTAATAATAATGAATGAAACAATATAGTGCTTCATTATCATTACCTATTTTACGTTCTTGTAGAATATTGTCTTGAAAGATAATTCGCAAGCCGCGAAAAGACAGTAGGTATGTTTTTGGTTCCATAATTAAATTATTTTATTTATGAGTCACGTGATTGAAAACGCTATACAGAATTATGACGTCGGTGTACAATGAATATACTCACAATTACACATTTGAATCTTATCTTGTGATAAATGACTCTCAAGTTATTACTAAGCGCTGAAGTAGTAGCTTATAAATTATATATGCTGAAGAAATTTCATAACTGAAATTCCACTAAGTCAACATCGCACATAATACCTTAGTAACCTTAACCCTTTGATTATATACACGTCCCCTAACCTTAATTTTATTTGTTGAAAGATGACGTTACGCCGCGTAGTAGCATGTTTTTTATTTAGATTAAAAATATTTTTTATATTACTTTTAAAGGTGTGGGTATTCTTTTCAACATAAAGTGTTTAAAACAATTTTCCAAAAGTTGTTTACTCACAGATTGAAAGGTATAATAATATACAGTTTCGTAAAATTTCTTCATTCTTCAATAATACTGAATTTCTTTCTTTCCTCCCGAGAAAATTTTATCTGTTGGCCTTGTTAGTTCATCTTTACAGCGTTACCGAATTTCTATAACAGATGAAGTTCTGCGATTTAAACAATATACTTACATGACTTTAAAAAAATTAAATATCGTTAACATTTAACGTTCTTCATTATGTAGTGTTTTATAAATTATATCGTACATAAATTTAAAAATAATTGTTAGGTGGTATGATAATATTATTTGAAATAATTATACTTATAAATGTAAGTTCCTTTGCTTCGAAGTCAAAAAAGGTTATTTCATTTGACATTTCATTCGTTCCTTCGCGGGTTTTTGAATGTCAAAGTCAAGTAAAAATAGAATTTATTATGCAAAAAAGTTTGAAATGCCTGTGATCAGATAAAACAAGCGACATTTTACTAAAATTCATATTTATCTAAACAATTTCTAAGAGTTTTAAAGATGTCATCTCTGTTATCTGCCGAACTTTCTGCGACTTGCAATGCCTTAGGAACTTATGATAAAAAAACTGAAAAATATTTAATTGACGACTACACACTAAACACAGTAAAGGATTTAATAAGGTACTTGAGGCGTGATGGTGAAGACCATGAGATTCGAAGGCATTTGGGACAAACAAAAGTCCTACAAACTGATTTAATACCTATGTTAGTATGTCATTGGGAAAACACAGAACTCTTCGATGTTACTTTAAGGTACTGTGTATATTTCATTGTATAGCAGCTTATAGCAATAACATTGTTAATTATATTAAACCTTCATCGTCATTCACTTTTTACTGCTTTTATTTTGAATAGTAAGTTTACTTTCTTGCAGACTTCTTGTGAACCTTACAAATCCTGCATTATTACTGTATCGTGAAGAAATACCTACTGAAAGAAGAGCTCGACACAATTTCTTGCAAATTTTATCCGATTTGCAGTCCTACAAGGAGGATGCTTTCACTAAAGTTGAAACTTGGAATGTTTTTGCCAAAAAACTTACAAAAATATTAGAAGTTGTAAGTTTTCCCAATACATTTTTACAATATATTACAGTAAACATATATTTTCATATCATCAGTCATGTTGAAGTTTATAAATGTTCATGATGAAGCATAAATTTATGTCATCTAATATAATTCCCTATAGTGAATAATGAAATTTCTTCAACAGTTTTTAGGTGTAGTTGTAATATTTATTTAATTAAATAATAACAAAAATATATTTATTTATTATACCTAAATTATTAAATAGGATTGGACCGAGAGAGATGAAGATACAGGACTAATTATTGAGAGAATCTTGATACTGATTAGAAATGTATTACATGTCCCTGCAGATTTGGATAAAGAGAAACGGCCAGAAAATGATGCTAGTGTTCATGATCAGGTATGTTGTGGTGTTGTGACTTAGGATAGCTCATAGTTTAGGAAAGAAAAGTAACAAAACAGCTTATTGAAAATAAAAAAATACTTTATTCAATTTGTGCCTTAAGAAGGCACTTACGAACGTCAAACACCACTACTGGTTCGGAAAACATCCCAGTGATTGAGAAGAATTAGCAAGAAACTCGATCGGGCTTATCTTCATTTTTGTTTTTTATTTTTCCCAACTGTATAAATAATATTTACAGTCAATAATCATATTAACATATTAATAATTTAGTGAATCTTTGTGGTTTTATATGTCTAATCGATAAGATATATTGAGCGACCTTTAAATATTAATTTTGTTTTTAATTCTACATTCAATTAATATAATAAATATATTATTACTACACGCATATACTTGAATCCTAATTCCGCTTAAAATTGACAATATATATTATTACAAGATAAATATGAAAACAAACTTTATAAAATGTATTTTTATAACTTTGATCTATTGATTTTGTTAATTAAAAGTAACATTTTGAATGTATGGTTAAAATCTTTATCACGTCTTAAGACTTAATTACAATATTTCATTAGTTTGTAACCTGAAATAAATAATAATATTTTAGGTGCTCTGGGGTCTGAATCAATCGGGTATCCTAGACATAATACTGTACATGTCATCTGAAAATGAGAAGCAATACTTCATGCATATACTTGAGATAATATCCCATTTACTAAGGGAACAAAACCCAAATAGTTTAGCAGATGTTGCACTACAGAGAAGTGTTGATGAGAAGTTAAGAGATGAACAAGAATTACTCTCACTGAGAACTTTAGAAACTAAACAGAGGTTTAATAAAGTAAAACAATATTCTGCGACCAGGTTATTATGTCAATTTTAATTGTTCCTCTTTACTTTAAAATTTTAAACATTAAATAAATGTTCCCTATATGGCTATGCTCAGAGTTTCCTTGTATGATCAAATTAGAAATGAGGACACAATTTCACAAACTCAAAAGGGCCAAAGTCACCGACATAGCTCTAAAAATTTGTAGACTTAAGCGGTAGTGAGCGGGGCACATCACTTGTAGAACAGATGGCTGATGAGGTCAAAGAGTTCACGACTGGCAGCCACATACCAGAAGACGTAGCTTGGGCAGAGCTGCCACAAAGTAATCCGATGACCTGGTGAAGATTGTGGGAACCACCTAGATGCAAGCAGTGAAGGATAAGTTATTTTGGTGATTACTGAGGGAGCCTTATGTCCAGCAGTGGGTGTCTTGTGGCTGAGATAATGATATTTATTCATAATTATATTATTTATATAATATGATTGGTTTATTCGAGGCAAGAGAACTTAAAATTCATGTTTTCAAATCCATGAGTTACAGTAAATTGCAAATAACAAATTACAGCTTATTAAAAATAAATTATGTGTCCTATCAGTTGTAAATTGAGTTACAATTAATATATAAGGTATATGATACTTAAACAGCACAAAAACTATCATTTTAGACACTCTCGTTTTGGTGGAACCTATGTAGTACAGAATATGAAATCAATATCAGATAATGAAATTATTTCATTAAAACCTCTTAACAAAATATCAATGCTAGATTTTAATGGCAGTAAGAAGTCCAAATTAGTGAAACCTAAAAACAGGAGGCCAGTGGAATCCGGTATGTTGGAAAGGCGATCAGCTTTTGCAATCAGGCATGTATTCATAATATCAGTAATTTTTGTTACTTGAAGTGAAACTTCTTTGGGCATAATAAGAATAAAATCTTTCTTGGGTTATATACTATATACTGAAAGAAACTGGTGAATAGAAGAAGAAGAGTGTACTCATGTACGAAATAAAGCAATGAAAATAAGTAATGTATTAAATAAAGATAAGATTTATTATTAATTACTGATTATTTATATATCAAATAGTTATTTTCAGGGATGATATGAATATGAGATTTTATCCATATAAGTATTCAGTCGGTTTCGGTTATTGATACAGATACGAAATTAATTCAGATATCCAATAGGTTCGGATAATTTCAGTTAAGGATGTTAGATTTTTCAAATATGTAATTGTATTTAGAAGAAAAATATTAAATAGTTGATCATTTGTAAGTGAACAATATTAAATTTATTTTAGATATTTATTATTATTTTTACGTCATATTTTTTGGTAATCGACAGAGTCTTATTCGACTCGTCCCGAAATTATTCGAAACATTTATATGGGATACGTTTACGGTTTCAGAGCTTTTTATTTCGGATATTAAACCCTCATCATGATGGTTTCGGTTACTGTTACGGAGTTATATAACAGCTAACACCCATAGAATATTTTGAGTAAATTTGTACATCGCCAAAGAAGTTTCACTTCTCTTACGTTTAATGTGTTGTCTTTTTTATGGTTCATTTATATTTTAATTTTTAGTTTTTTTATTTCAGGTTATTCTTAAAAGAATTTTGCATAGAATTTCTTAACAGTTCTTACAATCCTCTGATGCACTATGTGAAAGATGTCCTAGTAAGAGCTAAGGCACAGCAAAACGACGAATCTTATTATTTGTGGGCTGTTAAATTTTTCATGGAATTCAACCGAGGTCATAAATTCCAAGTGGGATTGGTCAGGTATCTATTTGGTTTTGTCAAAGAAACATATTTTATATGTATATATTTATTTAATTATATAGTTATATGCATTAACTTAATAATAATACCTACCTTTGTGTCCCAATACTTAATTTATGATTCATCATTTTTAAAGCGTTCAAGTTTTCCTCAAGATGTTTTCCTTCACCGTCATCCGATAGTACTACCAATTCAAATGAGTTAAGTACGAGATTTCCGAAAAATTCGTGATAGAAGTTAGGGCACAAACCTGCGAACATCGAATTGATATTTTACCGCCATTCTAAACCACTAGACAACCACGATTACTTGATTTATGTAATTAATACTATGCCATTTTATTAATATACTTTTCAATTTTACTTAATATTTGATGTGTAGAGTTTTTTTTAAATACTGCACTCGCTCGTTAAGAATACAGAGTAACACGAGAGATTAAAATTTGCCTTAAAATTTTTAACTATTCCTTTTCGAATCATCACGCATTGTGCTCAAAAGATGTGTGGTGTTCTTTATATCATATTAAAATTATTTTAACCGATTTAAAAAGGTTCTCTTATTCCTAGTAGGTCCGTGCGCGATTTTCTCAGACTACACGACCGATTTTTTTAAACATTAAGTTACCATTCTTATGTACATACCTATCATTATAATAACTACTAGCTGTGCCCGCGGCTCCGCTCGCGTGGACTACAGACTACCGTCGGTCAAGCGCACACGCGAATCGTGCTGCCTCCGCTGAAAAGACGGATGTGGGTGATCCTTAGAAGATATATATATATATATACTATTGCAGACGTTTTGTAGGTCTTTTTAAGATCTACAATTATATATAACATTGATTCGATTTATTTCGTATGGTTTACTCAGCGTAAGCCATTTAAGCGTCCCAATTACGTCTTTTTTCCGAATTGTTTCACTATTATCGTGACAGCTTATTTCTTATGTTAATTTGTCTTACAAAAAATATGCTATAACCCGGACAGATAACAATTAAATTACAAAATAAAAAATATGTAAATCGATAAGTGATTTTCGCTTGCAAAAAGCATAAATGGACAAACAGAGAGAGAGATGTTGAGTTTTATAATATATATATAGATGAAGTAATCTGTACATTAGAGTATACATAAACGCATAATTTGTTGTAAAAATATTTCTTCATAACACATAAAGTCTTTTTCAGTGAAACAATGTCAGTTCCTATGTTTCATTATGTTCAGCAACAAATGGAAAAATATTATGATATGATCAAAGTGGAAAAAAAGAAATTTGCTCCTTGGGTTAGAAGATTGTATCTCGGTTTGAGAGCTTACAAAGAATTATTGAACACTTTACTGGCAATGGAAAAAAGTTCTGATCCATCTGTTATAGAGTCAGCGAAAGTATTGAAAAGCAACATTTTTTATGTCTTAGAGTACAGAGAGTTCATTCTAAATATATTCCTCAATTACGACGAGAATAAAATGCCGAGGTCTGATTTTGAAATATTATTTTTATTAAAAATGTTCCTTCTTTATCATTTATTAATATTTCACTAATTTACAGGTCTTATTTGGTTGACTTAGTGGAGACAGTACATTTATTTTTGAAAATGTTGGAGCATTATTGCAAGAAAACCGGTTTGGTTGTACAAAAGAAAATTAAAAAGAAATCATGTGCTAAAAGTACTGTTTTTAAAAATCGTAATATATATTTTTTAGACATAAATAAAATAAAGTATATAAATGTTTTTTTTTTTCATTAGGGAAAACCAAGCCTCAGGCCGTGAAAACCGGACAACCCGAAGTTCCCGTGTGGGAGGAAGTCCGGGCTCAGTTAGCTGCCGTGTTAACTGCTGGTATTGAAGAATACCCCCCACCTTTCGATGCGGCTTCAGATGTGCCTATAGACCAACAAAGGTATTTATTTTATACTTGTAACAAAATAAACATAGATATAATGTAATACGCAGCGTGACGTCACTCAGGAACAGTGTTTATTGTAGTTGACATATTAACTATCGAACTCTTCAACGTCGTATTCAACTATCAACGTGTTCGTAGTTGGCTGTTTATAAGATGCGTGCGGTCACAGAGCACACCTGTTGCTATCGCGCCCAGCCAATAGTGCGGGTCAATAGTAAGGTCAATAGTACAAATAATAAGTCATTCGTATGGATTCCGTAATCACATCGACATGATTCTCGAGCATATTTTTATAGCATCTTATTTAATATGACGTGTTGGTAGGGGAAGCCGGTCCTAGTAACAATAATATGTATGTTTGTTCTAGTTGCTAAATATTTCGACATTGTCATTTCAATTTTCCGACTGTTTAATTTGTGCTTAGGATTACGTATCTCGTAATGAAAAAACGGAACCCATATTGGATCACTTGTTGTTCTTCTGCTTGACCGCGTGTATCAATGCCCTGTTTCTGGAAAACTATCAGGTATAAAGTTGAAATGAAGATTGAATACCTGAAGTCTCACATACTGTTGTAAAAAAACCAGTTGTCTAGTTTAACGCTATAATGAGATTTGGGCCCTTTACTCAAAAAAATCCCGTTTACTGACCGATTATAAAACCCTCTAGGGTAGGTACTTCCCTTGAACTTACAATCTTGAAATTTTACATGAAGGGTGTTCTTTTGAAATATGTTGTGGGATAAATCTGAAAATATTGGAATTAATAGATACATAACAAAGTTATATTTGATGTTAATTTCGTAGTGTGTACAATACGAGCATCCGCAAAATAAAAATTTACCATTTAAACACGCGCAAACTTGTGTTAAATGTAAGAATAATGTACTTGTGACAAAAATATTTATGTAAAACCTGTCGTAGTACGAAACCCTTAGGGCGTGAATTTTATTCACGGCTTTTCCAGCTTTAGTTTATTATAAAAAATAGAACACTTTCTTAACCACACATTTATAAGCTTATAACATTTTTTAAGTCTTAGTTACTGAAAAATTTTCTTCCGATAAACGAAGATATATTTATACCAAACAATAAAACCGATGACTTTTTATTTGTTGTTTTACTTTCACAAGTATCGCTAATAAAATAAAATAAAGTATTGTTGTACCCGTTGAAAAATAAATAGTTTTGAACAAAAGTATACTATTTACCATATTAATTCAATTTCCTCAGAGAAGATTGCATGAAGAACATACAGAAGATGATGCGAGAGTACAAGTTTGAAGATGCAATTGGAATGTTCCGAGCAGCGAGGTTTGTAAATTGTTACGTCACTTCGCCAAATATGTTCGACGTTATGATATAATTTAATTATTTTCATCAGGGAAGTGTGGCCGGAAGAAGGAATATTCGGCGTCAACGGTATTGCAGAAGATGAGGAACTCTGTATGCTGGAAACTATATACAACACCGACCTCGGAGTTGTGCCTGAGGGTAATAAGCAAATCTTAAATAAAACTTCAATCTTACACGTTCTTCAATAATATAAACTTGTAGACGATGTCAATGACGTCACGGGAATAGGTCGTTGTAACATATTAAACCAGAGACAAATTTATTACACATACCACACTAAACACTGCATTTTTCGTTTCCAAACATCTGTTTTGTTTAATATGAACTAGAATAAATAACCAATAACTGATATGGAATATGACGTGTAATGCGACATGGCCTTTCAGGTGACGTAATATGTCATTACTTTGCAATGCACTTTAGCACATAT
The DNA here is from genome assembly GCA_947532125.1 of Saturnia pavonia. Taxonomy (NCBI): domain Eukaryota; kingdom Metazoa; phylum Arthropoda; class Insecta; order Lepidoptera; family Saturniidae; genus Saturnia; species Saturnia pavonia. The sequence goes on from OX383903.1 coordinate 10,552,288, forward strand.
CTACAGTAAAGTTTTAAAAATATGTATGTATATCACCAGAATGTGTATTCCTGGTATCGTTTTAGCTTTGTATTGTGCGAGAACGACTGTAAGTTCCGCTATGCTCGCGGTTCCACGTGCTTTTATTAAGCAGTAATTACTTTGTCTCGTATTTTCATTCATTATACGATTTCTAAAAGTACAACTCTTATAACTTACCAATTGAGGAATGACATATAGTAAATGGAAAATTAAGAAACCCCGACACAAGTAATCTATTAATTGAGACAATTCCAATTTAATTGAGACAAATTTCAATGAGCCCAAACACGATATCTCTGCCGTATGTTTGTGAAGAGTTAGGTATCCAGATGATGCTGCAGCATCATCAGCTCAGTGTTACCATGTTCTCCATGTACCAAATTTCGACTTGATCAGACCTGTGAAAGATGCTCACATCCATTTATGAACTAGAAATGAGCTGATTATTTTCAAATATACTTGTAAAATGAATTTGTAGGATAAACAGTCAGTATATAACCAAATGGGTTTTAAAATTAAACCTCTTGTTAATTACTTAAGTCATGTACATATATCTTTTTTAGAATATTAATCAATTAATTTCTATGAAAATAATAAAGTTAGTATTGTTATTGGAATATCCGTTTCGACATTCCAAAAAGTAATTGATACATTGTAATAATAATACAAAATACATCTTGCCCCATTTGATATTAATCGCTTCTCTTTAATATAAATTTCTTTTACAGAACCTAATAACATAGACGAAAGCCATAACTCGGAATATGACGAGGAAGGTAAGCCTCTCAACGACTAAAAGTCGCATTATTATAGATATTACTTACAATTGTAATTTGTTATTTGTCTATTGCCTTTTAGATGAGGAGGAACAAGAGAAAGCAACGTCTATTGTCGAAACGGACTTCGATTTCCAAGATTTTGTCCAAAGGTAAGGAGTAATTGAAGTATTGTATTTTATCGTAATAAGATTTTAACGGAATCGACAAAACTTCTATACATATTATAAAACCCAACGTCTCTCTGTCTGTCTGTCCGATTATGTTCTTTTCAAGCGACAACTATTTATTCGATTTACATGTTTTTTTTATTTTAATTCATGGGTATGTTATCTGGCCAGGTTATAGGATATGGTTCAGTTGGAAGGCGACACTCCGAAGCTTGTTGACTAGTTTGCATGTGAAACTCGTAAACCCACGTCTCGTCACCAGTAACTATGCGTTTCATGAATGTTGGGTCGGAATTGACTCGTTCTAGCATGTCCTTAGCGACTCTTATGCGATCGAGTTTTTGGAGAAAATTCAGGTCTTTTAGGACTAGCCGAGCGTCAACATGTTTCATACCCAAGTGATTATTTAAAATGAAAGCCTCCTGTAATATTTTCAAAGTCTCCGAACACGAAATTCCATTGGCGATGCAAAATTTAAGACAAACTCTTTGTTCGATGTTTTTGTCCATTATGAAATTCGTAATATACACTAGATATGATCTAACTAAAAACAGCTCTGTATTTAATCTAAATAACAAATGCAACACAAATTCCGCGCTAAAATGAAAAACAATTATGCCAGTCTAACAACAACAAAAAAATTGAATTTGTAACCATAAGCAAATCATCCATTTCCTATACTTTTTTGACTGAATGTATTACTAGGGTCTAGACGTATGTCGATGGAATATTGTATTTTAACAATTAACCATTAAATAAATTATGACTTGTTTAGGCTCGGAAAAAAGGATTATTTGATATCCAAAAAATATTGTTTTAGATTTTGTCATCCGAAAGTTGTAACAGCTTGTGTTTTGTTACTGGAGAGTTACGACAAGAACCCGCCTTACACGAATCATTGCATCGTGAAAATGCTTCACAGAATCGCCTGGGACTGTAAAAGACCCTCGATGATGTTTCAAGCCAGTCTGTTTGTAATCTTTCAAAAAATACTTGCCAACTCGATGCCACAGTTTAAAGTAAGTATATTATTTTTTTGGTTATTCGATAACTCGAAACAATTGATCATGTAAATCGATGAAACAATGAAACTTAATATTCATTTTCTTTTTTGTCTTTTTATATCGATAACCGTATTGGTGAGACCGTGTATCGACGTATTCCTAGTTTTCAGGTTAGGTATATTTTATAAAATATCTTCAAAACCCAGTTTTTGTTCAAAAAATACATTTGCGGAATCTAGAATTATTCTAAACAAAGATTGATTTATATGCAATATGAGACGGGATTCCATATATCCAGGAGCATTCTCCTTTGTATACAACTTTTTGCGGTAATGAGGGCTGGAATTATACCAATATATATGAATCAATAAAGGCATTATAATAATGTTTTTAGGTGTACTACATAAACTTCCAGTTGTTATGCGACGTAAAATATTATAACATCGCGATTTTTATTTAATACTATGGTACAGTTAGCGTTGCGTAAGATTCTTAGAGGCCTCTATTTTATTCTGTATTACAGCTAACGACACGCTCGTGACTAAAAGCAAAATTCACCTCTCTTTCTTACGCACGTAACTAAAGGGGGGTACGCTTGGGATAGATTTTATCACCCCTCGTACATTCGGGAGTGCTGTAGGTGCCCTCCGAATGTATTGATAATCTGAACTAACCTTTGAAACATTTGATTTCAATCAGCAGATCTGTTTTTTAAATCTATACGAATATGTTCATTTAGGAGAATTGAAAACTCGATGTTGTTTATAAGAATTGTTTTTTGTTGGAGAGTCTCTTGAAACTGTAAAAGAATAATGTTAACATTGAAAAGGTGTAATTATTTTTTCTCCGTTTTCGTTTGAAGTGTCTGGACGAGTGCTTTACAAAATGTTAAAATTGGACATAAATAAAAATAATTTTTAGCCTACACTCATCTAAGTGTAAGATTTAAGTAATAGATCTACCAAAGAATTTTATAATTCCATAATTATGTAATATTCTCATGTAAGTAGTGAAAAGACCAAAAATTGTTGTTTTTATTTATATAAAGAACTGCACACGCACACACTCATATCACGGTTTTAAAAATGCACACTTATTATATACGAGGATGGTGTATATAAGTGTTACAATGATTATCTATATTAATAAATCTGTACTTTTGTCATTATTTACATGTTTTTTTTTTCATATTTTCCGGCAGACATCCTATATTAAGGAAACTGATCATGAATATGACGTATGGCTGTCTATTTGTATGTACGGATTTATCTCAAAAACGGCTTGACCGAATCTTTTGAAATTTTCTACACGGGAAGTCATCCACGTGTCACGGACGTATTACGGGTCATTCAACAATTGAAAGGCTATATAAATTGTCAATAAAACTTTTAGTAATCGTAAAAAAAATGCATAACTTCTCAAGAAATGTTGATATTTTTTTTTACACGGGTTCATATATATATATATATATACCATTCCATAATAGGGGGACTATAAGAATTGTCAATAAAATTTTTAGAAATCGAAAAAAAAGTTAATTTTTCACCGAATTTGATGCAAATTGTACACGAAAAGTAGGTACATGTTCCTCAATTAATATGATTGATAGGCTGTTTGATTTGTAATGAGTCAAAAAATTGCGGAATGAAAATAATTTATGCCTTACATTTAGCTTTGAACACGTAAATAAAAATAAAAATATATCTACTTTAACAGGAATTGGAGAAATTCGCAATATACATATTTAGAAAATTCACGGAAGTTGCAACGAAAAACCCAAAGGCATTCATAGAACTACTCTTCTGGACAAATTCGAAGGATGCTCTAGACATAGAGTACGGATATGATCTCTATACCGACAACAGGTAATCTATTGATTAATGGGTGGAGGACGAGGCAATTCGATTGGCAGGTCTGCTTCCCGCCATAGGCCACTACACGCTTAAATGTTTCGCGTTCCACGATCACCTATAATCAAGTAGTCATCAAGCGGGCTGGTAGGAACTTGTACCAGACTGGGTCGCCATCACCATGCACATTTCATTGTCAAATACCTTATTTTGCGAAAAGCCATCGTAAATAATTTATTCGAAAATTCTTTGCTACTTCCGTCTGAAATATGTTAACAGTAGTTTCGTCTTTCTGTAACAAAAAACCGTTTGTCAATAAATAAATGTGTTAGACCAATAATAATAATAAGCTTCGGAGGAGTCATCATGGATCTGAGAATGCCTCGTTGAGGAGCAAGACATGTGCCATCGATTGTGGTCGTTTCACGTCACATCTGCTACATAGTTTTTTATCATATTTTTTTATATTATTTAAGTGAAAACTTCTTTGGCGCCGTTGCGATTTGAAACGAGGAAGCGACAATAAAAAGAGACAACCATATACTTCTGTAGGATTTAGCCTACGAGAGAATGAGATAGAATACATTTACATTATGCATGGTTAATGCAAGTCCTGATTTTCATGATTGTGATCGTCGTTGAATTGGCCTAGTGTTGTGAAACGACCAGACTTCATACGCAGTACGCACGAGTGGTCGATAGTTCGAATCCCGCTGATTTAGGATATTAAAAAGTAGATTTTTTTTAAGAATATATTTTTTCTGAAGGTGTTTCATTTCTGATACGTGTGAACTGATGCACACATAATTTTTATTATTACTATTTGTCTAACACATTTATATATTAGCAAACGTTTTTTTTTTTTTTTTTGCAGAAAGGTGGTAATAATCGTAGCAAAGGAATTTCTGATAAATTATTTACCATGCACATGGTGATAAATCAGTCATAGTAGCTCTCTTTTGGTTTATTGCGTTTCGGGATAAGCCAGTGTATGTGAGCTACCGAGAGCGTAATGACCGATAGGTTCGTAGGGCCGACATGACAGCGGCGTCCGCCGATAGATTGATTACAGATGTCTCGATGGTTCCGGTTGTTTTTTTATTGTACTATGTTTGTCATCAAACATAGTGCCGTTACTTTGGCCGTGCTTTAAAGAAAAGAAGTGTTTCTGGTTTTTCTAAATAACTAGCTGTGCTCGCGGCTCCGCTCGCGTGTACTACACAATGCTGTGAGTTAAACAGACGCGCGAACTGTAGGTAGTGCCGCCGGTTCTTTTATTTTTTCGTACTGACTATACTGTTAGCCTGAGGGGCCCTGGAGCCTTTACGGCTTTTACAGCTTTACCGGGCTTGGGGGCGAGCCCCCGCGCCGATTTTTTAAAACAAAAATGATTTAAAACAAGAGACTCCCTAGAAGATAGACATATGCTAGATACACAACTAAATTATTTTAGTATACCTCTTATGGTTTACTCAGCATAAGTCCCAAAGGCATCTTTTTTCTGTATTGATGTACCATTATCATCACTACTTATTTCGTATGTTACTATATCTAACAAAATATATCCTATAACCTGGCCAGATAACATAGCTATGAACTAAAAAAGAGAACATGTAAATCGAATAAGTGGTTTTCGCGTGAAAAGAACATGCACGGACAGACAGAAAGAGAGATGTTTTAGATAAAAAATTTAGAATCTTTAAAGGCACTTTTTAGTGAAATGTTGTTACGGCTTAAATACACGGAAATTGAGAACTAAAGTTAGGGGTTTATTATTACAAAACAATAATACCCTATATTATAAGGGAAGCCAAATCCCTTTTTACTTTTTGGAGTTGTTTTAAATTAAAGTTTAACGTTAAACATTGATTCGTCAATATAAATAAATAAGGATTATGTTTTCATGTTTAGGGTCTTTATTGTAGCTAACTGTAGAAGCAATAAATTGTAGGTTTGATTCCCGTATACGATGGAGTTTTTAGAGTTGAATATGACTTAATAGTAGATCTGGGTGCTTAGAATTAAAATAATGTTGTATGAATATATATATATATATATATATATATATATATATATATATATATATATATATATGTGGATAACATAGTACAAGATATGTCAAGCCCGGTGAAGCTGTAAAAGCCGCAAAGGCTCCAAGGTATCTAAGGCTAACAGTATAGTCAGTTCGAAAAAAAAAGTAACAAGATATGTTATTTAGTTTGACATAAAATGGCCATCTATGATGTTTTTATTTTATGCATTAGAAATTAATATCTTTCATTATATTGGAAATCATCTTATATGATATAATCTTCTATATAAAGAAAATGACCGAGGTTTGCCGTTGTGCGCGTATCAAGCAAAAACTACTAGATAGATTTTAATCGTTTTTCGTGTACTCTTTAAGATTTTTAGTCCTTACAAAAAATAGTATATCACGATTTCTTCATTCAATAAAAAGTTTCACGTCCACGTGAGCGTAGCCGCGGGTATAGCTAGTATAAAATAAATTCATAATATTAGAAGTCCGCTAAGAGAGAATGATTAAGTTTTATTTTCCCCTTTTAAAAAAGTTGAATAAGTAGGTATTTTAACGTTTGTGGGTTCTTCATTAGAAAAGTAAAGAAAGAGGTTATGTAGGTATATATATACATAGTTTTATAAGATATTCTTATCTTCGTCATCTTTATGCGCAGGTGCGTTAAACGTTATTAGGTAAAGTTTTAATTTAGAATAAAAATAAAGTGTACTTCAGCCCTTTACTTTCTAAAGTGTAGTAAAGTTTAGTGTAACCTTAGGCACTGTAGTTCTGCGGTTTTCCAGACCAATCATTTAAAACGTAATTTTGTATTAAGTACCTTTCCTAATTTATATTACGTGCGAGTACTCATTAAAGTATTATTACAAAATATAATAAAAATATCAAACAATATATTTAGGCGTAACGACTTCCTTATAAATTACAACAATATACACGTAGGTAATATTTCCCCGAGCAAAATTCATAATATCATACTTAACCCGACCAACATCCATCATCGTCCGCCGCTCGTTAACCTCTGCTCGAGATGATAATTTACTAATCATGTTGACTTATATGTTTATAAAAATATATATATAATAAAAAAATGATGCCTGTATGTAGAGATAAAGTCGGCAAAGGAACGTGGTCTGAGGAACAAGAAGAGGAACTTCGAAGACTCTATATGGAAAATCAAACAAATCCCGAAACTAATCAAGGTAAGTGAAGTTCTCAGTTTTAAAGTATTAAAATTACAAAAGGTATAAAATTGACGACTGTAAGATTTATGAATAATATGCCACCGTTTTCTTTTATCGTTATAGGTTTGGCGTAATGGCCTCAATCTCACATGATGTTAAGTGACGATGTGACCCAAGATGATAACACGCTAAACCTTGTGGAAGACTGGCTCTCAAGTGCAGCTGCCGGAACACACCTATAGGTACTTGGCAACTGACTTTCAACTTGAGGGTGGTAGAAAGCCAGCCGGGCTTTAGGAAAAGCCCTACCACCATGCTATGGTTTCCTCACAATGTTTTCCTTAACCAAAGCTCAGGCTCATTGCAGGGTTTCGAACTCACGTCAATCGACGCGAAGCCGTACACGCTACCACTGAGCCATCATTGCTTCACGTTTGGACATTTTTATTATTAGGGTTCCGTACCTCATAATGTAAACATGTACTTTTGGGATCACTTGGTTGTCCGTCTGTCTGTCTATCCGTAGGTATTTTCCGCGAAAACGGCTTGACGTATAATGTTTAAATAAATAACGAAACTAATAAGTGGTATCATTCTGCTGTAAAATCAAGTTTGTATGTTAAGGTAATAAAGATATACGACCGTTCATACTAAAAGTCACATTCAAGACCGATTGTCAAGACCTATGAGATACTTTCCGGGGACTTCAGAATCTTTAAATCTAGTACTAAGGAAGATATTTTATATAATATATTTCATATTTCATCTGGGATTAATACGCGACATAGTTATATTGGCTGCCAATTTCATACCGTGTACTATGCGAGCAAAATAAAAGTTTCCCACTTAAACTTGCGCGTCGCGTATTGGAAACGTTGGAGAATGTTAGGGTAATATATTATAAACATTTTTGTAAAACATGTAATCTTCATATTACGACATATGCTCGCTATCTACACAAATAAATAAAATTGAAGTGTCTGTTTGTAATGTCATAATAACAGCTTTATGAAAGTATGTAACGTACAAATAACTTTTAAAATTTTTGGTTGTCTCTCTGTTTGTTCCGGATAATATCAGAAACGGTTAGACGGATTTTTACGGGACTTTCACTGGCAGATAGCTGATGTTATAAGGAATAACTAAGGCTTACTTTTATTTTAGAAAAATAATTAGGGTTCCGCGCTAACAAAAATAATTTGGAAAAACGGTCACAGCTAGTTTGTCCTAATTTGTGTTGTTACGATTTATGAAAATTTCTAATTTTTTGACAAACGTAAGGTTTAAAAACATGATATACTTTTGCAAATAATTAATAAACCAACGTTTTAAAAGTATGTGAAAATATACTTCTATATTTTAAGTTTTATTTAATATCCTTTGACGATTGTATATTCTGCGATACGGCTGAATGTATAATTTTGTGTAAACAAGATGGGTAGGTACGAACGCGCCTTGGGGAGTCTGCCGTGCGAAATAATAAAAACGACTTTGACATCTATACCTAATGCCGCATAAGTAATGTGACAATGATAATACTTTGCAATAATTTATTCGCGTACAAAAATTTTCTTGATACGAATTTTTTTTTGGTACATATGAAAGTTATGCTTATTAAATATTTTACAAAATTGAGTTTGTCTGGTTATTTTTAGGGAGTTTTTTGTACTCGATGATACATCAGTAGCGGCTAGACATAACTCCGTTTGATGTTAGTGTCCTCATGCATATCGGTGGTTCTTGGGAGTTCTTCCTGAGTTGTGATAATTAACTGTTATTAGAACGACCATCGTCATCATTGTATATTAGGAATGTGGGTTATCTGTTTTTTCGACTGGATGTACCAAAATAACAGTTCTTTAGTCAACTTTTCATCATCTAAATGTTTTAGGACATTTTATTTACTCCGAAGTCAAGCAGTTGACTTATTCTGCAACTAAACAAACAAGTCTTAATTAAAATGTGTAGTATCTATATATTAGATTAAGAAATTCCAACAGCTTTATAAAACATCAACAGTATGCTTATAATATATATATGAATATATATCCAAGAAAAAACTTTTTCTTTTTAAACCCAATTAGCCCGTATCTTAGAAATATAATAGTCTTGGAATGCCAATGTTTTCAAATTGTGCTGTGCACTTGTTAAATTGTGATTGCGTATAAGTACTTATGTACATGACAAGCTTATTGTATATTTTATATTCCGAAGAATCTTTCAATTATGATTGTAAAATCTAATCAAGATTGTCATAAACTTTTATGATTATAGACGTCATCGACTGGATCCTCGATAATTTAATAGATCAAACTCGTACAAGACGCTCAGTGATCAAGAAATTGAAAGAACTAGGGCTTATTTTCAAAGCTCCTACTAAGCGCAGCAATAAAGAGTTTGTTAAAGAAAAAGTGCCTAAAGAGTTTAGCGAAGAGGAGGATCAGTTGCTTAAAGAATTATGGGAACAATATTTTGACTCAGCTGGTAAGATCTCGCATTAGATTTTATGATATACATTGTACCCGACGTAGGATTATGTTTACTAGTAAAAATGTACTTAAACCATTTAATCCTGTCGCGTTATCGTAAAGATACAAGTTGTTACTTCGTCTGTGAACGGTTCTCTTAATTTTTCTTAAAGAAATTAGAGCAAAAATCCGGTAGCAACATAATGTAAGAAATAAATTGTATTGAATTGTGGAAGTATCCAGATAATAAGCGTTTTTGCCTATTCAAGATAATTCACAAATAATCATTGAACCTTGTATTTTCTCTCAATGAAGGTTTAATGCAAATATACCATTTGAAATGCTGACATTATAACGAAAACTTTTTAGACCCAATGGGCGTTATAATGGCTCGTATGCCTCGCAAGCGTCAGAAGCGAAGCTACATAGATAGGTTGTTGGAGCTTGGCGTCATAAACGATAAGAAAGAGTGTCGTAAAAAGAGACAAAAGAAAAATAACACTCAAAACCAAGACGAAGACAGCGATGTATCGAACGGTAAGTCGCTAAGAAACTTAAAATTAAAGTTATATAGTCCGCCTGTACGTCTATGGAACGCACGCATGTTGCCAGCGTACAAACTTATTTAAAACATTCAAATAATATGTGTATTAAATCAAACCAAGTTTTAAAGCCACTAGTTTCTCATAGTACTCATTTTAGGAGCTGAAAACTTGATAGAATATTGCAGCAAATATATTCATTGAATTTACATTTATACTTCATGTTAAAAAAACGCTATATCATATTATTGAACATAATTTTTTTAAAGTGTTTCCTTTTATGATATCCACCATGTATTAACAGATTTAGAAAATCTCATCTTTTATAATACCTAACTAGAAAATCCTTGCAATAAAAAAATCAATTTAATTACATAACGTTTATTAAATTCAACTTAAATTACTTGAATCGTGACAATACAATTACTTTAAGTATATTTTGTCCCCAGTTTGCCGATGTTCATAGCCTGTTTTCCGCTATGTCATTAGAGCGGGTTCAGAGTTAACTTTTTTGTAATCTTCCAATAAGTTTCAAATAGGCTATTGGAAAATAAATCCCGCGTGAAATTTGTTCTCCGCTTTTTCTATATTCTAAATCTTATTATAGGTACATGGAAATTCTAGTAAGATTAAAGGTTCATTACGATTCTACTTTATTGATATTGCAAATAACTTTTAAACTGCTAATAACAAATAGTGTGACGATTAAGAGGGCCATAGAATCATTGTTTTGGTTCTGTTCATTCAAAAAAAAAACCACCTGCTCCTGGTGGCTGTATACTTTTTAAAAATATAACTTCGATATAAAATCAAATTTCATTTTGAATTCCAAAAATATCTATTTTAAATATAGTTTCACTTAAAACTTATAAAATAGATTTGATATGCAACTTAATAAATACTCATATCTATTCAAATTTAAAGGTTCTTCAGATTCTGAATTATCTGATCATTCTGATAGTGATAACGCTAAATCTCCGCCTGTGACAAATAAAAATGTAAAAAAAGACAAAAGGAAACAAAACCAAAATAAAGAAAGTAAATCAGAAAAACGTATTGAGCTTAGCGCTAACGAAATTGCTAGACTGTTAGTGAATGCTGTGGATAGTGGTAAGTGATTTCGTACTATTTATCATATTATTGTATATTGAACATGAAAAACTTTGCAATGCAACAAAGTTTTTTTTTAACGATATATGTGACCACAATCTCACCTGATGTTAAGTGAAGATGTGGCCCAAGATGATAACACACTAAGCCTAGTGGAAGACTGGCTCTCAAGTGCAGCTGCCGGAACACACCTATTAGTGCTTGGCGACAGATTTTCAACTTGAGGGTGGTAGCTAACCAGGTGGGCATTAGAAAAAGCCCTACCACCATGCTATGGTTTCATCGCGATGTTTTCTTTCACCGAAAGCTCAGGCTCATTGCAGGGATTCGAACTCACGTCTATCGACGCGATGTCCGTACACGCTACCACTTAGCCATCGTTGCTTTTCAAATTGGAGTTGAAGTACGTAAAATTTCTACAATAAAGAGTAACAGTTGTTATTAAAAGATCCTTGATAATTATAACAATTCGACAAAAGTCTAGTAAAGATTGTAGAATTCTTCAAACATATTTTTTTTATTTACGAGTATATGCACACATTTTTATATATTAAACTCAAATGGATTGAATGAAATGAAATTGGAATGGAATCATTCAAATAAAATTATTTTTCTGTTCACTTATAAGATAATTCATACTGCGGATGATTCGAAATTTTGCGGAGAGAAATTTGATCATATACTCGTATTTGGTAAGTTTACGAATTACGAGAGTTTAAATTTTGTGAATGTACAAATCAACCTTTATTATAAATGAAATGGGTCAAGTAGACGAAAACCTTTCCGATACAAAGTTTAATTTAGCTATATATGCGATATAGCTTTATTGAAGGCGAAATTATTTATAAGCTAAAGTTATTTAACTGAATTATATGAGGTGCATTATTAATACTATAATTATGTCCTAAAAATAATCCCATGTAAATAACTATAAAAACATTTTACATCTTTACAAAATAGGTCAAACTGAAGCTCTTAAGTGGCTGGCAGAAAATTTAGAAGAAGTCGCTTTAGATCAAGAAGCTGAGGGTTTTGATCCAACTTTAGATGGAATCCCTCTCGTGCCTATATCAAAAGATTCTGTAGAAGCAATGGATAATACTATGTTCAAAAAAGTTTTGCTCGGAGTGGGTGTCGTGCCACCGAGTGATGAACAGGTATCTAAAAAAAATTGCTATAATATGTACTTAATGGGGATATGTTTTTTTATTTCAGTTCATTTAATATTGCTTGAATAATAATATTACACTTATTTTTTGTCGATTAAAAGCCTTCTTATCCCTTATCCTTCTTAAGTAGGGTCAGCACAACGAGTTTTCTTCTTCTACTCCATTAACTATCATCTCAGCATGCACACCTTTTATACGTATATCATTCTTCATACAATCCATCCATACCTTCTTGGGTCTTCCTCTACTCCTATATCCATCCACCTTCATACTTAACATTGTTCTAGTTATATGAATTTGACCCCTCCTCATTCATGCCCATACCACGCTAACCTATAATCCCTTGAACTTCTCATGACTGTTGCTTTAAGAATTACTCAGATATTCTCAATTCTACTCAACTGTATTCTATTCAACTTAACATTCGCATCTCTGTATTAATTCTTTAATCTAAATTGCTCGATTATCTTTATTGGATTTATTTAATTCTAGGAGACTTATTGGAGGATACCAAGTAGCTTACACTATGAAACTATAAGAAAAAGACGTGAAATCATTCTAAAAGCAATAAATAAGGAACTTATCATTGACACGGTTACTGAGCAATGTGCACCCAACAAACCCTTAAAAGAAGCAAACTCACCTAGTGATGATGATGATGATTTATTTAATAATTTAAGAAAACTGAGGGATAGCAATATGGACGATGTAAACAATAAAAGTACCAGACCTTTACATCGAAATACAAATAAACGTAAAAGAAGTCGTAGCGCCGACTCTGATATTACTAATCGTAGAGAGAAAATGCCAAAAATACAAGAAGCTGATGACGAGAAGAGTGATGATGAAGATTTGCTATCATTTGCCAAGAGAACGCTGCAGCAGGACGTGCCCGATACTGAAGATATACTTAGTAACCTACCTAAAATCGATACCGGTAAGTTTTAAATAATATAATTCGTATTTTATATAATGAAGTGTGGAATAATAATATACGCGAAGTATTAAGGTAAAACCACCAGTAATTGACACTGCACCAATAGTTGACACTCTGACGAAGAAAATTAAATATTTGATACTAAATTGATTTGAAGTCTTGAGTTTGTTAACCGACTTTTATAACTGACTGTACCTATATGTATTTATAACATTAAAAATATATCAGTAATCAGTGATTTGGCCCATCTCGATCTTTGTCTTCCTTTTTTTCTTAATATTTAATTTTCTTCGTCAGAGTGTCAACTATTGGTGCAGTGTCAATTACTGGTGGTTTTACCTTACATAAGCAGTCTAAGGAGGGTTTCCATTTTTTCTTACTTTTGCGAACAAAGGGAGCGGAGGAACGAATATAAATCTTACGTATGATGGAAATGTTTAGAAAAAAAAATGTAATTTTAATTAATAATACTATTTTTATTATGATATACCGAATTTATTTTCATATATCTTACTAGAAATAAATGAATATTCTGAGAATTAACTTAATTGTACATAAAATTGAAAAAAAATGTTTTAAATTTATATTCCAACGTTTAATAAGAAGTTATTTCCTCTTATAATTTGTCGGGTCATTCACAGTTTTATTATTTGACAGGGGGTCCAAAGTCATTGAAAGTTTGCTTAGATAATCTTTGACAAAGGAACCTCTGCATTTTAAGACAAGTAAGTTGCAATTAAAGAATATGGGGAGTCTTCCGTCGATAGTCCTTTTGTTAAGCTAATAACAAATTTAAACATTTTGTTATGATATAGGCTTAACGTTTTACACATATTCAGTCAAATACGCACTTAACATCTGGTGAGATTGTGTCCAGAACGCTAAAACTATAACGATAAAAGAACTCGCTTAAGAAATTTTAGATTTTTGCTGTTGTTCCAGACACGGCATTGAGTATTTATTTTCATAATTAATCAAGCAAAAAATACCATTTTAAGTATTTCACCTCACAGGTGAACTGGTCAATTCATTGTTTATGTATGATAAAAAATATTTACTGATAATTATTAATAACAAAATCTCTGTAATTGTATAAATTTATTATACACTGCGTTTTTTTTTTAATTTTGTCAGTTCCTGGCAACATTTATTCTTTACAACCTACAGTATCAATTATCGTAATAAAGCAACATAACTTTTTTTAATGATTAGGTTTCTTTCTCGATTCGTGTACAAGTTATTTTTGAAAATCAATGAAAGCAGTTTTTCTTGTCTTTAAAGTTGATGTCATGCTTCTTTAGAACATACTTCTCTATCTCTTATAGTTTCAGAGTTCCTCTCGCTGACTTTTCTCAATGTTACACTTAATATATTAGATTTTGTTTCAATTAATCGTATAAAAATAAAGTACGCTCTATATGTAGTATATACAAATGTACTGTTAAGAAAATAAAAGTTTTGAATATTAATAAAGCAAATACCCCTCATCGGAATTGCAATCGTACTTGCAAAAAGAAAAGGAATATTGTATGGTGTATGTATGTTTGTTCACAGACAGCGAAAGCGAACAAGACGAAGATATAGTTTTACCGACGAAACCTAATAAACTGAGAAAGCGAATCGTCATTGAAGACGATTCTGACTAAATCATTTTAAATAAACAAAAATACTATTAACGTCTATGTGTATTCAGTAAAATGTATAATTTATTCAATTAAATCATAATAATCATTTATCTGTTTTTAAAATATAAATATCTTTTGAATCATGGTCCATTTAATCAAAATCAATGTACATACAGTAATTGTTATAAACAAAATATAAGTCAGGAACATCCAACAAATCCTTACCATAGACCTGATTTAAATGTTAAACGTATTCTGGTCGATTCATAAAAGTAATTACAAAGTCCCCAGCATAATAATCTTTATTCGGAACAAGTTGTTCTGTAGGCACGGCACTTCTTTACATTATTATCCCGCAAAGGAATTCCAATATCGTCCCGCCATCGGATAGCAATATACTCGTATAGTGAGCTCAGTTGGCGGCGCTCTCCGCCCGTCCGTATGTTCCAACGCATTCGATATTACAAAATATTGTTCAATATAACCCAATCGTACAAAGAATAGTAAAAATACAGGACTAGCATTAAAAATACACGTTTTTTCTATTCAATTTTATGTAATCGCAGTATTCTTTGTCACCGGCTGGCGTTTCACTGAACAAACACAAATCTGAAAATGTTCCTTTTGTTTTCGGTTTTCCGACAATTACTGTTTCTACTTTTTTAATTCTTTTGCATGTATCACTTTAACGTAGTGAATTTCCTAATCTAGAAATTTGTATGAGTTTTACGCCATATTGCCTTCCTAATTTCACGGACGTTTACCATTTCATAAAGTTTGGAATTAGATCTTATTATGAAATAACTTTTTGAAGCACTGATGACTCGGTGGTTGCGTGAGCTCAAAGGTTCGAATCCCTGCAATGAGCTTGAGTTTCGGTGAAGAAAACATCGTAATAGCATGCTGGTAGGGCATTTTTAATGTCTGCCTGGCTTGAGATTGAAAATCTGTCGTCAAGCACCTATCCGTGTGTTTCGACAGCTGTACTTGAGAGTCAGTTCCTATAGGCTCAGCGTGTTACCCACTTTAGCTCACATTGTCACTTAACATTATATATAAAGATTGTGGCCAAAAGCTAAACTTACAGAGAACTTAAATAAGACTAAATTTGTGAAATGATGTCGACGATGGAATACTAATTGACTAACATGCATTTGACTAACTTTAATTTGTCTTTCCACCATCGATATGAACATTTAAGTTTAATTTTACGTACCTAGATACGATCAATACAAAAAATAGAGTCAATTGTTGCAAGTGATCTTACTCTCTAAAAGCATCGTTCCATCAGCATCGAAAAGATAGAAGCACAATAGCATCTCGAGAAGTGTGACGACGCGACGTGTCTGCAACCTTTGTCGTGACGCACTCAGGCATTATTTCTGACCAATTTAATTGATACGTTATTAGGATAGTGAATTTGAAGAGCAGCATTCTTAGTTAATAGATACGTGACGTACAAGTTCACACAGCTCTTCAGCCATTTGTAATAAATAAATATTTAGCGCACAAGCGATCGCTAGATTATAGATGTAGCAGGTAACGCATCACGATGTATGTGATTTCATGGAAAACATTATTTGCGTGTTGACGTTGTCCTTGATCATATAAAAAAGCCGCAAGGATACAACGTCAGCGTAAGCTAATTTTGCGTTTTTTTCACTTGTTTCCACAGTTGGCATTATATGAGACATAATGAACAAGAAACAACCTTTGTATTTAAAAAATTTAAAACATTGTAATTAATAGTTGATAATATATTTAATATCTAGAATTAATTACTAGCGGATCATAGAACTTCGAAAGCTATCATAATTGTGTAACAAAAGACTCTTCTCTGTTGATTTTAACGACCAAGTTTATTATAAGGAGAGTTAACTTATTATATTATGTTAGTTAACTAAAGAAAAAACATAATTTGTATCTACAACATACTCGTAACTTTTCTAGACTTGTAACTTTTATATGGGTTTTATAAAAATGATTCACTACATATATTACGTATCTATTGATCGGTTTTGTATAGAAAATACGTTAAGATTAATATCTTCGGGCTTTCACTAAATCTTTTCACTCGGCATCAGATTAACGCCCCCGACCCTCATCTATATGTACCTATGGTTGTTTTTACAAACATTATGTTAACGTTGTACAGAAACCGCTTGAAAAGGGCCGGAAACGCTACCCAAAACAAAGGCTAAATTTTGGTAATTACGTGTGCGTACATTTACAAACAAATAGGTTTATCTTAAACTTATGTGTATATATACAATCGAACAAACGGTTATGTTTTGTTTTAATTCCCTTACATATGTTTATTGGTAGGCTACAGTTTATGAAATTTACATAATTTTCGTTATACGTCGTACCTATCGTGTACCTATAATGTACAAAACACAAGCGGTCTAGATTGTCTCTGAAAGAATCAATCAATATTACGTTTTTTACATTATTCGGTTTTCTTTAATTTAATTCTAAAACGATAAATAAATATGAATGTACCCAGTAAATATATTTTGATATCACCCATACATAACATATGTAAAATGTATGTAAATATGACGCATATGATGTGAATATGATGTCAAACTAACGTAACGTGTTCACTGGGTATCTCTTTGAAATTATAAATTTAGATATTTATTATTAATTGTGGCCTCATTTGTAGAAAAATTTACGCCATGATCATGGCCATCGCCATGGACCAATAAAAAAAGGCAATGAACTATCGTCTTCTAAACAACATACAATGTCAAGATTCTCACTAAATTATTAATCCCACAAACCTCGTTCAAATTCTCCTTGACTGGATCCATCTTTTTAGATTTTAATTGTAAATTTAAAATTTGTAATTAAGGACAATCCTAGTTAATCTTCCTACATATTTTATATGTAAGTATCTACATGACACTCAATATTATAATTCACAGGAAGTTAGACTTACATCTACTTTAAATACCAACTGCCCTTAGAAAGTAAAAATAAAAAGTGATTTTCGTTCTACGCATTTGGTTTTGGTAGTATAATAAATATAAAAATACATTTAAATAATATCGTTCTCTTTTCGCCATTTTGAATACATTCCTTGATAATCGCAGAGAAAAAAAATATAAACGATCGTTTCATCGCGTAATCTCTTGGGATATCGAGTATTTCTTATTCAAATGTTCAGTCAGCTATTTTAATGTTTTAACACAGCACACCATCAATCTTTGCCGAGCCCGAACGTGAGTCATTATGACCGCCCCCTTTGCAATTATCCACTCGAATAAAAACGTTTTAAGTGTTAAATTAACGATATCTCAGCGGGGAGAGAGCTAGTCTGGCTAAGTGATTAATTCCATCACTGCACACTGATAGTGAAGTGCTCCCCGCGCTTAGTAACATCTTAAAGAGAAATGTCATTTGTATCTATTACGAAGCTTTCCCGCAATGCTGCGTTCGTAATAACGTAAGAAATTTAAATAACAAATGCTATAAAATGAAGTACTAGTTTATACTTTACTTTTTATTAAATAATGTTGTATAAAAGTACTAGTTATAATTAAATTTTTATTTAAACATGTTATATGTTAACCAACCTATGTTTTAATTAAATTTAAAACAATGCTAGATTTAAAGTAGCGTAAGCTGTAATGGTAGTAAAAAGGTAATTTAAATGCAAATACTTCATGTTAACTTACATTATATCTGTCTATAACATTGGGTAGATCGCTACACCAGCTATAAGACACGTCATAGGCACGCTTAGGCGTGTCGCGTTCCGGGATAGCCGTATATATCCAGTAATCAACCGTGTATATGGTAATGAATCCGTCACAGTAACTCTCTTATGGTTTGTCGCATTGCAAGATAAGCCATTGTAAGTATATCTAAGTGTTCTGCGAAATTAACAGCAGTTATGTATGCGTCTGTAAATTTTTTCCTTCAACGTAAATAACCAAACAACATCCGGCAAATCTTTCTGCTGTGAATGTTTCTTATTTGCGCCCCAGTCGTAGTCACTTAGCTGCGTAAAAATAAACAACCATCATCTTTCTTCTTAACGCGCCCCGGGCGCGGGGCGGAGAGAACAGAATGACAAACGAGTTAAAGAATAATGGAAAGTAAATGAAAACAGCAAAATCGCTTTTGTCAACTGTTTTTCTTTCTCGTTTTCAGTGTTTTTTAACAGACGGTTTTGACACAGAGTTGAAGTTACGGTAACTTACGAATTTACGAGATTCATAATGTACGCATCGGAAGAATGTAACTTATATGGTATTATATATCTCTGAATAAGTCACATCTGAAAATATGTGTGTGTGTATGTACTATATATACCTATATCTAAAAGTACAAAACTATATATACTTGCATATAGGGTTCTATATCCTACTAGCTACTCGCTGCCTACACGCCCGTGCGTGTAGCCTAGCCCTATCGTTGTTCCACTCTCGTACTTGCCTACAGCTTGCTAGATTGCTTAAAGTTCATAGTTACTGCTCAACTCCTTAGGATCGTAGCCTGAAGTTATATAGCTTCATATACAAAATATTTTTTCGAATCGACTGATAGTTCCACAGATTACCGTGTTTAAACAAAAAAAACTCCAGCTTCATTATATTAGTATATACAAATTATAGAATCCGTACTAATGACTGAGTATTTGTACTATTGACCCACACTATTGATTGAGCGCGATAGCAACATGTGTTCCGCACGCAACGACCAACTTTAAGACATTCTCGTTTGAGTTGTGGCATACTGAAGACCTAATTTAATAGGTCGACTAAAATAAATACTGTTCCTGAGTGTCATCTCGCTGCGTATAACACTATACTCGTAGATATGTTCCGACAGCTGCACTTGAGGGCCAGTATAGTATCCCTTTTAACATGTTACTATCTATCATAAGTCACATCGCCACTTTACATGATGTATATTACCAGATTTATTCAAAGACTTATCTGGGAAGAAATTTGTAGTCTGTTAAATTTAATTAACTTTTCATTCATATTTCCTATTAACTTTGACGCACGTGTTTTCATTTGCATTATTTGCTTATGCGTTCATTTTACTTGGAATTACTCACAGGTTACATACAGAAAATAGTCTTGAAATTATTACTCCAACTTATGCCAATAATCTTACCGTAGAAAAATATTTTATTGAGTTACGTCCGGATATTCTTAGTAAATTTTGTTTTTCATTATAAATAATAATACATTGGATTTACATAAGTAAAGTATAGGTAATATAATTTTTCAGGCAAGTGTGCTTTTAAGCCCGTGCTTTTCCATGGGAAGTGGTTTTTTCTAACAAGATTTTTAAAGGCTGATATTTATAAATCATAGTTTCAATCTTACCTCAGCGTAACAATAATGACTTTGTCCGTCTGTCCTCGAATGACATATACTGTTCTGTATATAATTTGAAATTTCTTAATTGCATTTCTTAAGTACTCAACTAATTGAGTCAGTAAATTTTAAAGTTTTTTTTTTGTTTTTGTTAGTATGGTATAATTATCGTGCTCGTAGGTACTCACAAAAGCGGTAAATAAGCAGTAAAATATCACGTTTATGTTACCTTACGAGGAATCCAACAACATTAAATAGAGGATGCGAGGGTTCGCACGGCCCACCCTCAGGTAAAAACCAAATTGAATTTTCCCTCAGCCAAATAGAACGGTATCGCGTAGATAAATCTCGAGTCGGCCTCATCCCGTACCTTCAGAAAACAAAGTTTAATAGAAAAGTAAATAGAAAAAGTGGAAGTCAAAACACTGAGCGCTTGAAGTTTTAATTCGCCCCAGATATCCAATAAATCTAAACCCCCAACTTGTGAAATATTTGCTTTCAGTCGCACTCAATATCTTAAGTCAATACTTCTACACTTAGTATGTAATAACATTACAAACACTTAAGGTAACTTAAACCCAAGACATACAAGACAGACCCATATTTATTGAACGACGACGTCATGTTTCTTTATTTGCGTTTCTAATCACGTACCTACTCACAGATAAAAAATCTAAATTTTCCTGTTTTATTTTTTCTATTATTTTATTATTTTATGCTTTTTAACAATATACTAATATTATTAAACAATTAACTTTAATAATTAAATATTCTATAAGTTAGGCGTGTTTATGTGAGTGTGTTCTGATGTAGTGCCTGTATCGTCTTTATTAATTTAGGTAATTACAGCTAAAGAAATAAATCCATCAATGGATTAAAACTAACATTGATAAAAAAAAATAATATACATAAATAAAATACTAATTAATATTAATGTTTTAACAAACTGCTTGTAACCAGTTATGATATTGTTATAACGATGCTTTATATAACTGATATCAGGGCGTGTTTAATTTGATCGCGGTGGGAAGGCGCCACGTTGTGGCTTGTTACAGTGCGAAGAGACGTGCTTCATCTGTACATTCAATATACAATAATAAACTTAACATTAATTTATTAAATATAGGTACTTACGTAGGATACACAGACTTAAATTAATTAATATAAAATAGCTTATAGATCGAAATACATTTCACGAATTTTCAGCCATTGGTGTTTTGTTTGCTTATTTTTTTATAATTTTCACTTTTGTTCAATTTATTAGACCAGCTTTCCACCCCAACTAATGCACTCGTGTAACTTATTGTTGTTCTCACTTCCCGCTACGCTCCTTAGGGTCGAAGCGTATATATAGCCGTTAACCATCCGCAATGAACAAGTTGTAAATGCAAAAAGGATTCTCCAAATCGAATTAATAGTTCCATACATTATCGGGTACAAACAAATAATCCTTTTATAATATTATTATAGTTTTAATGTTTTTGATTATTCAATTGAAAACTTCTTTAGCACCGTTGTAGTGAATAGTAAACTTGATGAATCGAAAAAGTGACAGTAAAAAGAGTCACCCATATACATCTGTTGGATTTAGCCTACGAGAGAATGAGATAGAATACATTTACATTATGCACAATTAATGCTGATTTAGTCTTGATTTTCATGATTGTGATCGTCGTCGGATTGGTCTAGTGGTGTGAGACAACCAGACTTCATACGTAATACGCACGAGTGGTCGATAGTTCGAATTTCGCGGATGTAGGTAATTTAAGAAAGAGTTTTAAAGAACATTTTTTTTCTGATTGTTTCACTTCCGACACCTGTGAACTGCTGCACACATATTTTTTTTCGTATTTCGTCATATTTTTTACAAGTGTTGTTGTTTTTTTTTTATAATTCGTACCAAACTACTAGCTCTTGTAAATATTGATCTATTCTGGCTATAAAAATGTTTCGCCTGCGATCATGTTACCGTCTCGAAGCTTACGTCCATTAATGCTATTTTTACACTTGATCGACGGGGCAGCTAAACACATTAGTCTACTGTTCATAATTCATATAAATATACTTTGTAATGTTATACGAATAATGGCATATAAGTACTTCTAGGTTTGAACTGAAAAGCCGACCTGGTATAGAAATGAAACTAAACCAGAGATAATTCAAAAACACCATGAATATTAAGGATTGTTTATTAAAAACATCGTGAAAGTACACTTTAGGTACACTCAGGTTTTTGTCTGTTCTTATTTTTCTAAAGTTTTGACTTTAACTCCTTTTTACATAGGTAAATAAAAGTTTGTAAATGTCTTTATAAGCTTTTATTTAGCTTGCATCGTTTAATATGTAACATCAAAATTTGCAAACCATTTTCAACCACTTCCTGGTATCCGATTGAGATGAAATGTCGCATATGTATGTAAGTTCCACGGAGCTGATCTAATGACGAAGTCGAGATGTAGGGACTGTGGAACTCTTTGATGGCCTTGTTTTATTACCGTAAGTACTTTCTATAACACATGATGACGAGGGTCTGAAAATGGAGCCGGAAAATTGCCTTTGAAATCCAACTTTAGCCGTTTGCAAATATAACAAAATCGATTTTTCCGCAAGTTTGTGAGTTCTCCATAGTTCGTGCGAAACGAAGGTCACGATAAAGATATGGAACTTCCTTCGATCGAATCTTACACCAGAACTCATGCGAAAAGCTATTTCGATAAAGCGTCAAACCATCTGAACCCGTTAGTGATCTCCACCGCAACATACACCCCAGTCTCAAACGCCCCGAAGGCAAAACTTCGGCCGTGGAACATTTTTTACTGACATCAATGACGAAATCACTATAGCTAACGCGTCATATCCGTCCGTCTCTTCTAATCAAGCGTGCTCGTGGCGACGCCCGCGGAACCACCGATCCCTCCGTATTAGCTTCTGTATTAAAGTTTATTAGACATAGTTAAGAGACTCGTCAAGAACACTCTCTCCTGCGGCAACTCAAGCCTTGGTCCGAACGGACCAACGAACGGAGGAACCTCCGGCATGGAGCTCTTGAGCCAGCAGCGCTCGCGCAATACAGTGATACTGCATTCACCAACTATCGACATACACACATGACACTACATTTCACACATGCATACCTCTCAGGTGCATAGGTTCTGTAAGGGACCTCTATTTTAGCAATTTTAAACCAAATTGCCAGATTACTAAATACATATTCGCATGTCGCTTTCTTCCTCGCAGAAGGCAGAAACATTTATTATATGCATAGTTACTTCGATCGAATTTTCTACGTATAGGGAATTAGATCGCGACACATTTGCATATACGGCAACAGCCGAAGCCGAGGTTCGGCCACTTTGGCACCCCTGAGCTTATTGCCTCGCTTTTGCGCTCGCCCCCAAGCCCGGTAAAGCTATCAAAGCCTCTAATGGTTCCCGGGCCCATAAAGCAAACAGAATAATTAGATCGAAAAAAAAACTAGTGCTTTTAATAAATGCCAGGATCATGCTCGTTTTAATGTTTCAACTTATAAGTAGTTTCGTTTCATTGCTATAATTTTGAATAAGTGACAAGTGTATAACCTGGTATGTTCGCAATGTCGAGTAAAATCAAAGAAAAATAATCAGTTGTGTTGCCGCTTAAACTAAAAATAAAATGCTTAATAATTTACGATTAGTCTTATGATGCAAATGATTAATTCCACAGCTGAAAAGTGAATACGAATCAGAATTAAATGGTGTTTTAAAATCAATACAAAAGAAACTAAATTCTTTAAACTTTTGCTTAATCTAGAAAAAAAAACAAGTATCTCTCATTAAATTGCTTTTATTTTTATTTATTTTTAGCTTATTTTCTGAATTTGGAAAGTATCCTCCGCGTTTATACGCGGACCACCTTATGGTGCTTTGACTGTAGTAATATGTCAATGTTTGCGCACATTACTTTTAGGTAATACAGACAGCTACACATTATAACTTTAAACGGTATTCTGATAATGTTTATAAGAGTATGTAATTATTTTAAGCCCCTACAGTTCACGTTTGAAATTATAAAGTCTTGTTTTTATATAGAACTACGTACCTACTCCGGTTTGAGTTCTCTCTTGGTGAGTCTTGGTGACATATTTAGGACATTGTCGTAGCAAATAATTAAAAAGTTGGGATTCATTCGAGCAGTGTCAGAGGGTCGAACGCAGCGGTGCCGCCCCGCCAAGCCACAGAGGCTGTCACAAAGTTTTACATTAACTTTTCATTTGCAAGTTTGGAACTAAACTCACGAGCTATGGCTTCAACTTTGCAATTTCCAACCACTTATGATATGTAAAGCATGTGTGTGTATATAACAAGGTACCATTTTTATAGTGCTTTTAAAACATAGTTACTTACAACGGTTAAGCTCATACAATTTACATGAACTCACATTTATTCCATTAAAAAAAACTCAAGGTTCCGTGTTATTTCTTTATAAACAAAAAATAAGACGATAAATGTATAACAAATTAAAATTGTTTCGAGTACCTACTACCTACTCTTTGTAACATCTTTTAATTGATCTGCACATCATATTGCAAAAGATGAAGGAAACACATTAAATTCGGTTTAAGTCGATTGTAATATTTAATGATATCAGTCCCATGGTTTCAACAACTTAATTTAACTTCCCTAAATTAATTTTCATTTGATCATTTTATTGGAAGACGAGTTATAATTGAAGGAGCGCGTCGCAAACGCTAGGGATCCACAAACGGAATAATGTCAAATCAATTAAAAGTTGAATTCAGCGGGCAGCGCGCCAACCTACACCAAAGTTGATTCATTAGTATTGGGCGCCGCCGCGCGCCGCAGTCTGCTCACTCCCATCCCGTCAGTTAAGTAACGTACAATATTACGACTTATCTACTCGACACAGGCCAGCTTTATCCGCATACTCACTGACAACCAGCTACATACCTTTACCCGTTAATTTAAAAATATCTATATGACTTTCCGGTGATTTGTAACGAATCTCGTTTTCATGAGATGTATTTTAGATATTTTTTATAGTAGCAAGTCAAAGTGACACGGACGGTCAGGTACAGAACTGACGGCAAGCACAGTACAATAAAATAAAACGGCGATCACCGACAGCAATCCATGGCAATCCATCGCCGGCCGCCACTGGCAAGCCTGCAAGCCTTTTGTCAGTTTGTTAAGGTACTCTGGCTGATCCCAAAATGCGACAGACTACAAAAGACTAACTGTGATGAGTTTATCACCATGTACATTGTGGTCTCAGCACATTCGGGTTCAGATACCCTACCATCCCGCTTGGCTACTGTACGAGTATTACACTATCCCGCAACACGACATGCCTAAGCGTGAAACTATAACAAGTTTTACACCTAGTGTATGGGCGCAATTTTCTTATTATACCACGCATTGGAA
The DNA here is from genome assembly GCA_947532125.1 of Saturnia pavonia. NCBI lineage: Eukaryota > Metazoa > Arthropoda > Insecta > Lepidoptera > Saturniidae > Saturnia > Saturnia pavonia. The sequence continues at coordinate 10,577,941 of OX383903.1, forward strand.
GCAATGGTAGCTCAGTGGTAGTGTGTTTGACTTCGCTTCGATTGACGCGAGTTTGAACCCCTGCAATGAGCCTGAGTTTTCGGTGAAGGAAAACATCGTGAGGAAACCATAGCATGGTGGTAGGGTATTTTCAAATGCCCACCTGGTTAGCTACCACCCTCAAGTTGAAAATCTGTCGCCAATAGGTGTATTCCGGCAGCTGCACTTGAGAGCCAGTCTTCCACTAGGTTTAGCGTGTTATCATCTTGGGCCACATCGTCACTGAACATCAGGTGAGATTGTGATCACCACTACGCCAAAAAACTATAACGATAAAAAAACACAACTATCATATCAGCTAGCATATAACCAGATGTCATGAAAGATGGCTGACTAGAATAACATCTAAATTAATTGATAAATATGCCTAACAGGATTGTGGTATGAATCCTTATAAGTGGTGCTTATTGTAGAATGTTTGATTATAATCAATGAAATTGAGTGTAATTGACAATGAAATTGATATTGAAAAAGGAAATAACGTACTTAATAGCAGTTTCTATAATTATACATTTTTTTATTTAATCTTTAGAAAAACTTACAGCTAAATACAAACTACACATAAGTATAACTTGTGAAACACCTACTAAGTGATATAGAAATTACTTCTACTTTCTTTAGTCTGTCTGGTCTGGTGATATTACGTAAAATGTAATGTATTGTACTTAATTAATGGTGGACTTTAATGACTCCGTATATGATTTACCAGTATTAAACGAAAGAAATAGAAATTGACCAATAATATTAATTGGTATATGTAAATTAATTACAGAATCTTTATAATTTGAAGTAATTGTTGTACGTAAAATATAAGGATAAGTGAATGGAAGCTGGGAACAGAAGAACAATAATGAAAGCGGCTGTGTCATCTTTATGCCACCCTCAGCGCTTCCAGCGCTTTATTTTCATCCGCGAGCACGTATTTATGACTCCGCTGCGTACCGACTGTTCGACTCCTCAGGCAATGTTTCCTGAGTAAACGCAATAACATTTGCATAGGTCCCGTCAACTGCTGGTGTACTCATAAAAGTAATACGAAAGGGATCACACTTGCGCACCCTTATAGTGAAAGTTTTACGGAGATCAGCTTAAATAATTTCCTTCACAGGCTTACCTAGACAAGGGATATTTGCTAAACCAACATTTTAAGACCTTATTTGAAGGTTATTTGGTAAGAACAGCAATTATTGTTATCGTTTATATAACATAAAATACTTCTGGAAAAAATAATTGAACTACTTATCTGATTTACATGTTTTTTATTTTTATTTATAACTATATCATCTGGCCAGGTCATAGGGTATATTTTATAAGATAACTAGCGCTATTCCCGCGGCTTCACTCACGTCATAATTGAGCTAAATCTTTATTACTTTATAATATTTAAATTGCTAAATAGTAATTATCAATACCAATATCGTCTATCTTCAAAAATGACGGACTTTAATACAAACTTTCATACCCTTAGGGGATGAATTTCCAAAAACCCTTTTTTAGTGCTCACCTACCGTGTAAATGGAACCCGCATGTAAATTTTCACAGTCCTAGCCCCAGTAGTTTGGGCTGTGCGTTGATCGATCAGTCAGCCAGTCAGTTTCTTACTTTATAAATATAGATGTAACATACAAAATAAGCAGTGACGATAATGGTGAACCAATCTGGTGAAAAGACGCATTTGGGGCGCTTAAAAGTCTTACGCTGAGTAAACCATGAGAAATATATCAAATTAATGTACTACATAATTGTAGATCATAACAAGACCTACAAAAAAGTCAGTCATAGCATATGTCTATCTTTTAAAGATCACCTACAATAAGCGTTTTTGTCTTCAAAATAACCGGCTGGCGACAGCCATAAGTTGGAACGGGGCAGCACTATTCGCGCATGCGCTCGACCGACGGCATTCTATAGTCCACGCGAGCGGAGCCGCAGGTACAGATAGTTTATAATATGCTGTATCGCAACTCACCGTTTTACCTAAAAGTTTCGACCATTCATTTGGTTTATAATGTACGGAAATGAAATATAATGTGACTATATATATATATATTTGATCAAGATGGGTATATCGCATATATATCGAATATCGTTTATCGTATCGAAAATTTCACAATTATCATCTTGTTGTCCATATTTACCTTATTCTGCCTTTAGGATTGAACGAGATCATCAATAAAATTAATTTAATTTACATATATCATTTCATAAAACGATAGTTTCAAAGGGTAGCAAAAATTACCAGTAGGGTCGACAAGAGCGCAAGTTAAAGGCTTATCCGCTGCGAGCGATTTATTCAAACGAGCAATAAATATTCAAGAGTAATTAACCGACGCGCGGCGTACCTCGTCGATACACGGTGGGATATTTTTCGCTACCGTCGATTTAACCGTAATCCTTGCAAAGGTATATTTCGAAGTGTTAAAAAACTCTGTAAAAAGCCCACTGGAAAACATACATATTTAACGGAAAGTAATTATGTTTCTGGAATTAATTACCGGCCGTACTAGATTTTACTTTTTTTTTAGTTTTTAACTTAAGTAATAATAACTAAATAAACGAATGACATCATGTTCATTAATAGCTTTTTTGTTACGTATTTTCGAAAAACCGTTCGATTTCAGTTCTAAACTAATCAGTTATGTTTATATAAATATAATGATTGAGGTTTGCCATTGTGAGCGCATCACGAAAAAACTACTGGTTATATATTGATAATTATTTTTGTTTTACTTCTTAGAAACTGGGTCCTTATTAAGAAAAAATTATCACGATATCTTCATAAACAATCATTCTGTAGCACACGCGAGCGGAGACGCGGGCACAGATAGTAACAAATAAAAACCGCACAAATCCGAATAAATATTAAATGCCTCTGTTTTGTACAACCAGGCGCGGATCTTAGGAGCCATAGAGACCATGAGTCCACCCCTACCTCCCTCAAATGAAATATAATTTCTATTTATCGAAGAAAATTCTAGTTTTTTTCTGTCTTCGATGTTGAATATTCGAGAAATTTTAATATATTACTCTCCCAACCTTAATTCTAAATCCGCGCCTGTGTACAACCAGTAACATTTTCTTACGGAACCTCGCATCTATTCCGTGTGACAGGAGCTGAAAAGGTGCACAGCCAGCTCTGACTGAGACTGCGAGCTCGGTTACGTTGCAACCCTATTGTATATGGCCATCACACGTCGCTTCGTAGTAGAATCGTAGCGAAACTCACATCCTATTATGAGCACAAATTTTATGTTGTTACTTAATAACTTTTATTAAAGTTAAATGTTATATACGAAGACTTAGCTTATACATATGTACTTATAAAGAATATTTCGCACAATATATAATGTAATTAATCTAAGAGCGGTAATGTTAGTTAAACAGATTGTTAACAGATGGCGCCTAATATCTGTTGAAGGCATTCGTAATGCAACGGATTTTTAATAATTTTTTTTAACTAAAACAAATTTTTAACTATTTGTCTATTCTTCGTCAAAGGCGGTGAAGATAAAGTTTTAAAATAATGTATAAATATTCAATTTTAATGAAGAATAAGGGAGATATGTCGTTGCCACAGAAAATAACTCATTTGAGAAATAATACATACAGATTATAAAACTCAAAATGTTGAGTACGCAAGTTCCTGCAGTTAACACGAAATCAAATATATAAAAAAAACATTCTATTATTTCGTTAGTTCCTCGATTGCCTGGCAATATTAGGCGGAATACTCTCAATAGATTGTATTTACCAGAACTCCATGTAACCATGTGGTAATTGGATCGAAAAAATGGTTTCCGGTTTTTGAGATTGACCAAGTTAATAGTCTGCTTGTTTATTACTTTTATATATAAAATATAAACAATTAAAAATTATGGTAGCTTTATTTTCATAACCTAAATATCAAAGGTAACTTGTTATAAGTATAAATACTGTACGAATATTAATTAAAAAAGTGACAAATTAATTAATTTATTATTTTCTATTAGGACTTTAAAATTATTGTTGTTTGTTAATCTTACATCAATAAAGGTAGGAACTTCTCAAATAATAATTAACCAGAGGTATCTCGCGGCTCCGTTAGCGTTTTTTACATTATATTTCGTCTCGCAATTTTATTTTTACTGATATTATTGTCAATTAAGATAGCCTATCAATTGAGAAATGACATTTACCTACTTCACGTGTACAAAATTTCATCAAAATATTTTAAAAATTAATAAAAAATTGACTTTTTGAAAATGTTTTAACCAGTTCTAAGAATTCTTATAGCATATCAATTAAGGAATAACATAAACTCTCCGTTACGTACATTTTATAAAAATCGTTCAAACCGTTTTTTTGTTGAAACCGGACATACAAACAGATACTTAGATAGAAAAAAATAATATAATTTTCTTGATCTGTCTTTTATAATAGATACCTATTAGGAAATTTGCCAAGAAAAAATGTACAGACAGAACTAGAGAATTCTTAATATAGTTGAGATTAAAATTATAAATCGAATTTTCATGGGCTGTGAATATGAGCATTAGTTGATTAGAATGATCAATCTTTATCTCTCATACCCAAGAGTAGCTAAGATCTAAGTAGATATACTTTTTTACAGGTCGAATGTACAAACGCAGACGTTAAATGCAAATATATCATTACTTTTGAATTTAATTTTGTAACAAGTCACTCTTAATAAACTGTTCGAAATTCGTATTTCCATTCAATCCTGAAAATGATTTTTCCATTACCTACAATCACTTTAATCTGTACACATCCAATAAGGCAGCTATTCATGATACGACATTTATTTGCGCTCTCGGAAAGCACTAATGGACCGTGTTAATTAAATTGACATCAAAGCCACTTGCAACACAATGGCTATTTATGCTAGTTCCACTATAACATCCATGCATGTTTATTAGATTCTATTCCTTGCCAAAATAAAAAGACATCTCTAAGACAAAAAAAAATTGTCAAGTGCGTGTCGGGCCACGCGCAGTGTAGGGTTCCGTAGTTGCCCATCACATTATACAGATTTAAGGATGCTTTTGTACAGACTTAAAGATGCAGGAGCATAGTCGGGCAGCGCCCGGCCCTGTGTAACATGAATCAGGGGGTTTTTAAGTAATTTTCAATGGAATCTGTACTTCTCCAAATATACTTTATAAATTAATTAACTGTTACTGGTTAACTTGTAAAGCCTACTTAACTCTGAGAGTTTTCCTTTTAACTTAATTATGTATTACTATTACCATGAATTTTTTCACATATCCAAAACCATCATTTAGCTGGAAGGGGGTGGGGATACTTGACTCTAACAAAAATAAGAACTTTAAAGTTTAATATTTCTCCTTTAATATTTTCTGACCTGCCTTATCCAAGCCCGGGTGAAGCTGTAAAAGCCGTCTGAGGCTTCAAGGCCCTTATGGCTAACAGTATAGTCAAATCGAAAAGGCCTGCCTTATTGTTATAACAACTCATAATTGTTCAAAGTATTGCTCAAATTAAAACAAAACAAAACAAACTCACAAATCGCTCACCGAATGTACTTGCAGAATTAACCTGTATGTACTTACAGAATAAGCCTGTATGTTGTAGTTCTTCTTCCTCTTCCTCTTGTAGTTCTTCTTAATTTCGCTTATTGTTTTCACTTCGCTTTCGATATTTGAACTGCCGTGACGCACAATACGGCCGGCTTTTATAACCAAATGAGACGATCACGAAATCTCTAGAAGGTCCCTGAATTTTTAACATGTAGTAAACAACTTACGTCATCTCTTTATAAAGCGATAAGGATTTCTATATGTGCCTCATGAACCTAGGACTACACGACACAACTACACTGTGATAAATACACGATATTTCGAGCACATTCCGGACGATTGTTGAGATTTCGAGAATGGTGTTTTTTCTTCTCTTACTCAGACCGTAACAATATATATTTTGTGTATGATAGCCAGATTCATGAGGAATAGTATAGGCTACGACCCTAAGGAGCGGAGAAGTATCTATAAACGTCAAGCAATCTGGCAAGTTGTAGACAAGCACGGGAAGTGGAACAACGATAGGGCTGGCTACACGGGCGCGTTGGCAGCGACGCCATGGACAGTTTGTAGAATAAATTTAACACGAGTGAAACCGTTGGGCACAGCTAGTACGGACATGACTAACAGCGAACCATCAAAATCAAATTTTCAATGAATGAATTATATAAAAATCGAAACTACGAAAACGTTATTTCATTTATTTTGTGAAAATGTTACAAATTTTGTTTACTGTAATAACTATGTTTTGTACTAAAACTAGCTAGGTGCATGGGTGAACGTTGAGCGACTTAAGTCGCTAGAGGTCGACTGTATAGAGATTCTTTACTTAGTACCTACGTGATGAGCCTGGTGATGACATGTGCTAGTCTAGTATATAACTCAACTCAGGAATGGATCACGTGTGAGTAGGACATCAATAATGGCACTTATCTTGATAAACTCCTTTACTTTGTTTTTAATTACACTTCAAGAAAAATGAAATAAAACAGAAAACTTTATGCAATATATCAGTTATCTTAAAACCGTAGAAAATAATACCTTCAAAGACTGATCACTGAACTCTATCCAACTGTAACAGTGCAAACGGATTTTTATTTCGCTCAAGTTACGCGAGCCAATTAGTTTTGTGCAAGTGCATCGATAATATTCTCTACCTCGTTATTCATCTAGTAAAAAAACCCTCGAGATGGCTCTTTATAATAATAATACTCCACTGATGATCTGATAATCTCCACTGATAATGGCATTGAAGAATAATTCTTTAATAAATCTGAAATAGCCAAACCAAGTTTAGAATAAATTTAAAAAATGAAATAAACAATTTTGCTTTATTATCCATACGTTCAAATGGCTCAGATTCTCGAAAAATATATGTCGCCACATTTAATACTTATTCATTTTACAGTCGGTAAATGTCTTATGTCTAGCGTCGAGCTGCCTTGAACATTTTTGCTTGCCATTCAAATACATTGTTCAGAAAAGTGGCGGTTTCACAAAGAATTTGTGTCAGTGTGAAAACACTCGTGCTATGAAAGACAAGTAGGAGAAGCCTACTGTTTAATGAGGCCACGTAGTATACCTACCTATATGTGCAGGCTTAAATAATTCATGTTATTAAATATATACTTATATGATAAGCTGTGCCCTAAGGTCTCAAACGTGTTAAATGTATTCTACTATCACTTGTTTTCACTTTCCACACTGCCTACAGCTTGCCAGATTGATTGTTCATGATTGCTGCTTCTCTCCTTAGCGTCATAGTGTGAAGTTATATAGCTCTCTTAAATAAATAGGCTATAAAATATTTTTTTCGAATCCGACTCCGACGTAGTTCCAGAGATTATCGCGTTCAAATAAACAGCTTTATATATATCTATACTAATATAGTAAAGCGGAAGAGTTCTTTGTTTGTTTGTTTAAACACGTTAATATCTGGAACTACGAGTCAGATTCGAAAAATTATTTTTGTATATGATAGCTAGCTAGTTTCACGAGGAATAGTATCTAACATTACGCTACACCTCCCAGCTAGCCTTGGATATAGATTTTTGTTAAGTAAGTTTGAATAAATAGCGCACTCTAACTGCTTTAGATATCCGCGTGCGCTGGCGTAATGGTTAGTGATACGTAAATACAATATTCTACAAAAATATTACTCCTTAGTATATCAGAAACCGCGATACCATATGCCTATCTCTTACACATAAACCACACAAAGGTATTTTGTGATAAAGTTTTATTGAAAGTTGAAAAGTGATTTTATGAGCGTTATTGTTAGGCATGGCATATTAATCCTTACGAACGAAAGTTTCATAATCATCAAGATAATTTTATGTAGATAAACTTTGCTCTTTATAGCATGTTATTTGGACGAATAGTTTTGGAAATAATGTAAAATTAAAATAATTCAACACTAGGCTCGGGTCTATGACTATAGGTGTAGTGGCGCGAACGAGCCATTTGAGTTGTGTCGCATACCCCTGCCGGCCCGATAAAATATATTGTCTATACTGAATTATTATAAATCATCAATCAGCGATTTCTTTTAAATTATACGCGGGTGAAATTGCGGGGCACAGCTAGTATTAGTATAAAATGTAAAGATTGTATCATACGATTATACTTATTATTGGAGCCTAACAAAATAAGAAATGTTCTGCAGTGTATATATGTAACTACAAAGTATATTTTCATATTTGAAAATCAATCCCTGCTTATTGAAGCCCGAATCCCCTTACTTCCACGTTGTTAGTCGAGGATCAAGACGAGACAACTCGTATAGCATTTTTGTTTACTTGTCCGGTTGATCTCCCACACGCGAGGGATTGATTTGTACCTGTTGGGTTTTATTCCTGTCGTGGTTCCAAGACACGGTTATCTGTCGACTTAAGCGCGGCTACCCGAGGGGTGAATTTTTATCCCATCCTGTTAGTATTCAAGGGCGGTCGACTTATAATTCTTCAGAGGGTACAACCACAAGGGTAATGCGCCCACACGTCTAAAGGCTTTCCAGGGTCTAGTCTTGTCAATTCTTGATAAATTGTCAGTGTAATTTGTAATTGCGTGAACGACGTATAAAAAAACATAAATTTAAATAACTAGTTTGATGTTTATGAACCTCTAATTTTATTTTTAAAACAACGGCGAACTAACGTTCATTAACGAATAATGAATGAAAATTTACATATTTTATATCTACTATTCCCTTACTTTTTTTGTGGTTACATACTATTTTTTCAATATGTATTTGTTTAAATTGTCCATAAATATTTTTACTATAAGTAGGTACAATGTAACTACTACATAATGCATATTATGTAAATTAAATATCACTGTATAAGTTACAATAAATCTTTTATAACGATGTTTTGATATTTACGCTGAGAAAATGTACATCTTTAGAGATACTTACGTCGGCAGGAGTTTCATAAGAAAATGTTATGAATTTTTAAAACGCGTGTTGATGTATGACTTGGTCGAAATGCCTTTATAATCCAAACCTTCTAGGGTGACTTCCCTATGAATTCCAGAAACTTTTCATTTATTTGTATTGGTATTTTGACGCTGAGTCATAGTCGAGGGTTAGTGGAGTTTCACATATAATAAATGTTTTACGAGATAAATTTAACTTGCAACATTAGCACCCTCCGCTTCGACATAACGATTACACAGCGTGTGCAATTTTTCACTGTTCGTCGCCCCACGCTGCGTCGCGTCGTTTCTAGAGTACAATTTATGATGGCAAAAATGATTTTTCAACATCTAAAATAGATTTATATTAAACCGACGAAAAGAACCGAACTCAAATTAAAGGGGAGTAATAGGGAACCTTGTAATACTCCTATTCAGATGTATTTTCTGTTTGTTTTTCAAATATTTATTAAGTATCATCCATTTTTGGGATAGATACAGGAGAATGAACATGTGTTTCTTCTAGCCATAATTTTATACCTCCAAATTTAGTTTTGCAAGATTTTTATATTTACATCTACCAATTTTTTTTACCTGTTACCATAACTTCAAGCGGAAGTGATTTCCCAATTTTATAGTCAGGTAAATAGCGTGTTAATAAGTTTTAAGTATATTGAAAATAATGTTAACTTTAAACTATCCATTTTTTTATGTTAAAGTTGTTTTACTGTGTTTACTTCATAAGTCCGACTCACTTACATACAGATAAGTAATAAAGTAGGTACCATCCCAAGCCTGGTGAAGCTGTAAAAGCGGCGAAGGCTCCAGGGCCCTAAGGCTAACAGTATAGTCAGATCGAAAAAAAAGGTAGGTACCATTGGTGTCACGTGTAAAAAATTTGATTAATTACAACTATTCACACACGTATTTTATGTACTCAAATAAACTCTGTTCAATTGTTTAAAACCACCTGCTTCCATATATAGCCAATTAAGTGAGCCAAAAGCGAGATAAATGCAAGGTAATTTATTACGTTACACGCCAAACGGCCGTCCAATTACTTTTAAAATATAGCACATTCATGCGCTTCACAACCACTAACTATAACGCTGTAGAGGTTTTATTTTACTTTGATGATAAATCTGTAAACGATATCTTTCTCTCTCATTGGTTCTACGTTCAACCGTTACTTTTATTAGTCACTCTTTAGGAATAACCTTATATAAATAAATTTATACGAGTAGGTAACATTGGTAAATTGTTAATTTACTAACGAATTAATCTGTATAAATAAAATGATTGAGGTTTACCGTTGTGCGCGCATCACGCAAGAACTACATACTGGATAGATTTTTTTTGTTTTACTTTTAAATACTAGACCCATATAAAAAACACGATATCTTCATAAACAATAGTTCTGTAGTACACGCGAGCGGATCCGCGGGCAGAGCTAGTTAATAATATAATTATTGTAGTGCGAGTTGCTACCATAATAGTTTTCTGGTACAACAGTTTATATTCTGTCAAATCTAATCAATATTTTTAAGTAAACAATTCTTGGATATATATTTATTATATATCGATAATGTATATTTTATTTAGCAAGTTTATCTATGTTTTTTTCAATACACTGAGCTTAGTTCGATCGCACTGATATTTCTGCCTAATACAAACAAAAAAAAAACATTATTCTATCTATCTTTGTTACTCCATGCTTATTTCATATAAATTATTTAATTGTTTTAAGATGTCAGTTATAAAATAGAAGATTCCTATTATCCTACTTAATATTACCAATGTGAAAGTTTGTTACTCAATCACGCAAAAATGCCAGAACGTATTCGGATGAAAATTGGCACACAAATCGTTTATAACCTAGATTATCTCTGTAAAGACCCAATTCTGAAGTCCGCGCTGAGCAAGTCGCGGGCTGAAGCTAGTTCTAAATAAACGAAGAAAGAAAATGAGATATCAAGCAAAATATCTCCCATCCTTTTATCCATCAATATACATCGCACAATTACAATTTCCGAGTAATGTATTCTGTACGCACATAGTTTCCTGTGCTCCCGAAGCCTTATAGGTTTGCAGGGTTTGCACATCACTCATCGTGTCACATTTGCTCATGTCATACATTACATTCCAAATAGTTCAGCAAACTGACCTAAGCAAACAGATCTATTGTCTATTTAACATAACCGAAGCGACGCGACGTAGCGAGAGACACATCCGCCCAAAGTCCCGGGAACCCACATAGAGAGCGTGCATGAGACGCCTCGCCAACGAATATCCACGGCGGCGTTTTACGTGATTTATGATGATATATTGCCATATGATAGAACACTAAAGACAACTAGATCACTGTGCAGATTAATCGTCCTGGAGAATGGTGATTTCATTGTTGTTGCAATAAATTTATTAAACACGATTAATTCTAACATATTATCTATAAAACTTGAGTACGAGTTCTAAACTATAGCTATGGGCGGTTGGACTTAAGAATCGCTACCGCTGAATTTGAATATGTGAAGGGGTGGGGGAGGGTGAGAGGTAATCCCCCTATAAAGGAAAAAGTCCGGAAACAAATAGTTTTGGAGAAATTTTTTTTTTTTTTATTTTGAGGTTATGTCATTTATTAAGTAAAATTAGGTTACCTGCGCTGAATTTTATGATGCCATGGAGCGGAGGAGGGTCGGGATGGTGAAAGGGAACTCCACTGTGAAAGAAAGAGTGCGGAAACAAATAGTTTTCGAGAAATCATATTTTAAAATTTTGAGGTTATGTCATTCAATAAGCAAAATTATGTTACCTATTGAGACTTGTATATGAATTTCCATCAGGTAATATGTTTTCTGGCACTCGCCGGCCGCTGCCGCGGCCCGCTCGCTCGGCTCGTGCGTTTTGTTCACAATACAAACCTAACCTAACCAAAATATTGATCGTTCAAACTCTATAAAAAAAATTAAGAAAAAATACGAAATTTTGAATTAAATTATATGTTATATAACTAAAGGCTTGTACTTTAATAATAATATGTATTAAATATTAATAATAATATGCAATAATATACGAAAATTTTGTAAAAGTTCAAAACAAATGTTCAGAAACTTTAAGATAATTAGGCTCTATGGATGAAATTCTTTTGTGTATACTTTGAAAATAGCTTGATCTGACACTTGATATGACATTTGTATTGTCAAATTTACTAATTTAAATACGATTTTTATAAGTGATTTTCTCATAAACTATAAATTTCCGGAGTTTGAAATTTTATATTAAGCCTAATTTGGAGTATGAACTCGACGGTAGCGATTCTAAAGTTGAGCCCAAAATTAAATAGAATGATAAGAAAAAAATGTAGTCTGTTTACCTATATTTTATACACAATGTCATATTAATAACGTCGTCTCAACCCAATTCCCTAGATAATAGTTATCTGTTTAATTAATCAATATCCTATATTCATGAACCCTTGTTAACAACTAATAAAGAGTATATTGTTCCCTATTAGATCTACCTACATGAGTTACACGACCTCGACTAATTTAATTGTAAATAGCTTAAGGGTAAACTACCCTTTAGTAATACACCTTTGTATTATTAAATAGTCAGGGGTAGGTAATCGATTTTTTTATTAGTAATTAGATAAGTGGACAAACATGTTACAAGTAAATTAGGTGAAATGTATCATCATTTTGTATTTTATGTATATAATACAATTATGTAATTAAAACTTCGAAATAAAAATTCATGCACTAATTATAATAACTATAAATCAGAAGAATCCTTACTGTTTTTTTGAAGGACGTTGAATGGATTTTGAAATTTTAAAAAATCTTGTAATTTTTTTTTATTGTAAATAACGCGAACGAAGTCATTTAGTACAATTATGCTGTAGAAGGCGACAAGATTGTAACTACACGTTAATTCTAACAACGAAATACGAATAATAATATTTAATAGCATTTCAGTTTTTATATTAGACTAGCCGGGCCGCCAGCAGTTATTGTTTTGCCCTTCTGAATAGCAAATAACTCGACAACAGTACCACCTATTCGGAATTATTTTCCTCTTAAACTAAATAATAATTACTTATATCCATCAACGGAAGCGTGAATTATGACTTTCTGACTTTTCTTATCTTTCTGAATTTTCTAATTTCTTTCCCCTAAAACTTTATTCAGTCAACAGGATATTTAGCCAAATCGGTGGAGCCGTTCTCAAGTGATGCACTTATCAAGAAAAATATTTCATTTTTATTTACATAGATTATGATTATGATGTTTTTGATAGCTCCACCCTTGTTAAATTTGAATTAGGTATATATGCCTGTTAAATCTATACTAATACTAGCTGTGCCCCGCGGCTGCACCTGCGTATAAATTAAAAGAAATCGTTGATTGATGATTTATAATACTTCAGTATAGACAATATTTTATCGGGTCGGCCAGGGTTATGCGTCACAACTCAAAGGGCTCGTTCGCGAAACTTTACATTATCTCCCAAAGTATTCATCCAAACGAGCCAAATACTGTCAATAATGAAGTATTATAAATCATCAATCAGCGATTTCTTTTAATTTATACGCGGGTGCAGCCGCGGAGCGCAACTAGTACCTACATATTATGCATACTTGCCTACAGCTACATACCTACAAACTGTCAAGTTTTATAAATTTATAATATTTGAGAGTATAGTTAAATTGTGAATCCGACTATAGATACGTAAAGTAAATTTCTATATTTCTAATGCGAAATGCCAAACGCAGTGGGATTGAAACGACTCGGAATGCTGTTGTTCAATGACCTGCACTTATACGCAGTTAAGTGTTAACCCTTATTTATCTCTCCTATGCAACGGTATGAATTGAAACGTTAATCGATTTTCCAATACATCGAATGATCACTTGTATGGACTCAGTTTTCATTTGGTTAAAAGGATGCATCTATACATATAATAAAATTGAAGTGGCTGTTTGTAGTGTGAAAATAACAAGTTTTTACTAAATGCATATGAAACTATACAAGATACCTATAACAAAAACCCTTTTTTTTAATTTTTATCTGTCTGTCTCTTTGTTCCGGGTAATTCCGAAACGGTTGGACCGATTTTGATGGGACTTTCACTGGTAGATGTTATAGGGCATAACTTAGGCTAATTTTATTGTAGAAAAATAATAAGGGTTCCGCACAAAACTTTTTTTTTAGTAGTCCACGAGAGCGGAGCCGTGGGCACAACTAGTTCTTAAATATAATAAGTAAAAAGTAAAAACAGTTCATTTGTTGTAAATTAACCAAGAACTGAGAAAACAGACTTTTAGTTCGTGATCTAAAAATTTATTTTCTTTGCTAGAATATTAAAGCAACTCTAGTTATAGTAGTCTTCAATAGCCGTTTAAAACTGGTGTCGTGCATTGTCAATTTTTTATAATTGTATTAAAAATAAAATAATTGTATAGGTGCATATGTAGGTAGGTACATAACAATTTTTAATCTAAAGAGTGACATGTTTTCAAACTGAAAATGATGCTAAAAAAGTATAATGTAAATTACATAGATACAAAGTTTTCTATAAATTTGTTTTTATTTTTCTCATATTCAAATGTTACCTCATATAGCAGTAAATCTAACAAGTCAGGCTATAAAATAGAATAGCAGAGAGCGTGACTCGTAAAATTTTGCATGTTCTTTTGATCTCATAACCGCTCAAGGAGAAAATTTCACTCTTGCACGCCAGTACGCAACATTTACGACTTTTTCATGACGTTCCGCGAGACTGCCTGCTTGCAAAGACAACCATAAAATCTTCCACCGCTACGGTTTTCCACTTGTCATTTTAAATACATCTAAATCAAACGAAACAAAAATGTACGGGGAAAGTTATCATGAACCATTTCCCACCATAGTGGCATTAATTTGGCTGCAGTTCGTTCGCCAGCCGTTTTCCAGTCATATTACAAAATATTACGAATTTCTAAACGGAATGGCCAATTATTTTTTATTCCTTTCATTACTGAACTAACGAGGACGGCATTCGATCGACTTGCACTTTGAAGCAGCGATCGACCATTACCGAGACGAAAATAAAAATGAAACTTGAAAATCTTACGTGAAATGAACTGAAGTCGAGCTGGCCTCACGTCCGGAGGGTGGAGTTGGAACGATAAATCTCAAACAGCGACATCGACAGCGCTTCGCTTGCCAACGCACGCCGTGCACTACACCACATTAGGAGCTCCTAATATAACATCCAATTGTACATTACATTATGTAGACCAGGAGTCCTCAAACTTTAGTTTCAGGGATTTACCATTAAAATTTTGACAGTGATCGATGCCAGTCTTCTACTACGATAGAAAAATAACGACAATGAAATGGCTTTTATGACACTTTAAAAATTAAATAGGTACAGGATGTAGGCTCGAACTTGCACATTCGGTATGTTATTGAATAGCATTGCATATGATCCTCGTACTTTTCATGGCACGTCAAGTAATCACTGACCACAAGTGACCTCACTTGACAGGCGTTCCTTAGTTAGCCGATTGCGATATTTAGATTTAATTATTTTCATTTCCAAAACTTACGTTGAGATGTTTTCTCTGGCTTTAGTATATAGGTAAATACGCGTAAATATTATTATTATAGGAATAGAGAAAAGAGACAGCAGGTGCTGCTTTATGAGTGATCATCACCGCGAGACTTTCAAGGTCGACTCGGTAAATTCTCGCGATCGCCTGTTTAGGCACTCATATTTTAAATATACAATTTTATCTGTTAGTTTTTATATTACGTATATTTGACATGAGAGGCATAGGTATTTGATATATATATTATTTGGCATTGATTTCATATATGTATGTTTAGGCTGGGCAGCATTCGGGAAGCTACATAAGATCCCCTCATCCAAGATACCGCAGTGTCTCAAAACGAAAATCTTTGACCATTGTGTGTTGCCAGTGATTACATATGGTACTGAGACGTGGTCCCTAACTATGGATCTCATAAGAAAGCTCAAGGTCACTCAAAGAACAATACAAAACGGTTATGCTCGGAGTTTATTTGCGTGATCAAATCAGGAATGAGGAGATCTGCATAATAACCAAAATAATCGACATAGCACTAAGAATAGCTGGACTTAAGTGTCAGTGGGCGGAGCAAAACAGTGCAAAACCGATCATTGTGGCGATTATCGGGGAGGCCAATATATCCAGCATATGCTATGTCCAGCAGTGGGCATTTTTCGGCTGTGATGATGATGTATTGATGTATCTCGATGGTATTGGATAATAAATGTCTATTTAAAAATAAACGGCACGTGAGTACTGTTCCTTATAGACAAAGAGGGGCTGAGAATTTAATTTATTATTTTTGTTGTATCCAAGTCCTTGTAGTCTACTTATGAAATAAAACTGAATGCTTTGCTTTGTCACGGTGGATGTAACATGTTCGAATTTATGGTTGAAGTCTAACTGAGCAAAAATATACGTTTTAACCAATTATAAAAGATAAACTTATTTTTTTTAGAAGATGAGTCGCATCGATTATTTCATATATCGGTTAGTGTTGAAAACTTAAATTTTATGTAGACAATATAAATTGAACGGGCCGCTCTGGTGACAAGATTTCTAAAAAAAACTAATGTGATAAGTTAGTATTGCCAGATGCTAACTAATCGGAGGGAATTATTGTTACATGATGAGTAAAAAAATTTTTACTTGCGGTCATCACGGCTTTTTATGATTCTAGTTTAATATTTTTCGTTAATTAAAGAAATCTGCTTAACTCTCGAGAACCCTTTCGATCGCTCGGTCCACGCCTTTCTTAACACGTCTGTAATCATTTATTCATGTGCAAAAGGTATATATAGCGCTACCAGACACTTACAGGTTTGACCTACGTGACAACGTTATAAAATAAAATGTATTCTGAGGTAAAAGTATTTTGACGTAAAGAATAAAAATATTTTTGAAAGTATACGTATGATAAATTGCAGTTTTTTTATAGTGCTAAGTGACTGGGGCCCACTAAGTGAAACATATTTAAAATTCTAACTTCTCTTGCTTTTTATCACATATATCAAATAATTTCTCAAATGTAACGCCATATATCCGTTATGAAACCTATTATTTAAATTAATAAGTCAAACATATTTTAAAGCTTACGTTTAGAGTTAATATTTTTGTTAAAAAAATATTTAAAAACTTTATCATCAGGAATACCATGGAATTGATGTTAATGAAAATATATTCGAGGCGCCATCTATTATCAATCTTTTTAACTATCTGTCAGATTATTTACAGTCTATAATGTATGAAATATTCGCACGGATCAGCTTGTTTTTACTTAAATATGAATAAGTAGACAACTTTCATTATTAAAGGAAAACCACTTGACATAATTTACAGTCCGGGTGAAGCTGTAAAAGCCGTTTGAGGCTTCAGGGACCTTATGGCTAACAGTATAGTCAGTTTGAAAAAAAAAACTTAATTTACCATTTACATACCATTTGGAATATTATATCTTGACTTATTATTAGATAACCGAGCCGCTTACTAGATAATAGCAGAATGGAACCGCAAAAACTAAATTAAAAGTACAGGATGAAACACAACAAAAGTAAGTATTGTTCCTTTTTTTTTATAACAACAAAAAGTAATTTTCCCCAGTAAACAAGAAAGTATGTCTATGGGTTGTAACCAATACATCATCCACAACTGAATACTTATCCGATCCCTCAGCTCAGCCAATTCACATATAAGACGGAAAACCTCTTTATACTAAAAAAAATGTGATACAGTCTCGCAGAATTTGTATTCCGCGGCCCTATTACATAAGAATTAGCGATAAGCAAAAATTGCGCGTCGGTCGCGCATGAGGTGCGCAATCTACTGCTTTAACAGGAATCATCTATCTCGTCGCTCGCTAATGGTTCGCTATGCACTTTTGCGATAATACTAGCGCCAGAAACCATTTTGTAGCAATCAATGGAACTAATGAATTATCAAACAATGAACAAATGTTTATGTTAAATTGTGTACAGGGTTGCCAGGTGTTAGCTTTTTAACAGAAATGCTCGGTTTTTTTGTCACTTTATCCGTGTTCGGTATGACAAATATAACGAATTGTGGGTGATTAAAGTTAAACTTCTTTGAGCACCGTAAGGAAGTATTTGTGTCACGTGATATTACGTTACGCATTACGTTACGGACGATACATGTCTATTGGTCTAAAATATATAAAAATCAAATTCAAAGTAGTTTCACTTCAACCGTTCAATGTAATGGTTACGCGCTCTTTTATTTATTTAAACCTCTAGCTGATTATTTTACTTACGATACAAGTGGTTGGTGCACTCTTAAATAATGGTATTTCCGTAGAGAAATGCATACGTAGAAAGACTGTATTTAGTCATCTAAACATGTTATTTCTTTTCGAACACACCAAAACAAATTAATATCAACATGCTCAAGGATGACATTAACAATAATAGTAATATTTGTTCGAATATTAAAGCCAAATATGGTGAATTTCACTTCAATATTTACTAAAAGACTGCAACAGTAATGATAAATGTTTTTCTTTCAATTTAGTGTGGCTTATGTTTTCTTATTAATCTTCATCTTTTCTTCCTTATTTTCATATTTTTGCCAAATGTCTAGTTCATTTGGCAACCCTTACTGCTCATGTTTCCAAGTTGTGATTAAAGTGTCCTGTGTTTTTTTTGAAAATCCACTTAAATTCAACAAAAAATGAGTAGAGTTTGTTTCAATATGGTTTTAAGTAGTTCAGGTCAGTGTTTGTTTGATTCTCAAGTGATCAACTGGTGCTTTAAAACAACAAGGTAAGTTAAAAGTGTAGTTATAATACTGTGTAAACTGTTGGAATGGCCTTATTTTATTTAAAAATATGTCTCATCGGTTCCAGTTAAAAAATATAGCAAACAGAGTGTCAAATGACCAACTTGAGGAGCTCTTGGAGTTCCTCGCCCAGCGTCCGGCTTTAGCCAAAGGCATGGGCCTTGGGGCAAGGTCCAAATAAACTGTAGACAAACATTGGAATGATCTGCCACAAAGCTAAACTCTTATGATTCTGGATCAACTAAATCAGCAGAACGCTGGAAGAAGGTAAGCTTTATTTGTCAGAAATGATTGGTTAATTTTAAAGTTAAATAGAGTTATTTGTTTATATAATTTTGTTTTTAACTGAATTTAAAAAGATTATTATACTTTTCCATAGTATATCTGCATGATTTTTATGAAATAATTTATAGCGATTGCATATTGTAACTTTGTGTATTTTTTACTGGGTTAATAAACCACTTTTATTGAAAGAATTATAATATGTTTAATGTTTATATTTAATGCAGTAGGTTTGTTTTTTAATAGTACTGGGCTGACATTAAACATCAAAGTAAAGCCAGACTAGCAAAACGGAAGAGGGAAGCTTTGAGTACTGGTGGTGGACCATCCAGCCAAGAAGATATTTCAGAAGTAGACAAAAAATATTGGCTATCATCGGTGAGCAAGCTGTGTTTGGTGACAGAGAGCCCCAAATACCTGTTTTTGTAAGTTCTTAAATTTTTTGTAATATATGTGCATGGTCATTCAATTTTGTAGATACTACTATTTAATAATTATTTTCCAGAACACTAACCCTACCCCAGAACAAGTACCAATAACTGATCTAATAACTGTTCCTGAGGAAGTACTAAAATCTGGTAAGCATTACAAGTACTTTCATGAATATTCTATTACACTTTATCTTTTATGAAACATTAGGTAAAATTTGTTTTAGATAATGTGGCAAATGATGACATCTCTTTTCATAAGACTGTTGAAAGTTCACCTTCAAAAAGAGGTCAAACATGCAAAGTGTGTAAGTGTTTCTCTTCTATGTATGTTCCTCTTACAGTAATATGTTTTTATTACTTTTTTTTCGATGGCTATACTTATATTTTAAAATTGTCTGTAAAAATGCTTTTTCCAAGTGAATAACCCTAATACAATTATGTAATTTATACTCTCGTACATATTATATAAATGTATTGTGTGCAGATATTGAACTTCCAAAGGCATTCGTGATTCTTATTGTTACAGACTTTAGCATATTATGGTGAAATGAAGTTGTAAATATGATTCACGATTTTTTTTGTATATTGGTTTCATGTATATTGCTATAAGTATACATTTGTTTATTTACAGACAGTTCAGAATTTCCAATAACTGGGACCACCTCTACAGTTGATACAGAAACACTACCGCAATACGTATCAGAAGAACCACAGAGAGGTAATTTCAAAAAACAATTATAGTATTTTTATTTTTTTATATTTTAGTGATAGTGTATTTCCTGATGTTAAGAGACAATCTAGCTCAAGATGGTGACATTTTAAACCTTGTGGAGGACTGGTTTTTAAGTGAAACTACCAAAACAGACCTATAGGTGCTTGTCGAGAGATTTTTCACTTGAGGGTGGTAGCTAGCAATGCGATTGTCGAAAAAGCCCTACCACCATGCTATGCTTTCATCACGATAATTTTCTTCACTACAATCTCAGGCTCATTTCAGAGATTCGAGCCCACCTCAATCGACGCAATGTTTGTATACTCTACCACTGAACCACCATTGATTCAAAACACACAATAGGAACAATTAATTTTAAAAATTACAGGTACACAGAGTCCTGTGAGCCGACCTCATGTTGACCGCCCTCGCCTACGACGCAGTAGAATTAGTATCTCTAATACTACCAGTGAGTATACGATCTACTTAGGAGACATTACTAATTATTTTTAAAACTAAATATTTACTTTGTAAAACTGAATTTTTACTAGCCTGAGCATACTTTATTCAATTGAACATATTATATGATATGACACCATATCAATTAGCTTTTATATTAAAAAATAGTGTTATCTATATTTAACTACAAATATTAGTAAATCAGAAAATAATAAAACATTTCTTATGTAACTTATAATTTACTGATATGTTTTACTTATACTTTAACTTAAAATCATTATGCTAACTGTTATAAAATGCTTGCTGTGTCCTGAAGTTGAGAGAGCACATTTGAGCACATGAGCCTCACTTACATATTACTGTAAATGCCATGTTGAAAATCCTATTAAATAAATAGTTAAAATTAAAATCTTACGTTTTCAGCTCAATCTAGAATCGACCAGCAGTGGGTTATGGATTTGGAGCGGCGCAGAGTAGAGGCAGAGACAAATCTCGCCAATGCTGCTTTAATAATGGCAGAGGCTTCGCGCTTGCAGGCGGAGACATCGCACTTGCAAGCGAATACGTTGCGCGCGCTTGTGGCCATTATAGAAAAAAGGGAAGATATACGAACAGCCGACAAAGAAAATTAACTTTTTAAATTAAAATAATTTTATGTATTTTGTTTTTATTATGACGAGAATAACAGTCCTAATTATCAGTTGACAATTATTATTTACACTATTTTAAAAAAACAAGACTTACATACTCAAATTTGAAGCATTCAAAGTCTAAATTATTTAAAAAGAATTATGAACAATAAAATTGTAGTTATAGCATGCTATCTGTTAAATTTTTAGCGAACTAGCTAGTTGTAATACGAATCACGATGTTGACATTTTAAAGGGATTAATAAGAGCGATTTTTAGAAATTTTGAGCCATAGTGGTTCTGCAGTTTTGATATAATACCAATTAAAAGCAAATAGAGATAAATCATCATCATCATCATTGCAGGTTAGTTTTTAACTTTGGTCGTAATAAGAGTTACCCAATATTACGCGTTTGTCTACAGCAGTTAAGTAGTAATGATAAATATAAAATTAAATGAAATCATTTTTTTTATTATAAGCTATAAACAATGTGGTTTTCCTTACTAAAATAATAAAACGAGTCATTATTTATACAATTCTACAATATAAATTTCCACTTAAAATACTTTACAGCATTTAAATGAAATAAAAACTCATAGAACAACAATACAAAAAATAATCAAATATTAAAGACAGGGCAAAAAAATCACTATCTTCGTGCTAACCACAATCTTTGAACAATACGATTTCGTTGTTGTCGTCCGTTAATGAGGAGTTGTTGCTCAACACTGGAATCTTCGTTTTGATTTGATGGTAGCTGAGGAATTTGGTAGAGTAGATCATTCTGTATGTCAGAATTTGGTAAATGAGGTAGTGGCAGTTGGTTTCTGTTACATATATTGTGTAAAACAGCACAGGCATTTATGATCTTAGCCACGATTTGGTGGTCATAGTGCAATACTCGATGAGATAGTAAACATCTCCAACGAGATTTTAAAACCCCAATCCAACGTTCCACTGTATTTCTAGTTAGACAGTGAACATTACTGTAAGCTCATCTGCACTACCAGGCACAGCATTTACAAAAGGAGTTAAAAGCCATGGTCTCAGTGGATATCCTGAATCACCTGCAAAATAAATTCAATATGTTAAAACAATTATTATGTAATTATAGTAATTATTTATTTGTCTGTAATATGTTAAGATATTTTTACCAACCAAGTAACCAGACGGCTTCTCCTGTACTGTTTAGATTTTGGAGATATTCATGTATTACACAATTCCTCCAAATATATGCATCATGTGTAGCACCACCAAATGATGCATCAATATGCAAAATGTTTAAATCCCTGTCACATATCTGAAATAAAAAACATGACTTTTTAAATAATTCTTACATAAGAAATATATAAATACTGTTCATTTATAAATTACTTACTATTTGAACATTTCTGGAATGATATAGTTTCCTATTAAAAAAGCGTTCCTCATGTTCTGTTGGCCTAATCAGAGCTATATGAGTACCATCAATACATCCCAGGCATCCAGGGAATCCAAATTTATTTGAAAATCTAAAACATTTTATCATAATTACAACTTTTTGTCTTAAGTTGAAGATACATAGATTTTAAATGTTCTATTTTGTTTTTACCCATTTATAATTCTTTGTCTTTCTTGCTGTGTCTGAGGAAAAATTATGTATTTTTTTAACACAGTATGTCTATTTAAAGCCTTTGTTACTTCTCTAACAGCATTAGACAGACTGGCTTGACTGAGGCTATGAAGGTAGCTTATGCCCACTGGCTTTTGATAGGAGCCAGTAGCATAAAATGACAGCGCTGTAAGCACCTGTAATATCATACCTTTATTAAATTAATTCTAATAAAAGTCAATCAAGCACAATAATATCTCACTCCAATTTTCATACCTTACATTGTACGCTCACTTTTGTTCTCCTTTTCAATGGACCCATGTATGGTTGTAACTCTCTACATAAATTTATAAATAACTTCTTAGAAAGTCTGTAGTGTGCCTTGAATTCAGCGCCAGACAAATCCAACGCCTTGGCCTGGTCTCGGAGGCTACGTCTCAATAGTGCTGAGTTTCGATTTTGGTTTCTTCTATTTTCGATGTTTAGAGCTTCCATCAACAGAATAGCACGAGCCATGTCGAAGGCACAGTCAATTGATTAATAATATTCACTACACAATACTTTTGTCAACACAAAATACGCTTTTTGTGACAAAGGGAATTGGTTTATATAGGATAACGAATGGTGGGAGACGTAAAAATTCAATATCGTAGCAGGACAAATGTTCGTGAGAAAAGTGAATTTCTTAAAAACCAAATTTACGAGCATATGCACTAACACTCCAATGTTGTTTGTTATCGCTATACACTTCACACACTTAATATTTGATACTCATGTTTGTAATAAATTAAGGTTCAAAACGAAGCAGAACAACGTTTCATGGGATAATTGCATACACTTGATATTTAGATTAACAATTCAAACAAAAAATAATAAAATACTAAGAATTATTGAGCAAAGCGATCAGCAATCGATCAAAAAATCACTACAAAGGTTATCGCAATTTGACAGGTCAAAATGCTCTCGGATGGCTCGGCTATTGCTTCCAAAACTCATACGTAATACGAAAACCTTCCCAAGTCTATAGAGAAACGTGCACATTTAGTTTACCGATTGTTCTACAGAGGCAGCACTGTCATACAATTTGCTATGGCTCTGTTATGGCTATTACATAATTTGAATTCGCCATTTTTTAGCAAAAATTTAGCAATTTTTGCTATCGCTCTGCTATTGTGAGATATATAATAAGGCGGCAGGCCGGCAGCCCTATTACATAAGAATTAGCGATAAGCAAAAATTGCGCGTCGGTCGCGCATGAGGTGCGCAATATACTGCTTTAACAGGAATCATCTATCTCGTCGCTCGCTAATGGTTCGCTATGCACTTTTGCGATAATACTAGCGCCAGAAACCATTTTGTAGCAATCGATGGAACTAATGAATTATCAAACAATGAACAAATGTTTATGTTAAATTGTGTACAGGGTTGCCAGGTGTTAGCTTTTTAACAGAAATGCTCGGTTTTTTTGTCACTTTATCCGTGTTCGGTATGAACACATGATATTGGTCTAAAATATGTCAAATTCAAAGTAGTTTCACTTCAACCGTTCAGTGTAGGTTACGCGCTTTTTTATTTATTTAAGCCTCTAGCTGATTATTTTACTTACGATACAAGTGGTTGGTGCACTGTTGAATAATGGTATTTCCGTAGAGAAATGCATACGTAGAAAGACTGTATTTAGTCATATGAACCTGTTCTTTCTTTTCGAACAAACCAAAAAAAAAATAATCATCAACATGTTTAAGGATGACATAACAATAATATTAATATTGGTTCTAATATTAAAGCCAAATATGGTGAATTTCACTTCAATATTTACTAAGAGAGTGCAACAGTAATGATAAATATTTTTTTTTATTTATTGTGGCTTATGTTTTTTTTTTACTAATCTCTTCATCTTTTCTTCCTTGTTTTCATATTTTTGCCAAATGTCTAGTTCATTTGGCAACCCTTACTGGTCGTGTTTCCAAGTTGTGTTTAGTGCTCTGTTTTTTTTTTTAATATCCACTTAAATTCTACAAAAAATGAGTAGAGTTTATTTCAATATGGTTTTAAGTGGTTCACTTAAAACCATATTGAAACAAACTCTACTCATTTTCAGTGTTTGTTTGATTCTCAAGTGATCAACTGGTGCTTTAAAATAACAAAGTAAGTTAAAAGTGTAGTAATAATACTGTGTAAATTGTTTGAATGCCTTTATTTTATATAAAAAATGTCTCGTCTGATCCAGTAAAAAAAATGGCAAATAGAGTGTGGAATGACCAACTTGAGGAGCTCCTGGAGTTCCTCGCCCAGTGTCCGGCTTTAGCCAAAGGCGTGGGCCTTGGGGCAAGGTCTAAAGAAACTGTCGACAAACACTGGAATGATCTTGCTTCAAAGCTAAACTCTTCTGGTTCTGGATCAACTAAATCAGCAGAACGCTGGAAGAAGGTAAGCTTTATTTTTCAGAAATGATTGGTTTATTTTAAAGTTAAATAGAGTTATTTGTTTATATAATTTTGTCTTAAACCGAATTTAAAAAGATTGTTATACTTTTCCATAGTATATATGCATGATTTTTATGACAGAATTTTTAGCGATCGCATATTGTACACTTTGAGTATTTTTTACTGGGTTAATAAACCACTTTTGTTTAAAGACTTATAATAGGTTTAATAATTATATTTAATGCTTATAAATAATGAAGTAGGTTTGTTAAAAAAAATATTTTGTTATAGTACTGGGCTGACATTAAATACAAAAGTAAAGCCAGACTTGCAAAACGGAAGAGGGAAGCTTTGGGTACTGGTGGTGGACCATCCAGCCAAGAAGATATATCCGAAATAGACAAATAATATTGGCTATCGTCGGTGAGCAAGCTGTGTTTGGTGACAGAGAGCACCAAATACCTGTTTTTGTAAGTTCTTCAATTTTCCGTAATATCTGTACATGGTCATTAAATTATTTCAATTTTGTAAATACTAATATTTAGTAATTATTTTCCAGAACACTGACCCGAATCCAGAACAAGTACCAAAAATGAATTTAATAACTGTTCCTGAGCAAGTAAAAAAATCTGGTAAGCATTACAAGTATTTTCATGAATATCCTATTATACTTTATCTTTTATGTAACATTAGTCAAAATTTGTTTTAGATAATGTGGCAAATGATGACAACTCTATTCATAAGACTGTTGAAAGTTCACCTTCAAAAAGAGGTCAAACATGCAAAGTGTGTAAGTGTTTCCCTTCTATGTATGTTCCTCTTACAGTAATATGTTTTTATTACTTTTTTTTCGATGGCTATACCTATATTTTAAAATTGTCTGTAAAAATGCTTTTTCCAAGTGAATAACCCTAATACAATTATGTAATTTATACTCTCGTACATATTATATAAATGTATTGTGTGCAGATATTGAACTTCCAAAGGCATTCGTGATTCTTATTGTGACAGACTTTAGCATATTATGGTGAAATGAAGTTGTAAATCTGATTCACGAATTTTTTTGTATATTATGTATATTGGTTTCATGTATATTGCTATAAGTATACATTTGTTTATTTACAGACAGTTCAGAATTTCCAATAACTGGGACCACCTCTACAGTTGAACAAGAAACACTACCGCAATACGTATCAGAAGAACCACAGAGAGGTAATTTCAAAAAACAATTATAGTATTTTTAATTTTTTATATTTTAGTGGTAGTGTATTGCCTGATGTTAAGAGACGATCTAGCTCAAGATGGTGACATTTTAAACCTTGTGGAGGACTGGTTTTTAAGTGAAACTACCAAAACAGACCTATAGGTGCTTGTCGACAGATTTTTCACTTGAGGGTGGTAGCTAGCAATGCGATTGTCGAAAAAGCCCTACCACCATGCTATGCTTTCATCACGATAATTTTCTTCACTACAATCTCAGGCTCATTTCAGAGATTCGAGCCCACCTCAATCGACGCAATGTTTGTATACTCTACCACTGAACCACCATTGATTCAAAAGACACAATAGAAACAATTAATTTTAAAAATTACAGGTACACAGAGTCCTGTGAGCCGACCTCATGTTGACCGCCCTCGCCTACGACGCAGTAGAATTAGTATCTCTAATACTACCAGTGAGTATACTATCTACTTAGGAGACATTACTAATTATTTTTAAAACTAAATATTTACTTTGTAAAACTGAATTTTTACTAGCCTGAGCATACTTTATTCAATTGAACATATTAAATGATATGACACCATATCAATAAGCTTTTATATTAAAAAATAGTGTTATCTATATTTAAATACAAATATTAGTAAATCAGAAAATAATAAAACATTTCTTATGTAACTTATAATTTACTGATATGTTTTACTTATACTTTAACTTAAAATCATTATGCTAACTGTTATAAAATCATGATTATCGCTTGCTGTGTTCTGTAGTTGAGAGAGCACATTTGAGCACATGAGCCTCACTTACATATTACTGTAAATGCCATGTTAAAAATCCTATTAAATAAATAGTTAAAATTAAAATCTTACGTTTTCAGCTCAATCTAGAATCGACCAGCAGTGGGTTATGGATTTGGAGCGGCGCAGAGTAGAGGCAACAAATCTCGCCAATGCTGCTTTAATAATGGCAGAGGCTTCGCGCTTGCAGGCGGAGACATCGCACTTGCAAGCGAATACGTTGCGCGCGCTTGTGACGATTATAGAAAAAAGGGAAAATATACGAACAGCCGACAAAGAAAATTAACTTTTTAAATTAAAATAATTTTATGTATTTTGTTTTTATTATGACGAGAACAACAGTCCTAATTATCAGTTGACAATTATTATTTACACTATTTTAAAAAAACAAAACTTACATACTCAAATTTGAAGCATTCAAAGTCTACATTCGAAGTCTAAATTATTTAAAAAGAATTATGAACAATAAAATTGTAGTTATAGCATGCTATCTGTTAAATTCTTAGCGAACTAGCTAGTTGTAATACGAATCACGATGTTGACATTTTAAAGGGATTAATTAGAGCGATTTTTAGAAATTTTGAGGCATAATGGTTCTGCAGTTTTGATATAATACCAATTAAAAGCAAATAGAGATAAAACTATCATTGCAGGTTAGTTTTTAACTTTGGTCGTAATAAGAGTTACCCAATGTTACGCGTTTGTCTACAGCAGTTAAGTAGTAATGATAAAATTAAATTAAATGAAATCATTTTTTTTATTATAAGCTATAAACAATGTGCTTTTCCTTACTAAAATAATAAAGCGAGTCATTATTAATACAATTCTATAATATAAATTTCCACTTAAAATACTTTACACCATTTAAATGAAATAAAAACTCATAGAACAACAATACAAAAAATAATCAAATATTAAAGGCAGGGCAAAAAAAATCACTATCTTTGTGCTAACCACAATCTTTGAACAACACGATTTCGTTGTTGTCGTCCGCTAATGAGGAGTTGTTGCTCAAAACTGGAATCTTCGTTTTGATTTGATGGTAGCTGAGGAATTTGGTAGAGTAGATCATTCCGTGTGTCAGAATTTGGTAAATGAGGTACTGGCAGTTGGTTTCTGTTACATATATTGTGTAAACCAGCACAGGCATTTATGATCTTAGCCACGATTTGGTGGTCATAGTGCAATACTCGATGAGATAGTAAACATCTCCAACGAGATTTTAAAACCCCAATGCAACGTTCCACTGTATTTCTAGTTAGACAGTGAACATTAGTGTAATGCTCATCTGCACTACCAGGCACAGCATTTACAATAGGAGTTAAAAGCCATGGTCTCAGTGGGTATCCTGAATCACCTGCAAAATAAATTCAATATGTTAAAACAATTATGTAATTATAGTAATTATATATTTGTCTGTAATATGTTAAGATATTTTTACCAACCAAGTAACCAGACGGCTTCTCCTGTACTGTGAAGATTTTGGAGATATTCATGTATTACACAATTCCTCCAAATATATGCATCATGTGTAGCACCACCAAATGATGCATCAATATGCAAAATGTTTAAATCACTGTCACATATCTGAAATAAAAAACATGACTTTTTAAATAATTGTTACATAAGAAACATATAAATACTGTTCATTTATAAATTACTTACTATTTGAACATTTCTGGAATGATATAGTTTCCTATTATAAAAGCGTTCCTCATGTTCGATTGGCCTAATTAGAGCTATATGAGTACCATCAATACATCCCAGGCATCCAGGGAATCCAAATTTATTCGAAAATCTAAAACATTTTATCATAATTACAACTTTTTGTCTTAAGTTGAAGATACATAGATTTTAAATGTTCTATTTTGTTTTTACCCATTTATAATTCTTTGTCTTTCTTGCTGTGTCTGAGGAAAATTTATGTATTTTTTTAAAACAGTGTGTCTATTTAAAGCCATTGTTACTTCTCTAACAGCATTAGACACACTGGCTTGACTGAGGCCATAAAGGTAGCTTATGCCCACTGGCTTTTGATAGGAGCCAGTAGCATAAAATGACAGCGCTGTAAGCACCTGTAATATCATACCTTTATTAAATTAATTCTAATAAAAGTCAATCAAGCACAATAATATCTCACTCCAATTTTCATACCTTACATTGTACGCTCACTTTTGTTCTCCTTTTCAATGGACCCATGTATGGTTGTGACTCTCTACATAAATTTATAAATAACTTCTTAGAAAGTCTGTAGTGTGCCTTGAATTCAGCGCCAGACAAATCCAACGCCTTGGCCTGGTCTCGGAGGCTACGTCTCAATAGTGCTGAGTTTCGATTTTGTTTCCTTCTATTTTCGATGTTTAGAGCTTCCATCAACAGAATAGCACGAGCCATGTCGAAGGCACAGTCAATTGATTAATAATGTTCACTACACAATACTTTTGTCAACACAAAATACGCTTATATAAATAAACTTTGTGACAAAGGGAATTGGTTTATATAGGATAACGAATGGTGGGAGACGTAAAATTCAATATCGTAGCAGGACAAGGGTTCGTGAGAAAAGTGAATTTCTTAAAAACCAAATTTACGAGTATATTCACTAACACTCCAATGTTGTTTGTTATCGCTATACACTTCACACACTTAATATTTGATACTCATGTTTGTAATAAATTAAGGTTCAAAACGAAGCAGAACAACGTTTTTATGGGATAATTGCATACACTTGATATTTAGATTAACAATTCAAACAAAAAATAATAAAATACTAAGAATTATTGAGCAAAGCGATCAGCAATCGATCAAAAAATCACTACAAGGGTTATCGCAATTTGACAGGTCAAAATGCTCTCGGATGGCTCGGCTATTGCTTGCAAAACTCATACGTAATACGAAAACCTTCCCAAGTCTATAGAGAAAAGTGCACATTTAGTTTACCGATTGTTCTACAGAGGCAGCACTGTCATACAATTTGCTATGGCTCTGTTATGGCTGTTACATAATTTGAATTCGCCATTTTTTAGCAAATATTTAGCAATTTTTGCTATCGCTCTGCTATTGTGAGATATATAATAAGGCGGCAGGCCGGCAGCCCTATTACATAAGAATTAGCGATAAGCAAAAATTGCGCGTCGGTCGCGCATGAGGTGCGCAATCTACTGCTTTAACAGGAATCATCTATCTCGTCGCTCGCTAATGGTTCGCTATGCACTTTTGCGATAATACTAGCGCCAGAAACCATTTTGTAGCAATCAATGGAACTAATGAATTATCAAACAATGAACAAATGTTTATGTTAAATTGTGTACAGGGTTGCCAGGTGTTAGCTTTTTAACAGAAATGCTCGGTTTTTTTGTCACTTTATCCGTGTTCGGTATGACAAATATAACGAATTGTGGGTGATTAAAGTTAAACTTCTTTGAGCACCGTAAGGAAGTATTTGTGTCACGTGATATTACGTTACGCATTACGTTACGGACGATACATGTCTATTGGTCTAAAATATATAAAAATCAAATTCAAAGTAGTTTCACTTCAACCGTTCAATGTAATGGTTACGCGCTCTTTTATTTATTTAAACCTCTAGCTGATTATTTTACTTACGATACAAGTGGTTGGTGCACTCTTAAATAATGGTATTTCCGTAGAGAAATGCATACGTAGAAAGACTGTATTTAGTCATCTAAACATGTTATTTCTTTTCGAACACACCAAAACAAATTAATATCAACATGCTCAAGGATGACATTAACAATAATAGTAATATTTGTTCGAATATTAAAGCCAAATATGGTGAATTTCACTTCAATATTTACTAAAAGACTGCAACAGTAATGATAAATGTTTTTCTTTCAATTTAGTGTGGCTTATGTTTTCTTATTAATCTTCATCTTTTCTTCCTTATTTTCATATTTTTGCCAAATGTCTAGTTCATTTGGCAACCCTTACTGCTCATGTTTCCAAGTTGTGATTAAAGTGTCCTGTGTTTTTTTTGAAAATCCACTTAAATTCAACAAAAAATGAGTAGAGTTTGTTTCAATATGGTTTTAAGTAGTTCAGGTCAGTGTTTGTTTGATTCTCAAGTGATCAACTGGTGCTTTAAAACAACAAGGTAAGTTAAAAGTGTAGTTATAATACTGTGTAAACTGTTGGAATGGCCTTATTTTATTTAAAAATATGTCTCATCGGTTCCAGTTAAAAAATATAGCAAACAGAGTGTCAAATGACCAACTTGAGGAGCTCTTGGAGTTCCTCGCCCAGCGTCCGGCTTTAGCCAAAGGCATGGGCCTTGGGGCAAGGTCCAAATAAACTGTAGACAAACATTGGAATGATCTGCCACAAAGCTAAACTCTTATGATTCTGGATCAACTAAATCAGCAGAACGCTGGAAGAAGGTAAGCTTTATTTGTCAGAAATGATTGGTTAATTTTAAAGTTAAATAGAGTTATTTGTTTATATAATTTTGTTTTTAACTGAATTTAAAAAGATTATTATACTTTTCCATAGTATATCTGCATGATTTTTATGAAATAATTTATAGCGATTGCATATTGTAACTTTGTGTATTTTTTACTGGGTTAATAAACCACTTTTATTGAAAGAATTATAATATGTTTAATGTTTATATTTAATGCAGTAGGTTTGTTTTTTAATAGTACTGGGCTGACATTAAACATCAAAGTAAAGCCAGACTAGCAAAACGGAAGAGGGAAGCTTTGAGTACTGGTGGTGGACCATCCAGCCAAGAAGATATTTCAGAAGTAGACAAAAAATATTGGCTATCATCGGTGAGCAAGCTGTGTTTGGTGACAGAGAGCCCCAAATACCTGTTTTTGTAAGTTCTTAAATTTTTTGTAATATATGTGCATGGTCATTCAATTTTGTAGATACTACTATTTAATAATTATTTTCCAGAACACTAACCCTACCCCAGAACAAGTACCAATAACTGATCTAATAACTGTTCCTGAGGAAGTACTAAAATCTGGTAAGCATTACAAGTACTTTCATGAATATTCTATTACACTTTATCTTTTATGAAACATTAGGTAAAATTTGTTTTAGATAATGTGGCAAATGATGACATCTCTTTTCATAAGACTGTTGAAAGTTCACCTTCAAAAAGAGGTCAAACATGCAAAGTGTGTAAGTGTTTCTCTTCTATGTATGTTCCTCTTACAGTAATATGTTTTTATTACTTTTTTTTCGATGGCTATACTTATATTTTAAAATTGTCTGTAAAAATGCTTTTTCCAAGTGAATAACCCTAATACAATTATGTAATTTATACTCTCGTACATATTATATAAATGTATTGTGTGCAGATATTGAACTTCCAAAGGCATTCGTGATTCTTATTGTTACAGACTTTAGCATATTATGGTGAAATGAAGTTGTAAATATGATTCACGATTTTTTTTGTATATTGGTTTCATGTATATTGCTATAAGTATACATTTGTTTATTTACAGACAGTTCAGAATTTCCAATAACTGGGACCACCTCTACAGTTGATACAGAAACACTACCGCAATACGTATCAGAAGAACCACAGAGAGGTAATTTCAAAAAACAATTATAGTATTTTTATTTTTTTATATTTTAGTGATAGTGTATTTCCTGATGTTAAGAGACAATCTAGCTCAAGATGGTGACATTTTAAACCTTGTGGAGGACTGGTTTTTAAGTGAAACTACCAAAACAGACCTATAGGTGCTTGTCGAGAGATTTTTCACTTGAGGGTGGTAGCTAGCAATGCGATTGTCGAAAAAGCCCTACCACCATGCTATGCTTTCATCACGATAATTTTCTTCACTACAATCTCAGGCTCATTTCAGAGATTCGAGCCCACCTCAATCGACGCAATGTTTGTATACTCTACCACTGAACCACCATTGATTCAAAACACACAATAGGAACAATTAATTTTAAAAATTACAGGTACACAGAGTCCTGTGAGCCGACCTCATGTTGACCGCCCTCGCCTACGACGCAGTAGAATTAGTATCTCTAATACTACCAGTGAGTATACGATCTACTTAGGAGACATTACTAATTATTTTTAAAACTAAATATTTACTTTGTAAAACTGAATTTTTACTAGCCTGAGCATACTTTATTCAATTGAACATATTATATGATATGACACCATATCAATTAGCTTTTATATTAAAAAATAGTGTTATCTATATTTAACTACAAATATTAGTAAATCAGAAAATAATAAAACATTTCTTATGTAACTTATAATTTACTGATATGTTTTACTTATACTTTAACTTAAAATCATTATGCTAACTGTTATAAAATGCTTGCTGTGTCCTGAAGTTGAGAGAGCACATTTGAGCACATGAGCCTCACTTACATATTACTGTAAATGCCATGTTGAAAATCCTATTAAATAAATAGTTAAAATTAAAATCTTACGTTTTCAGCTCAATCTAGAATCGACCAGCAGTGGGTTATGGATTTGGAGCGGCGCAGAGTAGAGGCAGAGACAAATCTCGCCAATGCTGCTTTAATAATGGCAGAGGCTTCGCGCTTGCAGGCGGAGACATCGCACTTGCAAGCGAATACGTTGCGCGCGCTTGTGGCCATTATAGAAAAAAGGGAAGATATACGAACAGCCGACAAAGAAAATTAACTTTTTAAATTAAAATAATTTTATGTATTTTGTTTTTATTATGACGAGAATAACAGTCCTAATTATCAGTTGACAATTATTATTTACACTATTTTAAAAAAACAAGACTTACATACTCAAATTTGAAGCATTCAAAGTCTAAATTATTTAAAAAGAATTATGAACAATAAAATTGTAGTTATAGCATGCTATCTGTTAAATTTTTAGCGAACTAGCTAGTTGTAATACGAATCACGATGTTGACATTTTAAAGGGATTAATAAGAGCGATTTTTAGAAATTTTGAGCCATAGTGGTTCTGCAGTTTTGATATAATACCAATTAAAAGCAAATAGAGATAAATCATCATCATCATCATTGCAGGTTAGTTTTTAACTTTGGTCGTAATAAGAGTTACCCAATATTACGCGTTTGTCTACAGCAGTTAAGTAGTAATGATAAATATAAAATTAAATGAAATCATTTTTTTTATTATAAGCTATAAACAATGTGGTTTTCCTTACTAAAATAATAAAACGAGTCATTATTTATACAATTCTACAATATAAATTTCCACTTAAAATACTTTACAGCATTTAAATGAAATAAAAACTCATAGAACAACAATACAAAAAATAATCAAATATTAAAGACAGGGCAAAAAAATCACTATCTTCGTGCTAACCACAATCTTTGAACAATACGATTTCGTTGTTGTCGTCCGTTAATGAGGAGTTGTTGCTCAACACTGGAATCTTCGTTTTGATTTGATGGTAGCTGAGGAATTTGGTAGAGTAGATCATTCTGTATGTCAGAATTTGGTAAATGAGGTAGTGGCAGTTGGTTTCTGTTACATATATTGTGTAAAACAGCACAGGCATTTATGATCTTAGCCACGATTTGGTGGTCATAGTGCAATACTCGATGAGATAGTAAACATCTCCAACGAGATTTTAAAACCCCAATCCAACGTTCCACTGTATTTCTAGTTAGACAGTGAACATTACTGTAAGCTCATCTGCACTACCAGGCACAGCATTTACAAAAGGAGTTAAAAGCCATGGTCTCAGTGGATATCCTGAATCACCTGCAAAATAAATTCAATATGTTAAAACAATTATTATGTAATTATAGTAATTATTTATTTGTCTGTAATATGTTAAGATATTTTTACCAACCAAGTAACCAGACGGCTTCTCCTGTACTGTTTAGATTTTGGAGATATTCATGTATTACACAATTCCTCCAAATATATGCATCATGTGTAGCACCACCAAATGATGCATCAATATGCAAAATGTTTAAATCCCTGTCACATATCTGAAATAAAAAACATGACTTTTTAAATAATTCTTACATAAGAAATATATAAATACTGTTCATTTATAAATTACTTACTATTTGAACATTTCTGGAATGATATAGTTTCCTATTAAAAAAGCGTTCCTCATGTTCTGTTGGCCTAATCAGAGCTATATGAGTACCATCAATACATCCCAGGCATCCAGGGAATCCAAATTTATTTGAAAATCTAAAACAT
Organism: Saturnia pavonia; assembly: GCA_947532125.1. NCBI lineage: Eukaryota > Metazoa > Arthropoda > Insecta > Lepidoptera > Saturniidae > Saturnia > Saturnia pavonia. Next base: position 10,613,503 of record OX383903.1, read on the forward strand.
TTTATCATAATTACAACTTTTTGTCTTAAGTTGAAGATACATAGATTTTAAATGTTCTATTTTGTTTTTACCCATTTATAATTCTTTGTCTTTCTTGCTGTGTCTGAGGAAAAATTATGTATTTTTTTAACACAGTATGTCTATTTAAAGCCTTTGTTACTTCTCTAACAGCATTAGACAGACTGGCTTGACTGAGGCTATGAAGGTAGCTTATGCCCACTGGCTTTTGATAGGAGCCAGTAGCATAAAATGACAGCGCTGTAAGCACCTGTAATATCATACCTTTATTAAATTAATTCTAATAAAAGTCAATCAAGCACAATAATATCTCACTCCAATTTTCATACCTTACATTGTACGCTCACTTTTGTTCTCCTTTTCAATGGACCCATGTATGGTTGTAACTCTCTACATAAATTTATAAATAACTTCTTAGAAAGTCTGTAGTGTGCCTTGAATTCAGCGCCAGACAAATCCAACGCCTTGGCCTGGTCTCGGAGGCTACGTCTCAATAGTGCTGAGTTTCGATTTTGGTTTCTTCTATTTTCGATGTTTAGAGCTTCCATCAACAGAATAGCACGAGCCATGTCGAAGGCACAGTCAATTGATTAATAATATTCACTACACAATACTTTTGTCAACACAAAATACGCTTTTTGTGACAAAGGGAATTGGTTTATATAGGATAACGAATGGTGGGAGACGTAAAAATTCAATATCGTAGCAGGACAAATGTTCGTGAGAAAAGTGAATTTCTTAAAAACCAAATTTACGAGCATATGCACTAACACTCCAATGTTGTTTGTTATCGCTATACACTTCACACACTTAATATTTGATACTCATGTTTGTAATAAATTAAGGTTCAAAACGAAGCAGAACAACGTTTCATGGGATAATTGCATACACTTGATATTTAGATTAACAATTCAAACAAAAAATAATAAAATACTAAGAATTATTGAGCAAAGCGATCAGCAATCGATCAAAAAATCACTACAAAGGTTATCGCAATTTGACAGGTCAAAATGCTCTCGGATGGCTCGGCTATTGCTTCCAAAACTCATACGTAATACGAAAACCTTCCCAAGTCTATAGAGAAACGTGCACATTTAGTTTACCGATTGTTCTACAGAGGCAGCACTGTCATACAATTTGCTATGGCTCTGTTATGGCTATTACATAATTTGAATTCGCCATTTTTTAGCAAAAATTTAGCAATTTTTGCTATCGCTCTGCTATTGTGAGATATATAATAAGGCGGCAGGCCGGCAGCCCTATTACATAAGAATTAGCGATAAGCAAAAATTGCGCGTCGGTCGCGCATGAGGTGCGCAATATACTGCTTTAACAGGAATCATCTATCTCGTCGCTCGCTAATGGTTCGCTATGCACTTTTGCGATAATACTAGCGCCAGAAACCATTTTGTAGCAATCGATGGAACTAATGAATTATCAAACAATGAACAAATGTTTATGTTAAATTGTGTACAGGGTTGCCAGGTGTTAGCTTTTTAACAGAAATGCTCGGTTTTTTTGTCACTTTATCCGTGTTCGGTATGAACACATGATATTGGTCTAAAATATGTCAAATTCAAAGTAGTTTCACTTCAACCGTTCAGTGTAGGTTACGCGCTTTTTTATTTATTTAAGCCTCTAGCTGATTATTTTACTTACGATACAAGTGGTTGGTGCACTGTTGAATAATGGTATTTCCGTAGAGAAATGCATACGTAGAAAGACTGTATTTAGTCATATGAACCTGTTCTTTCTTTTCGAACAAACCAAAAAAAAAATAATCATCAACATGTTTAAGGATGACATAACAATAATATTAATATTGGTTCTAATATTAAAGCCAAATATGGTGAATTTCACTTCAATATTTACTAAGAGAGTGCAACAGTAATGATAAATATTTTTTTTTATTTATTGTGGCTTATGTTTTTTTTTTACTAATCTCTTCATCTTTTCTTCCTTGTTTTCATATTTTTGCCAAATGTCTAGTTCATTTGGCAACCCTTACTGGTCGTGTTTCCAAGTTGTGTTTAGTGCTCTGTTTTTTTTTTTAATATCCACTTAAATTCTACAAAAAATGAGTAGAGTTTATTTCAATATGGTTTTAAGTGGTTCACTTAAAACCATATTGAAACAAACTCTACTCATTTTCAGTGTTTGTTTGATTCTCAAGTGATCAACTGGTGCTTTAAAATAACAAAGTAAGTTAAAAGTGTAGTAATAATACTGTGTAAATTGTTTGAATGCCTTTATTTTATATAAAAAATGTCTCGTCTGATCCAGTAAAAAAAATGGCAAATAGAGTGTGGAATGACCAACTTGAGGAGCTCCTGGAGTTCCTCGCCCAGTGTCCGGCTTTAGCCAAAGGCGTGGGCCTTGGGGCAAGGTCTAAAGAAACTGTCGACAAACACTGGAATGATCTTGCTTCAAAGCTAAACTCTTCTGGTTCTGGATCAACTAAATCAGCAGAACGCTGGAAGAAGGTAAGCTTTATTTTTCAGAAATGATTGGTTTATTTTAAAGTTAAATAGAGTTATTTGTTTATATAATTTTGTCTTAAACCGAATTTAAAAAGATTGTTATACTTTTCCATAGTATATATGCATGATTTTTATGACAGAATTTTTAGCGATCGCATATTGTACACTTTGAGTATTTTTTACTGGGTTAATAAACCACTTTTGTTTAAAGACTTATAATAGGTTTAATAATTATATTTAATGCTTATAAATAATGAAGTAGGTTTGTTAAAAAAAATATTTTGTTATAGTACTGGGCTGACATTAAATACAAAAGTAAAGCCAGACTTGCAAAACGGAAGAGGGAAGCTTTGGGTACTGGTGGTGGACCATCCAGCCAAGAAGATATATCCGAAATAGACAAATAATATTGGCTATCGTCGGTGAGCAAGCTGTGTTTGGTGACAGAGAGCACCAAATACCTGTTTTTGTAAGTTCTTCAATTTTCCGTAATATCTGTACATGGTCATTAAATTATTTCAATTTTGTAAATACTAATATTTAGTAATTATTTTCCAGAACACTGACCCGAATCCAGAACAAGTACCAAAAATGAATTTAATAACTGTTCCTGAGCAAGTAAAAAAATCTGGTAAGCATTACAAGTATTTTCATGAATATCCTATTATACTTTATCTTTTATGTAACATTAGTCAAAATTTGTTTTAGATAATGTGGCAAATGATGACAACTCTATTCATAAGACTGTTGAAAGTTCACCTTCAAAAAGAGGTCAAACATGCAAAGTGTGTAAGTGTTTCCCTTCTATGTATGTTCCTCTTACAGTAATATGTTTTTATTACTTTTTTTTCGATGGCTATACCTATATTTTAAAATTGTCTGTAAAAATGCTTTTTCCAAGTGAATAACCCTAATACAATTATGTAATTTATACTCTCGTACATATTATATAAATGTATTGTGTGCAGATATTGAACTTCCAAAGGCATTCGTGATTCTTATTGTGACAGACTTTAGCATATTATGGTGAAATGAAGTTGTAAATCTGATTCACGAATTTTTTTGTATATTATGTATATTGGTTTCATGTATATTGCTATAAGTATACATTTGTTTATTTACAGACAGTTCAGAATTTCCAATAACTGGGACCACCTCTACAGTTGAACAAGAAACACTACCGCAATACGTATCAGAAGAACCACAGAGAGGTAATTTCAAAAAACAATTATAGTATTTTTAATTTTTTATATTTTAGTGGTAGTGTATTGCCTGATGTTAAGAGACGATCTAGCTCAAGATGGTGACATTTTAAACCTTGTGGAGGACTGGTTTTTAAGTGAAACTACCAAAACAGACCTATAGGTGCTTGTCGACAGATTTTTCACTTGAGGGTGGTAGCTAGCAATGCGATTGTCGAAAAAGCCCTACCACCATGCTATGCTTTCATCACGATAATTTTCTTCACTACAATCTCAGGCTCATTTCAGAGATTCGAGCCCACCTCAATCGACGCAATGTTTGTATACTCTACCACTGAACCACCATTGATTCAAAAGACACAATAGAAACAATTAATTTTAAAAATTACAGGTACACAGAGTCCTGTGAGCCGACCTCATGTTGACCGCCCTCGCCTACGACGCAGTAGAATTAGTATCTCTAATACTACCAGTGAGTATACTATCTACTTAGGAGACATTACTAATTATTTTTAAAACTAAATATTTACTTTGTAAAACTGAATTTTTACTAGCCTGAGCATACTTTATTCAATTGAACATATTAAATGATATGACACCATATCAATAAGCTTTTATATTAAAAAATAGTGTTATCTATATTTAAATACAAATATTAGTAAATCAGAAAATAATAAAACATTTCTTATGTAACTTATAATTTACTGATATGTTTTACTTATACTTTAACTTAAAATCATTATGCTAACTGTTATAAAATCATGATTATCGCTTGCTGTGTTCTGTAGTTGAGAGAGCACATTTGAGCACATGAGCCTCACTTACATATTACTGTAAATGCCATGTTAAAAATCCTATTAAATAAATAGTTAAAATTAAAATCTTACGTTTTCAGCTCAATCTAGAATCGACCAGCAGTGGGTTATGGATTTGGAGCGGCGCAGAGTAGAGGCAACAAATCTCGCCAATGCTGCTTTAATAATGGCAGAGGCTTCGCGCTTGCAGGCGGAGACATCGCACTTGCAAGCGAATACGTTGCGCGCGCTTGTGACGATTATAGAAAAAAGGGAAAATATACGAACAGCCGACAAAGAAAATTAACTTTTTAAATTAAAATAATTTTATGTATTTTGTTTTTATTATGACGAGAACAACAGTCCTAATTATCAGTTGACAATTATTATTTACACTATTTTAAAAAAACAAAACTTACATACTCAAATTTGAAGCATTCAAAGTCTACATTCGAAGTCTAAATTATTTAAAAAGAATTATGAACAATAAAATTGTAGTTATAGCATGCTATCTGTTAAATTCTTAGCGAACTAGCTAGTTGTAATACGAATCACGATGTTGACATTTTAAAGGGATTAATTAGAGCGATTTTTAGAAATTTTGAGGCATAATGGTTCTGCAGTTTTGATATAATACCAATTAAAAGCAAATAGAGATAAAACTATCATTGCAGGTTAGTTTTTAACTTTGGTCGTAATAAGAGTTACCCAATGTTACGCGTTTGTCTACAGCAGTTAAGTAGTAATGATAAAATTAAATTAAATGAAATCATTTTTTTTATTATAAGCTGTAAACAATGTGCTTTTCCTTACTAAAATAATAAAGCGAGTCATTATTAATACAATTCTATAATATAAATTTCCACTTAAAATACTTTACACCATTTAAATGAAATAAAAACTCATAGAACAACAATACAAAAAATAATCAAATATTAAAGGCAGGGCAAAAAAAATCACTATCTTTGTGCTAACCACAATCTTTGAACAACACGATTTCGTTGTTGTCGTCCGCTAATGAGGAGTTGTTGCTCAAAACTGGAATCTTCGTTTTGATTTGATGGTAGCTGAGGAATTTGGTAGAGTAGATCATTCCGTGTGTCAGAATTTGGTAAATGAGGTACTGGCAGTTGGTTTCTGTTACATATATTGTGTAAACCAGCACAGGCATTTATGATCTTAGCCACGATTTGGTGGTCATAGTGCAATACTCGATGAGATAGTAAACATCTCCAACGAGATTTTAAAACCCCAATGCAACGTTCCACTGTATTTCTAGTTAGACAGTGAACATTAGTGTAATGCTCATCTGCACTACCAGGCACAGCATTTACAATAGGAGTTAAAAGCCATGGTCTCAGTGGGTATCCTGAATCACCTGCAAAATAAATTCAATATGTTAAAACAATTATGTAATTATAGTAATTATATATTTGTCTGTAATATGTTAAGATATTTTTACCAACCAAGTAACCAGACGGCTTCTCCTGTACTGTGAAGATTTTGGAGATATTCATGTATTACACAATTCCTCCAAATATATGCATCATGTGTAGCACCACCAAATGATGCATCAATATGCAAAATGTTTAAATCACTGTCACATATCTGAAATAAAAAACATGACTTTTTAAATAATTGTTACATAAGAAACATATAAATACTGTTCATTTATAAATTACTTACTATTTGAACATTTCTGGAATGATATAGTTTCCTATTATAAAAGCGTTCCTCATGTTCGATTGGCCTAATTAGAGCTATATGAGTACCATCAATACATCCCAGGCATCCAGGGAATCCAAATTTATTCGAAAATCTAAAACATTTTATCATAATTACAACTTTTTGTCTTAAGTTGAAGATACATAGATTTTAAATGTTCTATTTTGTTTTTACCCATTTATAATTCTTTGTCTTTCTTGCTGTGTCTGAGGAAAATTTATGTATTTTTTTAAAACAGTGTGTCTATTTAAAGCCATTGTTACTTCTCTAACAGCATTAGACACACTGGCTTGACTGAGGCCATAAAGGTAGCTTATGCCCACTGGCTTTTGATAGGAGCCAGTAGCATAAAATGACAGCGCTGTAAGCACCTGTAATATCATACCTTTATTAAATTAATTCTAATAAAAGTCAATCAAGCACAATAATATCTCACTCCAATTTTCATACCTTACATTGTACGCTCACTTTTGTTCTCCTTTTCAATGGACCCATGTATGGTTGTGACTCTCTACATAAATTTATAAATAACTTCTTAGAAAGTCTGTAGTGTGCCTTGAATTCAGCGCCAGACAAATCCAACGCCTTGGCCTGGTCTCGGAGGCTACGTCTCAATAGTGCTGAGTTTCGATTTTGTTTCCTTCTATTTTCGATGTTTAGAGCTTCCATCAACAGAATAGCACGAGCCATGTCGAAGGCACAGTCAATTGATTAATAATGTTCACTACACAATACTTTTGTCAACACAAAATACGCTTATATAAATAAACTTTGTGACAAAGGGAATTGGTTTATATAGGATAACGAATGGTGGGAGACGTAAAATTCAATATCGTAGCAGGACAAGGGTTCGTGAGAAAAGTGAATTTCTTAAAAACCAAATTTACGAGTATATTCACTAACACTCCAATGTTGTTTGTTATCGCTATACACTTCACACACTTAATATTTGATACTCATGTTTGTAATAAATTAAGGTTCAAAACGAAGCAGAACAACGTTTTTATGGGATAATTGCATACACTTGATATTTAGATTAACAATTCAAACAAAAAATAATAAAATACTAAGAATTATTGAGCAAAGCGATCAGCAATCGATCAAAAAATCACTACAAGGGTTATCGCAATTTGACAGGTCAAAATGCTCTCGGATGGCTCGGCTATTGCTTGCAAAACTCATACGTAATACGAAAACCTTCCCAAGTCTATAGAGAAAAGTGCACATTTAGTTTACCGATTGTTCTACAGAGGCAGCACTGTCATACAATTTGCTATGGCTCTGTTATGGCTGTTACATAATTTGAATTCGCCATTTTTTAGCAAATATTTAGCAATTTTTGCTATCGCTCTGCTATTGTGAGATATATAATAAGGCGGCCGAATCGACCTGAGAAAAGTGTTGGTAAAAGTATTTACGGCATACAGACACTTGGGGTTACGAAGTAACGCAGAGAATATAAAAAATATTTGTGTTTCTTTGTTTCAATATCTAATTGATTTCTTATATAATAATGCTATATAGTCAGAGACAACAGCAAAATCTATTATTATTTTTATTACTCTTAACGATACTTTAGACAGTTTTTTCTGAATATTAGTTATAGCCCAGAAACTGTACGACCTTAACAGTGTCAGTTATTACGTTGCATTATATAAAAGACAAGTTAGCATGTTATAAAGCTGTTACTTAGAATGAATAGAGTTCATAAAAGCTAAGATTCAAATTAAGATAACAAAGCAATGATGGCTCAGTGGTAGCGTGTACGACTTCGTGTCGATTGACGTGAGTTCGATTCCTGCAATGAGCCTGAGTTTTCGGTGAAATAAAACATCGTGAGGAAACCATAGCATGGGGGTAGGGCTTTTTCTAATGCCCGACTGAATAGCTGCCTCCCTCAAGTTGAAAATCTGACCAATAGGTATGTTCCGGCAGCTGCATTTGAGAGTTCGAGATAACCAAGCTATATTAAGCAAGATGCCACTAATATTACACAAAATAGAGTCAAACTACGCATGATTACGAAAAAATACTAAAACCAATAGTTACATAACTGACTAAAATCCCGTCAAAACTCGTAACTTAATTCAAAAAGCCAGTTGGTTCCTATTTTTTTTAAACTTAATAATAAATAATTTTGCGTACCTTCAAAATTATAGATGTAGATTTCGAAACCCCATGATCGTAACTCATCGGCCATGGGATCGACTGGCTTTTCCATGTAAGAAAGTCGTCGGTGTTTCGTTTTTGAAAGTAATTTATCATACACCATGAATATTAAAACAGAGGCACTTGAAAAACGCATAAAGAATACTCTTCATAACAACAAAGCAGTGTAGGTAATTCAGCAACTGCCGTCGACGGAAAGAAGGAGAAGAATAATATAATTTTAACACTATGCACCAGTGTTTCCATATGAAAATTAAAAACTACCGTGTTTGTAGCTTGAAATTATCGTGTTCAGAACTAGAAATACCGCGCATAAATAAAAAATCTTGTTTTTATAATAAAGACAGTTTAGCGTGTTATCATCTTGGGCCACATCGTCACTTAACATCATGTGAGATTGTGGCCACTACGCCAAACCTATAACGATAAAAAAAAGAATATATAATAGAAAGACTTATGGGATCAAATCCTTTTTTGAGTATATGCTTTCGGTGAAGAAAGAAGTCGAAGCATTTTCTAAAAGCTCATCTGCTTAGCAATAGCAGTAGCTAATATCCTCGAGTGAAAATCTGTCACCAAGCACCAACGATGTGTTCCCGCACTTCTATTTATACGCTTATCGTTTGTGTCATCTTCGGCCACAGCATCCCGTATTATCAAGTGAGATTGTGGTCTATGAAGTGCAAAAGATATGTCAATAAATTGAATACATTCAACTAACCGATGTTTTACTAAGATACGACTTATTATTTCCATATGAATTATAACCCGTGCCGACACAAGAGAAAAGGAAAATAAAAATTCTCAGGGAATGGTGTAAGCAACATGGGGTAAAGCTACAAAGCAATCTCCAATTTTATTTTGATTACTACATTTACTTCATAACTAATTACGTATCCATGGAAACTTCCATGGAAATAATATATTATTGAAATTGGCAAATGCTTCTGCGATTCGAAGCTGATTTAAAAAAGTGCGAAGTTTTGCATTTACATCAAAAGCGGAGTTTTTGGCGGGATCTTGAACTGCCATATTGTGGTTTTTATTTTAATTTATTATCTTAGGTTTTTCGACCCTATATTTTGTAACATTGGTGGTGGCATTTTGCGTGAAATAGATTGATTATTGTGCATACGTGAAGTGATTATAAATATAAACTGAAAACATGCATTATGAGTTGCCACAAAAACTGCATTATACCTACAAAGTTCTAACAAAGGAGCGACCATCTTATTTGGACTCATTTTAAAAATTTGAAAAGACTACGATGGCTTAAAAACATTGGTACTGGAAAGAAAAACAAGAAGAAGAAGAAAAATGGCATGGCTTCGGCCTTCTTATAAACGACAATTGAACATGGATTAAAATTACATTAAAAGCACATATATAGTATGTTATCTGTCTACGTAGGTACTGAATTAGAGTTACAGAGCACATTTAGAAATTTTTGACGCGATATTAGTGACAAAGTTAAAATCAAAAATTTGCGTTATTTGACCCTATATTGTGGAAACTTCACGAGTTAAGCCCTTTAAGTAGTAATGATTTTATTTTTATGTATTTTGTATACCTACGTTTTAGAAAATAAAAATATGATTATTATTAGTTAAACAATTACAAATTGAAAAACAATTACAAATTAATTTATCGTGTACTATTTAGCTCAACACAGTGCATGGAAAGTATTGAAAGTAAACGACATTAGTGGATTCTGTACGTTACGCCGCGTACAAAATCTGTTATGTTTTATGTTACACAGAGGCTCGGGTCCATAAATCTGTACTGAATGGGCAGTCATGCGATGCATTCAACATATGCTATTTGTCCAAGTCCAAAACTAAAGCGGACTTTCATTCAATCCTTCTCAATTTTGTGTGATAAACAAACAAATAATAGCAAATAGCGGCTTTCCGCTTGCAATATGTCTAGTTTAAAAATAATTTGCATGCAACTTTTTCTGAACCTGTTCTCTGCGGTCGTATTTTCTCTATTTCAATGGAAATTGAAGCTTTAGACTATGTATAAAGATGTACTTATACCGAATATTGTCGGTAATGTTCGGTGGCATGTATTATTAAAGCATCATTTATATCAACTTGCTTTATTGACGTATAATAGACGCATCGTACTATTTAATTATTGTCTAGACGTACATATTTTCGTCTGTTTTGCTTTAGATTATTAAGGCTCACAAAGAAACGCCCACCGAAAAGCGCGCAGATTAGATATAACGGCACCGTAATCTGTCAGATGTTTGTTGGTGTTTCTAGTATTGTTCTAGTGGTTGTTTTTTTACTCTATGAATGTTCTTGAATCGGGTACAATGAACACGTCGCAAACAGTAGCAGTTAAGAAAAATGAAACAAACAAAGCAATAAAAGGATTAAGTGGAATACGACAACCAGATATCTAAAACTATTCATAAATCTTTCTAGACGGAGGCAAAACAAACGTTCACCCTACAGGCTGAAAAAATTGCAGCGTATTTATCGTCATATTTTTTTTACAAAAGTAAAAATAGTCAATAAAAACTTATGAATCATATGTTTGTCAAAAAAATTAAGAATTCGATAAAGTTGATTTTGACTCGTTTTAATGGTTGCAGGTAACATCTGCCTTCGTAAATTTTACCTTCTAAGAATATTTACCGCTGAATATTATCCGCCATTGTTTCTAGGTCTTTTAAATGAGTATATAAGAGAACCGTCGCACAGTCGATTCCAATTTGAATCGTAATTTGCTCTTCTCCCTTTCATAACTGAACCACACGCACTGGGCTCCATAGCATTTGAGCCAGCCGGCCTCAAATCTATCTATTTATATATATTTATAAAGACAGATTACAGATTATAAACTACAAAATATAAATTAAAAATGTTCCAATGTTTTTGACTGGCTTTTGAAGGTCCCAGATATGTACCTTGAGGTACCCCCGATGTGATAAAGATATGGCAAGATAAAGATCCTCTCACAGCAACCATTTGACTACGATTTGAGATGTAAGATTCAACCCAACGAAGTAAGTTACCATGGGTTCCGTAAATACAGAGCTTTTGAACACGAAGATAATGATTTACTTTATCAAATGCCTTTGAAAATCCGTATAAATGGAATCCATTTGACAACGATCAGAAAAAGAAATCACAAATGTAACATTTGTATATGAGTAAATTGCTAATTGTAGAACGACCACTAATAATAAAGAAATATGATAATTTTCTCACACATGAGAGAATACTTATAGGTCTATAGTCCTCACATTTGGTCTTATCACCCTATTTAATGTAGGTATTAAGAAAGCACTTTTCCAATATGCTGGGAAAATTCCAGAAATTAGAGATTTGTTGAATATTATCTATAGCAGTGCACTCATTTCAAAAGCAAGCCTTAATAAAGTATGAAGTACATTATCTGGATCAGCTCCTTAGTTGGAATCAAGGTTCTTTATATATTCAACTAGCAACCACCCCTGGCTTCGCACGCGTTATTTGAACCTTAAGATATCTAACGATTTTTACTAACACAATAGATATCTTTAGTAAACCCTTAATATTTTGTTAAATATTTAGGTATCTACGTTGCCCGATATGCAATGTTGTTTGCAAACGTAATGTCTGTGTGTCCGTCTGTGTTCTAAAGCGTTTGCGTATCGTTCATCCGTTTGGATTTAAACTTTGTACGGATATTTTTAGCGCCGCTTACATGAATGTTGGTGACGTAGTTACATTAAAGTACAATAGGTGGCGTGTGAGTCGGTTGGACTAATGTGTATTCTTGTAGGATCACTATGTTGTCCGTCTGTATATCCATGTGTCAAGACCCTATTTCTCTAAAACTACTTGAGGTATAAAGTTGACATTGATATCATATACTAAGGTCTATGACATCATTATGCTGTAAAAAATATGAAAGTACATGAAAATTCTAAAAAGGAGCTATTCCTTTTCATTTTCAATAATACATAGGTACCTTGCAACGATTGATCCTTATCAACAACAAAACAAATAATAATAATACAGGCTGTTACATTTTCATACAATCATTTAGGGTGATTTCCCTCTATAGTAAGAGATTTATTAAAAAGTAAACATGCAATTTTTGTTTTCTCATAAATCGAGCCCATGACTCCTTATACCACTTTTCTTTTTTCTCATAGTTTCGGATTTGGCCATACCATCCCTTCTCAAAAATCCAACCTGTTGTATATTGTACCTGTATACTGTTTCACGCGATCTTGTAGAACATTGTAGCACATTATTTTCAACTATTTCAAATCGTTTGGTCGACAAAGTAACATTAAGACACATTTAAATTTTTGAAATTATTTTTATCGGGGTCTGTATTTACACATATTATACTATCCTCGATTGTTTTCCAATGATTGAATTGATAATTGTCTGTTTTTGTTTTATTGGGTGGAGTATTTTAACGAATAATTTAATTAGGACTACTTTGCGGAAGTCCATCGTGAATAATTTTCCGAAATTTCTTTGCTACTTCCATCTGCAACAGATGAATAGTAGTTTCATCTACCTACAATATAAAATGTTTGAATTTAAATAAATGTATAAATGAATGTCTTAAATAAATTAAATTAATAATGATAAAGACGATAATATGTTACATTCAATATTTTCAATGACTCTACAGGCGATTCGGAAGACAATGTCTTTTAGAAAAGAATCGGCAAGAAACTCTTTACAATAATAAGCTACATTAACGAATATACAAATATTTTAAAATAACTAAAAAATATATTAATATTTAAAAAATGAATTAATTTAAAAGAACTATGTTGCATGATGAGACGTGAAACGACCACAATCAATGACACGTGTTTCGCCTCTCAACGAGGCATCTTCAGAACGATGTTGACTCCTCCGAAGCTAGCGGGCGAGTGAATGGTGGCGTTTTTTTTTTCTTCGATTTGTCTATACTGTTAGCCATAAGGGCCTTGGAGCCTCAGATGGCTTTTACAGCTTTACCCGGGCTTAGGGGCGAGCGAAGAAATTACGGATAATTATTTACTGATAAGATATCAAACCATGGTAGATTATATACCTTGTTTATATTTTAGTAATTACTTATGCGAAAATTCAGTCTTAAAATCTTTGGGATCAATGGCCATTTAAGGGGTGATATCTATCTAGTTTACTGAGAAGCTCAATTGACTGAATACTGATAATTTTATTATTGTATAAAACCAAGTCAAGTAATCTCTGCCATATGAGATAAATATATGATTATATTAAAACAGATTGCATAATGCCATTGTTCATCGACGACTAACGATGCTTTGTAGATCTCTCGGTGGTCGCCGTTGTGTTTATCATCAGGTATAGTGACGTCAAAACCGAAAGCCATCTACGAAAATGTGATCATTACTTGGCAAAGTTGTTATATTATATCCACATCATATTTCTTGTAATATTACCAGCCTGTAAATTTTTCACTGCAGGGCCGAAACCTTTTCCTGAGGAAAGGTGCGGTAATCACCACGCCAGTCATCGACCTATGGGTGATTTCAAATCACGAGTAATTCGCATTACTGTATTTTTACTGTATTGCGAATAAATGGTATTTTTATATAATATTTTATTTGTATTCTATTATTTATTATGTATTTTATCTGTTTTCAAACACGTCTAAATTATAAAATTTAAAAACACAAAGATATAAAAAAAAGTTGATTGGACGAGTCGATACTTTTATTTTCTGTCTTGCTATATGTGCACTTAATATCTTAGAAACATCAGGTTTTTATTTACAACAACGCAGGCACTCGAGTCTATGAAAAAATAATAAAATGCATGTATTTTGAGGACCATCTTATTTTCAGGTTATTTCCAAAACCTACTTTATTTTGATAACTCTAAAAGAAAACTGTTTACAGCTAAAGTACTAAAATAAGACTTTTCAGTTACATATGCATGCGAAAAAATAGCTTTTTTCGTTATTGGAAGCTTAAAGACTTATACATAGTTTAAGCAAAATGTAAAATAGTGTAGCAACTAATTTTATATTTTTTTAATGATTTCACTTTGAATGAGAGAACATTTCTCAAGGCGTTCCAGGTTACCTCACAATATTCCCCTTCATCATCTACTTGATACGACTAATGAACCTGAAATGAGTAAATTTACGCGTATTTCGAAAACGTATGTACTTAGCCACACTCGAACCTACACCTACACCTGAACATATTGATCTAAAAATAAAAATATTACTTACAACATATCTTTTTGTGATAAAGACACCGAAAAGTTTATTCTTTCATTTATTGGTTTATTTTAATATAAATTATTAACAAAATTAGCTCAGTTTTCGTGACATTTGTTAAATTCTTGACTTGGTTTTAATGAACACACGCATACACAACAATTTTCATTGAAAATATTGCCGGGCTTGGTTTTGCTCAGGTTTGTAAATTATTTCCGTTTCATATAGCCCTAACATGCTTACTATGAGTCTATCGAAATTTCCATGAAAGCTCATAAGTCAGTTTTGGTTTTATTCAAGATTTATCTTATTCTTCCAACAAGGTCGAAGTACCTACCTATCTCCTGGTCAATCAGTCTTTGGCTTACTCATTCCCATTTTTAACGATTTAAAATTTGGGTTTATAGCGATTGTAGCACCAATAGCTAGTCTTAAGTCTATTATTTATTACTAAGTCTCCTATATGAATAAAATTGCTGCAATGGATAAAATGAACATGTTTACTTTATATTGCATGGTGAATGTGAGAGTCCCAAAAAATATGATCACAAAAATGTTTTTTTAATATTCACGCGCTATCCGGGGGAATTATACCATTGATTTTTTAAATGTACAGCTATAAAGCACGAATAGCAATTCGCATTGGGGTTTTATAATGATAAAAAAACACGCGGACTTATGATGAATTGAAATGGATGAAAGCCGGACGCAATATAGTTTTAAGCCTGACATATTGCAAGCGGAAACCTTTATCAAAACGACTCCATTCGAGGTGGTTTAGTGAATAGATCCCAATGAAATGACGTCGTAGTTTAGCAATGTGCAAAAAGAAACTGATGAACACATCGCACTGACCGACCATTCAGCGCAGATTTATGTACCCGTGTTAACTTTGTTACATAAAACATAACAAATTTTCACGTATTGTTACATATACCATACCTGACTGTTTAATTATTCCCGAAAATCCACCGTTCCACCGACAATAGCTTTAGCAGTGAATAATAACTATACTTTTTTTTGTCAAAGCAGGGTAATTAATAAAACGTGATATAATTCTTTAATAAAACATGTTATAATTCAGTAATATATGCCAAATAACATATTATGTCACACCAGGGGCCCAAGTCTGCTAACAAAATAGTTTTTGAATAGTGTGTCGATAGTATCTCAATAGACATTTGGCCACCATTTGGTATTCTCCTATTTGTTTATCTTTCTATCAGAAAACCACTGACTCATTTCGTATTCTGCTCTACAATCGCGTCTCAGTGATATTTCGATAGCAACTCGATAGTAGGTAAAATGGTATTCTCTTAAATATTTGACAGCTTTATCAATCGTACTTCTATGGTGTTTTGACTATTAGTAGCCATTAAACAACAACAGCGTTTCTAGTACGATTACTGGCACGTTTCATAAAAATAATATCAATTGATAGGCAACACCGACGACAGATATTGCCATCCCACTGACAACTGTGATAGTGATCACAACACTATATAGATTCTATCGAGACAGTAATGTAATTTTA
Organism: Saturnia pavonia; assembly: GCA_947532125.1. NCBI lineage: Eukaryota > Metazoa > Arthropoda > Insecta > Lepidoptera > Saturniidae > Saturnia > Saturnia pavonia. Next base: position 10,629,644 of record OX383903.1, read on the forward strand.
GGAGAATACCAAATTTGTTACAATTTCAATATAATATCAGTAGAGTGTCGATATAATGACAATGGTATATTCTTAAATGTGAAATAGCAGACTTGGGCCCCTGAAGCAATGATGGCTCAGTGGTAGCTTGTACAGACATCGCGTCGGTCGACGTCAGTTCGAATCAATGCAATGAGCCTGAGCTTTCGGTGAAGGAAAACATCGTAATGAAACCATAGCATGGTGGCAGAGCATTTTTTAAGGCCCGCCTGGGTAGCTACTACCCTCAAGTTTAAATTCTGTCGCCAAGTACCTATAAGGTGTATTCCGGCAGCTGCACTTGAGAGCCAGTTTTCCACTAGGCTTAGCGTGCTACATCTTGGGAGATTGTGGCCACAACGCCATACCAATAACGATAAAAAAAAAATCCCGATAATCGAACATATTACTCAAAATTATCTTTTAATTTACATTAATATTCACCGTTAAGCTGAAAAGGTATATCGATATTAAGATAATTAAATGTTAGTATATAAATCCCTAAGAATTACTGCAACACTTATACAGTGTTTGTTTTACCTTGTAATGACGACTAAATATGAAAGAAACCATTTTTTTTCGACTTCAAATGTTTACATTTAACCAAGGTAAACCTATAAAAATCAGTAGAACCTCTTGAGAATATTCTATCTATCTATTATCAGCTCTTTGTCAGAAAAAATGAAAATTGACACTCATTCTCTAGCGTCGGGAATTCTATAAAAGGCTTACCTATTGAGTGTCCCTTTTGTTAGGAAAACAAAATTACGATTGAAATAATGGATATTTACCAAGACACTTAACAACTAACTAATTTACTTTGTATGATGCGTGGAACCAATACTAACTTCAAAAAGAATTTTATTAGAAATGTTATAAATATAAGATTTCAGCTTATAAATAATGAGGAAAGATATTTTTTAAAAGTATATTTTGTTTTATATTTAAATATTAAACGTTATCAGCATAGAATACTACATATAATAGTCTACATATAACCCATGTTAGCAGTAGATACTGTCTAAAAAAATCAAGGCTTTATAATTTAAATTTATCTGAGTGTAACAATATTTCAAACACACACTTTCCAAGTTAAGAGTACTTGCATAGGATACAGAATAGTTAACAAAGCTGAAAAACTACCGATAAAATTACAAACACGTTTTCAGCGCTTAAGATTTTGATATTAACCAGTTCTATAGTTTTGTCATATTTTACTTACTAAGCACAGGCACAAGCTCCAAGTATCTCAAGTAGGAATCTTAGATAAAAATCTCACAATTCTGTAAATATATTAGTTTTATATTGTAAGGTAATATAAAAACATTTATGTCTATGTTTATTACGGTTTTATACACTTTTTCACAAAATGTTAAACTCTATAAAAATTGTATCTACAAACATGAACACCTGAGTTCAAATTTCTTGCCCTTATCCTATCCAAGTAGGGTTGTCACATGTTTTACTCTTCCACTCTCCTCTATCAGCTGACATCTCAATATTCACACCTTATATACACATATCATCCCTTACAAAATCCATCCATACCTTATTCGTTCTTCCTCTACATCTGTATACATGGAGCTTCATACCTACTTAACACTTTACTAGTTATGTTCATCCATCTTTATGATATGTTATAGGCAATGTATGAAATACCGACATTCTATAGAATGCCAAATGCTATTTAGGCAAAGTATGAAATACATCTCCGATTCTTTTGAATATCACGTGGGAGATTTTGACGGGAACTCAAAGTGTCATGTGACGGCTTTTGTTTTTAATTCAAAGCTTAGCTATTTGGTCCTATTATATGTAGGGGAGAGTGGGGTAATCGCTGACGCGGGGTAATCCCGAACACCACGATTTCAGTACGTTAGGAAAAAAAAAATTAAGTTTTTTTTACTTGGAATTGTAGGTTAATGTATACGTAGTGTCAGGCAATAAGTCAGATGCTCAGGTTCTGCATTTTATTCAAGGTAAATATTATTTAATATTTTCATCCTTTTGCATGTAATTTTTGTCATGTATATATTCGTTAAATTCTCGCTACACATAAATGATATAATTATAATTTATTTACGATGTGTTAAGTAGAATGAAAGAAAAATTTTCTGATACAAATACTTATTTTTATTTATTTCTAACCTCAAAAAAATATTAAGTTTTTATTTTTTAACGTTGTGGGGCAATGGCGGACGAATTGAGTGGGGTAATCTCGGACGTTCGCAACTGCCCCACATCGATAATCATACTGTACAATTTTTAATTTTAATTTTGCTTTTTTCCAGATGGCTCGGAAATATAAAAAGAAAATTGAAAAAAAAATGATTTAAACAATTTGGAACGTGCAATAAGAGATGTAAGAAGTAAACAATTAACTATAGGAAAAGCAGCTAAAAATTATTCTATACCAAAGTCAACGATGATGTGAACCAATGTGACCAAAGTGAACGTATGATCATTTAAAAAAAGAAGTTTTAGTTCAGCCCAAAAGTGGAAGAAAATTTGTATTTTCTGAAGCACAAGAAAAAGAATTAGCAGAGCATATTATCAAATGCTAAAAAATATAAATAAATGCAGTAAACTATTCTATGGATTGACTGTTGAAGCTGTACGGAAAACTGCTTATAAGTTTGCAGAAAAAAATAAATTAAATCACAAATTTAATAAGAACTCTCCAAAAGACACGAAACCAAAAAAAAGACGAAAAAACAAAAAAAAAACAAAACAAAGAAAATAAACATACTCAAAATGAGTATTATTGTATTTTTTGTGCGGGAAAATATGAAGAACCACCCACTGAAGAATGGATAATGTGCTATGGATGCAATTTATGGGCACATGAAGAATGCAGTGATGGTGAAAACACAAGCAAAGGGTTCCTCTGTGATTTATGTAGAGATTAATTCAAATTTATTCTTTATTAATTATTTATTTTTAACTTATCTATTAACAAATGACTTATATACTTACTGTTCAAGATGATTTTATTTAAAAATGTTAATTTCTTATGTTGAAAATAAGTTGAAACTATTTATTTATCTTAAATTATTCTACTCGTTACTACTTAATATGTACTGTCCGTAATTACCCCACCACTGTCCGTGATTACCCCACGGATTTTAGAGGATCACGAAAATAACACTTTTCTTTATTTGATAAAAAAATTACTTAATTTTCAAATTTAATTAAATATTATGATTAAAAGTAATAAACAAAACCTTTATCTTTGTTATTAATCAATAAATTAACAGAGTTTTTATTTATTATTTTTAATATTTACTTTTTTCCTTAGGTGTCCGTAATTACCCCACTCTCCCGATAATTTTGACAAAATGTTTTGTGATATAGTTAGACTTTTATGCCAAAAATGCTAAATGAAAAAAGGTCCTGATAAAACGTTCGTGATCATTTGACTCGGACTCTAAATAGTTGTTCTCAGTATAGCGATCATGTGACTGTGGCGCTCCACGGCCGGCTAGCTAGTAGGGGAAAATGGGGTAATGGGAGTCACTTAAGCAAAAATCGATATAAATCTGAAGTTATTTGTTTCGGGTTAATTAAAAAAACATATTTTATTACTATAACTAATAATTTATCAATTTAAAGCAGTTTTTTATAATTTTTGGATAGTAATATACTTATAATTACACTTTATAAAAATAACGATTTTGATTACCATTGCTCAGACATGCGGGTAATGGTAGTCATCATATTAGACAATGAGAGTCAACACATCTTCAGCACTTGTCGTACGCATAACCTTTTGCTGAATCCATCGGAAGCAGTTAGCGTGTGCCTATAAACCACACGAAGTGTACCAGCGCGTTACCATAACTCATTCTTGCAACTAAACTCATCACAAATCAAGGACCTACTTTGGATCGTAATTTTTATAGACATCACATATATTACAGAAACTTGTCTAACTTGATCTAACTCTCAGGAGGAGTGTTTATCTTGAAGAACACGTCTCTTGGCCTTGCCTAAAGGTTTTTTGCTTTGCTGCGTTTTTTCTATTCCGTGGGGGGTCAACTGACTCCCATTACCCCAAAATAGAAATGAAATTAAAAAAATCTAAATGAAAATAAATCGTTAAATATTTCATTAAAAATGTCTCACAAAAAGATTATTTAGTAATTTACTAAAATAAAAAGAAAAGTTATAATTAAAAAAATATTTAAATAAATATCTCATCTCTTATGTTATACACAGGAAAAATTATAATGAAATCGCGGCGGACAATAATATACCTTTTTGTCCAAACGTCACGTTACAATTAAAACGGTGATTAGATCTGGGTACCGTGTGTAGTATGTCCGATCATTTCGCTCGATATTCACTTGTCAACGTCTTTTAGTTTTCTTATTATTGTACTGACTCCCATTGCCCGCTGACCCCCATTACCCGTTTCTCCCCTACTTGTTCGCATTTCAACATAACCTAACCGAGCATCGTCAATATTTTGTAATAATGACACTAATTATTTTTCACAATAAATATTGTATTTTTGTGGAATGCACGTCATTTATAACATTTCCTAGCCATTCTATAGAATGCACATTACGAAATATAAACAATTCTTTGTTAGGTTAGGTTGAACTTGCGAAGAAGCACTAGCGAACAGACGCGGCAGCGGCAGGTGAGCACCACGCTCTCTTACTTCGCTGGTTTCTAATGTGGCATTCTATAGAATGCCTAGGAAATGTTATAAATGACGTGGATACCTCAAAAATATATAAGATTTAAAAAAAAATACGTTTTTCAAATTATCTTGTAATCTTGTCTTATTAGTCTCTACTTCAAACATAGCTCTAACAAGATGTCGGCCCCTTATTAAAACTTTTCAGGGAGTTTTATCGATATTCCTAAATGCATGCTCCCAGTTACTTATACGTTATTCACTTCACTTGTGCACAATAATTAAACTATATCAACGCAAAATGCCGCCTAAGTTACATTATATATATCATAAGAGTATAAATTTAAAACAAAAGCCATCACATGAGACTGAGATCCCGCCAAAAACTCCTCAGGTGACATTCGAAACGATTCGGAGATATATTTGCCGCCACACTTTGCCGGTTTCTTATTTGGCATTACCTTATTCCTACCTACCTTATACATTATATTCTATACATTGCTTATAACATATACACCACACTAATAGTCCTTAACTTCTCTGTCACTGATATAATCATTCTTGATCTTATCCATTGTAGTTCAACCACCCCAATATTATTTCATCTGTCTCGGCTCTTGTGACTAAATGTACAGATTTCGACTGTTTACTGTTTTATTATAAGTATAGATTTATCTTAACAAATACTTAATTTGATAGCTTATCATTCTACTTTATTATTTTAAAATACATTGCCATTTTAGTATCCCAGTTGGTATGTCAAGTAAATACCAATAAAATATACTGCTAAAAAGAGCTCGATGATATTGCAACAAAAAATAAAAAGGAAGTTGATACGATTCCAAGCTGTCGCGGTTTATATATACGCATGCGTGCTGCATTAACCAATCAAAACGAAAGAATATCTAAGTACCTAACATTTAAAACCTTGGTGGACGAGCGCGGGCGCTAACACTCTATTGAACCAATCAAATCAAAGCAATCAACGCGATTACACGATATATAAATCATGCATAATATCATAATATCATATTTGGGAAATATGTAGAAATATGCACCTCTATGGAGCATACATATAACGCAATATCTAAAAAGCAATAGAATAGATTTAAGTGACGATTATATACCAAGTAACCCGTCCCTTAATTACATATTTCGTTAGAGCAAAGCAACAGCGGAAATTACGATATATCGGCTACATAGTAAGTAGGTAAATGTTTCGTACATTGTGACTGGTAATTTTCTGATTTGAAGACAATATTTAGCCATTTCTACTCTCACTTTGCTCTTGCGAAATACGTAATTAGGGCACGATATATAAGGGGGGGGACAAACGGGGTACTTGGCCCAAGCCAATTGAAATGTGAATAAAACTTTCCCCCTTATTACGTATTTCGTAATAGCAGAAATTGCAAAACATTTTCTTCGTAATGGCAAAATCAGATTGTAATATCAGGTATATTTTGTTACACGTACACGAATTCGCGAATTCAAAGCAAACATTTAGTAAGCCCCGTCGCATCTAGAAATCTCAATATCAAGTTCTTGCTTCAGTTTCAAAAAAGCATAAATCCAGAGCGGACTCTAAGCCTCGAAACGATACTGGCTGTCAAGATTCATGGCGACAGATTTTCGACTTGAAACTAGGGTAGAATAGCTAGCCGGACGTGTATTACAAAATCGCGAACCACATTACTATGGTACCATTTTTCTTCAACGAAAGCTCATATTGTTATTATTGTTCGATAATTCCAGCACTGAGCCATCACCGCTGTTCCCATCGAATCAATAAACCAATATCAATCAATCAATAATCGAGTAATGATTTAAAAACATAGAAACAAACCCCCTTTTAAAACTATCACGACAAAATTATTGTAGAGTACCTGGTGGAAGAATAATGGTGACCGCCTATGGTAAATTCCACTGGCAGTTGTCGCTGTCATGCCGAACTGCAAAAATGCTAATAACAATACTTATAATATTACTAATAATATCCCATTTATCAAGTACAAACTTACAACTTAATTTACATATTTTTGTTAAAAATAAAACCAAGCCCGGTGAAGCTGTAAAAACCGCAAAGGCTAACAGTATAGTCAAATCGAAAACAAAAAAGTTAAAAATATTATAGGTAAGTAGTGTCAAACCAGAGCAATATTGAGTTTAAATTAGTTTATAGTGACGTCGAAATCATGGATTTATTTATAAAATATACCTAATTAATATGCAGTACCTACAGTATTTACATTTGACTAAAATCAACTAACACAACAGTTTACTAATAAATTCTGCCCGTCGACTAATCGCGTTTCTGAAACTACATATTTATACGTAATCGAACGACCGATGTGACTTTGTAATAAGGAATATTTGATTAAAAAAAAAATTGTTCATAAATTATACACTATTAATACAAAGTTTAATTAAAATTCTTATTCCAACGTCAACCTTCAATAAACTAAAATATTTTAGAATTACATTTAGTCATTATATATATTTAAAAATAGTATACTTAGTATGTATATTTAAATCCTTACCGCGCTGTTTCAAGATTACCTCAATAGTCTAGTCAACAAGTTCAAAATGGTGTTAATTCGAGATATAGCTCCTAAAAATATGGGAGATAGGTCATTCGATTTGAAATTACATTAAAAAAAAAAATATCTCGAGGATGTATTAGCACATAAAAAATTGCAATTGTTATTAACAAAATAAGATTAAAAAAAACGGCATTTAGTTTTTCATTAATATCGCAAAAAGTCCTTAAAGAGGAGGATATTTCCAATAAAAAAGTCCTGACTCTCGGAACTCTATCTCCATTAATAAAATTAGAATTAATATTTAACGCCGAAAATGGGGCTTCGCGAGGCCATTACGGGATTGGGTGCACTGCAGCTGAAAACAATAGCTAACATATAAAATATTTTTTCATAGTATAAATATAAGTTTAAAAAATTTAAAAACATATGCTTTTATCTGAACACTTACAAGAATAAATCCCCGTTAGAAAAACAATTTGAAATCAATTTTTCAAAAAGTTATACAATAGGCTACTTGCCTCATATCAAATTTGGCGCAATAAATAAATATTTTCTGTAGTATTTGACTTAAGAATCCAAAATTTATCGATTTCAGATATTAAAAGTGTAAGATGGTTACATATTTTAATATTTTTTAAGCGCTTTCGCCTGTTTACGAAAAGTAAACTTTTAAAATAAAGTTTTGCGGTTTTCAAGGTTCTAAGAAATATGGTAATATTTTTTTCCTCTAATCTAATATAAGACCTAATTTAAAAAAGAGTCATCTAGCCTATTGTTAACTAAAATTTTTTTACAGTCTCTATTTTCCTTTATTGTTAACCTATAATTTTTTGCTTCGCGGAACTCTTCTTGTATATATACTGAACATGATAACGTGATGCAAGTTCGTAAAAGTTTAATATTGTTTATTCAAATTTGTTAAACTTAACACGAAATGTCCATAAAATGTTAAAAACTTTTTTTACAAATGTTTTGTTATTCTCGATTCTTTATACCATAATAGTTTTCAAGATATTAAAGAAATAAACTTGGAATATTATAAGATTCGAAAAATAATAAATCTATAAATCATGCATTACTAAAAAAAAATATCCTTGGTAAATCTTCGTTATAGGATTAAGGAAAACTTCTGACCTTTCATCCAAATCGGAACGGATCGATTCAAACTATCGGTCGATTTGACATGGAATGACCCTACTAACGTTTATGGTCACTACTTATGTCATAACCATTACCTTGGATATATTCTAGAAGTACGAAACCCTCAGGGATGAAGTTCTACATGCACTTGACCACTTTTTTATCCTAGTCTAGTTTTCTATATTCCATATAATCACAGTAATTTCAGTCACTAAACACGACAAATCAATATTTGCCTTTGGCAAGACTGATTGATACTGTTCATTAGGGTTCACAACAATCAATTTTTGTTTTAATGATTAAACATCCTATTTCGGTTCAAAAGTAGTAAAATCACCTTTAATAATGACGTCTTAAACAGACATTTCAATTTGATTATATGTATAGATGTTCAGGTAAATTAGTAAAAAAGTACTATACAACAAAATTAAAAAATATTAAAAATTAACAAAATAAAGGTCCTCCGGAGCTGAAGTCGGTAAAATGCGATAGTTCTAGTCCAATATAAGATCATTCGACGTTGCTGTTACGATAGCTGCCGCGCTTCAGGTTGTGAACCATGACGTCATTATTTTAATGGCAAAAGGAGCGAGCGTTCATAGAACTATCACATCCCGTTAGGGTTAAATTATGTTCTGTGGTTCTATGTCCTTCCACATTTTACTTGTTTTTTTTTACCTACTGAGTTAGCAACTGATACTCTGTCATTCCAATATCCTAATTATTAATATTAATAAAGGCGAAAGTAAGTTTGTTCGTTACTCAATCACGGAAAACTGGCTGAACGGATTGTGATGAAATTTGGCACACAGATAGTTTATAACCTGGATTGACACATAGGATATTTTTATCCTAGTAACAACAATTCTTGTAGTTCACACGAGAGGAGCCGCCGGCAGAAGCTAGTATATTTATAAATAGCGAGTATGTAATAACGTTAAAAAACCGTATCAGTTATTTTTTGGCAACTTCAAAATTACGTTTTTTTAATGTTATTATTAGCTAAGAAAAATGGCGCCTTTCTAATTTATGTGCCCGGAGATAAGTACTTTTCAGTAAAATATTAAGTAGGTACTCTGTGTTTTTGTGTATTATACATTTGATACATTTGAGTACCTACTGTACGAAGCTTAAATATAAGGAGAACAATCGTAATTTACAATAAGTATTTATTGTCTGAAAATTAGAGGATAGACGTATGTTGTTCGCGAATGAATGCTTCCTATGAATTACTTCAATTTAGTTCTAGTTCATTCATTCTAGTTTAGTTTCAATCAAGTAGACCAATTGAGTAGTTTACGTTTGCAATACGCTGTCACGTTCCTGATATACTGAAGTAATGTTTTGTTTAATTCAAACTTTGATTCTATGTTACCGTGTATTACATAATCGCGATCGCCCAAGAACAATTTTTGAGTCCTTTAATTTTCATCGTACAGTGCTTGTTTACTAGAGTTTGCAACTTTGAACTTCCTAGTAAAAAGGTAACGGATAATTTACAAAGATATTTGTAAGAAAGTAAATGTAACATACACACTATGAAATTAAATGTTTACAATATTTTGGCCTTTCATAAACAACAAATATCAAGTATCATTTATTTGTAAGTACGTTCTATAGGTACCTACCCGTTTTTATTTTACATAATTCAAAACATAATTGCAAAAGGTACAAATTATTCCTCTGTATGGGTAGGTACAATCAGGAATCTACTATGTTTTTTGTTATAACACCAAGACGAACTAATCATTAAATTGCCTATATTTCTGAGACAATTTTTCGAAATTTTGGAGGGTCAAGCAGGCGACGGAGAAACCGATTTTGGACTCTTTGCATGCGGGCAAAGTTAGGTTTGGACATATGTGCGAACGCGTCGCAGCTATATGTCAAGATCGGACGGACGCACATCTTGTGCAGTGTAAGCTTATGTCTTAAGGACATTATGCTTACCGTCTAAGTAAGGGTCGCAAACGGGAAAGGATCCAGACGGCCCTATTACTACGGACTACGGACGGACGGACTATAGTGACGTGAGCGTTGAAGTTAAGCTTCGAGTCGAGGGTGACACCCAGATATTTAGTCTTGGTGGCCAAAGGGATGTTCCTACCGAATAGCGAGAGGGGTCTTACCGTGCGTGGTAGCTTACATGTATGCGGTTCAAACATAATCGCGGCGCTCTTTGCCGGATTAATGGTGATTCGCCATGTTCGAAACCACTCCCCGAGAGTGGTTACGGCCCACCGCCTTGTTGCTGTGCAACGAAGTAACGGTCGGTGATATCGTTGGTTGGTTGCCATTCGTTCGGAATCATTCGTGCGTTGTGTAAGTTTTGTACTACTCCCACAGACACGTTGCCCATTAACGCAATAGTAACGACTAACGAAGACTAACTAGCAGATTGTTGATGTCCTATTATTTACGTGTTGCATACGATTTCAATTTCGTTACATTATTGGAATTTACTCCTTAAGAAACGATATAAGGCTCACGGTATGAAAAAATATGAGGACTGAATTTGAAAGTGCAACATCACGGAACAACGTATACAAATACATTTATATAAAAGCGTATGTGCAGTGTTAAAATATTATTCGACCGTCGGGATGGTTATGATAATCGGCACAAAAGTGACTGTTGGGATGATGGTAACCGTCAGGATGGTTGTGACCGTCGATATGGTGGATATATATAGGTTTATATATACCGTGTTATGGAAAAAAATCAAGTGATGATAATAAATCATAAAAACACGTGGATGCTTTTACCAGTTAGGTTATGTAGCTAATGTTTTTTTTTAATTCATTCTATATCATAAGAGATTCCTTTTAGGAGTAAACTCCACACGTTTTTTATTATAAAGTTAAGTACATACTATAATAGTTTAATAACATATTTTTGAAGGTTACTACTTAAAAATTACATGGTAGTAGTACGTAAATTAGATGGAGCACAAAATCAAGTGTTGGATATTATAGGGTGGATCTTTACGTGAATGATAGCGATGTCCGGTTATTTCATTATGATTTACTACATCGTTGTTCAGTTATCGTTGCATGGAAAATATATAGTTATTGAATATAGATAGTTATTACAACGTTATTCGTTTTGGAATAACGATAACGCAACGTTATTGGAAAAACTCATAACGACACACGCCTATTCTGCGCATAGCTATTAGAGGATCATAGAGGCCATAGAGCGCGTTAGTGTCGTAAATGTCAAAGTTTTTAATTCTTCTCTTGCTTCGGCGCCGCAGAAGTATTTGCCTGTGTTAATGTTTGATAACGACAAAAGTTAGCTATAAAAATATTTGCCAAGTATAACATATTATTGTTAGAAAATTAAGTTAGGTTAGGTTATTTATCTTTGAAACGCAAAATATTGAACTTTTCGAACATTCAACTTGAGTTTCTATTACCATCACCTGTGTCATCACCATATTAAAATCACAAGTCAGTTTTCTTATTAAAGTACTACGTACCTACTCATTTACTCAGATAATTTATTCTTATCACAATATAGTAAAAAAATTCTAGGCCTAGGTACTTGTTATCTGATATACAGGAAATCAACTAAAAAATATATTCTTTTACATATCGGAATTTTTAATTAGTACCTCTTTTATATTGTTGACGGCTTTATTAGTTTTTTTAACGAATGTTGCGAATGAGAAAGTTTGTGTCCACTGGATGAACTAAATGTACGTACGATTAATGACTGCGTAACAATTTACTGAAGCAAAAGTTTAGTGTTACCGAGGTGTTTGTGGAAAATTAAAACACAGAAAGTAAAACAGGTACATTTAATTGAAAAAAAAAATATGTACACGGCAAAACAAATAAATAATCTTATATTGTATATTAGTCTATAAAACATTAATTTCATTGAAATAAAAATACTATACATAATAATTATAGTAAGAATTATGTACATAATACCATTTCACATGGAAGTAATGGTTGCTATCCGAACAGTATTATAATAAACAATATTCATTTAACATTAAATACTATGTCCATATATGGAGTCATAATTATCTATGACAATTAAGTGGAATCTCTAAGGTTAAAATACGACGTTATTAAAACAGTAAGCTATTCAATGTTAGGTACCTATACACCGGATATCCAAATATAAAATAATTTTATAAAACCTAACGATGTTCACATCGATAACAAAATCGTTTATTAAATACGGCATGACGGTATCACACGTTCTATTAATAACATTCTAAGTATAATTTAAAAATCTTTTTTATAGATTACCTAGATATTAATCTATATCTTGTGAATAGAATCATTAGAAACAAAAAATCTCCCTTGTACCGCAAATCAAACACTTATCAATTATGAAGCGACACTTAGAGTGAATATCCTAATTTTATTATTAAAACTGAAAATGAGGATAAGTTTAGTTAGTCTCTACAGATTATATGATCTAAATCTCAAAAATAATGCATTATGAAAATTCATTTAAAATCTGCTTACACTCGCCGCGCTCGCTATTAGGCCCTATGTTTCGAAATATATAAAAATTTGACGTATAAATGTATAAATATGTTGTGTTTGTTCACTTTCTATTATGTTAGTTAAATATTAAATCATCCAGATTGAAGTATTTAGTTCGGTTCATGTACGAAAGAAATATTCCAATCTAAATTAATAAATTTAATTTCTATAGATAATACATTAACGGAAGTGTAAAATTAATAACGCGAACAATGTCGAAAGTAATAATGTACGTTTTCTGTACTTAATAATTATTAATTAATTGAAACTGTTAAATAATGTATGTTTCTGTACTCAATAATTATTAATTATCGGAAACTGTTTAATAATGTATGTTTTCTGTACTTAATAATTATTAATTATCGGAAACTGTTTAATAATATATGTTTTCTGTACTTAATAATTATTAATTAACGGAAACTGTTTAATAATGTGTGTTTTCTGTACTTAATAATTATTAATTATCGGAAACAGTTTAATAATGTTTTTTCTGTACTTAATAATTATTAATTAACGGAAACTGCTTAATAATGTATGTTTTCTGTGCTTGATAATTATTAATTAACGGAAACTGTTTAATAATGCATGTTTTCTATACTTAATAATTATTCATTAACGGAAAGTGCTTTAAGTCCCGATCGCGCCGTTCCGTTGCCAGGCCTGTGTTTATTTATTGTCAATTACCTCTTCACATTTTTATTATCTACATTTTTAATATGCTCAAATATTTTGACTAGAAATCATGTTATACTTATTACCTTCTAACAAAAACACATAATTTACAGAACATATAGCATAATTTCTTATCAATTTACATTATGATTAGTAATTATAATACAAGACATCAATGCGTGTGATGTTTTATAAAATGTTTAATCTTGTGAATTGCTTGTAATTTTAATGATAATATTTACTCAGAACAACGATGATTTTAAATCACGTCGTTATATCTAAACAATTATTATAACCTCTATTTAAAAAATCATTGGTACATACATAAACGTTTCGTTTTCATATTGTAAATTAATTCAATTTTGTTTCTACATTTTAATGATTTTTGGATTTAATTTACTAGGAACCACTAACGTTCAGAAGGAATTTTGATCTTTGTCGATACATTTTTATTCATCTCAATAAAACTCTTATGCACATATTAATTATCTTTCTCAACATAAGGAATGGTAGAAAATCACCTATATATAGGTATAGTAAGGTTATAATAATATTATATATATATATATATATATATATATATATTCAACTTTTTAAATGAAATAATGAATATTTTAAATCTCAACACAATTGTTCTAACTAACATTAATTTACACGTACTAATGTACATATTATATTAATTTACTTTATAAAAATCTAAATTTACAATAAATTGATGATTATTGTGATGAAGTACGTGATGATTATAATTGATATATCACAAAAAGAAAAACGTGTAAAAATTATTATGTATACAAAAATAATGTGTAATTAATGTGAACAATTTAAATGTTCACGTTTACGGATCACTCGTTATTATATCTTTACCACTGTAAGCACGACCTTTCAAATGGTCTACGGGATGCGGGAGGGGGACAAGACCGACCAATAAGCTAGTCTGTTGCCGGCCGCCGGCAGCAATAGACGTTTGACGAATGGATTTACGCGGTTTTATTTTGTGACCGCTAAACATGAGATTGTTTTACCAAGATGGAATACAGACGCTATTTAAAAAAATATACAGACAATCAAAATGAATGTTTTAACGAGTTTTTTTCTCAATTATTATGTCAATATATATAAGATTAAATTCATAGCAGTTTCACCCAAACGCGTGTAAAAATTACACGCACAATTTTCTTTCAAAACAGTACTTCTTTGATTACCATTTTATTAAAGACAAAAATATTATTTGTTTAAATATATCATTTATCATAACATATCTGTCACATACTTAAAATATTTATCTTAAGATATAGGGTATCATCTCAATAGCGTGTATATCTGAACACACTCGCCGCCCTGCGTCCCGCAAACCATCAGGAGGGGCGCGCTTACAGCGGTTGGCCTATAGTTCCAAACACATTTAAATATCCAAAAATGAAACGTCATCGAGATTTGCGCAGGCGCGTCTCCCCGGATTTCCCCGCCCTCGGTGCAATTTTCGCTGGTACTCTTTTGAGATGTTTGTCTTTGCTTCTTAGTTTGTCGTGTTTTTTGCTCCTCTTAGGCGTTTCTATAATAATCCCATCGCATTCGTTTTGTTCGTGAGTGCGGTCCGCCGTCGGTTCTACCGTAGTAGGGTCTTCACTCTTCTTGTCTAACTCCGCCATAGCCTCTTGTATCGCGTTCTCCAGAAGAGTGTTCAGTTTTCTACTCCTGTTCCGAATAAAGGTGACACATAAAATATTTACTTTACGATAGTCTGATACGATTGTGGATATTATCAGCTATCGAAACTTATTAACTATCTTTCCTAAGTTAATCTTTCGGTTGGGTTAAACACACACATTAGGTCATATGAACTTAAGTTAACATTTCAAACATGAAAAATAATATATATCTATACATATTACAAAACTCAACGTCTCTCTGTCTGTCTGTTCGTTTATGTTATTTCACACGAAAACCGCTTGTCCGATTTCCATGATTTTTTATTTTAATTCATAGCTATGTTATCTGGTCAGGTTATAGGATACATTTTGTTGCATAAAGTAACATACGAAATAAGCAGTGACGATAATGATGATCAATTCGTAAAGAAGACTCTTCTGGGGCGATTAAGTGGCTTACGCTGAGTAAACCATGAGAGATATATCAAATTAATGTACCACACAACTGTAAATATTACAAAGACCTAAAAAAAGTCAGCGATAGCATTTGTCTATCTTCCAAGGATCACCCATAATAAACATTTTTGGGGCGTGCGCTCGACCGACAGCATTTTGTAGTCCACGCGAATGGAACCGCGGGCACAGCTAGTATGTTATATATAAAATTCTTATGTGCGTCTGTTAATAACTCATATAATCTTCTTATAATATATGTTTTATCGAGACAATGGTTCATAGCTATGATAGTATTCAGTAGATGGCGCTGTGGTCGATCCGGTCGAGCCGTTAACTCCCGGAAAGGACAGAACAACGCCTGCCGGAGCATCTGGTTAGGTGTATAGAGAAGCTGCACGGGTACCGGTTTGGTTTAATTTCAAGTGGTGGGTGTATAGGAGCACTCACTTCCTGTGCTTGGTGCGCGCTGCGTGGTGTGCCTCGAGCCCCTCTGAGAGCGCGAGGAGCCGCGCGTCGTGCAGCAGCCCCGGGGGGCGCTCCGCCCCGAACCACCGCACGGTCCAGCGTCCGTCCTCGCCTCTTGACTGCAGCTTGCCCGGCCACGACGCGTAACCCTTCACGGGACCCCACACCACGTCGCCCGGTTTAAACTTGTGGCCAGACCTCTCGCTCCCGCTCTCCCCGGGCGAACACTCTGTCTCGCTCTCACTCTTCCTATCTATTGACGTTATATTTGATTTAGCGGCTGGCTTTGCCTTATGCCGAGGCACACCCGTGCCGCCACCTAGACCCGTCACCGTCAAGAATGCGTAAAGATTAACCAAATTTTTATTGACTTTTCGCTATACGTATTACAACCAATTTTCCAAAAAAAAAAAAACAGATTCACCAAAATAAAACTTGGTTAAACTTTTATAAAAGCTTATATTATATTGAAATACAAATAAAAACTATACAATTGTAAAAGGCAGGTGAAGAAAATATCGAATACATGGATGTGAAAATAATACAAGATCGATCGGATAAATTTGATCGTAATCAACTTTTCCTACACCGATTATTAGGAAGTGGTACAATATAATTATTGTGAAATGTGCTTACTTACAATGATGAACAGATGAAATGATGATTGCTTTACAATGATGCGTTAGTAATGGGATCCCAATCAATCTGTGAGCCAATTTTTGTTACTTCAAATGTGGTGCAATGGAAAGCGACAGAAAGCCGGGTGAGGACGTTTCAACGCACGCTGCACGTCACTGTTTATTCTGATTAGTTTCCAGTACACCCGCATGTATAAACAGCTGTATCTTGTATTAACCCAACCAAAAGAAAACCAATGACCAATTATAGTATCACATTATGTAGAAGCTGAAATATACCACAATACACATCATTATGACGTTACGTATTCGATCATCAATTATTACAATATTTTATTTAATTTGGTATATGTGCTGGCGAAAAAGCAATAAGAAACCAATACAAGACACAACATTATATAAAAATTTTGAATTTTGTTAGCTGACATTAATGCGTGAAATGATTCGACTGTATCATTATTATAGTAGATAATATAATGACATTTAAAATATAATATAGCATATTATATTACTATACTCGTAGTAGTACATGTCGCTTTTATTTGAGAACTAAAGATAATTTATTTTCAAAAAATTGTTGCAATTTAATTTTATAATAACGTTAAATATATTTATCACTATAATATTACAGAAAAACATAAAAATACAGTAGAAATTAATCTGTAATAATATCAATGCAAAGTTTATATTAAAGAAACTGTATGTACAACAAGGGCGGATTGAAATGTTATTAATTTGTATATAAAACAACAAAATGTTAATTATTATAAGCACTGAACTAAATAGTACACACTTGAAGCTGATGAAAAGAGTCCCGATAGATTTTTAAAGATAGCAAAAGGGATGTGAAGCTTAGCTGTCAGAAATTCTAATTAAAATCAGTACTTACCATCACCGGAACCCAAATTATGTCTGTCGAATAATTTCGGAATGTCTGAGCTGGACCCGGAAGGGAAATGTCTAGGATGTGACTTATCTTGGGAACTGACTCCCATGAGATTATACTCTGATTCCTTTGGTAATCCCTGAGCCATGCTGTAACTGTGGGTTCTCATTATTTTGTCCAACCTGTACGACGATCCGTCTCCGAAATCATTTTTCCTCTTGTAAGCGGGAGTCCTGTCGTAGTAGTTCGACGACATTGACATAACATGTTGTTGACTACTATTGGCTGGTGTGGAACCCATGTTATGGTTGTAATGTATATCTGTGGATTCAACGGTATTATGTGGACGATTCTGCCTCACTAGCGGTATGTTTGACATTATACCTGAAAAAATCACAAAATAGTACTTAACCAGATATAAATAACATTTTGTCTTGCTCTGTAACGCGCGTGAATTAAAGTATAACGACTTTTCATTACGATGAGGTAACTTTGAATCTATACCTTTTTCATCGTAAGAAGACTTACATGACACATCCACAGAACGTAAATTGTTACGTCGTGCAAATTACGATATGACCTAAAAACATGTAGGGATGTCGACCATCATTACCAATCATTTTTACCAATAACTTCCTCTTATACAATGATTTTTGTTAACTTTCGTATTATTATTTTTTGTTTTTCTACGTGCATCGTTATTATTTATGTAACTTAATACTAGAGTAGAACAAAATAATAAAACCAAGGAATCGAAAATTAATCGTATTAATCATACGAATCAAAAATTAATCGAAATGATCGAAAGCCGTTGTTCCATTTAATTTGTTAGTTTCTTGTTTAATTTCGAATAAACAAATATATTTACGTAATTCCTACATTTCTACAGCAGCAACAAGCAACGAAGAATATTGGCTGGAAAAATTAATCAAGTGTACCAGATTGCGATATCAATTATTCTTATAGTTTATTTTTGTTATTTAATTTACACAGTCTATACATCCCTATATTGATTTAAAGTATAATCGTATATTCGATTGTATTTAGTTCTAAAAAAGAATCGTTAATCATAAAATCAACTTACAATTTATATTAAGCTACATCTCCAAACTAATATTTGACATGTGTCGTGCAAGTCTTCTTACGATTAATGAATAATAGTAAACATTGTTCAGTGATCATATATTTACTATTATTTTCTCTCTCCTTCTCTCAGTCTCTTTTACACTAATTAGGTAATTATTTAATCTCAAAATCTATATCGCAATAAATATCAATAATTCTAACCTACAAATTAAATCGATATATTATAATTTATCGATATATGTACCTATTTTTTCCTGAAGGTAGCAAAAGAATATAAAAGAATCAAGTAAAAAAGAAAAACAATTATCCGAGGCTGTGTAAAATGATGGGAACATTCAACTATAATATTTGAATATTTTATTTGATAGTTTTAAACAAATAAAAATGTAGGTCACCAGAAATCGAACAATTTTTATCAGGAACCACTAGGCCAGTTGTAGAGAACATATTAGCTTATCCTGAACCGTTTTTACGCGGAAATATATGTGAACGAAATTGGGTAGCATAATTGTATTTATTTAAAAACTTACTTTGCGCGTCATTGTCGAACGTGAATTCGTTTCGTAGCGCAGGCCAAGCGAGTTCCCGCGACTCGGCTATGTCTGGTTCGCTACTAGACACGCATTGTACCATAGCCTGTAATCAAAATCATATTGTTTATTAATGTTATAGGCAATGTATGAAATTCCTTCAATCTATAGAATGCCTAAGAGTACCAGGCAATGTATGAAATACATCTGCGATTCCATTCGAATATCACGTGGGAGTTTTTAGCGGGATCTCAGTGTCATCTGCTTGAGACAAACACATACATCTATAGGATTTAGCCTGCTAGAGAATGAGATAGAATAGGCACGGTTAATGCAAGTCCTGATTTTCACGACTATATTCGTCATCGAATCGGCCTAGCGGTGTGACGACCAGACTTGTACAAACTGTTGTATTGATGTATGCACGTCATTTATAAAATTTCCTACGCATTTTATTGAGACCGTGGCGCTCATGGCGTTCAATACTTGTTCACAAATCCAACCTAACCTAACCGAGCATCGTCGGTATTTTGTAACGTATGTACATTCTATAGAATACCGTATTTCATGCATTGCCTTCTAGTTTCAGGCATTCTATAGGGCTTTACTGCCCGACTAGGTCGCGACCACCTTTAATGCAGTGAAACCCCTGTGTCGCGTATTCGAGTCACATTTCTTGAGAATCGGTGTATATTCAATAGTTTCTATTTACGAAGGTGAATGGATTAGTGATCTCTTTTTGGTCGCCGCTGTTTTTTGATTGTACTGTGCACATCGGGCACAGTTCCGACTCTTTACCGTACAATGATAAAAATAATAATTGTTATAGAACATTTTTAATGCTTGTCTGCTTACCAATAACTCTCAAATTGAAAATCGCTAATCTAGTGTGTTAGGGGCCATTCGTTAATTACGTAAGGATGATTTTGGCGATTTTTGATCCCCCTTTCCCCATGTAGGGTACATAAGATTTCTCGAAACCCCCCCTCTTCTTACGTAAGATTCTATCTCGTTTTACAGAATAAGAAATGTTGTTAGGAAAGTATCAGTTACACTAAAACTCACAGTATGACGTAAACCAAAGATTTTTATTTTTTAACAGATCATTTAGGTTATACTCTTTTATTGCTATCAGATATATATTACCATTATATTATTATTAGACAACTATCTAGTCTTTGGAATATACAAAAAATATATATAATAATATGCTATTATGACTGAAAATATTATTGATTATTTCTTTTATCATTCAATGACATTGTTCGTTGAAAATAAAAGAATATTTTATTATTTTCCAAATAATTAAAATAAGATTAATACGCGGGAAGAATGTACATACTAGAAATATTATTTATATCATTAAAAATGAACACAATTCAGATTTTAAAATTTTAATAAAGAATCAAACTATGTAAAATAAGATTTAAATCGTTGTGTACATTATAGAATGAAGAATACCATTCGGCATCCGCAATGGAACTAGATCTCTAATATAAAATTTCGACTTACAAAATATTACGTAAGAATGGGTACCCCTCCCCCCCCCCCCCAATATAAGTACATGTAGAGATTTTTAACTCCCCTCCACCTCGGAACCATTACGTAATTAATGATTGGCCCCTTATAGCAGTTGCCTTGAAAACCAACCTCTGAGCATGATATGTTACCATTTTCCATTACATCAGGTCAATCAAGTGAAATTCTAATCATAGTCAAATAACAGATTAAAATGATTCCACTTAATTATTTAGGAGCTTTTAAAATTAATAATTAGAAAAAGCTAACCGAAGAACTAGCGTCCGCTTCAGTGGGCTCCGGGGAATTCGTGGTAGTGTCAGGGGGGCGCGGGGCCGCGCGTCGCGGGCTGTTGCCGGCCGCCTCGAGCGCACCCAAGGGACTATGTGTCGTCGTATCCGGCGGACTGCTGCCCGACACCGCTAGTGGTGTGCTGTGCCCCGGCGTCTGACTGTTGGGCGACTTGCCTCGCTGCTGGTTAGCTAATGTTTGCGTCGACACCGAGTGACGCGCGTGTATACCGACCGAACCAGGGCTGGTCTCACTGCGCCGTCTACCGTACACTTCAGAACTCTCCGCCTTCGCCTCGTTGTCGAACGCGGGCAACCGGGAAAACGGTGTACCGTTTTCCTCTTTGATATCGAGCTGCCGAGCTATTTCGCTGACTGGCTCGATGTGACCCCTGTTTCTATGTCTCGCACCGATTGACGTGTTCGAGTCGACGCTGAGACGCGCTTGATTTCCCACAGGCGCGATTGCAGATAAATGCGCGTTGTGAGAATTCGCCACTAGAGTCGTTTGCTGCTGTACAATTGTAGTGTTTTGGTGAACAAATGTCGAATTGGCACTTCTCGCATTCGTCGTAGATGCCATCGAGACTCGTTTCGGCGACAATGGTACCATCAAAGTTTGTCCAGCCTGGTGATTGGTCTGGATATATTCTTGCGCTTGGACATTCGCGGTGTGCACCTGAGGACCCGCATTGAACGAAACATTTGTCGGGCTGAGGTTGGCAAGCAGAGGACTCAGTTGGCCGTTAAAGTTGGGACTGTTCATCATGACTTGACTATTCGGAGACAAGAATTGTGCGCCAGGACTATGTTGAGATTGAATCATTTTTCCCTGTTGGTTTTGGGCGCGAATGACGACTCCACCGTTGGCACCAGTCGTGAACATTCCTGAGTTTTGCACTGGGGTAAGTACGTTCTGCCCGTTGACCGCCTGCAATTGTAATTGCATCGGCATCCCCGGAGAGTTGTCCTGAATGATCGCCGTGCCGTCTGCCGTCATCACCATTCCGCCTATGTTGGGAACAATAAACTGTTGAAAAGTCGGGAAGTTCTGCATAACGCTGCTCGCGTTATTTATCAAGTTAACCGGCTGAAGTAAATTGATTTGCTGTGACGGTGATGTGTTCGTGATTATCTGCTGAGGACCATAGTTATTAGTGTTGCCTTGTCCATTCATGACTATGTGAGCGGGAGTACCTGACTTACCAGGTACTATTGTAAGAGCTTGCAACATTGGTGTCGGAGATATATTATTATTGGGAGACAGCTGGAACCCGCGTGGCGAGAATTGCGGACTAGATATATGTTGAGGTGAGGAATGATGAACCATAATATTGTTAGAATTTTGTTGTGGAGCAGTAATCTGTAAAAGGTTCGTTATATTTGCGGGTTGATTTTTCTTTTTCTTGCTCCGTTTTTTATGAGTCTCCGGTGACAACATAGCAACACCTTGAATGAAACTGTGCTGATTCTTGACGTCAAGTTGTCTCGTGGTTTCGTTAGGGGACTGACCCGAAACCAACCCTCCGGCCATTATTTGAGGCAACACTGTGTTTTGTTGTACTACCTGTCCATCTACAGCCATCATTGGAGGTTGAATAACAAATGGCGCCGGTAATGTGTTCACTACGACTGTTTGTTGATTGACCATAGATGGAGTTCCTCCAACTGCTGGAATCACTTGGGTGACAGACGCACTCACATTTGTTATACTACTCGAATTTTGTATTGGTGACGTAGTTGTAGACATCTTAGGTGGCGGTGGTGGCATTTGATTATTCGACACTATTATTTGACCCGTTGAAGATATTAATATTTGTCCAGGTGTTGGTGTACAAGTCCTTCTCACTTGAGGCAGCGATGTAGTATGAGCGTTATTAATTTCCACCTTTGAAGGTAAACTTCCGATAACATTTTGTACCATTTCAAGTGGTGACTTGGATATCATGTTCTGCGCTGTTGTACCGGCTATGTGTAATGGATAGCTGGTTGGTAAATTGACGGAATTGATAAAAGGATCCGGTTGGTTGTTTGGAATGGCGTATGAAGTCGCAAGATTTACACTTGGCGGTGGTGGCGGTCTAATGAAGTTGGCCTGAGAAGCATTAATCGACGTCGTTGCTGTGTTAGCTTTACCGGCCAGGACTGACGTCACAGTGTCCCGAGTTACGGAGAATCCACTCGCCATGGTCGTCACAAAACTTTGTACATAGCATGCTTGTATTAATGAATGCGCAGGACCTCCGCCTAAATGCGGTGGAGGACAATAACCAGGCATTGAATTCTCGAAGCGCCGTCTTGGCTCTAATTTAAATATTTCTTGCGAGATTTTTACGCCTGGCTTGGATCCTACCATAGTTGATATGTTATCTACTTCCATTAGGTTCTTATTGACGTTATGATTTGATATGAAATGCATCATCTGAGTACCAGTAAGCGACTGATTGTTAGGCGGCCCGGGTGAATTGTAAGGATAACCCTGACCGCTTCCGGGCGTCGAAGGATTACTACCGAAGGTTTCACGACCTGATCCCGAATTCGAATAGGCCGGGCTAGGCACTGGGTATAAGCAATTCGACTGCATTTGAGAGCTATTACTTCCACCACTGTGTGGAGTGTCAGTACTACGAGAGCTATTTGAAAGAGTTGGAGATGGCTCAGGCGGTTGTAATGTCTCGGTGAGAGAAACATTACTCGTGCTCACTGTCCCGGCTTGAATTGGACCGGGATTATCATTTATTGTGTGGTTTCTTTCAATAAAAGTCGATGTTACTGGGTTTTCCTCAAAGCTATGTTTTGGACTAGATGTAGCGATGTGACTATCCATTTCCATTTTATACATATGCTTTATATATTTTATTTGCATTTGATTATCGGAATACTCCGGACTGTTACTTTTCATTGTCACGTTGCAGCCTTTACAACACTGTGAAATAGCATTTTCTGACAAGACGCTACTATCTGGTGTGTTATTTGACGGAGATAGAGGTGAATTTGGCACGTTTATTCTGTACATATTTGAAAGATCGTTAGTCTTGTAAACTGGCTTTGTTTTTTCCACATGACTTTGGCTCTGTGTAACATAACAGTTTGTATTATGCGAATTATCATATTGATTATTGCCATACAAAGAATTTATACCTACTTGTCTAGATATTGTATTATTCAATATAACTGTTTGTTGTGCTAAATAACCACTTGGATCTTCCATAAATGATGGAACATTATTATTCGGCATGTCCTCGCATATGTTACCTTTTGAATCTTGCACCAACCGCAAACCGTTACTTCCAAACGACGGTAGCTTATTTTCTGCAGGATTACTTTTCTTTTTGGATCCTTTGCTATTGTTACCCTTCACTTTTTTCTTATTAGTGTCTACAACTGGCCACTGTTGACCCATCATTGTATAATGTTGTGGTAAAGGAGGCACACGTGTACACATTGATTGGTTTGCATTTTGGTCATTGCTCGAGAAAGAACTGTACGAACCAGACGAGTCTTCTGATATGTTTGGGTTGGCTTCTTCGTAATCATTTTCTAACTTTTGTAACTTTGGACTAGGGCTAGTCAATGAATTAGTCGAACTGGCATCATTTCGTTTCAATTGCCAAGGAGGAGTTTTCGCAGGATTAGTTTTAACAACAGCACCATTATGTATGACTAGTTGGGCTTGCGTCATATATTGATTTTGAGATTGCTGTTTATTGCTCACATTATCCACCGATTGCGTTCGAAATCCTTTCATAGCCATCTCTATTTGTTTTTGATTTTGTTGAATGAAAATTTGCTGTTGCTCATTAATTTTTTGCATTACTTCAGGTGTTAAAGGTTGGTTCAGTCCGCAAAATATTTGCGATTCCTCTTCTTTATACTTCTGTTTTGTAGGTTGCACAGTTTGCTGTGCATTTATATCTCTCTTATCATTTTTTTGTTCTGGATCTACATTACTATGTGGGGCACTCGCAGCATTCTTAAATTGCGTCTGTTTATTAAACCCTGTATTTAGTCCAATTATCTGACCATTCGTTCCCAGCACTGGCATACCAACGGTAAGAGGTGTCGTAACAGAACCTGTTAACGGTTGGTTTGTTTTTAGGCTTGAATCAGAATTCTCTTGATGTTGGGATATCCAGCCGCTATTTACCGTGAGGTAATGAGAACTCCTGTGTGTATGCGCTTCTTGTTTCATTTCGTTATCATTTAACCCAGCACTTAAGATACTTTGCTGTGATGTAGCGGATGCAGGTACACAGTGAAGTCCATTATTAATTCGATGAGATAAATTTGTTGGTGATATATTTCGATTAGGTTCTGCATCTTGGGGCTGAAAAGTATAGAAGTAATAATATCAGTAAAAGTATATTCTAGTCACTACATTTTCAGCACTGGCAAATATTATCTGATAATCGGAGGAAATGGCAGCGTATGGTATTTTTGTACAAGCTCTACTTTATAATAACAAGTTTTGTTAATCCCAAGTTGTAGCACCAGTTTAATATTAAAATATCATACAGATCATCATTGTATCATCCAACACCTCTATTTGGACATCGTTTCTATAAGACTAACTTGAACCATTCTTCTGTCATAGCTCTATTGGCGTGACAATATAATGAACTTGTCTAAAAATATCCCGCCGTCGATAATTTAGAAACATTCAAGCTAAGTGTTATCGAGGCCTAAAAATAAATATACATATATAAAACCATTGTCTGTTTATCTCAACATGCTTACATTTTAAATTCAGATATAATTACTTATCTTTTAGTATGTTTAGTTTTGAAATTAAATATAATTAATGTTGTCTTATTGATCTTAATAAAGCTATTTTGAACACGTACCTTAAATTCGTTGGTAGACCGTTCTCTTGGCATCATTAATTGAGATACATTGACGCCTGCTGGAAAACCAGATCTTTTCTTCATTTTCTTTTTTACAGGCACTACTTCAGTAGCCGCAACTGTAAAATAAATACATATGCCTTATTCGCACTGTTACAATTTCCCGCATATAAAATAAATCGCCTTGACCCTTAGCAACTTCTTAAGTAGCTTATACTTTGAGTAGCCTTGAATAATCTATATTAATATTATAAAACGAATATATTGTTTGAATCCACAAATCTCTGACCTTTTTAAACCGTTTATAGGTTTAGCGTTATGACCACAATCTCACCTGATGTTAATTGACGATGTGGCCCAAGTTGGAAGCACGCTAAGCCTAGTGGAAGACTGGCTCTCAAGTGTAGCTGTCGGAACACATCCTATAGGTGCTTAGCAACAGATTTTCAACTTCATGGTGGTAGCTAGCCAGGCGGGTATTACAAAAAGCCCTTCCACCATGCCATGAAATATAGGCGAAGTTATTCGAGTTTACGGCTGTACTAATAATATAATAAAGCGGAAATTTATTGTTTGTTTGTGTAAACAAGCTAATCTCTGGAACTACCAGTCGGATTCGAAAATTTCTTTTTGTATATGATAGCCAGATTCACGTGGAATAGTATAGGGTATCTAGCATTAGGATACACCTCTCATATAGCCTTAAATATTGATGTTTGTTAAGTAAGTCGGAAGTAACATCGCACCCGAACTGCTTTATCCGCATGCGCTGACGTATTGGTTAATGATATGTAAATACAATCTACTAAAAACATATTGCTCCTTAGTACATCTAAAAAAAAGTCAGCAATACCGTATGTTTGTCTATTTCTTATACATAAGCCACAATAATGTAAATTGTGTTTTTTATTTATTGAAAATGGATGATTTATGAGCATTATTGTTAGGCATGGCATATTAATCCTTACGAACGAAAGTTACTTCATCATCAAGACGATTTTATGTAGATAATCTTTTCCCTTTATATCATGTTATTTGGACGAATAGTTTGGTAGATAATGTAAAATGAAAATAATTCAACACTCGGCTCGGTTCTGTCTATAAGTGTAGTGGTGCGAATGTGCCGTGCGAGTTGTGACGTATAACCCTGGTTGCCCGATAAAAATATATAAGAAAAAAATAAAATTACTAGTAAAAAAGCTAAAGGTATAAAGTACTTTACAAAAAGAAATATTCGCATAAAACCTATGTGGAAATACACTATCCACTCAAGAAGGTTTAAACGAAATGATGACTACTGTATGTAAATGCGGTGGCATTAATATTGCCCGTATTACTCAGAACCTTTCTTGTTGCTAACGTGGTACTTTACAATACTAAAATTCGATTATAGTGACACGATGAATTCAATGTATGTACATATTCTTTACTCGTGTGATAACAGTACGGTACGGCATGAAATTTGTACATACTCTTTATACATGCGTATTTCATTTATATATATTACTAGCTGTGCCCGCGGCTTCACTCGCGTTGACTACAGGGGTGGACCACCCTTAACATTTAGGGTGATGAAAAATAGATGTTGTCCGATTCTCTACCCTGGCCGATATGCACGCTAAGATTCACGAAAATCGGTCGAGCCGTTTCGGAGGAGTTCAATCACGCACACCGTGACACGAGAATTTTATATATTAGATATAGTTGATTTATATCTGCTTTTATTATGTAACCTATCGCCTTCCATGTATTTATTGGAAACAATAATATAATACCAATACAATGGAAAAAACCATTATTTTTAGATTAATATAATTATTAAATCATAAACTATAATCCCATAATCATCTCCCCATGATGAAGGAATCACAGTCAAACTATTGAAGGCGGCTGGTAAACCAGTACTTATGACCCTTCAGACCTTGTTCAATTCCGTCATCCAAGAAGGTAAAACGCCACAGGCATGAAACAAAATTGTGGTGGTACTCTTCTTCAAAAGGAAGAATTATAGGCCAATGTCACTTTTGAGCCATGTTTATAAGCTATTTTCGAGTGTAATTATGAACCGTCTCGGTCGCAAGTTCGACGACTTCCAGCTTCCCGAACAAGCCGGTTTCCGAAAGGGCTTCAGTATCGTAAACCACATACACGCATTACGGCAGGTTATACAGAAGACCGAAGAACCTGCCCCTTTGTTTAGCGTTTGTGGACTACGACAAAGCCTTCGATTCAATTGAGACCTGGGTTGTACTTCAGTTTCTCAAGCGGTGCCAATTTGACTACCGGTAAATAGAACTGTTGAAGCGTTTGTATGAAAACGCCACTATGTCATTTCGATTGCAGGATCAGAACTCGAAACCTATCCTGTTGCAGCAGGGTGTCAAACAAGGAGATAATATCTCTCCTAAACTGTTCGAATCAGAAATGAGGAGATCCGCAGGAGAACAAAAGTCACCGACATAGCCCGAACAATAGCTACGACTTCACTGGCAGTGGGCGGGTCACGTAGCTCGTAGAAAGGATAGCCAATGGGGCAAAGAGTTCTCGAGTGGCGGCCACGTACCGGAAGACGCAGCGTGGGCAGACCCGCCATAAGGTGGTCCGACCTGGTAAAGGTTGCGGGAAGCCACTGAATGGGGACAACACAGGACCGGTCGTTATGGTGATCTTTGGGGGAGGCCTATTTCCAGCAGTGGACGTCTTTCGGCTGAAATGATGATTATGAAACTGTAATAGGCCTCGTAAAAATATTCTACTCTTCGAAAGTTTAAAGCCGTTCCCGATTCTGTGAGCGATCAGATCTTAGGTAAAAGAACTGGAAAATAATATTTATTTTCCGATGTGCCATAAGGCTTGTTATATTGTATGCAAATGTTGGACGTGTCCTCCTTTTCCATAAGCCGTCCTCCTTCATCTAACGAACGGTCTCCTTTGCCAAATTTTGCGCGTAGTGTGACACCTCCTAAACTTTACCCACACACACGCATACCGCACGGAACGGTGCACCCGTTTTCTCATTTTTAATGAAATTATTTTTTTGTCTCAAAAATTAGGAGGCTAATTCATCAGACACATGTACAGAAGTAATAATTAAAATATTTTTATAGTTGTATGCCCTTCCTTTAATCATTAATATATAAGTAGCACTTATCACTTTACCTTTTTCATATTTCTATCTGGCCGCCCTATATGTGACAAGTTTCGGTTTTGAACAGAGTCGGCTGGAATTTCGGTTACGGTAAAAAGCCGACCGAATTATCACCATGAGTAATTGCCGGTTTACTTTTCACCATGAATAAGGTTATTGTATTATGATTGCGACGAATTTACAAGTTACTAGCATAGTACGGCAGTTATGGATTCGTAAAACGTTTTATAAACTATTCAATATATCGACGGTGGAAAGATTTATTATTAAAGATTGGTTGAAATTCGGTTAACATTTGGTTTAACCGAAGTACGGCAGTTTTACCGAAGTTCAGTTCATTTTTGTTGAATAACTTACGCTAAGTAATGAAGAAGTCAAAATAAAAATGGTACAATAGTTTGTAATGTAGAAGAAATAAAGTGATGAGTTAGTTTCATAATTTTGGAGATAATTAGTAAATCTTAATTAGTAAATAAAACAATATTTTACCACAATGCCCAATCAATTGACGATGATATTATAGATAAAAGTCTTCATTAACCCAATGAATATTGAAACTCAAGAACATAACAAATTATTCATATAAGTCCATATCATCCACGTGTCAGTCGTGACTAGAAATGTCAATAGATATTAAATAATTATAAGTTCTTATAAAATTGAAAACGGTTGGCTGTCCAACTCTATAATTTCTGTTAAGGCTTCATAAATTTGCATAGAATGTGGGTCATCGATTTTCAATTTGCACAAAAATATAGAATATGTTGGTAATATAAGGTATAAGGCAAGGCCAAAAGTGCTAGTGTTGGACGACAAGAAGCAGATAAGTATCTCGACTAAACTCCATCGTGTGAATTGGCTATTGTAGCTGCTTGAATCCTTTTTTATGTTTACTTCGATTATGCAGAAGTAGATCCAGTGCGACCATAACCATCTTGACAAATTTTTAAACTCGAGTGTGTTAACCAAGGAAGTAACGGACAGAAGTGGGTGAAAGGTGCACAAGAGAAATGGCACATTCTTCGCGCCTAAACTGATACGAAGTTTGGCCGAAATTCGCCTTGGATGTGATTTCGAATCGAATACTTGGCCGAAGTTCGGCTTCGGTATTAACCATATTCGGTTCATCTCTTTTTTTACCATTAATCTGCTTAAAACTCGATTACGTCAGCCTGGGCTATATTTATTAATACATATCAGTGTCAGTTTCAACTGAAAAACACAATTTATCCTTTTATGTGTGTTTTATGCAATGAAAATATAATAACATATTAGTAAAAGTTTAAGAACAAACTAAATTTATGTTTACATATTATACAATCATCGTACTTTCGCGCGCCTGTGTGACATGTCATCATTGACACGACCATAATTATAAACAATTCTATTTACTGTAAAATTACTTTGCCAAAATGACCTATGAGGTCATACGTCATATATCATTTCAGAAAAGAAATTTTACAGTAAACCGACTAGTTTATATATAATCGTGGAAACAATTTAATTCTTTAGTTGACTTATACTTTTAGTTTGTGTTTATTTTTGTGTTTCTCTTCGTGACTACTGACTCTTTTTTTTTGTTTATATTTATTTTTTCTATTTTTGAAGACTTGTCATTAGTCTTCTATTTTTAATTTTCACTGCTGTTTCTATTAGCTGTAGTTTCTCTAAAGTTCTCTCTGAAGTTTTTCTAATAATGAAAAATAAAGGAATACTTCGACGGCTATTCATAACCAGTAAAGGAGTCGAGTTTAATGCTGTTATCTATTTGCGCATTATCTGGTTTAATTTGCAATTAAAACACTTTGTGCCCATGCAGACCGAGTTGAGGGTAGGGTGTGGTGGTGGGTGATGGCCAGGCCGCGGTCGGGATCGGGAGCGGCGCGGGGGTGACGAGGCGCAGGGTGGCCGCGACTCGTCAGATCAATAGTCGACGGGGCGCGCGCCCACGTCGCGTCGCAACCCGCTCTGCACCACGCCGATTGTTTAAATTATACCCGTCTTTGTTCCTTCTACAGATCAACGTCACTGATGTTTTTGTGTGCCTAGAACAGACTGACTTCCTTTAGTAATTATTCAATTATGCGGCTTGCAGTATAAACTTCCTTATTTCATTTTATAATCCACCGGCAGTTCTTGATGTTTAATCTTGTATACGGTATATTTCATATTAACTATATTGACATAATATATCCAATATTGTTTACCATACAAAAAAGCAAGATAACTTTTATTAAAATAAACTGTATTAGTGTTTAATATTTTCTTCCTTCATAAATTCTTCCTACTATATTACATATATTCCTACTATATTACTGCCTATATATTATTTCCCTTTACTATTCATCTTGTGTCATATTTCTTTATAAAGTAATTACTATTTACACCCAAAAGTTCTACCGATTTATCTGAATTTTCAACAAAGGTATTATTTACTAAGAAATAAATTATGGTTTTTATTATTTTAATTGTAGATAAGATTTTTTTCAATCCAACCAAACAATAACAAAAACATTAAAGTAGCAAATTAATTGCTCACATCACCACAACATTGTACCTACTAGTGTATTTTTTGCTACAACATAATTCATTTTTAACATTAAACAACAATGAACACCTTGAATTAAATCAATGAATAAACAGTTGTCGTATAATTACTGTGTTAACTTTACATTTGTTCGTAAAACAAAACTCATAACATACCCACTTAGGTTAAGGCCGCACTGCAAAATATCACTGCGCGATTTCTCGCTATTAATTTTCTGCATTCTTAAGCTCATTTACCTAACCAAGCATCGCGATTAAAATTCCTCGCGATTTTTGTCAGTTTTGTACAGTTCTCTGCCGAGACACATGTATAAATAGACAAAAGAACTAATATCTTGATTAGCTAATTACTAAGGTGCAAAAGACATCACAAAAAATGATAAACACGGAAGTCTGCCACTTACCGACCTTGAGAACTATGAAAGAATAAAATATCAAGACTTGCGAAAATATAGTACAAAGTTTTTCGAATATTACAGAATGACAAAACAAATATTTGATAATTTACTACGTGTAGTTAGTTAGTTGGGCCTGATTTATCTATCCTACCGCATTCATGAATTTATTTCGCAATGCTGTGAGTGACAACTTCATACTACAAAATATATTTGCGCGTAATGTATCGATATCAAATTTGTATCAAACCATATATTATTTAACCACACGAATTTTAAATCGCCTTTGGATACACCTACATACATATGATTCTATGTGTTATACTATAAAAAAATGCGCAATGTGCCCTATGCCTTAGCGTCAATACACATAACCTGAAAGCAAACAAACTCAAACCATCCAAAACATTGCAAGTGACAAATAAATCATTTATAGAAAACTACGTAACATAATGGTGTCATGATAAAAAAACACCAAAGCGGAATTTTATGTTTACACGAAAAAATCTTCCTTTAATTATTCTCATTTTTGATAATTCTCATTATTCTTTATTGACAATTCTTATAACGTATCAATTTTAGAAATGGCATACTACCCGTGTAATTTTTTTAATAAAAATCGGTTGATATTATTTATTGATTGATTTTTTTTTTGTTGAGATATATTTATTCCTATAATTATTACTGAAAAGTTCTTATAGCTTATTAATAATGGAATGACATATTATGGTTCCCATATAGGAAAACATATGCCGTATACTAAATTTCGTGGAAATTGGTTAATATGTTTGATTGTTTTAATGGGTGTAAATTACGCGTGGTGAAAAACAGCGCTTCGTATTAATCCAAAAATATGTATAATATAAATTTTATCAAGATAGTCGAAAATAATTATTTAGCTGTCATTAAAATATAAAAACTATTGTTATCAAAGGGATGTGCGAGGACAAAGGTGCGCTGGTGGGAAGGATGGGAGTCGGGTGCAGGTTGCTTACTCCCGGACTAAATGACGTAGTGCAGTCTGTTACCCGCTATTCTTAATGTAGCCATATTTTCATTTTTGTCGAGTCCGGTTTTTTAACGATTAATTGCGTTTTATTAAAATTGTTATGAATTATGAACATTTATCCGAAGGTGCTTTCATTATTTTTTAACCACTCAAGTACATAGCTTTTGTAAGTGACTATTTTTTATTTTTTTGGCTAATTAGTTCAGAGAAAAATTACTAAATTACTATATACATATACACATGTCCCTTCTTTCCTCCCAGAAGGCAGGAACATGTATGTATAGTTAGTTATCTCAAATTTATGTGCATAGGGATTTAGTCAGATCGCGACTTTTTCACATGATCGGCAACAGCCCAAGCCGAGGTTCGGCCACTTTGGCACTCTTGGAGCCTGTTGATTAACTTTCGCGGCTGAGTGCCTTAAGCGCCCCCCCCTCAAGCCCGGTGTAAAAGTCCAACTGTAAAAGTCGTCTGAGGCTCAGGGCTTTTATAGCTACAGAGTATTCAGTAGGAAAAATTTTTTCGTCGTCGTGTTTTGTTTGTTCCACAAACGTTCATTGATTTTTTTTATCGTATAGTATTTTCGAAGATGTCAGATAATCTAGAATATAACGAGTTACTACACCGGTTTTTCTACTTTTGATTTAGGATTTAGCAAATTAATACGGTGTGTGTTACATAAAACGTTGGTAAGAAAATTGTAAAACTTGTATGATCAATGAGTTCGAAAGGTGAGTCAGGATCAAAACTTAATTAAATTAGTACACTAGTAAGTAGGATGCAAATGTGTCCGATTTTGTGTTGTTTCTTTGCGAATATTAGAATAAAACTTCCCTACATAACTTTTTTCTATGTTGAACACGAAGAAAAACACGAAGTGTGTTTTTTACACGAAGAATGAAGCATTAGTTGGTAAGCAACATTTTACTTCATTTATTGTACCAAATACCAATATTTTTATTAGTGAAATGAAAAATAAAAAATGTGCAAGTTTTATATTATAATTTCTATAAAATAATTAATTGTAGACAATGTTATGAATTAAAAGTTAAATCAGGACGTATCCTCAGAAATCATAACGGTTGGCGGTCCGCTATTCATGGCGCACTAAATGCACCCCTACACCTCACACTCCGCCGCCGCCACTTAAGAACAAAGACACCGCTGTACTCTCTCGCTTAAAGAAACATAGAGCCAACTATTTTTCAGCGTTTGTTTTGTCTTACACTGTATCACACATAAAGGGCGGAGGGTAATTTATTTAGCTTCGGATATTTCCTACTTTACCTTTAATGTATAATATTCGCTTCGTAAACTATTATACAAAGTATCATTATCGGATTGATAAAATAATGATTAGAACGTTGGATCCTAAATTGTATAAGCGACGTGTAGCGGCTATCAATCTGTTGACGCGCCTTGCATTTGTTTAGCTTTATTCCCGTGGGATTCCTTTCGAGGAACAAACGCTCGGCCTCTCCTCACGTGTAATTCTGATAATACCTCGAACAGATACGTTGCATATTTTTGTTTTAAACAGTCATTTCATACTCTATTCGTACAACCTAATTTGAAATAAATGAATCCTATAATTCAGATTTCTTATTTGATGGTTACGAACTTTCTAGAATGCACCAAACAATTAACTTTAACATGATATACCTACCCGGAGACTGTGAGGCGAAAACCTGCTTCCGCGGTATTTTTTCTGACTTTATCAGGGTTAGGTAACCGAAAGTCTAAATTATTTTATAAGAGTATACTTAATAATTTTAAGAGTAACGGTAATCCCATAGAAGATATATAATTATGACACAACATAAATATAAAATAGTATTTTAACTTTCAAAATAATTATACTCCTATATAAACTTCACCCCTATAGATTTAATATTTAATGAAGATATATTTTGTAATTTTGAATAGAATCGTTTTTACGCTTTTCACCGCCTTTGGAAGTACAAAATATACAATTCCTTTCACAGCGAATGGCTACATTACTTAACCATCGCCCATATAGAAAATCAATTTCCTACACCCAATTATTTATATACGCACATATATAGATACTAGTTGTGCCCGCGGCTCCGCTCGCGAGGACTACTAAAAAAAGGTTTTTGTATTTTTTGAGCGGAATCCTAATTATTTTTGAAAATAAAAGTAGCCTAAGTTATATCTTATAACAACAGCTATCTACCAGTGAAAGTCCTGTCAAAATCAGTCCAACCGTTTCGGTGATTACCCTGAACAAACAGACAGATTCTTTTTTTAAATGAGTTTTTTGTTGTAGGTACCGTGTATACTTTCTTATGCATTTAGTAAAAACCTGTTATTTTGATATTACAGACACTTCAATTTTATTATATGTATAGATAGATAAATAAATGCAACAGATGAATATGTTTTAAGCAGGCGTATATATAAAGCATGAGGTAGTCCTGTCCCGTGGTATATGCATAAGTTTCCGGAGTGATCCCGTAACGTTTCAGTCGTATAATTGGATGAAGGAGGGCCGAGCGCGGAGATTGCGCCCGGAACACCCTGCCGCTAATCGGATAATAATATCCGCTATCAACCCACAATGAGATGACGCTATGAAAACCGTTAAAGCGGTCTTTTAAAGTCACTTGCAAATGTTAATAATACAAACTATATTAAACACTATAACATAATACAAACTATATAAAACTCCTTAGTTTTTGTAATGGTCACTGATTTGGTGATAAATACTTAAACTTTCAAATATTAATAAAATTTATTTTATTGATAATTCCATGTTTTTTTATTGTACATGCAATATATCAAACGAGAAATAAAATATTATTTATTTATAGTTCTTTTAGCTCTGGTAAGAATACGTTTAACTAGTTATAAAAAATAGCGGTTAAATATTAGTGGATTACCTTTTTTCTGTTCTATGTAGGGGGGCGGCGTGGCGGGTGAGTGGGAGCGAACTTGTAACGTAGCCAGCAGTTTTCGTTTGTGATTGCAAAGCTTTGTCAATTCAGCTCCTGATGCCACTTGATACGGTTTGCTAACTACCTGTAAATAAAATACCGATAAAATGAGCAATCATTGATAGACACATATAAACGAATATTTAACATCATACTCTGTATTTATACAGAAATAAGATAAGTAAACAATCTAATTAGTTTGTTAAAAGTATTCCAAATACCAAATTGAAAGTGCTTCCTTAGGTAGTATGTGACTGAAATTGAGATTATTATATGGACAAAATGCAGCCAAACCTAATATAAACAATACAGTAAACTTTTGTTTATACGACAGCGTGTCGGTAAAAACTATATTACGAATTCTGACAGGTTTTTAATAAGCATTTGCGAACAGCGAAACTATCACCGGTTCGGAAATCATATAGAAGGTGAAACTTGACGAGACTTATCAAAAATGAAATATTTTCTTATATCTAGGTATAATTAAATGGTTAATAAATATATCAATAAATTCATTGCCATGTTATTATTAAGCATATTAAGAGAGGATGTACATCATACTTCCAAACGCCGCTATCTTTCTCATAATGATCCGCGGTAACCTTCACACAGTAAAACCAGTTTAACATGATCTTTGAATTCATTATCTGACAATTATTAATTCATAAGCATGGAATCATATACTTATAAAACCTAAAGCAATTACATGGAAAGCAAGTCATTATAATATATTCATTAAAACAAAAATATTTTAATGACTCACAGGGTCACATACATGATAACAACAATTGTTAACTCTTCAACTTTCTTCACTGTAAATAAGGCTCCCTGGCAATTCTTACCTGTTTTCCATTAGCTGTGAGCCTGATTGCGATCGCGATTGATCTGATTGCTATATTACTTAAATCAAATATATAAATTTTTGTATTTTTATAGAACTAATTTGTTACATAATTATTGTGTATTTTTTTATATAATTTATTAATAAGCACAAAACCTCTGACGTCAGACAAATCAATTGGTATTCTATAAATCAGTGGTTCCAAAAGTGGTATTACATGAGCCCCTTGGCAGATCTTTTGGCAGGGTTGCCATGTAATATGGTAATAATACCATATTGGCCCCCATGCCAATATGGTAATAAATGAAGACGACCGTATTCTAATAAAGGGGTTTATTAACTGTTCCCATTTGCGATACTGAGATAAACATATATAATTATTATTATAAAGGATTTTGCTCACACATTATATCTTTTTTTATCTAAAGGGGAATATACATACACTTCACTCCCACCACCGCGCCGATGCCTTCTCTGCTGCGGAGGAGCCGGCCACGCCCCATCTTGTTAGAGACACAGAGACAGGGCTAATGACGGAGCACCTCAGTAGTAAGCGGAGGGTATCTGGCCCGGACGGGTTTTAGCCGTGACACTGAACCACATGCGGGGAGAGCTACGGGAACTCTTCGACCGTTGTCTTACAGTCGTACGGTTTCCAAAGCTGTGGAAGGAGGCGCGGCTATGCCTTCTTGAGAAGGCCGCCTTCCGGGCACGTTGCCGTATCGGCCCCTTGTGTTATTGGATGACGCCAGTAAGATGTTGGAGAAAATACTAGTTTTACGTGTCGTTCGACACGAGGGACTTGAGGAACGTGGGGTCGAACCTGTCGGATGGACAGTTCAGCTTCCGGGTGGGACGTTCAACGCTGTACGCTACCTCACTACCCTGAAGGTGCTCCCTGCAGAAACGACCAGTCGTGGAGAGAGATTGTAGGCAGTGTTGCTTAACGTCGCCAACGCCTTCGACAGTCTGTCGCAAATATATAGTGGTTTCTTTCGCAGATAGCAGAGTTCATGTGATCCGGCGTTGTACGGGGTGTGTGATGCCATAGGGGTCGATGTTGGGGCCGCTCCTGTACATCTATACTTAGGGTTTTAACGAAATGTCTCGGGTGTCAACAGAAGGCAAGTGGGTGCGTGACCCAAGCGCCCCTCGGTTGCCTCCTTCAGAGGCAAACGATAGTACTTGGTCGGGCTCAGGAACCTTGGCCCTTGATAGAGTCATAGTCAAGCCCTGAGTGTCTCCTTCCCACCCTTCCGATCCTGCTACACATCCATCCCCGAGTGTCTGTTTGGGCGTAGCTAGGTATTTATACCGGCTGCGTTCTCTGCCTCGGGATTGATAGGGACCTCCACGTAGGGCCCGGTAGGTTCTTTCCTGCGAGTCATTACACCGTAACCCGCAGGTCCCTTTGCACGGTTCGGGATAGCCGTTTAAATTCACTCGGCGCACCCCCTGCCTCTCCGGCAGGGAGGTTTAACTTCACCCCCGCCCGCCCAACCGCCGCCGCCGGAATGGCAAACTCGCCAGACTTGGAAAGCTTCGTTGCGTTCGCAACAAGCCTACACCCGTCGATATGGACGGATTTCAATAGGGCCATCGCGGCCGCGCAACCCGCCATTGCTGTCGCACAGGCCACCGAGGCCACCAGCGACCCCGCCGCGCCCCACGCGACGGACAAGAAGCCCGTCTCGCGCTCCCGCTCAACGGCACCCCGCGCTCACCGTCAGACGTCGTACAAACGGCCGTCATCGCGCTCGCGTTCCCCGGGCAATCAAGCCACGATCCCAGCGCCCTCTGCGCTGCCGATCAAGAACTCTTTCGCGTCTTTAGTTCCCGAAGCGGACACGCCGACGCTAGTAGCTACGAACAATAGCTACTCGCCCACTAGTCCGGATCCCGAACCCGAGTCCAACGAAATGGACACGGCGATAGTCACAGATAACGAGGGCTTCACCCTCGTTCAAAAAAACAAGCCCGCCAAACGGGCATCGCGTTCGCGTCCCGAGTCTCCGGACACTCAGTCCCGCCCACAAAAGGCGCAGAAAACTGGGCTAAACAGCCACGCCCCCCGCTCCGCAGCGCCCT
Source organism: Saturnia pavonia (assembly GCA_947532125.1). Taxonomy (NCBI): domain Eukaryota; kingdom Metazoa; phylum Arthropoda; class Insecta; order Lepidoptera; family Saturniidae; genus Saturnia; species Saturnia pavonia. Next base: position 10,668,520 of record OX383903.1, read on the forward strand.
CAGCGCCTGCCGGTACTTTTGCCGGCAGAAAGGCGCGTCGCCCACCGCCGGTAGTAGTCCAAAACAAGGCGGTCTGGACTAAGCTCGCGGACAAGCTTAGAGACTTAAAAATTAATTATACCTCGGCCAGTAACACGGCCAACGGTATCCGCGTACAAGTAACCACTTCTGACGAACACCGTCAGTTCACAAAGTTGCTCCGAGCAAGCAACCTACACTACTACTCATACACCCTAGACGATGAGCGTCACCTCCGGGTTGTAATCCGCCGCATCCCGGTGGAAATCACGCCCGAGGAGGTCAAAACTGACCTCTTAGCGAAGGCCCTCCCTGTCCGCGAAGTGCATAGAATGCACGGCGGACAATCCAAAAACCGACCATTAGATATGGTCGTAGTTATCTTGGATCTGACCCCCGAGGGCAGAGCCATCTTTAATGTCAGGAAAGTGTGCGAGCTCTCCGGAATAGCCGTAGAGCCCCCACACAAAAACCGCAGCCCTCCGCAGTGCCACAACTGCCAGCTGTACGGACATTCGGCCCGTAACTGCCATTTACGTCCCAGGTGCGTTAAGTGCCTCGGGGACCACGCGACAAGCGAGTGCACACGCACTCGTGAGTCGTCTACCCCTCCGAGCTGCGTGCTATGCGGCAACGCGAGTCACCCCGCGAACTATCGCGGCTGTCCCCGTGCCCCGCGTCCCACGCGCCCTATGCGCCCTACGCGCCCAAGGCAAGAGCGACACACCCCTCCTCAGAGGGCACGTCCCGCCGCCAATAGTCAACCCATGCCTCTGCTCACGCCAGAAGCCTTTCCCAGCCTCCCGGGCGCTTCCTGCGCCCCGGTGGCGGCCACCCCCGCACCCCGCGCACCCCCTCCGGCCATGCGAGCCCCTCAGGCAGCATGGGTCTCTACTCCCCGCCCTCAGCCTCCTAAGGCTCAGGCCTCCCCGTCCGTTAGCACGCGCCGCGGCGTTAACTACATGGTCATGCTCTTCCGCGAGCATGACCCTCAGGAAGTACTGGCATACGACCCGTGCGTCGCTGAGTACGGCCCCGCCGAATCCATCAGGCGTTTTCCCCTGATGACAGCGACGCTAATGCGCCTGGCCCGTGCCGGGAAATAGATAACGGTTATAAATGGCTCGCATTAAACCTAGGAGTCTAAACATCTCTTTCTTTAACGCGCGAAACCTCCTTCCACAACGGGACCTAGTATCCACCTTTCTTAGGGAACGGGAGATAGACGTATTTCTAGTACAAGAAACACTTCTAAAACCCAGTAGGCGCGACCCTAAGATAGCAAATTACAATATAGTCAGAAATGACCGTGCCACCCGAGGAGGCGGCACGCTCATCTACTACAAGCGTTCCCTCTATTGCATGCCAATAGACCCTCCCGCACTTACCAATATGGAAGTGTCCATCTGTAGAATAGGCATGACTGGCCATCCGTCAATCACGCTTGTCTCTGCATATCTCTCCCCGAGTAAAAGACTCCTTCAGTCCGATCTGGAGGCGCTACTTTCACTCGGTCAATCCGTAATAATAGCAGGCGACCTCAATAGCGGTCACACCCATTTCAACAACTCGCGTAACACCCCTAACGGGGTTATTCTCGACCTACTATGCGATGTGCTCGGCTTTGACGTCATAGCACCGCTAGATCCCACGCACTTTCAAGATAACTGTCAACCGACAGTACTTGACATAGCCCTCCTCAAAGGTGTCTCACTTCGGTTACGACTTATAGAAGTCGTACACGAACTGGACTCCGATCACCGCCCGGTTATCTTACAACTCGGGCAACCGTTCGACCCCAGTCCGCCAAAAGTCAAAGTAGTTGACTACGCGATCTTAAATCGCTACCTATCCGATAACGCGACCCCGTCCAGCCTAGCTAGGATCCCCGACGTATTAGAGTCAACAGCAGACGCCGACTTAGCAATCGATTCCCTGGTCGACTACCTCCAAACCGGCGTAAGGGAGGCCTCGAGAGAGGTGCAAGCGGCGAACGAACGCCGTTTTATACTCCCCCCCGGCTTACGAGCGTTAATCACGGAAAAGAACGCCGCGACACGTGCACACGATTCTTATCCGACGAGGGGATAACCTACGGGGTTAAGGCGACTTCAGAGAGAGGTTAGAACTCGCATCGGCGAGTACAGAGGTCACCAGTGGGATAACCTCTTAGAGGGTCTCAAGCCGTCCCATCTGGCTTACTGGAACCTCGCCCGCTCTCTGAAGTTAGAAGCTACCGCCCTGATGCCGCCCCTCGAAAGAGGCCCCGATCTCCCACCCGCGTTCGATAGCGACGATAAGGCAGAATGCCTTGCCGCAAGCTTGGAGAGCCAGTGCTCCCCAAACTGCGACAACGTAGACACTGCCCACATCGAAACTATCGAGACCGCCGTTCAGGAACTAACGTCGATTCCCCCCGCGGAAACGTTAACCCCGGTCACGCATGACGAGATTTGTTCTGTTATTAAAGGCCTTAAGCCTAGAAAGTCCCCCGGCCCCGACGGTATCAGGAATGAAGTACTTAAACTTCTTCCCGATCACCTCATAGCTCTTTTGGTCTGCATCTTCAATGTAGCCATAGCCCACTGCTATTTTCCAGCCGTCTGGAAAAAAGCTATAGTTATAGGTATTCACAAGCCCGGCAAAAAAGCTTCGCTTCCCGATAGCTATCGCCCGATCAGCCTTTTAAACACACTAGGAAAACTTTACGAGCGGCTCCTTCTGAACCGTCTCAAAACCGTTATAGATATTAAAAACCTATACCCTCCCGAACAGTTCGGTTTTCGCGCCCGACACTCGTGTACACATCAAGTGCACCGCCTCACGGAGCACATCACGAGCAACTTTGCCAAAAGTAGTACCGCCCCCGCCCGTACGCTTGCGGTCTTTTTCGACGTAGCTAAGGCCTTCGATAAGGTCTGGCATGCCGGACTAGTCCACAAGCTACATAAACTAGAAATCCCGGATAGGTTAGTTCACCTAGTTCATGATTTTCTACGCGACCGCACCTTTCACTACCGAGTGGAAGGAGTACTATCTACCGCCCACCCTATACGCTCAGGCGTCCCGCAAGGTTCCATTCTGGTGCCTTGCCTTTTCAATCTGTACGTCAGCGACCTCCCGAAGCCCCCCGGGGTCGAGGTAGGGCTCTACGCTGACGACACAGTCATATACGCGTCAAACAGACACAGAAAAAATCTCGCCTGCGCAGTCCAACGTGCCGTAACCACTCTCGGGGAGTGGTTTCGAACGTGGCGAATAGCTATTAATCCGGTAAAGAGCGCCGCGATTATGTTCGAACCGCATACATGTAAACTACCACGCACGGTAGGACCTCTCTCATTATTCGGTAGGAATATCCCTTGGGCCACCAAGACTAAATATCTGGGTATCACCCTCGACTCGAAGCTTAACTTCAACGCACACGTTACTATAGTCCGGAATAGGGCCGTCTGGATCCTTTCCCGCTTACGACCCTTGCTCAGTTCGGTAAGCAAAATGTCCTTAAGACATAAGCTTAAACTATACAAGATGTGCGTCCGTCCGATCTTGACATATAGCTGCGCAGCGTTCGCACATATGTCCAAACATAACTTTGTCCGCATGCAAAGAGTCCAAAATCGGTTTCTCCGTCGCCTGCTTGACCCTCCAGCCTTCGTTAGGAACATGGACTTCCACAGGGACATGAGGCTTCCCTCGATAGAAGCCTATGTGAAATATCTCACCAGGAGATACTTCGATAGCGCTTCGAATCACCCCAACCCGCTCGTAAAATCCACCGTGAACTACGTCCCAGACAACTCGATCCCCGTTGCCAAACGTTATAAACGCCGTCCGCGAAATCTCTTTGTCGATCCCGACGACGACATCGAGAAAGCTAATAATTACTACGCGTCCGCTCCCGCAACATATGCGTGCTCACGCCCACGCCCGCGAAACCACCGTTCCCTCCGCAGGGGACGTACGGTTAACTTCGCTCCCGCACACCCGCCACGACCGCCCTCCTCTGCGGCAACTCAAGCCTAGGTCCAATCCATCGGCATGGAGCCCTTGAGACAAGCAGCCGCTCGCGCGATACAAGTGACTCTACAATCACTAGCTTTCACAGCCATACATGACACTGCATTATACACACATGCACAACACACATAGGTACATAGGTTCTGTAAGGGACCTTTTTTTTTCTTTTTTTGCCTAGTTAGAGTAGACAAAAATTTCAGACCACTAAATACACATACACATGTTCCTTCCCTCCTCCCAGGGGGCAGAAACGTGTATATATGTATAGTTAGTTTAGATCGAATTACGGATAGGGAATTAGTCAGATCGCGACTTAATTGCATACGCGCAACAGTCCGAGCCGAGGTTCGGCCACTTTGGCACCCTCGGATGTTGTTGCTTAGCTTTCGTGGCTGAGTGCCCTAAGCGCTCGCCCCCAAGCCCGGTAAAGCTGTAAAAGCCGTAAAGGCTCCAGGGCCCCTCAGGCTAACAGTGTAGTCAGTACGAAAAAAAAAAAAAAAAAAAAAGAAATGTCTCGTTTCGTTTCATCAAAGTTTCGTTGCAATCGGATGAATGATACAGGACAAATAAATATTTTTAATATAACATCTTCTATAACAAAAGCTAGATCTGATTATGTATGTGCATCCTGCACGAATACATGGGTACAAAATAGCTCCATAACTCTAAGCGGTTATAGCACACGTGTGACTAATCTGAATATGTGTGTAGTTTACAGTTTTGTTGCAACAGTGTTTTGCTCAATCTGGGAGCACGTCCACGATTCATTACGGGCGAACGTTTTCTGCGCACGGCTGCACACGAAAATTGCTCTACGACTTACCCGCTGTGACAACTGACTTACACACAAGTTCAACTAAATGTTTGTCCGAAGCGAGAAAATTGCTATCGTGTTGCCGAGGTTCCAAGTAAGCGGTAGGTTAGTGCGACCGCGGTAATAATTGACCGATAATATGCAAAACTAGATTTGTTCGTGTGTGACTAAATGGTTTGTGCTGAATGTATCGATTCTGTAGTGAACTAGTTAGTTTATTCTAACTGCTATCAGATCTAAGCTAGATTATTTATATCGAAAAAATAATAATTACGAAACGTAATATACCATTTAGAAACGGTTAATTATTTTCTCATTGGGAATTAAGATAATAAACAAGTTAGAGCATGATTTCATGCGGTGACCAGAAGGTTTCACCCATCCTTGTCCTATTTACAGTACAATAACATCAACAGTTACGTACAGTACGTGACAACTCATATTATTAAATATATTTATAAATCTATATTATCATCAAATATAGCATTACTAACATGTTTTCTGTCGACCAGCTATTGTCTTGTAGCTTGAGAAGATAATGACTTTTAATCAAATGGGAATTTGTAGAATTTTTGATGTTCTATCAAGGAAAATAACATGCATTTCAAGAATAATATTTTTTATTTTATACAAATTATTTCGCCGTAAAGGGAAAAAATCGTGAAATTAGCATTCACATTAACCATGAATAATTTTCGAACCAGAAATTTATGAAAAAATTTACACGTTTAGTTCGTTGTTATAGCATTAAATGGTTAAGTGTTTGTTCCTTTATAACTGACAAACAGTTAAAAACGCTTTAAATGAAATTTGGTATAGAGGTACATCATGTCAAGGAAATTAACATAGGATACCTTTTAAACTGACAACCAACAACAAACCGTCCAGCGAAGCGGACGGTCACCAGCTAGTAATATTACACATGAAACATAATATGTAAACGAACTAAATGTATATGCAAATTGCAGATGTCGTGTACTGAACTATGTCGTTATTTGCATGATCGAATGAATCAAGCGGGGCGCCATAATAGATACAAACAATGCCGCCATGATCGCAATGAGAGTTAATAATAAATCCTGCATAATGTGACGTCCGTCTTGATAGACAGATAAACGATAAAGTGACGTAACACATTGCTGCGGATCATGTCAATATGAATATAATCAACGTGATGGATTCCCTCCCGCTAGAAAATAGAACATCGATACAAGAGATGAATCCCGCGGGGAATGCTTTAAGTCTGCTGCTAATGACTGCGTTTAATGAACCTATTCGTACTACAAGAATACTTTCTTAAAATACGATCAGTTCGTTTAACAATACATTAACGCTGATAAACTTGTTTACATAATAACCTCATAGAATTATATAAAAAAATATTAACACAAATATGTTTAATTCATATTTACAAAAAACTAATTAACTATTAATATCATTGAGAAACCTAGTACCTACTTTTATAAAAGACTATAGAGTACTTTTCGGCATAAAAATCTATTAAAAAATTCTTCATTTCAATAAATTAAAAATAAAGCAATAAAATCGGATTGCAAGGACACTTGACAAAAAAGATAAAAGCAAGCTCTATAATCTATAAAATTTTGTTTGACCAATGTAGCGCCATGGATTTTTATTTTATTTGATAACTACTCAAGTAAATAATAAAATATATTACTATAATGTAAATATAACTTGAAATCTTATAAGGTATTGCAAGTGGGGATAAACCAAGAACCTATTATTCCTACTATTCAGTACTATTCCTACTATTACCTATTATTCAGTGGTGGTCTTGAAATAAAAATATATTTAATTTTTCGTAGCAAATATATTTTAATAACTTTCGCTTATCCCCGCCATTATATTCTATATACATTCGAAAAACATTACCCTCATTTTGAGTAGTCGGGTAAAATTTAAACTAAAAAGTAAAGACACAGCTGTAATACAAATTTCAAAATAATTACAACTTCAGGTACTTACTAGCAATACAACATAAATTAATGGTAACGTTTACAAGTTCCACAGTCGCTTGTTCCCGAATAACTAACACCACCCTCTCCCTACCTCTCTTTACTACGTATAAAGTGCACTCGCTGTGAATTTAGTATTAGCATACAGTGTCAATGTTTATTTGACTTGTTACATTCAAGCGTCCTGATACTTGTCAACTTGAGATTTTGAACCTTATATACACACATTATAAAACGCAACGTCTATCTGTCCATTTATGTCCTTTTCACGCGGAAACCATTTATCCGATTTACATGTTTTTATTTGTATCATAGCTATGTTATCTGGTAGGTTGTAGGATATATTTTGTAAGAAAAAGTAATAAACAAAATAAGCAGTGACGATAATGATGAATCAATTCGGAAAAAAGACACATTTAAGGTGCTTAAATGGCCTACGCTGTGTAAACCACAAAAGATATATCACATTAATGTTCTACATAATTATAGAATTAAAAAACCCACAAAAAAGTTAGTATTAGTTAGTAAAGTTATTGTTAAGAATAATATGTATTCTATATCTTCTAAGGATCACCCACAATAAGCATTTTTGTCTTCCGTCCTTACGAGTGGGGGCAGCATGATTCGCGCTTAGTCAGATCGCGACTTAATTACATACGCGCAACAATCCGAGCCGAGGTTCGGCCACTTTCGCACCCTCGGATGTTGTTGCAAAGCTTTCGTGGCTGAGTGCCTTAAGCGCTCGCCCCCAAGCCCGGTAAAGCTGTAAAAGCCGTAAAGGCTCCAGGGCACCTAAGGCTAACAGCATAGTCACTTCGGGGAAGAAAAAAAAGATTCGCGCGTGCGCTCGACCGACGGCATTCTGTTGTCCACGAGAGCGGAACCGCGGATACAGCTAATGTATACTAATATAATAAAGCGGAATAGTTTTTTTGTTTGTTTGTTTAAAAACGCTAATCTCTGGAACTACCAGTCCTATACAAAAATATTTTTGTATATGATTGCCAGATTCACGTGGAATATAAGTATGGGCTATTTAGAATTAGCTAGACCTGAGCTGTTTTATCCGCGTGTGTTGGCGTAATGGTTTGTGATACGTAAATAAACGTTCTATAAAAATATTCTTCTTGCTACATCTAAAAAAAAAGCCCGCGATACCATATGCCTATCTCTTATACATAAGCCACAATAAGATATTTTGTGATTTATTTTATTGAAAATTGATGTCATTTATGATCATTATTATTAGGCATGGCATATTAATCATTACGAACGAAAGTTACTTTATCATCAAGAAAATTTTATGTAGATATACTTTGCCCTTTATAGCATGTTATTTGGACGAATAGTTTGGGAGATAATGTAAAATGTCAATAAGTCAACACTCGGCTTGGGCCTATGACTATAGATATAGTGGTGCGAATGAGCTGTGTGAGTTGTGACGCATAACCCTGGCCGCCCGATAAAAATATTGTCTATACCGAAGTATTATAAATCATCAATCAGCCTTTTCTTTTAAATTATACGCGGGTGAAACCGCGGGCACAGTATCGAATAAGAAGTCTCCGAATAGCTGCGACAGGGTTAACATGGTGTAGTTGGGTGTTCTGTAGGAAGAACACATCTATAAAATGCTACGAATAGTCCGGAAATAACGTTGTGACATGGCGAGTAAATGCCGCTACTAAAGAAGCATTCAGCAAGCATTCTAGCTAACTAGATACCGAAGTTAGATATCAAGGTCATTTAAACAAAAAAATGAACCTAACTTCGGCCATCCCTACTGAGAACGCTTAAATTAGAATCAATACTACACGTATAATGAACTGCAGAAGATCTACCACTCGTTCTGTATCTTCATAACACTATACGGAACCTTTATCGAATTATTAAATGTATCTATTATTTCCAAACGAATATTAAATTATTTTAATCTATCTATATAAATAAATGTTCGTTTATTCAAAATCTTAAAACTCCGAAAGTTCTTCACCGATGATTTCTTTGAAAATTTGACACAACGTAGCATTAGAACACGCGCGTATTTTTTTAAAAACCAGACTCAGTCACCACCGCAACGCGAGGCCGGTTACACATAAATCAGCTTCGAGACGTTTTTGCGTTTGTAGTAGTGTAATACACACTACAAACGGTGACTAAAACCGAAATAAACACATCTACAAACGTACCGACCGTAAACTACTACAAACGCAGAAATATCTGCAAACTGATTTGGCAGTACAGCTACTAATAAGTAATATAATAGACATCGTATTGTACCATAACATAATTATTATTATTCAAAACAAAGAAACTTCAGTTTGATTTGTTATACAAGTTAACATTTTTTTGATGGTAAGTACCGATCGGTTAGGGTGAGTTTTTATTTGTTTAGATCATCGACGGCCTTGACCTCGATTGAATACGAGTATAAAGGGATCGTTGTTACATCTCCTTGTACACATAAACTAGTTTATCCTCAACGTAGATTTTACAAAGTAAAAACATTATACGATACACGTTTTAAAGTATTCGTTTTGTGAATACGGCGCGGCGGGACAGTTAATTGACTAAAACATTATTATATTTATCAACTACTAACAATGTTTATATGATAAATGTGAAAAGTACGTTTGTCTGAATGATTTTTTTTTTCAATCACTTTCGAATGGTTTGACATGAGTCATGCAAGCCTTCTTATGATTAACCAAGTATAGTTATAATATTACCACATTTTTTATTCTTAATTCGGAACATGTACACGATAGGCCAGTATATCATACAGTAAATTGTATAAATAGAAAAATATATAACCACACATTAAATAATTATGTTAAATTTAAATTTAGAAATAGGGAGTGAAATATGGCTTGTTAATTAATGAAGCCGGGTTCGGTAGCTAGTTAACCGTATCGCACTATCTACGCAGCGAAGCGTGTCGCATACAACTAACGGTTAAACACATTTCGTTGTGTATGTTTATTCTGATTATACAGCAGTCAACAGGGGTTGGTCTATCACCCTACAAAATGTAACTTTATCAAATTAAAATTTGTCATTACATAGCCCATATTACGAGAATTGTGACTAAATTCATTACTCATTGCGTCCGACACTTTCTGATTTTAAAAGACTTTCAACACGCTATGGACAATGATTCATATGTTTCGTAACGAAGCTTTGAAGCAAAGAACTAATGTTATCACGTTATCAGTGTAGAAGCCAAAAATAAAGTGACAATTAATTAACTATCATTTGATCTTAAAATCTCGTAATGCTGTGAGTGTTATGGAAATGAGCCGCACTATTAAATACCCGTAAGCTTTTTAACTGCGTGTGTTAAAAAATCGTTCTAAAGCTTCATTGGCGCGGGCGCTTTTATAATACAACTAAATGTGCCCCCACGGTTTCACCCGTATTAAATTTATCCGTCCAAATCTTCACCGCGCCCTCGCGCCGCCAACGCACCCGTGTGGCCTACCGTTTTTCTTACTACCCGTACTTTCTTATAACTTTCCAGATTACTTGACGTTTGTGGTCACTGCTCCGCTCCTTAGGTTCGTAGCGTGAAGTTATATAGCCTATAACCTTCCTTAATAAATAGGCTATAAAACTCTAGTAAATTAGCTTAAATCTGTCTGGTAGTTCCAAAGATTTGTGTGTTCAAACAAACAAACAATATCTTGAGCATCATAATATTATAGTATAAGACGTCATAATAACTTGTTTTTTTATATATAAAATTTACACTCAGGAAATTATGCTTAGTAGGATATTCGAACATGTATACCATAATTACAGTAATTCACTGTACACGTAGATGATGTAGATAGTGTAGTTAAGTTGTATTCTGATTTCTAAATTATACACACAACTAGGTTCCTATCAGATCGGAATGTTACGTAGTGCCCTGCGCCTGGCGCAGTCGTCACTTTCACCTCGCCTCTTTGAGAAAGTTGGCATTGCACACGTATTTAGAAACTAAAATAGAGTTTATTTTAACTACAGTTCTTAGTGCTGTATTATATATAGAATTTTAATTATATAGGTATCTTGTCGATTCTAATACTAATTATTAAACAAAATATGTCAGACTACTTTTGTAAATATAAGTTGTCTGTGCTGCCAAATCATCAGCATTTATAGAAATCGTAATTTTTAAATATGAATATCAATATATGTATTTATTGACAAGTCTCGTGGCGCAGTTGTAGTAAGCTCTCTACTATTGGAGAGGTCGCAAGTTCGATACTTTTTTTTCTTTTTCGATATAACTATACTGTCAGCCTTAAAGACCCTGAAGCCTCAGACCGCTTTTACAGCTTCACCCGGGCTTGGGGTTCGATCCCCGCACTTGACTGACTTTTATGTGATGAGCATGATTGTCAGTTGTGTCTGTAATAGGGATGTTATGGATGTGAGGTTTCGGATATGGATATGGATACGGATATCTTAAGACTATTTAATCGGTTTCGGTTATGGATACGGATATGAAATTATTTCAAATATCCGATTGGTTCGGATAATTTCGGTTATAGATATTACATTTTTCAAAGAATTTTACTATATGTAAAAAACATGTTCGTTCGAAACTGTGGTTGTGTATGTGTGTTGGTTTTTGACAATGGCTCATTCGTCTTTGCCCTATCCGAAATTATCCGAAACATTTGTATAGGATACGGTTACGGTTATGGTTATTTTTTTATTTCGGTTATCCGATAGTTTGGGTTACGGATATGGATATCCATAACATCCCTGGTCTGTAAGTGTTAAATATGTATATTGTATATTATATCAACTGTTTAATACAAGGTATACTTAGTTTGGAATTAAATGGCCTTGTTTGAAATTGTGTCCTCCTATGTATATGTTTAAAGTAGTAAGTATTCATTACTTCATGGCGATTGAATATTAATTTTATATCATTATTTCCCTTCAATGTTAATATTTAAATATCGCCATATTTATAAAATGAAAGTTCTAATTGAAATCTGTAGAGAACAACACGAACACGACCTCCATCGATCGTTTAAATGTCACTTGAAGCCGTTGCCACGCGGAAAAGACGTGTTTCTTTGTTCTCCGAGGACGACAAGACAATGAGGTTCCTGCGCAACAGTGGGAACCTTTCAATGAATCGTGATAATTTCCCGCAGAAATTTTATAAATCTTAAAATGTCATGGTCAATTCATTTACAATCTGAACACCATTTAGGCCAGAGTATTAAAGTGAAAAATCTTCGGATTCCATGCTTCACTTATTGTATTCATTACGATATGATGGCGGTTTTGACGTTTGTCCGCTCATGAAATTTCGTATAAATTAATAACTAGGTACATTACGTAAACTATAGATATTTATTATGGGTCTAACTATATAATATGGTCCCGCGAACAAATCTTTTCAAGTTTTTACTCAACAAAAAACAGCGCCATTTGAAAGAATCCTTAATCGATTATAATAATTATTAATCATTTACCACACAAATCGACATTTCTGTTTTACATAATTCGAAATATACAAAAAAATGACGAAAGTCTAGTACTATCTTCACATATAGGATCGCTGGCCAGCACAACTACTACCTCCGGCAAACTCGCGTCAATGATTGAAAACTTAAAGATACGACTCGCGTTTGTTTATATATTTTTTTGAAAATAAATTGTGTCGCTTTCTCTTCCATCAATTAAATTTCAGGTTTTTATTTTTCAAGTAAACATCAATCACTAACTATATTTACAAACATTTAGTAGAACAGTTTAAATCTATTTCTGACTAATTCATCTTTCGATAATTTCTAATTATATACTTTGCTAAATAAGATCACAAAACTATTTACTATCAAAGTAACGTGTTTTAGACAACAGTCGTATGATTCTTGTTGTCCCCTTTTTTTACTACGGCACAGTATATTTCTTGCAATATAGAATTATACTTACTATATTTGACTGGGAAACCAAAAACACATATTCGGAAGTGACAAAAGATTTAACTTTTCCTTGATAGCCAATTCAACAACCAAACTAACAAATCGAAAACAAAAACCTGCGTGGAATGCAATGTCACATTCAATTTTTATTTGGAAATACAAGTATAACGTTATACTATTAGTTATATTAATTATATTATTAGTTACTGCCTACAATTTTATAAGCCTATAGATAGGTACTGTATAGCAATCAGCCTGAAACGTATCTTTCTTTTAATGACAGACTTTTTAGAATTGCATCAGATTACTTTTTATAAATATTACTTAAAAATAACTACTTTATAACAGAAACATAGATAACTTCTGTATTAGGTAGTATGAAAAAACAGTAAACCAATTCAAGGATAAGGATAAATCCGTGCCTAACGCGAAACTGTTAACATACCGATATATAAAAAAACCCTTTCCGTATTCAAGCAGAAGACATATATTTATTGAAGAACTTGACACCTCGAAAAATAATATACATTCAGTCAAAAAAGTATGCGGAATGGGTTATTTGTTTATGGTTTCATATTACATTTTTTGTGCACAACTGCTTTATGTTTTGGCGAGAAGTTTGAATTGTATCTGCCATTTAGATTAAATACAGTGCTGTTTTTAGTTAGGTCATATCTAGTGTGAATTGCGAATTTCATAATGGACAAAACATCGAACAGAGAGTTTGTCTTAAATTTTACATCGCCACTAGAAATTCGTGTTCGGAGATACTGAAAAGATTACAGAAGCTTACGGTGAATTGACATTATCAAAACCACGTGCCAATGTGTGTTACAAAGCATTCAAAAACGTCTTCAAATGAAGTTAACATCGCAAAAGTGAAGGAAATGGTGACTGAAAATCCTCATCCAGGTTTGAGAGAGGTGAACTTTCTGTGTCTCACGAGTCGATCCGTATCACTTTAAATAATAACTAGGGTATGAAACATGTTGCCGCTCCGCTGGTCCCAAAAGACCTAAATTTTCTCCAAAAACCCAATCACATAAGAGTGGATGAGGACATGCTAGAACGACTCAATTCCGACCCAACATTCATGAAACGCATTGTTACTGGTGACCAGACGTGCTATACCTTCCAACTGAACCGAAACCGAAAAAACAACGCCAAAGTCGATCAAAAGTCAAAGTTATGTTGACAGTTTTCTTTGACTAACGCGGTGTTGTGCACTCGGAATTTTATTCTTACCGGAAGGTCAAACGGTAAATGAAATAAATTGTTTGAGCGTTATGCTGCGTTTAAGAGAGCAAATTCGACGAAAAAAGGCCAAATTTGTGGAAAGATTATTCTTGGATTTTGCAGCACGATAATGCACCTTCGCACAAGGCCATCATTGTGAACGCATTGTTGACCTAAAACTCAAGAAATACCATCGAGCTACCACCTTATTCACCAGATATGGCTCCAGCTGACTTCTTTCTTTTTCCTAAACTCAAATTACCACTTCGTGGCACCCGTTTTCATTCGGTAGAAGTCATAAAGAAGAATTCGCGATGAGAACTAAACTCAATTTCGAAAAAGCGTTTAAAAAATGTTTTGATGACTGGATTATTCGTTGGCGTAAGTGGATCGTTTCTGAGCTTGCGTGAGCTTCTGAGCGTGAAGAGCTTACTTTGAAAGCGATAAAATAAATTTGGATGAATAACTTTCATTTTGTGTATTGATCTTTTCCAGGTCCTTTTTTGACAGAGTCTTAGCATACAATCTCGAAAAACGAAATAAAATATACGTCGATATATAAACAATTTTCAAGTACAGCATCGATACATGTTGGATGGAGTATGATATATCAACACCGTCTAGGGATATTTTGTGTAAAGTTCTTAATCTCTAAAAATACCGGCCGGTTTAAAAATCTTTTGAACAAAGCTTATTTAGTAGGCCTTTTTGGATGATTCCAAATTTGAATTTGAAAAAAATATAAAAAAGGAGTTTCTTGGCACAACTTGGCGAAGTTCATACGAACGTTACGTACCATAGTTTTTGGTAATTTTTGGTGTCAAGTTTTAAATCAAGTTAACAGTTAATTTCAAATTTGCATCATGCAGCGGCGCCATTTAAAGAGAGAGGAAATGTTAAGGGTAGTAGGTATGCTCCAAGCTGGAGCTACCAAACATAGTTATGCTGAGTAGATTTAAACATGATATTAAGGTAATGGTCACGTTATCATGATACTGGTGAAGTGGCTGATAGAAACTCAGGCGGGAAGCGCATAATCACCTAAGACAAAATCGATTTTTGCAAGTTGCCGCGAGAAGGCAACCAAATGTTACGGCAATGCAGTTGGTACAAAGCTCTAGTCAGAGCACCAGTTGCTTGTGAGCGACCAAACTGTGAGGAGAAGACTGCATGAAGCTAACCTTGATGCTCGTAGACCGCTTCATACTCCAGCACTATGCCAAGAAAATTGTGGAAGAAGATTACAATGGGTTTGTGAACATTTGCTATGAGGATAATTAGTAGTCTGTAGTGCTGTTTACCGGTGAGTCCCGATTCGGTTTTCATCCCGATTTTCGAAGACTTAGCGTATGGCGAGTTCCTAGTCGTGAGAGCCGTCTGCAACACCCTTAGGATGTACATCCATACCACGGCGGGACAATTATGGATTGAGCGGGAATTCGTGTTGGTTGAAGAATAGATCTTGTTTGGATCAGAAACACTGTGTCTGCTGAAAAATAGCGTAGTCAGTGGCACGGCTACAAATGGGCCAAGAATTCACGCCCATACATGACAATGCCCGTCTACACACAGCGCAAGTAGTGACCAGCTGACTGCAGGAGCACGACGTATCGGTCATAGACTGGCCCGCGCAATCACCAGACATAAACTCCATAAAGTACGCGTGGGGCATACTCCAAAGAAGGGCTTTTAAGAACTTTCCTGCAAACATTGCAACAGAAGAGCAACTTTTTTGGCCTTTTAGGAGGACCTGGGAGAATATCCCGCAGCAAGATTTTCGATAACTTGATTGAAAGCATGATTTACTGACTACTGATTTATCGCATAATTGCAAAAACGGAATAATTACGCATTGTTTTTCTTTTTCTTGAAAACACATTAATTGTTGGTTTTACCATTATTTCACTTTTCGCCTTTATTGAAATAATAATTTATTTACGCAAAAAGAAATACTGTATATATTTATAAATACATTTTGAGTAAATTGAGAAAATCCGAAATATTCCTAGACGGTGTTGATGTGTGTACTTCAAAATTTGGTGTTATGTGAAACACAATGTATCCGCATGATATCTATTGTCTGATGTCTGTAATAGACGCTTCCTTCTTATCATTCTACACTTGCCTGGTGTAGGTAAGAGATAAAAGCTTATTTTTTTCTTTATTTATAATTTGTATTATTTATTTAGTTTCTAAACAATAGAAACGTCATTAAGAATCGACTAAGAAAATTAGAAATATTTAAATGGTTTTCGTCACAACTTAATTTGCATTTTTTATAAATAGTTATAACAGACATTGTAGTCTACCTGATGTGGTCGATGCAGCCTTTAGCTACATATAATAAAAGTAAAAAAGACCGCATATATAGCACAAATACATTATTTTCTTAGTAAATCATATATTTTCTTATTTTATAGTTTCTTATTGACTGACAAAGTAATAAAAAAATGTAAATTAGCCTCGAGAGATTTAGCGCCGCGGCGTGGTTTGTCCAAACGAATACACGTAATAATATAAGCCACTAATATCTATTAAATTCTGTGACCTCGAATCGAACAAAAACTTGTTCTAAACAACTTTGCAAGAACACATTACTTTAGACTGTAGGTTAATAATCGCTAATTTTAATAATAACAATCTCGTTTTTGTATCCGTAACGATTTATAAAACAATGTTCTTAAATACATAAATGTTTAACTAGTTAATTAAAATTTTAACGTTACAATTTAAAACTTGGCATAATAATATTGCAAACTGACGGTCACTTTGCCAAACCAGTATTTAAAAAACTTTTATTTTATGTTGGTACACGTATATTAAGCGTATTATATGAATGCCCATATAATCTACTACAAATATTATATTATTATTAACGTGGTCCACTCAGTATTATTCCTTAATTCACTTAAAAACTTGTTAACATTATCTTACAAAAATCGAGTCTGTCGTCTAACGGCGTTTTCAATAACCTATCTATACAATGTTTCAATTACTAAAGAAAGAAAAAAATATCCTTTTGCCCTCCACTTTTATTTCAATAACCTATCTATGATACTAAACTAACTCTTATTCTTGAAAGACAAACTATGGATAGATATTCTATTTGTATTAATCGGGGATAGCGATCTATCCATAATCTAAGATATGTTATTGAAAACGGCCGTAATTCTTTAACTCTATATCAGTCATGACCAACGGTAGGTTCCCCGTTGTACATAGTACAAGTTGAATTAAATACCCATTCATTCAATACAATTTTGACTTCTTCGATTTTTTTGAATCGGACCAGTTGTTCCAGAGATTGTATTACTTGAGAGAGAGAGAGTTTTTTTATCGTTATAGGTTTTGCATATTGGCCCCAATCTCACCTAGTGTAAGTGATGATGTGGCTCAAGATGGTAACACTCTAAATCTAGTGGAAGACTGGCTCTCAAGTGCAGCTGCCGGAACACACCTATTGGTGCTTGGCGACAGATTTTCAACTTAAGGGTGGTAGCTAGCCTGGCGGGCATCAGAAAAAGCCCTATCACCATGCTATGGTTTCCTCACCATGTTTTCCTTCACTGAAAGCTCAGGCTTACCACTTATCCAATTAACAGGTTTTTTTTAGTTTAAAGCTGTTATCTGTCTAGGTTACAGGATATATTCTGTAAGATAAACCAACGATATCAGTGACGATAATGGTGAATCAATGCAGAAAAAAAACGCTCTTGGGACGCTTAATTGGCTTACGTTGAATAAACCATAAGAGATATATCAGATTAATGTAATATATAATTGTAGATCTTAAAAATAGCTAGAAAAAAGTAAATTATAGCATATGTCTATGTTCTAAGGATCACCCACAATAAACATTTTTGTCTTTAAAATAACTAGCGGGCGATTGCCGTGTGTGGTAGCGAGGGCAGCAAGATTCGCGCGTATGCTCAACCGACGGTATTTTATAGTCCACGCGAGCGGAGCCGCGGGCTCAGCTATTATTACATGTTTAGAAAAAAACATTTTTTTTGATATTTCTTAAGTTTTTGATTAGTGATTAATGAAGTACTATAAGGATACGATCATATTTTAAATGCTTTGTCGCAGGAAAAGGGACGAATATCGAGAGTTATTCTAAAACAACACGTGATTTTGTCAATTATTTTTCTAGTATATCATCGGATGTTGTACGTTTTTTGCTAGGAGGTTTTATCCTAGCAATATTATACATATAGCGAGCGAAACTCCTATTATAGTAGTACATAAATTAAAAAAAAACCACACAAACAATATTTATCTCAACATGGAGAAGTCGCGACAAAGAGAAGTCGATGAGACTGCGTGAGTGTGAGTATAGGAGGCAAGTGCACCGACCTCTCCCACTTCCACAGTGCAATTTATCATTTCAAGTGCATACAAAGGCGGAGCAAGTTGGTCGTACAAAACTTTGACAGAATTAACTTGTCTCTCAGGATCACCTTTATTGGATGAGTCGAATAAACAAGAATTCAGTTTAGATATAATTCCGCCATTTTCGAAACTAACTAACCAAATAGCACGAAAGATTTAGGCAATATTGTTTTTTGTGTAGACTAATTGGTGACATTACTTTTTTAATACTTTTTTTTAATTGTCATATGTTTTAGCGCTATGGCGTCAATCTCACCTGATGTTAAGTGAAGATGTGGCCCAAGATCGTAAAACACTAAGCCTAGTTGGGAGGACTGGCTCTTAAGTACCTATAGCTGCCAGACCACACCTATTGGTTCTTGGAAACATATTTCAACTTGAGGGTTGTAGCTAGCCAGGCAGGCGCACATCAGAAAAAGCCCTGCCACGGTTTCATGACAATGTTTTCCTTTACCGCAGGCTCTGGCTCATTGCAGGGATTCGAACTCACGTCCATCGATGCGATGTCCGTACACGCTACCACTGAGCTATCATTGCTCCAATTATGGCTTGCGCTAATGGTGACATTATATACTTGCGCTAATATCATACTACATAAAGAATAAGCGAAATATAATTATGCATGTCAATACAAAATAAATAAATTACCTAACCAAACTAAACTTCAAAACATAGCAAGTGCTACTGTGGTAGCTATATCTTAGAATTTTTTAGATTTTTATTTTTGTAAAAATGTTGTAAATCATCAAATACATTTCTCATCTAGCTGAAAATCTAAAATTAAAATAGCTCAAAAAACTAAAAAATAGTTATATTTACTATTATTATACATATGAAGTCTACTAAGTGTAAAATTTATTAATTACTTTGGCTGGAATAAGCAATTAATTATTCAATACTTAAAACCTCATGTTATTTACATAAGAAACATAAATTGCAAAGAGGCAACACGGGCAACAGAGGCAACATTAAGATACAGATTTGAACCTCGAGAATATTATTTTTAGTTTATTTCTAACCCTAAGTATAAGCATGAGTTTATAAAAAATCATTTTTTTTTATAATTATGAACTCAATTTACAATTAACATATAATTAACAGTGCTAACCTAATCCATCCAATTACCAACTCTATAAAATACGTGGTTTTATGGAATACAATCTAATTTAATGTAGAAGATGGGCCACGGGTAATATATACCAATATTATAAAGTTCAAAAGATCATTGTTTGTTTGTTCGCTATTTGTCAGATTTGAACAATCATTTTTTCATTTTATAGTCTGTTTATTGAGGAAGGCTATATATGGGCTTCACGCTATGACTCTATGGAGCAAAGCAGTAACTATAAAGAAAGATGTAGGCAAGTACGGGTAGTGAGAACAATGATAGGCTACATTACATAGATAGGTGTGTAGCGGCATGGTAGAGTGGTGGAGATTTGGTCAAATAAATTTAAATAATCAAATTAGCAAGTGCTATTCTTACTAAAAACAACTTGTAAATATTCATCACAACTCTTATAAAAAAAATGATTGTAATTATTATCACTATCACTACATAGTATAAAACAAAGTCGCTGTCGCTATGTCCGTCACTATGTATGCTTAAATCTTTAAAACTAAGCAACGGATTTTGAAGCAGTTTTTTTATAGATAGAGTGATTCAAGAGGAAGGTTTATATATAATACATGCATAATATTGTAGAGAAACACTGATAAATTTAGAGGTTTCTAATAACCATTTTTTATACTTTACATTTTACGGGAAAAAATGGCTTATTTACGAAGTGATTTTAAGCAATACATAATTAATTCTTATCCAATTAAGTACCTTAAATACATTATTCATTTAATATAGATCATTATGGCCCTTACAACATGTAATTTAAATGAATATTTCCGAACAGATATTACAGAACAATATTACAGATTTAAAATGCAGGGGCATAGCGGTGCGGCGGTACAGGCGCTTTATAAAATGGTCAATTATATGTCGCTCTTTCAAGAGTAACTTCTAAACAAAACATGTTTGTATTGTCTAATGACAAAAAAGCTGTAAACGTTGTTTATAACGACATTCTCTAGTAGGTATATTTTTTGTATCAGCATTGCACCCGTGCGAAGCCGGGGCGGGTCGCTAGTGAATTACATTTGGTCCAACCATAAATTTTACACAATACTAATTTAATATAAGTATAAGCATTTAGCACCAGATATAAAATATATGACTATACGTATTTTTCATTTAGAAGATAATTAAAATTCGACAATAAAAGATACAGGCACACAAAAAAGAAGCAAAATGAGCAATGAACAATATATATATATAGTAGGGATGGGCCGAAGTTCGTTAAACATTCGGTTTAACCGAAGTTCAGTTCATTTTTTGCTTAAATGAACAAAAGTTCTACCGATCTTCGTTATCTAGTTAGTTAGTACAGACGTTAAAATCAAAATGTGTAGAAGAAATAAAGTGATGAATTTGTTGAACAAATCTCGGGATTAATTATAACAATACTTTACTACAATGCCCAATCAATCAAATGACGATGATATGTATAGAGAAAGTCTTCACCAACCCAATGAACAATAAAACGCAAGAACATAACAAATTTTTCATATAAGTAGGTCCACATCATTCGCATGTCAATCGTCATAGATATAATTTAACCCTTTAATTTTACCTTGTCAAATAAAAAACTTCCAATTTTTCGAAAATCTTAGTTATAACTACTTGACTCATAATTTTTTAATAATTACTTTGTATCGAGTCTTCACCAGCCACATAAATAAATTAATCCATTGTCTTCCAAAATTGAAAATAGTTGGTTCTCCGCTATATGCTATATTACGTTATATGCTAATAATAATAATAGCTGTTGTTGCTGTTAAAGTTGTTGGTTAACAAGAAGTCGGTGTCGTTATCGCTCCAACGCCAACAGTAGATAAGTATTACGACTTGAGTCTATCATGTGAATTAAATATTTTGGCTGCTTGAAGTCTTGTTATGTTTACTTCTAAGATGGTTCGATAATACAGAAAAAGATCTAGTGCTACCATGACCACCACGAGAAATCATTAACTCGAGTGTGTTGGAGTCTGAGGAAGTAACAGTGAACGAGAGGCGCGTAAAGGAAATGGCAAATGCAGAGTTTTTTTTTATACGTTCTTAGCGCCAAAAATGACAAAGTTCGGCTTCGGTATGACTTTGAACCGAACATTCGGTATGAACCACATTCGGCCTATCTCTAATAAATAGTAAAATCCTTTTATTTTATATGAAATCTAATCTCGGACTTTACAGCGTTTCTTAATACTCCAGAGTATTAATAAGTTTAATCTATTATATCGATTATTGCTAAAAACATAATATATCAATGCCAAGAAAGGAATAAAGAATACACTCGAATAAAGAAACCTTTATTTATACAAGATCTGATGGCTTCTAACTGAAAATAAAATGTAAAGCAAGCAAGAAACACGGTATTTACAAATAATAATATCAACGATTCCATTACTCAATTTGTACGTTCTTTCGATACTAAGGTGACATTGACACAGTAATAATTACTCTAATTTATTAATGCTGGGCCTCGCCTTCTGTTCGGACTTGGCACTTCACTTCGTTAGCTTTAACAACAATTTCAATTGTAGTTGTATTTTAGTCAATTGTAAACAAAACTTTAAAGGTATTTTTCACATAAATACATTTAAATGTACCTTAATTTAGTATTAATATTTAACATCAAAATTAAAGCCCATCTATATTAAGAAATCTGTAATTCTGTCTGCAAATGTATTTTTTTTTTAATTTCCCGATAGATCACTTACATAAATGATATACTGATCATGAATATTCTATAACAAAAAAAATTGTTTGCTTGTCCGGATTTAACTCCAAAACGGGTCGACCGATTTTTGTGAAATTATATACACGGGAAGCTTATGCCTTGCTCAATTGATAATAATTACAAGCAACAACACTTTTCGAAAACGTAAAAAAAAAAACTTTTTTTCTAATTCTTAATTGATTTTGTACACTGGAAGTAGTCATTCCATAACTGATGAGTTATAAAATATGACAATAACATTTTTAGAAATCGCTGTCAGCTAATAAGTATAATTGGCAGAATCAGCGTTCCTCAGGGCTCGATTTTGTGACCGTTTTTGTTTCTCGTGTATATTAAAGGATCTATCTCTAGTGGTTGAGGAGAGCGCTGACATGGTTCTTTTTACAGATGACACTTCACTAATATTTAAAGTGAATAGAATAGATTCAGAGGTTAGGCAATTAAATAATACTTCAGTTAAAATTTGTGAATGGTTAGCTCTAAATAATTTACTGCTAAATGCAAATAAAACCAATTGTATGAGATTTGCCTTGTCCAATGTTCGGCGTGTTGATAGTAGTATCAAGATAAAAGGGAATTTATTAGGCTTAGTTGATAATAATGTCTTCTTAGGTATTACGATTGATTCAAAATTACAGGGGGGTCTTCACATTAAAACTTTGTCGGGAAGATTAAGTTCTGCTGTATTCGCAATACGTAAGATTCGCCAGTTAACAGATATTGCCACTGCCAGGTTAGTCTACTTCGCTTACTTCCATAGCTTAATGGTTTACAGTATGTTGCTGTGATGTTCAGTAGCTGAGGTAAACACTATATTCATAGTACAAAAGCGGGCAATTCGAGCAATATATAGAGCATGAGACCTCGCGAATCAATAAAGAACAAGTTCCAGGAATTTAATATCCTGACTCTGCCCTCTCAATACATTCTTGATAATTTAATGTATATTAGGAAAAACTTTGAAAAGCTAGATTTTGTCAAAGAGCAGCAAAATTTTTATACTAGAAATAGACATAATTAGTAAGACTAATAAAAGTTTATTAAGTTTTTTAATACGATCCCAAAGCACATTACAGATTTGCCAGACAATTAATTCAAGGACCATGTCAAGTAGGTTTTACTGTGAAAAGGTTATTTGTTATATATTAATAGTTTTTGAGTTATTAGCAAAAAAATTTTTTTTTTGTTGTATCTTATTTTCTTAATAATAATTGAATTTTTTTATGTGCTAATACATCCTCGAGATACATTTTTATAAATGTAATTCCGAATCGAATGAGTTATCGCTCATATTTTGGGAGCTTTATCTCGAATTAACACCATTTTGAACTTGTTGATTAGACTATCTGAGACTATTAACAAGCCCATACAAGCCTTGTGTGAGACTGATACGTGATTAAGGTTAGGGAAAGCTGAAAAATTAAACAACTTTTATTTTTCTTAAAATAAAATATTTTAGTGAAAGTAAAACAAACAGAATATTAGTCATGTTTAAATCTACACGAACTCCATTATGAAGATTTCGAATGTCCACCACTGCATATTTAAAAGTACACAAACTACTGTCGCCTGAGATCATAATATGATTCATAATCATGACATTTTTATAAAGAAAAATGACTAATAGTTTCTCTTTTTACTTTATTAAGAAAGACCAGTATTTAAAAAAGAGAGACGACATACATTCATGTCTTCGCACGTCAGACCCAAATGAGACCAAGCTGGCTGTTAATTACAGAGTTGTGTTAAATAAATTAACAACAAAAACGACTCATCTATATTCATGTTTTATCTTCTCTACTAATAAATATTGTTCTGTACGTACATATATTTTTTTCCAAATTTCCTGATAGACATTTCAAGGTACACTGATTACGAACATGATGACATTAAACAAGCCTGTAATAAAGCCTGTTTGTATGTCCTAATTTAACTGAAAAACGGGTGGAAAGATATCTATGAGATTTCGTGCACAGCATATGTCATTCCTCAATTGATGGGTTATTATAAAATTTGTCAAACACGTGCGTAGCTGTGGGGTACCGCTAGTAACACTATACGGTGAAGCCACATTAATAAAAACTACGTTCTGAATCTTGATCAGCACAAATAATTGTGTCAAAACACAAAAATGACGTCAGTGTTCTCCATTTTTATTGTATTACTTTTAATAAAGAGTTCAATTTGAAAAACAGCGGTCACAAACTTCTTCAGCTGTATGTTTCTATTTAATATTGAACTAATAAGCAAATTGTTAGTATCAACTGCCCAAATTGCTAACTGAAAATAATGGAGATTAAACTTCATTATGTCGATTTTTTGTGTAATATCCTGTAAACTAGTAATTTTCCACAAAGATTAATGAACTTCGGAGTACCTAAACATAATGTGGTAAGGATTACTGTAAAGTACCTGCTGTAAATGTCTAAAATTATCTATCCAGAAATGTTGTATGGACTTATTTGAGGTAATATTTTTAAATAGATTTCCATATGCTATATTTCCAAAAGCTATATTAAGCACTTAACATTTTCTGAAATTAATGGTTATTTTCCTTACTTTTTTAATGATTGAAAGTGTAATTTGTAACACAGTTAAAGTAAAAGATAACTTATAACAAAGGACCTCGTGTCGCAGTTGTAAGTGAGCTATACTATTTAGCCGTGAGGTCACAGGTTCGGTCCCCGTATATAACTAACATATGTGTGATGAGCATATTTGGCAGCTGTATGTCTGGGGGTTCAATCTATACAAATTTAATAAATCTATACCAAAATATTAATTTGTTTAGATTTAGTTTGTAGATTCGAAAAACTATTTTGTATATGATAGCCAGATTCACGAGGAATAGTATAGGCTATCTAGCAATAGGCGACAACCTCTCACCTAAAATATTGATTTTTGTAAGTAAGTCTGAATTAATAGCGCACCCCAACTGCTTTATCCGCGTGCACTGGCGTAATGGTTAGTGATACGTAAATGCTATGTTCTACAAAAATATTGCTATTTGGTACATCTAAAAAAAGTCTGCGATACTATATGCCTATCTCTTATACATAAGCCACAATAAGGTATTTTGTGACAAAGTTTTATTGAAAATTGATTTATGAGGCATGGTATATTAAACCTTAGGAATGAAAGTTACTTCATCATAACGACAATTTTATGTAGATAAACTTTGCCCTTTATAGCATGTTATTTGGATGAATAGTTAATTAGATATTGTAAAATTTTAATAATTCAACACTCAGCTCGTGTACTATAGGTATTCAGGAATACGTTTGCGAAATATAAAGCTTAAAAGTGCTAATTTTTGTTAAAGTCAAGTGTCCCAACCCACCAGTTAAATGGTTGTTATTGGATATATATGAAAAAAGTCGCGTAGGTAGTATATATAACAAAGTTAAAAGGAAAACTATCACAACTAAGTAGGCTTTACACGTTAACGAGTAATATTCTGCCAACTTACAGAATGTATTAGAAGATGTACATTGTGGTGTTTATACATAGAGACGACGCCTCAACCAGATTGTTTGAAACACGCTATCCGATGCGTCCCTCGTTTTCTGGCGCGTTAGTTATGTTATGTTTACGTTTTTGTTAGAAGCCTTTATCCTAGTAAAATATGGTCACAATTGACACAAACTACCTCGTCCCATGAAAAACCGCTTCGAGCTTGCGATGAACTAATCACTGAGCACCTAATCCTCTTAAATAAAACCGAAAAAAATATATTTTTAAGTAATCGGTTCACATCACTAATTTGCGCTCTTACGTAGAGGTGGACAATTTTTGTTTGTAATAGCTTCTCTAGTACATAGTAGGTACATAATATCTCAATGACAAACACCTTCACTAATACTGCACTGCATTTATAAGTGCGATTGCGAGTGCGATTTGAAGGCCACATTTTTATAGAAAAGAGTTAACGCCGTCAACGGTCTAAATTTCTATGTGTGGGAACGATAACAATGATCTTTCTTTTCGGTAACCGCGTACAAGGAACTTCGACTCGATAGCGAAAATAGCGACGTTTTTTCCTCGCACAGAACATTTAGTGTCTGAGTAACGATAGAAACCGCTACTTAGAAGTAGATAGTTTCACTAAAATATAATAACCCGCTATCCGCTATTGCACCAATATATAGTTTCAATAACTATCTATGTTGCGCAACGGCGAAGCCTAGTTCACATCACTAATTAGCTCTTCCCCCGCGCGTGCCCCGCAGGAAACTGGTTCACTATTTTTATTTGTAATATACATGAGGTATGCATTATACCTCAATGGGAGATGTATTATAATTTCGTACAAATACCATTGAATGTTACTTAAAGGTCTGCATATTGTAACAGGCAACTACGGAACCCTACACTGCGCGTGGCCCGACACCGACTTGGCAATTTTTATTTATTATTAGTTTAATAAGCAAAGACTAAAAATTTTATAATTCTCTTAATGTTTTGACATCATGATAATTTCGTTTATATCGTTCTGATTTAAATATTTACTAGCTGTGTTCGCAGCTCCGGTCGCGTGTACTACAGAATGCCGTCGATTGAGCACACGCGCGAATCGTGCTGCCCCCGCTTCCACACACGGCGATTCCCCGCCAGTTATTTTAAAGACAAAATGCTTATTGTGGGTGATCCTTAAAAGATATGCTAATGATTATGCTATCGCTGACTTTTATCTATGTCTTTTTAAGATATACAATTATATTTTACATTAATTTGATATATCTCTTATGGTTTACTCAGCGTAAGTATTTAAGCAAAAGCATATTTTTTCCGAATTGATTTACCATTATCTTCACAGCTGATTTTGTATGTTACTTTATCTTACAAAATTTTATATCATAAAACCTAGCCAGACTACATAGCTATGAAATTACAAAAACATGTTAATCGGCTATATGGTTTTTGGGTGAAAAGAACATAAACGGACAGACAGACAGAGAAACGTCGAGTTTTATAATATGCATAGAAGTACTGTTGAAGTGCAGGAAAATTATATGTTCTAAAAACGTAGATGCATATTGTGACTTTTACTTAGAACCTAGATAATATTAATGTGTATTTTTCCCAGTTTAGTGCAGTAGAGTATCCATAAGTGGTTATAAATACAACGTTTGCGCTCGATGAGATCGTCAACGGGACGTAAAAAGTATCAATATGTTGCCTGTGGAACCGGCCGCAATCGAATCGTTCCCCGTGCAGAAAAAGTGGAACGGCTCGGCAAACATTCCTTATGCCGCGATGAATTACTTCAAGAGACGTACTGGTAACCACCACGGTCACGAGTAAATTCTTAATAATGATTTATGTTCGTCGGTAACGATGTCGGTGCTTCGACTAGTCCTAACAGTTATACCAATTATATTAACTGTATGAAGATAAATAATAACTTTTAATCATTCATTACTCTAACTTTAATAGAAGATATTTCCAAAGTGTTTCTTATCTTAAGTGAATTTCTATGTAATAAGATATTATTATACTGTAAAAGAGAATTTATACAGATTGTAACAATTTTTTACAATTTGGGTAGATATTTTCTTTAGCTTTTCTAAAACTTGAGATTGCATTGTGAATCACGTTTATCTCTCTATATATGTTATGATTATAATTGATCGTGTAACTTCTGAACGACTTGACCGCTTGAGCTAAAATTCACACAGTATAATATCCTTTTTATCAGACGATGGTTCATAACTATGTTAGGATACGATAATTGGCGGTGTGGCCGAGTACCAGAAAGAGCAGAACTAAGTCTGCAGAAACAGCTGGTACAAAATAAGTAGTATATCAATCTTATCTTCATCACTTATCAATTAGATTTCATGCTTATTATACATACAGAGTAGTGTAATAAAAACGGGCAGAAAGAAATCATTACAGACAATATTTTGATTGTAACGTGACATTCACAAATATTCGCAATATTCGTACAAACGCGGGGCTGGCGCGAACATGTTGTCATGTCGATATATCAAATAACCCGTACCTATCATTTTGCGATGCAGAAGACATATTTTTAAACATAGGGAATTTGACACCTAAAGAAATAAAACCAAATTTGTTTAATATGAAAAGGTGTGCTTTACGTCAAGATATAACAAAAAAACAATTCTGAGTTTCGATACCTACATATTTTCACACCAGACACTTAAATAATATATGACATACGGGCGCGGCTGCGGCGTGAGCTTGAGATTACTGATCAATGGTATTTAGTACGGATTTTAAGATAGATATTTATTAAAAACTTTTCTAAATACTGCGTACATTACTAATATATATATATAGTAATGAAACCAAGATAGTCTTATATTTTCATCTTAAAGGATGTAAACTAAAATATTATGGAAATTAATTATTATTTAAAAAAATTGAGAATGATAAAAAAAAACATTTTTATAGATAGAGAAATAATGTTGGTTGATTTGTGTAAAAACACAAACATACTAATGTAGAAATGATTAGTTTTCAAAACATCATCTTTGTATTATTTTTGAAACTAAATATTCTGACACCAAACTTTTACGTACGAAGCATGACGCGAAACAGCATTTCTGAAAGATGTAGCCGCCTGTGGTCTAATATACGTTCAGAAATCCTTTGAGAACACAGTAGAAATTGACCATTTTATTCTAACAGGTTAAATATATAAAATAAAATATTTAATTTACCTTAGGATCAAAACTGAATGCCGTCTCTGGCCTGAGAGGACAAGGTAGCCCACACTTGCAGGTGCCGGTGGTTTGAAGATATTCCCGGAGCTGTTGTAGGTTGCTTAATGCTGTGCCGCTTGGACTGAAACAAAAAGCAAGGAAAATTAATAAACCGGTTTTTTGATATCGTTTATCCGTTGAGCAGGGAACTTTTCTTAAACATTTTAAACGTGCATGTAACTCGGAGTTAACTCAAACCAGTTGTACGCGTATATTTACATCTTCAACAAGTATCTATAAAATGCAACATCTGGTCACTCCTCGCTTCATTAAACAAATACGATTCGACACAAATTTTTTAAAGTAGCTACATAATTACATATGTATTCGAATATAATTTATTTACTCATATTTAGTGTTTTTCATTCTCTCATTTTTAAGTACAACGATGATTACTATTGGAACCTATCAGTTCAAACGCGTTCAAGAAATAGCCACCTACTAATACAAAGTTGAAGTATGAGAAGTTTGAAATGTTTTGAACAATTACTTTGGCCGGAATAAAGAAAAATAATTATAACTGCCTAAAACCCCATATTATTCATATATGAAACTTAAATTGCAAAGATACACACACGCGTTAATATTAAAATAGAGTCCTGGAACTTAAAGAGAGTGAACTAATGAGGTCCCCTGGGAACATAAAAAAATTCAAAATAAGGACCACCCTAATGCATATATTTATCCAATAGTATTTATCAGCATTTAAGAGCTAATATTCTAAAGCAGTTCACGATACAGGGTATTTTCTATATAGCGGGAGCGACTGCGAGGCAATAATTGGTAGAACGATCAAGAGCATGTTTACTGACAAGCAAACGATGCAAAAACTCCCAGTCAAGCGTATAAGCGTTACGAACCAAGAGAGCTAATCACGCAGCAAACGACTGCGATCCAATCAATTGACTTTTAATACACATTTTAATATACAGTAACTCTATGCAATTTACAATTTAAAAAATGATATACTTTTATTATTATTTATACAAAACTAAAATCGCACATTTGAAGGAAAATGAATAATTAATAAAATTGTAAAATTCACGTTTATGCTATCTTGAATAAATGCAGACTAAAAATAATACGCTGCAATTTAATTTACTCGATACTATCTGCAGCATTAAGTAGGGTTTATTAAGAAAAAAAAACAACTAACAAAATAAGGTTATAATGACAGCTAAGGACGTAGTTAATCGGTATTATTACAACTCGATACTCTACACAAACAAAGTCTTTAATAAACGCTCCAGATGATAATTCGCGGTGGTTGTTCACGGTCTGGTACACTCGGTAAAGGTAAACCGCAAAAAAGGGTTTTGTTTACCCACTTTTTATTCATGCACTGAGTCTGCGGTTTTGTTACCACTATAAAGGTGTTCGCGGTCGGATGGTGAAAAGGGATATTCGCTTTTACGGTCGCGTGTATATCTGAAGGGGTTATACGTAAACATCTGTCTATAAATTACTCAATACACGAAAACATTTGCACCTTGCACTCACTACTGTTAAAATTACACGTGTATTGATCAGTGAATAGACATGCGTAGTCAAGTGTAAAAATAAAATAATAATCTCTTCTCGGCCTTATTTCATCCCACAATTGGGCACGAGTCCTGTCATAGTGCGAGAAATGGGATAATTCACTACTAGCTAATACTCGTGACTTCCCCGTCTGCTGTGGTTATTATATCTATACATATAATAAAATTGAAGTGTCTGTTTGTAATGCCAAAAAACAGCATTTTACTAAATGCATATGAAAGTATACACGGTACCTATAACAAAAAAAATATATTTTGAAAATGTTGTTTGTTTGCCTGTTTGTTCGGGGTAAACTACGAAACGGTTGGACCGATTTTGACGGGATTTTCACTGGCAGATAGCTAATGTTATGAGGAATAACTTTGGGTACTTTTATTTTAGAAAAATAATTAGCGTTCTGTAGTTTACGCGAACGGAGCCGCGGGCACAGCTAGTTAACAATATATTTTATGCACATCGCTGAACGCGTAATAGTTATAAAAATCGTAGTTTCTCAAAACTGTAATAACTTTTTATTGAATGGAGATATCGTTTTTTATTTTTTATAAGGACCTAGTATCTAATGTGTAAAACAAACAAAATTAATCAATATATATATCCAGTAGTTTTTGAGCGATGCGCGTACAAACGGCAAACCTCAATAATATCATTTATATAGATAAATATTTATATAGAAGATAGATAAATGATTATACCTTCTGCGTATTGGTGGACAGTCTACTTTTTTAATTAGGCATGCAGGACAACAATTTGCCAAGCCACAGCGAGATCAGACTAACTACATACATATAGGATACAGCTAGTATATAATACATTCAAGATTCCATGAGTTACTTATAGCTATTGCATATCATACGAGTGTTATATTATGAATTAGATTAAATACCAACGACAGCGGCTCTGCCACTTTGTAATAACTATACCATAATACAAATATTATTTCTTTGGTCAATTAATTTCATAAAAAATTGTTATTACACGACCATAGACAATTGTTTTACATATAAATTACATATTACATACGTAAAATACGTTTTAAACAAAATAATTCATTCTAAAATAAATGATGTAATCTAAAAAACACGAACAAAATATTTATGAAATCATAGATTACAATATAATAAATCACCTTGATTCTTTTTTTATTTCATCCTATCGCAGAACAGTTAAAATAATTAATCATACATAAGTTAATCGTAAGCGAAAGATTTCAAGGAAAACGGGCTGTCATTATAATAACGTTCATCGGCCATCTGACAATCTATAAACTCACATTTATACAAAATTAATTTATTAAGCTGAAATTTTACCTAGAAATTGTAGTATTAATATTTTATTGTTCTGTATTTTTGTATAATATTATTAGAATTTTATTTACACGTTACTAGATAGGAATATTATTTTGAAAATGTAAAACTTTACATCTTTGTTTTACGACAATACAAACACAAAATGTACTATATAATATGAAAAAATATCTATTATTTGCATAATTCGATAGAACTGTTTCCAAAAACCGTTTGATAAAAAATATTTATAGAGAATCTTACTCCTTCCTTACTCGATAGTGACAATCAATTTCTTATATTCCTATACAAGGTGATATCCAGTGTATATTTGTTTTGATGTGTATCATGACCATGACTATCTTTATTTGTATATAATATATCTTATCATAAATATCTTATCACTGTAAGTTATAACACTTCCCGTTGATTTTTAGCTATAGAGATTATCTTTCAAACTACATCATTACCTCAATTACTGACAATTAGATAGGTATTATAAATGCCTTTAATAAAGAGACTTGATTAAGGTTTTGTTTCGTGAGAATGCCATAGGTACAATGTTATTATAATAGAAGCATAGGTTGGTATTTATGTTGTGAAACGCTTCAAATGTTATTGTAATTAGGATGTTGTGATTAGGTAAATATTTTTAAATATACTTGACACAAGGTCTAAGTGATAACGTATTCTAATTTTTAGAATGTATAATTAATTACTTTATTGCATCATAGCTGTTTAATTGTAAGGAAAAGTAAAATTATATGTCCAAAAAACTTATTGGTAATATACTAAATATTTATATTATTTACATAAATGTCTAATCATTTTAATAATTATACAATTTATCCAAGGTTGTAATAGAATGGAGACGTTTATCACAATTTAAAATATAAATTAAATTATTCGATAAGTCATAGTCCGACTTCCACGAAAACAAACCACAAGTTAGAGTTAAGGCGTATATACAGTCAATCGTTTAATAACCTTGAAACATACTTGTGACTGAGCGAGGTGTCAATTTTAATAATTGTGAAACTTCACAAAGACATAATTAATAAAACTATAACACTATGTGGTTCAGAATTTATTGGTGCTATATTATATATATATATATATATATATATATATATATATATATATATATATATATATATATATATATATATATATATATATATATATATGTGTGTGTGTGTGTGTGTAAATTATTTACTTAATTCAAATGGCAAAATAGAGATACAGAAAGTATATTATATAAATTTTATGAACAACTAGTTGTTGTATGGTTTCACGAGTTAAATTTATTCGATAAACTATGCCAACGCTCCCGTGTAGCTTATAATTTTATTGTTCTCACTTCCCGTACTTGCCTACGTAGATTGCTTGATGTTCATCATGATTACTACTCCGACCCTTAGGATCGTAGCGTGAAGTTCTAAGGTCTATAACGTTCCTATTAAAAAATAATTGTTGAAATCTGTAATTTATTTCTAGAGATAAGCGCGTTCAAACCAAGAATTTCTCGAGCTTTAAAAGTAATATTAAAATGGATTTGATGAATTACAAAAAAAAGTACAGTTTTGTTCCTTTACAACGTAGACTATGTGAGTAGTTACTTGATATTGCTTAGTTAACTTATATAACCAATAAATTAACATATTTTTTTACAATAATAATTATAGGTATATACAAATACCAAATAATAGCAAAACAATATAATATGAATAATAGCTATTTTTAGAGAATGAACGTTTTTTATACATTTACGAAAGGCAGCGACAATATCTTTGTATTTTTTTGTAACATTTGCTGTTGGCCTTGTCTACCTTTACAGCGACACCGAACAGCTACAACACGAGTATTACAAATACCAAAATGTCTCTGAAACAAGTTGGCAAACGGCTTTTCAAAAGGCATTATACAAAAAAATTGACGCCGGTGCAATTGTTTCGAATAATTTTACAACTATATCCAAAAGACTATTATGTGAAGTGATAAATACAAGATATGATGAAACAAAAACGTCATCCACGTTGCCTCTTGTCAACTGCTCCTAGGTACAGTCTATTGATTGCGTCAAGGCGAAGGTTCGTCTTTGTTGAGTAAAATACTAAAATGACTACGAAGATCACTTCCGTATTAAATAATATTGTAACCTCTTGCGTATTAAAAGATATTGTAGTCTGTCAAATGAACACACTAATAGTGGACTGGCTCAACTTTCGTTCGTACGTATTACGTTTTTAATTACATGCTACATACATAAATTAATTGATTTAGAACATTGTATAATGAAATGACATAACAATTTATGTATGACAGTGTTGTTAATAACAATCGACATACTTTAATCTCTTATGGACCAGTCTTTCAATAAAAACTGCCATCGTGTTCATGGTTTTACCAAAAATAATGGACGCCAAGTGGGCAAAATTCGACCATAATAGGCTTCTTGCCTCATACCAAATTTGGCGCAATAAATAAATATTTTCTTAAGTATTATCGATTTCAGATATTAAAAGTGCAGGATGGCTACATATTTTCAATTTAAAAATTGTTTTTATTTTTATTTTGAATTGCGAAAACGCTGTCAGCCATATTAATCTACATATTATCTTTGCTGTGACGTCATACGGGTCGAAAACAAACAGTTGACATTTAGCCAACGTTGTCATTTTAATAAAAAGTAGCGAGTTTTTACAATGATAAACGTTTGCTAAATGTCAAATGTTTGTTTACAACCTGTATGACGTCACAGCAAAGATAATATATAGACTAATATGGCTGACAGCGTTTTCGCATGTTTACGAAAAGTAAAAACTCTTAAAATAAAGTTTTGTGGTTTTCTAGGTCCTAAAAAATATGGTAATATTTTTTTCCGCTAATCGGACAATACTTAATAATTTAAGACCTACTTTAAAAAAGATTCAACTAGCCTAGTCATAAAAAAAATAAGTTTGAACGTTATTAAAATTCTCTTGTCAAAAAGTATATAGGTGTATACCTCTATTTTGTTCTATTACGATTGCTCGATTATTATTTGAAGCAATATTTGAATTTGAACCCTGTGTGACTGTTTGAAACTGACTCGATTGATAAGGTTTTACTCGATCGGGTTCATAAACTACTAGCTGTGCCCACAGCTCCGCTCGCGTGAACCACAGAATGCCGTCGGTCGAGCACATGCGCGATTCGTGATTTCGGAAGACACATTTTTTTACTGTGGGTGATACTTAGAAGATAGATAAATGCTATAGCAGACTTTTTTGTAGGTCAATTTAAGATCTACAATTATGTAGAACATTAATTTGATATATTTCGTAGTACATTTAGCGTGTCATTTAAGCGCCATAAATGCACCTTTTTTCCGAATTGATTCACCATTATCGTCACTGCTTATTTCATATGTTATTTTATGTAACAAAATATATCTTATAACCTGGCCAGATAACATATCTATGAATTAAAAGAAAATTAATGTAAATCTGATTAGTGGTTTTCGCTGTAAAGAACATAAACGGACAGACAGACAGAGAGAGACATTGAGTTTTATAATATGTATTAGATAGATTATATGGTTTGACAGTGGCAGTATGAACGTAAACAATGATTTTATTTATTTTATATATTTTAATGTATTGTAAAAATATTATAATATATAAATTTAAGCTTTTTGCACTTCTCCTTCTTAAATACTTTAAATATACCGAACATCATACTCCTCCGAGCGCATAATATGTTAAAAAAAAGGTATAAAGTTCGCGAATTAATACATAAGAAAGATTCCGACTTGGCTAATGATAAGCTTCGCCGAATTATAGTGGTAATTATATATTTTAGAATGTTTTCTTTAAATCCGATTCTCTTAATCCGTCCGGGATTCTGACGCAATAAAAAAATAATTTTGCCTCCAAATTCGGCATATGCCGAATGAGATCCCGGACGGGTTAAATAATATCGATCATGTACTTCTTATTTTGGCGTCAAATCAAACATTAATAATGACAACACAATATCTCATTTAAGAAAATATTCAATATGACTGTTATAAATATGCACTGAGTTACGTATTTTTACCAGTGACTGATTTGTACAAATGATTGTTTATGTTGTAAGATTCGTACCGGGTAATAATTGATTTCCTGTTTGAAAGGCGAATAGTTGACGTACACGGCACGTGCAGTCAGGGGTGTTACACCTACCACTTTCCTGGTACACGTACCAGCTTTCTGGGTCTTGTACCATGTACCAGGTAAAAATTATGCATGTACCCAATAATACCAATTTCAATATCAATCAAAGCCTCAGTCAGGTGTTTTTTTCTCCGACGAGTTAAAGAAAGGCCCTGATAAACAAATTAATGAAGAAATGTCAGTAACGGAAATATGAAAGATCTTGTACTTGACTGGATAGTGAACGAAATAGATAATATAAAAAACTTATAATAGCACTGTTAGTATGTTTAAACTAAAATAATAAAAATTAAATCAAGAAAGATAAATATACTGTACATTAATAACAATTATAATTACTAATACTTTTACTAATTACTATTATATTAAAAAAAGGTCGTCGTACAAGGTGGAAGACGGAATATGAACCGTGGCGTGCTTGAGGGTTACCAGCTTTTATTTTTCAAAATACCAACTTTTAACGACTTCTGTCCCAGGATTATTGGGCCACTGCCTACCATCTCTCCGTGCAGCTTGCATTATACACTTCTATAAGTATATTATATTAAACCCGTACGTAGTATACTCGGAAACAGTGTTTAATACATGTCCAAGCTCGGTGAAGCGTAAAAGCCGTCTGAGGCTTCAGGGCCCATCCGGCTAACGGTGTAGTCAGATCGAAAAAAATAATTAATAATAATAATTGTCAAATAACAAAAGTATACATCAAACTATATAATAGCTGGTACCTAAACCTTATAATCTGTTAAAAAATATTTACATTTACAATATAATACATATTCTTTTAGTATATCAAAGTTTCTAAATACATAACTATATTTTCTTATATATATATAAAGGTATATGATGCACAAAATGGTCAATTAGACTCGAGGCAGTGGTATATTGCATTTGTACACCAGTCTAGTATAATATTTTCAATGTTTTGATTATAGTCGGTCCAATAGTTGCCGCCCGATATCAAGTTGAGTCACAAAAGGGTTTCCCTGAATGACTCACTATATGTTTATGGCACAGTGTTAAATGTTGACACGCACTTTATTCAATCACGAATACATTTGTGAATCACACAAAATGTGAATGTATTGATTATTCATAAATAGCTAAAATTTAATACATATAATAGGTATATCAGAATAACTACTAATTAAAAAAATATATTTTAGTTGTATTAATTTTATTTTCGTATTATTTTTAGAGACCCCTTTCATTTAATATCCATATAAAGAGGGTGCATAAAAAATAACTGGTCCGCCATCTTTGGGAGTCCGCTATATTGAATTTAGAATGACGTCAATTGGCTAACAATGAATTATCATCCAAACTTCATCTCAATTGTTTGGGGATAACTGTTTTAAAATTCAGTTACAAGATTTGACTCATAGTAATAAAGCAGGATACTAAAGGCACAATAAAAATTTTCGAAACTGGCCACTTACATTACGAATATTTAAAAACTAATTACGACATATGAAAATTGAAATTTTAAAATGCAGTTTGTTTCTTCTATTTGTCACTTGTTTGTCATTTTGGCGCCATTTTAAATATTGCGTATCTACGGTACAATGGATTTAACTAGTGAAAATCTTCGTAGTATGATTTACTATGATTTTAAGTGTAGTTCTGTAGTTTTAAGCCTCAGCAGTGTCGCTCGCCTTCAAGCTGCTTTTGGCAATGAAGCACCATTCAAGTCGACTTTTTATAGCTGGTTTGCAGAATTCCATCGCGGTCGTGTTAATATCAGTGATGTATTTCGTGATAATCGTCTATCAACCGATATGAACAACGAAAACATCGATGCAGTACGCCGTATGATCGAAACAGACGGGCATATGACCTACCATGAGATTCGGCCATTATTTAGAGATATTTGGGTAAGATATTTATATTTGGTTAGATATTTGGGAAAAATATTTGGGTGTGTAAAAACTGTGTTCCCAATGGATCCCTCACATTTAACTGAGGCTCAGAAAACGGACAGCGTCACTTGGTGCAATGCCATGCTTATCAGCTTCAACGAAAGGACGTCAAATTTGGTGTGGGACATAGCGACAGGCGACGAAACATGGATTTACAGCTATGATCTCAAAACAAAGCAACAATCGACTGTTTGGGTCTTTCTAGGTGAGCCGAAACCAACCAAAGTGGAGAGTGTACGATTTGCCGCTAAGCGGATGATTGCTACTTTGTTTAAGAAAACTGAACACGTGGCTACTGTCGCTTTGGAAGATCGACGTACAGTGAATAGCGCTTAGTACACGCCTATTTATTTACCGAAAGTTATTGACGAACTCCGTAATAATAACCAAAAACGCCGTATCATCTTGCACATGACAGTGCCAGCTCTCATACGGGCAGACAGACAAACTAATTTTTGAAAGGGAATAAAACGATTTTCAACACCAGAAGAGGCTGTTAAAGAGTATAAAAAGCATGTTTTTGAGGTCGTCACGGAGGATACGCATAAATATTTTTAAAATTGGTTTATTCGTATGAAAAAGTGCATTGAAGCTAAGGGAAAATATTTTGAGACACAATAAATTTATTTTTGACCAATCATAGTATTTTTTCTTATTCATTTTAATAATTTTTAGTAAGCCCACACGTAAATAAAAGCTTGTAAAATAGAACAACCATACACTAGAAACAAAAACTAATGACAAATGTTTACGAAAACAAATCCCGTGATGCAGCAATTTTCTACTATGGCTAGAATCTTATTGATGAACCGTAATCTTTTTTTATCATGACATACCAATTTATCATCCTACGAACCTTACAGCTGAATATTGCTGTTTGCTTATTCGCATCTAATATCAACTTATAAATAAACCACTCGCAAACTATGTAATTAATATACTAGGAGGGATCAAAACGTAGTAAGAAAAAAAATATACTGGCAGGCATAGCTCAGATACATATTTGTAATATTAAATAAAGAAAAAAAATCTTCGATTCTCTATTGTTTTTTTTTTTTTTAATGTAGTCATTTGTTTGCTTCGTGTCGGAACGTGTTCTAGAAAATGGAGAAAAACGAAGTGCGAGCCGTTATTAAATACCTCTGTTTAAAAAAGTTAATGACGCAAGAGATTCATTGCGATTTGGAGGCAACATTAGGAGAGTCTGCTTCGCCGTATTCCACTGTCGCAAGGTGGGCTTCTCAATTTTGAGTAGCGAAAGAGAATGAGCACGGAAAACGAACATCGTTGCGGCCGTCCATCGACGTCAGTCACCCAAGTAAATGTTGCGAAAGTCGAGAAAATTGTATTGAGCAATCGAAGAGTTATCATCCGATACTTAATTCAAGAAACGGACATTTCATATGGAAGTATTCAATCCATATTGAAACAATCTTTGAACATGAGAAAAGTCTCCACAAGATGGGTGCCGAGTTCGAGCCGAGTTTCGAAGATATTGTTGGACAAGTTTCAAGAAGATTCTGAAAACTTTTTGTCTCGTTTCGTAGCAATGGACGAAACATGGGTCCATCATTTTGATCCCGAGACAAAAAAGCAATCTTCGCAATAGAAACGGCCATCATCACCGACCCCGAAGAAGTTTCGTGTCGTGGCATCGGCTGGCAAGGTTATGGCCTCAATATTTTGTGACTCAGAAGGGATATTGTTGATTGATTACCTGGAGCGTGCAACCACTATTACAGGCCAATATTATGCAGCTTTAATTCCCAAGTTGAGGAATGCCATCAAAGAGAAAAGGAGAGGGAAACTTCGAAGGGGCGTGCTGTTTCCTCACGACAACGCACCTGCGCACAGGTCGGCAGTTGCGATGGCTGCCATTCAGCAAGCTGGCTTCGAATTGGTTAACCACCCCCTTATTCACCAGATCTAGCGGATAGCGATTTTTATCTGTTCCCCAAATTGAAAAAAATACTTAAGGGGAAACATGTACGAAGACGATAACGAGGTGATGGGTGCCGTGGAGAGCTTTTTGCAGGACCAAGACAAAAGTTTTTTTTGTGAAAGGGATGGACGCCTTGGAAAAGCGCCGGACTCGGTGTGTAGAGAGACTCTGAAACTATGTAGAAAAATAAATTATTAAGTTATCAATAGTCATTATATTCTATCTCATTCTCACTACTTTTTGATCCCTCCTCGTACATCAGGTTGGAAACCGTAGATTTAGTTTTCAATGTCAATCATCGACAAAATGTCAATAGTGGATTAGGTATTTGGTATTTTGTAACATTTTCTAAGAGTAAACAGTAATTATTAGGGTTGACCGAATAGAAAGAGATTGTTTATTATAAAAAATACCTTTTTAATAGTAACCGATCAATAAAATAAATATCCATTATTTCCGCTATAAAGATCGTAACTCAAAATTAAATTATTTTGGTTATGAGAAAAAAACTAAAAAATAATTTTATTAAAAAACTTTCTTACATAACTCTTCTGTTTTATACTTTGTTTATACAAGTTTGCTCTAGTAAAATGTTTTATCATTCGGTTTTGAAGAAAAGGGGTGTTGAGCATTAAGAAAATCTTTGGTAGTAATGACAATTTTTCATTGTACCGTAATTTAAAAAATACAGTACGAATGAGAGTGAAAAACTTAAGTAAGAGTGATCAGTAGTCAATTTGCCTAAAATGGCCTTTACGCCTCTTTTTCGGAAAGAGTCGGTATTGTAGAATTGTAGATGTATAACTATGTACCATCTAATTATAATTATGATTAAAAAATACCACAAAATATTGTTTTATTAAGTACGTACCCGTATAACTTTTTTGAACTTCAAAACTATATCTCATGTATATTTCTTTCCATCCCAAATAGATTATTATACTAAGAAATATTTAACAAAAAATGCGTAACCTAAAGAGGTACAAAGTGCAAGTAAAACAGTTATGAATAGTAATAATCGTTCTTAAATCACAGGTAAGTTAGTGTATTAAATTATAATCCTTTCCACTAATATAGAAAGGTATGTACGATATAGATTGTTCACATCTCGGCATAAGGAAAGGTGAACGGCCGCAGCGGTAAAGCAGTGGGATGCGATCTACGCATTTCCTTTACCTATTTGCAAACATTCAAGGGATTAAATTTAGAGTAATAAACAAAATATGAAAAACAACGAAACCTTATGTATATTTTATAATTAAAAGATATTTTTTTTACACATATCCGAGCACCGTTCGAACTTTTATAACTAGAC
Source organism: Saturnia pavonia (assembly GCA_947532125.1). Classification (NCBI taxonomy): domain Eukaryota; kingdom Metazoa; phylum Arthropoda; class Insecta; order Lepidoptera; family Saturniidae; genus Saturnia; species Saturnia pavonia. Next base: position 10,709,688 of record OX383903.1, read on the forward strand.
ACTTCTGTACTGTACTGTTGTTGTAATTGTACAAACTGTACAATTCTTCGTAAATATGTAATTATTTAATTTATTCAATTCCTTTGTAAAGTCAAAAGAAACGCTTCTGGTTAACTTATTATTATGTATAATATATACTATTTTTTTGTTAATTTATTCGCAATTAGGTGAATTCATAATTTTTGTTTTACTTTATTCTATATAATTAAATCTTCTTCAACCTGCTCTTATCCCATGCTCTTACGTCCTTTTCGCCACATGACTTTCATCCCTTCGCAAAAACATGTCCATAACAGCATAATTTTCCACTCTTTAATTTTCAAATACAATTAAATGTCTATACTTAATACCATAAAGCTGAATAGATGTTTTTCTTTTTTGTTTGAACGCGCTAATCTCTGGAACTACCGGTCAGATTTGCAAAAATCCTTTTAACATTTTCTAGCCTATTTATTAAGGTTAGAGGTTATATAACTTCACGCTACGACTCTAAGAAGCTGAGCAGTTACCATACACGTCACACAATCTGGCAAGCTGTATGCGAGTACAGGAAGTGAGAATAACAATAGGCAACAGGTACGTTGGCAGCGACGCGGCCCGATGGAGACTTAGTCGAATGAATTTAACGCGAAGGAAACCGTGGAGCATACATAGCTAGTTCTTATATAAAATTCCTATTATTTCGTCAAATAGGTATGTAATGTTATTTTGACATTTGTTATTGTTGAAATTAAAATATGAAAGTTTCAGTAAATGTGAATAAAGGAGGTGGTTTATATTTGTAATATTCTGCATTATAATATAATTAACATACATTTTTTATAAAATCACATCACTTAAATATATATTGTTATAGGTGTGTGTTTGTTAATGTAGTCCAAGCAATTACATTTTTTAAAAATCCACAAAATAATAGGTCTAGAAAATGTTCTTAAATTGACGCTTCATTTCGGTTTATTCGTTCGCACAAACGCTCTTCCTAAAATCATTCTTGCTCGACAAGTTTCAACTTCACTGATGATTTTAACAAATTACAGTAGGTGAAACTTACATATAGTAATAGTATTTAAATTTAAAGTCAATATTAGTAGGTCAACATCAATAGAAGAATTTGGATTATAATTGTTGCGTATTTATTTTGTATTCATAGGTGCGAACCCTAGCGCTATTGTGAATGTATTCGTAGATAGTTAAAATCAAGGACGTTGCACCTAGAACTAAAGCTTCAGTACATATACAATTTATGACAATTCTACGGAGTACGGACAACACCTGTCACATCCAAATAAAACGAACTGAAGTTCCACTGAGCCGAAGTCGCATTAAAAAAGTAAATAAATTCACCGATATACTGCAGCACAGTCCGCCTATTTTTATAAGGACTACGAGTATTATGTAGCGTTTTTGTTAGATTCACATTGCAACCTTGACTCGATCCCCTCGAGTACATTTCTGTGGGAACGATTAACATCATACGCTTCGTTTTGCCTCGACCGTCTGTTATCCATGTGAGCAAGCATATCCGCCGCGTGAACGTCGCGTCGCGCCGTACTCCTTGCATGGCGGGCATGGCTATCTATCTTACAGTGTTTATTTACAAGCATATTACGATGTGCTGCCGTGGTATTCGCACACAAGCTCTTTGAATATGAATAACTCTTTGTCGTTTCGTTCTTCATCATTTGTTCTTGTTAAGAGTTCTCAAATAAAAATTAGGTATCAATAAGATGTTACTGGTTAAGTGTATGCATTATAATGATAATATGTATTAGATATTTCTTATATTTATTTGATACACTGTTTATCTATTCTACTATCATCGAACCTACGTTTTATTATTTTTCAGCTTACCGCTGGTACGCTAGAAGTAAATGCCTTCGACATTAGACTTGTCAATGTACGTCTGAAACTTTCAAAATTTATTCCTAAAAGTGTCAGCTACAACAGAGAAAAATCGATTCATGAATATTTAGCGGAAAAATAAAAAAGCAACTACTTTAAAATATTGCATGTATTTTCTATTTAAAACTTTAGCGATTTTGGAGATGTGTTAGTATTAAACTAAAATCATTTTTTGAATATTTTACAATATATTTAGATGGTAACTATGTTCACAAAAAAAACATAGATTTACTTTAAAATAAGGATTCTTAATATTTATTTAAATAAACAGATCTTTCTAGATAACTTACACTTCAGGGTTATGAGGAGAAGATAAATCCTTATTTCCATGTAGGAGTGGATTATTATTAAAATACTGGGTATATTTAAGATAATATGCATTAGTTTGGTGAGATGCTATCCACCCAGAGGCGGCGCTGTGCCTCTTTTAATAGAGTAATAAAAAACGTTCGACTTGACTTACGTAATCCGTATTATTTCCGCGTCGAAGCGGCAGCAGAGGTCATCGTCGTATGATCTTGCCTTTCGGCGCATTGTCGTTCTTATTTTATAAGCGATTAACCAGATTTGTTATGAGACAAATGTCTTGTCTGGGACAAATGCTTTATAATTTTACGGCATATGTATAGTCAACTTCGTTGAAGAAATGGGCTGTTAAAACCAGCTCATTGCGTAATTAAGATTCTGAATTTTTTATGACACTATAAATAAAAGTATGTCTAAGCAAACATTTCATTTTTATGGGTAGGTATAATTATTTGTACATGACACAATACGTGTAAAGAGAAATACATTTATGTAATTTAAATATTTTGAAGAAGTAACCTATTACAATATCGAGTCGCCCAATTTTAGGTAAATTCAATGCAATGCCACAATACTCCAGTAATGACATTCTAGATCGTAATTTTTTTTTAGAAAGAACGTTTATAGTACTTTATAGTAAAACGTATAATATATTTCATAAAAATAAAACAAGAAATTAGACGCGGATCCAAAGTGTAATGAATTCGAAAGAGACAGGATGTTTGGATATAGGGTTCAATATCATCAATTCAATTATTCGACGAACTAAGTGGTTCGTAAAAATTTTGATTAATTTATAATTTTTGAACTATTCCCCATGCAAACTTTAAATCATTCATGATTTATTCAAATTTTTTAAATATTCGAAACTTAAATCAAATTGTTCAAAAATGTACAAATAATTTGAAGTTTTTGAGTTATTCTATTCGAAGGCTATTCGCACACCCCTATAAATAAATTTAGACCCTCAAGTCGGGCCTCCCTTATACTAAATTTTTATTTAAAGATCAAAAGAATTCCGAGATCGATTTTGCGCTGTGAAAAAAAGATCTCCATCCAAATGCAATAATACTTGTTTTCTGGTACTGATATTTGTAGAAAGTTATAAAATAACATACTACCTATGTGATAAAAGATAAATGGTGAAGGTTTAGAACAAATGAATTATTACATTGTATATCTTGGCTATATTCGGTATATAGACAATGCAAGTGGGATATGGGTTTAGTAAGGGGAGTCTGCCGTCAAGAAGGCAAATAGAGCGTTGGGTGCCTTTATAAATATTAAAAATACATCCAAATAATTATTTAAGGAGTGCATAGAGTAGTACGTGTACCTTGTATGGCAGTGAAACCTGGGAGTGTAAGAACTATGAACGTAAGATAAATAAAGTAGAAATGTCATTTTGTCCGAACAATATATGGAGTTACATCAGTAGACCACAATATGTATGAAAGGATAAGTATCATAGCTGGTCATGACAGAGCGTCACGAACATAATCTTTTGAAGTATGCTTCGTCGGTTTGCAGAATTGGAACATAAAGCGATTAGCTGTGCCCGCGGCTCCGCTCGCGTGGACTACAGAATGCTGTCTGTCGGTCGAGCGCACGTGCAAATTGTGCTGCCCCTATAATGCTTATTGTGTGTGATCCTTAAAAGATAAGACATTTGCTATCGCTGACTTTTTGTATGTTTTTTAAGATTTACAAATTGTGTAGTACATTAATTGGACATATCCCTTATGGTTTACTCAGCGTAAGCCCTTTAAGCGTCCCAAACGCGTCTTTTTTCAGAATTGATTCACCATTATAGTCACTGCTTATTTCGTATGTTACTTTATGTAACACAATATATCCTAAAAACTGGCCAGATAACATATCAAGAGTTAAAGGAAAAACCATGTAAATCGGATTAGTGGTTTTCGCTTGGAAAGAACATAAACGGACCGACAGACAGACAGAGAGACGTTGAGTTTTATAATATGTATAGAAGATATAGATGAAATAATGTATCTCAGTATCTTAGATATTTAAAAAAATGTATATTTAGAAATTTGCAGTATTTTCGCTTAACTTAAACTCATGTAATCAGGTACTCATGAATTAAAATCAATGTTATGTACGCCATTATCAATGTTATGTACGCCATTATTGTCACATGCATCAGGCAATAAATAAATTAGTTTAAGTTATTTTCAATGTTAAATGTTTGTGATGTGGCAGTGCTTTTAAAAATAAATAAATAAAATTGTTCCTAGTATGACGTATATTTACTCAATATGTTAATACGACAAAACGTGTAACGGGAACGTTCCTAAAAACTTAGGATATATCCTGTCTCAACCGAAGCTAGCGCAATAGCGAGTTTTATCCTCCGCGTCGATTAACTAGTAGATTATATAGAAAGTTTATTTGGTATTTTTTTTATTAAGATAAAGTATTGTAAGTTATGTATATTATTCATATGTTTGAGTTCATTTAGTTCAAAATAAAAGCAAAGAATAAATAAACTTTATTATATTTTGGAGAGATTCGGTTTTGTTTCAACAATATTTTTTTAATCATTGAAGATTTATCTTTCCGAAAAATAAGTAAATAATTTAATATGAATGCATTTTAATTAATTATTTAAAATAAAACTTCAAGTTCAGCATTTCGGGTTATTTTTTAAAACAGTCTTAAGGAAACCGGCCGGCCATGTAAACTTTCATATGCATTTATTAGTAAAAAGCTGCAATTTTATTTTATGTATAGTTTAGAGAAAATGTAAACTTATTTACGAGCAGATCGATGTTTTTTATAACACACAAAGCGTTCGTTCAAAACAATTAAAATCCATAAATTCAAATAATAACCCTAGCTCTGTATTGTTGAGGAGAATGCACTATATTGTATTTCACAATGGCTATTCATCATTGAACGGAATCGTAAATTTACAAATTAGGGATATTGTAAAGTTTTACTGACTGTTAGTGACCGCAGCCACAGTTCATATTTCTTTCAGGTAGATTCAAAATAGGTGGACAAAGAAAAATAGTATTGCTTAAATTTATTATATGCGTTATCTTTTTTTTTAAATCTATACTTAATATCATAAAGCTGAAGAGATTGTTTATTTAAATGCGCTAATCTCTGGAAATACCAGACTTATTTGAATTTTTTTTTGCAATTTACATAATTATTTAAACACAGCTAAAACCGTGGGACACAGCTAGTAGTATAATATATAAATATAAAGGCCAACGTTTGACCTCAAATACACCTGGTGGAAAGTAAAAGATTAATACCTACCCTACATTGTAAGATTTTTTTTAATACAAACACGAGTAGCGAGTTCCGTTTCTGAATGAGACGATCCACAAATTCGTACAAAAAAATAGTACATCAACTGCATACAGGGGAAACCCACTTGGCGTCTGGTAATTCTGATAATATAATGGCAAGAATGGAATTAGATTTTGTGGTTTCAATTTACACCCTTCGAAGTACATCCGAATGTTTTTCTTACGTATATTTAATAAGATATTTTAAGTAGGTATATAAATCTGTGCTATCTAATGACGAAAAATGTGAATAAGTTGTACTCTTATTTCTATAAATATTTTTATGAAATGCGTCTCTCCGTACACTATTAACTCAACTTGGCAACGCACGAAATGGCAATTAACACACTTTTCATTATCTATGAAAATTTTCACAGTTTATTAATTCTATGAGACAAATTAAAAATATATAGATACGCAAGAACGGTCGTTGTGGTTATCTTTGGAGCCTATATCCAGCAGCGGCCGTCTTTCGACTGAATTGATAGATATTATTTATTTGATTGACGAAGGCGTTACTTTGCAGAAATCCATCGTAAATAATTATCAGAAATATCTTTGCTTCTTCCGTAGTTTCAGCTACCTACAACATAAAATGTTTGAATTTAAATAAACGTATAAATGAATGTCTTAAATAAATAATTAATGCACTGTCCTTTAGAGAAGAATCAAATTCCGAATCGGCTGTAGAGTCATTGAAAATATTGAATATAAACATAATGCCATCTTAATTATTATTTATTTAAGACATTAATTTACCACATTTATTTAAATTCAAACATTTTATGTTGTAGGTAGCTGAAACTGCTATTTATCTATTGCAAGCGGAAGTAGCAAAGAAATTTCCGATAATTATTTTGAATATTATTTGGCGATTCACAAACTTCGCAAAAACATATGAAGTACTTTAGTTATTTTTATATTTTGCCGACAAAATATCTGCAATGCATTTAATGATAAAGTATAAGTACAAAACAAACAACAACGGCGACTGCCGAACCATAAATGTATAGTAATGAGTGATCTATTGAAAGTAATTGTCATTATGACAGGCTGATAAATATCACAGCATTCACAGCACAGACTCTTAAGTATTTAGGTATATACTGGCTGATGTTGCCACGTCATTCACCAGAACCAGTAGCTGCTATAACGAATTCTACATAATGTATGTGGCGATGGATAAAACCGTCCCACTCTTAAACTTTCAAGCCTTAAAGTAAGTTAGAATGCTTCTTACCACTGTACTGTAAAGCCATCAACAAATGCTAGTAGATAGATATAAATATATACAAATAAATGTATATAATACATAGCGTGCTTTATTGCAACTTAAGTCATTACCATTTTTTTAAGTTGGACTTATCGCTTGGTACTCGGGTTATCAACACAAACGCACAGGCAATTCTTTGTTTATTATTATTATTATACTAATACCAATGTTTTTTTTTGTTATGAAATTATTATACGTTTATGTACCTATTTTGATGAGATTACGCCGTCTTCGGTGTTCTTAAAAGTTATACACTACGGGTGGCATTGTAAAGCTTTGGACTATTGTTAAGTAAAACTAAAAGAAAGCTGTAACGAATTGTGAATCGGATCAGAACACCGAGTGACGCCCATTAAATATGTAGAAACAATCGAGACGAACCGTATGGGTGGTGAAGACGGACGGGATCCAACATTGTGCAATCTTACAAAGGAGGCCAGAGAAATCCATACGCTCACAATGCTACTTTCGAAAAAAAAAATACACAGTGGAATCTGTTCTTTGACGCTTTGGAAGCGAACGTCGTAAATCAGTTGAGCAATGAGTTGTTAGAGACAGAGTTAACATTGAACCTTGTGATTAACATTCGCATAGTAGACAACAAAGCTTTGTCATATAGCAAAATTTATTGCTTAAAACATCTGCCTTAACTTTACAATATACCCATAACAAGAGACAGAGACTGGATTTTTGTATAATAAAAATTTTGATATTGATTTAAAATCAATGGTCGTCTATATATATAATTACTGCATAATTATTTTTATAATATATTTCAAAACTTTTGTTAGAAAAAGGGGACAGTTGTGTTTATAGTTCATTTATTTATTTTTAAATATCGTTAATTACAAATAGATTTAATGACTATAGAATCAAACAAACATAACAATATTGGATTATCCAATATTATAGTTATAAAAGCAAGTGCGCAGTGTATTTTCCGTCAGTTACACCGTATCTGACGTCTGTACCAGCTGCCGGACTGGTTTGTCCACTTGTGCCAGATTGATTTAGCTTAACGCACGATCCGCGGCGCTCGTTTAATACCTTGTTCATCTCGTACATACTTCATTACTGCTAAACTGTTTTGAATATTTTTGTTATATAATAAGAAGAGTAAAAAAATAAATGCTGTTCTTCAAGCCTAACATGAAATTTATTTCGTTTCTTTTTTTTTTTTCATTTTAATAAAATCAAAAATAGTAAGTCAATAAGTACCAAAAATAAATACGATTTCGTACCGAAGTCAAATAGTACCGACTTGTATTATGTACTTTTTGGCCCAGCTGCGACCCAATGTAACAGAAGCATACTTAAGTCTTTATATTGTGACCGGCAACTAAGGAAACCCTAAACTGCGCGTGGCCCAACACGCTCTTGGCAATTTTTTTATAAAAATATAGTATTTTAAAGGCTATTGACCTGAAAAAAAAAACAGTAGATGCCAAAAAATAAATTGGTTTGAAATAAATATTTTTTTCACTACATTGCCTTTCTTAACATGTTTTTATTTTTGAGGAACGTTTCATAGCTGGTATTGCAAACTAAATTGAAGTTACAAAACACCATTCATTCGACTTTTATATAGGTATATATTGACATATCAAGTCTCGTTCTGAAAGTGATAAAAGCACTTAAACATTTTGAAATAAGTAATGTTGTCTAATTTAATAACCAATAGAAATAAAGTTGTTTTGCCTAATATTTTTTTTAGTAATATAGTAGAAGTACGCTTAATGTAGTAGGATACTATATTATGTAGTAGGTTTGACAACCCTGGACTAAACTAATGTCAGAAAAAAAACTTCAGGTTGAGCTTTTTGCAAATTTTTTTAACTAATAATTCAAATTTTGTTGTACCTACCATAGTTCTTTATTTAGTCATGAAAAGCAGTAAAACAATAAAAATTGTCTGGATCAGGCCTTGTTCAGGTGTTCAGGCAGTTCAAAGAAATACTATATATAAAGAATACTAAAAACTGACAAAAAAAAGATATAGTATAAATAGAATGTTGTGTTGTCCAGAAAAATCTTGGATGTAATGGTAAATTTTGGTGAAATTTGACTGGTCAGCAATAATTAGAAAGGTGCAACACTCTGTTGTTGAAAACTTCATACTACCCACACTTCAGAGCAGACATGCTAGGCATGTTTTATATAGTTCATGAGAAGAAATAGTAAACAGGAATGAAGTCCATCTAATGTAAAATGGTCACTGCAGTTGACAACTAAGTCATCTACACATATTATAAAACTCAATGTCTCACTGTGTGTCTGTCCGTTTGTGTTCTTTTCATGTGAAAATGGCTTATCCGAATTACATGTTTGTTTTAAATCATAGCTATGCTATCTGGCCAGGTTATAGGATATATTTTGTAAGAAAAAGTATCATACAAAATAAGCAGTGTTGATAATGGTGAATTAATTGGAAAAAAAAAAACACTTTCAGGGCGCTTAAATGACTCCGTTAAGTAAATCATAAGAAATATATCAAATTCATGTAATAGTAGCTCTTAAAAAACCTACAAAAAAGTCAGCAATAGCAATATATTTATCTCTAAGGATCACCTACAATAAGCATTTTTATCTTCCATCATTTTAGCAGGCGTAATGCGCTCAATTTCTGTAGTCCACGCTATTGGAGTCACGAGCACAGGTAGTCTTGAAATATGACTGCAGACTTAAATTAGGTCAGTCACTCATAGGTTTCTATCCTTAGGACTTAATTACAACCCTTTGTGTAGTAGTGTATATTCTCAACCACATTTCTCAAACTGGAACACCATAGCACAGCACTGCTGCTTCGCAACACAAAGAGATGGGGAGGTGATACTTTCCCCATTGAAATAGCACACAGCCTTAACCATTGTTATTGTAAACAATGGAAATTATTATAATACAATATGTTTTAATGTATAAAGCAAATAATAATACACAATTTGCATTGCAGTAATATCTATTTTTTACTGACATCCTCTTATGTAAGAATATACTACCTGGCCCCAGATATATTGTTTTGCCCTTCTAGTAGTGAATAGGTTGACTCTATCACCACCTATCCTAACATAGCTATGAACCATCTTCTCGATAACACTAATATATAATATGAATATGACCTCAAATCTCAATCGGTCAAGCTATTCAGGAATACCAACACAGAATATTTATATACATTTTAATAAACAAGATTATTAAAGGTTCTGGCAAAGGTTTAACTAAAAGATTCAAAAAATACCTCTTATGTTACACTAAGTTTAATGAAATTTTTTTTTCCTAACTATATTATACTTCATAACATACATAAATTAGGATAACTTTTACTCACCTAATATAGAGAACAGATGGTCCATTCACAATTCTTCTCCACCCTAGATGAACTACTATAGTCTGTGTAGAGTCACTCTGCACACTCCTGGAGCTAAGCTCTGCAGAGTCAGTAGGCTGAGATATCACAGGAGCAGGCAACACGGCTAACACTACGCCATCCGCAGTGCGGACAAGCTGCGGAGCACTGCCACTGTCACTCTCACTAACAGTACCTCGACTTACACCTACTTGCTGATTCAATATACTTATACTTTGATTTACTATTGACTGGTGAGATACACTTTGTTCTAGAAACTGATAATTCATATAACTCTTTCCTAGAGACAATTCCCTATCATTATAGTTTACTATTTCACCACTGCGTACTGTCACACTCTCACTGAACTGATTCTGCCCATTATGTACAGACACTTGTGGCACTGTGGGCATTCTACTGTCAGTGTCTCCTGCTATAGAACATCTTTGATATGTTGTGTCTAAAGATTCCACTGGAATACTGGTATTGAAAGTTTCAACAGCACAAAAATCTGTACCCAACTGCTCAGCACAATTATGTTTGATACCAGAACCACCAGTACCTACTATCCTATCAGCTGTTTTCAAGCATGTTTCCTTCACAGAGCGTTGTGAAGCCTGATAGAGCTCTTCTCTCTGGCTAATATCATAATCTTCTCCACAGATATTGAGGCTAGTCTCGCTGTCAGGCAATGGCTTGTAGAGAACAGTGTTAGAAACATTTCTGGGGTCTGGAAGTTCGAGATGTGCCCGATAGGGCGGAGGAGGCGGCAACGCGAGCTGAGACTGCAAGTTATCGGAGAGGTAGAGCGCGTCGAGTGGCGGATGGGAGGCAGGCCCGGACAAGTCGGGCCCCGTGGCGCCAGGCTCTAGCTGGCGCGGCTCCGCCACGTACAGCAGCACGCGCGGCGCACCCGCCACGCCCGCTCGCGATGCGCCCACAGTGCCCACACTCGCGGGCTTGCCCGACATCGCGCACGCACATCACACGTCGCGTCACTTCGCCGCTCATTAGCTGATCGCGCCGCGACCTGATCCTCTGTTGTGCAGACTGGAACCATTCCCGGCATGGCTCTGGGACCTCCAATCATAGCTGCTCAGCCTTCTGTCAATTGGGAGCCGCTTCACCATCGTCGACTGTAAACTTTTTTTGTGCCGAAATCATGAATTATAGTTTTATGGCTTTACAATGGACGAACGAGCTACTGATAATTTTATGGTGGAGCCCTTTTTGGACCCATTATAAAACTTGCCGCACCTCTCAAGAAAACAAGTAGCTGTTGTTTTTGTATATTTATGGCCCGTGATAAAACCACATATTGATACACTTCGTTGTCCAGACCGTGCAAAAAGGTCACAGAATGAGATGTGTCCGTTTCAACATTGTACACACACTTTTATCACAGCTTCACTTTTCAAATACAATATTAGGAAAACCTATTTTTTGTCTTCCACAATTACTTCGTCATGATAAAAAAAAAACAAACCACACGCAATTATATGTCAATTCATAAAATGAAAAACTGCAATTACGAACGAATACGATAAATTATTAGTGTACAATGCACAGCGACAGTGTACACATGCCACACAAGATATACATACATATACACATTCATTTAATTTGTTTATCCTTTACACTCCAAGGCAACTATTTATGAGAAAAACGAGATGGATATATTAAGTAGAAGCGACACCTATCGATTTGAATTAGAAACATCCTTTCAACTGATTCAAAACGGGCACCCAAGCGCGGGCGTGCTGTATCCCGTATCGTAAGAAAAATAATTAAATTATAGCGACATCTACATTTACATCAATAAATTAAGTTAAGTTGACACCAGAGACAAATAAAAATTAGTTGACACTATCGTTAATGCTGCAAATTATATTACTCTAAAATAAATTTTGTACAATTTTAAAATAGTAAATTATTGACAAAAAATTATTTTGGCAGTTTTATCTATATAAATAAAATTATTGAGGTTTGCTGTTGTGCGCGTATCGTGCAAAAACTACTGGATAAATATATTGAACATTTTTTTTGTTCTACTGCCCTTCCCGAGAAAAATACGCTTCAATATAGACACATTATAGAACTCAAAGTATCTCTGTCTGTCTGTCCGTTCAAGTTCTTTTCATGAAAACCACAAATCCGATTTACATGGTTTTTCCTTAAACTTATAGATATGTTATCTGGCCAAGTTATAGGATATATTTTGTTATATGAAGTAAAATGCGAAATAAGCAATGACGACAATGATAAATCAATTCGGAAAAAACGCGCTTTTGGGGTGATTAAATGGCTACACTGAGTAAACTATAAGACAATATCAAATTAATGTATCACATAATTGTAGATATCAAAAACCCTTACAAAAAATCTTACAATAGTATATGTCTAGCTTTCAAGGATCACTCACAATAAGCATTTTACAGGAAGTCATTCGATAAAAATTTATTACAGGTTTAAGAAACTACGATTTTTTATAAACACTACCCTTGCAGTAATGTGTTTTCTTGCCGTGGTGTTAACATAATAAACATCGCAGACGAAAATAGTAGTATTTGCTTACCATTTAAAAAAGACAACAATATAATTTACATTAAAATATGTTATTTATGCTATCCATCACACTTGCGATAACATACGTAAAATTATCTGAAGATATAGGACTTAATCTAATACCGTGTATATCCATGTACACCCACCTCGCCGCGTCCCGCCAACATAATGGAAGGTCGCGCTTATAGCGGTCGAACTATAGTGTTCATTAATCATAATTAATTGTTTAAAAATTATATAGATAATATCAATTGTTTTGTAAGAGAACAATCGATTATCATATTATTGTTTCTTAATACCATATTTAATATCTAGGCAACCGAGGCAAGAAAGAGGTCATTCTTGTAAATTTTTTTAATTTGTTCCAATGAGATAAATTCTTTACCTTCCTTTTAAAATATAGCAAATATTTATTTTTGTAAGTTAAGCTGACTATCAATTCCGAAAATTACTATTGCTATTGAATCAATAGTATTTACAGAGAGATTTTTCTCTACGCTTGGATTGGAAGTTGAAGCCAGTGTGACCATATGTGGCGAGTTCCTGCCATTTGTGCAGCATTGCTCTTCCAATTTGACCTAGAGTAGATTCCGTTGACGTTTTTGAAGTTTGGCAGTTTTTTATAAGATAGTGCTAAAGTATTACTTTTTACATAAAAGTAGGGTTAAATTCAAAATTGTATACCCTAAAGATCAAAAAGCGTAGACACGTCAAAAAGACCATGAAGAACTTTAGCATGAGCAATAATATTTTATAAGTAGATAAGGTACTGAAGCTCTTTAAGTAGCATTGTGAAAGTAGGATAATTGTCCATAGTTCACTTATTCGAAAACGGTCTAGCTACATAACCACACGTTATAATCAGGCTTACTATAATGTACTAAAAAGAATAAAAATACTATGTTTTATGTTTTGAAAATATACCAATTACATTTCAACTGTGAAAAAAAGGGAAGATATTTTATTTCATTCTAAATACCATCTAAAACATTTATTTTACATTTTATTTTTTCTCAAATCCGATCATTTAACGTATTGGACTTGATACCTGCATGAAATTTCATTTTGTATAAGAAAAAGGAAAAGATAGTTCTGGTCAGCAAGCTAACACCACATAGCATATTTAAGCAGTACGACAAATAGGGAACTTGTTCTACAATAATTACATAGATTCTAAGGAATGATTAGCCCTGTTATCGTCATAAAAATGTGTTGATACAAAATTGTTTTACCAATGCCACATAAAGTAGTAGGATGCCAACGTCTTGTATTAAAGTTTGTTTAAAACCTTTTTTAAATATCTGTATAATATGTGACAAAGAAATCTGTTCTCAGACTGAAAATGAGTACTGTATTAATCGAATTAGAATGAAGACAATCGCAACGTGTGACAGTCCACAAATTTTGAAAAAAATATTGAAATGGTGCTTAAATATGTATCCATTTTAGTTTGCTATAGAAAATATGTACAGTTTTGTATCTAATTGTTAACTAGCTATGGCCGCGGTTCCACTCACGTGGACTACAGAATACCATCGGCCGAGTAAACGCGCAAATCTTGTTGCCCCCTCTCAAAAGACGGATGGTAAAATGCTTATTGTGTGTGATCCTTAGAAGATAGATACATTTTTTAGGCCTTTTTTGTTTTGTATCAAACATTATAAATAAAATAATTATATTTAGTGACAATGAACCTTACTTTTATTTCACCATCTTACTTTGTCCTGCCCACCTCCAAAATCTAAATATAAATTCTCCTCTTTTTAAATTATCAGTAATTAACAAGAATTACACAAGGTCACATTATAATTAGTCATTAAATTTCTTAGGCCTATACACTTTGTGCCCAACTCTAGTTACATAAGTAGTATTATCTAAATTAACATTACTCTCCAAATCGTCATCAGACTCTGTTAGATCTGATTCAACATCCTCATATACCAGTTCTGAGGAAGATGTATCAGATGACAACACCATATTATGTTCTCAATGAATTTCTATTCTATATTTATATATTTTTCTTATATATAGGTTTAACATGTAATATATTATGACGATTTCTACGATACACCCTACCATTTTCAGCTCCTATTAGATATGATCTAGGATAATTCTTAATAACTTCTGTAATGACACCTGATTGCCAATTACTGTTTGGCAATTTTTGAACATTACACACACAAGCTCAATGTACTCAGAGTAATAATCAACAATCACTATTTTTTTTATTTTTGAAACTCAATAAATCTGCACCTATTTTATCCCATGGCAAAGTTGGATATTCTGTTAATAGCAATGGTTCTTTAGTATGAGGTCTATATTTGAAACAGATGGTGCATGTTTTAACCATTTGTTCAATTTCTTTACTGATACAGAGCCAAAATACAATATTTCTGACAAAGTTTTGTTCAAGATATGCCTAAATGACTTGAACGAATTTGTTGTAATATTTCCTTACGCATTGACTCCGGAATAATCAACTTTTTTTTATTATTTCACTGATTACATGTATTTCTGGTCTATAAAATTCTAATATGATATTACTAGTAAATCTGTTTTATTTTTGTGATTAGAACAGCCTTCTTCATAATACTGAATAAGCAACTTTATACATAAATCTCCTGTATTATTCTTTATAATTTTAATTGAGATATAGCTAATGTTTCTATAAACATATTAGTATGTACAGTAATTTTTGTATCAATATCATGTTCTGTAGCTTCTGATAAAGCAGCTCTAGATAGTTTATAAGAAATATACAATTTTGTACCAGGAACATAAGCGACTTCAAGATCATATAACTGTAAAGCTAACATCATTCTTTGCAATCTAATTGGTACTTGGCTTAACAACTTAGTGAATATTGTGATTAATGGCTTATGATCTATTTCTACTTAATTTGTGGCCCTATATATACATAGTGATGCAACTTTTGACAACCGACTAATATAATGCAAACAATTCCTTTTCAATCTAAGCATATCTTTTTTGACAATTTGACAATTTCATTTTGAAAAGTTTTCTCATGGTTTTCATCCCATAACCAGACATCTTTTTTTAAAAGATTTTCTGGATTTCGGTTTCTAAAGCTATTTTTTTAATATAACTGCCTAGATAATTAATGACTCCTAAAAATCTTTGTAAACTTTTTTCACAGTTAGGTTTAGGCATTACACACATTGCTTTTATTCTATCATAGTCTGGACACATTCCTTTAGCACTAAATATATGACCTAGAAAATAAACTTCTGTTTGCCCAAATACACATTTGTCATTATTAAACTTTTATATTAATAGACTCTGCTCTTTCAAGGACTTTTCTTACTGTTTCAGTATGTGACTTCTCATCTTAACCATATATAAGAATGTCATCTACATATATTATTATATTTGGTATGTCTGAAAAATATTCTAAGAGTATTTTACTAAAAATTTCAGTTTATCAATTCAGACCATAAATATAAATCGTAAATATCGATTTCTGCCTAACGGAGCATTAAAGGTACATACATCGGAATCTAACGGAATCATACAAAATCCGGAATAGGCGTCCAAATGTGAAAATATTTTTGCACCGTTTAGTCTACAACCTATATCTTCAATGGAAGGCGAAGGATAATATGACCTTTGGATCACCTTATTCAGATTTCTGGGATCTAAACATATTCGTAACTGTTTATTAGATTTTTCTACAAAGCTAACCCAACTTGTAGGTTTAGAAACAGGTTCAATTACTTCTAGTCTTTTCATCCGATCCAACTACTTTTTAGTCTTTCTTGAAGGGCAAACGATACTTTACGTTGAGCATCGATTGTGGGTTTTGCATCAGATCTCAGCGTCAAATACATTTGGTTGGCCAACATCCCAACGCTGAAAAACATTTCTGTGAAGAATTAATATGGTCTGTAAACTATGTCGTTGTAATACAGTACTTTTCAAAATATATATGTCGGCGCAAAATAACATGCGATTAGCTATGTTATCTCTACACGTGTTTCGTACAGCGTGAACAAGTGACTCACTACGATCGCCCCACCATTTGGCTATATAAGGCCGCTTGCTGTAGCGGAGAGACACATGACTCTTATCCGACGAGGGATAACACCCGTAGGTTACGACAACTTCAGAGAGAGGTTAGAACTCGCATCGGAGAGTACAGAGGTCACCGGTGGGATAACCTTTTAGAGGGTCTCAAGCCATCCCATCTGGCTTACTGGAACCTCGCCCGCTCTCTGAAGTTAGTAGCTTCCGCCCAGATGCCGCCCCTCGAAAGGGGCCCCGATCTCCCACTCGCGTTCGATAGCGACGATAAGGCAGAATGCCTTGCCGCAAGCTTGGAGAGCCAGTGCTCCACAAACTGCGACCACGTAGACACTGCCCACATCGAAACTATCGAGACCGCCGTTCAGGAACTCACGTTGATTCCCCCCGCGGAAACGTTAACCCCGGTCACGCCACATGAGGTCTGTTCTATCATCAAAGGCCTTAAGCTTAGGAAATCTCCCGGTCCTGATGGTATCAGGAATGAAGTACTCAAACTTCTTCCTGATCACCTCATAGCTCTTTTGGTCTGCATCTTCAATGCAGCCATAGCCCACTGCTATTTTCCAGCCGTCTGGAAAAAAGCTATAGTTATAGGTATTCGCAAGCCCGGCAAAAAAGCTTCGCTTCCCGATAGCTATCGCCCGATCAGTCTCCTAAACACCCTAGGGAAACTCTATGAGCGGATCCTTCTGAACCGTCTCAAGGTCGTTATAGACGACAAGAATTTATACCCGCCCGAACAATTCGGTTTTCGCGCCCGTCACTCGTGTACACATCAAGTGCACCGCCTCACGGAGCACATCACGAGTAACTTCGCCAAGAGCAATATCGCTCCCGCCCGCACGCTTGCGGTCTTTTTCGACGTAGCCAAGGCCTTCGATAAGGTCTGGCACGCCGGACTGGTCCACAAGCTTCACCATTTAGAAGGCTCCATTCTGGCACCTTGCTTATTCAATTTGTACGTCAGCGACCTCTCGAAACCCCCCGGAGGTCGAGGTAGGGCTCTACGCTGACGACACAGTCATATACGCGTCAAATAGGAACAGATCTTTTCTCGCTCACAAAATACAACGCGCCGTAACCACTCTCGGAGAGTGGTTTCGAACGTGGCGTATAGCTATTAATCCGGTTAAGAGCGCCGCGATTATGTTCGAACCGACTACATGCAGATTACCACGCACGTTAGGACCTCTAACACTATTCGGTAGAAATATCCCTTGGGCCACCAAGACAAAATATCTGGGTGTCATCCTTGACTCGAAGCTTAACTTCAACCCACACGTCACTAGAGTCCGGAATAGGGCCATTTGGGTCCTTTCCCGTTTACGACCCTTGCTCAGTTCGGTAAGCAAAATGTCCATAAGACATAAGCTTACACTGTACAAGATGTGCGTCCGTCCGATCTTGACATATAGTTGCGCCGCGTTCGCACATATGTCCAAACACAACTTTGCCCGCTTGCAAAGAGTACAAAATCGATTCGTCGCCTGCTTGACCCTCCAGCATTCGTTAGGAACATGGACCTACACAGGGACATGAGGCTTCCCTCGTTAGAAGCCTATTTGAAATATCTCGCTAGGAGATACTTCGATAGTGCTTCGAACCATCCAAACCCGCTTGTAAAGTCCTTTGTGAACTACACGCCTAACCACGCGATACCCGTTGTCCAACGTTACAAACGCCGTCCGCGAAATCTCTTTGTCGATCCCGACGACGACATAGAGAAAGCCAACAAATTCTACGCGTCCGCTCCCGCAACATATGCGTGCTCGCGCCCACGCCCGCGAAACCACCGTTCCCTCCGCAGGGGACGAACGGTTAACTTCGCGCCCGCACACCCGCCACGACCACCCTCCTCTGCGGCAACTCAAGCCTAGGTCCGATCCTTCGGCATGGAGCCCTTGAGCCAAGCAGCCGCTCGCGCGACACAAGTGACTGTACAATCACTAGCTTTCACAGCCATACATGACACTGCATTATACACACATGCACAACACACATAGGTTCTGTAAGGGACCTTTTTTTTCTTTTTTGCCTAGTTAGAGTAGACAAAAATTTCAGACCACTAAATACACATACACATGTTCCTTCCCTCCTCCCAGGGGGCAGAAACATGTATATATGTATAGTTAGTTTAGATCGAATTACGGATAGGGAATTAGTCAGATCGCGACTTAATTGCATACGCGCAACAGTCCGAGCCGAGGTCCGGCCACTTTGGCACCCTCGGATGTTGTTGCTTAGCTTTCGTGGCTGAGTGCCCTAAGCGCTCGCCCCCAAGCCCGGTAAAGCTGTAAAAGCCGTAAAGGCTCCAGGGCCCCTCAAGCTAACAGTGTAGTCAGTTCGAAAAAAAAAAGCGGAGAGACAGATTCGCTTGTCGGTTCTCGAAGAGTGAACAACTAATTTATTGTTAATTACTTCAACCACCCAACAATCCAGTATCAATGATAACAATGACGTTGGCTATGCCAACGTCACTGTCTCTAAAAACCATACCGGATTATCTGCTCCGTCATATATTCTTTTCACAATCCGTAGTTCGGTACATGTATCTGCGCCTAAGACTGTTTGACATGGAATATCCACTATTACAAATCTTATATCATACTGATAATTATTTTTGATGACATTTTAAGGTACATAACCCCTAACAAGTATTCTATGATCACCATAACCTGCCAATTCGGCTAAGCAGTTTATAAGATCATTAATTACAAAATGTAATTGTTGAAATAAATTATAAGGTAAAAAATAAGCTTTAGCGCCTGTGTCAATAAAAAAAAAAAAACATTTTGTTTGTTGATTTGATAATCTATTAGTCAATCTTATGTTTTGATTTCATTTATGTATAGATCTTCTGTGAACATTTTAAACATATCCATAAATAAATCACAATTTCGCAAATAATTGGAATCTAAAAACAGGTTACCTGAAGACTTATGTTGAGCGTTGTTTATTTCTATTGGATTTATTTGACTTTTACATAATTGACCAAAATGACCTAATTCTATATGCATATCTATATTACAAGCGAAATTAACATATATTTATTAAAATAAAAACTCAAAATATTAGTAATCAGCCATATTTTGTGAAACAACAATCAGAGCAAATTACATCACGGCCTTTCGGAGCAAAGTAAACATTATTTTGTTCCGATCGAACTTCCTTTGTGTTAACGCTTATCGATAATCTCTACACCGTTTTTCAATTATCTTAAAATTTGGCCTGAGTATAAGGTACGTGGTAAGTAGTATGCAGTAAACTTAATACCTAGGAAATAATATAGAAGAAGCATTTCCGTAGCATAGTCCGTAGCGACTATGTGTCGCTTCTCAAGGGTATTAAACTTGATAAAAATATTAGGAAGTACGGTCTATTTTTGTCAAAAAACTACCCTGTCATACCAGGATCACCAGACGGTATTTGTAAAGATGGTTTTATTGAAATCAAGTGTCCTAGGAATGCAAAGACCTAAAAAAAAGGTGTGTGTGCGATTCACACACGATAGAAGTGAAACTTCATTTTAAAAGACATTTTCTATTTTATTTAAACAGTGTGCAATATACATACACACCGACATTTACTCTCTCGCTCTGGCTCACACAAAGAGGAGAGACCGATAATATATTGCTCTCTCGCTCTGGCTCACACAAAGAGGAGAGACCGATAATGTGCGTTAAAATTTTAACGTTTAACATTTAACGTTTAACGCTTGGAAGTCGCATAAGAAGTTTCACTTCAAAAAATTATGTTATGTGTGAACTTATTTTTTGTACATTTTATTTAAGTTATCTATAGTATAAATAAAAATACTGAAATATTAATGTTTTATTGTCATTATGGAAATCTAATATGTATATTTTTATACAACTAATGTGTCAATCAAGTATAGGT
The DNA here is from genome assembly GCA_947532125.1 of Saturnia pavonia. Taxonomy (NCBI): domain Eukaryota; kingdom Metazoa; phylum Arthropoda; class Insecta; order Lepidoptera; family Saturniidae; genus Saturnia; species Saturnia pavonia. Next base: position 10,730,341 of record OX383903.1, read on the forward strand.
ACGGCCCGCCTAATGGTAAGTTGCTACCATAGTTTATAAATGCTTATAAGAAGACCACAGGAATTACTAACGCATAGCCAACCCTTAACATCCCTTCCCGAAGGACTCTGGAAACCCTACTTATTGCAGGAACACAACACAAAGTTATTTGGCTTCGATATTCTGTAGGGTGGAGGTATTTCATCAGTCGGTCTGGCCCAAGTAGAGAGAAATCTCCAAAGAAATGTGTCTGTTACTCTACATCTTTTATTATTGTACCAAAATACACTATACATATATTGCATAAGCTAATTTAGTAGTTTTCTTTATCATACACATTATTTGGAAAATAAATAACTTGTTGGTAGTTTTTGTTATATTTTTGGTGGATTGCTTACTTTAAAATTAATTATAAATAATTTATTATGCATATACTTACATACATATACTTTAGAATTCATTTTTAAAACTCAAAATAATAATTTAATATTATTGTCTGCTCACTGAATATATACGACGAGTATGTTCCTTGATATAGACTATTGTTGAAACGATGCGGCGCGAAGCGATGCTACTATGGGGAGACTCGTGACGTCACAAGTACCACCATGCCACTTGCGATCGTTTTGGCGTCAATTTAATACTTATTTTAAATTTAAGGCAATTTACTACTACTACTTAACCTGTATTTTGTGTAAAAAAAGTGTTTTTTTGTTGATTTTGTTGTCGTAAGATCATTTTAGATATGCTTTTCTTAAAAAGCATCATATCTATTATAAAAACAAAACAAGGTGTTAAATATGAAGGAGGTTGTGTTAATTTTAACCCTTCGAGAAGAATGTTAAAATACAAGTCTAACAGTTTTGGTGATGATTATTAAATAAAACATGTTAAGAAAATCAGTCAATTTATGTTATATTTGCCCTGTGTAGGTCGGTATCACAGGTCGGTATATTTCAGTATATTTTTGAGGTTCCACGGTATTCTCGTAAAATTTAATCTGGTCACACTGTGTGCAAGTGACAAACTGATAACCATAGATGTTAATAACTTTTGGTTTTTGAGGTTAGGCCAGTTTCATCTTTTTTGTACACACAAAACACATAAAATATAATAATAATGAAACGAAAGATTTCCACTTTGGATGATGACGAATCCAGGTACATTTTTCATACTAATATTCGTACGTACATTGTAAAATAAAGGCTTTGAACAATAAAACAATGGATAAGTTGTTGAATAATAATTATTTAATTGATGAAAGTACATAACGTTTTTGTTTTAATAATATTATAAATTTTTCAGGTTATCAAAGTTGTTGTTTAATACAAAACAAGATCTCAATGAGAAATTAAAACCACTTGAACAAAATGAATTACATGTAGAAAGAAACCCAGCATGGATAGATGATGATGATGAAAATTTTAATGCTAGTGTTATACCAAACACAAAAAGCAAAGTTTTATACACAGAAAAACTTAAACAAAAACATGCAACATTGATGGGTACGCCCAGTTGGGCAAATTTCAGTAAGGTTGATATAGAAAAAGATGATGAAATTCTTAGAACTGTAGGTCATTTAAAGAAAACAAAATCCAACGGGCTTTGTAAAAACTTCATAGACCTAAAACCTCTACCAAAAATAAATGACGACACTCACAATGAAGGACCATTTATAAATTGTATTGAGTTTCATCCTACTATGAGTGTATCACTAGTTGCTGGGCAGTCTGGCATTGTTTCATTGTTTTCAATTGGTAATGATAAGAGTGAGAAACTCCACAGCTTTAAATTAAAAAACTGGAAAATAACTGCAGCACATTTTACACATGATGGTACAGAAGCTTACATTGCATCAAAATATAGCCATAGTTATTGCATCTATAACTTAGCTAAAGCTACACCTGAATTAGTACAATTGCCAAAGATTTCAAAAAGACCAACTATATTTCAATTATCACCAAACGGAAGATACCTTGCTACGTCAGATTGTTTGGATGAGGTTTATTTAATAAATGCTGCATCAAAAGAATTGCTAAAAGTCTTAAAACACAATATGAATGTAGTATCTGTAGCTTTTAATCAAGATGAAAGTCTTTTGTATTGTTGCGGGATTGAAGGTGAAGTTGTCTCATGGGATTTGTCTACATATAAACCTTTGAATAAGTTTTATGATAATGGTTGTGTGACTGCATCATGTATAACAACAAGTTCTTGTGGTAAATTACTTGCAACAGGGAGCGGAGAAGGCATTGTTAATATTTATCAAACATGTGATTTGAATACTTCACAACCAGTACCTGTAAAGACAGTTTCAAATTTGACAACAAAGATTACGAAAATTAAGTTTAATGCATCATCAGAAATACTGGCTATGGCATCGGCATATTATCCAAATGCAGTGAAGTTAGTTCATATTCCATCTTATAATGTTTTTGCTAATTTTCCAAAACAATCGTTAAATTGCCATCATATACAGACAATCAATTTCTCACCCAACAGTGGTTATATGGCAATGGGTAATAACAGAGGGCATGCTCACTTGTACAGGTTGAAATATTTCAAGAACTATTAAAAATTAATATATTTAACTCTTTTATGAAGCAAATTTTCTTTGTTATTTTCCCCCCCCAAGTAATTTTTGTTGTTTCCACAACCTAAGCTAAACCTTAAACTATATACAGGATGTTAGGAGACCGCTCCCGAAAATGGAGACACGATAGCACTAATGCCATGACACCTTTGATGATGGCACAGAAAAAAAATCGATCCTGATTAAAAAAAAAACGTTTCATTAGTATTATTTACGCTCCATCATGTTAGTACAGCTAAATGAAATGATAGTTTCATTAAAAAAAAACACATTACTTACTTTACAAAAAAAATAACCAACAATGGAAACGCAAATTCATAAACAGCTGATGCTCGGAGCAACAAACTCGCCCGGGCGCCGGCGCCCTATATTTATGTTACAATTTTCTTTCAACCAGATATCTCTTGCGGAAGTGAGGGAGGACTGAGTAGCAAAATTTCGATAAATGTTTCATTTGACATTTTAATCTCAAAACGCACTTTAGCGGCATGTCGTTGCAACGGCACGGCGTGACACGAAAAATATTATTTCTATTGATGCAATACGTTTTTGCTAATATAAATCAAGAGAATATTTTTCGTATCACGCCGCACTGAGGTATTATGTACTATATACAGTACATAAATATTTACGGAGACAGTTAGGTGCGATGGAATCGTCTCTCCGTTCGCCGAACCAGTTCAATGAGAAGATGGGCCCTCCGACCCATACCCCCTTGGTTCGGCCTGGCCGAGGAAGGAGGCGAATGAACGCGCCCCCACCCTCGCTCATTCCGGCTATGATTTTTTAACGAGGTTTCCTGCTCTTCCGTCATTGGTAATCCCTCCGTCCGTCTACTTCGGCTGTTATTTTTTAACGAGATTGTCTTCCTCGGTAATTTTTAGGTTGTTTTCTTCCACCCTCCGTCCTTGATTTTTCATAATGGTGGTTTTCTCCACCGCCGATCTCCGTCAGTGATTTTTAAGGTGGTTTTCTCTATCGCCCTCAGCGATTTTTTATACAGGTTATAGTTATGGTTATCCTCTCAATTTTTTTAAGGTTTTCTTCCTCCGCCATCAAAGACGCACCCGTCCATAGTGGACGACCCTAAACGAGCCCATTCTAGCCCCATCCTCTGATAAGCAGGGGGTACAGAGGTGGGACGCCGTCGGTCTCGTATTAGCCGCCATTCATAAGGACTGACATTGCCCGGGGCACACCACGAGGAGGTTCCAGACATAGTGCCCCGGGTTAATCGAACCCTACAACATTCCAACCTTAAAACACCGTCACAAAACAATCGATAGTTCTGGCTTGACTAGATAGCTCGAATGGCCCAAAATAAGAGGTTTTTTTTTAATTTAGAGAATAGCTTGGCCTCATATGACCCGCGTTCAAATTTATTGCGAAACGTAGCATCAGTCGGAAAGCTGAACTGATAGGCTTCTTTTAATTCCAAAGCAATACTTCATACATGGATTTACTGGATTGTAACCGTGCTAATTTGGAACGATGTTCCTGGCACGGTGGCGCGGTTCCAACATGATACAGTGGTCTAAAGGTATGAAAAAATTAGCTCTAGCCATGTTTCATGAAAATGGATCAGGAAATTGTTCATAGTTGCGATCCTCACCATTGAAGGAACGAGTGAGAAAGATTCGCCAAGCACCAATAGGTGTGTTCCGGCAGCTGCACTTGAAAACCAATCCTCCCACTAGCTTCAGTTTAACCTCATCGTAACTTCACATCAGGTGAGATTTTGGCCAAACGCTAATACTTTTATTCATATAATCAAAGGTCAGTAATAATCAGTTTGTTTTACTATATACGCCACGATGTTCTAGTAGTATTTTTATTGTATCTAAAAAAAAACTAGGTATATTATTATCGGTTGATCAAACATTGCATCTCTTCTAGTCCATAGAAGTGCGTGTCGCAGAATATAGGTATGTTCTATTTTATTTGTTTTTTAATAGTACGAAGTGTGAGGGGATTTTTCATATATATTTTAAAGTAGGTAATAAATAAAACATTTCCAGGCAAAAGAATTTTTTAATTGTCTAATAATTCTAGAAGAAAACGTTTGCACAGCACAAATGAACTTTTTAAATACGATGAATTAAAATTCTCGTTATCTTACCTTTCCCAAACTGTGATCACAGCGACTAATTTTAATATTTGTCCGTAATTATCACAAATAATAATTTAAAAAAGCATTTCATTTACGAATTACTTACTACCGTTTCGATTTGCGTCATCAAATAATATTTTCTAGTAATCGATCGTTACACGCATTGTGTATCCAATACATATGGATGTTGTGTATCTCATGATTACTTATTTTATAATGACAATGCTACGGTAAACAGTTAATCTAAAAAACACAAACTAACGAGTACATAATATTTAATAAATTATATTATCTAGAAAAATTGATAGTCAAAATCACAGTATTGATTGTTTCAAGCACGACTAACACAATCAACAATGGACCTAAAATAGAACATTCACCATATCCAATAATTATAAGCTGCAACCACATTTATGACTTTTTATTTTTTATATAAGGTCATTTTTTCTACTACTTTTATATTCAATTAAATTCTTAATTGGCTGTTAACATATTTCCTTTGAGATATGCATCATATGAATTTTAATATTTCTAGAAGCAATGTTGCGTGTTCGGCACTTTATAGAAGTAATAAGTTCATGATTATTTAAATTAATGAACACCTGTAGGTCTAGACAATTTCTTTACAAAATACACTTCTTATTTATCATATCACGGTATAGTCCATAGATTAATTAACAATCTAATGTTATCAAGAAACATCAGTGGATGTTTCTGTTATGACTTTTGACTGAAATCCGTTCAGTTTTCTTCGTCAAGATACTCGGGGCACAAACCCAAAGCCGCAAACTTGATGAGGGACCTCAAAATGCCGACGTCGTTTACATCCACAAAAAGGAACTAAAATGTCTTCAAAATACGTGTCGAAAGCAGTAACTCCTGCGAGTGTTATGCTTAATGGCTAGGTTACACGAGCTTAGTACTTATCATTAGTACTAATCGTTTAGTACTAACCCGCTTACTGACAAGTGAGAAGTAACTGGTATATACGATGGTATTAGTGACCCACTCGAAATGGAACATCGCTGTCTTATTTTGGGTAGTGTGTTCTTGTCATGGCTGTCCACAGGTCAGCAAGCTTCAAGTGCTTAGTAAGGTGAAGTTGGAGTAGTCGGCTTGTAAATAGGATTGCTTCTATACACTTGCACTAGTTTCAGTAATTCAGCATGTTTACACGCAAGGTATTAAGTGTAAGTGACAAGTACTTAAGCTCGTGCAAATACACACTACACAAAATTATGTGTCCTGCTTCATAAAACAAAAGTTTGATGAAAAAAATGTGCAAGGAACCAATGTTTCATGTAGTGAGTAGATCATAACCACGCGCAGGGAACAACATAATCCTAAATACTAAAACCGTAGTTGCACTTGCAAAATCCGTGTTTTTATTTTTCAAATTATAAAAAAGAAATCATCGTCAGTTAAACAGTTTAGAAAACCTGAGAAAAGTGTTTAAATTTTTAATGTTTGTAATTTTTAGAAGTAACTACATTCGGCTATTCAAACATAAGTAGCAAACCTGACAGAAATAGCAAAATTTGCGAAGTTATTGAGTAAGTTGCCGACGAGAAGCTAGTTTCTATGTCAAGTGATTGATTACTACACGTTTTCTTCACTGGTTTCACATATGCGGATCGGTGTACAGAAACCACAGTAGTAGAAATTTTTGTAGGAGTAAAAATTAAGTATTTTTGTTTTCTATATTAAAAATGTATTAACCTAACATAGAAAACTATAAAATGTAGTAGTTATTAGCCTTGTTAAAACATCGTTTAATCGATAGTGATTAGTACCACTGGACAATTGATAGTTAGAACAAAACTATCGATAGTTTATTTTTGTGATTACAACAAAGCTTTGCGGCAAATGAGTTTTTTTTTTTGCGCGTCTTTAGAACACTCGGAATGGACATAATTTTCCGCTGTTGTCGTTCGATGGGCTGACATACATTCCGTACTAAAAAATAATCACTACTGAATCGATTGTTTAAAAAACCAATCGATACTATCGGATTTGCAAACTATCGATGTTTAACAACACTAGTAGTTACATTTTCAAATTTATTACATAAGTAGTTTATATTGCATTTACTACCTATCCAGCAGTTGTAATATCTGTTTTGAATGTTAAAAAAAATCAGCATGCTCGATTTGCATATCTGGGTATATTTCAGTCGCTTTTTGTCTGCTTCTTCCCTTGTGTAGACTAAGATTTTTAATATATAAAATCAACAGCAAGAAAAGTCATTAGCGCTTTTTTAAGGAAATTCAGTTTTTTACATAATTTAACTAGGGATTCTTTAATTTGTCTAAGTTTTTTTAAAACTAATTAATTAAATATTGTTAAACATTTGCCTATTACCCGGTTTTGCAGTAAAATCGTGATTTTGTAGATAACCATTTATTCACTGCGGCCGCTGAAACACAACCTGTATAATAATACATAATTTTCTATTAGCGAAAGAGTGTTTAAAATCGGACCAACAGTTCCAAACTCACAAAGTTTACATCTTTTTGTTACTAAAATGGAGAATAATATCATTTTCTATCATTTATAGTTAAAAACTTTACGGCTCAATGTGTAATAAAAACAAAATCCCCTTGTCCTTATTCTACATGTTGAAATGTAGTGTTAAAGTTTTAAGAGAACTGTTTTAGCTTACTAGCTCTGGTTCTTTTTATATTACACAATATTCTGCAGTAAGTTATTATATTAAAACTCTAGTTGGTTAAGTTAAAATGTCCAATGCATTTGCAATAACTAATACACATAGCTACTTCTAAATTGATTTTACGTCTCAATCAAAATATCTTATTTATTATAAATAAATATGCGTAATAATAATCATTTTAATGTAATAAATACAAGAAAATATTTATATTGCCAAATATGAGTGTGTTATTACCATCATATCTCGGCAACAGAGACGTTTTAGCGTTATTAAATTTAGTGATAGTTTTAGCGTTTATTACGATTTACTGAAGTCCTTGAAACTGATTGGAATTGGATTAAATTGATGTATGTTTTGTTTGTATAGTGTTAAATTAGTTATAACATTACAGTTTCTTTACATCTATTTTAATAATATCTACTAAAAAGAAATTGTAATATATGCCCAACATAATGCTATGAGATATCATTTAATTATTAAGTAAATATAAATTATATTTGTATGATAATGTGTTAAACAAATTTATTTTGAACAAGTTGCAAATGTTCGTTTATGTAATACGACATAACAGTTAAATTTTATCCAGTGAAAGCGAAAACTATTGAAACATTAATGGCATAAAGTAAACATGGTTGCGCTATGCAATTTTATCAAATTATAATAAATTTATTTTTTGCAATAATAATATTTCCACCTATTGTAGTAGTAAGTAGGTCAGGTCCATAAATGTGCATCGATGCCTCGAATGGAATACTTTAACTAGTGGCGCACTGAACTCTATTCATGCCAGGATTTTCATCATCTTCATCATAAGCATTACCGTGACCGTGGTGTCCTCGCCGTCTTCTATTTTCTTGGTCAGGATCCAAGTCCATCAAATGACACTCCTCGGCTAGTTCAGGAATTTCCACCTGCCAACAAAAATTATCTTTCAAGATTTCCATGCATTTGATATTATTAGTATAACAATTTACGCCAAAATTTATTATAAAGTGAAATGCACATTAACATTTAAAACATAACTAAGAAATCCTTAACTATGGTAACATTATAAACATTTTTTGAATGTGCCACACTCAGGAGACTAACAGTTTAATTATGATTATTTTTCATTAGCATACTGAAAGGTTATAGTTTAACTTATCGACAGTTAGGAGCGGAACGGTCACTTATAGTCACTCCGGAGTCACCCAGAGTTAACTCCAGGGCGCAGCTACTGTTGTTAGTTTCAAAAATAGTTATTATTTCTACACAAAAGGGATTTACGTCTCAAAATCAAAATCATTATAGAATTTGCTATGAAAAAGAGATGCGTATATTCTAGAACATTTCAATATAACAATGTGTACTTAACAAAATTCAATAAAATACTCAAATAGTAATAAAACCGGCAATATCCACTTTCAAGCAACGTTTACTGGTTACAATAAATTAAAAATAAAGATGTACAATAACTTTATTGTTTCATATACTGCAGAACAGAAATCCTGAATAAATCCCTGATATTCATTAAAAAGGAGAGTAATTTAAATAATGAGAAAATGGGGTGTTGCTCCTGTATTCATCAAATAAAACCTTCAAATATTATTGTCATATGATAAATTAGCAATTAATTATCGTCGTGGTAATTTTCACAAAAATCTAACTATAACTATTATATTTCACATTTGTAAATGTCTTTACTTCTGGAATTATTGATCCGATTCTATAAATTATTTCGCTAATAAGAAGCTACATTTTTTCTTATAGGCTATTGTTTATTTCTATCAAGTTTTATATTGTAACCAAAGTACTTACCCTAGGGCGAGGTGGCAAGCAGTTTTCTAGAGCAGGAATTACTTCAGGCGGAATGCTATTGGGGAAATTAACTAGAAATTGTATAATAAGTTGTCCCTTTTCGAAAGGATTTTTGTACATCGGCATACCTGAAATTTATTATTATTATTTAATACTAAATGTACTAAAACAAATCATATACTGTACCTACTTAATATCTTGTTTATAATATCAAAACTGTTCTCTATACTATATTTCACTGCAAGTTAATAAAACTATAAATATATTCAGAACTAATAAATTCCTGTTATTCACACCACTCACTAATTGTGTTTTAAATCATATTACAATTTTTTTAACTGAATAGAAACGAAATATTGGTTCGCAGCCAATAAACATTTCTGGTCACAAAGTAAATACAAACAGATTATACCATTAAATATCTCAATTCTGTGTATAATTTTATTTCAATATTTTAGTTTATCAAAAATTGCATGAAACAATCTATAAGAACATCTTCTGTCTAATATTATCTCCCTACTTAGATTAACTAGTAAATTAGATTAACAACAGAAATGTAACTATAAAACCATGTCCAATCATTATTACATAGTATAAAACAAGGTCGCCTCGCTCTGTCCGTCCCTATGTATGCTTAAATCTTTAAAACTACGCAACGGATTTTGAAGCGGTTTTTTTAATAGATAGAGTGATTCAAGAAGAAGATTTATATGTATAATACATGCATAATATTGTAGAGAAACACTGATACATTTAGAAGTTTCTAATGTGATGTCGTAAATAAACACATTTTTTGCGCTTACATTGCAAACGCTGGCTGAACCCCACGAGATAAATCGAAATAATGTACTACAGTATTGTACACCTTAGAAAAAGGTCAACAAAAAAGTCCGCGATGGTATATGTCTATCTCTTAATGATAACCCACAATAACCATTTTTTATCCTTAACATTTTACGGGAAAAAATGGCTTATTTACGAAGTGATTTTAAGCAATACAGCATTAATCCTTATCCAATTAAGTACCTTAAATACATTGTCCATTTAATATAGATCAATATAGCCCTTTACAGCATGTAATTTAAATGAATATTTCCGAAGATATTACAGATTTAAAATGAAGGGACATAGTGCGGCGGCGGTTCGGCCCTATATACTTGGTCAATTATATGTCGCTCTTTCAAGAGTAACCTCTAAACTAAACATGTTTGTATTGTCTAATGACAAAAAAGCTGTAAACGTTGTTTAAGGACATTCTGTAGTAGGTAGGTATATTTAGTATCAGCATTGCACCCGTGCGAAGCCGGGGCGGGTCGCTAGTAAAAATATAAACCAAAATTATATAATAAAATTCCTAGTCACTCGATCAGTAAAAGTTAAACATGTTAATGTAATTGTTGTTTGAATTTTCTTGCTCAATAAATGAAGTTGAATGAAATGATCTTACCTTCATTTAAAACACATTTAACCTCAGCATGTTTTATCACTTCTCCAGGCATAACAGTAATAACAATGTCTCTATCATCCAAGGTCCTTATTACTTTTTGGAAACCACATAGCGCTTCCACCAATTCAATGTTTAAACGTAAAACCAGATCATTTCCAGATCGTTTGAATACCTAAAATCATAAAATTTATTGCCCTTCCATTTCCCTTCCTTTCATTCTTATTGCACTTCCTCCGTTAATTTGCCACACTACTACAAGTTAGCGGGATAAATTTATCTTTAGATGAAAACTGAAAGTGCTATAGAATGTTTTCTATCTCTATAGAAACAAATTGAAATAATAGTTCCAAGGAGCATACATGAATATATTGTACTATACAAGTATTACAAGTAAATGAAACTAGTAATAATAAAATTTGTTTCAGCATAGGATACTTACACTATGTTCTTTTTCATCTAGAACAATAACAAGATCGCCAGGTTCAAGCTCAGGCTCTTGATCACCCTCTCCACTAAATACAATCTTCTGTCCATCACTCATGCCCTTGTCTACATGGACCTCCAGGATTTTACGTTCCCTTACTGTTTTACGACCCTGTAAAATGAATCTTGATTTGGAACTGGTTTTCCATCAATAAGGCAAATTTGATATTGACAATAATCGTCTATGTGAAACATACCTGGCAGACTTTGCACCGTTCCTTAGGGTCAATAATCTCTCTTTGCCCGCGGCATTCAGAGCAGACGGTCTGAATCTGTTGAATCATACCTGGAACTAGTTGCTGAATCTGAACTTGCATACCAGTGCCTCGACAGGTAGTACAGGTTTGTACCGCGCCCTATTAAACAAACATTAAAACTTAATTATTTTAAGTAAGATAAGAAATTAATGTTTTCAAATAATATAAATCTTTGGAAATAATTGCAAGTTATTTGTAAGTTAATGCACTCGAAGGAGCTCTTTATATAGTAGATAGAAATTAACATTTTATAAAGATCTTGTAATCTCTGGATGTATAGGTCTAACAAGCTTTTCACAAGGAATCATAAACATAGATTGATATCAAGTAAAAGCTATAATAACAATTTAACCTACCAAAAGGTATTGACATACATAAGGGAATGAGAATAAAGGAAATTATTATGTGTAGTTATGTTATGTAAGCAAGTAAAAACTTATACTTATTTGATGTAATACAATGTATTTTATTATTTACCTTTTTGCCACCACGACCCTCACATTTCTCACAAATAACATTCTTCTGTAGAGCCAATTTTCTGACTGCACCTTTGTACAATTCTTCAAGCGTTACTGACAACTGATGAATAACATCTTTGCCTTTCCGCTCACGTCCACGACGGCGTCCTCCACTGAACCCACCTCCAAAGAACATGTCAAACAGATCCATGGGAGAAGAGAAACCACTGGCACCACCACCACCTTCCTTGAGTGCTTGTTCACCACCTAAACAAGTTGGAATTTATTTTTATGACTCAGTACTAGCAAGATTCTACAACATCAAAATTGAACATGTTAACTGTTTTAAATACTTAGGTAGCCAAATTACGCATGATTTTAGATGTTCACCTGACATAATAGGAAGAATTGCAATGGCTAAGTAAGCTATTTACCGAAAGAAACACGTATTCAAATCTAAAATTAATAGCAATATTAAAAAACTGTTTATTAAGACCTGCAACATTTGGAGCATAGCTTTGGATGGCTGTGAAACATGTATCATGAACCAAAGAGACAGAAATGTTGGCAGCATTTGAGATGTGGTGTTGAGGGAGGATGGAGAACATCAGTTGGACAGATAGGATTACAAATGAGGAAGTGTTAAGAATGGTTGACGAGGAAAGACAGTTGTTGAGAAACATAGAAAACTGAAGAATTTCCTCTTTAGTTTCATCTTTCGATGATTAGGCATTTATGTACGGTGTAACCATTATCTATGGCACAAGCTCTTTAAAATAGTTGTGGAAAGATAAATTGACTGATAGAAAACCTAGTCATGTCAAGAGGTCAAAGGAAAGGCAGAGGATAAAAAGAAAGAGAGGGAACATTGGCAACTGCTCCACCGCCAACGGCTGAGCTCTTAAATTAAAGCAGAAGACTTGTAAGACAAATTGCAGTAATTATGGCACACCATTTTTAATTAATTTTTTATCTGTACATGTGCTCTTTCTTTGACACTAATACCAATTGCTGACATACACTAAATTGGATGATTATACTATTTTTAACACACTTCTAATAACTTGTCATGTAAAGTTGATAATGCACACGCACATAGACGTCGAGTTGCAGAAATTTAGCTCCTGTAAACCTAATACCTGATGGTCAGTTCTACTTTAAAAAAAAATTACTTATTAATTAATTCACCATATAAATTAGGCAACTCAAATGCCAATTTTGAATAATTTTGAAATCTGATAAAGTCAAGTTTCATAATTATAAATGTAATTCAATTTTTCATTCATTAACACCTGCTACCATTTATACAAATGATTTGGAATTTTGCATAAATATTAAGAACCCATGAGAATATAATCAAATAAAAAAGTGAGAAGGTAAAGAAATACTGACTTAAGAATGTTATGAAACATTACACATTATATTTTAAAACTAAATAAAATTATTATAGTTAAACTATGAACTAAAAAGTACTTCTATAGATATGAAGATAATAATGGATTTAGTTACAAGTAACTCAACTACTCATCATTAGCAAGCCTTTTTGTATACAACAATCCTCATAAATATTAAATTATGTGTGTTGCCAGAGTACATTTACATATGTAAAATAACTAATTGATACAAATAGTTTACTCTCAATCCTCAAAGTGATCACAATTATACAGTAAGGAAAACAGAGTGGTAGCAAACTTCTTAGTTGAAAAGATAAAGGAAATTCTAATGAGAAATTAACCAAAGAGGAAAATCTTTATGCAACAGTATATTCTGTTTAGGTAGACCTACAGTTTAAACTGTGAACTTAATTGAAAATGTGACCAGCACAATAAAATTTGTCCACAAATATTACATATTACACAAAAAAGTGGCAACACTGCCTCATAACCCATTTAAACATGTTTGAGATTCAAATTTGAAATATTCACCTATTCTTTATTTGATTGTCCACAGTGACATATTAACACACATATATGCTAAATACTTCTATTAATTTTCCCTACACTTAAAGGCTATAGGCACATGCCTTGACCATAACATACAAGCATAGAACTATGTGCTATCACATACAAGGTTAGATACATTAGTCATGTCAGAGGACACCTGCAAACCCAGGCAGAAACTCAATCACTATAATCGAAATTGGCTATGTCATCATTATTATCACAGGCCAACTCTGTTCAATGTGAATGAAAGGTCCATTAATATGATATAAATGGTTTTACAAAAATAACCCATACAAGCAGGCCTCTAAATTAGGTATTTGATGAACTAGAAGTTAAATAAATCCTATTACTTAAGTAGCACTGGCATAATGTAATTATCTTTCATTGTACAAAGCAAGGAACCTTCTAGAGCAGTACTATTAGGTGAATTTACATAGACATGATGAATACACAATAGTAAATAAAAAATCTTACACAGATTAAATTAATTTACAACAATCATGGTCACAATCACTGATTCAATTGTAAAACAATATTTTATTACATAGTTATGGTAATAAAAGACACATTCCATCTTACCTTGATCATAGATTCGTCTTTTCTCTGGATTAGAGAGAACTTCATAAGCTTGTGAAATCTGCTTGAACCTCTCACCCTCATTTGGATTTTTGTCTGGATGATACTTTAAGGCCAATTTCCTGTATGCTTTCTTCAGTTCATCTGTTGTACAATTTGGTTTCACCCCCAAAATGTCATAAAATAATGTCTCCTTCACCATTTTTCACACCTGTCTTGATACGAAATATAAAAACCCTAATTGTAAATCACAACCACGATAGAATTTTCTAGTTTTATAGGTTATAATGTATTATGCGCATGATCGGATCTGGCACTAGTTCTATTATCATGCAAATAAAATAAAATAAATAAAGACTAATTGATAAACGACCTAATGAAGAATTAAAAAATGTGTTTAATAATTATTTGACTTTCAATACTTTCTAAAGATGCCACATTGTACGTAAAATCTGCGGTTTTCTGATTGATAACTTTGCAAAATATGTTATCTTCTCCGCCAATGAGCACAAAAGTTATATAAAAAAGCGTTGTTGATTTTTGTTCAACAAAACATCTTTAATATTCTAAATCAAAACGTGTACATAAATATCTTAATTATATATTAAAATTACCTTTATCCAATAATAAATGCAATAATCACGAAAGTATATAATCGTCGTAGAATTATTTTTTCAAATATCACGATTTTTTTAACAATGAGCAAGGTAAATGAATTCTGTAATAATCGATAGGTAGTTAGCTCATAAGTACCAAGAACGTATCTCAATGAATGACGTTTGTTGGCAAATGGAAATTCGTTTTAGTCGATATTCAGGCACTTTCGAGAAACTTCCACGCCTTGAACGGACAACCGAATAAATTGTATTTCAAGGAAATATTGGCTAAATCATATTTAGCTTTCTTTTTCACTTACAGTAATTCGTATCTTTTGTTTCAAGTACTTAAGTACAAACCTTACATCCAAACTACATGTCATTCTAGTACATTTGTACAGATAAAATATCGCTGTCGTCCCGTGCGCCGCATCCCCTTGATGACAGATTATGCAAGGAGATTTTCTATTTTTGAAGTAAAATAGCATGAATGAGCATTTCTCATTGCTCAAACAAAACTAAAGAGTTTAATAGAGCTTGTTTTTTCTCCTTCTAGTCAAGTGTTTTTTGCAGCTGGTTTTTTGTTTCAATTCTAATAGTTTAGTTTATTTAAAGTAAATCATGACCAGGAATATAAAATACTTCACCATATTGCGGTTTATGGAACTAATTTCTTATACTTGCACCATTAATGCTTAACGTGGCTTAACGTTATTTGAAAATTGCTGTCAAAATGATGTGTTGATATTTCGTGGCAAGTTTAATTGATCATATATTTGAAATTAATTAAAATGCCGATTACAATACATAGTTGTGTTTTTTTTTGGGATTGGAGGAATAGTTCGGTAAATAACATCGTGGACTTAGTTGCTGACATGAGAGGCACGTAATATATAGGCAGCTTGAATAAAAATGACTTATGCTTTGTTTATTTGCATAGTTGATTCAAGTATTTTATAGTTTAAGGAGTTTCTTGTTCTTCTGTAAAGAAAATTCATAAATTTTACTGCAAATTTTAAACACCGAAAAAAAAGTGATCACTATAACCCTTAGGTGTGGAGCAGTGACCATAAACGTCAACCAGTTTGGCAATCTATAGGCATATTTATGAAACAATCCAAATTTAACGCGGAAGAATCTGGTTAGCACAGCTAGTATTAATATATATAGCTTATAGACTAAAGTTTAACAGGTTAGCACCCACTAACAAAACACTAAATAACTATTTTATTTAGGACTATTTTACTAAGACTTAATTTTTTCACGGAATCTTGATCTGTCATGTGGTGGTTTTTATTTTATTTTATTTTATTTGGTCCTTTATTATGTAATTTAAGCAGCATATCACGTGATATAGTTTGTTTATTGTGCACAAGTGTTTTTTTTATCGTTATAGGTTTTGACGTAGTGTCCACAATCTCACCTAATGTTGAGTGACGATGTGGCCCAAGATGATAACACGCGAAACCTAGTAGAAGATTGGCTCTCAAGTGCAGCTGCGGGAACATACCTATTTATGCTTGGTGACAGATTTTCAACTTGAGGGTGGTAGCTAGCCTGGCGGGAATTAGAAAAAGCCCTACCACCATGCTATGGGTTCCTCATGATGTTTTCCTTCATCGAAAGCTCAAGCTCATCGCAGGGATTCGAACTCACGTCAATCGACGCGAAGTCGTACACGCTACCACTGAGCCATCATTGCTACAAATAGATTATAAATAATGACTAGGACAATACATTTTAAATTACCACAAAACTCTGAGGACAATTCTAGCAAGAGAACACACGCCATCTTGTTAGAGATACGTTTGAATATTACAAAAATAATCACTATTAGATAAATATTCTATTCACGCTACGTTGGCAGAGTTGTAGGTGAAATAAGACTAATAGTCGAGTCTACTGGAGTCTGACCAAAGCCGTGCAGGTTAATTTCTGTCATCCTATATTATCCCTGCTGAGATATTCTAATGGATCACTGGCCCACAAGTCGCACGAGAAATCGGCACTGCTTGCTAATAACTCTGCGGCTAACTCTCAGCGCAACGATCGCAACGCACAACCACTTATTGTACCCAACTGTGATGTCACAATGTCTGACATACGTTTGAGGCATTGTGATGTGCTTAGAGAATTGCGATCGCTTGATGTTCGAAAGGCTATTTGTAAGGACGGCATCCCAGCGGTAGTTCTAAAATAATGCATCTGCGTTGACTTTTTTTTATACTACAAAGGTGGCAAACAGGCATACGGCTCGCCTGATGGTAAGCGGCTACCGTAGCCTATAAACGCCTGCAATAGCATAGGTATCACAAGCGCGTTCCTGACCTTGAACCCCCTACCCCATGGAGCTCTGGAAACCCTACTAACCGCAGAACACACAACACTAGGCCATTTTGGCTGCGATCTTCTGTAAGGTCCTCCACCTTTACATTCCACCAGTTGGGCTGCCTCAAGTAGAGAGAAATCTCCAAAGAAATTTCTCTGTGCCCTGCCTCTGCTCAGCTTGTCTGCTACCAAGAGGATCACTCTTTGTGATAGAATCGATCGACGGGTGATCTTCTAGCGTACGTGTTGCACCGCTGTGGTAACGCGATTGATAAGTATGGCGAGGCCTTGGCTATTAGTCTTGATGTAGCCTTCTAGATCTTCCTCTTCCAACGTTCCCATTCATACTCATCTTATAAATCTGTCTAGTTCTTTTTCTTTCATTCATCCTCTTAACATGTTCAAACCATCTAAGCATGTCTTTCACTTCACATGTCACTTCTTCTTCTTCACACCTTCACATCTTCTTTCACACTACAACGTTATCATACCACACTATTCCTTATCCCTGTCACTCTTTTTCACTCCTTACGTACTTCTTAACGCTCTAATTTCTACTGCATTTATTCTACTTTCACTTTTGGTCTTTTACCCAGCGAATAACAAATTATTGAAGACGTAAATATTCTGCTGTCGATTATTCGTTTGCCGTTGTTATTATTAACAAAGACAATGGTCGGCCAATGTTATCGCAACAAGTAAGCACTGCGTTGCCCACATTCCAAGTTACGATAATAATAATGAATATTTCAAACTTACGATTATATTTCTTGATGGTTATTCTCTATAAAGTCATTTACAAATTATATGATACACAACAGCAAATTACCCAAACAGCAGAATAACGAAAACAATTTGTAATATTTATATTGTGAAATAATTTCTTTCTCTGTATACCTGAAATAAATTATCTTTCTCTATACTTGATGCTTTGGTTAGTTAAAAATGATAAAAAATCGATCATTGTGGGGTCATTTTTGTTTTTCGTAATAGAGATTTACAATGTAAATAGAAACTCGAAAAGCAAATCAAATTAAGATCATTTTTTTAGTAATCGATTATTTAACCTTTTTTTGTAATATTATTCATTTTTTTTTTCGAAAAGGGTCGCCATCCTTTGACAGTTCTAAACAAATGTACTCTGTGGCACAGACTATAATACATTAACCTTGATCGTGGTTTTAAACGTTTAAATTAATTGTTTAAGAATAAATATTATAAATTTAATTTAATAACTATATATAAATGTTTATTCTATTTTCTTTTTGTAAAAAATGTTAGGATAAAAAGATTCCAAGTAAAGAATTACAACAATCTACTTTGATATTTTTCGTGTGTCTGTGACCGGATACAGATAGCGACGTTGATATGATTCAATCGTAACTGGATTTTCGATTCGGTTTGGTTCAAGAGTACGCTTGTAGGATCGTGTTCGAATCAAAATTGAAATGTAATCAGAATCAAATTTGAACTAGTTTCAAGAGTAACCCAGGGCCCATATGGCTAACAGTATAATCAGATGAAAAAAAGGGGTTCTTTAACTCGCGTTAGTACAGCGAATGAGAGAATGAATTTGTCGGCTTACGGATTAACTGGCACAGAGTATTGACGGGCGGTGTGACGCAGTATGTTTAAACATATCTTGGACGCAAGGAGCTGCTTCACACGAAATGAAATTTCCATTAAAATAATTTGTACCATATATCTATTAATAACGATTATCTATTACTAGTTTTTCTTGAATGGTAGATGTGGCTAATGGGATCACTTTCAAACCAAAAAGACGCTTAAGGACTGATTAGAAAACGATTTATTTTAACTTGAACATTTTTTGAATTTATTTATGATGAAACGTAAACATTATGAAATATATAAAATACAAGAGTTATGTCAGATAACTAGACATGTTTCTTTTTCAAAAGATTTTCACGGAATAAATCAAATATGACAATTCTATCTGAAGAAATAAAACTAACTTTCCAAATTTAAAGTAATTCAAACATAATACTAAACCAAACAGATCAGAGTTGACATCAAAAGAGTATGTATAATCTAAGATTACTAATCAAAAGTTTTTCTGTACAAGGTACTGGGATAATAGAATTATAAGTTATAGTTAAAGATTCGTGCAACTGCCATATCAAGAAAAT
This sequence comes from Saturnia pavonia, assembly GCA_947532125.1. Classification (NCBI taxonomy): domain Eukaryota; kingdom Metazoa; phylum Arthropoda; class Insecta; order Lepidoptera; family Saturniidae; genus Saturnia; species Saturnia pavonia. The sequence continues at coordinate 10,749,729 of OX383903.1, forward strand.
TTTTCACATAATTTTTATCTGAGTGTTATGCGCTAATAAATTTGAAATAAGTGAATCGACACATACAACTGTGAACTGAGTTGGCTCAATAACGTAGCATAGCGCAATGATCATGTCTAGTGATAACAGTGATAAGTGTGATAACGCAATAGTAGGTATTGCATATAGGTACATACATCGCAATACTGTTAATTATTTGATAACGCTGGCCTATTCTGTAGAAGTGGAATTATAGTGTGATCACAAGCACAGAGCAGTGAACACAGTTTTATTCCTTGAGCCGTCGCGTCACTTGCTTTTTTATTTTTACTAAATAAATCGCGCATATACGAAATTTTACAATGGCAGAAAAGCAATTAAAGAATCGTGTTTGCATTATTGGTTCAGGAAATTGGTAAGCATTCAATATTTATACTTGTATTTAGAATTCTTTAAAGCTTCATCAGCAACGTCTTATTCTTGACCTTACAGTAAGTACCTAGAAATACGAGACGCGATGACATAACTATATTAAGATTATTTTGAATTCTATTGGCTACCTTAATTATTCTATTATTAATAAAGGGTGTAATTAAAATCTTAATTTAAATAAAATAAAAATATTTCATAGTATTTCCATAGTGGGTTCCATATAGTACTGCTACTTATGTAAAGTATGTAAAACACTGTATTATTTTTTATAACAATTTTTACTGTTATATATTTATTGAAATATTACATTTCTTGACATCTTTTTACTACCTAAATATTATTACAAATTCAGAACTTGTATTTTTTTAAATTTATTTTGATTATTTTTCGTACTGATCAAATCTATCTCATTGTCACATAAGGGGTTCAGCTATTGCAAAAATAGTTGGACGAAATGCAGCTCGTCTTCCAAACTTTGAAGACAAAGTCACCATGTGGGTATATGAGGAGATTATTGAAGGAAAGAAGTTAACAGAAATTATCAATGAAACCCATGAAAATGTTAAATATCTTCCTGGACATAAACTGCCAACAAATGTTGTAAGTATAATATAATTTATAATGTCTTAATTTTTTTGCAAAAAGTAAAATAGTATCTTAAATAATAATTTCGTAACTATTATTATATTGGCAATATGGCTTATATTGCACTGGACATACTCTGCTATCATCACTTGTAGGGACAGAAGTCCAAAAGTGAAGACAACCTCTGAAATTTTTTGGTTAATTGCTAGTTATCACCTTTATGAACACATCCAAAAATGCCTCTATGGTTCTGCTCAAAGGGATTTTTATCCAAGAAAGAAAAAAGCACATTAGACAGGAGATAATTTAACAGGGTGAGAGGGGAATGACAGTTTTTTATTTTGTGACGTTGAGCTCAACTGAATTACTTGCCCCAATAAGACATGATGCTTGAAGCATAAAAATGGTGCCTCCTTTCAGTTGTATAACTATTAATGCAAGGTTAATAGGAACAAGAAATGATTGATAAAAGTATAGAAATATGTATCTAAGTTGTGTATAAGGAATCTCACAATAAAACCTGTTCTAAGGTGTCAAGTAACAACACAATGAACAGTTACATGGAATAAGCACCTATTTTAACTATTTAGAGTAGGCAGAAAATTTTAATTTATCCTGCCCTTGCTTATAATCTCTTTAGCTACTATCATATTTTAGCTAAGTTAGTATACGCACATTAGTATAGCTACATAAGTTAAGTTTATGTAATAATCATATATATATATTATTTTATATTTATAAACTGTTATAATATCCATTGAATAATGGTGTATTATAGTATAGCTGTTGTAGTATAGGTAATTTAATCCCAATAAAAACATAAATAAGAAAAAGGGGCCACATATTGCACTGACTACCATTATTCGCTGACCACCAGTACCCTTTTCTCCCCTACATATGAGTAGATAAATTATTAGTCATCGTCTTTCTGTCTGTCTGTCCGTTTATATTCTTTTCACGCGAAAACCACTAATCCTATTTTACATGGTTTCCCTTTAATTCATAGCAAAAAAACGCTTTTGGGTCGATTAAATGGCTTACGCTTACTACTCTGTCAAAAAAGTACCAGGAAAAGATCAATAACACACAAAATGTTAGTTATTCATCCAAAGTTATTTTATCATCTTCAAAGAAACGATACACTTACGCCAACGAATAATCAAATCATGAAAACATTTTTAAACGATTTTTCCGAAATTGAGTTTAGTTCTCGTCGCGAATTCTCCTTTATGTCTTCTACCGAATGTAAACAGGTGCCACGAAGTGGTAATTTGAGTTTAGGAAAAGAAAGAAGTCCGCTGGAGCCATATCTGGTGAATAAGGTGGTTGCTCGATGATATTTGTTCAAAAATTCGTTCACTTGTGCGAAGGCGCAATATCTTGGTGCAAAATCTAAGAATTTTCTTTCCACAAATCTGGGCTTTTTCGTCGTTTAAAGGCCGCATAGCACTCAAATAATATACTTTATTTACCGTTTGATCTTCGGGTAATAATTCCGAATGCACAACACTGCGATGGTAAAAGAAAACAGTTAACATGACTGACTTTTACTCGACTTTAGCGTTGTTTTTTCGGTTTCGGTTCAATTGGAAGGCGCCACTCCGACGCTTGTTGACTAGTTTGCATATCAAACTCGTAAACCCACGTCTCGTCACCAGTAACAATGCGTTTCATGAATGTTGGGTCGGAATTGGCTCGTTCTAGCATGTCCTCAGCGACTCTTATGCGATTAAGTTTTTGGAGACAATTCAGATCCTTTTTGCACTATGCGAGCGGCAACATGTTTCATACCCAAGTGATTATTTAAAATGATACGGATCGACTCGCGAGACACAGAAAGTTCAGTGGCTATCTCTCTTAAACTTGAATGAAGATTTTCAGTCACTATTTCCTAAACTTTTGCCATGTTAACTTCAGCTGAAGATGTTGATGGCCTACCAAGGCGAAACAAATCTTCCAGCACATCTCCACTGCTTTTAAACGCGTTGTACCCCTTATAAGCACGTTTTTTTGATAAGTAGGTCTTCTCTAACATTTTCGAACATGAAATTCCATTGGCGATGCAAAATTTAAGACGAACTCTTTGTTCGATGTTTTTGTCCATTATGAAATTCGTAATACACGCTGGCTATGATCTAACTAAAAACAGTACTGTATTTAATCGAAAATTCTAAATGACAGATGCAATTCAAACTCTGCGCCAAAACGAAAAACAGTTGTGCCAATCTGCAACGCGTTAGTAATACCTATGGTATTACGTGCGCCAAAAGGCTATGGGAGCCGCTTACCATCAGGCGGGCTTTTTTGCTACCTTTGTAGTATATAAAAAAAGTAAATCTTCTAAGGATCACCCACAACAATCATTTTTGCGACAGCGCAATTCGCGCATGCGCTTTACCGACACCATTTTGTAGTCCTCGCGAGCGGTGCCGAGGGCACAGCTAGTATAAGATAAGACGAACACTACCGAAATCTGATGGCATAACTGAAAGCCATTTAAAGTTTATTTATTCACTTGTATCCCGAAAAAACAAGTAGTTCTCGAGAAATAACAAATGTATTTTCACTTGAACGAAATTACAGATGTAAAATTTCGCAATAGATATTGTTTTGCCACTAGTACTACACGTGCACAACATGTGCTCGGTCTATTTTAAACACTTCCTTGTGACACTCACTTCAGTGCCAATGTCTTTCACTAGCTAACAAAAGCTGTTACCTTGGACAGCCTATTATGCAATTACCAGTTCATCTATAAATTTATTTATATACCTAGGTGTTATGCATAATTATGATGTGTGTCTCGGTATGAAAGTGAATTAATTACTAATAAGTTATGTTGGAATAAATATTCAAGTAAAACTTACAAGTAACATTAACAACAAGTGAATACATTAATAAACTACTAATAATTATTGGACAAGTATTTCTTATTGTTATATTGTACAGTACTGTAATACGGTTAAAAAATATATTTATAAATAACTAGTTGAAGTAGTTGGCTCTGTAGACGTTGTTCTGTTCTTTCCGTTAGGTAATGGCTCGACCACAGAGCCATCTACTGAATCCTAACACAGGTATAAACCATCGTCTCGATAAAACAAAATATATTAGGTGAACATGAGTTCAATCGTTGAAGTCGTTCAGACGTTATATTTATATACAATAAGATAAGTTGACCTAATGGTTAAAATAGTTTTAGAACAAAAACGTAAATCAGTAGATTTTTTTATTTTAATGTAATAATTGTAATAATTTCGTAAATGTAATTTCATGAATCAATGTTATAAAGAAAGCGATACGTACAAGACTGACGAAGTAATCGCCATAGTATCTGATTTCTTTTTATGATACATTTTTTATTGTACATGATAATATATAACAATAATAATTGCATTAACAATAACTAAAGGAAATAATTTAGGATAAAAGTTGGCGATAAGGTTTTAGGTGTATTTTTAATTTACAACAATTAATGAATAGTTTTTATTACAATTTTTCTTGTGTCACAATTGTTGTTTCCTCTCCCAGGTTGCTGTACCAGACGTAGTCGAAGCTGCCAAAGATGCTGATCTTCTCATCTTTGTAGTGCCTCACCAATTCGTCAGAACTATTTGTTCTACACTTCTTGGTAAAATCAAGCCAACTGCTGCTGCTCTTTCATTAATTAAAGTGAGTTGTTTAATCAGTCAATTTATTTATATTGTATGTTCATCGTCTAGACTGAATTTCCGTCCTCATTAATCTATCACCTTTTATGACTTGACCTTTAAACAATTATCTTATCTAGATAGCTAACAGGCTTACAAGATGGTTCTTATTTCTTTTCTTTAAGATTTCGTTATCACATCTATACTACTTAATAATAAAGCTGTTTTTTATTAAGTATGAACGCGCTGATCTCTGGTAGTCAGATTTGAAAAAAATATTTTTGTGTCATATAACTATTACCCACTAGCAAACCCGGCCACGCGTTGCTTTGGAGGCCATAGGGAACATACATTTAAACATCCATTTTTATAGTTAGATTTATCGAATAAATTTCTAGGCTGTCTAACATCACGCTAGGATACTTAGGATCGGAGCAGTAACTATAAATGTTAACCAATCTGGCCATTTGTATTAACAATAATTTTTGGTAACCAATAACAAATAGTTTCATATAGCTGAGTAATATTACCATTCCAGTATCTTAGAATTATTTAATTTTTTTTTTCTTCAAACGATTAAATAACTTTAACGTTAGCTATCTCGCTCTGCCACGCGGCTACAGAAAACGAGACACTACCTATGTATGTATGAATGTAATTTGTTTGGCAGGGGTTTGACATAGCAGAAGGTGGCGGCATTGACCTAATATCACACATAATTACAAGGTGTCTCAAGATCCCTTGTGCAGTATTAATGGGCGCCAATATTGCAAACGAGGTAAATGTACAATTAATTACTCATGACTTTGTTTCTACTAATTATACCTACATCAGTTTCTTTATTTTAACTTTCATTATTGAGATCAACGTTAGCAAAATATCTAGATATATGTATGAGTATATGAGCTATAGACAAAAAGACATTACAAAAATTAATTAGTCTAGAGCTTACTTAGTTTTTCAGAACAATTAACATAACAAAAGTTGCAAATCGTCATTTTCCTATACTTTATTCATCATAATAAGGTTTGCATGACAGGCCCTAAGAACGTAAATTGTTTGGTCGTGCAAATTTCGACTTAACCTAAAAACATGCGTTTCGACTATCAAATATCATTACGAAATAGCTATGATACTGATATATCTGTAATTTTTTTTAGGAATATTCGTATTTTTTGCTTATAACGTACAGCGTTTTATTCTATGATACTTAAAACTAGAGTAGACCGAAGTAATGAATCCAAAATTAGTTGTATAAATCGATAATTAATCAAACTGTGCGCCGATATAAACTTAATTTATTAGATTCTTTTGAATTTCGAATAAAAATATTTATTTATGTAATTCCTACATTACTACTGCAGCAACACGCAAAGAAGTTGTCTGGAAAAAATAATCTTGTTGCTTGGCCAGGCATTCCATATTACGAGTTTAATTGATTTTATAATTTATTTTTGTTATATAATTTACACAGCTTACTCATCCCTCAATTGATTAAAAGCATAATTATTGTACTACCGATTATATTTAGTTCGTACTACCGATTATATTTAGTTCTAAAAAAGAATTGATAATCGAAAAATCAACTCCCAATTTAAGTTATTCTACATCTCTAAAATAAACATTTGACATGTGTCATGCAAGTCTTTATGATGAACTAGGTATATTTGTCAATATTACGTTAACGATATACGATACGACATTATATTAGGTCGTGATAGTCGGTTGGTTTAAACCAGCGGATATCAATTCAATATTCGCAGGTTCGAGTCCCGGCATGTCCAAACAATTTTTTCGCTTCGCTTACATTATATTATTTATAACATTCACATCAACATACAAGCGAATAAGAAAACCTGAAAGCTTGCGAAATTTTCTTGTAGTTCCACAATATGTACTCGTAGGAAAAATATAGAACGAACAACATCTCGGCGTTTAAAATAGCCAATACGTTATGGGTTTGTATGGTGATTAAACTCTTGCCTTTCCTCGGAAACAGGCCTTTGCCCACCGTTGAAACAATTTCACGTTGGTATTATTATTATATTACGATATGATAACTTATATCCGATAACAGATTATGGTATTGCTTATTAGGTAGCCGAGGAGAAGTTCTGTGAGACGACAATCGGTTGCCGCGATGTTTTACTGGCCCCGTTGATGCGTGATATAATCCAGACAGATTACTTTAGGGTGGTTGTCGTCGATGATGAAGATGCTGTTGAAATTTGCGGAGCTCTCAAGGTAAGTTTTCTCTGGTTTATAATGATAAAATAGGGTCTACAATAGGGTCACTAAAATGTGAGAATCATCGTATTCTGTTTATTGCTTCTCACGATAAATAAGTTACGTTATACTTATATAATAAATAGCTTACTGGCGAAATTTGTAGAGCGCCTAAACTGTTATTTTTTTTGTAAATTTACAATCGTTTTACAAACCATAGTATGAGTAAAATTACAAAATAATGTATACTAATCAAAAAATTGTAATACTATACGAGTCATTTTCCTAGACACGTGAGGAAACCTACAAAAAAATTTATTATGTGGGTTTAAGAAACCACGATGCAAGTGAAACTTAAAAAAAACATTGAATCCTTGTTAATTTCAATTATTCTATCAATAACTTCATCTTCGTCTCCCTACTCCACGGCCAGCAGTTATGCGACATGCGATAGATGAACGAAAATTTTTGGGGGCGATAAAATAAAAGTTTACTTTAAAAGTATTCTGATTTTACTATCTTTATGTATAAGCTCTACACACATTGTTATTTTACGAAACCGTTTCTCAGTTTCCGGTGAAAAACATCGTTTGTAATTCGATTTATTTTGTTTGTTTTATTACAATATCCGATTTAAATTTTGGCTGATTTTTTACCTATTATCATTCAGTTTCCAATACCTTTTTTGTAAAATTACCATTGAAATTTTTATCAGTGTAGTTCCCCACTTTGCAAACAAGTTCGTGCACTGAGGAACAAATGTTAATGTACTCTAAACGATTGAAAATTACCAAGCGAGTAAGAAGCTTTTGGTGCTTTGCTCAAATGAGACAGAGCCCTCTAATGATCTTTCTGCTCAAATCTCAATTGTGTCAATGTAACTAAAACATTTTATTAATATAATCGGATGTATATTATTATTTTACACTAAATGATGACCATCAGGCCGAATCTACGTTCTAAGTCAGGGAACATTTTTTTCCACGTCTCCATAAACAACTTTTTTTTCCGTACGTCTCTTTTAACAGATAGAATAATATAGACACGTTTTAAATGATAATAACTTTAATTCAAAAAACACTGAAAACCACAGTTAAAGGTACAGTCCTGTTACGGTACGAAAATTATTTTTTATGAAAAATCTTAGTGCCTCTCCTGGCAGTAGTCGGCGCCTCCTAAGTTGGAAACCGCGTTTGAAACCGAGATAGAAAAGTTCGTTTAATATGGTAGTAAAGAAACTAAATTTTATGTTGTAATATTTAAACATTGTAAAACACGTTACTCAACTGTGATTTAGTAAATATTTACGTACCATTCACTTGCATCTATGAACCAGTTTTATAACCTTGACTGTAGTGCAATATTATTGTTAAAAGTGCCTAAAAACGTAAACATACAGTGGCGTCCGAAGTTACAAATATTTCATAAAACATCAAAGAATGATTAAAATTTAATTGTTAGATAATCTGAAATTAATTGAAACTCTTTTAAAAAAAGTGTCTTTATCTTTATTGTAGTAAATATTTTTTAATGGCAAGTAATCGTGTAGCATACTTAAGTCGTCGTTATAACATTGTTTTCTCTTTAATCCTGCATAGGCATAGCCTTGTTTAAACGTTTCTATGCTAACGATTTATGCTCTATAACGTAAACTCAAATCAGTAAGCTCGCTTATCTTCGCCGAATGTTGATTTGGTAATTAGTTATGACATTTGTTAGGCATAGATTTTCAATCTTATTTAACCTACGGCCTAATTGGCTTATTTTATATAATAGGGATCCCCAAAAATCTGGTTTACCTAAAACAAAATTGTTAGAACTTGATTGCTAAAAAACGGCACCACGTCTTACAGGAGCTGAGAAAACCGATACAATAAGGAATTAAATTATTCATTTTTGTTTTATATTCGGGAGATTTTAATTCCGCAGAACTGCTAAAATACGTATCAAAATATTAATATTTCCTCTTAACATTGTTTAAAACTCAGAAAAAAGTTTTTGAAACCTTTGGGTCTTCGTATATAAAAAAGCCATATAACTTATAGACCATATAACTTCACGCTACAACCATAAGGAGCGGAGCAGTAACCAAGAACGGCAAGCTGTAGGCAAGTACGGGACGTGAGAACAACGATAGGTCTTGGCGATGACTTAATGGAGACTTGGTCGAATAAATTTAACACGGGTAAAACTGTGGGGCACAGTTATTGTGTGATATATGATACCTATTAAAATATTTACCTTTTTTTAAATAGAATATTGTAGCTGTGGGCGCCGGGTTTGTTGATGGTCTGGGTTTCGGTGACAATACCAAAGCAGCAGTCATAAGGCTGGGACTCATGGAGATGATCAAGTTCGTGGATGTGTTTTACCCGGGCAGCAAATTGAGTACTTTCTTCGAGTCATGTGGCGTCGCTGACCTCATCACGACTTGTTATGGTAACCAAATATTAGGTCCTTGCATATGAAATTGGCGTTTTATTGAACTGGTCACCTTGATCTTAAATATCTGGCGTTTGGTTAGGTATTCCAAATTGAAATTTATTTCAAATTTAGGCTTGTGTATTTGTGTTTCGAATTTAGTGATTCATCTGTTTTCGCACCGTTTGATTTTTCTTTGACATCGTTCTTTACACCAAATGAAAAATTTAAAATATCGCGTTATTTACGAATATGCGTTCCACTGTGGCATCAGCGCTGCAGAATCAGCTCGAAGGCTTAATGATGTGTGTGGGGAAGCTACTGTAAAAGATAGTACGGTACGTTTATGATTCCAACGTTTTCGTTTTGGAAATTTTGACCTACGAAAAAAACCCCGTGGACAGCCGGAGACTAGTTGATAATTAAGAATTAAAGATGATCGTGGAAGTTGTTCCATCGCAAAACACGTTTAGCGGCAGGCTTCGGTGTGACTGATAAAACAATTTTAATTCACTTGAAACAAATTGGAAAAATGATAAAGCTCGAGAAATGGGCAACGGATGAAATGACTGAAGCAACCCAACAAACACGCATTGAGTGTTGCGTTACATTACTCAAACATCACAATAAAGAGATAATTTTGAACGGTATTGTTACTTGTGGCGAAAAATGGATCCTTTACGGCAATCAGAAACGCTCATCACAGTGGTTGAACCCAGAAGAACCGGCCAAATCCTATCCCAAGCGAAAGTTGACTCAGAAAAACTGGTGAGTGTTTGGTGGACCAGTGCTGGTGTCATACACTACAGCTTCCTAAGATATGGCGACGCGATAACGGCTGTTTTGTCAACAATTGCAAACCATGATGGAAAAGCTAGCCGTTAAACAAGCGAGACTGGTCAATCTCTCTAGCCCACTGCTGTTTCAGAATAAAGCTAGACCTCATACTTCACGACAGAGGGTCGCTAAATTAGAGGACTGGGGTTGGAATCTCTCCGACACCCACCATACTCCCCGAACCTTGCTGCAACATATTACCTAATTTTTCGGAATTTGGACAATTGCTTGCAAGGAAAAAAAATCAATTTCGATGAGGCTGTCCAAACCGCCTTCAAAGATATTATTGATTCTCGCTCCCACAATTTTTTGAAAGTGCATTGATAATAATGGTACACACTTCATTTTATTAAATGTATAATTTCATAATATTGTTTTCGTTTTACTTTTTCCATATAAAACGCCAATTTTATATGTAAGGACCTATTATATATAATTATTATAGTTATTTATATAGGTACAGACTCAGAAAATAGATAAAACTAGATTGTATAGGTATTCTAAAGGTACTCCTCATACTTTTACACAGAAGGATCGCCGTCACACCTGTTCTGTTGCAAAACAGGAGTTCTGACACTGCTCTGTTTTCGTCGAAAGGGTGCGCTTGGCAAAACTCACTGGCCCATGAGGTGTTTTAACTCGGTTCTCAGGAGTAGAAGTCTTATATGACAGACTTCATGATTGCGGTTGGCTATAAATAGCTTTAGGCTCCAGTGACCTCTAAACATCAACAAATTTTTTAATTACATTATAGGTTTTGTATGTAAAACTGTTTGATATAATAGTTAAATGATAGTATTATATAGGTAAAAATAATGCGCAAGAAATTATGATTATATCTTTCATTTATCAAATATTATCAGTAATTAGTAATTAGAAACGAATCGGGATTATTAATCTTCCAAAGTCAACAAGGAACCCTTATAGTATCGCTATGTCCGTCTGTCTGTCCGCGGCTTAGCTCAGTGATTCTTAGTACTAGAAAGTTGTAATTTGGTACGGGAATTAACCACGCCGACAAAGTCATATAATAAAATCTTAAAAAAAGATCGTTTAGGGCAGTGGTGCACAGACCGCTGTCGATGTCTGTGCGGCCCGCCAACGAATTAAAAGAAACAACGACAAATAAAAGCAATGCCAATAATTCTGAATATGTTGTTGAGACCATAGGTTTGTGCTGTGTGCGCTCTACAAATTTATTAACTCAATGCAATGCTATACTTCGATTAAAAAATTGTAATTTCAGTAAATTCTTTTTAAACTTTTATTCAGTTGCTTTTATTTGTAGTGGCCCGCATTTCGCTCTTAATCTGTCCGAGTGGCCCCTAATTCCAATAAGTCTGTGCATTCCTGGTTTAGGGCGTCTCCTCTACACTTATAGTGGGAATGATTTTTTTGTCGTATATCCCATTGTGTTGGTTGTTTTGGATATATTATTTAAAACATGGCGGGTGTGTGAAAACTATTTTTCGATCCACGGATCCGTTTGCGAAATATTACGCTTCAAAATACTAATTTTTGCTAGAGTCAGGTATCCCGTAAGCTAAATGGTTGTTTTTCAGCGTAGTATTTATAATAAGTTAAAAGGAAAACTATCAGATGTAAAGTAGGCTTTACATGTTAACGAGTAATAATCAATCAACTTATAAAATATGCTTGGAAAAGTAATTTCGTACAAATTCCATTGAAAATTACTTAAAGACCCCTCGCTGATAAGTCTCCATATTGCGACGGGCAACTACGGAACCCTACACTGCGCGTAGCCCGACACGCACTTGGCATTTTTTTTTACCTATTACTTCGTAACAGAGAATTCCTTCGCATGAGAATACAATACAATATAACCTGTAAAAATTTCGAAGTGTAATGGTTTGTAATATAAATACGCATAAGTCACGTACATTTAAAAAAAAATATTTGTGAAGTAATACAGACTGAGAAATTTAGAACAAGTAATCATCAAATAAATATTTGATGCCTTTAAATGATACAGTATTACACTTGCTAATGTCATGTATTGAACAAAAGCTTTAAAAAAATACTTTGATATTTTAAATGTGGGCTCAAAATTTTTGAGAAATTAACATTCAAAAATAAATATTATGACTCATTTTTATGTATAGTCACTGATTTGTTCAATCAGTGATTTTGTTACACTAAATAAAAATCCAAATTTTAGAAAAGCAAGTCTCAGTTGTTGGTTTTTTCTTCTGTTTTAATATTTGTATATCTTATTGATTAAAGAACTGGTAAGAACGGTGTCTATATAAGGTTTTAAATTTCGAATGATATTGTATATGTTATTACAGGCAATGTATAAAATGCCGGAGCTCTATAGAATGCCTAAGAGTAACCGGCAATGTATGAAATAAAGAGAATGATTACATACTTTGCCTAGGCATTCTATAGAATGCCAAATGCTATTCTTAGGCAAAGTATGAAATACATCTCCGATTCGTTTCGCATATCACGTGGGTGTTTTTGGCGGGATTTCAAAGTGTCAAATGTTATTGAGACAAAGTATGAAAAAAGTTCCTGATAAGGCAATCGTGCTCGTCCGACTCAGTCTCACAATAGTTGTTCTCAGAGTTGCGATTATAACATCGTGGCGCTTGCCAATCGCTTCCGCGGCAGGCTCGCTAGTACTTGTTCGCAAGTCCAACCTAACTTAACCGAGCATCTTCGTTATTTTGTAATAATGGCACTCTAATTTTTTTAGAATAACTTTTGTATTTTTGAGGAATGCTCGTCATTTATTACGTATTTCTAAGCATTCTACTTATAGAATGTACGTTACAAAATATCGACGATGCTCGGTTAGCTTAGGTTGGATTTGCGAACAAGTAGTAGAGAGCTGGCCGCGGTAACCGCCGGCAATCGCTACGGTCTCATACTTTACCGGTTTCTCATGTGGCATTCTACAGAATGTCTAGAAAATGTTATAAATGACCTGCATAACTCACTTTGAGATCCCGCCAAAAACTCTCACGTGATATTCGAAACGAAGCGGAGATGTATTTCATACTTTGCCGGTTTCTCATTTGGAATTCTATAGAATGCCTAGGCAATGTATGAAGTATGTATCATTTCATACATTGCCGGCTAGCTTCAGAATAGAATGCCGGCATTTTATACATTGCCGATATCATATATAATATTGTAATCATTGTAGGTAATAAAACCGTAATGTATATCATGTCAATTCGTTCATAATTTTGCGAGTACAAGTATTATTATCAGAGATTAGATACCGTTTTATATTTACATATATTACATTGTTATTGCTGCTGTACTGTCTGTCTGGATCTTTCGTAAGTACCTACTCTGTGATACGAAACTTGTCTGGATTCGTAAATCGAATCGTATGAAGAAATATGAAAAGCTTAATTTTTTTTTTAATTATTTTTATACATACCAGCTGTATAACTAGCACCTATGTAAAAGCGTAATAATATATAATCTAGGCTTTCTCGGGTTACGTCATATATTGATCTGAAAAATATATTCACGATCGGTTCAGTAATTTCCAAGTGTTACGCGTTCTATCGCGGAACATTTACGATTTTATTATACAACTAGTTGTGCCCGCAGCTCCGCTCACGTGGACGACAGCAGAACATTTAATTGAACGAATATATCGTGATTTTTTATAAGGACCAAGTATGTAAGGAATAAAACAACAAAAAATTGATCAAAGTCTATCCAGTAGTTTTTGCGTGCTGACTGCTCAATGGCAAACCTCAATCATTTTATATATATGTGGGAGAATAGGACATTGTAACACGGCAACATTTTAGTAATATAGGATTTTTAAAATATTTCTCTAGCAACACAGTGATCTGTCATGTCGGTATAACGATGAATATGTATTATTGTTAACTTAAAGATAAAATAAAAGAATATTAAAAGAATTACAGGGTCTTTATTCAGAGCACATTTGCCAACATTCCACATATATATCGATAATATAGATAGATATCTCGTATACCTACATACTATTTATAACATAAAATTGAACTTTGTAATGTCAAGTAAAAAATTACGTTAAACACAGATATTCAACATTATTTACAATAATTTGTATGTTTTGTAAAACACATTGAAGTCAGCACCAGTGTTCATTATCATATTCTTTACTCGATTAGTCTTTAGTATATACTCGCATATGAACTATGTAATTATTCATGATAAAGCTTTAATATTGCCCTTTGTACAGTATAAACGTATCATCTTATTGAATCATTACTATGTACCTACAGTGTGTGAGTACAAAGGTGTCTCGCAAGTACTGGATTCCAAACAATGCAAGTACAACTTCACGTAACATTATTATGACGTCATTCAATAATAATTAATATAAAATATTAGTATTAAACATATTATCATCATGATAATATATATTTTTGTTTGAATTATTAATTTTCTTTTATGAGGTTGATCCGTAAAATATTAGCTACAACCGCCAGCGACATTGTTCACGTTATTTGTATATTATTACTAACTGTGCCTGCGACTCCGCTCGCGTGGACTACACAAAAGTTTTTTATTATTCTGTGCGGAACCCTACTAATTTTTCTAAAATGAAAGTAGCCTAAGTTATGCCTTATAACATCAGCTATCTGCCAGTGAAAGTCCCCTCAAAATAGGTCCAACCGTTTCAGAGATTACCCGGAACAAATAGACAGACAAAAAATTCAAATGGGTTTTTTTGTTATGGGTACCGTGTATATTTTCATATGCATTTAGTAAAAATCTGTTATTTTAACATTAAAAACAGACACTTTATTTTATTATATGTATATGTAGATGAAAATAATGGTTGCTAAAAACTAAATTCGCTCATTACGCAATTACAATTTACTAGCACGTGACGTAATTAGATATTCAACCAATCATTGAGTGTTTGTGTACACATGGCGGAAGTTTAAAAAATATGTATTTTATTTCGTGTTTTACTGAATAATATGCAATATTTTTGATTGTTTTTATATAAGAAATCATTTAGAATTACACCGACTAATATAATATTTTTAATACAGTCATATACCCTATTGTAGATGGAACACAGTCAACTATTTATTGATATATGTACATTATAGATACTTCAAAACATATTGTCATAAATTGCTTTTAGAGCTATCAAGCTCACTAAGTCCGGGTAAATACAATGTCAATATCGTGATAGGACTTTGATGTTATCATTTCTGTTTTCATCAGATACTAAAAGTGCCTATTAGCAAACGTTTAGATATTCATACTATCGAAATATGTATTTGAACTCGCGATGAGTTAAAGTTGGCAGTATACTTAAAGTACAACTGTTTCATTATTTTAATTTTTAATGAAATAATTCATTTCCACTTTACATGTAGGGGAGATATCCCAAACATTTTGTTAAGGTTTCTACCACTTTGCCGGCATGGTTAATATGTACACCCATACCAAATTACAGTTTTTTAGTACTAAGAATCTCTGAGCTAAGCCGCGGACAGACAGACGGACATGGCGAAACTATAAGGACTCCTTGTTGATTTCGGAATCCTAAAATAAATATAATTATAATGCAAATATTATGGCATAGTGATTCTGTTTCTTACTTAGACATTAAAAGATTCCTTTTTCGTTTCGCATAATCAGGACGTATAATACATTTTATATGCATGTTGCTATACGATTAATAATTTGTGTTCATCGACAACGATTATGTATAAATTATTCGTAATTTCGTATTGTTAATCCAAAAAACATCGATAAACAGGTGGTCGCAATCGACGAGTAGCGGAAGCTTTTGTAAAGACCGGCCGTTCCATCAAGGAGCTGGAGGACGAAATGTTGAACGGACAAAAATTGCAAGGACCTATCACTGCTGAAGAAGTCAACCATATGCTCACCAACAAGAATATGGAAAATAAGTGAGTAATGTGATTTGTAGATTATTTTTCTATATATGGTATTGTTTCCTATGTTCCTAAAACAATTGAGAAAAATTCAAGAGAGAAATGACATAGGTACGTTAATCATAACGTTGTGCAAAGTCGATGACATGTGTTGCTTTTATCAGTAATCAGTACCGCCACAGTGTACATACGAGTGACGCTCTTTAATTAAACAATAGAAGGTTTAAATATTACATTGTCTTAATACGAGTAAATATGATGAATGAGTAATAATGCCTCAGTGGTTAGCTTGTTCAGACACCGCGAATCCCAAAATCAGCCCGAGTTTTCGGTGCAGGAAAACATCGCGATAAAATCATAGCACTGTGGTGAGTCTTTTACTAATGCACGGCTGGCTAGCTACCACCCTCTAGTTGAAAATCTGTCTCCAAGCACTAATAGGTGTCTTCCGGCAGCTGCACATGAAAGGTCACAGTCACTCCACTAGGTTTATCGTGTTTAGGTCCGATCCATCGGTATGGAGCCCTTGAGTCAAGCAGCCGCTCGCGCGATACAGTGACTCTACATTCACTAGCTTTCACAGCCATACATGACACTGCGTTATACACACATACATAACCCATAGGTAGATAGGTTCTGTAAAGGACTTTTTTTTTTTGCCTAGTTAGACAAAAAAAAATCAGACCACTATATACACATACACATGTTCCTTCCCTCCTCCCAGGGGGAAGAAACATGTATACATGTACAGTTAGTTTACATCGAATGATGGGGAATTAGTCAGATCGCGACTTAATTGCATACGCGCAACAGTCCGAGCCGAGGTTCGGCCACTTTGGCACCCTCGGATGTTGTTGCAAAGCTTTCGTGGCTGAGTGCCTTAAGCGCTCGCCCCCAAGCCCAGTAAAGCTGTAAAAGCCGTAAAAGCTCCAGGGACCCTAAGGCTAACAGTAATGTAAGTTAGAAAAAAAAACTATCTATTCTAATATAATAAAGCGGAAGAGTTTTTTTGTTTGATTGATGAAACACGCTAATCTCTGAAAATACCAGTCGAATTCGAAAAATTTTTTTCTAAGTGATAGCCAGTTTCACGAGGAATAGTATAGCATTATAGACTACACCTCTCAGCTACCCTTAAATATTGATTTTTGTTAAGTAAGACGGAAGAAATAGCGCACCCTAACTGCTTTATCCGCGTGTGCTGGCGTAATGGTTAATGATACGTAAATAAAATGTCCGCGATACCATATGCCTATTTCTTATACATGAGCCACAATAATGTATTTTGTATCAAAGTTTTATTGAAAATTTGTTTATGAGCATTATTATTAGGCATGGCATATTAATCCTCTCGTACGCATCATCAAGAAAATTGTATAAACTTTGCTTTTTATAGCATGTTATTTGGACGAATAGTTTGGGAGACAATATAAAATTAAAAAATTCAACACTCAGCTCGGATCTATGACTATAGTTGTATTGGCGCGAACGAGCCGTGTGAGTTGTGACGCATATCCCTGGCCGCCGGATAAAAATATTGTCTATAATGAAGTATTATATATCATCAATCAGCGATATCTTTTAATTTATACGCGGGTGAACCCGCGGAGCACGGCTAGTATACATAATATATTCCGAACTCATCCCACACGTGGATACAAGCCAAGACATACTATTTTAGTAACAAACTGCTATCCGACGTGCAATCACAATTACCTACGTAATCAGCAATTTAACAAGAATGTTTAATAATATATAGGTACATATTACAATATAGGTACGTATGAACACTTAAATTCCGACAATTATTTATTCGGAGACCGTTTTTTAGTCTACATATATCTATCTATACTAATATTATAAAGTTCAACAGATGGTTTTTTTATTTCTTTCCAAAGATAACGCGATCTTTGGAACTACAGCACACTATCAGTCCGTTTTGAAAAAATATTTTTTGCCACGCAAAATTTTATCTTTTTAGACCCCCTCCTCCGCCCTTCATCACGCTATGACACATTTTCTTCAAACCCCCGACAATATTATGTCAGGAATGATAGATCCCTCTCCCGTACATGATATATGGCAATTAATAGTAAACAAATTTCGATATTTTTAAACATTTATTATTTTCAAAAACACATTTATTATTTTTAAAAAGAAATCGCTGATTGATGATTTATAATACTTCAGTTTAGACAACATTTTTATCGGGCGGCCAGGGTTATGCGTCACAACTCACACGGCTCGTTCGTACAGGTTCGTTACAGGTATAGTCATAGACCCGAGCCGAGCGTTGAATTATTTTAATTTTACAATATCTCCCAAACTATTCTTCGAAATAACATACTATAAAGGGCAAAGTTTATCTATATAAAATTGTCTTGATAATGAAGTAGTAATTTTCGTTCGTAAGAATTAATATGCCATGTCTAATAATAATGCTCATAAATCACTTTAAAATTAATTTTAATTGATTTTTGGTTTTCACAAAATACTTTATTGTGGCTTATGTATAAGAGATAGGCATATGGTATCGCGGACTCTTATTAGATGTACTAAGAAGCAATATTTTTGTAGAACATTGTAGTTACGTGTCACTAACCATTACGCTAGCGCACGCGAATAAAAAAGTTAGACTGCGCTCTTTTTTCCGACTTACTTAACAAAAAATAATATTTAAGGCTAGCTGAGAGGTGTAGTCTAATGCTAGATAACCTATACTATTCCTCATAAATTTGGTTCCAGAGCTTAGCGTGTTTAAACAAACAAAAAAATATGTTGTGAAAATCGAGATTAAAACGATATTTGACTGATACAGGTTCCCATTGTTCACCGCCGTATATCATATTTGCCGAGGCGAGCTGAAGCCAAGTGATTTCATTGACTGCATCCGCAGCCATCCCGAGCACATGTAAGACGTATAACTTGCACTCGCTTCCTATGTGACTTAATTCTTGACTATTTAATTAGAGTCAATCAAAATTAATATACCTATGTAGAATAGATACTATGTATTAACTTTTTATGTAAATAACCTATGTATCTTGTATGTATGTATGTTTATTTTACAGGGTACTAGTAAGTACTTGTACATAGGTGGTTATTTTCTTTATGTAAAATTATTATATTGAATAACATGATTTCATACTAAAAATATTTTAAATACCTTTAAATATGGTAAGCACTGATATATAATATGTAAGACATATTATAAATAAGATTTATTTGTTAAATGTTTCTTTCTACTTTCTATTTTCAAATATTATTTTAAAATGTTGGATAGTTTTATTGTTACGAATTAATTAAACAGACACGAATATAATATGTGTTTATTAAGAAATTATTTACAAATATCGCCTGGCTTCATAAATATCATCACACAAGAAAATATAAATGTTTATCTGGCTTGGGTTCATTGTGTCAAGATGTGCGCATTGTCCTCGCTTTCTTGACGGACATTGACACAGCGTCGCGGAGATAATTTGCGTAGGTATGAATTAATGCAATTATTTAATAACTGCAGCCGTACGATTCATCGAATTTGATCATGAATGTTTTTGTACAAATACAAAAACAGACTTTTTTTCTAATAATAATGTATTGCTAATATTTATCGTTACATTTAATATCGTGTCAGGTGTGTTATCTGCTTATAAGCTAACAAATTTTGTGTATGCATCAGTTATCGAGTTCAGGCTAGTAGCTCCAGAATAAATGAACACAGTCGAGTGGCTCGTTATCGAGATAAGGTTTATTAGTGTTGTCGAGTCCAATCGTAGGTGCTAAGGATAAATATTTTTAGTAAAATGTTATTAGTCAGTACGTATAATGAAAATTATGTAAATTAAATATATAACTTTGTTTTCTATATGTATATTTCTATTACTTGTTATGACGTAAAATTTATATTTATCGTATGGAATTGATAACGAATTCCGTAGTTAATATAAAAAATAATCATAAAATGTATAATATTTTTATTATCTTGTTATATTATTTTAAAAACCAAATATTTTATATTAACGTCGTATTTATACAATCATTTATTAAAAGCAATTTAAAATTTTCAGATTTGCTCCCAAGAATATTAGCATTTTTTAAATTTCAACTTGAAAATATGATTTTTATTTCTCCTGCTTGCTTTCTGTATGTTTTCATTGAAGCATGTTTTTATCTTAATACCTACTTGTTTAATTATTCAAATGCATATTTGTTTACGTTTATTAAATTTCTGGGAACGGCTCTGTTTGTATTATTTAATCTTGTTTCTTCTCTAACAATATTTCATCACTTTCTATTATCGCTGTGTACCTAAATACCATTTATTCATTAATTTACATATTGACAAAATGTAGTAATTTTTTTTTACTAATATTTTAGGAAAAAGACGTCGCCTAAATGTTCTCTGTGACCTGAGTGAAGTGCCTCTACAGTGTTTTCATCATGAATTCGCATTTATCGTCTGCTGCACAAAACGCATTTATCATTGTACTGTTTAAAACTTCTTATTAGAGACACAGTAAACCATGTTTACAAGTATGTAATATTGTTCTTTATTAAAAATATTACAGCCTCGAAAAAATATTGTCAATGATACTGAAGTATTGTTTTATTCTGTGGTATATACCACGTTAACTACCATAAGGTAATTTAGATGAATTACTTATGGCCCAAAATGCGCTGTTTACACATTGGCATATTGATCAATCTGCATTGGCGCTTCTGCAAAAATGGATGTGGAAACTCTTACAGTCACGGCAATTTCTTTATACAGTATTTTTAATTATTATCTAAATGTGCAGCAAAGTAGAATGTCTACAAAGAAATGGAATTTTGTTCTTATGTTGTGATCTAAACTAATATTATAAAGAGGAAAGATTTAATTGTTTGTTTGCATTGAATAGGCTCTGAAACAACTGGACCGATTTGAAAAAATCCTTCACCATTAGAATACTACATATTCCCTGGTGAACATAGGTAGAATAATTTCAAAAAAGTTAGAGATCCGTATTTTTGTTAAAAACCCGTGCGAAGCCGGGGCGGGTAGCTAGTGTTCTATAAATTGTAAAATCTCCTTGCTTGTCCACGCGTCGCCGTCATCGCCATCGTAACTTATGAACATACATTTAATCAAATCACAACGAATTGAAGAAGACGCCAACGTGTGAACCTGTTTGCGGAGCTCGCTAAGAGTATTAATTGATGTGTGGTCAATGTTGTCGTTGCCAGTGTTGGTCGCCAACTACTAACATACGCCAAGTAGATCTCTACATGCTGGCCCAACCACCTTGGCCCAATGTGTACAGCGGCCATTAGACCTCATTAGAACGGTAAAGTGAGATAGTATGCAATCGTTTCTATATTGTCGTGAATCACATAAATCATTTTCGTTTGAAAATTAATAATTATAAAGTTGTTTATTCATTTCAGTTCGTAGTAAACGATGTGATCAAGTTTATGTTTTTAACTATTATAGGTAGCTGTGATATGGAACAAGCTGTGTCTCTAATAGAAAGGCTTATTAATCATATTTGCATGTCATTATCTTTTGTTAAGTCAAGTTAAAGTGAAACTTTTATTCTAAAACCCCAAAATTTTTCATGCATGTCGCATTACATTACATTTTCGCAAATAAAATTGAATTTTATGCCTGCAATCAAGGATTATAATCGCAAATTCGGAACATTTTATATGTTAATGTGTGTTATTAAAGAATGTATGTCACATATCTTTAATAATTTGTATTTTTTGCCCAAAATAAAAGTTTCACTTGCATCGTGGTTTCATAAAACCACACAATATTTTTTTGTTGTCATTTGTGACAGTTTTTACATTTTGGTACTGCTGTGAAGTTAGCTTCGAAAAGCGTCTCAGAAAGTTAATTTAATTAAAAGTGTTCAGATACTTTAGAAGTTTTAGAATACTGTGATGTCGCTTTATCCTCTAACAATCTGTAATTTATATTGTTAGGTCAAGTTACAATAGACATATGTATTTTTATTTGCCAATGCATTATGAATTAATTGAAGCCTAACTTCACGGCTGTAAACGAATTTATCGTGTATTGAAAACTGTTTCACATGTTAATCATTTAAAATGAAGTCTACAATTTAAGTACGGAATTTATGTCCAATAATATTCGAGAATTTTCTTATTACTACGACGTATATAATACGATTTTTTGAACTCTTTCAAAGAGGTTATTGTTATAAACTTCACACTATTTTTAGTACAGTAATGCCCATTATTTTATTGCTAGTCTTTTCTGTCTAATTGTAATATTAGGTTTAAGAGAAAAAAACATGAACGCTACTCAATGAGCAGTAACGACTTAATGTAAGCATTAAAAATTTAATTATAAATATTGTATTATGAAATATTAAAAACCTAATCTGTGTTTTGGGCATTATTCAAAATCTCACTTTGGAATGAATTTGGTAAAATATCATCTCACAATTTAATGACTAAAGCGAATGATAGAAACATTTAGAACATCAGCTATAAAAACAGAAGCCTTTTTAGTCCATACTAAATGATATACTCGTATCTATACATAATCTTTCATAATTCAAGGAGCAAGTCCGCGAGGCGAAAAGTAGGGTTCACGATTTTTGTGATTGAATTATAAAATATTTATATAATAAGTAGTTATTACCCGCGACCTCTACTGACTGTTATCTTTTTGCTCTCCAACGGAAAGAAAATTGGGATTTAATAGTTCCTAAAAACGTAAAATCTGTAGAAGGTTAGCTTTACTTAGGTACTAACTGATTGAGAGAGCTACCGGCTACTGTCTGTACTAATTATGTGATTACCTCAGATTTAATAAGTTATGTATGGTGTGTAGTTGTACAAAATGGGTAGGGCCTGCCATCCTATTAATTGGTTAGCATCCAATAAAAGAAAGGGCATAGCTGGATAAGCAAGCAGAATTTGCCCCCATCGCCTTTTCTATCGGCACGATAATTTAGATACAAAATGTGCAAATGTGCAAAAAAAAATATCTTAGTTTTATTTCTTTTTAAAATATCGGCTATTAATCTGAGAATCACAAACATAAATATTTTTTCCGCCTTTTACTTGTAAGTATCTGGGAAAAAATCGTTTGGTGATTTCGCCAATTATTAATTTTACTATAGTAAAAAAAATCTTAATCAAATAAGTAAAAGCTTTTTAAAATACTCCTAATCTGCTTGAGATTGAGAGCTGAAATTTTGTCTGTTTTTTTTTAAATTTGATATCTAAATTATCGCCGATAGAAAAGCTCGTGGAGATTCGGAGAAAAGATTCGGCTTTCTTATCCGGCTATGCCCTTTTATTTAAAAAACCGAATGTCCCCATTAGCCGCATCCGCTTGTCGTCTGTCACTTCAATCGCAGTAGTTATAAAGTAATAATAGTATAATTTGCTTACTGTAGTACCGCGTTGTCAAAAATTAAAAAAAAAATGAAATGCTGTTGAAATGAACAAAAAAAAAGAACTCAAGATAATTCTTTATTTTTGTTTATAAAAATGTTTTTAGAAGTTTCGGGGAAAAAGCTTGATTTCATCTAAAGTATGTTCCTCGGAGATTTTCAAGCTATTGTCCGTCGTTAATAGTTGCAGTGTGTGCAAAGTGTTGGCAACCCTGGCAATGGGTTTAAGCGCACATGAATGCAAAGATCATTTCTCGCCTCGCGGACTCCACATACATAAAGAAATTTTTTTTTTCAGGATTCGGATAGTTAGAAAATCGCATTGCTGTATATCATAGATTTCGGTGAGTCTAGGGGCTTCTGTTTTCGTTGTAATCTTTCTAGCTTTTGTACATTGTCATTCGTGTAACCTTAAATACAGTATATTACCAGCATTTGTCTATAGTTCTTGAGTGATTAATTGATTTCGCTTATATTAATGTCAGTATTTTACTGTTATCGAGCCAACAACCTTCATCACCAGATAAATTTTGTTTAATATTTCTGTTTAAGGTAAGTACAATTTAAAATTTGATTATATTGTTTTCTGTTAAGTTTAGAATAGAATGTGTTTAACCTTGGTAAGTACTATTTTTTACTAATTTCTCTCTCTATACATACCTACTGTGATTTTGATAGTTTGAAAAATGAGCTGTGGAAATCTTGACACGCACTTGGACATGCTCTTGGATTTTGATCGCTTAAAGGGGGCTGAAAATATTAGATCCTTACATATGAAATTGGCGTTTTGTACGGGAGGAATATAAAGTCATTTTTTTTTTGTAAAATATATTTAATTCATCAAAGTATGCACCGTTGTTATCTATGCTTTTTTGCCATCTCATAGGTAGTTTATTAATCCCTTTACTAAAAAAACCATGAGGGGCGAGAATCAATAAACCCTTTGAAGGCGGTTTGGACTGCCGCATCGGAGTTGAACTTTTTCCTTGTAAGAAGTTGTCCAAATTCCGGATAAAATTGTAATCTGTTGGAGCAAGGACCGGGGAGTACGGTGGATATCGCAGACATTCCAATTGTAGCTCATCTAACTTAGTGCTTGTTTGTTGTGCAATGTGTTCTTGCGTTGTCGTGAAGCAGCAGTGGCCTAGAGCGAATGACCAATCTCTGTTGTTTAGCAGCTAGTTCTTCCTTCATGGTTTTCAGTTGCTGACAATAGATTTTTGCCGTAATCGTTTGGCCAGATTTTAGAAAGCTGTAGTGAACGGCACCGCCGCTAGTCCACCAAACACTCACAAGTAACTTTTTCTGGGTCAATTTTCGTTCAGGGCAGGATTTTGCTGGGTTTCCAGGGTTTAGCCATTGCGACGAGCGCTTCCGATTTTCGTACAGTATCCAATTTTCATCACAAGTAATGATTACATTTAAAATCCCTTCATTATCGTGTCGGTTAAGCAAAGTAACAGCAGTCGACGCGTGTTTGCAAGTTTACTTTCCCGATTTGCTTCAAGTGGATTAATACAGTTTTATCACTTACCCTGAAGCCTGCAGCTATCTCTGAAGTGCTTTGTGATGGATCCGCTTCCACAATAGCCTTTAATTCTTCATTTTCTACTTTGTTCTCCGGTCGTCCACGGGGTTGGTTCTGAAGGTCGAAATTTCCAGAACGAAAACGTTGAAACCAAAAACGTACCGTGCTTCTTTTGCGACACTAGCGCCGAACACATCATTAATCTTTCGAGCTGTTTCTGCAGCACTGGTGCCACGGTAGAACTCGTACTCGTAAATATAACGATATTTCATGTTTTCCATTGTGCAGTAATAAGCGACGCCAAAGAAAAAAATTATGAAGAAAAAACAAATGAGTGACTGTTTTAAAAACTCAAATGTACCAGCTACATGAATTTATAAATTTAAATTTGGAATTCCTAACCAAAGAGGAGATATTTCAGATCAAAGTGGTCAGTACGACAAAACGCTAATTTCAAATGTACGGACCTAATAATATACAGGAAATATACTCAGTGCCGTATTAGGGTAAAGAAGGGTAATGCCGGTCAGGTGACAATACCGGTCACCACACTATCTTCCCAATAACAGCGTTTACGTATACGCACACACACGTAGAGGGTGGCGCAAGTGTTCCCGACGCCAGCACATCACCCCCGCGCAGTTGCGAACATGCGCATACTGAACACCGTATGTCAGTTTATTTCGTGCCCACATTTTGTTATTATTTAGCCGCGGAATATAAGAGGTAAGTGTTATTATTTTTGTGTTTTTTTCTTTTGTCAGTGATTGTTTTAGTCGTTCAAATATGTAGTTACTCATGTAATGATAGATATCAAGCACAGTGGCTACGGTTTAAAAAAAAAAAAATTGTTAATTTAAAAAATGTACAGGTAGCTAATGCCGGTCACGCTGACCGGTATTACCAGCAACGCAATCATTGATTTTTTCAATTTTATTACTTTTGATTCATTTTATTTTTCTTTATAGGATGTCGGGAACTCGGAGAAGGAGCCAAGGATTGAAAGTAAAATGGAACCAAGATGATTTGAGTAAGGCATTCAAAATCGTTTAAGATGGAACAGCAATAAGAGAGGCAGCTCGGACTTGTGGCGTCCCATTTTCAACCCTCCAAGAAAGACTGAAACACAAGAACTGTGAATTACCATCTTTGGGAAGAAATCCAGTATTTACGAAGGAGCAAGAAGCGGAAATGGCAGACCAGATAAAATTCCTTGGTAAGATATTTTATGGCTGCACCTCAATTCAGATACGTAAAATGGCATATGAGTACGCAGTCAAAAATAACGTGAAGCATAATTTCAATGAAGATCTTAGAATGGCCGGAAAATTTTGGATTCAAGGATTTATGAAAAGAAATAGCTTGTCTGTTTGAAAAGCAGAAAGAACGAGTCTGAACAGAGCTACAGCTTTTAACAAGAATGAAGTTACTGTATTTTTCAAGCTGCTAGAAGCATTGATGGAGAAATATAAGTTCTTACCAAGGAATATCTATAACGTCGACGAGACAGGTATCTCCTCTGTGCAAGACCCAGGGAAAATTATCACTCAAAAAGGACAAAAACGTGTGGGCTCTTTGACTTCCGGTGAAAGAGGAAAGAATGTAACATCTGTGTGTGCAGTAAATGCTACTGGGGTTTACCTTCCTCCAATGTTTATTTATCCTCGTCAGAGACATTCACCAGCCTTGGAATATGATGGTCCACGTGGCGCTATATACCGCTGCTCGAAGAATGGGTGGATCAATGAAAACCTATTTACAGATTGGCTAAAGCATTTCGCGGAATTCACAAAACCATCACAAAATGAACCAATACTACTCATACTTGATAACCATAGCAGTCATATCTCTTTAAGATCTTATGAATTCTGCAAAAAGAACAACATAATAATGCTGTCGTTACCACCGCACGACTCCCACCGAATGCAGCCTTTGGATGTGACCATTTATGGTCCATTGAAAGCTGCTTACAAACAAGAATGTAATCTTTTGATGAAAACTAAACTGGGAATGAAGATCACACAAAACCACATTGCTTCGCTTTTCAGAAAAGCGTACCAAAAGGTAGCGACAATCCCTAAAGTTGAAGCAGGATTTGCTGCTACTGGAATATATCCTCTGAATCTAGACATGTTCACAGATGAAGACTTTGTTGCTGCAGAAATTTTGAACAGCAGTGAACTGATGATTCTGCCGTCTGAAGAACGGCATAGATAACAAAACTCCAGACGCTCAAGTCATCCCTTTTAGCAC
The DNA here is from genome assembly GCA_947532125.1 of Saturnia pavonia. Classification (NCBI taxonomy): domain Eukaryota; kingdom Metazoa; phylum Arthropoda; class Insecta; order Lepidoptera; family Saturniidae; genus Saturnia; species Saturnia pavonia. The sequence goes on from OX383903.1 coordinate 10,776,952, forward strand.
AGATCCACCTTTAACTGCACCGAATTCACCATCACTTCTCAACGATCACATTGAAATAGCTCCAGAAAATAGTGCTGTGACATCACCCTCTATTTTGCAACCGGTAATAGACCATTGTCTTCCTTCAACTTCAGGAGTCACTGCCAAAGATCTTTTACCAGTTCCGAAGAGACCATCAAACACAAAGAAAAAGCTGGAAATCTCTCGAAAACAACATGCAACAATCCTCACAAGCACTCCTAACAAGGAAGCTTTGATAGAAAAAGAAGTGAGAAGAGCAACTAGGGAAAAGAAAAAAGAAAATAAATTTGAACCTAAAAGAACTATAAAAAAAGGCAGCAAAAAATATCAGTTAAATCTCCTATAAGAAAGGTGAAAAAAAAAGTTCTCTATAATAAGAATAACCATCAGTCTACTTCAGACTCCAAAATCGATATGGTTGATGTGTGCGATGATGATGAAGACACTGACGTCGAAGATCAGGAAAACAAGTGCATGTTATGTGATGATTATGGCCAGAATAATGAGCTTTGGTACAGGTGCGTTCAGTGCGGGGGTTGGGCTCATGCCGAGTGCACGGGTTTTGAGTCTCCTAAAGGCTACGTTTGTGATTTGTACCGCTAGACCGGTATTGCTAACCTGCCGACCGGAATTACCCACCATGTCTGGCAATACCGGTCAAAACTACTTTTTTTTTAATAGCTTCTTGTGCCAAATGTTTAAATAATATTGATCTCAATGGTTGTGACTATGTTAGAAGAATACTTAAAGTTTATATTTCATGTCAGATTGTTTAATAAAAGTTGATTATTCATTGATTAAAAGTCGGTTTTTCTTAGGTGACCGGCATTACCCTACTTTACCCTAATGTATAGGCAAAATAATTAATAGTCTTGGCACATTTTTTTAATAATCTAATATACTGCACTTGAATAAGTAAGTTCCATGTAGTATGGTTACGCCGTAATGTAATAAAGTGCCTCCGATACGAACTTGATTTATTTTTTAATTTTTTGAAATATGTAACCCGATATTTTATGAGAAATTAACTGTAAATTGTTTCCAATTTTTTCCTTTCAGGGTAAAAGTCAACCCGTAGAAGCGAGCATTTTTGAGGAATAAAAAGTTAACACTGAAGTTTATGAGTAAAGACATAATTAACAACTGTAATTTTAAGTGTAGTGTATCGTTAACATGCGCATAATTTTCTGAACTCGTACAAGAGTATTTAAAACTGATAGATACTGCATAAATAACAATCCCCACCGCAACACTGCCAATGTATTATATAATATCATCAAACCAATTAATTTTGCCGTTTCCGAGTTTACAGATACGGAACATGCCTCTACTATCAGCTGTCCATATAATAAATAGTATATTTTATCTTATCATAATATGCCAAAAGCCAAGATTTACTATGTTCATAAATTTTATGAAATAATTCCGTGTCATATGTTACACCTAGATTGTACAGTCAACTCTTCTATATTCGATCGACAATATCGCATGGTTTCCGTGGAACAAACATTACGATAGAACTCTCAAGGATTTTGTAAAACATAAATGATAAAATTTTCTGTTATATCCCACTGGTGAGCACGAGTATTTTCCCCAAGGAGGGATAAAAAATTTTACTAATATAAACAAATAATTTCTTTATAATTTTTACACCAACTAATATCTGACCCGGCTACTTATACCTTCACGTTAGTTAATGGCTCGATCATAGCGCCACCTATCGGATAAAATAGTATGTGTACATAGGTAAATACATGTATCATGTATTTTATTAATATGAGTTAAATCGGTCAAGTCGTTCTTAAGTTACAGATCAGTAACAGACTCGCATAAGAGTTTTATACCTATATAAGATAAAGATACTTGAATAACAAACAAATTGTGGTTGAAGCTTTAGTTATGGAAATATGAAATAGTTTGTTATTATCTTTTTAATGTAAAATTTTTGAGATTGTTTTTTTTTTATTTTACGAAAGATACAGAATACTTATTTATTTAAATTTCTTTTAAACTTGAAAAATCTTAATTAACTCTGCAGAGATAAGAGCTATCACCTGGAATAATTTTTAAAACGCTGTCTACACAGGTTAAGTAATAGAGTATCACGGTTAAAAAGGGTTGACTATTTTATTTCAGCTAGGTAGGTATACATTGATAAATGGAAATACATTTATTTTATGATGTTGTCCTTTGCCTGGAAAAGTTTCATTTGTATTTATTATATGAAAACTAAGGGTAAAAATAAACAACATAAACATGTATCATAGTATATTTATATATTTACATTACATCTTCTTCAACAACAATACATCTTTTTTCAACGGGCACATTTTTAATATAGCCATTATAAAAATCTAAAGCTGTTATCACTTTCTTGCCTACTATTCTAAGTGATTTGAAATAAATATATTTTTGGTCTTTACACAAGATTTTTATTGCATTCGTTTCAGCACAATATCCTAGGGAACCAATCGGTTTATTTGCTACTACATCATTTTTTAATAAAAACGCATCAAACAGTTTCAACTGTTTATCTCTAAATTTTGTTGTTAGTGGATATAGTCCATATATCGCTCTATATAAATTATACACTTCACTGGCTGACATGTGAGACCATCTTACTTCGCTTATATTCTTATTTACTTTCTTTGCTGTAAAAATAACCATATAAGAAAATAAATATCTACATCAATTAAATGTGATAATAAGTACTATGCGTTTCAAGTAAGAAGAGATATCTGTCAGTCTTGCTTCGTAAAAATGTACGATTGGAAAACGATAACGTCATCTATAAATTAAATGATTGAGGTTTGCCATTGTGCACGCAAATACCACCAGGTAGATTTTTTTTTGTATTATACCCTAGATATACGCATGTTATAAAAAAACATCACGATATATTCATATATAATAATTGTGTTGTCCACGCGATCGGAGCCGCGGGCTTAGCTAGTAATTCATAAAAAAACATGTGTGCAACAGTTCAAACGTGTCAGAAGGGAAACCTTCAGAAAAAAAGTTCATTAAATATATTTTTTAAATATCCTAAATCAGCGGGATTCGAACTATCGATCCGTTGTCGATAAATGTAAAATGAATTCTATCTCATTCTTTCGTAGGCTAAATCCTATACATGTACATGGTTGTCGCTTTTTCGTTTCATCGAATTTCAAATCACAATGTTGCTAAAGAAGTTTTCACTTCAATAATTATTATTAATAGAAATGAAAAATAGATTAATTATATTATGAGGTAAAAGGAGTGTTAGTATTTTTAATGTTTCTACTTAGGTTTATTTACGATAATTGTTTGTACATATTGCGTTTCAATTTTTTTCAAATAAGGCGTAAAATACAACAAAAATATAAACGTAAATGATTAATTTTGTACGTGTAATGTAAATAAAACTTTATATTTTATGCTATCTTTGCTGGCAGTACAATTTTGGCAAGTAGTGAAGTGAATGAAGTTCACGCTGTCATGATTGTCTTTTCATTTGAAACTCATAGCATTGATTAAAATTAAATATAAATAATTTATTTATTTGAACAGAAATGCTAATAAGCCGTACACTAAGTTTGTAAATTATTTTTCGCAAGTGCTTACGAAAGTTAATGCTGTGAAACTCGTAACTGTTTATACTGGCGGTCTACAGTTAAAGAGTCACTGACGTCAAAGGCAAGCCAAGCCCTGTGAAGCTGTAAAAACCGCAAAGGCTCCAGGGCACCTAAGGCTAACAAAATAGTCAGTTCGAAAAAAAGTTGAAGGCTAGTGATTTTTGCAAGGCTAGTTAGTATATCACTCTTCAGGTTGCATTTTTAGGAAATATAAGGAAAAGAATTATAGCCTTCTTAAAATTGTATGATGAATAATAGACAACTAGTATGAGTTTATGAATATATTGTTTTAAAACAAGGTTTTCTTTATTATTACTTTTAGTACCTTCATTTTCCACTAAGAAGCAGCGCCATTAGTTTTTGTAATTAAGATTAAACCTTTGATCGTATTTTAAAAGTATTAAAATATGTATATACAGTTGCGGTCATATAATTAAGAACGAATAAAAGTTCCAGATTTTTTTAATCTAAATCATGTAATATGCAGTTATGTGTTCCTTCTGGAAAGTAACTAGTTATGTTATGAAATAGCCACATGAATAGAGCAAAGGGGATTAGGAATAAAGAATAAAATCGCTATTTTTTTTTACAAATTTTATTATTCTCTATAGTAACAAATTCAAATAGTATTATGAAGCTTTTCGTCAAGCTAGCTCAGTCAGATAAATAATGTTGCTGGACAAATAAAGATAGAGGTTTATTGAAACAGAACACTGTGATAAAGATACGATTAGTTGTGAAATAATTAGATAAGAAAGGCAGACATTTATAAAATAGTACAAACGACGCGACAGCTAGAGCTCTTCCTATTGTCTCTGTCAAAATTAAGAAAAGAACATCAACACACGCGTATACCACCAGAATCAAATAATAACTACATACAACCTACATCGCTTATTCGCAGTAACGAGGTGGCAGACGTATATCACGACGTCCGGAAACACTTCGACCGTGTTGTCTTGCTATAAGCTGGATAAATAATTAAGAACGATTTACTAAACTGCTCGAGAGTTGTTTTATATGAAAATTAGATTAAATGAATCACATTAATGTGAAGTGCGTAAAGAAAAAAGCAATTTAACACATTTTAAACTAAAATTAATAGTTAGTAGCATGTTCGCGGCTTTTAATTACTGCTTTACACCGGCGAGGCATTGAATCTATCAATTTTTGACATTTCCTATATAGATCTTGGCTGTTATCTGGCCAATCAAGACAGAAACTGATTGCGATGTGAGAAACTCCTTAACGGTGCGTGCAGAATGCTTTCGATCATTGTCGTGCTGGAATATCCAAATAACCGGAAGCACGTCTTCAGCATAAGGTAACATTGTTTCTTCCAGTATAATTTTGTATTGGAATCGATCCATGTTCCCTTCTATCACCTTAACAGGTCCAACACCATGTCCAGAAAAGCACCCCCAAATTTTCACATTTTCCCCACAATGCTTTAATGTCACTTTTGTGTACTTAGGGTCGAATGTTTTATTCGGATGGCGTCCTACATTTCATTTTCCATGAGAACATAATCTGTTTATTTTTGTCTTCTAACAAAAAAAATCATTTTTCCACTGTCTAACTGTCCAAGTTTCATATTTTCTTGTTGATGCAAACCGGGCTTGCCTATGGAACCGTTTCAACATGGGTACCTTCCGTGCAACTTTTACCAAACGCCTTCGAATAGTGCGTGCCAAGATTGATGAAGGATTGTTTTCACCAAAATATTCTGTTCTCAGCTTATTACAAGAATTTTGTTTTGTCAAACAAACAAGATGACTTTTTCTATTTATGTACACGAGGAACATTTGAAGTAGTTTGATATGTGGCAAAATGTTTCTCAGCATGGAATACCATCGTTTTTGAGCATTGCAGATCTGTCTTTTTATACAACCAATTCTTCTCGCGAAGTTTTATTATTACTTCCCTTGCAGATTCATCACAACTTTTATTTTTCCCCACTGTCTTCATATGGAAGACCTTTAAGATTGTGCCAAAATTATACAAATAGTGACCTACAACCACAGATTGTTTTCTATTTAAATTTGATTAAAAAATAAACTATTCAGCATTCTGAATCATGTGACCAGCCAGAAAGTAGTAATATTAGGTTCAGATCTAATGTATAAAATGTATCTATTTATTTTTTAGCCAATCATGATTATCAACGAATGTACCACTAGTATGCAAAAGTTTTGCGATACCAGAGAAATACAAAAAAAATACATGTGAGTAGTTAGAGTTTGAAAAAATCTTCCCTTTAAATAGGCATTCTTAATCATATGACCACAACTGTATGCCCTTTAGCTGTTGATCCCTTACATGTTGATGATAATATCATACTAGCAGTCTTGATTTGATTCCTTTGTTTGATAGTTTTTATATACAAGCAGTGTAAAGTGATTGGACTGCGTTCGATGATGGTAAGCACTATATAATCCATAAACAAGGGTGACCACTGAAGGATAGGTATCCCTTCACAACACAGTCAGATATAGATACCCTACCACCCTGCTTAATTACTGGTTATATATGGGCTGATTGCAGAACACGACATGGCGAGTGTTACATTGATGATGATCCTAATTCATTCAGACACAATTCTTATGCTCTACAACCCAGCAAAGATAAATAGCTTTACATTTAGTATAGTAGAGACAACTAGTGTGATATGATAACCTTTTAATTACTTGAAAAAAGTATGTTTTTATATTTTTAAACTGCATCAGCAAAATAAATGCACTATTAATACAAAACAGCCTACAGAATTATGTAAACAGGCTTAAATTTTTTTTTACTTCTGCTGACAAATAGAATGTTGTTAAGATATAAATCTTAGTATAATAAAAAAGTGTATATAAATAATGAAAATGTTTCTCATTAGACATAAATAGGTATTCCCAAAATATTAACTCTAAACGACTACGTATAGGGTTTTCTTAAATGTATCGAAGTTAAATTTGGCGAATGCCCGACATACTAGGACAGCATGAAATAAATAATTATAACTCCATTTATTCTATAATGTTTTCCTCTTATCATTTGGTGGGTTCACAATTTTCTTATTTTTGCTTACACAGAGGGGAGTGTTCTAAAATTATTGAAAATTTGTATATGTGATACTTGAATGCTTTTAATTTAAAACAGCCAATACATACCATAAGTAACTCCATCTTCACTTTGAGGTTGTACATTAGCTAAGCTCTCTGGTAATTTCTTTATGCACTCCAATAGCATTTCTGCTCCCATTTCCGAGAGTTGTTCTGTTAGTTCTGGTAACTTTATATCTTTTGATATTGTTACTCTTTCTTGACATATTATTTCACCTGAAAGTTATATTAGATTTTATAATGATATCATGACTATGGTTTAGGTCCACTTGCTGGTAAGGTGGCTTTTTAACTTTTCAATTTATACAATCTTTCAAAATTTTAACTACATCAAGCATTTATGTTTGGAATCATTTATATATTTCTCACATCATTGTTTTTGCAGTTAATACAGGCCTCTCCTTATAGTCTCTTATATTCGGAATTTTGTAGAATACATATAAATTAATTATTATTTTGTTTTATGTATTATAATTACTATAAAGTGATTTAGCTGTGCTTATATTGATAATCTAAATCCAGAAAACAGTAACAGTTCAGATATGCAGAATATTATTAAAGTGAAGAATTAGGAAAATTATTTCAGTTTCCTTTATATGAATACATTTATCAAACATTCAAAGGTATACACTTGTTGCTATTTGGTATTAAAAATAATATAAAAACATGGGGTTTATTACCTATTGAATATGTGATATGAGAAAGCAAAAACTTTAGGCTTAAACAAATAAATAGTATATACTTACCAACATCAAAAATATCTGGTTTTATTTTCATAAGTGTTACCCCTGTGGTTTCATCTCCATTCAATAATGTGTGAATAATGGGAGCAGCACCACGCCATCGAGGTAACAAACTTGGGTGAACATTAATCATACCTCTACAATATTGAAAAAACTAAAGTTTACTTACAAAATTGGGTGATTTTTCATCCCACTACTACTACTACACAACACTAGTAGATTAATTTATGTAGACAAAATTAATTTATGTAGAGACGTTACTGAAATGACTGCATACAATAACAGGATTAGTGAAAGTATGTCAATATCCAGTATATTCTTCAATGAAAAAGTTGGCTGACCATATTTCTGTGACATTGGATTTTAATACCTTTACTGTAAGTATCATATGTTCTATATGGTGGAAAAAAAAGTTAACAGAAGTGAATAAAGGGGAAAATTAAACAGTATAAATGACAACAAAGATTATGTAAAATTTTATGGTTATTTTAAAATATACTTACAGTGGAAATTTATTAAGGACATCTCCTTTTATCATATGACCAAATGCTACGATTAATCCTAAATCATATTCATTAGATTGTAAATTACTCAGAGGCCATAAAATTGTTTTTAAATTCTCTGTTTCCGCATACTGTTCTATGTCCGATTTATTCTTAGTAGTATTGGTTATGACCAGGTCAAGACGCTCGATAATGCTGCTTGTTTTCCTAAATAAAGATATATACATATTATTATATAAATAAAATATACCACTTTTAATCGGCCTATATAAGTAACAATAATGAAAAACATATTTGATTACCTTAAATTATTAACTTTACGTAAGCTTTTAAGTGCTATTTCATTAGATCCAAAAAACAGTACTTTGTAGCTATTTCTAATATTATAAAATGCAAACTGTCTAATAAAAACACATTTTTTTCTTGTTACTTTAGGTAATAGGTTATAAACCATAAGCAACATTGTTGACAATTCATAAATTCAATATTATGTATCTTTCTTTTCATAGCGACGCGTTAGTTGCGAGTCTGCCAGTGTCAAATGCGTAATTTTCTTTATGACCAAACCCGATAATTATGCATAATCTGTGGTATGAAGGTCTCATATTCCTATATTAGTTTTAATAACAATAGTGAATCAGTTTTGTTAAACACATAAAACAGATCTGTCATCCAGACCACATAATCTTGCTACGTTATATCGGGTATAATAATATAAGTTATTGAATAAAAAGGATAAAGGTATGTATATATGTAATAAAACTCCTACCAAAATTTTCCTATGTACTTTATTCATTTTAAACTAAAGTACATAATATAATATAAAAGAAATGTTCTATGTATAATAGTCATATTTTTACGAGGAGTAGGTACTCCTATTTATTAAGACTCATATTAAGTTATAACTATGAAAGTAGTAGAGTCTATGCAAGTATCGACTGCGGGAAACTACGGCACTGTTACACTTATTTCTGCCGTATAATGCTCACGCCGCGCCGCGGTGTTCCGGTTGATAAATTCACCTACCAAATCCGTTCTCACTACAGACGACCGGATCGGACAGTTGCTTCATGGACGCCTTCAAGTGTACACCGTTAGCATCATGTCGTTGGACTCAAAAATTATGGTGGTAGCGGCAACACTAGCAGCAACGTTGCCGTAGCAACACGTAAAAAGCGGAAAAAGAAGAGAATGGGCGAAATTGTATTTAAGAGAATACGACGAATTTAGTGTGCATTAGTAGTTTAAGGTTGCCAACTTTGTTTATATTGGATATAAACTTGAAAAAATATAGTAATATACAAAAAGACAAAAAATATATATGTAGTAGGTTACAAATAAATATTTCATTTTTTAAAGGAATATTTTTTACTGCTCGATAGATAATGATGATATTTGTATTGGATAAAACAATAGGCAACATTATTTATTCCAAGATGTTTAAACGTAATACGGAACGCAGGCCCGCAGCCTTAGTATGTACAAATGTACTCTGTAATGATAATAATGACAAATAATCAAATTGACACCAAGTATCGTTTAGAAAGAGATAAAAGCTGCCGGTCTGCGTTCCGTTTTACGTTTGAACATCTTGGAATAAATAATGTTGCCGAATGTTTTTTTCCAATAAATATATAGGACGCCTAATATATAGGATACTATATAATATAGTAGGTTTGGCAACCCTAGGTACAAAGGATGTGGTTGGCAACGCTCACTAGCATACGAGGCGTTCTCAGTCCTGTGGAGTATAAATTTACTGACGTACTGACCCAGAATTGCGATCCTTTTGCCATTGGTTGAACATTAGTTTAGGTTGCAGTGACCTCTTAAAATCAGTTGAACTGCATGCCTGTTTGTTATTTCAAACTATTAAAGAAAGGAATGTGGTCAGATTCTAAAACATCCATAAATGTATTTCAATTTTAAGAGGACCTATTAAGTCTAATATTCTTAAACACTGACTTACCAAGAAATTAAATTCTTTTAAATAGGTATACAATTTGAACGTTAAAAATTCTTCCATATTCAACTCTCTGATCATTTGTACTTAAAAGTGGCTCAACCATACGCTCGACCTACATATGGTAGGTATGATATAACAAGCCTCATAGGTCCTCATACATTATTCAAAATACTCCAAAGTCCGTGGGTAAAATCTGTTAATTTGTCGACCATTCGTACACCTAACACTTACACACTCGTACAGAGTAATACGTGCATATATCTATATATAATGCGAATACGACAAACTCATTAAAAACTCTTTTTGCTTTTATAATTTTAATAAACCTACAGCACATTAGATAGCATGACGCAAACAAAAAGTTTGAGTATGAATAGTCTAAATGTTTGTATCTAAATCGAAGAAATTCAGAAGTAGGTACCTACATTATAAGCACTAGCTTGCTTACAAGATTTCCACAAAAACATGTATGTATATTAAGTCTTTACTTATAAAATTTTCGTTTCGTAAGAAAGAAACTTAAAGAAAACATTTTTGCAAAATTGACATCTTTTTAAATCAGTTTTATCAATATATTCACCTAAACTATACAAATATTATTACCATTAAAGCGGCAGTTTGTTGATGCGCCCCACTGCATAATTTTGTTGCACGGGATTCGACAAACGGTCAACGGCGTTCTTCATGCCATTAAATAAATAATTCAAGCTCCGAAAAAAGTATATTGGTACAGGTTCTCCAACAAAAAAATATGCAGTTTTGACAACGTATGAAGTACAGTATGAGGCAGTCATGAAGCAGCACCGCACAAGAGCGGTTCACCAGTCTTGGTTCTCTAAATGCGGGCTTCTTCATCGTGCTTTCCAATGTGACAGTAAATATCTACCATATAAAATTTCAAGGTGCTAGTTATAGTGAACAACATCAACATTAGACCTCTAAATCGCCATACTTCGGGTACTTAACTGATGGCTCTTTTCAATATAACATAAATAATTTATTTGAACGTGTAATTTTATGAAGCCCAGTTAAGTAAAGTGGTAATTTCATAAATGAAGATCTAATATAAACTTAAATGTACTTATTTAGAAATTATTGTGCTGGCTCTAAAAATGAAAACATTTTTAACACTCATGTTTATAATTTATTCAAATGTAACGTTAACCTACAATGGTATGGCATTTAACCTTAATTAAAATTAAACTAAAAATACACAAATTATATACATAAATATACATAAATTATACATTATATTAATTTTATTAGCATATTTTCTATATGTGACCGAGTGATTTGATATACTCGTACATTTTATATCTACACTACTATTTTATAGTGAATAGAATTGTAGGTGCTGTAATCTCTAAAACTATAATATTCTAAAAACACTTTTATTGGTACAAATCTACGTTTTTTTAATCGTTACAGTTTTTGCCTTGCGGCCACACTCTCTTAAGTGACGATGTTGGCCATGATGGCAACACGTCAAGCGCACAGATTTTCAACTTGAGGGTTGTAGCTAGCCAGGTGGGCTTTAAAAAATATCCTAACACCAATGGGTTTATCACGATATTTCCCTTAAGCGAAAGCTCAGGCTCAGGCATTGCAGGAATTCGAACACACGTCCATCGACGCGATGTTCGTACACAATACCACTGAGCCATCATTGCTTAAATTGCTTGTTCAGGCTTATGATTATCAGCCTACGTTTATTGTGTACAAAGGTTAAATTCTACTATAGTGGCGCGGCGCGTCGCTACAACGGAGCGGCGCGACACGAAAAATATTAACAGATTGCAGCGGCAGCGGAGAGGAACAGCCTTAAAGTGCGTTTTAAACTCAACTCTTATAGCCTACGCGTAATAAGTCGCGGTCAGAAAGCTACTGATTTATATTAACTATTAATATTGTTTGGAAATGTATAATTGTAAAAGAAATTTGAATATTGAATTAATGTAAGTCCAGTTTCATGTTCAGGTTGTTGATATGAAACAGAAGAAAATTGTCATAAGCTTAACCCTAACGATAATTATAAACCTATGTATTAGCATTTGAATTTGATGAGACAGTACTGTGAGTAGAGCATCGTTGAAAACTTTTCTTAGCGAATTGCGGCTGACTATACCAAGATGGCGGACTCATTCCCTCAAAGTTTTTCATACTTCTTTGAGATCCTTGGCGTTTTGACACCCTAGAGGACACAGTTCTCAATTTCCCGCCGTTATTATGCGAATCTTCTTCATTTTGAAATGGAATATCTTTCATTTCAATTATTTCAACTTCCGTTTCACTTAAATCTTTGCTAGAACGATGAATTTTAGTAGTGTCCGTCCTGTAGCTTATCGTTTTCATCATGCTACTCATACGCTTAGTTTTATCCTTATACAATAACTTCTTAAATTCTTTTTTAAATTTCGGATGCGTTATAATGTAAATAAAAGGGTTTATACAAGCTGCTGTTTTGCAAAACAGTGCTGGTATCATTGAAGTTATCGGTATAATGAGTTCCTTTTTCCCGAATATCCCTAGTAAAGTAACGATGGCATACGGTGTCCACGATACAAAAAATAATACTATTACAGCTATAACCAAAAACGCTAATTTTATTTCGGCTTTGCGTTTTGTTCGCTCTTTGATGTGCCTAGAGGATAATCTTTGTTCTTGATTTTTGTTAGTGATATTTCTGTTAGAGACTACGACTCGGAAAATATTTATGTAGCAAAAAGTTATCGTGCAGAAGGGTGCTAACCACGCGGCACAGAAGAATATGAAAATAAAATATCGGGGCTTGACTTCATCAGTAAGGTAATCATAGCTGCAGCTAGTTAAAAATCCTTCCGGTACATAACGACCGTATCCTATATCTAAAGCCGGTATAATTGAAAAAATGCCAGCGTATATCCAAGAACTGATGGCCATTAAGCGAGCCCTTATAGCAGTAAGAGCCCGCAATGGTTCTAAAGGCCGAACTACAGCCCAGTAACGGTCCAATGCGATTGCAGACAGAGTGGCTATTGATGTTGTACCCGTCAAACCGCCCACGAATCCATAAATTACACAACCTGAAAGAATAATACGTAAATGTTATGGTTTTTAGGTAAATAAAACTAAGTCAAACGTAAATGTTACTATGTTTCCATTTACGAAACATAATTTACATAAAAATACGTTTCGAACTCTTATTTCTCGACAGCTTATCCAAAATCACTTTTAGAGCGGCGTACTTAGATATAAAACGTCTATTTGTAGAGATCTTCCCAAAATATGTAAAACTCAGACAAGTACGGTAGGTACCTTTATTTAAGTAGGTACTTAATATAATAATAGGTCTTTACCTATGAAATTGCCGTTCTGCAGTACTGGCCATTTCAAATCAAAATAATTTTTGTTTGGCTAAGAATTCTAATTTCAAATTAATTTTATTTTAAAAACATGGAATTCTTTTTCCAAAAGTAGTCATTTGTTTATTGATTAGTGTTACATTTTTATCGCATCTTTTTTGTCATCATGGATACGTTAAAAATTCGAGTAATTATGGAATATGAGTTCCGTCGTGGCAGGAACGTGGCACAAGCGGCACGCAACATCAACGACGTTTACGGAGCTAACACTACAAACCAACGCACCACCTGTTATTGGTTTACTCGCTTCCGTTCTGGGAATTTCGACCTGAAAAATGAACCTCGCGGTCGTCCGAAGACTTTCGTCGACAATGACGAATTAAAGGCGATTGTGGAAGCTGATGATACACAATCTACGGCTGAATTAGCAGCAGCTTTCGACGTTAGCGTCAAAACAATATTGGTCCATTTGCGTCAAATTGGCAAGGTAAAAAAGCTTGACAAATGGGTGCCCCACGAACTCAATGATCGCCAGCGCGAAGTACGCGTCGAGACGCGCCTTGCACTGCTCAACAGACACACAAATGAAGGAATTTTGAACCGCATTGCTACCTGCGATTAAAAATTGATTCTGTTTGATAACCGCAAGCGCTCAGCAAGTTGGTTGGATCCTGGTTCAGCACCTAAACAATGCCCTAAACGAAAACTTACCCCTAGAAAAGTGATGGTCACTGTTTGGTGATCTAGCGCCGGCGTGATTCATCACAGCTTCTTAACAAACGGGGTGAGCATTACTGCAGATGTGTGCTGTGAAGAACTGAACACAATGATGGAGAAGCTGGCACATCTCCAACCAGCATTGGTCAATCGCTCGTATCCGCTGCTCCTGCACGACAACGCGCGATCTCATACTGCGCAACAGACGGTCTCCAAGTTGCAAGAACTGGGGTTGGAAGTTCTCCGTCATCCGCCCTACTCACCAGACCTTGCACCTACAGATTACTACTTTTTCCATAATTTGGATAACTCCTTGGCGGGAAAAAAATTCAATACCCGAGAGGCAGTACAAAATGCCTTTGAAGAATTTGTTGCCTCCCGTCCAGCTGATTTCTTTAAGAAGAGCATCAATAAACTGCCACTGCGCTGGCAAAGATGCATTGATTGCATAGGTGATTACTCCGATTAATACAAATAAAAAAACATGAAAAAACATCGTTTAAATTTTTTCATACAAAACGGCAATTTCATAGGTAAAGACCTAATATTAATATCTATAAGTATAGCTAGCTTGCCTACTGCCTAATAAAATTTAAAAGTATATTGAGTTATTAAAGTCGTAGTTATTTAAAATATAAAAAAGCATATTAAGAAAATAACAAAAATCATTTTGAGACAAATTGAATATACTTTTAATTCATCAAAATTATTTACAATAACATAAAAGTACCTATAAGTGCAAATGACCGGACAGCACCTGATGGTAAGTCCACAAACAACGGCGACCGCCGGTGACACAAATTACATCGGCACTCATCGATGTTATGCCCGTCTGCTTAAATGCCTCTTAGCCTTCAAGGACACGATTTCATAGTAAGGGTATATAATAGTAACGATATCACGTTTGCTGGAAGACTATTCCAAATCTGCGCGGTACGGCAAAGGTAAAAGTTAACGAATTTCTTTGTTCGTGACATGAACATGAACAATGGGTGCAACCGTATAACTGTGGCTCCGTAGACCAGATCGCGTGGTTCTGTAGTAACAGGGAGATGATCGGATAAGGTCAAACAATTCTTAAGATAATTCACCGTAATACATAAGATAAAACACGCTGTCTCTTCGCATCTGAAGTGGTTCTAAATATTTAGTGACGTCTGCATCATTCACAATGCAGACGGCCCGTCGCTGCAATCTGTCCAGGGCATCGAGAAGGATTTGGGTGAAACCGTCACAGAGATGCGAACAATATTTCATGCACGGCCAAACTGGAGCCTTATAAAGAAGGTACAGTTGGTCCAGTTGGAGATATACTGAAGAGTAGGGAGAAGGAAGAGCGGAGTTTTTAAAAAATAAAAGAATAAAGATACGAGATCCAAGAATTGGTTGAGGTCGTAACAAGATTTGCACGCATCCTCTCTGTTTCAACTGTGTTTGGCAAAAATATAAACTACCTAATCTAACATAATATTATATTAATTTAACATTGAACCCTTTAAGCAGCATATAGGATTATATTTTGGAATATTTCGAAAAATTCGAATCGAATTTTCTGGCCTTGACATTAACAATAATAGTTTTAAACAAGGAATGCAATAACATAGTGGAATATGGTGGATATAAAAAAAACGATTCTCCTCTAATTTATCAATAATTTAAAATTATCTGTGTCTATCAACAGTCATTGTTGTGGGAACTTACCTGATTTTCCCAGTGCTGGTCCAAGGTTAAATGAATTGAAAATGAAGATCGGTGTTTTTGCAAGCATTATAAAATCACTGAGGGCTAGGTTTGCCACTAAAATATTTCCAGGAGTTCGCAGTGTGCGGCATCTAAAATAAGAACTAAACGTTAGTTATAAATAAATGAAATCATTCGCAGTTTTATGAGGTGATACGTGTATCTATTATAGGTTTGTAAAATATATTTCCTGTATCTTCTTGATAGAATAACTTCAAGCCCGTAGATAAAAACAATAATTTCCTATTTTCGCAATACTTCCCTTTCATCCGGAGATTGCGACAGAGTCCTAATCACGATTATTGATTTTACTCCCTTGGGATACATAAGACAATTCATTTACATGTTTTTATTTTTGAAGTGAAACTTCTTATGCGACTTCCAAGCGTTAAACGTTAAATGTTAAGCGTTAAACGTTTAACGCACATTATCGGTCTCTCCTCTTTGTGTGAGCCAGAGCGAGAGAGTAAATGTCGGTGTGTGTGCATATTGCACACTGTTTAAATAAAATAGAAAATGTCTTTTAAAATGAAGTTTCACTTATATCGTGTGTGAATCGCACACACACCTTTTTTCTTATATCATCCTCCTTACACTTTGTTCAAAATAACCGTTGTTTAAATTTTACATTGTACTTAAAGATAACAACTTATGTAAAAAGTAAAGGGAAGTTTATCACTCACTTTGGTTTATGGTCGGTATGAGCGCTCATAGGATGATTTATTGGAGCTTGTAAGCCTAACTTGACTCTGAATTTCATTTATAACTTTATGTACGTGTTTAACTTGTACAAGTTAAATTAATTAAAGCAACTGGAATTTCTCATACAAAATTGCAAAATTTGTAATAAGTACACAATATTACGTACCTACTTAGTTTATATTTTACTAACAACGGCCCACGAATTCGTACGCCTTAATTACGATATAAAACTTAATAAAACATAGCCTTATACCAAATTGAAAGTAGCTTTGTATCTGTGATTTTTTTTTTAGAATCAGATCAATAATTTCAGAGATTATTCACGCAAATGCACAAGCTTTACCTTCGTGTGTCAGCCAAGTTCGGACGACATACCGGCCTGTCTGTATCTATATATTTATACGAAGCATTTCCACTAACTTACTCATTCAAAAAAATTAAAAACTTTCTAAAATGTACATTAATTGATTTTAAACAAAATAATACTCATAATGTGTATCAACTATAACGGCGTTTCCAATATGAAAAGAGTCCAGGTTCAGTAGCGGTAGAAACGACGTTCGGGGTAGTCGTAGATCTAGCGGATGCTAAGTTCCATAGCTGTTCCTTTAATTATAACTGTAGGAATGTAAGTTCATAATTCATTTAAAAAATAATTTGTTTCTTTTTGATATGGGATTTCTAACTTGGCAAGTTTATTGCAATCAATAAATTTGACTACTTTAATTAGTACCTTTACCCCTTTTCTCATTTATGATTTTGTTGGGATAAAAATAATACAAAAGTATATATAAAATTTTAGGATCTATGATAAGTTACTTGTGCATAAATAAACTTTGAATTAAAATGGTTCTACGATCATTATAACAATTTTAAATTTGACGTTGTGTCAGATTACAATATCTAGTTAAATAGAGTAAGTTAAGTAGTTATATCTTTTAAATTACCTTACATTTATTTTTTCCTTATATTAATTTATGATACATTTTCGTTTAAAATGTTGGATAATGGATGTAAGTTTGGAGATTATTGTAGGTATTTGTTCGATTTCACCTAATGATATACCAAATATTTATAATACAATTTTTCTTTGTTAATTTATAATGTAACTAGCTGTGTCCGCGGCTTCGCTAGCGTGGACTACAGAATGCTGTAGGTCAAGTTCACGTGGAAATGGTGCTTCCTCAAAAATGCTTATTGTGGGTAATTCTTAGAAGATTGATCTTTAGATAATTGTAGATCTTTTTAAGGTCTATAATTATGTAGTACATTAATTTGATATATCTTTCATGGTTTACTCAGCGTAAGCCATTTAATTGCCACAAAGGCGTTTATTTCCGAATTGATTCACCATTATCGTCACTGCTTATTTCGTATGTTACTTTATCTTACAAAATATATCCTGTAACCTGGTCAGATAACATAGCTAGGAATAAAAATAAAAATAATGTAACTCAGATACGTGGTTTTCGCGTGAAAAGAACATAAACGGACAGACAAACAGAGAGACGTTGAATTTTATAATATGTATGTAAATGTATAGATGATATAGAAGATATATTTAGATAGAGAACTAGATATAGATAGATATAGATTTGTCATTCACGATCACTTGCACACTTTTTGTTTTATTTCAAAGAGCTTATTTTATAAACAGCTCATTGGTTGTTACTAAACATGAAATAATATAAATATGTCTACAAAATAGGAGCACATGAAATGACAGGCGCATTTACATTTCGTCTTACCTACTAATTTTATTCTGTTTCATTCATTCATTATCAATTTAAGTTTTCGAATACATTTTAATTTAGGTTTATTTACTATTAATAATACACTCATTGAATACACCAGCAATTTACAACCAGATGTCTCGTTATTTATGAGTAAAATACATTAAGAATGTTTTTAGAATGTACGATATTCTGGGAGCATAATGTGTGGGTTGAGATGGTAACCTAGTTGACAGGATTAACACAACCTTGTGAACTAATCTGTTAAAATCTAGTTATAGTTTCTCAAAAATAGATATATTATTTATCGAATTAAACATAATATATATTTAAGTTTATTACGTGTTTATTTTTGTAAAATAATAATATGATTTATTTTCAAAGACTACATTTTCCCTGACGTATAATAATATCATACAGATCAAGAGATTGCTTTTTTGTTTCTGCCTGTTTGCACGCGCTATTCTCTGGAACTACCATCAGTCAGATTTGAAAAATTATTTTTCATGTTATAGCCTATTTATTAAAGAATATTATAAGCGATATAACTGTACGCTAAGACCCTAAAAAGCGGAACAGTAACCATGAACGCTAAGCTATCTGGCAAGTTATGAGCGAGTATGGGAAGTAAGAAGAGAAGAACGATAGAACGGGTGCGTTAGCGGCGCAAGCGCAGTGGAGAGTTTGTCAAATAAAATTAACACGGGTAAAACCGTGGGGCACAGATAGTGTATGATATATGGATGCGTGATAAGAGTAGGCGAAGCTGATAACATTTTATTCATAGGATACTATATGATTTTTTTTTTCGAACTGACTATACCTTTAGCCATAAGGGCCCTGAAACGTCAAAGGGCTTTTACAGCTTCACCCGGGCTTATCATAGTTAGGTATTAGTAATATTATCAGTCTAATACTAATGTAGGCTTTCCCTCAAGGTATTTTGTTAAGTGACGGTGAGGCCCAAGATGATAACACGCTAAACCTAGTGGAAGACTGGCTCTTAAATGCAGCTGCCGGAACAAACCTATTGGTGCTTGGCAACAGATTTTCAACTTGAGGATGGTAGCTAGCCAGGCGGGCATTAGAAAAAGTCCTACCACCATGCTATGGTTTCCTCACGATGTTTTCCTTCACCGAAAGCTCAGGCTCATTGCAGAGATTTGAACTCGCATCAATCGAAGCGAAGACGTACACACTGCCACTGAGCCGTCATTGCTTCAAAAAGGTTAGAGATGATCTTCCATGACCATCTTTCCCGGGATTTCCCACTCTAAGTTTATCAATAAGATGTCTCTACACAATATCTCGTCTACCCCACTGGTTATCGGATTTTTTCGATATCATCACGATTTCATCACGCTAATCTTTTGAATTAAGACAATTAACATTATTTTATATTCTACCTATTAGGTATTTTGAATATTATACTTCAGAGGATTCATTCGTCACAGATAATATTATCCTTTAAATTTGTGGATCAGTCCAAACGTTACTGTTCGCAACAACGATTACACTTAATTAAATTTCACTTGCCATCTGTGCGATCTATATGATAGATGTCACGAATAATAGATTTAATAGATAAAAAAATGGATTTCTATTAGAAATAATTACAAGACGCGTGCAAAAACCATAAAGGACAAATAGCAAAATTTAAAAAATGTAATGAAAAAAACCGCCGTGGGACGCCTGGCAGAAGTGAAACATAGAAATTATTTTGTACAGATAATATGCATAAAAGGATACTTTATGAAAGGAAATAAAAATGGCGTAATCAAAAATAAACAGTCACTTGCGCATGGTGACGCGTCAACACACCTTACTAGATGTTTCATACTATCATATAGTGTGACAACGCATGACGTGGCGACGCGTCGCCACACTAACAGTCGGTCTGACCCGCCGTATGTTTCACATCAAAAAGATTAAATACCAAATAAAATGTATGTTTATTGCTACATGCAATTCAAGCTCCCAAACCGTTTGTCGCAAAATAATACTACCATGCCGTGATGTTAAACCATCGAGAACATGTTTTTTTTCTTGAATTATTAAGGGCAAAGTAATTTACTACGTAACCATTTTTAACATTTCTACCGTTGTCGTCTTTACAATTATTTAAAGATGTTTGTTTGTAATCAGATATACCTACATATTATTATGTAGGTATTCATTTATCTTATTCAAACTTAATTAGAAATGATTGTATCTCGGTAAGACCTTTTAGTTGATTTAGTAGAAATTAGTTAAATGCTTCAAATAATTATAAATTAAATAATCCACAAATATATGCTGACGATGAGCATATACTATTTAAAATTATACAAAATGCTGTCAGTATAATATTTTCTCATTAAAACTAATAATACTCACCTAAAATACATAACGATAACCAGAACGTTACCAAAACTACCGATGCTTGCGAGCACAATGTATAGTGCGCCCAAACTGTACTGCGTTATGGGATAAGGCGGAGGAAAGTGCAACCAGTGTGGGTTAACCATTCTTAAATAATCATCTGTGAATAACCCATAACGTCGCCAGGCAGAGACTGGCCACAGCTCTTTGAATATTTCGATTATATTTGTCGAATTATGAAAAGTTTCATTGACCTCCAAAATATATTCATGTTGTTTTAAATATGTACTACTCCCAATTTCTTCAACGTCTGCAACATTCTTGAATTTTACTATAAATTCATCAGACATCCTTCGACGACGCTTCCACTGCACTATATCCCAACGTCTCCACGAAAAATCATCACATTCGAATACTTTTAAATTCTCCAACGAACTTTGAATTTTTGAATTTTCTCTATTTTCAATCAGAATACATATAATATACTTTTTGTTTTGTGGATTACACTGTAATATTACACACTGCACTATAACTGACAGAACTAATAATAAGTTTTTTACTATAGTGGTCATGATATGATTTTAAAAGTCACAAGCAGATATTAGACCAGTCGTACAAAGGCACAACCGCTCTTGATTCTTTCCAAGACAAAATGTTACGCGCGCTCGGAATCCCGGCTACACGCAAATAATGTATACCTACAATTAGGGATGTGATACTTTTCTCGATAGCATGTATTCAATTAAAATAAGCTAAAATAGTATTTGATTATTTTTTGCATAAATCATTACAATTTTTGTAATGGATTTATGTGCTTACTGGCATCTCACCTGATCGTTTAATTAGTTTAATAGAAATATTCTTACATAACTTTTGTACACAGAATATGTTTGGTACATTATGGCGAGCAAAAAATATGAATTTTCGAATTTCAAGGCGATATTTAGCAATTTTCGCAATGCCCTCGCGAAATATGTAATGAGGAGGCCGATCATAATGTACCGCTTAACATGCTAGAACAAAGCGAATTAAATAAAGGCGATATAATCTATGAATACTTTAATCTTTTAACGACGTCGAATAAAAAACTCAGGGAGAAGGCTGAATACATATTATAAACACTAATCGTCTCTCGGTCGGGCCGTTTATGTTATTTTCACGCGAAAACTGCTAATTCGATTTTCATGGGATTTCCTTTAATTCATAGATATGTTATAGAATATATATTGTTACATAATATATTGTTACGTAAGTAACATACGAAATAAACAGTGACGATAATGGTGGATAATCAATTCGGCAAGAATAAGCTTTTGTGGCGATTAAATGGCTTACGCTGAGTAAACTATAAAACATATATAAAATTAATGTAGAACATAATTGTATATCTTAAAAAGACCTACAAAAAAGTCAGCGATAGCATATTCTATCTTCTAAGGATCCTCCACAATAATCATTTTTGAGGCAGCACGATTAGCGCGTGCGCTCGACCGACAGCATTCTGTAGTCCACGAGAGCGGAGCTGCGGGCACAGCTAGTTACGATATTGCAGGTAAGGTGTCACACTGTATTCCTAAACAGTAAGGAAATATTGTAGGTATACAAAATATGTATAGATATCACACGTGTCCGTCTCGTTCGTGAGCTATAATGAAACAGTCGTGAACTGTTTA
The DNA here is from genome assembly GCA_947532125.1 of Saturnia pavonia. NCBI lineage: Eukaryota > Metazoa > Arthropoda > Insecta > Lepidoptera > Saturniidae > Saturnia > Saturnia pavonia. Next base: position 10,799,176 of record OX383903.1, read on the forward strand.
GCTCATACATAAAAACGATATATTTACAACCTTCTTGCTCATCCCCACACCGTCCGAAGTAAACCACGTATAATATACAGCGTCTATAAAATCGACGAGGGAGGGGGTTCGATTCTCGATAACTACTTGGTATGTCTTTTGAGAATCATGAGTATCATTACACTAAAAAAATAAACGAAAGTAGGTATGTGACGATGAAATGTAATTAGTTTTTTAAGGCTCAAAAACATAATAAATAAAATTTATAAAAGGAATGTAAAAGAGATTCCTTTCATCCGAATTTATTGCTACACATAAGAACGGAAAAGTGTTTGTATTACTTTTATGCGTCTTCATGTGTGTGTATGGTAATGTTATATTATTTTATATATTTTTTTAACGTGTTTCGTAAAATGTTTTGTACAATGAAAGTATTAGTAGTACCTATAAAGTTTGATATAATAAGACTACAACTCTGAGAAGTTTCTTGATGGAGCCCCGCTCTATCATCGTTTAATGTTAATATCCAAAAACTATTACCGTAATAAATATAATTTATAACTATTGTGCAAATGATAATTTAAAAGTAATTTGTATCCAAGTAAATAAAACTCACTTTTGGTATTCTGTTTTAGATGTTTTTAGAGTTTTTGGGCAGATGAATTAAAATTTGATAGAAATGATGGCTCGGCTCGCTACCACCGTGTACCGAAACCGCGTCGATGGAAGTCAGTTCGAATCCCTACAATGTGCCTGAGCTTTCGGTAAAGGGAAACATAGTGATGAAACCATGGCATGGCAGATGTAGCATGGTGATTTCATGGGCATTTTCTAATGCCCGTCTGGCCAGCTACCACCCTCAAATTGATAATAACCAAGCAACTTATAGGTGTGCTAAGGCAGCTGCACTAGAGAGCCAGTCCCACCACTAGGCTTAGCGTGTTACCATCTTGAGCCACATCGTTACTTAAATAATCAGGTGAGATTGTGGCCAAACGTCTAAAACATAAAGTATGAATACAATTAATATAGACTTATTTTACTAGTCTCTGATATAGATTTAGATTAGACTGGATATATGAAGTGACATCGGCCGCTTGTAATTACGTACAGACCTACTGTTTCTATGTTTAATTGAATTGTTGGCATTGTCGTTTAACGCGTTCATCAATCTAAATATGCAGATGACTAAATTATTACTTTTCATAACTTACAAAGACTAAACAGAAATTATGTAGTAAGGCCGGTACGACGACCCCTTTTTACAATAAGATAATATTATCACGTCTAACTGAAGCTCGAATTGAATATACCGTTCCCCCCGCATTACCATATCTTTGGGAATATTTCAAACATTACATAAAATTAAGCCCAAATTAATTCCATGATGTCTCGAACCTCGGTTAATTTTAAGTCAATAAGATGAACAGTTTTTGAATTAAATCATTGCATACAGACAGACTGATATATATATAATATTCTATTTAGTTATGTAATTTACTTACAGAAAATATGTTATAATTCAATATAAGAAAAAAAGAACATAAATTACGAGACGTTTTTGTATTGATGTTGACTTTGATATCTTATATTGATCAATACTGTGGTCAAATAAATTTATATAGATATATATGTATTTTGATATGTACTATATTAATTAACTCACCTTAGGTACATGAATAGTACCATTATATTGCCCCAGCAGCCTGACGTCGTGAACAATATGTACGTACCCCCTAAACCTTTCTGCAATGCCTCACTCGGCGGCGGGTAACGCAACCAGTGCTCATTAATTAAATTCAAATAATCGTCATAGAATAATCCGTATTTTCTCCATTTCTCCACTGGCCATAATCGTATGAACTCGGCTATCAGCTCTGCGTGATCATCCGCTTTAGATGTATTTGTAGGTTGGGTTGCGTTCGATATTTCTGTAGTTTCTAGAACATTGCTTGCACTTGCTTCGTCTTTCTCTGATAGTCTTCTAAATCTTTGCGTTTCCAAATCATTTATGATTTCTTGATTCCATAGTTGTAAAACGTTTTGGACGTAAATTTCCGATAAAATACTTTCAGAGTTATTTATCTTTAGGGACTCAGTGAATACTCCATTACGTAATATGCATAAGAGAATAGCAATAGACATCCTAATTAATAATTGTATTTTCATTTCTTATTTTAGAAGACCAGACGTGTGTTTCGTATGAAATCTTACGGTGTTTTACATAGAGTATTCAAGTCTATTCGCCGGTCGCTCAATTCAGTCATTGGATTTTTAGCGTTTATTCTCTGGAGACCTTCACGACTTTATACTTAAGTGGATTAAAGTGGCTTTCAGTAAAATCTGTATGGGATCTGTGGTTAATAAGATCACTTTTTTGATTGATTGATAAACCCACGACTGAGTGATGTTGCCTGAGAAGACAGATCGGAAGGACGAATAAGTTAATTATACTTATATTTCTTTTAGGTTTATAAATACCTGGGCAATATTCAATTCGCAGCGATTCTTAATTTGAAATTATTTTTTTTTTGTAATAGCTAGAAAACTTATTTCATATAATGCCATTAATTTAGATTAGGTTAATTTTCTAAAATAAGCAATATTGAATACTGTCGAAAATAATGGATTTTATATCGCGTAGAAACATACCTAATATTATGGTAGTACGAAATTCCCTTTTTACATCCGAGTTCGATACGTTTTATTGCTGCAGAGCGGACAACGTAAGAAATGTGTTTTTTATTTATTTTTCCTGTAGAGGGCTCTTGAGAGCTGTGATTTACGTTTATTGTTCACATTTTCTTAAAAGCTATGAAAGACCAAATTGCATATATGGCATTATAATTTTGCAAGTCAATTTCAAGTTTGGGTGCCGTCAGTATCTCCACATCGCCGCCATTTGACTCGGTAGGCCCTCACTGTATGTTATGCTTTAAAATCGAGGTCATATTTCACACCACGCCAATTACAATGGCAGGCTTTTGCCAGCTCCAATGTGCCGGCAGGATTGGATTGAATCTGTTTGGCGCATGGCGATGGTAGCAGACGTGAAGGTATAACGCTTATGACCTGGAAAATGTCACCCTTGATATAGGATGTCACGTGCGCCAATACTTTGACAACGTCCCATATTCCAGTTTCTTCTAATAAATGTCGTTAATTTCAAGTATTTAATCTATTACTTTTAATTCCATTACTTTTAAATATATACATATATGGTAATTTTAATTTGATGACACATTTCTTTTAATTAATTATAATAATTAATGAAGATTGTCATCCAAGGTCTTTTTATGTTTTAAAGTGGAAATCTTATTTTTTTTATATTGGTCTCTATAATTCTAAAGGTGCGTATTGCTAAACAATAAAATTATAGTATTAAAAACTAGTACAAAAGTATATTATATTTATATATAATTAACCTTACTACAAACATAAAAGACGTTAGTCAAATTTATAGTATGGTATGAATTAAAAGAAAAAACATGTATATCTGATTAGTGGTTTTCGCGTGAAAAAAACATAACGGACATACAGACAGAGAGACGTTGAGTTTTATAATATGTATAGTTATAGATTTAGGTAAATAAATATGTTTACTACGCATATAAAAACATCAGGAACTCTTAAAATATCAACGAAAAATTAAACATCAATTTATTTTATTAAGTTATCACACGTTATAAACAACGGCGGCGCGGCGGCTTTTGCGTGAGGTTCAGTCGCTCTAGGCGCCAAAATTCCAAATGCGAAATATAATTTCAAGAGAAAAATTTAATTTTTATGACGCCTTTTGAGAGGTGAATGGAGAAAAAATTGAATTCAATGTTTTAAAATACAATTTATGGTGTGAAAGCGTCGACCAAAGGGCACCGAAAGATAATCTCACTGTACCTTGATTAAGGGCTGGGGCCGGCGCTGGTTATCCATATTATTTTAATTTTGTACTTCTACTAAAATTATATTTGGTAATTTGTTAAAATACCTAATTTGCTAGTGGTAGTAGCAAAATTAGCAATCGGTATCGCAATTATAATAAATTAATTCCCTGAATTGGTTCCCACTTGATCCTATTATGCCAATAACGTTAGTGAATAATGCGCAGCATATACAGAGTTAATCTTCCGTGATTAATTAATTACTTTGCGGTTTTTCCTACTTGTACATTTTATAATACAGAGCTATATCGTGTCTAGGCGTTTAGGTCAATATAGGTATATAAATAAATACGTAATTATTGAATTACACTAACTAATGTGAAAAAGCTTTTGGTGAAGAAATACATCGTGATGAAACCGTAGCATGATGCTAGCAAACACGGTCAAGTCTAGATTCTGTCGCCAAGCACCTATAGACGTGTTCCGGCAGCTGCACTTGAGAGCCAGTTTCCCCACTAGGTTTAGCGTGTCATCATCTTGGGCCACATGGTCACTTAGCATCAGGTGAGATTGTGGCCACAACGCTAAAACCTATAAACGATGAAATAAAATAAAAATTGAGAACGGAGTAGCATCTGCTTATGGATGACTAAGGAAAAATCATTGTTACTTAGTGGATATTAAATGATATATTTATAAAAAAAGAGTAATAATCTTTTTTTACTGCTTGTGCATTTTTACTATATGGCTCGAGCATCAAGATACTAAAATGAATTGGTACTTGCGGGTCTTATCAAACCGCACCCAGACCGAAGTAAACAAACTTAGCGAGGTCTGTATAGCAGGAAACGAACCTACACGCTTTTAAGTGTAGACTTTAATTTTAACGTAATATAAAAAGGCAAATTGTACCTTTACCTACGATAATAGATTCCAGTTAATGTAAACTAGCTCTGTCCTACGGTTTCAACCGTCTTGAATTAATTCGACCAACTCTCCATTGTGCCGCCACGTCGCCAACGCACATTACCAACAAATATTAGTTAAATTTACCTAGAGAATAATGGTTAAATCCATATAGTTTCGTGGCTATTGAGATTTTGGTATTTATCTAAGTAAAAAATGGCTACTTTAAATAAAAGTGTTTTTATTTTAGACTAGCTGTGCGCCACGGTTTATCTCTGTGTCGAATTTACTCGACCAACTTTCAACCGCATCACTACATTGCCAACGCGTCTGCCTATAAGCCTGTAGTTATTCTTAATTCTTGCACTTGCCTACAGTTTGCCAGATTGCTTGAAGTTCATGCTTACTGCTCCGCTCCTTTTGGCTGTGACGTGAAATACCTTTCACAATAAATTACAATTCCAATATAGATTACAAAAATTTGATATTTGATTGAAATTATTAAATAGATGACAGAAAGTTAACCATTATAAAACAAAACTTTACATGGAAACTTATTTTACTATTGATGCTTGAGGTAAACGTCCGTTTCACGGTTAAAGCTATGAATCCCGGGCTCAGACGAACAGTATTAGGTATTGTCTTATTAGGTTTACAAGTAAGCATAGGAGGTTTATTAAATTGTGCCCAGCGCAGCCAAGGCTCACAATATCGCATAACATTGTTCGCTTTTTGTCATCCTGTCTTTATATTTTCATTTAGATAATAATATTTTATACAATTAATAATTTAATGTTCTAGAATATTCTAAATGATTTACAACTTGTACTGAAATATTTTCATAGATCTTTATTTAATTCTATTGTTTACTATAAAATATTCTATCGAATAATGAAAACTATCATCATCATCATAATTATCCCAGCCGAAGCACGCCTTTGTTGGACATATGCTTCATCCAATGATCGCCACAATTACCGGTCCTGCATTGCTCGGATCCAGCGGGTTCTCGCGACCTTCACCAGGTCGTACAATATAAACGACGACATTGTAGTCATGGCTGAGATCAAGGAGGACCTCACAGTAACGCTCGATAGCCTCAGTAGAGCCACCGAACATGAACATGACGAAAGTCACGTTGAACGCCCGTGTAGTACCAACTCCTGTAAAGATGAAAAATATAATTGAAATTATTTAAAATTATTGTTTAAATATACCGCATTCTAGCTGGCCGCATGACTACGACGATCGTCAACAGAAACGTTGCTCTCGGCCGGTGTTATTATTTTTGGGCTGCACAGTCGTGACTGTAGCGTCGTGTGCTATGTGCAGAGAGCGCTTGGCTTTTGCAAAAATGACTATGTAAATATCAGTTTCAAAATTGCAAATTCGTATTCTATGCTAGTCATAATGTACCAAACATGATCTGAATTTGCCAGTTTGAAGTCAATATTTAGCGATTTCTGTTATCGCTTTGCTGTTACGACGTAGTAATTTAGGGATCCGTAACGTAATTCATCGCCGTTCCCACAACCTCATTACCTTATTATCATATTTAAGTAATATATGTAGATATGATGCATGCGTTCTCTCACGATGTTTTCATCTGCCGAGCATTCTTTTAAAACATATTAGAAATAAAGGAGAGGATTTGAACTTACGTCATTCAAGAGAAACGTGGGCCACTTATTCTCCGAGCTACCATAGCTTGTAACCAGCACCAACAAGTTAAACGCTTCTCAGATTTGCAGATTTAGACCGGAACTTATTACGGTTAGAGTACTTGTAAAAACTACGCATATAGTTATGTTGACTATTAAAAAAGTACTTATGGATAAAAATCCATATTGTATCTTCTATTGGAAAATAAAACGGATACAACGTCCGGATGTGTGACGTAAAGATGTATTTTTTTTTAATCTAAGAAAACATTTGGAAACAAAACACGCTAATATGACATCATGAATGAGAATGAGAATGAGGTATGTTATTTATTACATGGCTTAACTAATCTAATCTAATAATGGCTTGAACGATTTTTAGGAAATTTTGTACATAGAAAGTTAAAATGTTTTTGCTCAGTTGATATGTTGTGTGAATTATCAACAATATTTTTACAAATCGTAAAAAAAAGCTGTTTTTTATGAAATTTTTCAAGATTGCGGGCATCACTGTGACGATCTTTGGAAAAAACCTATGTCCGGCAGTGGACTTCTTTGGGCTAAAATGATGATTATAAAAATTCGTGAATAGTATTTTTAGAAACTGTAATAAACACATTAATTTTATCCGATTTGGATGAAGTTTTGTACACGGAAAATATATACTAGTATATGTCAGTTGCCTTTTGATAGGCTATAAGAATTGTCAATAATATAAAAGAAAATAAAATTAGAGCACGAAAATAATTAAATACTGCGTAATAAACACGTGCGGAGAAACGGTGCACCGCTAGTTATAATATATAGCTGCGATTACACATGGTTTCTGTCTGATTACGTCTTCAATGATTTCCTCGTCACTTAAAATCTTATTAATGTTTTTCGATGTAAAGAACTATTTAGTGTGGTACTAGTTGGCTTGTATTCAAATTCTATGGACGAAAAAAATCATTTGATGTTTCCACACTGCTTTCTAGTGACAATTTAATAACCATTCCATGGGAGATATCTTACGTAATAACTTATTATTCATTACTTGAAATAATATTTTTAAAATATAAAATCCGTAGATCTACTAGCCATTTATATGTTATAGGCATATATGAAATGCCGGGCATTCTATAAAATGTCTAAAAGTAGCAATGTATGAAATAAAAAGAATTATTTTATACTTTGCCTAGGCATTCTACACAATGCCAAATGATATCTGGGCAAAGTAAGCAATACATCTCCGATTCTATTCGACTAACACGTGGGAGTTTTTGGCGGAAACTCAAAAGTTTCATGTGATGGTTTTTGTTTTAAAATCAAAAACATGTAATTTTGCCGGCATTTTATGTGATATAGTTTAGTTTTTATGCCAAAATGTCAAATGCTATTTAGGCAAAGTATAAGAAAAGGTCTTGATAAGGCAATCGTGCTCGTCCGACTCGGTCTCTGAATAGTAGTTTTCGGAATAGTGGTCATGAGACCGTTGCACACGCCGATCGCTGCCGCGGCCGCCTCTTTAGTATTTGTTCGCAGGTCCAACCTAATCTAACCGAGAATCGTCGGTATTTTGTAATAATTTCACTCTTTTTCTTTTTTTAGAATAACATATTTTCTACAGAATGTACGTTACAAAAAGATGCTCGTTTAGGTTAAGGTTGGACTTGCGAACAAGTATTTACGAGTCGGCCGTAGTAGCGGCTGGCGAGCGCCACGGTCTTATACTTTGCCGGTTTCTCAATTGGCATTCTATAAAACCTCTGGGCTCTTGCCCTCCTTGACAGGGAGATAACGGAAGAGGCGGCCACAGTCCAGAGTTAGCGATCGCCAGCTCCTGCGACGGAGGACATCGACGCGTCTGCAGCCCGCTTCGGTAGCCCTTCCGGAGGTCTGCGATGCGTTGATGCCGCGGAGTAATAACCGCCTGCAAAACAGGCGGCCTATGGACGTTACACCATAGAGCTCCCTGACGTTTAGGCTTGTGCAAGTACTGTCCGGAGAGGCTTGCTTCGGATGGTATCTGCACCGGATAGCTCGTAGGGAGCCCACCACCGCATACCATGAGTGCGGTGCTGTGGAGGGTACAACGCAGCACACCCTCTCTCGGTGTGATAAATCTTTTCTAATTCTAAATATTCAAAGTGTTATTGATGTCCTTTTTTATTTATAGTTAAGATTTATAAAAAATCCTCTCGTTTGTTTTTCAGATTTCGCGACCGTTTTTCCATTTTGCTTGTGTAGCCGCGAAGTTCGCTCAGACAGATTATGTACATTAGTGTTGAAAGCGAATATCAAGAGGTTTTGCGCAAAATCCCTTTTTGCCAAATTTACGACATATTAAAGTCAGATACGTGAAAATGGAAATAGATTTATATCAATATCATGGATATGAACGGCACCTTGGCGTCATCTAGGACTATAATAAAGGGTGCGATTACGTACTTGTGAACCCAAATGCTGTAGCAATTTCTTGTAGTATATGCAAAATTGCTATTAATTTCGGTAATCAATGTATTCTTTATATTTATACTACTTATAAAGAGGCAAAGCTTATATGTAGGAGATAATCTCCGAAACTACTGTTCGATTCTAAAAAACTCATTCACGAATGAGCAATCGATCACGACATCATGATTCCTGAGTGGTATAGGCTACTTTTTTATTTTTATATAAATTTGTATTGTAAACAACGCGAATGATGTCGCGATCCATTGCTAGTATATTACTATAAAGACATAAAACTTGTATGTTTTTTAGATAAAATCTCTGGAACTACTAATCCAATTAAAAAAATAGTAAGCAACATTATTGCTGGTTCATATTATATAAGCTATTTTAAATATTATAATTAACGGGAACGAAGTCGCGGGCGGTTGATAGCAGTGTATAAATCTAATACTTGTACTCGTATAACTTTTATCTACTTTCTTTTTGTGTGTCTTCTCAAACTATCGAAAATATGTTTATTTTTCTCACTAGCTTACCGGGTAGACGTAGAATATGCACGTCGTCGTAAGAACATTTTGGAGACCAAACTAGGTAAAGGTGTTTCATGTTCCTTAGATCTCTATTCTTTAAACTGTTTGTTAATAATTGTTCTGAAGTAAATCAAAACTGTACAGATCAATTTAAAAAAAATATATTTTTAGACCGTGATTGATGTCATGATATGTGGAAGATGATAGTTCTCTATGTCTTAGGGATTTACGCTATAGTTTTGCTCTTGCTAAATAATACTAAGAGCGAAGAATACGTATAAACAAATAAAAAATAATACAAGAAAATATTACTAAGAATTACAATATAGACGAACGCTTCTTTATAATAGGAAATAGTTATAACCTCAATCTATGGTTATAACTTTATTAATATCAAGAAAATATTGATGACCGTACAAAATAATTACATTCTTTTGATATTATTATTATTAATAATAATATTATATCATTATTAAATAATGAGTTAATAACGTTTGTTGAAACTAATAAATGTCATGACAAAGAGTAACAACTACTATGAATATAACAGTTGAGTATAGCGTACCATAGCCCTTGATTTGACAAAAACGAGCGAAGGGCTCTCGAGGTCTCAAGATCTGTCCGAAGAAATTTTGTCGCGATAAGTATTCGGGGAAGTCGATAGCTACTAAGGATTTTCGTCGGATTATTTTTGTTAACTTACTCAAGATAAATATTGGAAAATTATTAAATTAATATATCTGTGCATATATCTATAAGTAGCGGTGCGCCCGCTATGACCCGCACCCGTTTATGACGCACTAATTATTTTCATACCGTAATTTTAGTTTTAATCATATTATTTATAATTCATATAGTCTGTTAATGAGAAATTATATATTATACTTTCCTTGTACTAATTTTCACAAAATAGTTTGGTGACAAATGTTTTTCCAATTGCTAAATTGTTTGTTCCTAGAGCCCAAATTTTCTTTAATTTTCTAAGAGACTGTCAATTATGGAATGACGTATGCTTCCCGTCCTAATGTCATTGTTCCCTTCTACATAATTTGATCAGACTCGGTTAAGAATTGATGAAAATATAGTTTTTTTACGACTTCTATAAGTGATATTGAAAATTTGTATAGACCATCAATTATAGAACACTTCCTGAGTACAAATTTCATCAAAATCGGTGAATAATTACTATTTTTCTTTTTACTGATTCCGAAAGTAATATTGCAAATTCTTATAGCTTATCAATTGATCAATGACATAAGCTTCCCGTGAACAAAACTTCATAAGAATCGGTTAAACCGTTTTTGAGTTAAATCCAGCCATAAAAACTACCTACACGGAATTAAGAAACGGACTTTAGTAATTATTACAATAGCACCGGTTACGATGGCAACGTTTAATATAACTACAGTTACCATATATGTAGATAAAATGATAATTTAAAAATAATCAATGTTTCTTAGACTACCTATACAATCATACGACACAAATTTCATCCCTTAATTTAATTTAGGTGAAGTTTTTTTAAAAGCTGGATTTTATTATGAAGATCATGTGTGGTTAGTAATTACCATCAAATCTATAAACAAAAAATTATTCACCATACAAAGTGTCAACCATTATTTTAGACCCTTAATTGATAAATTTTCATAAATTAAAGAGTATGCGTGCTAAATATCAGGTCAATAAACATTTCAACCCTTATTTATAAAGCCTTTACTGATGAATTATGATAAATGCTGATACACGTGTTTCGTATACAATTTCAAGTCAAAAGATAATGTTTGCACCGCATACAAACTTTCAACCCCCTTTTTCACCCTTAGAGGTTTAATTTCTCGAAATACTGTCTTAGTTAGCGTCTACATCGCGAAACTATGCTAAATTACAAGTCAATCAGATCCATAGTTTTGGAGATCTCGTGATGAGTGGTATTTCGCTTTTATAGATATATAGATTATGGCTAATTTTGTAATAATTATGTCTATGTATTTTAATTTTACCAGGTCGTCGGTACCCCTTGTAGCGGATCTGCTCACGCTGCGTCTTTCATTATTTGATCGCCACTCGAATACTCTTCGGCCCCATTGACCATCCGTTCTATGAGCAATGTGCTCCTCCACTGCCACTTAAGTCTAAAAGTTCTAAGGGTTTTGTCAGTGACTTTGGTTCTATTGGCGAAGGTTGCGGGAACCCGCTGGATGCAGGCAGCGCAGGATCGGTCAATGTAGCGATGTTTGGGGGAGGCATAGACCAGCAGTGAATGCTGAATGGATGGATTAAATTTATGAAAATAATTATATTTATATTTCATTCGTATTTAATTCGAATCGAGCCGAATTCCCGTTGTAAGTATAATTTGAAATCGGGGGAGGAGTGAAAAGGTGTGGTTCATCGTGAATAAGTCAGCGTCATCCCCTCCAGATGAGCTTACAGACCGCGGTTTCTTTGTTTAAATAAGAATCACATTTTCCCAATTTGTGAAGATCGTTATCAAGTTTAAGATAGGCGATATGAAAATAAAACGTCATTTTACGAGCTTAAGCGCCTAACAGAAATCTGAAAACTCGTTAACTTGTTGGGAATACAAGGAAATTAAATTAAATTACTTAATTATTTTAAAAGTTATACTATTTTAGGCGTGTTATGAAAAAATGATAAGAGTGAAGTTTTATACCTACATTAAAACAAAAAGTCTATACTAAGAACTTGCTTGCAAACCTATTGTTTTATTGTGGTGAAGTTATGCTCACTCGATGTTATGTGAAAGAATTGGCTATCAGATATGAGCGCCGGAACACCTCATATTCATTTATAAAATTAAAAATCATTTGAGCACATCAAAGAAGTACAATTTTTTACGCTCGTACATAAATAGATACACGCACCCACTTGTTTTAATGTGTATTCTCTGCCTACAAATGGATAGATTTTTCATCAAATAAATTTATGAAAATCGGTGAAACGCGAAAAATATAATTTAATGAAAATTGTTTTTCTTGTGATTCGTCATTACGGTTCGATCGATTTTTTTTTCATAGTATTTAATTTTATATAAATTCTTAATTCTTGCCACTGATTTATTACATGAATATTATTTGTTAGCTTTCCTTCAATTCTGACGTCTAAAAACATAAGGGCAATATTATGACTGAGTGAACTGAATAATTTATGAAATGGTATTCAAGTTACTGACTCGGTGTTAGAGAAAGTTATTACAATTATGTTCCATTTCGTTTTGGTTTTGTTCATTATCAATCTTGTTTTGTAAATTATGCATAGATTGTTGGTTTTTTTTTCTGATAAGCAGTATTAATTGTGTTTTAAATAGTCTACTGATGATTTTTAAACTATTCGATCTACTTTGATAGTTCAACATGTTATAAATACATCATATTGATCTCAAAACAATAATAGTACAGTGTCATGCTCAGTCAACAAATAGTAAAAAAGTAATTAATTCTTTTATTTGCTTCTTTCCGTGTGTTGATGAGATATGGATTTGCGTGGGTAAACACAAATATTCGACATTTCTCACAATAAGATATATACACATATACCAAGTTATAGTAAACATTTAATACTGCATTTGTAGTCGTTTGTACAGAAAAAGGATTAATCCATCTATTTGGTAAAAAAAAAAGTAGCGACGTGATAAATATTACGTACAATATATAAGTATATTTTGGTACAAATTGTTCTTTTTTGTAAATTTGAAATAAATACACATAGTGTTTGTGGTTATTTGGTTAAGTACAAAACAGGTAGTAAAAAAGTTGTGGAATATTTTTCATTAGTACTGAAGATATAATAATTTTGATACATAATAGTTGACATTGTCTTGGTAAGATTAGAGTAACAATCTAACAAAGTTCTTTACTCACAAAATATATCAACACAATACATCACACAGAAACACTATCTCGGTACTATTCTCCAAAATAGCTTATTTTCTCACATCCCTGAGTACTGTAATATTATATTATCAGTAAACTCGGAATGGGTAATAACGTCCATATAGGAGTAAGTAAAAAACCTCTAAAACCCTTTATCGATACTTATAAAGTGCTTTGACTCCTTAATAGAGTTAAGAGGACTTTGGAGCACTTTAATAATGCACTTTATATTTTTGGCTAGACCGTGAATAAATTAAAAAATACCTATTAATTGATTACTTCCTAAACAAGATAATCAAAAAGAATTATTACATGTAATAAAGTAATATTTTCTAAAACAGGTTAAACAAAATGCAGTCTTAATAATCTAAATATCTGGCACATACAAATTCTATCGTAACGTAGTTTATGCAGCTCTTTTAATAATCGAATACGTTTATTGCGTAATTTATTGACTAGCAAATTATAAGTTTAATCGATAGCACTAACTATAATCGCTTGAGAACTACTCTTCCAAATCTACGAATTCATTCGGAAATAGAGAACTATTGTTATAGGATATGTTTTATTGTTCTTAATTTTCATGTTATTAAGGTATATAAAAGTTAGGGCGGTTGTTAATATATTACAATACCGCAAACTTTCCCTGTTAGAACGATTACTTGAAAACTGTATCACAACTGAAAACTGAAACAATGTGAATGTATGTTTTCAAATTAACTTTTTTTTAGCGTCTGATACCCTAACGTATCGGCGTATCACCCTATAAAGGCGGTGGACGGTACGCCATGGGGATTTAGTGCGTAGGTGTTTCACATAACCCTCTTGTTCCCCGGGCAAAAAGATATCCATGATGAGTTTCCCCACGCTAATAAAAGATCCTGTTTAAGCGCAGCCGGCTAATAAACTTTTATAAATCTTCATCGCGTGATCTTGTTAAGTATACATACAAGAAGAGCTCCAAGAAGCAAACAAATTTTAGGTCAATTATTTAAACTTATATTTCATTATTTGTGAAAACGGAAATTGGAAAAAAATACTTAGTTAACAATTGTATCTTTTTAAAAAATTGATATAAAAAAAATCAAAGGCGCTTTATTCTTTCAAGTGTTCACATAATAGCATGTTATTTTGTTGTACAATTTTTAAATAGATTTTTAATTCTATAAAAATATTTTGGTGTTAAACTGTTTTCAGCGGCAGTGCGCCTAATACCGTAATGGCCGCGCGTAGTTCTATTTTCGGCGTTAAATAAAAATTATAAATAATGGAGATAGATTTCCGGAAGTCAAGACTTTTTTATTCGATATTTCCTCCTCTTTAAGAAACTTTTTACAAATTTCTATAATTTTAATAGTTTTTGAGTTATTAACGAAAAACTAATATTCAGTTATTTTCATCTTATTTTGTTAAATTAGCTATCGCTCATTTTTTTTTGGAGCTCTATTTCTAATTAACATCGTTTTGAACTTTTTAACCAGGCTTATAGCAAACGGTACACAGTTTACTGCGTTAATTGTATACCAATACTTGTTGGTTTACGGAATTCTTATAAACAGCAAGGATTTTGTTTAACAGTTTTATAAATTACTAGCGAACCTGACAGACGTTGTCTTGACTAATAATAAAAAACATAGAACTCGACCATAGCTTCATCTAATATGTCCAGTTGTGAACCTAAAGCATTCTTGAATCCACCTGAACACACGCAAAAATTTTCAACAAAAACGGTCCAGCTTTTTGGAGGAGTTCAGTCACATACACACTTACAAAGAAATTATATATACATACAAAGATGAAGTTATATGTAAATTAAATTTTACTTTTATATGGATTATACTATCATAATCGTTTATAGACATCGTTTTAGTAAAATTGAGGACATTTTATGTTAACCGTATAATAGCAATCGTCGGAGTGTCACGCAACATCCATTAGTGAATAACTTGGCATAGATCACACACATGTTCGATAAGACTGTAAGTGATTGCTAAACTAACAACTGAACTACGTTCTTATTTTGAAAATGTTACGCATACACCATATAAAAAAAATACAATATTTGACAATGAACGAAGAAAGTCATTATTACAGTGAGGCGCATTTGGAATAATAAATAGTTTTTGTATAGACAGTTCGGTGTAATTTCTGTGGTAATGATATTGTTCAGCCTATTAACAATGTTCTTAATTGTTTGAGTTTCGTTTATAAATTACAAATTTAGTTATATAGGGCTACGCCTACTCAAAAGTGGATTTTTAATTTGCTAAGAGACTTTCGACAAAAAAGTGAAGGTTTCGTAACCTCTATATATTTTTAATCGAATGAAAATGACAGTTTCATGTACTCCTATCATAGCTTTAATATTAAGTATACTTCAATTACTATTTTTTACTAGCTTTATATTATGTAAGTAATTTTATAGATGATGATGAGTCTTGATGAATTATTGATTTGTAAAATGTCTACAACATTCACATTGAATGCCTTTGCGCCATTGTTATAGAGCTACCAAAACTTAAACTGTTTGCATAAAACTTTCTACTAATTTCATAAAAAATATGAAAATTGTCAAACCTTCAATAATATACTGAAATTAATATAACACATATAAGCACAAATCTTTATGAATACTCTTCTTATTAGTAAAACTAGAATAATATGTAATGAATATTAATTAACCTGTAGTCTGATACACACATATATGTGTGATATACATATAATAAATAAATTCGTCATAAATACATTACGAACACAATCTAGTAATATATGCAAATACTTATAGTAACAAAATAATTCACCATAAAATTCGATTGAGTCCGTGTCCTTCCCACATGTTATAAAAAATTGGAT
The DNA here is from genome assembly GCA_947532125.1 of Saturnia pavonia. Taxonomy (NCBI): domain Eukaryota; kingdom Metazoa; phylum Arthropoda; class Insecta; order Lepidoptera; family Saturniidae; genus Saturnia; species Saturnia pavonia. The sequence goes on from OX383903.1 coordinate 10,815,315, forward strand.
GAGAGCCGTAACGACCAAAATCTAGTAGGACTATAGAAAACTCTCATATTTAAGTGAATAAAGTGATTTTACTTGATGATAGAGTTTAGGGTATTTTCAGAACTTTACGCTATCATCATGAACATTCCATAATATTGCTTTAGCTAGCAAGAAAGTGAATAATAAGATTTTAAAGCAGTGATTTGTTAAGTGGAAATATGATTATTAGATTTAAGAGATAGGCCAAATTTTTATTAGTGAAGCAATTTTCATGTACTATATTTTCTAAAATGTTTATGTACTTATTAATTTGGAAATATTACATTTATGTCAATACAGGAGCATTGTTTTATGAGATACTTAAGCCTGGCGTTGACTACAGCCGATAAACGTCGAATAGAAGCTAGTCGATTCGTCAATTTTTTAGAGGTCGGCCAATATTATTGGTTTTTTTTTTATATTGGGGATTTTCTTTTTTATATTTGATAGGTACTTAAGTGCTGGCTGGCACCGAATTGTAGGCCCATAATTTGTTTCGTACCTACTTTTGGTTTCGTTTTGTTGGTTAATTTCGTGTACATATAAAAGGATTATTTCATAATTTTGAGTTATTTTTTAAATTGTTTTTTTTTTACTTTTATTTCGTAATTTTAAGTTTGTTTTTTTCTCACATACACTAGAATTTAACCAAGGTTTTGAGATGTTTTTCCTTTGATACTACACCCGTGGCTTATACCAAAAAGCCAGGCCGTCACACTTACACGTACTAGTCCATATCTTAAAAACTACTGGAACGATTTTTATGAATTTTGCTCTGTTCCCTAAATTGAAGTAAATGTATGCCAAATGTCACAATCAGATTATCTAATAGTTTCGGAGAAATGTGTGGACAAACTCACATACATATAAACATCTATAAAATTTAATAAATTTTATTTGGAAGCCCTATTAGATTATAATATGTGAATATATTGCAGTCTCAAAAATATTACATACAATACGTGTTGAATTGATAACCTCCTTTTTTGAAAGCTGTTCAAAAGACGCATTTAGTGTGATTAAAAATGGCTTACGCTGAGTAAACCGTACCGGATATATATCAAATTAAAATTCGAAAATTGTATTATTAAAAAAGTGTTAAAAACTGTAGACCTTAAATAGTCAGTAATAGCATTTTATCTTCTAAGGATCACCCACAATAAGCATCTTTGTCTTCCGTCTTTTGAGCGAGGGCAGCATGATTCGCGCGTGCGCTCGACTGACGCCATTCTGTAGTCCACGTGAGCGGAGTCGCGGACATAGCTAGCTTGTTATGTGTACGAAAACAAAATAGATGGTTTGAAGTAGGTAAATATACAGACAAATAATGGTACCTATTGTTGGACTCTGAATATAACAAACAGAACAAAAGAGGATAACAAAGCGTTTATTAAAATTTATGAACCCGGTTTAATATAAATACCTAAAACAACTTACAAAACGGTTCGTTTTATATATATACTAGCTGTGCCCCAAGGTTTCACTTGCGTATAAAAGAAATCGCTGATTGAGGATTTATAACACTTTATAATACAGTATAGACAATATTTTTATCGGGCGGTCAGGGTTATGCGTCACACGGTTCGTTTGCACCACTGCTACTATAGTCATAGACCCAAGTCGAGTGTTGAATTATTTTAATTTTCCATTATCTCCTAAACTACGTATCCAAATTACAATTCTATAAAGGGCAAAGTTTATCGTCATAAAATTGTCTTGATGATGAATTAACTTTCGTTCGTTAGGATTAATATAAGCCATCTCTAATAATAATGCTCATAAATCACTTTTCAATGTTCAATTATTTTTTGTCACAAAATACCGTTTCGTGGCCTATATATAAGAGATAGGCATATGGTATCGCAGACGTTTTTTTAGATATACTAATAAAAATATTTTTATAGAACATAATATTTACGTATCACTAACCATTACGCCAGCGCACGCGGATAAAGTAGTTCGGGAGCGCTGTTTATTCCGACTTACTTAACAAAAATCTTATATTGAAGGCTAGCTGAGAGGTTTAGCCTACTTTTATATAGTCTATACTATTCCTCGTGAATCTGGCTGACTATATACACAAAAATAAGTTCCAGAGATTAGCGTGTTTAAACAAACAATCAATCAAAGGAAAAAAAATCGGCTTTATCGTATTAGTATAGATTTATATTATATTTTTGATGTATTGTTTTTTTAATGGAAATACATTCACTCAAAAGGTATCGAGAATGGATGATTTGTTTATGGTTCCAAATTCATTTTTTTTTGTTGTTAGATTGGCACAATTGTTTTTCATTTTGGCGCGGAGTTTGAGTTTCATCTGTCATTTAGAATGTTAGATTAAATACAGTGCTGTTTTTAGTTAGATAACATCTAGTGTGCATTGCGAATTTCATAATGGACAAAAACATCGAACAAAAATTTTGTCTTATATTTTGCATCGCTAATGGAATTTGATGTTCGGAGACACTGAAAATGTTACAAAAGGCTTACGTGTGAATCGACTTTATCGAAAACACGTGCTTATGAGTGGTACAAAGCGTTCAAAAGCGGTTGAGATTTGCTGGAAGATTTGCCTCACCCTGGTAGGCCATCAACATCTTCAACTGAAGTTAACATTGCAAAAGTTAAGGAAATAATGACTGTAAATCTTCATTCAAGTTTGAGAGAGATGACACGAGCTTTACATGGAAACTAGTCAACAAGCTTCGGAGTGGCGCCTTCCAACAGAATCGAAACCGAAAAAACCACGCCAATGTCGATCAAAAGTCAAAGTCATGTTGACTGTTTTCTTTGATTATCGCGGTGTCGTGCCCTCGGAATTCTTACCGGAAGGTCAAACGGTAAATAAAGTATATTATTTGGGCGTTATGCGGAGTTTAAGAGAGCAAATTCCACGAAAAAGGCCAGATTTGTGGAAGAAAATTCTTGGATTTGACACCACGATAATGCGCTTTCGCACAAGGCCATCATTGTGAACGAATTTTTGACCAAAAACTCAACAAATACTATCGAGCAACCACCGTATTCACCAGATATGTCTCCAGCCGACTTATTTCTTTTTCCTAAACTCAAATTACCACTTCGTGGCACCCGTTTTCATTTTGTAGAAAACATAAAGCACAATTCTCGACGAGAACTAAAATCAATTCCGGAAAAGGCGTTTAAATAATGATTTGATGATTGGATTATTCGTTGGCGTAAGTGTATCGTTTCTGAAGGAGCATACTTTGAAGGCGATATAATAAATTTGGATGAATAACTAACATTTTGTGTATTATTGATCTTTTCCCGGTAATTTTTTGACAGAGTAGTCTGCTAATTTTCTTCTTCTTCCTGCCCTTATCCCTCAATAGCCATGTTATATATGTCTACTATATAGGCTAATAAGATATCATTATATTCGGGGTGTTTTGAAAAATCGATTTTGGTTCTTTAGTGTGTATTATTTTAAAACATTAACTACACTATTTCCAAATATGTCGTAACTTAATATTGTAAGATTTGTAAAATACTTTGTAATTATGTTATAAAGTTATATGAACTCGTAGAATTAATAAGTCTTAAGTTAGTTTTGTAACTTTTAAGCTACCGACCGCGGCCACGGCTTCGTCACCGACAGTTGCGATGTTCGCTAAGTGCTAACTTATACGGTTATAATTTATTCCACCTAATGACCTGTTTATTAAATTAGGGTATAATGAATCATGGATGCTGCGTATATAAGATACGGATATGGATATCTAAAAGTATTTAATCGCTTTTGGTTATGGATGCGGATGTGAAATTGTTATAGATATCCGATAGTTTCGGATAATTTCAGTTATGGATATTCAATTTTTCAAAGAATTGTATTTAGAAGGAATATATGTACTATTTGAATAATTGCAGGTGAACAATAATAGTTCCTGCGGTGAGTAGGGTTTGCTCAAAGAGAGGTAGGGAACAGAGACATTTCTTTGGAGATTTCTTTCTACTTGGGGCAGCCCGACTTGTGGAATACGGAGACGGAGACCCTAAAGAAGATCTCAGCCAAATGACCTAGTGTTGTGTTCCTGCGGTGAGTAGGGTTTCCAGAGCTACATGGGAAAGAGTGGGTTCAAGGTCGGCAACGAGCTAGTGATACCAATGATATTGCAAGTGTCCATAGGTTACGGGAGCGACTTACCATCAGGCGAGCCGTACGGTATATCTGTAGTATAAAAAAATTTGAATACACCAACCCTCGGTTAACGGGACTGCTTCATTGTTCATTTCTGGCGTGTAATCAATGTTTGGATCTTGGTTTGTGTATCTAATTAAGTGCAGTATGTCTTCATTCATGAAGCTCTTGTATTTTTCCCACAGATCTGATTATTGTGTTTGATAACATGTCGTCAATATAATTGTGAACAGTTGACGAATGTTATTTGGCGTGGATATAAATGCTGCATCAGTAAGTGGCAGATTACAATTATTGTCGTCTTCCAATGCAAATCGCGACATACATCTTCTTGATATGTATTGAACACTTGTCCATTGAGTGTTCGCATAAATTCGAAACACGTTGGGCCTGGAACATTCACAATCTATAATCGCAAAAAGAAATATTCGCGTTGTTTTGGATGTACTATGTAAATTTGGCCCAATGTCTTGTCTTTGAATACACTTGCGAGTATTAGATTTGGTTCCCCTTGCCTACGTGGCTCCCATTTTTACCTAATTTGTTCCATGTAGAATAGTGTGGAACGTTGATATAATTATGTCAATAGATTTGTTCATACCGCCACCAATTGAAAGGTTACACAACTTAAAAACTAATTACTACCCTTTACTCATACAAAATCCTCAAAATTGCATAAAAAATAATGAGGGTGGGTGGGTAGGTAGTTAAAATTTGATTTGATTTTTGAAAATTTGAATTTAAATCTAGAAAAAATAAAATAATTGAATTAAATATTTCTTTTTTAGATCTCGACAACTGACAACGGGACAAAAACTATTATATATTTCAAACTAGAACCAACCATACACATTCAGAAAATTTCATTGAATTCGGTTGGGTGGCTTCAGAGATTAGCGCGTATGAACACGGTAACATGAGATTTTTAGATTAAAACTAGCTGTGCCCGCAACTCCGCTAGCGTGGACTGAAGAATGCTGTCGGTCGAGTACACGTTCTAATCGTGATTCTCCTATTCCCACCGGTCGCCCGCCGGTTATTTTAAAGACAAAAATGCAAATTTTGTAGATATTTTTAAGATCTACAATTTATGTAGTAGGTACATTAATTTGATATATAACATTTATTATAGTTTACTCAGCGGTAGTAATTTAAGCGACCCAAAAGCGTATTTTTTTTCGAATTCAATCACCATTATCGTCATTGCTTATTTCAAATGTTACTTTATCTAACAAAATATATCCTACAACTTGACTAGATAACATAGCTATGAATTAAAATAAAAACAATATAAATCGGATAAGTGGTTTTCGCGTGAAAAGACGTTGAGTTTTATAATATGTATAGAACATAAAGATTCTACTTTAATTCTAGCAACCCCCACCGGCTTCGCACAGGTATCAGAGTAATACATACAAATTTTTTTTTTTTTTTTTTTCGAACTGACTACACTGTTAGCCTGAGGGGCCCTGGAGCCTTTACGGCTTTTACAGCTTTACCGGGCTTGGGGGCGAGCGCTTAGGGCACTCAGCCACGAAAGCTAAGCAACAACATCCGAGGGTGCCAAAGTGGCCGGACCTCGGCTCGGACTGTTGCGCGTATGCAATTAAGTCGCGATCTGACTAATTCCCTATCCGTAATTCGATCTAAACTAACTATACATATATACATGTTTCTGCCCCCTGGGAGGAGGGAAGAAACATGTGTATGTGTATTTAGTGGTCTGAAATTTTTTGTCTATTCTAACTAGGCAAAAAAAGAAAAAGAAAGGTCCCTTACAGAACCTATGTACCTATGTGTATTGTGCATGTGTGTATAATGCAGTGTCATGTATGGCTGTGAAAGCTAGTGATTGTACAGTCACTTGTATCGCGCGAGCGGCTGCTTGGCTCAAGGGCTCCATGCCGATGGATCGGACCTAGGCTTGAGTTGCCGCAGAGGAGGGCGGTCGTGGCGGGAGCGAAGTTAACCGTACGTCCCCTGCGGAGGGAACGGTGGTTTCGCGGGCGTGGGCGCGAGCACGCATATGTTGCGGGAGCGGACGCGTAGTAATTATTAGCTTTCTCGATGTCGTCGTCGGGATCGACAAAGAGATTTCGCGGACGGCGTTTATAACGTTTGGCAACGGGGATCGAGTTGTCTGGGACGTAGTTCACGGTGGATTTTACGAGCGGGTTGGGGTGATTCGAAGCGCTATCGAAGTATCTCCTGGTGAGATATTTCACATAGGCTTCTATCGAGGGAAGCCTCATGTCCCTGTGGAGGTCCATGTTCCTAACGAAGGCTGGAGGGTCAAGCAGGCGACGGAGAAACCGATTTTGGACTCTTTGCATGCGGACAAAGTTATGTTTGGACATATGTGCGAACGCTGCGCAGCTATATGTCAAGATCGGACGGACGCACATCTTGTATAGTGTAAGCTTATGTCTTAAGGACATTTTGCTTACCGAACTGAGCAGGGGTCGCAAGCGGGAAAGGATCCAGGCGGCCCTATTCCGGACTATAGTAACGTGTGCGTTGAAGTTAAGCTTCGAGTCGAGGGTGACACCCAGATATTTTGTCTCTTGGTGGCCCAAGGGATATTTCTACCGAATAATGTTAGAGATCCTACCGTGCGTGGTAGTTTACATGTATGCGGTTCGAACATAATCGCGGCGCTCTTTACCGGATTAATAGCTATTCGCCACGTTCGAAACCACTCCCCGAGAGTGGTTACGGCACGTTGGACTGCGCAGGCGAGATTTTTTCTGTGTCTGTTTGACGCGTATATGACTGTGTCGTCAGCGTAGAGCCCTACCTCGACCCCGGGGGGCTTCGGGAGGTCGCTGACGTACAGATTGAAAAGGCAAGGCGCTAGAATGGAACCTTGCGGGACGCCTGAGCGTATAGGGTGGGCGGTAGATAGTACTCCTTCCACTCGGTAGTGAAAGGTGCGGTCGCGTAGAAAATCATGAACTAGGTGAACTAACCTATCCGGGACTTCTAAATGGTGAAGCTTGTGGACCAGTCCGGCGTGCCAGACCTTATCGAAGGCCTTGGCTACGTCGAAAAAGACCGCAAGCGTGCGGACGGGAGCGACATTGCTCTTGGCGAAGTTACTCGTGATGTGCTCCGTGAGGCGGTGCACTTGATGTGTACACGAGTGACGGGCGCGAAAACCGAATTGTTCGGGCGGGTATAAATTCTTGTCGTCTATAACGACCTTGAGACGGTTCAGAAGGATCCGCTCATAGAGTTTCCCTAGAGTGTTTAGGAGACTGATCGGGCGATAGCTATCGGGAAGCGAAGCTTTTTTGCCGGGCTTGCGAATACCTGTAACTATAGCTTTTTTCCAGACGGCTGGAAAATAGCAGTGGGCTATGGCTGCATTGAAGATGCAGACCAAAAGAGCTATGAGGTGATCAGGAAGAAGTTTGAGTACTTCATTCCTGATACCATCAAGACCGGGAGATTTCCTAGGCTTAAGGCCTTTGATGATAGAACAGACCTCATCTGGCGTGACCGGGGTTAACGTATCCGCGGGGGGAATCAGCGTGAGTTCCTGAACGGCGGTCTCGATAGTTTCGATGTGGGCAGTGTCTACGTTGTCGCAGTTTGGGGAGCACTGGCTCTCCAAGCTTGCGGCAAGGCATTCTGCCTTATCGTCGCTGTCGAACGCGAGTGGGAGATCGGGGCCCCTTTCGAGGGGCGGCATCTGGGCGGAAGCTTCTAACTTCAGAGAGCGGGCGAGGTTCAAGTAAGCCAGATGGGACGGCTTGAGACCCTCTAAGAGGTTATCCCACCGGTGACCTCTGTACTCTCCGATGCGAGTTCTAACCGCTCTCTGAAGTTGTCGTAACCTACGGGTGTTATCCCTCGTCGGATAAGAGTCATGTGCACGTGTCGCGGCGTTCTTTTCCGTGATTAACGCTCGTAAGCCGGGGGGGAGTATAAAACGGCGTTCGTTCGCCGCTTGCACCTCTCTCGAGGCCTCCCTTACACCGGTTTGGAGGTAGTCGACCAGGGAATCGATGGCTAAATCGGCGTCTGCAGTTGACTCCAATACGTCGGGGATCCTAGCTAGGCTGGACGGGGTCGCGTTGTCGGATAAGTAGCGATTTAAGATCGCGTAGTCAACTATTTTGACTTTTGGCGGACTGGGGTCGAACGGTTGCCCGAGTTGTAAGATAACCGGGCGGTGGTCGGAGTCTAGTTCGTGTACGACTTCTATAAGTCGTAACCGAAGTGAGACACCTTTGAGGAGGGCTATGTCAAGTACTGTCGGTTGACAGTTGTCTTGAAAGTGCGTGGGCTCTAGCGGTGCTATGACGTCAAAGCCGAGCACGTCGCATAGTAGTTCTAGTATAACCCCGTTACGGGTGTTGCGCGGGTTGTTCAAAAAGGGTGTGACCGCTATTGAGGTCGCCTGCTATTATGACTGATTGATCGAGTGAAAAAAGCGCCTCCAGATCGGACTGAAGGAGTCTTTTATTCGGGGAGAGATATGCAGAGACAAGCGTGATTGACGGATGGCCAGTCATGCCTATTCTACAGACGGACACTTCCATATTGGTAAGTGCGGGAGGGTCTATTGGCATGCAATAGAGGGAACGCTTGTAGTAGATGAGCGTGCCACCGCCTCGGGTGGCACGGTCATTTCTAACTATGTTATAATTCGCTATCTTAGGGTCGCGCCTACTGGGTTTTAGAAGTGTTTCTTGTACTAGAAACACGTCTATCTCCCGTTCCCTAAGAAAGGTGGATACTAAGTCCCGTTGTGGAAAGAGGTTTCGCGCGTTAAAAAAAGATATATTGAGGCTTCTAGGCTTAATGCGTGCCATTGATAACCGATATCTATTTCCCGGCACGGGCCAGGCGCATTAGCGTCGCTGTCATCAGGGGGAAACGCCTGATGGATTCGCCGGGACCGTACTCAGCGACGCACTGTTCGTACGCCAGTACTTCCTGAGGGTCATGCTCGCGGAAGAGCATGACCATGTAGTCAACGCCGCGGCGCGTGTTGACGGGCGGGGGGGCCTGAGCCTTAGGAGGCTGAGGGCGGGGAGTGGAGACCCATGCTGCTTGAGGGGCTCGCATGGCCGGAGGGGGTGCGCGGGGCGCGGGGGCGGCTGCCATCGGGGCGCTGGAGGCGCCCGGGAGGCTGGGGAAAGCCTCTGGCGTGAGCAGGGGCTTTGACTGTCCTACGGCGGGACGTGTCCTCTGAGGAGGGGTGTGTCGCGTAGGGCGCATGGGTCGCGTAGGGCGCGTGGGGCGCGGGGCACGGGGACAGCCGCGATAGTTCGCGGGGTGACCTTCGTTGCCGCATAGCACGCAGCTCGGAGGGGTAGCCGACTCACGAGTGCGCGAGCACTCGCTCGTCGCATGGTCCCCGAGGCACTTAACGCACCTGGGTCGGAGATGGCAGTTGCGTGCCGAATGACCGTACAGCTGGCAGTTGTGACACTGCGGAGGACTGCGGTTCTTGTGTGGGGGCTCTACGGCTATTCCGGAGAGCTCACACACTTTCCTAACGTTAAAAATGGCTCTGCCCTCGGGGGTCAGTTCCAATATGACTAAGACCATGTCGAGAGGTCTGTTTTTGGATTGTCCGCCGTGCATTCTGTGCACTTCGCGGACAGGGAAGGCCTTGGCTAAGAGGTCAGTTTTGACCTCCTCGGGTGTGATTTCCACCGGGATGCGGCGGATTACAACCCGGAGTTGACGTTCTTCCTCCAGGGAGTACGTGAAATATTCGAGGTTGCTGTCTCGGAGCAACCTGGTAAATTGACGGTGTTCGTCCGAGGTGGAAACTTGGACGCGGATACCGTTGGCCGTGTTACTGGCCTGGGTGTAGTGGATACGGAGTTCTCTCAGTTTCTCTGAGAGTTTTGTCCAGACCGATTTGTTCTGGACCGTGACGGGGGGCGGGCGACGCGCCTTTCTGCCGGCAAAAGTACCGGCAGGCGCTGAGGGCGCTGCGGAGCGGGGGGCGTGGCTGTTGAGCCCGGTTTTTTGCGCCTTTTGTGGGCGGGACTGAGTCTCCGGAGACTCGGGACGCGAACGCGGTGCCCGTTTGGCGGGCTTATTCTTTTGAACGAGGGTGAAGCCCTCGTTGTCTGTTCGTATTGCCGTGTCCATTTCGATGGACTCGGGTTCGGGGTCCGGACTGGCGGGCGAGTAGCTAACGTTTGTAGCTACTAGCGTCGGCGTGTCCGCTTCGGGAACTAGCGACGCAAACGAATTGTTTATTGGCAGCGCAGAGGGCGCTGGGGTCGGGGCTTGAATGCCCGGGGAACGTGAGCGCGACGATGGCCGTTTGTACGGCGTCTGACGGTGAGCGCGGGGTGCCGTTGAGCGGGAGCGCGGGGCGGGCTTCTTTTTCGTCGCGTGGGTCGCGGCGGGGTCGCTGGTGGCCTCGGTGGCCTGTGCGACAGCAATGGCGGGTTGCGCGGCCGCGATGGCCCTATTGAAATCCGTCCATATTGACGGGTGTAGGCTTGTTGCGAACGCAACGAAGCTTTCTAAGTCTGGCGAGTTTGCCATTCCGGCGGCGGCGGTTGGGCGGGCGGGGGTGAAGTTAAACCTCCCTGCCGGAGAGGCAGGGGGGTGCGCCGAGTGAATTTAAACGGCTATCCGGAGCCGTGCAAAGGGACCTGCGGGTCACGGTGTAATGACTCGCAGGAAAAGAACCTACCGGGCCCTACGTGGAGGTCCCTATCAAGCCCGAGGCAGAGAACGCAGCCGGTATAAATACCTAGCTACGCCCAAACAGACACTCGGGGATGGATGTGTAGCAGGATCGGAAGGGTGGGAAGGAGACACTCAGGGCTTGACTATGACTCTATCAAGGGCCAAGATTCCTGAGCCCGACCAAGTACTATCGTTTGCCTCTGAAGGAGGCAACCGAGGGGCGCTTGGGTCACGCACCCACTTGCTTTAGTTGGCACCGTCAGGTATCAGGCAAGTGACCACTAAAGTGTGGATTTCGTCGAATAGAAACAAATTGCTCTTAAAAGAGCAGTTTATGTTTGTGTAGCGTACTAAAAGTACGCGACACAATGGGTGCGAGCGAGACGGCGATACGCAGGTGCGATTCAGGTGTGCAGCAAAGCCGGTCGGTCGTAAAACTTCACAAAGGCGGCAGAGAGCGGTCGTAAACACGTCCGTTCCCGCCGGCGGTCGTGATCGGTCTCTACATACAAATCTATTTGTTTACATGGTGCGCGCTTGTAAAGCTCCAACATTTTCAACAATCATAGTCATATTTCAGACAATTTACACAAACCCGTAATGAATTATTTAAACCTAAACCTTCCTCATAAATCACTCCGTTCATTGATGAAAAACGGATGAAAATCCGTTCGGTAGTTTTTGAGTTTATCGCGTTCAGACAGACAGACTGACAGACGCGGAGGGGGACTTTATTTTTTATAATATGTATAGATTAACAGAACAAAATAATATACATTAGAATTTTCTAGAGCCATACTATACATTATATTTCATCTATGTATAATTTAGTTTTTATCTAGTTTTGCCCGGGACACCGTTACAAATGATACGACTCACACGCCACCTATTATAAATTAGTTATACCTAATTAGGAAACCTTTTTAAGCGCGCGCACTACTCAGTGAAGTTTCGTCGTAATCGGATAAATAATATGGGTGTAAAATGCAAACAAAAAACATTATTTTTTATACGTGTATATAGGTGATGTAGGAACAAGAATGCCTTGAAAATCGTTATAAAATTAGTGTGATGTGACATGTAACTTTTAAATTAATACAGACTATATACAGCATATACCCGAGAAAAATGTTTTCAAGGTAGGTAATGATTTATTTATAAGATAATTGCTCCTCTGCGAGACGAGAATGAGATACAGATGTAATTGATTTAAAATTAAGGTAAATATACCTTAGGTAAAAATATATGTTGACATAAATATATGTAGCGTCTTTTGCTACTTATATATTACTAGTTAAGCCTGTGATAAGGACCAAGCATCTAAGGAATAAAACAGAAAAAAATATCTAAATCTATCCAGTAATTTTTGCGTGATGCTCGCTCCGCGGCAAACCTCAATTATTTTACTTATATATATAGGTTATTATGTCATGTAAACAATATAACTATTTAACTTTCTAAATCAATCAGATATTGCAAGGCACAAATAAAAAAAACAGAAAAGAAAAAACCGATTAAAAACAGAAGTATTTTATTTTACAATGAAAGCTATCAACATCAGAAACTGCATTAGGGTGAGGGAGATCGCCCTCACATAATATACGTAATAAATCTGTGGTATAGATATCATCGCAAGCTTTATTTTCTCATAGATAAAAGGTTTGTGTTGTAAGCATCAACAATCACCAACCAGAGGAATGTTATGCGCTATCGACTCGTATATTTATAGAGAGAGACACACAGAGTCCAGGGCGCCGCGTCGGCATAGATCAGCCGCACCAAGCCGTCTGTCTTATGGACTGCACACTCCACACGTATTTCGATATATTAATAATACATAAAGCAAACTTATTATGTATATTCTTTGTTTTAAACATATAAAATGAAAAAGAGGAGTCTTATTATACAAGTTTTTATTTAACCTGCTATGTTAGTATGTATGGGTCAATTCTTATTATTACAGTTTGAACTGACATTTGGAATACTTATGTAACTTCATTGATACTGCAATAATGTTATATTATTGAGCTGACCTGATGATGCACCCGGATGTTGGCCAAAACAACGCCTCAAGAAAAAAAAATATCCTCGTCCTGTTTAGGTTTGAGTGAACAAGGTCTATAAAAGCTTGTTTTTTTTTTATATGTAGATAATTTTTATTTCCAATAGAATAATAAAAATTGAATGGATGACAGAATAATTGCGTTTTGAAGGAATTAATAAGATTTAATAAATTGTTAAAAATATTAAAGTGCTATCATTAAAAATACAATTTTTACATTTACATAATTTCTAACTATAATAATTTTTAACAGTTTTTAACAAATTGATTCTGTTTAATATAAAATATATGCATGTTGTAAATAAAATAATATTTTAATATAACATAGTTTATTTAATTTTACTACGTGTTTTGTGTTAATTAAGTTATCAGCGTGTTGTACATCTAATACAAAAGAGTCTACCATTGGGGTGCGATTCTTTGGCAAGGCGGTGAGGGTTAGTGCGGGCGGTGTGTAGGGGCGGCGGGGCGCGCAGGGCGGCAGTCAACGCCGCGCCGCGCCCGGGCCGCCCGCCCTCGTCTGCACGAGCGTTTACGTAACGATGGCTGAGCCCGTAAGCTGATGGGCGCGCTCGTATGGTGGCTGGCGGCATGCTGCCTGCTGCGCGCTGCCACCGCCGGCAACCCCGATGCGAAGCGCCTCTATGACGACCTCCTCTCCAACTATAACAAACTCGTGCGGCCAGTCGTCAACACCACCGACGTGCTGCGTGTCTGCATCAAACTTAAACTCAGCCAACTTATCGATGTTGTGAGTATACTTTCATTTTTACATACTGATATCCTGTACACACTTTTTATTTTTTTAATTTCCATTCACCTTCAGCCAGGCCAACCTATATCGTAAACTGGAATATGCAATGTGATGCATGCCTCGGATGCATTTGTACGTTGCATTTAGAATTTAAAATACCTAAGACTTGAATTGCATGAACGCCTCAGGCACGCGACCTAGATTTTGTACAACTCTACTGTTTATTTAGAGTTCTCATAACTCTAAACTGGTAATTGTAAACCCATACACAACTAACATTACTATGTTAGTGGTGGTGCTATACCATACGGACTAAGACAAACTTATTAGTTAAGTTTGGTATAAATTAATGGACTGTGGCAAGGTTTCGTATTTATTTATATCCTGTTTGTAATAAGATATTATTATATCATTATTTTTTGCAATATATTTCTTATCTTTAACATTCGGGAATTAAATCAAATCATGGTCTCAACACTTTAACACTAATGGAGACGAGATTTTAGGATGTTTCATGATGATGTTGGAAGATTATATATTATATTATCAATCTATATCTATACACTATTAATAAAGCGCAAATTTTTTTTTGTTTTTGTATGTGTGTGAACGTGCTAATCTCTCAAACTGTTTGTCAGATTAGAACAATTCTTTTTTTGTATTTTATAGACTGTTTATCGAGGAAGGCTATCCTAGCATCATGCTACGGTTGTTAGGAGCGGAGATAATCGTCAACCAATCTGTAGACAGGTAGTTATCATTTGTATGAAACTGGCATGTACAATCCAAATTTAACGTGGGTGAATCTGCGGGCATAGCAAGTTACAAACATGTTAATATTTTATCTTATGTTAATAAAGATAAATTCTATCTTAGCTTTTCCCTATGTCGCGTTATAAAAATTAATGCGTCTTCCACGTTCTCGCTCCTGTAATGTAATCTGAGTAATGGTGATTCGGCCAAAAATTCATGGGTCGACGTTAGAAAATATTATTTAGCACGGAATAAAACGTGAATCTTTACTTTATTTTTATTATACTTAAACCATGACTATACTTTTTTTTTCCTCCCCTAATTTTTTTTAGGTACTTATGTTATTATAAATTATTATAGCCTGTCAATTAAGGAATGACATGTATTTCTCGTGTACAATTTTTATGAAAATCGAATGTAGATTATTTTTCAATTTTCTAAAAGTATTAATATCTTATGACTATTCTTATAGCCTATCAATTATGGAATGACATAAATACTTCCTGCGTATAAAATTTCATTAAAATTGACAGAGATGATGTAAATTGAATTTTTTATCAACATTTCTTTTTAAGATTTGTAAAAGTATTTATTATAGGTAATTCTTATAGCCTATCAATCAGGGAATGACTTATACTTTTCGTGTACGAAATTTCATCAAAATCTATTGATAATTAAGTAATGAAAATTATTTTTTTGTAAATTATTTTTGTCACGGTTTCAAAAGTGTTATTGAAAATTTTTATAACCTATCAATTGACCAATGGCATAAGCTTGCCGTGTACAAAATTTCATATGAATCGATCAAGCCGTTTTTGAGATAAATCCTAACATACAAACAACATTTTTTTGGGGCATATTCCTGGTTAGTGTCCGTTATATATGACGTTTTTTTTATATCCTAAAAATTGAGGAATAATATAAGCTTCCCATGTACTATATTTCATAGAAATCGGTTAAAAATGTTTTTTTGGGATTTTTAATTACGATTTTTAAATGTATTATTAAGTTTTTCATATAGCTTATTAATTGAGGAAAGACACAAACTACTCTTGTACAAAATTTCATAAGAATCTGGCAAGCCATTTTTGAATAAAGTTCAGATAAATCATATTCGTGATATGTGTCCTTAATAATATATAGGTATACGAGTATACCACAAAAATTAGAAAAATAAATTATGTACGGATAGTACTACAGATTTATTAATATATATCACCCATAAGTAGGTAACCGACGAACAATAAGACATAGTAACGGCTAGTTCTACCAGTATTAATATTTGATGTGTCCAAATAGTCTCACTAGTTTTCACATCAACAAAACATAAATTTGTGTGATACGTATCACTTAATATTTATGTAAAGTTAAGCATTTTATGTCTCTAATCACGTAAAACAAATCACATTTAAATTGTATATAACCTCGTCTCATATTGCATATTGCACATTCGTAAAAATTTTGAGAAGCTTGATTTTATCAAAGACCAGCAATTAAAACGTAATACTAGAAATAGACATAAATTAGTCGTACTGTTTTTTAAACTTAGTAATACTAATGAAAGTTTTTTTATGTAAAAGTATTAGGTTCTATAATAAGATCCCGACGCAGATAACTGATTTGTGTTTTTTTGTATTATAGGGTGATCATTATGTGAATGATACCTACTGATGTCTGGAAGTGACTCTCTCTCTGTGCATCCACTAAATTATATATATATGATAATATGATTATTAACTGTAAATATTATTTATACAGTAGTAAAAAAAGGAAAAAAAAGGGATAAGCGTGATCGAGTTTCTTGCCGGTTCTTCTCGATGACTGGGATGTTTTCCGAACCGGTAGTAGTATAGTAGTGTTTGACGATCATAAGGGTAGGGTCTAAATTGAATAAAATATTGATTTGATTTGGATCGGAACCGGCTGGTAGCCAAACGATTCCGGATCGGATAGCAACCTCTAATTGCATTCATCAAGCTTTTGTAATTATAGCAATCTATTGACGAGTACTTGTGCATGGATACCTGTGATTACCGTAAACACGATGAAAAACAATCGTAATGGTTTGTCGCTTGAAGCATCGCTGTTCGAGCTCAGCCAGTCGATATTCAGTGCATTTTATAGATTTTTAGTGTGCTATTTGCAGAACTCTCGCGACGATAATCCATTTTTATAGATATTTCTTTCTAGCCGGCTGTCGTTCAAATTATATTTTAATTAATATCAGGTATCGGACATTTAGATCATACAATAACTAAATACTAGGATTAGGCAACGTAGTTTTTTAGAGTTCCGTAGTCAACAAGGAACCCTTTTTAGTTTCGAAACGTCCGTTCGTCTGTCTGTCGGCGGTTTAGCTCAGAGATACTTATACTAAAAAGCTCACGCCGACAATATAATAATGAAATATTTTATTTTAGGGTGAGTTACTACACATAGAGTGGGATGAATTTTTTTCTTGTCTATCCCATTGAGATAAGTCGTTCAAAATAATTGTGGGTGTGAGAAAAATATTTTTCGATTCAGGGATCCGTTTGCGAAATATTAAGCTTTTGTTATAGTCTAGTCTCTCCCCACACTGCCAGCTAAATGTATATTTTTAGATATTTGAAAAAAATCACGGCAGTAGTATATATAACGAGGTCAAAAGGAAAATTATCACAGCTAACTATCGTTCTATCTGGGCCCATTTTTAGTTTCGGATTGGATTTTCCTATGGGCACTGCGGATACAGGCTAAACAATTCATTTTGTAAGTACTATTTATCATTCTATCGAACGTGGATCTATAAACAACCACAGCTGACGAATATATACAAGTTTATAATTTTTTTTATGAACGACTAAAGGTGTGCCCACTGTTTCTCCTGTGTTAAATTTTTTCAACCAACTCTCCACCATGCTGCCGCTATCGCTCGCGTGTATTCTATCCCATCAAAAAAATAAATGTGAAATGAGAGTCAAGTTCAATATTATTATATATGCCTTGTTAATATATGATATATGCTTGTTGACTTGAACGAGAAAAGAAGTGACATCTAAATGGGTGCCAAGTTCAATAGTCAGTCCTAAAATTTATTTATAACAACATAAAATATTTTATAACAACTAAAAATATCATTTCTTCTGATAACTTAGGATAATATATTAAAGCCTAAGGTCCGACTTGGCTAGTTCGAATATACGAATTATTATTAAGTACCTACTAACAGTCACGGAAGAGCCCTATGTTCGATGGCTAGTTTCTACCAGCAAGCTAAATTATCGGAAGAAAAAAATAAGAACTTACAGCTTTAAAACTTGCGTAGGTTATAATGTAATTCGTATATTCGAACTAGCCATGTCGGACCTTAGGCTTCAATATATTATCCTAAGTTATAAGAAGTAATTATATTTTAAGTTGTTGTAAAATATGTTATACCGTGCGCCGTGGTCCGAAATACCTGGTTATTTAATTATTTTATTTAATTACACTATTGATGTGCGCTAAATATTGAAATAATAATTAATACTAAATCCCAGTTTATAACGTAATAAATACAAAAGTCGACAATACTCTTATTAGTTATAATTACCTACTAATACTGATATGTTTGGATAAAAAAAAATTAAGAGTGGTATTCCACTCGTTATATATTCACGTGAAGACCTTAAAATCCACATAAAGACTGGCTGTCATCAATTTTGATTGCTGATTCTTACATTACAGGCACTATAAGTGTTCCTAATAGAATCAATTAATTGAAAAATTATAATAAAAAATTACTAGTTTCTGATTTATTCCTTTGTATTCACCCAACTACCTATCTGGATGCCAAATTGATCTTTCTAGGTCATCTGGAACTGGGTTAGAGTTTTTGTCTATAGGACAGTCAGTGATAAAAATGACGATTTTTGAACGTTAATATCTAAAGAACTGTTTGAGGTGTGTCTATGAAATTTAAAAGCACATAATTATGTATTTCGCAAGTCTCAATATATGAGCCGAATTTGACATGTTTATGTCTATAGTTAATAGACAAGTGTATAGTTTTTAAGTGTATAGGGGGTCAAAAGTAACTCTAAATGGTTCGTGTAATATTACACGTGTAACACGGTACTGCTCGCCATTCTGTTAGCTTGAACTTGGCTTAACCCGCTACTGCGTGTCTAGATCATTATTAATACTTCCGTACTTGCCTACAGCTTTCCAGATTTCTTGATGTTCCTGGTTACCGCTCCACTCCTTAGAGTCATAGCGTGTAAATAGCGTTTAAAAAAATCATATCTTACTGGTAGGTCTAGAGATTAGCGCGTTCAAACAAAAAATAACCTTTTGACCTTAATAATATTAGTAATAAATAAAATCATAAAACATGCAATGTATCCCACATTGCGTGTCAATATCATACTTTTCATTCACTCAGACCATTTCCAATCCCTAAGCGCGTTACGTTTCAGTGATGGATCTGCTCGTATCTAACGGATATTGTCTTTAATCAGAATAATTGCCCAACAGCGAATCGCTTGTAGGTTGTAATAGTTAGAAGTATTGCATTACGGTAAGTTTGCATATTCGGATTTTAGAGAACTTTCAAAGTTTTATTTCAAACTGTATTTTTGTCATGTTTTATTACAATTGGATACAATTGGAGTAGTCTGATGTTTCCTTCTGATTGAATTCCTTCAATTTCGTTATAGTTATTGGAGTTTTCAGTCAGAAATTTATTATATGAGACTTATGAGAGAAATTATAGTTATATATTGCCAAATCAAAAGGGTCAAATCTTGCGAATTATTGTCTAAAATCTATAGTTTATAATAAAGCTAAAGAGCTTTTTGTTTGTTTGTTTAAACGCGATAATCTCTGGAACTACCAGTCTGATGCGAAAAATTATTCACGTCTCATATTCTTTTAATTTTTTTTAACGTTATTCATATATTATATTTGTTATTTTAAAATTATTTTTTTATTCGTTAATTTAGGTTATTATTGTATAGAATACCTATATTGTATAGAGTGTTATTGTAGAGTTTCTTGCCGATTCTTTTCTAAAGGACAGTGCCTTTCCAATCGGCTGTAGACTCATTGAAAATATTGAATATTAACATCTTATCCTCATCTTAATTATTATTATTTTATTTAATACATTTATTTAAATTCATACATTTTATGTTGTAGGTAACTGAAACTACTATTCATCTATTGCAAGCGGAAGTAGCAAAGAAATTTCGGATAATTATTTAAAATTATTTTTGTATATGACAGCCAGGCTATCTAGAATTAGGCTACACTTGATTTTTATTAAGTAAGTCGGAAGATAGCGCATCCTAACTGCTTTATTCGCGTGCCTGGCGTAATGGTTAGTGATATGTTAATAAAATGTTCTACAAAAATATTGCTCCTTAGCACAATCTAAAAAAAAGTCCGCGTTACCATATGCTTATCTCCTATATATATAAAGCCACAATAAGGCATAGCTAGTGTTTAATATAGCGAATTTAGATACTATATCTTGAAAATACATAATTTTGAGTACTTAAGTTAAACCCAAAAACGTTTCTAAAATGTTACAATTTGTAAGGCCTGTAAAAAGGCACCGTGTTGATATTCTTGTGCCGTAAAGTGGAAGAGTATAGTAAACATAAACACACTTAAAGGGGTGACTGAAAGCTGACTTCATAGGAAATATTCAGCAAGACGTCTACGAAATGAAAGACTCGAAGCTTTGAAAAGAGTTGGGTTACGTTAGAAGCACTCTTGATATTCCGTAGGTACGTAATAATATTGTAAAACTAAATAAGTGTTTTCTTTTGAAATGTTATACTTATAAATATATATTTCGTTCTGATTTTATCATATACATTATATAAACATAAAATAAATACTTACTGAATTGTCAGTAATTTTTAAAAGGTACGATAACATAAGCTTTATTCTTCTTCTCAAAAGAAGAGAAATTGAGTAAAAACTAATAAATTTCTGATTAAATCGACATGTCTGTAAATTCAATGTGTAGTTGAATATTCAAAGATAAATTTTGTTACATTAAAATACGTATATGTTGTACTAATATAATATTGTATTTATTTGTAATTATTTATTTATGTTTCATTTAGAGGGAAAATAGAAATATTTTTACTAAAAATCGTTTTTATACAAGTAACTAGATACATTCAGAC
This sequence comes from Saturnia pavonia, assembly GCA_947532125.1. NCBI lineage: Eukaryota > Metazoa > Arthropoda > Insecta > Lepidoptera > Saturniidae > Saturnia > Saturnia pavonia. Next base: position 10,835,894 of record OX383903.1, read on the forward strand.
CGTTGCGTGTTGGTTCCGGCCTCCTGGGAATAGTACATTGTTAATGGACCGTTCCATTCATTCATGATTAATGTACTGTAATCAATTCTAGACAATATTTAATAAAAAAAACACAATTAGTACATAACATTCACAAATGAAAATTACCTATTTTAAAAATTATAAATTGATATTTACTCGCTATTTAAGATATACTTCTAAATAATGTAATAATTACAAATAATCACTTGATCTTCGAGGAATTTTTCTCCTTGAATCGAAAAGGATTTTTAAGTCTTACAATTGTATTTTTCTTTTTGGTTGAATATTACATAACACATGAAACTTTCTTTTCGAATATTTTGCTTAAAGGTAGTAAATATTGTGCACATTATCTATTACATATAATAAAACTCAACGTATGTCTGTCCGTTTATGTTCTTTCACGCGAAAACTACTAATCCAATTTACATGGTTTTCCCTTTTTATTTCATGTTATTTTGTCAGGTTATAGGATATATTTTAATACATAAAATAATATACGAAATAAGCAGTGACGATAATGATGAATCAATTCGGCAAAAAGATGCTTTTAGGGTGATTCAATGGCTTACCCTGAGTAAACCATAAGAGATATATCAAATTAATGTAGTGCATAATTGTAGACCTTAAAAAGATCTATAAAAATTCGGTAATAGTATATGTCTATCTTCTAAGGATCACTCACAATAACCATTTTTGCGGTAGCACAATTCGCGCGTGCGCTCAACCGACAGCATTCTGTAGTCCACGCGAGCGGAGCCGCGGGCACAGCTAGTATGCTATAAACAGCTAATTTATGATAAAATGTTCTACAGGAAGCAAACTTTTTGCTTGCATGCAAACAGATTGAGCAGCCTTTAGTGAGATTTCATGTTTCTACTTTATATTACCCATTTTATCTTTCAAAATTTCGCTGGAAGTAAATCTTAGGATATATAAATGATTCACAGAATCGCAGAGATATCATGAGAAATGAGTGTCATGTAACATAGTCCGACGAAAGTTGTTGAAGCTCCACGTGCGGGGATAATGGGAATTTAGCTTTACTAAGAAAATTAAATTATACCTTTGTAATCTTGTATAAGTCCGACCCTGCTCTGTTTTTGTTGGAGTTTGCGGGCGGTGGCTATTAAACCTGGTATGTGTGTACGATGGGTTAACGTGATGGTAATAAACTTACGTGGCTATTTAGTTAGTTCTCCTAAATTTGCTGTATGTCTGAACGTGAAAGTTAAACAAGTCGCTAGCAGTAAAACTTCAAATTATTATATTTACGTAAACCAATACATTAATTACCTTTTATGGTTATCGTTTTATGTATAATTAATAAAACAAAACCATAGCCCAGGCCAATATATTGTTGTTAAAGGAGCAAATGAATTATATTATTATTTTCGAACTGACTATACTGTTAGCCTTAGGGGCCCTGGAGCCTTTACGGCTTTTACAGCTTTACCGGGCTTGGGGGCGAGCGCTTAAGGCACTCAGCCAGAATTATATTATAGTGTTCATACGATACATATACGAAATATTTTGTATCAAATGTTCATGTATGAAATTGTCCCCTCACATATTTTACCTACAACCTATATTACCTATAATATATTTGATTCCCAGCTTTTTACTTATTTCTTCATGAATTCCACCATGACTCGAACTTTAACCTTCGACTTCAATTCGGTCCTTTTACTGTTAATCGTTCAGTCTGAACTTAGTAAGAAATATTTTTATAACAGTAAATATGTGATAGCATTTTTTAAATTTTTATATAATATGATTAAGTGAACTTTGTCACAAAATTGAAGATGAATCACGATTATATGTACAAGTGAATATGGGATAATTATAACTTATTAAAATTTGTAGTAGTCCGTTGACCTGGTCAACGTAGATTTGAATAGTCTAGCTTGTGACCAAAATTACACTTGACACTAGGCAGTAACAGGCCTACCCTTAATAAGAGGACAATCTATAGAGTGCAGCTATCAAAACACACTGACGTTTGTTTGGCGATAGACTTCGACTTGAGGATGGATTAGAAAATACCCTAACATTATTAGGTACTGTGTTTAAGCACGATATCCCTAAATCATCATCTCTTCAAAAACTGTATTGTGTACCTATACGCTTAAATTATTTATATTTTATAACAAACATTTTCAAAAACGTGACTTGTTCTCTTTATATGTTTCTGTTCATATGGATAGGCTTTTTTATAGCGGCACGGCAAACTAACAGAACTGTACTTAATGGTAAGCACAATACAATCTAAAAATAGTGGCGACCACCGAAAGATCAATAATTCACAGCCAGTCGCCGCTGTCATGACACCAGCTTTATTAGAAATTGAATATGCACTTGCTGAATCATTATGATCGGCTTTTCATTATATGCTCGGGCTTTATAGTTTCACAAACTCGTTACCACCATTTTCTCGTCCATTACTCAGCAAAGACCACGTGAAGGTGAGGTTGACTTAGGTGTTTAAGCCTTAAAATATTACCCCCTTTCACCCCAAAATTTAGGCTACAACAAAATCTATTGTAAAAACTTGATTTCTAATCGTCATTTGTTAATTTTACGTTGGATTAATCTAGTTTAATTTAAGTTAGACTGTTATACTATCATTTAAATTATATTAATTATATATTTTAATTTAACGACAAACAAACTTATTGATCTAATGTTAAATATATTTTTTTATATTTTATGTCCTTATAGATGTCTGTTGTAAAGGATATTGATCACAAATATGCTATTAAAAATGTTTTGTATATCTGTCTGTCCCTCTCTCTGTCTGTTTGTATGTCTGGATTTGACTCAAAAACGATTTAACCGATTGTTATGAAATTGTGTACATGGGAAGCCTATATGATTGTTGAAATAATATTCTATATGAAGTATATATTACTTTTAAAAATTAATATTACTCGTTTATTATTACTCAATGGGTTTTCTTGAAATTTTGTACTCGGGAAGCTTATTGCTCATTTGATAAACAATACGAGTATATACGAATCGTCAATAATATTCGTAAAAATAAAATTACGGGATGAAAACTATTGCTGTGTAATAAACGCATGCGGAGCCGCGGAGCACCACTAGTTATAAACATAAATGTAGAAGTACGTGTCTTTGGCATGATATATGCATATCACTCGTCTTCTTGTATCGTTCCAACGCATCTCAGTAATCGTATGAGAGAAATGTAATATCCATTGGGAAAACACAGGCGGTGATAGCGCGGCTCACTGAAAATAAAATATTCACCCGTTGGGATTCCCCGGGCACAGAGCAGACCCTAACCTGTCCGTAATGGTAACAATGGCTATAACAATGTTTATTTAACTAACTTAAACGAAATGGCTAGACATATATCAATTACTTTGAAGTGAGTGCTGATTGAATTTGATACAATTTATGCTGGGACAATTGTTTCTGACTGGATCGTGATCACCACACACTAGCTGTTACTTCCGCCATAGTGTTAATACGCTTAGGCGTGTCGCGTTTCGGGATTGACCGATGTATATCCAGTAATTAAACAGGGTGTAGGGTTTACGTAACCTACTGGGTCCTGACCACCATGCACGTGGTAAAAAACCCGTAACAGTGTCTCGCTTTTGTTTTGTCGCATTTCAGGATCAGTATTGTGTATCCAGCTACCAAGCGGATTGTAGACTGCAGCATGACAGCGACGATGTCAACGTTGTGATTGGATTGCATTGTTCTTTCGATCAGGCACTATGTCGTCACTTTTTCGTACTACTTAATTATTTCAGCCGAAAGATCGCCACAACGACCGGTCCTTGCTGCCCGCATCCAGCGGCTTCCCACAACATTTACCACGTCGTCGGACAACCATGTGGCAGGTCTGCCCACGCTGCGTCTGTCAATACACGGCCACCACTCGAGAACTCTTTGGCCACATCGGCCATCCGTTCTACGAGCTACGTATTCCGCCCACTGTCACTTAGTGTAGCTTTCTTCAAGCTATGTCGGTGACTTTGGTTTTCCTGTAGATCTCCTCATTTTTGATTCGAGCACGCAGAGAAACTCCGACCATAGTGATCTCCATTGCCCTTTAAGTGACTTTGAGTTCGTTTCCGTCATCCTCGGGAGCTTTGTTGTTTTTAAGCTGTTTGAGAGCCATACTAATCTCGTACAAACTGACAGAGAAAAAGGTAAATAGTGTAAAACTAGATATTATATCTAATGTCAGGACACTTCTAATTTTAGAAATATTATTTTATTATCTTAATGATTTTTATCATCTAGTTTAGTATTTGACCAATTAATATGTTTTTTTACTTTCGTCACGACCTTGACGAAAATATAGAATGCATTATTAAGGTGCTCCAAAATCTTCTTAACTCTATTAAGGAGTCAAAGAACTTCATACGTATCAGTAAAAGGTTGTAAAGGTATTTTACTTACTCCTTTTTGGACGTTATTGCCTATTCTGAGTTTACCGACAATATAATATTATAGTAGGGATGTGAGAAAATAAGCTATTTTGGAGACTAGTATTGAGATAGTGTTTGATATTTTTGTGCGTAACAGAACTTTGTTGGTTTATTAGGATCTTATCAGTTGTTTTTTTATTGTACTGTGTAGTCCATTTACAGTGCTACTGTAAAAACATAAATAGATTAGTTGTAATTGGTAACTTCAATTTTCTCGTATTATTAATATGAGCTAGTTATAGGAAATTAATTGAAATTCTCTAGACAGACTTATACAACAATTTTTGTTACGTAATATATGGGTTTCTTTACGCAGCTTTCTTTCGTACTTAACACCGAATATATAGTAACGACATCTATATAAAAAACAGACTCTAATATGCTCTGAGCTCCATCGTTGCTTAATCGAAATTTTATTAGAGCCGAATGAAAACAGAAACTGACATTTATTACAAAAAAATATATATTTTATTTGTAATTTTGTTTACAAACATTATAAAAATATATTAAGTTTATATGTTTAAAGGGACAATAAACTCTATAACTGGTGCTGTTAAGTATAATCAATAATTATTCACAAAAATGCTTTGTAATTTTTATTATGATAAATCTTTAATAGTCATTTTTATTTTTCAATAAAAATAAAATTAAGACAAGCATGCGACTATATCATTTGTATAAGCTTCTATGATCTAAATTAAGAATATAGAGACCATTCAAACTCTATTAAAAAAAATTGTTTCCAAAATTCATTTTCTTTATTTAGGTAGCTTGGAAAAAACTTGGTAATATTTTGTTATTTATATAAACGACCGAGAGAAAGGTATAAAAGAAGAGTGATAATGAAAAACTTTGAAGGCAAAAGGTTTTGTGAATAGCTGACAGCAAGCAACTCCAAACAAAAAGTAATAAGTTTTGTATTGAAAATGCCATCAATACAAATGTTGTAATGATTACTGACTTACAGCTGCTTATGTCTGCCCAAAAAGTGGAACATAAATCCAATGTGACATTGACTTTTATAGATAATATCCTTGGAAATTTCGGATGACAAGGCTCTGACTTTGTTGCTGCCAATATTATTTATCACTTGTCATGAAAAATCTAGAGCAATTAATCAGTGGAAGATATTCAAGTTACTATTAGAAAAAAGAGAACAATATCTATACCATCTTGAATTGAATCAATTTTGTTAAGGTTGAATTTAGATTTGTGCAAACTGTAAAAGTATAAAATACCACGGTTCTAAATACAAGCTTCGTTACTTCCACAGAGTCTATTCTTCATGTCGGGATATATACTAGTACCTGTGTGTGTGTGTGTGTGTGTGTGTTTTTATGAATATATCAATCATTTATAGGACTGCTAAGGCATATATTAATGATTCGTCTCTACTGCGCTTCAACAGCGCAGCTGAGACCAATAATTAATCTATGTGCTAAGATAATGAAAATGAAAGATATACACATATGTTAGTTTAATTAATTATAAACTAAAAACGTAAAACACTAAAGTTCAAAAAAAAAAAACATAAAAACCTCACGCATATTTTAGTACGCAAACACTGTTACGAGTACATGCCTTTACGTAAATAAAATAAAAGTACAGTGTAATTTTTCTGTATCATATAAGTTAGTAGTACAATGTAAACTTTAATACTTAAATATTTTTATGATATTTAATATCCCGGGACAATGTTTATTTACACAGGATTTCGTGTTATTGTCGTTTTCTTGAGAAAATGCCTCGCTTATGAATAATTCAATAGGTATATTGAACGTTATCAGAATCAAGATTAGAAGATTACACAAAATATCGAACTGAAATTTCTACTAAAACGATATAGGAATATTACGAATTAATTGCCATCCAACTTCAACATATTTTAAATTCATTTTTGTTTATAGTCACGGATATATTTTTTAATTAATACTAGAGTTTTGAATAATTGTATTTAGAAGAAAAAATATATATTATTATAAATTATACAATATTAACTTTATTTTAGATAATTACCAATGAAATTTTAAGTCATTTTTGGTATTATGATCGCAGTAAAAATCAGTAGTCAGTAATTGTCTCATTGTTATACCTACTAATGTTTATGTGTAAATGTCTAAATTTAATTTAATTTATGATACACTATAAACAGGTTATAAACACAAATCACTAAGAAATCATTTAATTATTTTATTGATCATACTATAAACACAGCGGTCGGAGAAAAATTATAACGTAGAGAGAAGGAGAAATACAGCTATAGATTGTATATCTTAATGCTGGTTCACACTAAGTCGGATCGACAGTTGTACCAGAACAGTAAATTCGTCGGATTCATATTGGCATATTATGTGTTCTAATAGTTATCTATACTAATAATATGATGGTTCAGTGGTGGCGTGTACGACTTCGCGTCGATTGACGTGAGTTCGAATCCCTGCAATGAGCCTGAGCTTTCGGTGAAGGAAAATATCGTGAGGAAACCATAGCATGCTGGTAGGGCTATTCCAAATTCCCGCCTCAACTTAAAAATGTAAAAGCTAATTTGATCTATAAATAATGTTATTAATACCAAGCCTGTAAGTATTCCTCGGCTGAGAAAAGGTATTTTCCAAAATGAAGACATGAGCGTGTTCACGACGTATTGGCAATTTCAAACGCAGAGAAATCCACAGTTTTTTATGCTAAGCACATACGGTTTCCTAATGGTATTTTCCGTCTACCGATGGTGCTATCAATTTTAATTACACATTGTATGTCTTAAAGAGTGAATTCCGTAACATTCGTTGGTCCGTGTCTGCAGACATATAAAATTAATGTTTCGCCGGTTTAAACCGCTCGATCACCTAACTTATAACGGATAAAAAATTCAAATAAATAAATTTGCTTCCAGAATCTTAAGAACCAGATAATGACAACGAATCTCTGGGTGGAGCAATCGTGGTACGACTACAAGCTACGGTGGGAGCCACGGGAGTATGGCGGCGTGCACATGCTGCACGTGCCCTCAGACCACATCTGGAGACCCGATATTGTACTCTATAACAAGTGAGACCTAACCTACCTTATAAATATATAATTAACATTTCATGAATTTTAAACGGCAAACTAAATATAAATCCTAAACTAATTAACGACCGGAGTAGCTGTGAAAACTCATGTGTCTTTCATTGTGTGTCGTGTCATTTTTATGCGTTCTATAATAACGGTTTGCGTTAAACTTTTGTTTATTATTTTAAATCTATGTACAAATTGTACGAGTATATTTATACTAAATAAATCTTAAATATAATCGGATAGAAAATAATATAAGTGATATCAAGTAATTGATTTTTAAGAGTGTATTACAAATAGGACGTTGGTTGGAGGGTTTAATTTATGTTCATTTATATCTCGCAGTTTTTAGAGTTCCGAAGTCAAAAAGGAACCCTTATAGTTTCGCTATGTTCGTTTGTCTGTCCGCGGCGTAGCTCAGAGATTTTTAGGATTAGAAAGCTGTAATTTGGTATGGGTATACATATAAATCACACAGACAAAGTGGTAGAATAAAAGCTTGAAAAAAAATTATTGTTACTGTACTTCCCCTACACGTAAAGTGGGGATGTTTTTTTTTCGTCTTTTCCATTGTGTGAGGTATCGTTGGATAGGTCGTTCAAAAATATTACGGATGTGTGAAAACTATTTTTCGGTTCAGAGATGCGTTTGCGTTTAAGCTTTAAAATGCAAATTTTTGTTAGAGTCGAGTGTGTCCCCCCTCTGCCAGCTAAATGGTTGTACATGTGAAAAACTCATGGTAGTAGTATAAATAATTAAGTTAAAAGAAAAACTATCAGATGTAAGTAGGTTTTACAAAATAAACTTATAAAATGTACTTGGAGACGTAATTTCATAGAAATGTCATTGAATATTACTTATTGCCTCTTCTCTAAGTCTGCATATTGTGACGAGCAACTACGGAATCCTACACTGCTCGTGGCCCGACACGTACTTGGCAATTTTAAAATACTTTTTTTTAGTTACAAATTGAAATCGCTAATTCATCAAGCGGAGAAACAAACATAGGTATGAAACAGGCTTTATAGCAAAGAACAATCGTGTAAAGTTTATATATATGTAATTTTCTATAGTATTTTTATAATAGTTCGAAAAATTGTCCTGGTATGAAAACAACAACCTCCAGCAAATCGATAGAGATATCTTCGTTGTTATAGCAGCTGGTGATAATAACAATAATTTGCAATCAAGTCCAGCATAGCCAACTCCCGGTATGGAAATTTCACGAATTTGCTAAAATTGTATTTTTACTTTAATAACTCTAAGTTAACGACACATTATGATCAAAATTGTTTGAACCAAAATTATTTAAATTGCGAAAAGAACTTATCCTAAATGACGAGAAAACAAAAGACTGTCAAGAACATTAAAGTTACAATTATTAAATTTCCATCGTAGGTTTATTTAGTGACGTACAAGTTTCGGTAGTAAGAAATCTGTGAAAGAATATTAAAAAATAAGTATCACGAGGTTCAAACGAAAGATGAACGTTTGTATGAGACTATTATCAATTGCGAAGTGAACGTGTAATAAAATATTAGGTGATGCGTCCACTGATGAGACGATTAGTATGTTCAAATCAATTGCAACTTACAAATATTATTTACTAGCTGTGCCCACGGCTCTGCTCGCGTGGTCTACTCACTCGTGGTCGATCGAGCGCACTACTGAATTGTGCTGCCTTAAAAATGCTTATTGTGGATGATCATTACACATTAGGCATATAATTACAAAATAGAAAATAGGCATATATTGTCCCTGAGTTTTTGTAGGTCTTTTTAAGATCTACAATTATGTAGAACATTAGTTTAATATATCTCTTACGGTTTACTCAGCGTAAGCCATTTAATCGCCCTCACAAGTCTTTTTTCCAAATTGATTCATAATTATCATCGCTACTTATTAAAGGAAAAACCATGTAAATCGGATTGGGGTTTTCGCGTGAAAAGAACATAAACAGACAGACAGACAGAAAGACGTTGAGTTTTATATGTATAGAAGATGCTACGATACTAAGGTTATGCTACGATGAAGCTGATATATTCAAATTGCATAAAAACAAAAAAATATATAGACATGAATATTGTTCGATTATTATAAGCACGATTAATAAGAATAAATAAATACCCTACAGTTTTTTTTTAATAAATCAAATGAATGACGGTGTTAAAGAATGAAGACATAATAGTTTAAAATGCAAATTCATGTTGTATAGCGCGGCCGCTGATATAAGCTCGTACAAAACGTAACCTAATAAAACCTTTCAGTTATTTTGAGTCAATATTTTGTAAGCAGTAAAGTGATTTAAAACCTATTATTGTTTTCTTGATATTTCATGGCTACTTCGGCTGTTTGTTAAACAATTGATCATAAATGAATATTAGAAAAATCTAACATCTACACACCTCACACCTTTCCTACACTAATAATCCAATTTTGAATACGAAAAGTTTTTTTTATAAATATTTGACGTGGTGACTGAATACAGTCCCAAATTTGAATTCCTATAATAGGAGTTAAATAAGGTTTTACCGCAAAACGTAACTTAATGCGATGTAAGAAAATATACTTAATACTTTTTTTACACTTAGGTTATTATACGCGGGGCGCACTAAAAAGTTCTGGAATTAATAAGAAAAATACTGGTCACAAATCAATTTATTGTTTCTCGGAATATTCTCTCTTAGCTTCAATGCACTTTTTCATACGAATAAATCAATTTTGGAAACATTTATGCCGTTCCTCCGTGGTGACCTCGAAAACATGCTTTCTCTACTTTTCAACAGCCTCTTCTGCATTTTAAAGTCAAAAAGTTCCATTTTCAAATGTCGTAATTAGTTTTTAAATATTCTTAATGTTAGTAGCCAGTTCCGGAATTTTTTTGTGGGCTCTATGTATTAATTACCTACTGTAAATGAAAAAAAAACATACTAGTAAGTACGATTCTGTAGGTATGTATATATTCGTCTGGAAAGTGCTTACGAATGTTAACTATTATTATTAGGTGATATTGAATTTTTGTTAATTTACAAGGAGATAAAAAAGCCTTTTTATTTTGAAAACTATTTTTTAAGGAAAATATAAATAGTTACTCATTCATTTTGTCCTGTCCCGACACCTTGAAGCATCGGACTTTGATAAATGGCGGAGTGGCAATCGTTATTCATTTCGATCCTACCCCCTCCGCGCCATGTTGGTCCGGCCACTTTTCCGCCTAATACGCTCTCTTTGGGCTATAGCTATAGCATCCTTCTGCGATATTATTTATTGTATCCTACTTACATACGCTTTGTCGCTAAACCACATCATCACTCATGTATTATGTTGTAGTAACAAATAATTTTAAATATATACCTTAACTAAATTTAATTTAAAATAAATTTGAACGTATGCATGTTTGTTATCGTTTGAATGTAATGTCTGTTTTGGTCCATATTGTTTTCTGTATGAAATTTGTAATAATAATGCACATGCAGGAAAGATCTTTGTTTTCAATCAAAACTACGATTGAAATAAAACTAAATCTAATGAGTATGTATGAATGTAAAATGATTATTCAACTTTTATTTAAAATATAAATTTCCTCGATAAGGATTTACGTTTAAAATATACGTATAAATTATTTATCGAAACCTTACAAACGAAAATGTCGCGGTTATCACGGACCCTAAGGAAATAAATAAACACTTTACGTCTAATTTTTTTCACATGAATATAAGGTTATGAATTATGTCGCGTTTTCAGGGTGAGCGGAGAATAAAGGATATTCATTACAACGACAGAGAAATACACACTACACAGAATACAATATATGTATATAATATACTTGTTGCAATAATTAGAAGCTGAATCGTCATAAACCACAACAGAGATAGGTACTTAATACATGCATAAAGACGTTAAAATAATAAGGAACACTTAACCACCGTGAAATAAGGTTTATTAAAACACAAGTACGAAGGGCCGGCCGCGCCCCCTTGTAAAAGTACGTTGAAATTACAGTGCCGACGGTAACTTCGAAGTAACATTGGCGACGAAAGCGACCATCTACCACCAGGGACTAGTGGAATGGAAACCGCCAGCCATTTACAAATCGTCCTGCGAAATAGACGTGGAATATTTTCCTTTCGACGAGCAAACATGCGTTCTTAAGTTCGGTAGCTGGACATACGACGGATTCAAGGTAATTTTACGAGATTCTCCCATCGCTCTCGCTGACCGCTCTGTTTGTCCGCAGCGCCGACGGCAACTACGAGGTGACGCTGATGACGAAGGCCACCGTCTACTACAACGGGATGGTGGTGTGGCAGCCGCCCGCGGTCTATAAGTCCTCGTGCTCGATCGACGTCGAGTTCTTTCCTTACGACGTGCAAACCTGTGTGCTTAAGTTAGGCAGCTGGACGTATGACGGCTTCAAGGTGACGCCCCGCTGTACGCTGCTTGGGGCCGCGCGGGCCGTAGCCGTAGGGCCCGCCGTCCCGGCCGATGTCCATGCAATTATAGCTTGTTGGCTCGAACGTAATTCGTCGTGTAATTATTATTACTTTTCTGTCCTTGTGGTATGTTCAATTCACTTTTATTATTATTGAGTGTACGATGGCGCGGGAGGTAGCGTAGAGCCGTAGAGCGCACGTCCGCCGCCGTCGCTCGCTCCGCGCTCCTTAGCCCTGTCATGTTGCAATTTTATATTTCTGTTACGGTGGTGATATTTTAAAGTATGTGGAGTAGCGGTATGTCGACGTGCGTGACCACGAATGCTCCAGAATATCCTCGGCCGGTTCCACTTAGTTCGTTCGGCCTTCCTCGCTCGACCCGGAAAGGTATAAAATTCTTACTGGCAGGTGATATGGGATGCAAAAACTTCACTCAATCCATCCCGTCCGACGACACGTCTCGCTCCGTTTGAACCTTTCTGCGCTGGACGATTAACGAACCCGGTTAAAACTGTAACTTGCTCCTAAAATGTCAGACCGGTGAACTCAGCGGCGGCGTGGAGGGGTGTCATACGGAGCTCTTACACTTTCCCATAGCTGGCTCCGCTCGCGCCACACACGCACAAACAGACACACACATTCACACGATCATACATCAGCCACATTGCACACAGAAGCTTGTTGCATGCAACCTTGTCGATGTACACTTAACTCACCGCATGATTCCAGCTTGAGTCCAGATCACTTGCATTCCCGATCACAGCGGCCGCTCGCCGCAGAACGCGCTCGCAGTTCTTACACACAGCTTCACACGATACCTTACACGCGAACTGATTGAGCACGCTACGTGAATTCAATCTAAGTATGGTAAATGTCACATTTAATGCCAAATATACACTTTGAGCATAAATAAATAGTTTTCATGTTGCATATTTTATACCTTTCCCCTAGCGACTCCCCCATGGCTGTAATGGTGTCGCTAACTGTTCATTGCATGAATGTAACCTAATTACTCATTTCAATGTGAAAAATAAACAATAATTCCACTCAAATTCAAAATCGGGATTCATGTTTCACAGAACTCTAACCTGGATGTTGAGAATAGCACGAATGCGTCGCCGACGGATCTGAGATAATCTCAATCTGTTAACGACCCATTTCTTGCATGCGTGTTACTACTACACTTGAGTATAGCTTGCGTCTCATGCCAATAATTGTTATTTTTAAATAAGCAATTGAAATAATTTAAATAACGAAAAGTACATAATATTTGTATAAATGTTAATATTGTTGAGACGGTATGAAGCGCTTAGCTGGAGGAACGCTGCGTTCGCGCAACACACACAGGCGCGGCGGGGCCGGTGGTTTCGCCCCTCACATCACACTTTTAACAAACAGTAGACACCTATATACAAACGCATGACCGTCATGCTGCATCAGTTAGCTTGTGAGGAAGTGCGCTTGTTCAACTGTTTTGTTTAAAGTGAAGAAACACGATGTGAACGGTCGCCTTAATTCCGATAGATCTCGTCGAACACTTCACTCGTTCTTTATTTTCGGTGTTAACTGTGTCTACGCGTTGTAATTTCTTCGCATGATTTGGAATACGTTTACGATTGTGTTAATTATCGTCTAATGTGTCCATATTATTGTCGTTAATATGTAACTTTGATCTTCGTTTTTACGCAGGTACTGCGCACTTGGCACACTTTGTGAAATATCATTAGTGGTATCTGCTTTGAAGGTCATCAGGAGTGACATTGTGGAAAGAAAGTAATAGAAATATTTCTATAGATGCAACTTATATCTTAACACCAAAATAATATATCGCTTTATATTATACTCGTAATTAAACGATCCAGATATAAAAATGAACACACTGTGTGACAGGGTGCATGTATCGAACTGTTAAATAGTCATTTAAAATAATCACTAACAAAAATATAAAAGAAACGATAAAGTTATTTATGTGTTGTCGACGTAAAAATAAATGGTTACGTAGAGCACAAATTATTTAATATTATAATTTAAAAAAGGATTACAAAAATATATTCCGATTGATAACTATTTTACGTTCGTCGATACATTTTTGCTCTACGGTACCCTCTAGTCTAAGTAGAACGTGCATAAAACTAAACCATAATAATACAAACTAGAATAAGATGATTTAACGTGTACTAATTGTTTTATATACATTATCTTCCTTTATTAATTTTATAATTCATAAAGATATTCACATAAAAATTGATTACAACTACCCACAACTACTAAGAGAAAAATTTATTTAAAATTTACGTATAATGTACATGACCAGTTCAAATAAAAAGAAAATCTCCTTTTTTAAAACAAACTCAATGCTCTTTTCAATGAAATCAGAAAAAAAATACAGTTTTGTTACCGTTTTTTAAGTTGATATGTTCGTAGGTGGACCTGCGGCACATGGATGAGAAAGCCGGAAGCAACGTAGTGTCCGTTGGAGTCGACCTCTCTGAGTTTTACATGTCGGTTGAATGGGACATACTTGAAGTGCCCGCAGTTAGGTACGAGTTTATTTTATAAAATCTAAACTTTATTTAACTACGTACCAATTTTTATTAATGTACCATGGAAACTGCATTTATTGTTATAGTAAGATGGGTAATATAGGATCCAAAAGTAGTTGTCTGGAACTATAGTGCCTTATTGGGTAGACAGGGAAGAAATAAAAAGCTATATAGGAATTTAATCAAAAGTAGACTTGCTTTCTTATCGTGTAGAGCACACGGTAAATAAACGTAATACCTACCTACTATCTTTCACTGTAGCATTTTAACAGTTACATAAATGAACCGCGTAACTGAGGTGAACCGCAAGTGGAGATATCCATCAGCCACTATATCTTAACAAAAGGATAGTTAAAATATATTTTAAATAACTTTTCTGGTATTTTTATATTCAGTTTGATATCTAATTGGAATTGTATGATAATATTGTTGCAAGTTGCAGTCGAACTAAGAAATAAAGTTGAAATGTAGTTATTGTGAATCAGGCCGATAACAAAATAAAATGGAATTGGATACAAAAACAGGACTCCAATGTGGTTTTATATGCATAAAACAAAATTTATAATTTCGACCCAAATTTACAATGAACTTGATTACGCTGGCAGTGTATGAGTAGTTTTAGCTAGCATGAAATGCAATATTTTAAAAGAAATTATTCTAGAAACTTAAAAAAACTTATATCGCATTGTATAAAAACGAAATAATTAAAGTATACTGAAAATAATTTTACCTACCATATGAAATAAAAATTAAGTGTTTACATTGCTTATAAATTATATGCTCTTTACTAATTTTATCAATTTCAATAATACTGGAATAAACTATTAACTCTAATAACACCAAAAATCATCATGTTTTTTATTAAGAAATAAAACTCAGTTGAATTTATAATAATCCTACTTAATATTATAATTGTGAAATTTTGTATGTTTGGGTGTTTGTTACACAATCGTGCAAAACGGTTGAACGGATTTGGAAGAAATTCGGCATACGTATAATTTATAGTCTGGAGTAACAGGATACTTTTCATCCCGGATTTTCAATTTTCATAAATGAAATATTTTTAATTTCTATATCGACCTAATTCTGAAGTCCACGAAGACGAAATCACAGACAGAAGCAAGTAACATAATAATACTCTTAGGTCTGCTTTCTCTATATTATTGTTCGCTCAATACTTGTGACATCTTCCCGAATATTCGAGAATTTCCGTCAAGTTTGCCATGTTTGCACTAAATATTACATGGAACTCACATTATCACAGTTGTTCGATCTCACCTAGTAATATCTTATTACTAAATTCAATCTCAAACATAGTATATGCGTGAATAAAAGATAATCCATATTTTAACAGCGTAAATAGTTTTAGTAATTCTGTTAATTAATAATTTAACTGT
The DNA here is from genome assembly GCA_947532125.1 of Saturnia pavonia. NCBI lineage: Eukaryota > Metazoa > Arthropoda > Insecta > Lepidoptera > Saturniidae > Saturnia > Saturnia pavonia. The sequence continues at coordinate 10,851,808 of OX383903.1, forward strand.
TCTATTGAATTTCTGTCTCAAAGAAAATACGATCATCATAATAAGATTATATTAGTTACGAGAGTTCTATATTACAATATGTTTAGCTTAAAGAATTACAGTTCAAAGCAAACAGGAAAATCCATTTACATTTGACTTCGGTCGTGTCATTTGTTGCGAATATTGCCTTTCTTACTCACTGAGGCGCTATGACTTCTAAGGCTATTGAAATAAAGTTCTCGTTTGAAAATTATGATCGCATGATTTGACTTGTTAAGTTCTTGGATCAGTTTAAAATGGAACAGGAGAAAATATAGTTAGATGAATTCGTAGTTGTTTTAGTATATCTTGTATTACGACACTTATAGAGCCGTTAATATTACAAACGAGATTTATTTTCATTCTAGTTTTTCGCCCACGGCTTCGCTCGTGTAGACTATGAGATTTGTACTGTTTGATACTATTTACTCTAAGGAGATGAATTTTGAAAAAACGCCTATATACGTGTTACATTAATTTTATTGAACAGTATTAACACCAAGTATCAAACAATTTCGAACTAAAAAATATTATGCCCCATACAAACTTTGGCACCCACTTTTACACCTTAAGGGTTTAATTTAGAAAAAAATCCCTGAAACGATATCTGTAATATAAAATCAGCATACTTCCCAAATGTCACATTAATAACCCCATTACTTTAATATTGTAGTTTATTATTAGTAAATAAAGGGGAATCCCGCAGCCCTGGACACGTTTACTCAGTAGTTTTAAGTCTCGTAGTTTCATTTTTACTTTTATTATTGATAATTCATATAGTCTATCCTGTGAGTAATGAAAAAAAGTTCCCGTGTACAAAATGACATCAAAATCGGTGAAGAATTAATAAAAAAACATTTTTTTTGTAAATTTTTATAGCCAATGATACAATAAGCTTTCCACGTACCTACAAAATTTCATTAGAATCGGTCAACCAATTTTTTGAATTAAATCCGGACATACAAACTAACAGACAAAAAATGTTTAATGGCTTATTCGTGATTAATGTCCTTTATGTAGGATTTCTATCAGGAAATTAAAAAAAATACACGTACAAACAGAACCACAAATTTATTAATAGAGATTAAGTACTATATCAATTATCCAGTCAAGGTAGGCACTTGATTGACATTATATTGGCATTTACAAAATATTACATGACTATAATTGGGTAAATTGGTAAATAACCCAAACTTTAACATAAATTCATTCGTACACTTAAAGTAATTTCCCTTGAAACATCATAAAAGTAATTTTCATATACTCGATGTTTTACGAGCCACTCACTAGAATTACATTAACTTACAATAATTCTTTCAAAACCTTCATAAAATTATATTATATTCGGTACACAAGAGGTATACTTTTGAATATAGTATAATAAAACGTTTGTTTAGTTTTCAGAACAATCTTTTTAAGGTAATTGTTTTAAAAATGACTCCTAATTTGATTATTGTTCCTACACATTGTAAACTGTATAAATACAGTAAAAAATATATTGATAAATCTAATTGAGTTTCTTGCCGGCTTTTCACGATGACTGCGATGTTTTGGAGCCTTTTCACGTTCTTAAGTGCCTTTTTAGGGCCCAAATTGAAATGAGTGTTTTTAATTTGATTTAACTCCAGCACTTCTTAGAGCCTCATTAATTTTCTTCTTAACGTCTTACAGTGCCCACGTTTCCGCAGCGTACAGAAAGTTTACACAATATTAACTTTTTATTATATTATATATACAAATATTGTTTTCATGCAGGAATGAAAAATTCTACACGTGTTGTGATGAGCCCTACCTAGACATCACATTCAACATTACAATGCGAAGGAAAACTTTATTTTATACAGTCAACATAATTATTCCTTGCATGGGAATATCATTTCTGACAGTCCTAACTTTTTATTTACCTTCGGACAGTGGGGAAAAGGTAAGAAAGTTTTCTTGGTGTTATTAACCTTTAATTTTGCGAGTCGAAGGCCTACCGAACTAAACTTTGGCATTTGTATTAACTTTGACATCGGACTGTAGATTTAGTTGTCCGAAATATCTTCGTGATATGGTTATCTTTAGAGAAACCAAGGAATATTAATGCAAGCTTTAGATTATGTAAAATCTTTAGCAATCAAAATAATCAAGTTTACCAAGACAGCACCATATTTCCTTTTTATTAATAATTACTTAACTTAACGACAGCCTACGTTGTAAAATTTTATGATTTATGCAGTTTAAAATTGATATATTGAATATACCCAAGTGAATACCTGCATAATGTTGATATTGACGTAGTTACGAGAATGTCTCACATTCGCGTAGATTAAAAATATACTGCTATTTATACGTTGAAAACTATTATTAATCAATAAAATATGTCAGTCAAAAGTGTAGTTTCATTAAAAAATTCTAATAAACAGACTACAGCCGTTCAGTCATAGGTTTGAATCATTTTATTTTATAAACTAATAGATTAGTCAGTTCATAAACATATAAAAATCTAGGTAGTAGAAGTTATGAACGCTGAACTGCTGAAGTATCATCTATTTTTACTTTAACGTGTCAGTGCGCGCATGTTAGGGATGTGGTTGGTAGGGTTGCCAAATTTTTTTGAAAGAAAAAAAGTATGAAATTATTTAAATGTGAAAAAGTATTTGGAGGAAAATAGTATTTTGCAATTATTATTTTTATTCCATTAAAAATATATTTTTTGGTGCTTTGGCACAGGCAATCAATCTTTTGTTATGTTTGAAAGTTTCAAAGCTAGTTAAATAAATGACTCGTTTTTATTGAAGTGAAACTTCTTATACGACTTCCAAGCGTTAAACGTTTAACGCGCATTATCGGTCTCTCCTCTTTGTGTGAGCCATACCGAGAGAATAAAAGTCGGTGTGTATGTATATTGCACAGTGCTTAAATAAAATAGAAAATGTCTTTTGAAATGAAGTTTCACTTCTATCGTGTGTGAATCGCACACACACCTTTTTTTAAATTTATGGACGATCTGTTTCTCTCTTCTCGTCATTTCAGATTCAATACCGAAAAACTGACTTAGTGAAAGCTGAAGCGAGGGGAACAGATAGTAAATTGTTTTTTCACATTAAGTATATATTGCCATTTTTGTTAGCAGTATTTTGTTCTGAAAATTCTTTATTATTAGTAGATTTTTTTTAAATCAATTCTACTATACTTATAGAAGCAAATGCGTGCAAAAGTATAAAGTACCTATATTTATCGAAAATTAAGTAGGTAGTATTTTATTATAAAGTATGGTTGGCAACCTTAGTGACTGGCTACAAACACTGGCACGAGAAGCGTTCCAACTTATTTCTCAGGAGTAAGTAACCTTAATTCATCGCTTAACATGACTGCAGTCATATTCATCGTTTGTTATAGATTTCTATGAGCTTCAGTGATATAAGTGATATGCCTCTTTGTTATTTCATTTACATAGAAAAGAAAATGTGTGTACTTATATTCGCACGTAAGAAGTTCTTTGGCGTAAAAAAATAACTCCAATTTAGACTTAAACGCGCCAAAATGAATGAGTTAAACTGCTATTTAATATGTTGACAGGTAACATTATCTATTTCGATACTGATCAGTCTTCACGTGTTCTTCCTATTGGTGGTGGAGATTATACCGCCCACATCACTGGTTGTGCCCTTGTTGGGAAAATATCTCATTTTTGCAATGATCCTCGTGTCAATCAGGTAAATACGACAAAACCTAATTCCTATTACTCATCGTATCAATATTATAAGAAACTTTATTGTTACTATTATTAGTAATAGTATAATAGTTAAATAGTATAGTATGTAAATTATGTTCATGTCCATATTGCGATACTTTAGTCCAAATATTTTAATATTGTACGTAATTTAATGTAGTGAGCGCATTTCTGATTATTTTTTCACATAATTGCACTCAGAGCCATTTAATTTCAAACTAATTTCAACTTTTAAGAACAAAACAATATAATTTGCCGGCATTTAATTCCGATAATTATTATGAATGATGGCTAAATCGATTTTGATTTTATCCGTTTGTAAAAGTTAATAACTCTTGTCAAATTATACAGGGTAAAATTGCAATATTAAAACAACCCTGTGAGGCTATTTGCCAACCACCGCATTTCCATATAAATGAAAAGCTGGTTTCTACATAGAACGTTTGATAGCGTAAAGACACTTTCTTCAATTTTCTTAATAATACTTATTTGATTTACGGGTCTCGAACAAATGATATTTATCTCGGTACTCAAATAAAGATACTATTTATAAGTATATATTTAACTAGAAACGATTATTAAAAGCATTTTTATAATAAAATTTCGATACCAACGATATTATAACTTATATATTAATGTAATATTAAGGGGCGATTTTTCAATCAACATATAACTTTATTAGAGGAATCATTTTTATAATGTGACAGGTTTTACTCGTATAAAACTATCTAACTATTGAAAAATCGCCCATTAAGACACTTTTCTACAAGATACCTTATGACAGAATCTCTTATTAAAATCATCGCACAAATTTCCTTTCACTAATTAACTTGCACTGATCGATCTTGCTGAATGATTATCTTACTCTCACTAAACTGAGATACTGTAAGTAATCTATTACTTAAGTTTCTGTTGAAACTTCGAAATAGTTACTGATCGTGTAACTCTAAGTACTTGTAATTTGTATGTTAACGTGTATTTTACTGTAACTGATTACTAAACACGATAAAAATGCAAAACAAAAATTTAGTGGCTTTATTTTTATTAAATAATGGATGGATATTTAATCCATCTATATCTGAAAAATAAATTATAGATAGGAATTACAAGTAAATCTGTGAAATTACTTGACTGTAATGATTTTTAGAAGTTACGTACAAATTACATTAAATATTATGTATTTTTTATAGTAAGACCTACGTGCCTATTTTTAAAGAAGGTAATATTTTTATTATGTTCAGTATATGCGTGACGGTAGTCGTACTAAACGTCCACTTCCGTTCGCCACAAACACACCGGATGGCACCCTGGGTCAAAAGGGTTTTCATTCACATCCTCCCGCGGTTGCTGTTTATGAAGCGGCCACAATACAAGTTCGATACAACGAGGTAAGTTAAATACGCACAACTATTCCCTCACCCTGTTTTTGTAAATAACCATAATGTCGGCTATCATTCAATACATACTGTACTGTTACACAAAATACTTTTTTATATAATAATAATACTAGATTCCAATAACCACAAGCTTTACTGGAATAGAGGCTTAATAACAGATCAAACAATTTACTGCAATAGGATAGATACCACATTATATGACAAAATAGGTCCGTTCATCCGGTATGATCTGATACAGTGACACGGCACTTGCAATTACTAGCTACTAACAGACATAATTACACTGCAGCGCTGCATATATGCTCACCACACAGGTACATAGGTTCTGTAAAGGGATCTTTCTTTTTCTTTTTTTGGCTAGTTAGTGTAGGCCAAACTTAACCGATAACTTTTTTTTTATAGTAGCTATGCACATTGACTGTACTGTCCCTGATTGTAAGTACAGTACAATCCAAATACAACGGCGACCACCGAGAGATCAAAAACCATCGGCGGTCGCCGCTGTCATGCCGGCCTGCATAAATATCTCTTTACGTTACGCTTGAAGGACCCCATGTCATATGAAGGAGGGACTGCATTGACCGGGAGATGGTTCCACAGTTTCACGGTACGACAAAGATAAGTCATAGAGAACTTTTTAGTCTGTGCCGAGATGGAGGTTACCGTAAAAATGTGATTCCGAAGCCTAGCGCGTGTGGTTCTGTTGTGGAAAGGAGTGAAGGTAATTAGATTGAACAACTCTTTAGAACACTCACTATGATACGGTAGAACACACCCAGAGAGAAGAGACATGTATATATGTATAGTTGATAAGATCGAATTACAGATAGAGAATTAGACAGATCGCGTTGTTGCATATCTGCCAACAGCTCAAGCTGAGGTACGGCCACTCTGGCAACCTTGAGCTTGTTGCCACGTTTCCAGGGCTGAGTACCTTAATCCGACCCGAAGCCCGGTGAAGCTGTAAAAGCCGTTTGAGGCTTGAGGGCCTCTATGGCTAACAGTATAGATCGAAAAAAATATGACTAAATTAGTTAAATGATTTATTCTCATAGATATCATCAAGTTAAATTGAAAAATTGCGTAATACACAGATTTATACGCTCATGGATATATTTGGAGGAATGCAAAAAAGGTAGAATAACAGAAAATATTTTCTTATTTCATACTGGCCATATATATCAGTATTATGTAATTTGAAAAAAGAAGATTTTGAATAGAATTTTAGGAGTTTTTGACGGGATCTTGAGCTTCCATGTTGTGTTTTTTTTAATTACTTAACTTCGGATCTTTGAACCTATTTTATGTAATATTGGTGGAATTTTACGTGATATAGTTTGGTTATTGTGCATTTGTGAAGTGAATTATAAATATTAACTGGAAATATGCATTTTGAGATGTCACAAAAACTCCCTAAGAAGTTCTACCAAAAGAGCCACCATCTTGTTGAATCAACTTGCTCTAAAGCTGTAAATTTAATTGAAAATTGTTACACTTACAATGAAGTGAGTCAAACATTACGAGTATCCAAGTCTGCGACTTTTCACAATGTTAAACGATACCGGCAGACTGGAGAGTATAGAAGACGTAAAGGACAAGGTCGCAGAAGAGTAACAACAGATTTATTGTAAGCAGTGTCCTCAGAAACCGCACTTCCGACATCTTTCGAGATACGAAACAGGGTGCAGGAAGTTTGACAAGTGACAGTAAGCACCAAAACGATTAGAAGAAGACTCAAAGCGGCTGGTATAGGAGCGTACTTGCCTACCAGAGGCCCTTTGCTCATCGCAGGTCATCGAGTAGCTCGGTCCAACTTTTCTTGTTTCCACCAAAATTTTGATGATGACGCTTGGGGAAAAGTACTCTTTACTGATGAGTCCAAATTCTGTCTTAAGTCATATGATGGAAGGGTCAAATTCTGGAGACGAACCGGAGAAAGATACGCTGAGTGTAACATTGTTGTAAGATAGCCTTATAGTGGAGGGTAAATAATAGTATGGGTGGTATTTGTTTACGAGCACGTACACAGCTACATATCGTAGAAAACGGGTCCCTCACTGCGGCGTGGCTAGATACATAACAGACATTTTAGAACAGATTGTGATGCCTTTTACCCCATTAATGGAGGATAATTGTCATTTAATGCATGATAATGCTCGTCCTCACGCTGCGGCAGTAATTTCAGAGTACCTTACTGAGGTCGGAATCTAAGTTTTGGTGTGGCCAGCACGCTCGCTAGACCTCTAAATCCTATAGAACATGGACAACATAAACTGGTAAATCAAATAATAAAATCCAGCTCCATCTAACCTAAGGGACCTAAAAACTGCAGTGTTTGAAGAATGGAACCTAATTCCACAAAGTTAAAATGAAAATTTAATAAAAAGTATGTTTACTTGTTTACTTACACAATAATTTTATTTGTACGTATTAATTTTTATTTTATAGGATTAGCTTTAGTTAAGAAGTTTATATTACTCTTATATGTTAATTAAAAAAATATACACAGTATATATTAAAAGAATGAAATTAGTCTGTCGAAACGTTCCATACTTTTAAAATTTAAAACATTCTATTTAATTATTCAATTGCGAGACCACGCAAACTCAATTTAAGTAGTTAAATTTAACTTAGTTTAAGAGTTATGGCATTTTTGTACTACAAACAATAGACGAAATGATTTATAAATGAGAGTCTCTCAAATCGCGATTCCCTCCACGAATTTGTAACGAGTGTAATCTAATTTGAAGTTTTAAAAGACTTGATAAAATGATTTCCCGATGGTTCGTAACTTTGATATTAATGAATCCAAACTTTGAAAATTCTTATGACATAACTTGCAACTTCTAACTTTTGTAAAATAAAATCGTCTAGAAATTTTATTACAGTTACTGATAACTAATAATTGTAAAATTATTAAATAGATAAAACAATTATATAGTTAATTAATATCCGAATGGTTTTATTTAAATAATTATTAAAATGAAGATAATATAAGAAAGAGAAGATGTTGTAAAACTCAAGGTTTTTTGTTTGTTTATTTGATTTGTATTCATTCCATGAAAGTTTTCACAGCTTTTAATATATAAATACATAGCATATGTAGTCCTTAGTCACCATTAAATGCAAAGTAAAATTAATTTTAATCAAAGAATTAACTGATGATATACTAGAAGCGAACTTTTAAGGTTCCTGTGATTATTGCGGCCGATAACCGGCTCAGTTTTGTAATTCACTCGAATACTAGTGTCCATTTGGGAGACAGGTAATAACTATGATAGGCCGGCGAGACATTGCACCGCCTGAATGTGGTCTGTGGTCACCGATTTATTGAACATTACGTAAATGGAGCACAAACGTACATTTTAGACTTCATCCAAATGGTACATTCTGATTTTAGGTAATTCTATACAGTCAATATAGCTTTCGTACTTAGTTACAGCAATTAAAATATTTGTTGTCGTCGTGAGATTGCGTCTAAAAACATGAAGTTATTTATTTTTCCAATATTATTTCTGGGATGTCGGTTTGTTATTTAGTTATAGTCCAGGCCAAATATGTCTTGTAGATTTTTTGTGATGCGCGCCTTAAATAACAGAACTGATAAAATAAAATACGGAATCGTATTTCTACTGTTGTTTCTGAAGCTTCGGAGTGTCACTTATAAAAACTTACGGCTTTTACTTATAAACGGTAATTAAATATAAGCAGTGCTTATCTTTAACTCTATTTTGTTCTACAAATATGATTTAGACAAAAAAGGAAAATACATTAATCGGTGTTAAATTTGATAGATTTCTATAAGTAAAACCTGTAGTATTTTATTGTGTAGATACTACGCGATGCGCGCTAAAAGATTACGTAAAATTCTATCGTGTACTAGTTTGTTGTCTACTGAAGTCATAATATTAATTTAACTAATTGAAGACTATGTTAAGGCATAATTAATCACGAAAGGCCCTTTTGTACATATTACATTTATACATTTATACATTGTACATACACAGTACATTTATACATTGAAATCGCCATAGTTTCAATTATCCTAAAAATCTATAAGTATTTTTAAATACTATAACAATATGTAAGTATTACCAATGTAAATATTATTTGTAGGAAACGTAAGCAGTTCACACGTGTCAGAAGTGGAAAATACAAAAAAAATGTTCTTTTAAAATTGTTTTTTAATATCCTAAATCAGCGGGATTCAAACTATTGACCACTCTGCGAACTGCTTATGAAATCTGGTCGTCTCACACCGCTAGGCCAATCCGACGACGATCACAATCTCGAGAATCGGGACTTGAGTTAACCGCGCATAATATAAATGAATTTTATCTCATTCTTTCGTAAACTAAGTCCTATAGATATATATGGTTGTCTCATTTTATTGTCGCTTTTTCGTTTCACCGACTTTTAAATCACAAAGTGCTAAAGAAGTTTTCAATTCGAAAAATGTCATCTATTATCAACCGATTCTGGTCAAATGTTGTAGACTGGAAGCATATGTCATTTCATATTTGACTATAAAAATCGTCAATCATATATACATTAGAAAACGTAAAAGATAAATAATGTTCTCAACCGAATTTGATAAAATTTTGTACACGGGAAATATAAGTATCTCAAATGATAGTTTTTTTATAAATTGTCAATAATAGATTCAAAATAAAACTACAGATTGAAAATAATTACTGCGTAAAAAACGCGTGCGAAGCCGCGGGCGCACCGTTAGTTATATTATATAATTCTCAGATCCCGTTACACCGCATGTGGTATGGTGGTAAGGTGTGGAGGAGCAGCACGTCCGCTGTATCCGTATCGGTTGGCAGCAGCCGACGACGACTGTTGTGCGCCGGGGGCCTGGCCGCCGCCCGTCGCTCCACCACCTCGACCGCTCACACGGACACCCAGCAAAGAAGACTTGACGCATACCACCTATCTAAATTCCGGGTAAAGATTGATTTTATTTCCAATTTTTAATATATCATTATATTACATTAAGATTATGTAAACACTTGTCGTGTCTGCCTCGCAACTTCTTTTTATCCAGAGATTACGGTCTGTATTCTACAATTTCTAAACTGTGTAATACTAGCAGATCTTTGCGAATATTTCGCACATTATAGAACACCAGCTGTGCTCCACGGTGTTACCAGTGTTCATTTTATTTAATAAACTCTCCATGGTGCCGGCGCCAAATCGCCCGTGTGGCCCAGCCCTATCGTTGTTCCACTTCACGTACTTGCCTACAGCTTGCCGGATTGCTTGACGTTCATAGTTACTGCTCCACTCCTGAAGGTCATAAAGTGAAGTTATACCTTGTACTATTAACTACTAGCCCCATGAATCTAGCTGTCATATACAAAACGATTTTTCTAATCCAAATGGTAGTTCCAGAGATTAGCGCGTTAAAACAAACAAACAAAAAACTCTTAGCTTTATTATAGTAAGTATATGTCGGCGCAAAATAACATGCGATTAGCTATGTTATCTCTACACGTGTTTCATACAGCGTAAACAAGTGACTCACTACGATCGCCCCACCATTTGGCTATAAAGGCCGCTCGCTGTAGCGGAGAGACACGCCTCACGGCAGGCCCCTCTGACGCCCGAAGCAACAGGTTTCGTGGCATCCGCCGGAGACATGGCCCCGAAAGGACTTTACGAGCGTGACTTATCCACGCTCGCCCAGCTGCTTGGCACTGGGGTCCTTTCTGGAGGAATGCTCCGGTGGATGGCGCTCTACCTGCGTGTCTACGAAGCCGAAGAAAAGGGAACGCAGCTCGACAACGAGGACTCCGCAGCTCTGGAGCTTGCTGCCAAAGGAGTGCTCGCGCCACCGGAGATTCACTTCAACCCGAAGGAGCTGAGCCCTGTTGGAAGGGCAGAAAGACGCAAACGAGAGTCAGAATCTAGTCAAGAGACTGGACCTCACCTAGTTGCCGCCGCTAAGAAGCCCAAGCAGAAGAAGCCCGCGGAGACAGCGGAAACTGGCAGGACAACTGCTCCACGTGCCATGCCAGCTAGTCCGCCTGCCCCGAGACCATCCACTGCACCACCACCGAAGCCGGCTCCCAGACTTCAGCACAGGGAAGCCACTAACAAGGCTGCCTATGCCGCCATTGCGGCTAAGCCCACTCCTCGGGCCGACGCTTCTAAAGCGAAGGCCGCGACCTCTACTGACACAGATGCACTCGCGCCGCATCCTGTGCCATCAACACCGGCTGAAAAACCTTCAACCAAGCGAAGGTACCCACCGATTGTTGCGGATTGTCTCCCCAATTGGATAAAGCACTTTGCAGCCCTGACAGCCATACTAGGCAACAGGCCAAATGCTCGCCCTTTCGGCCGAGGGGTTCGATTTACCCCGGCCGACCAAAGGGAGTATCAGATAGTTCAGGAATACCTGGCGGCGAGGGAAAAGGAGGAAAGCTCACTAAGCTGGTTCTCCTACTCGCCGCCAGCCGAAAGAGGATTGAAGGTCGCAATACGCGGCCTCCCAATAAATACAGAGCCCAATGACATCGTGGCAGCCCTGACGGACTTAGGTTTTGAACCTCAGTTCGTTAGACCCATTATGGGGAGACGCGGCAGACCCGGCTGCGTCTACCATTGCATTTTATCGAGGACTCCGAACCTGATCCCTGCCATCTATGAGGTGGACGAGCTACTCTTGATGGCAGGAGTAAAAATTTAAGGCTGGAGGGGGAAGAGGGGACCGGCACAGTGTCACCGGTGCCAAGAGTTCCGCCATTCCTCCCACCAATTTCACCGTCCATTAGCCTGCGTACGCTGTGGAGGGGCGCACCTCGCCCACCAATGCGAACGCCCGAAGGAGCAACCACCTACCTGCGCTAACTGCGGGGGTCCACATCCGGCGAACGACCAACTGCACTGTCCAGTGTTTCGACGGGAAGCGCGTAACCGTCGCGCTGGCACTGTAGCTCGGCCGAGCCACCTTAAACCCGGGATACTTATCCCGCAAGCATCAACGGTGCAAGAAGCCGCGGACGGCAGCCTGATGGCTCCGGCCAATGATGCGACTGAGCACCGTTGTCAAGAAGAGAAACACAATACCAAAGATGTCCAACGCACAATGTACACTCTTCGAAAAGAAAGGAATGCCACAAGTTTAGAGGAACGCCAGGCGATTGCCCGTAGTTATACGGACAGTCTACGCACCCCAGGTGACACTAACAAAGAACAAAAAGATAACCCACTAGCTTAGGCTAACTCCAGAGAACCGTCCCGTATTAGCGGGATGCGATGATGCCCGCTGAAGAGGGTAATGGACCCTGATACAGCTACCACACCACCTCAGAAAGAGGAGGGTGCGAAGACCAGTTAGTCAGGAGAGACACATTCGCTTGTCGGTTCTCGGAGAGTGAACATCTAATTTATTGTTAATTACTTCAATTATGCAACAATCCAGTATCAATGATAACAATGATGTTGGCTATGCCAACGTCACTGTCTCTGAAAACCATCCTGGACTACCTGCTCCGCCATCAGAAGTGGGATACACCACGATGTCCATACTGGACTACCCTGCTCCGTCATCAGAAGTGGGATACACCACGATGTCCATACTGGACTACCCTGCTCTGTCATATATATAAACAATCTAACTAACACTTTTCATGTTAGACTAGCTGTGACCGCAGCTCCACTCGCGTGGAGCTAGAAAATAGAATAATTCCCCAGGTAGGAATTAGAAAAAGCACTACCACCATGCTTTAGTTTCACCACAATGTTTCCCTATTCTAAGCAATACCATTTTACGTTTTCATCTTAAGCTAACATGTATTAATCATTTCGTTATATTAATGTTATACATAATTATTCTTTTTGTCACTTAAGTTGAGTCTAATCGTATATATACCATGCAAATTAAATTCTATTTCCATTACTTCTATAATAGGCTACTTGCATCATATCAAATTGGGCGCAATAAATAAATAATTTCTGAAGTATTTGAATTAAGAAACCAATATTTATCGATTTCAGATATTAAAACCGAAAGATGGCTACATTTTTTCAGTTTAATATTTGTTCTATTTCATTTTTAAATTTGAACTCTGAAAACGCTGTCTGCCATATTAGTCTATATATTATCTTTGCTGTGACGTCATACGGGTTGTAAACAAACAGTTGAATTTAGCAAACATTAATCATTGAAAAAACTCGATACTTTTTATTAAAATGACAACGTCATTAAGTATTAAGGTAATTATTATTCATTATGTATTTCCCAGGATTGACAGTAACCGTTTCGGCGGTAGCTGTCTCGTTCACGGCTCTAGCGAGGGTGGCGGCCCCGGACTCGGAGGTATCACTAACACAGTTGAGGAAGAAACGTTCAGTCCAGTTCCAGACCCACCACCGGGATTCAGTCATTCCGCTTGCCCACCAGAAGTTCACAAGACGTGCTTCTGCGTACGCTTTATTGCGGAACACACAAGAATGTTGGAAGATTCTACAAAAGTATGTACTAAGGGCCTAACCGAACTATTTTATAATATTTATTAATTATACTAAGTCTTCCCGCGGCTCCGCTCGCGTGAATTACGGAATGCTGTTGATCGAGCGCCCGCGCGAATTGTGGTGCCACAAAAATGCTTATTGTGGGTGATCCTTAGAAGACATCCATATGCTATAATGTATTATAGCATACGGATTATTGTAAGTCTTTTTAAGATCTACAATTATGTTCAACATTAATTTGATATATCTCAGCGTAAGCCATTTAATCACCACAAAAGTGTATTTTTTCCAAATCGATTTGCAATTATCGTCATTGCTTATTTCATACGTTACTTTATGTCAAAAAATATATCCTATAATCCGGCCAGATAACATATCTATGGATTAAAGGAAAAACCATGTAAATCAGGTTAATAGATTTGCGTGACAAGAACATAAACGGACAGACAGACAGAGAGATGTTGAGTTTTATAATATGTAATAGATGAGGTTTTTTTTCACAAATTGGTCAAATCTTGTTATGGACATAAGTTGTAGTTTATATTGAATTATACAAACTTTTTTTTATTAAAAAATTGGCTTGCAAGTTTCTAAGATAATTTTTTTTATTAAAAATACACTTTAGATATTGGACTAGTACAAAGTAATGTAAGAAAAGTAAAAAAATACAAATCCTTATGTTGGGTCCGCGTCACTTCCCTCGACTGAGGAGAGGGGGGGTGACGAGTACCCGGGAGGGGGACGGGCGAAATTTGTATGTGCCGGATGCCCGTCTCGTGACACCACTACTAATGTACCGGCGACTCGAAGCCTCGAGGCGGAGATGAAGGGTCCGACGAGAGGGGGGGGTGCAATATTGCACCTCAATATCCACCCGAAGCGACGACTCTTCAATGAAACACCAAAATCTTCTTATTACCGGTGCGTTCCTAGGCCGACCAATCTTCGTATTGCTGCTATTGACATCTGTTGGATTGACATCTATCTATAGACGCTAAATCACAGGCCCCAGTACAAAACTCGCGAGCTTAAGTACTCCGAGGCGTTACCTTAAAGAGAGCCCCTATCGCCTAGAGAGCTCGGTTCACTATTGTTATCTATTTTTACTTTGGTCGGCCTATTTCCCGCTCTATAATTCTTTATTTATAATCCTTACATACATGTATTATACATCATTATTTTCCTTATTCTATGCTCTATATAATGCAAATTAAATCTTATTCGTAAAAATTACCATTTTATAATAATTTACAAAAAACCTTAATTTCTATGGGCGAACCCGCCGTCCGGTCTATGTATTTTATATATTACTATTAAACTATTATAAATCTTATTATTATCTTTGTTGCATTCTATTCTGTATCTATAATTCTATAATATTAAACACAAATTCAATACATATTTCAATAATTAATGGTTACTTAAACCGATGAAACATACATCTCAAGAAAATCGTATTATCTAGTACCAACCCTATACATATTCCATACATTGTAAACAAAATATCAATATTCTATTTCTTAACACATTCTTAACATAATTATATCAAATATATCTATGAAAATAACTTATTTGTATGTCTCTATTCAATAATTACATATTCGTATGTCGCCAACATCCTCCCCCTCGTGCGCAGCACCAACTCCAGTCATGGCGACATTGCTGAAGGCTGTCCGGAACCGGCGTCGCGTTGCTCGTCGCTCGTCGCTGGAACCAGCAGCACCACCTTGGAGCTCGGTCTCTTCAGCGTCCCGCATGCGGTGCGCACTTCCACTATCCGGATGCGGCCGTCTGGTCCAGGGTGCGTTTTGGTTACCACACCCCTGGGCCACGTGTTTCGTGGCAGCGTGGAATCCACGATCAGCACGGTGTCCCCACACTGCAGGTCCCTGTTGGAAGTCCCTCCATTGACCCTCCTGGTGAGTAAGGTGGGTAGGTACTCCTTGAGCCACCTGCTCCAGAAATGGTCAGCCATGCGTTGTGCCACTCTCCAAGTTCGCCGCCCGGCGAGGTCCTCATCAGTGAAGCTCCCAATCCTTGGAGTCCCGCAGGATCTCCCGATGAGAAAGTGATTTGGAGTCAGGGCTTCTTCGTTTTCATTTTCTTCCGTCGCGACGAGCGGTCTTGAGTTCACTATGTGTTCTGCTTCTAGCAGAAGCGTATGTAGTGTCTCTTCTTGTGGGCATCTCTCTTTCAGGGTAACGGCCAGGGCCGACTTGACTGACCGGACCAGGCGTTCCCATGCTCCTCCCATGTTTGGTGCTCCAGGTGGTATGAACTTCCACTGGACACCTATCTTTCCCGCAGCTGTAGCGAAATCTTCAGTCCTCAGGTCCTTGGCTGCTTCTTCCAATTCCTTGTTGCTCCCGACGAAGTTGGTACCGTTGTCGCTGTATATCACCTTGGGCATTCCTCGCCTTGCCGCCATGCGCCGGAGAGCTAGTATCATTGAGTCGGTCGATAGCGATGCCGTCAGTTCCAAATGTACGGCTCTTGTTGTGAGGCATGTGAACAACGCTCCCCATCTCTTCTCGTGGCGTCGTCCTACCGTGACCGTCATGGGGCCGAAGTAGTCGACGGCAGTGCACGTAAACGGAGGCTCGCCGAATCTCAACCGCTCCTTCGGAAGGTTTCCAGTAGGTGGCGTATGTGGTGCGCTTCGATATACTTTGCACAACTGACACTGATGCGCCACTGTCCGTACTGTTGACCGCAGCCCGAGAACCCAGTATCGCTGTCTCACCTCATTAATCACGGTGGCGTGGTTTCCGTGGTTGAATGCTGCGTGGTAGTGATGTATGAGCAGTCTCGTGATTTTATGCTTGCCATCCAGGATCACGGGACGTCGATATGCTCTTTCCATAAACGTAGCTGCGTCGATTCTTCCTTTTACTCTCAATAATCCGTCCTCCTCTATAATATCGAGTTTCTTCAGTCTTCCTTGTCGATCGGAGGTCGTCGAACTTCCAAAACTTTCGTCTTGGCTTCTCTTCAATAATAGCTTCTCTGACCTCTCTAAGTATGTCTTGTCTATAGGCAGGAACTTCTCTCTTTGTTTCGGTGTCGTAGGCTTCACAATGCTCTTGAGTTTTTCCTTCTTCGCTCTTCTCCAGGTCGGATCTTGCTTTTCCATCTTCCGGGATATGCAGGTGAGCTCCTTCCGCTTACGGCACAGGTCGATGAATTGAAGCACTCTAGCTGTCGCCCTCCATAATCTTGTCCAGCTGGAGAACCGATCAGGCTCTGGTGTAGGTAGCTGCTCTTCTGGAGTCCTTGTAGCCGCGACAGTGTGCTTCTCTTTCTCTTCTCCTGTAGGTTCTGCCTTGAACGTTCGAGGTTCAGGCCAGCCGGTCTCTTCTAGATGAAGGAAAGAGGGCCCATTGAACCACCGATGATCCTTCCCGAAGTCTCGAGGCACTCCTCTTGTTGCGTCGTCCGCCGGGTTTTGGCTAGTCGGGACCCAGCGCCATTCTTGTGGTTTCGAGAGGTCTTCTATTTCTGCAAGCCGATGCGCCACGAACGGTTTGAAGGTTCTCGGATCCGACTTGATCCATGAGAGGACTGTGCTTGAATCAGTCCAATACGTCCGTTTCTTGATCTTCAAGTCCAGTTCTTCTTCCACCGTCCGTGTCATCCGAGTGCCCAACAGCGCTGCCTGCAGTTCTAGCCGTGGGATGGATACCGGCTTCAGGGGAGTTACTCTTGCTTTGGCTGCCAGCAATGCAACATGGTAGCCTCCATCTTCTATGCGCACTCTATAATATACCGCGCAAGCGTAGGCAGTCTCGCTAGCGTCGGTAAACGTGTGCAGCTCCCCCTCGTCGCTTGAGTGCGTGAAGCATCTTGGAATGCGCAGAGTCTCTAGCACCTGAACATTCGCGAGATACTCCCTCCATGCTTCTTGATCACTTGCGGTGACTTCCTCGTCCCAGTCAATGCCGCTTCTCCATATGCTCTGTATGAGAACCTTCCCTTGTATGAGAACCGGTGATGCCACTCCCATAGGGTCGAAGGTGGCCATCACGGCGCTCGTCACTTCCCTCTTGGTAGGTCCTCTTCTTTGCTGGACATCTTCCTTAAATTTCCCTAGGCATGTCCTGAATCCCAATTCGTCGTCCTCCGTGTACCAGCGTAAGCCCAGGGTCTTCTCCTCTTTCGGTCCGAGGTCGATCTCCATCTGCCCAGTTTCCTTGGTGAGGCTTCTTAACACGGAGGGACTGTTGGATGCCCATCCTCTCAGCTCAAATTTCGCCTTCTTGTGGATGACGTCGACTTCTCTTGCTATCTTGGTTGCTTCGTCCTCTGTATCGAAGCTCTGTAAATAGTCATCCATGTAATGGTTGTGCTCCACTGCACGCTCCACTGCACGAGCGGCCTCCGGGAACTGATCTTGATATTCTGCAGCGTTCTTGTTCTTGACGAAGATCGCAGCACTTGGAGAACAAGCGGCCCCAAATATGACTGATGTCATCCTGTATTCCTTGATGGGTCCACTCGCTTGCTCGCCCTTCCATAAGAATCTCAAGCTATCACGATCCTCTTCTCGTATTCGTATTTGCAGAAACATCTCTTTGATGTCAGCCACCACGGCGATTGGTTTCTGCCGGAACCGTAGCAGGACACCGAAGAGTGATTGCAGCAGGTCTGGCCCAGACATGAGCAGGTCGTTCAGACTCTTCCCTCCTGTTTTGGCTGCAGCGTCGAACACCAGGCGTTTCTTCTTCTTTGTGGGATGCGTGACAGCAAAATGTGGCAGATACCACTTCCGTCTTGAGGTTGTATCTTGATTGGCTTCCTCTGCATATCCATTATTCACGAGGTTTTCTATTTGATTTTCGTATTCTTTCTTCAGTTCCGGATCTCTGTGAAGCTTCTTCAAAATTCCATTCAACCTCACTTCAGCGGCTTTGAAGTTGTCTGGCAGTTCCTCTTCATCATTCTTCCAGAGGAGTCCAACTTCGAAGCGTCCATCTTCCAAGCGCCGGCTGGTCTTCTCCAGAATGTCCAGTGCTCTCTGGTCCTGGTCTGTGCTTGGCAACTTCGGCAGGACCCCCAGTGACTCCACCGCGAAGTGATCCTTCATCAACTTCTCCAATGCCTCTTCACGGGCTGACACGTGTGCACATGTCATGAAGTTGACTGGTCGCGACGTGCCTCCATCGAAGCCATGCAGCACCCATCCGAGCTGAGTGAAGGATGCCACTGGCTGGTTCTTCTTTCCTTTGCGCGTCGCTCTCGATATGATGAGTTCCCAGTTGTCCTGTCCTATCAGCAACTTGGGGGAATCCTCTTCATAGTGCAGTTGCTTCATCAGCTTCCTAAGGTGAGCGCAGTTCTCTATGGTGCTCTTCTCCAGTCGCTGAGGCGTCAGGTTCATGTCGTCAATGGTGCGTGCCCCGGTGACTGTTCTCTTCTTTGACTGGTGCAGTCCTCTTATCTGCATGTTGAGCTTCATCGAATCCTTCTTCACCATGGATTGCCCACCCACGGTTTCCAAATGAAGCGTCTCCTTGGGTCCCTCGAGGCCGACCTGCTCAGCTACCGTCGAGTCCAATAGGGTGACCGTTGACCCCTCATCCAGCAGAGCCAAGACCCTGGCTTCTCCTGCTGGTCCATAAACCTCGACAGGAATCATCTTCAGGTACGCTCTCGATGACCTGGTGCAGTTCACAGGAAGTCTCACGTTGTTGGCCACTTCTTTTTCTTGCTTCGTTTCTTCTATTCTTTCTTCATGCAGCAAGCTATGGTGCCAACGTTTGCAGGTTGGGCATGGAGGGTGACGGCAGGTCTCCTTTCGATGTTGTCCGCTCAGGCACTTGTAGCATGACCGCGATTCCTTCGCGATATTCCATCGGTTCTTCACAGGTGCTTGACGGAACTTGGGACATTCATGTAGAAAATGTCCCTCGCGGCAATGTGGACATGCAGTCTTCTCTCTTCCTCCTTGATCAATCCCCTGCTTCTCTATTCCTGGTCTCTCTTCTTTGATGTGATCAGTCGTCGTATGCGCAGCTTGCCTTCTTGGTATCTGCTTCCTCGTAGCAGCCTCTGGTGTGGCGTGTGGTCCGCATCGATCCGCCATCCTGTTTAGGAACCTTGCCATCAGGTTCAGGTCAGGATCCCCTTCAGCCTTGTCCGCGACGTAGTCATACCATCGGTACTTCAGTATGGCTGGCATCTTGTCGGCGATGCTCCTCAGTATTTCTGGTGACTGGAGGTATTGTGGCTTCCGCAGTCCTCGTATCGCCGCCACGGTGTTGTTCACGTTGCTTGCGAGCAGGCATACGTCGTACGGGTTGTCGCTGATCGGTGGCAGCTTCCTTATTCTGTCCAGTTCTGCCAGAACCAGCGCGTCCGCTCTTCCATAACACCGCTTCAAGGCTTCCATCACTTCCCCCGGTGTGCTCTCGGAGTATAATTGACTGCGAACTCCTTCTCTTGCTTCCCCCTTCAAGGCTTTTCTTAACCTTGCCATGTTCTGTACGTCGGAGAAGAGTGGGGCTGTGTCCTCGTAGACGGCTTTGAATGCCATCCACTCCCTTGAGTCACCATCGAAGAATGGCAGCTGATGCATGTAGTCCGGTTGCAGCACTTGACCTTGGATGTGAACGCTCTTCATTTCTTCAGCAATAGCCCTTGCGAGGTTTCTGTGACTCATCTCCATATCGGCCTTGGTGTCGGGCTTGTCGGCGGAAGGTGGGGGAATCCCTATGCACCCCTCCTTGGATGCCTCCCCCTCGTGTCCCTTCTTGGAGAATCCTTCTGCAGACTGCTGGACCCATTCCCTGACGTGGTCCACCCGGTCCAATGGCTCTTCTATAATTGAGTCTTCATCCTCTTCATTTTCGGCTTGTATGACTTCTAAGCGCAGCCTGGCGGCTACTGTGGCTGCTTGTGCTTCCCGAAGCTCCTTCTCGGCTAACTCGGCGCGGGCCTCCAGTTCCTTGCGTCTTCTTTGTGACTTCACTGATGCAGGGCGGTTCCTCCTCACGGTGGATGCTTCCTTGTCTTCATGACCCTGGGAAGTCGTCGTCGTGTCACGCGTCGTGCTGGTCATGGTGGTCTCGTATGAAGTGAACTCCGTAGTTCCTGAGCCGCTCTGCTGTGCTTGAGTCCCTGCCGCGATGGCTTCTGTGTTTTCAGGCGCCTGTTCCCTCGATGAACCCTTCTGGCTTCTTGTGACTGGCATCTCGTAGTGGTGTTGAGGATCCGGCTCGAAGGACCAACTGTTGGGTCCGCGTCACTTCCCTCGACTGAGGAGAGGGGGGGTGACGAGTACCCGGGAGGGGGACGGGCGAAATTTGTATGTGCCGGATGCCCGTCTCGTGACACCCCTACTAATGTACCGGCGACTCGAAGCCTCGAGGCGGAGATGAAGGGTCCGAGGAGAGGGGGGCGGTGCAATATTGCACCTCAATATCCACCCGAAGCGACGACTCTTCAATGAAACACCAAAATCTTCTTATTACCGGTGCGTTCCTAGGCCGACCAATCTTCGTATTGCTGCTATTGACATCTGTTGGATTGACATCTATCTATAGACGCTAAATCACAGGCCCCAGTACAAAACTCGCGAGCTTAAGTACTCCGAGGCGTTACCTTAAAGAGAGCCCCTATCGCCTAGAGAGCTCGGTTCACTATTGTTATCTATTTTTACTTTGGTCGGCCTATTTCCCGCTCTATAATTCTTTATTTATAATCCTTACATACATGTATTATACATCATTATTTTCCTTATTCTATGCTCTATATAATGCAAATTAAATCTTATTCGTAAAAATTACCATTTTATAATAATTTACAAAAAACCTTAATTTCTATGGGCGAACCCGCCGTCCGGTCTATGTATTTTATATATTACTATTAAACTATTATAAATCTTATTATTATCTTTGTTGCATTCTATTCTGTATCTATAATTCTATAATATTAAACACAAATTCAATACATATTTCAATAATTAATGGTTACTTAAACCGATGAAACATACATCTCAAGAAAATCGTATTATCTAGTACCAACCCTATACATATTCCATACATTGTAAACAAAATATCAATATTCTATTTCTTAACACATTCTTAACATAATTATATCAAATATATCTATGAAAATAACTTATTTGTATGTCTCTATTCAATAATTACATATTCGTATGTCGCCAACACCTTACATAATTACCAGTTTGAGAACACTAACAATTTTATATTAATTGTCGACTAAAGTTAATATATCGATGAGGTAAACTCAGAATTTAAGTACCAATGAATTTTTGACAATTCATTTACATGTATTTACTGAAATGAATTTCGATAATAACACTATGGGTTAACGGTAAAGGACAACATTGCGACAAAATCTGAACGACTGAGATATATACTAGTATCTAATACAATCAAGCAACACCGGATCTACGATTTTTTCGAACCAGGGTAAAAACTACATAGTGGCGCCCTCTCTCTCCAGCATTTAAGATAATTTGTTAAAAGACTCACAAATATATAAAGGATGAAAAAAAGTTTTTACAAATATATTTTTTACTCCGAGGAGTAGAAAAATAAGTTTGAAAAAATAAGTAGAAAAAATTAAAATTGCTTTAAAAAAAGAGATTTTGTCAATTTTTTTACATTAATTCTCCTTCGAAAATACAACAATATGGAATAAGTAGTCTCTATATTTTGAGCGGTGAAAGTTAATAGGTAGGTGAAGCTCCACTCCTATATAATTGCCATATTTGATAATTATGTATAATTTTATGTGTCTAAATGTGGCTGTAATCATGTGGGAAACTCAAGAAATGTTTGAATCAAAATGCCAAGAAATTGTCTTGCATAGGGAAGATGCTAGCATTATTATATTGATAATTTTTTTAAATATTTTGCTTATATTGTATTGCATGTGGTTTACTGTATAACTTTTAAATAATTTCTACTATTTCTTATAAACAGGTGAAGGAGGATTGGAAGTACGTTGCGATGGTACTGGATAGACTGTTCCTATGGATCTTCACACTGGCTGTACTCGTCGGCACGGCGGGTATCATACTTCAAGCACCGACACTATATGATGACAGAGTACCGATTGATAAACATTTTAATCAATATGCCACATCATCCTTAGTGCGCTGTCCACCGCCGACGTAGAAGAAGATGTTAGGAAGTTACTCGAAATCCTTCGCGTTGGTAATATGTATTTTATATTTTTAAAAACATTTTTAGTTATAATCGAAGGTCATGTAATTTGCCTGTTTACATTAATAATTTTACATATTTGTTTATGTATCTGTTAATAACTACAATGTAGTGCAATAATGGCGATATCTATCTGAAAGTCTAGTAACCATAGACAGTTCACAGCTGTTGCTGTTGACATGGTGACCATAACTAATTTCGTTGGACAACACACCCTATCTACTTACGTTGCATGTACGTAAGTACATTTCAACGGCTAATTTATTTCATTTTAATTAATAACATCCATACAAATTTTACTTACTAGCTGCCCCAGCAAACGTTGTTCTCACTTTCCGGTAGTGAATATCTTCACAACGCGCTACCTATCCCGTGAAGATTTTGTGATTTTCTTTTCTGAAACTGCACTAACGTAATATATCGCGAATATGAGTTATTTTATTATATAAATGTATAATTTCTAAATAACGGCTACAGCACCATCTATTGGATTCTAGCATAGCTATGTACCATCGCAGCATTGTCTCCATAAAACGAATATATTTTGTGAATATCATGTCAATTGGCCAAGTCGTTCAGAAATGATACGATTACAACAAAGTTCAGATGCTAAAGATTATTGACTATTCTGGTATCGAAGTAAATGCGCTATGTATTAGTGTTGCCAGGTACGGGCAGGGGTCAGGTGAAGCAATGTTTTGGTAAGCGCGCGGTAAACTGGTAACCGTGCGGATGTGGAACGTTCTTCCAGTCAAAGTTTTCGCTCCATCGTAGGATTTTGGTTTCTTCAAACGAGGCATGAAGGGACATTTCAGCAGACCCGCGTGACGACGATGACTGTCAATGGAATTTTCCACCGACGGTCACTGTTATTTTTCGACTGTACCATACTCACCATTAGGTTAACCATATATTGCCAAGTTTAGTATAAAAACATAACAGTACTTTTTCCTTACCTGCCCAATATCCTAGCAACGCCCATGTGTAGTGTATCATTATTACTAATAGATAGATATATGTGAGCAATTATACGTGAAGGATTTCGATCTTACCAGATGTTAATATAATTATATAGATAATAATTAAATAAGAACCAAAAATTAACATTTACATCAATGTAATTTGTTCGTAAATATACGATAGTATTATGTGTCTATAATGTAATCCTAATACGTCCTATTCATATTTATAACATAAACTATCTCTGTCATAAAATAGAAGTAGATTTATTACATTTTCATTTTTATTTATTACATTACAGTAGATTTATTACATTTTGTCGCTTTCCACGTCAATCACCCACCTATATGGAGAATGTACTGTCTGCTAAAAATAAATGTTCCTATGTAATTAATGTATTCATTAGGTGAGTAAAAAATCAATATTTTTCTCTTGGAACCAAGTTTACATCTTACACTTTCAAAAACTTTTTCATTTTTGTAATTATGTAATTATACGTTATACAGGGAAGCTCTTTACATATTTTTGTAATAAATTTAACTCTACAAAACGGTCCCATTCATTTTTGATAAGTCTACTCGTTCAAAAGTTATTAGAAGTCAAAGTTAAATTTTTCGTCAATTTGGAATATTTTTGAATTTCATAGCAAACTATTATTTTTATCGAAAACATATGTAGGAAATCACATGTAAAACAATAATTGGACTTTTAAGATTTGTTAAAGTCTGAAGGATTTCGATCTCTCGGTGGTCGCTGTTGTATTTGAATTGTACTGTAATTAACATCAGGGATAGTACAGTCAATGGGTCGAGACCTACTATACAACAAAAACAATCGTTTTGCTGCAATAATACAAAAATAAAATAAATTTTTTTTTTTAAGAAATAACCTTTAAAATTCAAAAGGAACGAGTAGTCGTATCAAAAAACATTTCATTCTCTACAAAAATATGTATAGAGATTTCCTGTATGACGTACCGTTAGCTAGATACAAAGATTAGGAGCAAAAATATATTTTCCTTTTTTTTCTATGGGAAACTGAAAAGTGCGAAGCGCCCCATGTTAATATTAAGAGCACATACTTCAACAGGGCTATTTTCATGCCTAAAATAATTTTTTAAGCTTGGTTCAGAGACAAAACAATTTATTTCCATTTTTTTAATCATCTACATAACATATTTCCATCTTTATCATTCGGAAAAGAGGATTAAGACGGGTGATTTTAATAATTCTTTCTTTTCATATCCATATTGATTATTATTATAATACCCTGAAAGTTTCTAACTGCCATTACTTTATTTTTATATTATCGAACAAATTACATTCGAAGATAATATACCATGTGTCGCTACACCCAACGCACACCCGTCCCGCCCATAAACGTGTTCTATTCCACGACACATATAACACTTTATTATATAACTAGATACATAAATTATCTAAGGGTAATGTTAGTATTGTCGCGTCTATTTATCATACGCTCTTACACCTCATATTATGCATTTTTACGATAGTGTATTAATTATTTTAATCCTTGTCAACATCTACTTTATGACAATAAAGCATACCTACCAGTTTGCTTGGTGTAGATACACTTGGATGTTTTATTTAAAGCCATTGAATCATCTAGACATATTTAAAATATCTTAAAACTAAATATTAGTATTTAAAAGAAACACCACCTACTAATGATTATCGTATGTGTTCAAAATATCAAGTATTCGTAAAAAATAAATATATAAAGTATGTAGTATATTGGATTTAGAAATATTTTAATGTTAACGGGCATAAATTATATCCTACGCGCACCTCGCTTATCGGAGTAATGTTCTTGAACCTACGTTCTGGTTTTGTTTGAATATATGCTATGTTAAAGCTTATGTACCTAGACATCGAAATGAAAAGTCATCTTAAGATAAGTAGATATTTAATTTTAAGTAAATATAAAAATCACGCTTCGGTCCTCGGTTACTATATTTAACTCGTAAAATACAACATATTGTCGTAGAATAGAACATGAACTTTTGTAACAAAAGTATCGATTTTATTAATATTAATAAGAAATGTTTATATGTGCGTATAAAGCAAATAATTATGAAATAGGTACTAATTCGTACATTCGTTTTTACAATGCAACTACCAATGTTGACTGTCAGGATTTATAGAAATTGATGTTTTATATTTAAAAAATCGTATAACTTTGTGTAATTTAATAAAATTTATACAAATTCAACGTGAAGATATCCTTATGATAATAAGTACAACATAACAATTTACTTAAGTAAATATTGCTCAATTTTGCGAGTGGATATCAAATAGGTATTTCTATAATATTTTTGGTTTTATTTTCTTCAAATAATGATTTATCGTTAAAAATGTACACATTATTACTTTCTTAAAAATAACTTCATCCTATCTTGGATTGTACCTACTCATAAACGTATATTTATATACTTAATATTAATTTTAAACTTCCACTTAACTAATGTTTGCGTACGTTTTGGAACAGTAAGTTGAGGTTTGTAAACATTTAAATATGTGAAACTAACAATTAAACATAATGCTTTTGATCTGAATGAAAAAAAATTGAATTGATCAACAATGGCCACTTGTAAAGTATGAAATGGCATCTGTACGAAGTGCGAAAGGAGTACCAAAACATCATGCATAACTTATTTATCTACTACGGACGAAATACAAAATATTACCTAATAATGTATAACATTGGACTGCTCGCAGAGTAGAGTAGCGCAGCTCAATTTGTAGAAATATAAGTTTGTAATTATCTATTTATATTGTTAATAAAATCGTTATACATAGAGTCTATTATTTTATCCCAACTTTGAGTAGTTTTTTTTTTCGAACTAACTATACTGTTAGCCTTAGGTGCCCTGGAGCCTTTGCGGCTTTTACAACTTCACCGGGCTTGGGTTAATTAAATAATAAGATTTTAAAAAAAGGTTTCAAATTTTTCAAAGTAAAATCGCAGTTACAGCTTCTTATATATTTTCACTAGTTTTTAATTGAAGTAATGAATTAATGTTATCAATATCCATATAAATAGTTGTTAAATCAAATCCTCTGTTAAGTACTATGCACGACCTATGAATGCCGTTCATAATTCTAAATTTCTTGAAATGTGTTCACTTGACACATGACTCAGTAATATTAATGTGTTAGATATAATTAAAATTAATATTCCGTCGATTACTTTACCTAAACATCAATATAACCGGATACAACTGAAACATCTTTGTAACGAACGTATTCAACATCATTTTGGTGACTTTTATAAGATTTATTCTGATGGCTCTAAAAGAAATAATGGAAGTGCCTTAATCCTTTTTTAACAGCCATGTAAAATTAAGAATCGATTCTAATATATCAACGATGCATTTGGATCTAATAGCAATTAATGAAGCCTTGTCTTTTATTAATCGCTAGTGCCAAAAGTTTGTAATTCTGACGGATTCAAAAAGCGCTCTACAGCATGTGGCTCGATGCACATCGTCGATACGAGGTATTCCCATTGCCTATTCAATATTAAATTCAATTTTTAAATTCCATTATAGTGGTAAACTAATAATACTTCAGTGGATTCCGTCTCACATTGAATTAGATGGTAATGAACAAGCTGATGTATTGGTTAACCAAGCTGCATATGCAGATGCCGATACAGATTACCCCTGTTACTAGCGAGTACTTGTCTGATGTGAAATCTTATTGTATAGATATGTGGAAGGTTTATTTTGATGTGTCTGAGTGTAAAAGGAATCTGGTGTAAGACTATACCACCACAACCTCATTTTGATTTTCCATGCATTGATCAAACAATATTAAGTAGATCTGACAATAATAGCTCTCCGACTTTGACACACTCCATCAAATAAATTTTTAAATTGAATGCTAAAGACAATCACCTAATTGCACGGTATGTGGCGTGGTGGAGGATGTACGTCATATTTTGATGGAATGTGTTAAGTATGAAAATTGTAGGAATGTACTCAACATGACACGATCCATGGAGGTAGGTATTTGTAATTCGATGCTGTCAAACCCTCTGTCTCAGAGTGCAAAGATATTATATAGAATCGCAAAATTAGCTTGTAAGAATTGAAAATTCTGTTTTGAATTTAGTAAAAAATATAGTACTTATATTTGTGGTGATCTTACGGGGCGTCCTAGTCATAAATCAAAAAAGGCCATGTTTAAAGTATACAAAAATCCATATAAAAATTATTGTATTGGGAGGGCAACATTAAGATATTAAATTCCTGGAACTTGTTCTTTAGTGATTCGCGTGGTCTCATGTTGTATATATATTGTTCGAATTGTCTGCTTTCGTAATATGGATATGGTGTCTACCTCAGCTGCTGAACCCCACAGCAAAACAAAGTAAGACATTAAGCTATGGAAGTAAGCGAAGTAGAATAATCTAGCGGTGGCAATATCTGTTAACTTGCGAATCTTACGTACTGTGAATGCAGCAGAACTTAATCTTCCCGCTAAAGATTGAATGTGCGACTCCACTGTAATTTTAAATCAATCGTAATAACCCAAGAAGACAGTTTTATCAAATAAGCCTGTTAAATTCCCGTTTATCTAGATACTACTATCAACACGCCGAACATTGGGCAAGGCAAATCTCATACATTTGGTTTTGTTTTCATTATGCAGTCAATTATTTAGAACAAACCATTCAGCAATCTTAACTAAAGTACTATTTAGTTGCCTAACCTCTAAATCTATTATTTTCACTTAAATATAAGCCAAAAAGAACCATATTTGAACCTATCTCAACCAACCCGAGAAATAAAAACAGTCCCAGAATCGGGCCCTGAAGAACGCCGATACTGACCGATGATCCTCGTGGAGATTGCCCTAGTTATACTTTTTTTCTGGCCTAGTAACTACGTACCATGTGCTGGGGGTCTCTTCGATTTTCAACTTACCTTGTTCACACAATTTTTGACGGGGTGTTCGTTTAGAAAACTTGGTCTTGAATAATTCAAAAAAATTAATACGAATGTGTCGATATTCAACGCTACGCAGTAGACCGCTATCGTATTATACTTGACTCAAGGTTACCCGCATAACTACAGGTAAATCCTAGCAGCATTGGTTATGCTAGCATGTATGACGGCCTTAATTAATGGTATGTTTTATACTCAAGAATATATTGGATTATATATACAATAAAACACGACTGTTACAATTAATAGACAAATCATTGTATTGTAAGCTACGTACGATACATTCAAAACAAGAATACCATGTTTAAATGTATTTAAATTGCAAATTATTCGAACAAGATTTCGCAGTACGAATACTATATTGCTTCATTACCGAATTTATGATACCATTTGTTACAATAGTGCTGTAATTAAGTTTAATCTCGGTAGGCAGTACCCGGACGTGTAAGGCAGGACACGAGTAGGTAGGCGTTATAGTAATGAAATATAGCGTGAGCAATAGATATTTATTTTTAATTTATTAATTGATAATATTTTGCAAGATTTTGCAGCCGTCTGAAAAAAGGCCATAGTAATAGATATTCACAAGCCTGGCAAAAAAGCGTCGCTTCCCGACAGCTATCGCCCCATCAGTCTCCTTAACACGTTAGGTAAAGTCTATGAGCGGCTCCTTCTGAACCGGCTCTAGTCAGTAGTCACAGATAAAAATCTTTTACCACCTGAGCAGTTTGGTTTTCGTGCCAAACACTCTTGTACCCACCAAGTGCACCGCCTCACGGAGACATTCTTCAAAACTTCAACCGTGACCCAACACCTCGTCATACACTTGCGGTCTTCTTCGACGTCGCCAAGGCCTTCGATAAGGTCTGGCACGCCGGATTAGTCCACAAGCTTGTGGAATTTCAAATCCCGGATAGATTAGTTAAAAATAATAATATATTATTTTGGAATCAAGAAGCTCAAAAACACTAATACTTGATTTTTTCTTGCCAAATCTTAATGAAAATTGCTAATAATTTCGACTAATAACTGGACAATTCTATAATTAAGATTATATAAAAAAAACTTTATTGAAGGGTGATAATTTATTATATAACCTATCCATAAGAAATATATCACAACTTTTAAATCTTAAAAAATACCATATATATTTTACAGTTCATTACATCATCATTTTCAATATTACCATATATTTTAACAATGTAAATCACCACACTGACAAAAATAATACCAAACAATCTATTACACCATCTTCAAGTAAGTAATCTCAATTAGGCTAATCGCCTCCGAGTTACTTTTGGAAGGTAAATGTAGAACCAATTTCACGTTTGAACAACACAAAGAATTATTCCGCCTTTATGTCAATTAGCAGATTATTTATCAGGTGTCACTTTGATTTTTGTTTATCAACATATAGGTATCTTCTATCTACCTATATTTATAAACATGGATGTTCCAAAACGGCTAGAGCGATTTTGATGACATTTTCATACAATATCCATATATTGTTACAAGGAGCGGCTTCCTGTACCAACACATCATCATCATTATTTACTGGGCGCGATAGCAACAGGTGTGCTCTCCGAACGCACGCACTTTACCAAGCAACCAACAACCGACTTAAGGGGATTCTCGCTTCAGCCGTGGAATAGTAACATTCTAGTTCGAGTTGTTGGATTGTGAAGACCTCAGTTTCTAAGTGTAACTGTGTAAACACTGTTTCTAAGTGACGTCACGCTAGCCCATTCCGGCCACGTTATACCTATCATTACAATATTACTCCAGCGGATGATCTCGCAAGGTTTAGTAGCGATCAGATTAAAAAAAATGTTCGAGTCACAGCAACAAGTGTCCGGATTTGTTATCAATAGATAAAATCCGATTTATTTAATATAATTAATTATTATTTAGATGCAAGAAATTAACTATCTTCATTGATTTTTAAATCAATTTCTTGTCCCGATCCTTGATATCGCGAAACACGTGTCTCGTGAAAAAACTGAGCGGTATTCTAGAGTTTCACGAGACACACTTTTCGAAACACTCAACGACAACCACAGATAATGGAAACATGTCCAGATATTATTCCTCGTAAACGAAGTGAAGTAGAAAGTTTTTACTTATTGTCGTCGTAGTAGCGATTATTGTTCATAATTTGTCTCCGTTTTTGTTAAAACATACTGTCTCAACAACAATGACCTGAATACGTTTTAGAGAAATATTTTTTTCCCGAAATATGTGATAAGTGGAGCCCTAGCTTCTAATCATTCAGTTAACTAATCGATCCTTTTACATCGTTTCTAAGATCGACATCCTCGACCATTGATCATTGAGATTGATCCCTTTTTATGTTGATAAACGTTAGAAGTTAAATAACTTGAAGATGGTGAAACACACGCCTAGTCACAAAGTACCCCCAAATAGTATCGTCCGAATTTTTTTAATTGACTTACAGTACTAAGATTAACCTCAATTTTGTACTGACAAGTTATATTTAACGAATTAATTTTAATTGGCACTTTTTGAGCGAAATTTGGAAAAACATAATTATTATTGCCGTCTAATTAACTGCCTTCGTATTTAAAGTCTTATTTAATATTGCTTATTCACTTTCACTTTGTACATTTCAAGGTAATGAACACATCATCCCTTTTTTCAAATAAAACAACATACTTCTATTTAAGCATATTTTTGAACTCAGAATACCTACTGTTAGTTAGTGAATACTGAAATAGTGAAGTCAATCGTATGCAAAATCCTCTATTAAGAGTTAAGGTTGTTTTTCACAATAAAAAAATAAACAGTACTGTTTTATATTAAAATAATTTCTAGCAAAATCGACTCGTATGTAGCAAAACATAAAATAATATAATGTTTCTCAAAAAATATAACATGCAGAGGCCTTTATGATGATCGCAACAAGAAATTAAAAAGTTTTTAACAATAATAAAATATACAAATTACGGTAAAAACATCAAATAAAAACACAATAGTTGTTCCGAAGCAAATTGTGGAATGTTATAAGTATTTCCACAGTTAAATATAAATAAAAATCAAAATAAATGTATTTGTTTTCATCGTATTCATTAGTTTGTTAGTTTTATACACAAAAATAATATAACTGTGGTATTAATATTTTAACCAGATTGTAAACAGTACATGTTAAATACAATTTAATTGGATAATACGAACAGATAACTTAAAATATTTGTTATTATACTTAATATATATATAAATTTAGCAAAACTTCAACTCATAATCATTACTCCATAATTTATAAGTCTGCAAATATTTTAGAATATATCTTTATTTCATTGATTAAACTAACAAAAACTTACCGCTTATTCAAGAATTAGTTTTGTATAGAAAAATTCTCGATATTTTACACGAGTTATGATCACGAATTAACTATGATCCGAAGAAGTTCAAATCATTTTTTATTCAAATGTCTGCAACGAGGATAACATCCGTCCTAATAATTAATAACCAGTCAGACATTCCAAGGCAAATTAAGCCAATGAGTATTTAAAAAAATGATCAACCCTTTATGTTTTTTAAATATTCTAATAACCTAATTTAAAGTGAATCATAAGATATGTATTATTTAATTGTATATGAGATTTATCACACTTAATTTTTATTTGTATTTCAATATTCAAAACGAGACCCAATAAACTGAGTATGAACATTTTCGCTAACTATTTGACCTAAAAGTCTTTATAACAAACAACTAGAATCGAAACTCATATGATCATAAGTCTTTTGTACACGATCATAACAACGCTGATTTCATTATAGAATATATTTTTTTATAGTTACCAAAAATATAAATTGTATAAATGTTATATAATTATAATTAATATACATAAAGGTAAATTGTTACTATTTAGTTACATTTTAGTTTAAATATATGAACTCTTATTACTTTTGTTAATTACTTAGACAACGTGGCGATACAATGACGACATTAATTAAACACGCAGGTCGGGCTAGTGGTCAGTAGAGTCATAAATAATAATCTATACGTAATATAATAAAATTAAAGTGTCTGTTTGTAATGTCAAAAATTTACTAAATGTATATGAAAATATATACGGTACCAATAACAAAAAACCCTGATTTTTTAAAAATTTTTGTCTGTCTGTTGCGAGTAATCTCCGAAACGGTTAGACCGATTTTGACGGACCTTTACTGGCAGATAATTTAATCTACTTTTATTTTAAAAATAAATAATAATTAGTGCTCTACACAAAAAATAATAATGGCTTTTTAGTAGTACACGCGAGCGCAGCCGCGGGCACAACTAGTAATTCATAACAAGAAAAAAAAACATTTCATATTTCTATGCAACCGGTTCGTTCATGGAAGCTACTTACCAGTACACTCTACTCGGAGCGCCAACGCATCGCCGACATAGGGCTATCTCTTTCCTGCATTACGAGAAAGTGTCGAGTTTCTCATTCTAATAGTATTTCATGTATGCATTGTTAGAATCCGTGACCCCGGCGAATGACCAGTGCGCTAACTGCTGTTTAAGAACAGGCTGATTCAAAAGGACGATTTATAAAAATGTAGAAAATTCAATAAATAATAACGTTAAACAAAATTAAAATATCTCTAAAATCTCAAATTACGTAATACGGATACGTTTGTTCATTTAATGTCCACCATTGTAGCGCCGATAATTAAATAATTTCCTTGTTTATAAACTTTCCACAACTTATTATACAAACAGACAAGTGGACATTGTGAATATGTCAACCGTTAATAATAAAACTAGGCCAGGGTTTCTCAAAGTGGGGTACATGAACCTCTAGGGGTTCTTCCGTTGACCGTTACGTTATGGCGGCTGACTGACAAGTTTGGTCATCCAAAATGTTTGATGAAACACGTGCAACTTACTACTAATGTAATGCTCGCTCGCTTATATTATGTTGTATCCCCTTCTCTAAGTAATGGTGTATGTATGTATTATATGTGTTACCGTATATGTTCATTCGAATGCGATTAAATTCTGATGAGTTGTCGCGCGCACACAACCGCGAAAGTTTTCTAAGAGTACAACCAGTTAACAACAGATGGCGCGCGAATCGCTTCATTTTGAAAGTAACAGGAACGAAGTCGCGAACAAAAAGTAGTATCAAAAAACACCTTATTATCCTCTACGGCAAGAATTTTTAAACGGGGTTTGCAGCCATAAAGAAATGTTGGATATAATTATGAGAAACCCTGTACTAGACCATACGGAAATAAGCGATGAAATCAAATCACTCGAAAATCAATATTACTCGCACTTCAAAACATATTAATCGAATTAGTTAATATTGTTATTAAACGTTACCCAAGTTACGTGTCACGGTATTGTCGGTTCAGTTTCATCGTCACTCGAGTCCGGCATTTCTATCACTCTCTTGGGAGGTATCGGTGCGATAAATGTCTCCTCTCTCTTGGGAGGTATCGGGGCGTTTAGAGTCTCCTCTCTCTTGGGAGGTATCGGGGCGGTTAGAGTCTCCTCTCTCTTGGGAGGTATCGGTGCGATTGGAGTCTCCTCTCCCTTGGGAAGTAACAGGGCCGCGTTAGATTTGGGTAGCGGCGGTATCGGTGGCACGGCGGCATCATCGCTCGACGATGACGATTGCATGTTCGGGTTCGTCAAGCCGTTAGTCATTCTATGATAATGCGGCTTCCATTTATTCGCTGGCGGCGTGTAATTTAAGTGATCGTATTCCATTTCTGTGGAAATTACATAATTATCATAGTTATAGTCATTAATTTTTATAGTTTTATATGAATTCAATTGTTTTATCGGAGATAACGGTAATTCTCAACTGCAGTGTTGTTAACCTAATAGAAACGCAATTAAAAGATATTTGATAACTTTATTTTAAAAGAAAATAACACGACAGTAACATTTGTTTATCTCAATAAAATGATATTATAAGTATGATAAGACACGACATTAGACACAAATCTATCAACATACTTTACAATTAGTCAATTTAAAAAAAAAATGTTCATAAGGCTTTACAGTTCTGTGCCCAGAAACGGGGACCTAACTAAATTGAAAATTATGTAAAAATGTAAATACTGTTTTAGGATTCTGCTACCAAAAAGGGGCTCTAGCTAAATTGAAAATTACGTAAAAATGTAAATACTGTTTTTAGGGTTCTGATCCCAGAAAATAGACCCTAGCTAAATTTAAAATTACGTAAAAATGTAAATATTGTTTTTAGAGGTGTGCTCTCAGAAAAGGGGTTCTAGCTAAGTTGAATATTACGTAAAAATGTAAATACTGTTTTTAGGGTTCTGATCCCAGAAAATAGACCCTAGCTAAATTTAAAATTACGTAAAAATGTAAATAATGTTTTTAGAGGTGTGCTCCCAGAAAAGGGGCTCTAGCTGAATTGAAAATGACGTAAAAATATAAATACGATTTTTAATATGCTGTTCCCAGAAAAGGGCGCCTGTTGTCAGTAATAGGTATACATTCAGTCAAAAAAGTATTGGGAATGGATGATTTGTTTATGGTTCCAAATTACTATTTTTTTTTTTGTTAGTTTGGTACAACTGTTTTTCATTTTGGCGCGGAGTTTGAGTTGCATCTGTCATTTAGATTAAATACATTGCTATTTTTAGTTAGATCATATCTAGTATGTATTGTGAATATCATAGTGGACAAAAACATCGAATAAAGAGTTTGTCTTAAATTTTGCATCGCCAATGAAATTTCGTGTTCAGAGACACTGAAAGTGTTAGAGAAGGCTTACGGTGAATCGACTTTATTAAAAAACTCGTGCTTATGAGTGGTACAAAGCATTTAAAAGCTTTCGAGATATGCTGGAAGATTGGAACCGAAACCGAAAAAATCACGCCACGTTGATATGATTATAGTGTAAACTCGGACAACAATATTGAAAACTGGCCAAGCGTGAGTTGTGCTCACATTAAGACACAAATACATTGTGAGGTGGAACAGTAATCTTGGCGTGCGAGTCTGATTCACATTTGGGCGATTTCTTTATAAGTAGAGGAGTTCTGATATAGAAACAACTAGCTGTGCCTGCGGCTCCGCTCGCATGGATTAAAGAATGCCGTCGGTCGAGCGCACGCGCGAATCGTGCTGCCCCCGCTCAAAAGACGGAAGACAAAAATGCTTGTTGTTAGTGATCATTAGAAGATAGACATATGCTATCGCTGAATTTTCTGTATGTCTTTTTAAGATCTACAATTATATAGTACACTCATTTGATATATCTCTTATGGTTTACTCAGCGTAAGACATTTAATCTCTACAAAAACGTCTTTTCCGAATTGATTCATCATTATCGTCACTGCTTATTGCGTATGTTAATTCATGTAACAGAATATACCCTATAACCTGACCAGATAACATACCTATAAATGTTCAGCCTCATAAATTGATTAAAGGTATGCAAAATTATTATTTTTTGAAATTAACCTTCTATATTGAAAATCGGAGATGGCCGGTCACTGCGCGTGGGACTTCTTCGGACATCGACGCGACGGCAAACCATTTACTCGACATTTATGGTACATTCGGCTTTAGAATACAAGGTGCTGTGAATATACTACATTTGGAGTTTGGAGGACAGTGCCTTTGGAGCCTGGGACCATTAGGAAATATCAGCTACGGAAATATCGATTACGAAAGGTAAGGTGACCCTTTATCCCGGTTATAGTGTACCATATTGGGCGGTTATTTGTGTAGTACTTACTCCTAAACAATTTTAAAATACAGTCCACTTTTGCAGAAGTAGAGTCTCACACCCGGTGTGAGAGTGGTGGTTGCCACTCTAATAAATTAAAGGGAAAGCCATGTAAATCGGATAAGTGGTCTTCGCGTGAAAAAAACATAAATGAACAGACAGACAGAGAGACGTTTGGTTTTGTAATATGTAAAAATATATATAATGTATTAGTAGTCGTGCACATCCCGGCCGAACAATGTGGAAACCAGATCAGAGCTAAGTCATTCTCGTCATGCTTTTTAAAAATTGTTTGTCCTATTGTTGTACTATTAATATTTTGCTCATGTGTATTATTTTTTTAAGTAATGTTTAACGCATTCGCTGATTGGAGGTCTGTACGTTAATTGATCTGCCTGTAGTACTGCAGGTTGTGGGTGAATAAGGAAATGTACACGTAGTTTTGATCTGCCTTACGAGCCGTGATGTTTGTTCCGAGTGGAACTTACGATTATAGTAAAGTGAACACTGACCGTATCCCTCCTTGTGTTTGATCTCGTCGTACACGTGGTCCAGCTTGTTATCGTCCACGTACTGATATAAATTAGGATTGTTCGCGTCCGCGTCTTTATTTTTCAGGGACGACATTGAGTCCAATGCTGTTTATAAACGAAAAAAAAAAATTATACATTAATTTAATTTTAAAATAATGTGGATATCAATAATTAATATTAACAGACGTCGTTTAAACAACTATATAGGGGTTAACTTTGTAGGAGGTAATCTCTGAGACTACTAATCCGATTCTAAGTATTATTTCACTAAATAAGAGTTACATTCAGGTTGATATGGTTATACACTATTGTAGTGAGACTTCTTATGCGACTTCCAAGCGTTAAACGTCAATTGTTAAACGTTTAACGCACATTATCGGTCTCTCCTCTTTGTGTGAGCCAGAGCGAGAGAGTAAATGTCGGTGTGTATGTATATTGCACACTGTTCAAATAAAATAGAAAATGTCTTTTAAAATGAAGTTTCACTTCTATCGTGTGTGAATCGCACACACATCTTTTTTTATGGTTGTCAAGTGTTATATTATTATAATAAGTAAGACGTAGGAAGTCGCGAGCGGTTGCTAGTTATTTGCAAAATACTTACGATCCCCAGATCGCATACGAAGTTTTTCAATGATCGTGTTATTGAGTTTGGTCCCGGAGCCGAGGTTGTTCAGGATGTGGGGCGCGTTGTTCAGCAGAGTGGTGGAGTCGTCGCTCCGCGCGGAGCCCTGGTACGCGTACACTGGATTGTCAAAATGTTGATCTGTCAAAGAAAATATTGGGTAAATTGAATAACATATTATGTCGTGCCTTGTCTGTCTGTCTGAAAGCGATAAATGGAAAAACTCCTAAACTGATTTTCTTAAGGTTTTCATCAATGGATGAAGTGATTCATGAGGGAATTTTAGGTTTTTCTCTACATAAATAAAATTATTGCGGTTAGCCGTTGTGCGCGCATCACGCAATAACTACTGAATGAATTATTTTTTTTGTTTTCCTCTCTAGATACTTGGTCCTTAGCTAAAAAATATATCACAACATCTTCATTTAAGAAACGGTTTTCTAGAATCACTACACTTACTTTTGTCATTCACGCGAGCGGAGCAGCGGACACAGTTTAAGAGAATAACATAGAAACGTGTATTATTTTATGGGTCCTACTAAATAAACAAATAATAAACTGTTAAAGACTGAAGGACGATGATGACGATGATAATGATGACGATGATAATGATCACGATTATAATGATGACGATGATAATGATGACGATGATGATGATGTGTATTGTACAAATAGGTGAGTGACCTGGTTGTGAATGTGGATCAGCTGTGTAATGCACGTGCGCTATTTCCCGTTTGAGGTTCCGCACACGTTTCCGGTAGTAGAGCACGAGGAGCAGCGCGGCCGCCGCGCACACCGCGCCGATGATCATCATCACAGCGATCAGCCCGCTGTTCGACGACGTCTCTATACAACACAACAACCATATATATATATATATATTACACTTCGCAGATAGATTGAAACATTTATTAAAACTTCACAGGTTAACGTTAGAAAGCTCACCTGACGGAGATTGGTTTATATGCTAACCTCATTAGTTATTCGTGAAAATCTATGAATTTAAGTGAATCAAACAATACTGTAAAACTACATTTTGAAATATTTTTATTTTGTAAATAATTTCATGATGGTGATATTAAAATATGATTAAATTTTGATGTTTGACATCTGCTCGATGTCATTTTTATTGTAACAGGGTAAAGTGACAGCACTGTACCTTATCGTAAGCACAGTACAAACAGTCGTCGACCCGGCAGCTGAATATGATATTCAGTCGCTGAACTCGAAAACGCAACAAACCAAAATAGAATCGCTGTGACCATGTGCACCGTGGTCGCAATACATCATCCGGTCCAGGGAGCTCGTTACAGTTACAATTGGTTGCAGTTACACCTGGTTACAGTTACAGCTGGTTACAATT
The DNA here is from genome assembly GCA_947532125.1 of Saturnia pavonia. Taxonomy (NCBI): domain Eukaryota; kingdom Metazoa; phylum Arthropoda; class Insecta; order Lepidoptera; family Saturniidae; genus Saturnia; species Saturnia pavonia. The sequence continues at coordinate 10,890,799 of OX383903.1, forward strand.
ACAACTGGTTGCAGTTAGTTACAGTTACAACTGATTACAGTTATAGTTACAGAACCTACGATGATGAAAACAATGATGGCTCATCAGAAGAATCAGACACCCAACACACCTAAACGTGTTACCTATTATATGGTGGTGGTTGCAATCGGTAGAATACTGCAATTGTGCAATGGCATAGCAATGGCTCAAATGGTATCACGCTAAGCCTAGTGGGGTGAGTAGCTCACAAGTGCAGCTGCTAGAACACATCTATAGATACTGACGACTTGATGGTGGTAGCTACAACCAGGTGAGTATTAGGAAACACCTTCCCACCATGCTATGGTTTCATCACGATGTTTTCCTTCACTGTAAGCTTAATCTCTGTAAGGTTCTAACTCATGTTTATAGATGTGGTGTCTGTACACGTTATCACTGAGCCATTCATTATCGGTTGCATCCTCGTATGTTCTGTTTTAGCAAAATTAGTTCACAATAGGTGTCACGCGTGTAACTTCATTTCGATAAAAAAAAAGTACCGGTGGGTACACCTGTGACGTATTTATCAGTCGCGTGTAAGTTACAGTTGTCGCCGATGAACCCGCGCTGACACAAGCAGCCCTGCACCGGGTCGCACATCCAGTTGCCCACACTGGAACAGTTGCACGCCTCCATGCAGTGATCACCGAAGTACCCCTCCGGACAGACTATCATAAAAAATAATTCACATTACACATATTATTTATTATTAAGGTATAAAAGCAAAAACATCACGGTCCACTTTAAAAAAGGTTTGTGTGCGATTCACACACGATAGAAGTGAAACTTCATTTTAAAAGACATTTTCTATTTTATTTAAACAGTGTGCAATTTACATACACACCGACATTTACTCGCTCGCTCTGGCTCACACAAAGAGGAGAGACCGATAATATGTGTTAAACGTTTAACGTTTAACGCTTGGAAGTCGCATAAGAAGTTTCACTTCAAAAAAAAACATTAATACTTTAAAGTCGGCTTTTGACTATAGGGTGTAATGTATATTACATCTTGAGCTATATATTATATAGCTACATCTCGTGATTGTCGTTCACACTGTGGGATGTATCGTTTGCACGTGAGCACGAGCATCACCATTCAGACTGATGGCGATGCAGAGGGAGAAGCACGAGTGTCCGGAAACATGAGGTAAAATATACACATTCAAATGTCGCTCTGTTGGTCGAATAAATATTACTTCAGGAGGTAATATATATTATAGCTCCTATGAAAACGATCTCGTACAATAATTATAGCGCTCGTTAAAATATTATATCTCAAGACGTAATAATATATATATATATATATATATATATATATATATATATATATTACATTACATCCCATAGTCAAAAGCCGGCTTAATTCATTTTAGGGCCGATTTTTCAATCGTCATATAAATTTATTCGAGTAATATTTTGAGATTTTGACGGATTATATACGGAAAGCCTGTCAAAATTTAAAAATTATAGTTGCCTCAAATAAACGTATAAGTTTGTCTAATAAGTTATTGTATATGTTAAATTTTTTGAAAGTTTTTGAACCATATACTGGTAACACAGTAAGTTCTGTCAAAATAGTTAGCAGAGTTTATGAGTTTCTAGCAAAAAAAAAAATGCAAATTTAAAATGCAGTCTTGTGAAAAATGAAGTTAGGAAGCTGGTTTTTAAAATAAGTGTTTAGTTAACAGAAACAACATTATTAATCGAGTCGCCAATATGACCGGTATGTAATATGTTTTGATACTTTATTAATTTAATATATTAAATATACTATTTAGATGAAATTTTGTGAATATCTTTGTGCTTGCAATTATATTAAACGAAAAGTAACAACTTCGCATTATAAATAGCTAATAAAAAATCTGTTTTGTTCAAGGTATTTCTCGTGGTACAGTGTTAGCTATTAAGAACGATTTTTTATCAAATAATGGTGTATGGAGTACACCTGGGAAAGACAAAGGGTCAAAATCAGGACGAATGTTAAAAAGTTAACTTGGATGATTTGGATATATGTGCTGTTCGTAATTATTACGTGATAACGTGAATAGAATCGACTTTTTCGTATGACTTATCAATAATAATAGACTTTTAATTATTTACCTATTTCTACCTATAATATGAAAAATAGAGAATAAAATTGGTAATTTAGTATAGAAAATCGTTTAAGCTTTTTCCAAATGAGAAGGTGGTACATTTTCATTAAGCGACACATTGTTGTGTTCCTAAATCCACGCGGATGAAGTCGCGGGCACATCTAGTAATTAATAAATATTACGACATATAATAAATAGTTTCAATTATCAAAACATGTTATGCTACTCTACGTAAATAGAGTTACATCTACTTTTTAAATTTCACTTAAATTAAATTTCACTATATTTGACGATTGAAAAATCGGTTCTAAATAATTAAACTATATCAACTGATTTCTTTCAACAGTATTTTATTTACACCAGTCACTGATAATAGCTTTTATAATAAAATGTCGCCGAAATGAATATTTCTTGTTTAGTCTTTCTGCATATCATAGATAGTACGTTTTGCTTGTATAATACTCCTTGTATGCTAATTTAATAAAATTGTTAAGACTGACTGACTCACTGATCACACACATCTTAAAGCGGTAAAAAAGCAGTTAAATCTGATTTTCAATGAAATATATTTTACCCTGCCCACACTTGACAATCTTGCATTAATATTATTGTCATAATGAATATAAACCTATCTCGACGATGACTAAAATTCCAAATAAAACTCATAGAAATGAACCTCAGTAACAAAGCAGTATATCGATATGCATCAAAAACAAAAATACATAATCCATTTTGGCCCTAAAAAGACCCCTAGGAACTATAATACACCCCAGTCATATGGAAGAGCCGGCTAGAAACTCGATGGGGTTTATCAATTTTTTAACCCTTAACCCACTTAAGTAACGTCGGCAAAACATGTTTCTCTCTTTCACTCTTGTCTGTTAACTAACATCTCAGCATTCACACCTTTAATATGCATATCATTCTTCACACAATCCATACATACGTTCTTCGGTCTTCCTCTACTTCTATATCCATTTACCTTCAAACTTAACGTTCTTCTAGCTATCCCCTCATCGTCTCTCTGAATGGTGCTATTTTCATATCGATTCTAGTTACACAACACATCTATCGTAACATTCGCATCTCTGCTATATATAATGTTTACAGTTAATAATTATATCATTTTCATGGGTGTACAGAGGGGAGTAAAATATATAGACACTATTCGATTGTAAAGGTGGAAATGAGTACAAACAGAATGCAAGAAAAAGGTGTGTGTGCGATTCACACGCGATAGAAGTGAAACTTCATTTTAAAAGACATTTAGTATTTTATTAAAACAGTGTGCAATATACATACACACCGACATTTACTCTCTCGCTCTGGCTCACACAAAGACGAGAGACCGATAATGTGCGTTAAACGTTTAACGTTTAACATTTAACGTTTCACGCTTGGAAGTTGCATAAGAACTTTCACTTCAATAATGCAGCATTTCTTTGGAGATTATTCTCTACTTGGTGTCAGCCCGACTGGTGGAATACCTCCACCCTACAAAAGATCGCAGCCTAATAACCTTGTGTTGTGTTACTGCGGTGAGTAGGATTTCCAGAGCTCCTTGGGGCAGAAGGTACAAAATCAACAACGCGCTAGTAGATACCTATGGTATTAGAAGCGTTCATAGGCTACGGTAGCCACATGCTTATTAGTTATTTGCCATTTTAGTAGTATAAATAGATACTAACAGTAAGTGCAGTAGTGTCCGGTGTATCCCGGTTTGCAACGGCAGAAGCCGTCGCTGGGGCGGCAGGCGGTCGCGTGCGCACAGCGGCACGGCTGCAGGCAGCCGGCGCCGAACCAGCCCGCGCCGCACGCGCTCTCGCAAGCTGAACCCTTCCAACCCGCCAGGCACTGGCACTCGCCTACAACACACACATACACGACCACCTTTAATCATCTACATCAGCGATATCTACATTGGGTTCCGTGGAAACATCAGGGGTTCATTGGAATGTCACCAGGGTTCCTGGGAAAGTCACCCGGGTTCAGTGGCAATTCACTCGGGTTCTGTGAAATAGTATTAAATAATTATTCTACTGTTGCAAATTTTGTTTTTAAACTTTATTTCAAATTGCACTGTCATTAAGTTGTTATCATTTAATGAAGAAATCTATATAAATTAAAAAAATTGTATCTTGATATCTATGTATATCGAATCGCAACATAACCGATAAAGTTTTATACTTAAACATCAATGAAAGAAATTCTATATAAATTTAAAAAATTGTATCTTGACATCTATATATATCGAATCGCAACATAACCGATAAAGTTTTATACTTAAAAATCAATGAAAGAATTACTTACAGAGCATACTTAGGTATTATTTTAATTTAACTACTTATTGTTACTTATGTGTCATTTATTAAAAATATACGATTAGACGCAACAGTTTCAATGATAACGTTACATTTTTTTAACATCAATATTAAACATATAATGTACAAGGGCTTAATATACATATTTTTCTCAAACTAACGTTAATATTTACCCTTGTTTGCATTCCCAAATGATAAATCATAGAGACGCTTTAAATATTATAATAGCTAGTAAGAATGAAGACTTGTTTTATTCGAATTGATTATGATACAAAACAGAAAAATTAAATAAGACATAGTTCGTTTAGTTAATAAAAAAGCGGAAATAGCTCACCAGTGACATGATGACAGTCGGCACCATTCTTACAAATACACTTTTGTTCGCAGTTGTCTCCGTAGGTACCCAGCGGGCAGGGGTACTCGCAAGCCAGCCCCGTGTATCCTCTCGGACAGAGATACTTCCCTGTTACTGGATCACAACTCGTATCTGGAGAGATAATAAACGGGACCTGTTAAATACTCTCTGATAATTAAGCACAAGTTTAAAATTAGAATACGATAAAGTAAAAGTTTTATATGCTAATCAGGTGCACACAACATTTTAATAAATTTAGTAAAAAACATGTATAAACACATTTCTTTTAGTAACATACTATTTTACTTTTTTTTTTAAATATACCCAATGATAAGTTTAATTTATAGATCAAGTGTTTTCAGATAATGTATTTATGTATTTTGGTATGTATATATGACTCAAATGCAGGACACATTTCTGTTCATCACATTTTTGACGTTCATTCATTCAAAATGTCCTCATTGCAAAAATTGCTTTTTTCTACAAAACAAAGTATGACAAAAATTCCTGCTTGTTCAAAGCGATGACGATTTAATGAAATTTTCCATATCACACGCAAGGAATGTCAGTCTTAATCAGGATTAATATCAGTCACCAGGGTAGTATAAGTATAGTCCGGTAAAGGTACTTGGAAATTCAATTCCTGGGCTTATGTCATATTATAAATGAGTTTTTTTTTTAAATAATCATAAGCATTGCTGTATCTACTATAGTAGCAAATTTATACCAAACTACATTGCAAAATGACGTCCAACTTGTGTCGCAAATGGATGTCAAAGTGACACCAAAAGTTAGAGAGCAACAGTTGCAAACAACTTGCGATCGAATTGAAGGCAACGATTTGTACAATGCGATGTAATAGTCGGACCGCAGTAAGCGCGACCCGACATAATTTCATAATAATTTATCCGAAATGTCTTTGCTACTTCCGTCTGCAATAGATGAATAGTAGTTTCATCTACCTACAACATACAATGTTTGAATTTAAATAAGTTTGAAAGCAAACTTTGGGTATCAGTTTGGCATCTATTTGCGAGAGCAGATTGTCGTCAAATTAGTAGCAAGCTTTGCAGTCAAATAGTGAGATGTATTTGGACAGTAAAATGTGGTTATTGGGGTAATGCTCATGGCCATAGATAATAATGGTGTCAAAATTAATTACTATCCGACGTCTCTGGGCAATGTTGAGTGCAAGCAGCGCCGTAAGTACCGCGCGGACAGGGTTCCGTGCAGTTGGCGCCGGTCCAGCCCGCCGCGCAGACGCACAGCCCGGTGTTCACGTCACACGACGAGTTGCCTCCACACGGGCACACCGACGAACAGTTCTTCCCATACATACCCTCAGCGCATTGCGTCTCGCACCTCACACCTGTTGGATATTACAATTTTCTCTAACTATACTGCAGAGGAGTTTTGGCAGGATCTTGAAATGTCATGTGGCGGTATTTTCCGTGATGTGGTTTGGTTATCGTGCACAAGTGATTTGGATTATAAATAAATCCTAGGAACATGCCTTTTTTAATTGGCAACAAAATCTCCCTGGACAGTTTTAACAAGGGAGCCATCTTGTTAGAGTTGTTTGGAGACTACAATTATAAAAGTGTGCTCTTCGCGTGACGTTGGCAGAATAGTGGATGAACATAGTTGTCATTAAATAAAAAGAAAAAGAAGAATTGACTGTACATAATTTTCTAATATGTAACCCACACTATATCATTTTAAGCGATGATGGCGCAGTGGTAGCTTGTACGACTTCGCGTCGATTGACGTGAGTTCGAATCCCTACAATGAGCCTGAGCTTTCGGTGAAGGAAAGCATCGTGAGGAAACCACAGCATGGTGGTAGGGCATTTTCTAAGCCCGCCTGGCTAGCTACCACCCATAAGTTGAAAATTTGTCGCCAAGCACCAATAGGTGTGTTCCGGCTGCTGCACTTGAGAGCCAGTCTTCCACTAGGTTTAGCGTGTTATCATCTTGGGCCACATCGTAACTTAACATCAGGTGAGATTGTGGCCACATCGCCAAACCTATAACGATAAATATATATATATATGAGAAAGAACGTTTGTTTTAATGTATGTTTAATGAAATTGGGCCAAGAAATAAATTATGTCTTGAAATAGGACGAATACTTATTTTCTTGTATATCGCCTAGCGTAGTGTGCGGGCAACGGCTAGTGTCGTCATATGTCAAGAGTGTCAAGACCGTTGGAATATTCATTCTATGTCCGCTGGCTTAAGCCTCGGTATATATTGAATTTAATTACCTCTTTATTGATTTTCTTACTTGGTAGAAATGTAGGCTTTTTCAATGGGTTATGTTATATTCATCATTTTATAGCAAAACTGCCCAATCCCAGCCCCAGTAGCCTTAAAGTGGCCCGCGAAGGCATTTAAATTTGTCCGCCAACGGCAGCAAAAACAGCCGCCACGCGGTTGATGTTGTACGTTTTAATTTTTTATTATTATTTCACTATGATTAACTGAAAACTTGGTTTATTTTAAATATATTTCTATTTATTTCATGACTGTAAGCAAGTATTGTTCAGTATGAGGCCCACATAATAATAACACTCATAGCGAGGTTTGCCCGCCGGCTTAGATGGAATCGAAATTATAGCCCACCTTCAAAATGAAGATTGGGCAGCTTTGTCCTATAGGAATAATGTATATTTTTAATAGTCAAATATACTTATAATCTCTTCCAAATAAGTAACAAGCCAAAAAGTAATTTTAATGTTCATAATTTTTTTTATAAACCCTATGTACTTACGACTCCTTGCCAGACCTAAATTAAAAAGTCATAATTATAAAACAAATATTATTATATTCTATAGTTTAAAAATTACTACTTAGAAATGTTGTCTCGGATCGTATTTATTTATAGTTAACTGATCTAAAATGACTAATATTTATTATGTGAAATTATAGATATCAATGTTTAATCTTTCAACAAAACTTATTTTATATTTCCATAATAAGCATGATGACTTTTTTGGAAAAGAATTTCTATAATGATCCTAAGTATTTATTATTAAACAAAAAATATTATTTTTGCATAAAATACAGATTTAGTAGTAAAAATAGCCTTTTTTTAAACAATTTTTCCCATGACGCCAAAACACTCGCAAGTGGCATGGCGGTGATTGTGACGTCACGAGTCATCCCATAATATGCGCCGCGCTGCGTCGTTTTAACAATAGGAACATACAGATGTATACTATGTATTCAGTGTTCAGACAATAATGTAGTTATTTTTAGTTTAAAAATAAACTCTAAAGTATATGTAAGTTTGTAAGTATATGTATAATAATTCGAAATTAATGAATTTAAAATAAGTAGTTCACAAAAACAAAAAAAAACAAGTTATTTATTTTCCAAATAATGTGTACAATAAAGAAAACTACGAAATTAGCTTATGCAATATATGTATAGTGTATTTTTTTTTTCGATCTATAGTCACTATCTATCTAGATTTATTAGCCTTAAGGGCCCTGAAGCCTCTAAAGGTTTTTATAGCGTCACCTGGCTTGGGTGTATTTTGGTATAATAATAAATACATAGGATTTGGTACTTATAATAAGAGAGGTAAGGTAACAGAGACATTTATTTGAAGATTTATCTCTACTTGGTCCAGACCATCTGTTGTGTTGTGTTCCTGGAGTAAATAGGGTTTTCAGAGTCATTGGGGAAGGGCGGTTCAGGGTCGGCTACGCGCTAGTAATACCTGTGGTCTTATAAGCGTTTATAGGCTACCGTAGCAACTTACCATCAGGCAGGCCGTAGACTTTCTTTCCACCTTAGTTGTATAAAAAATATACATATTCGATTTCCATAATGCCAATAAAACAATAAAATTTCAACATTTTAAATTATGCTATAGATAAGTCAAAAACAAATTTACAATAAATGAGTTTTCCTTCCTTAACATAATGTTTATAGGTCTTTGCATTCGTAAAACACTTGATTTCATTAAAGCCATCTTGACAAACACCGTCTGGTGATCTTGCTATGACAAAGTAGTTTTTTGACAACATTAGACCACACTTCTTAATATTTTTATCAAGTTTAATACCTTTGAGAAGCGACACGTAGCATTATACGGAAATAACTGTTTCATCTATATTATTTACTAGGAATTAATGTTACTGCATACTACTTTACATTTACCTTAAACTCAGGGCAAATTTTCACTGTGCACATTTTACTTACATTGAAGTTTAGATAAATCGAAATTCTGCTGAGCAAAAATTTTTCTTTGATACAAGAACCATTTCCAATGTCAACAAATAAATTCTAGACAAATTAAAGCTATGTGCCTTAATAAGTCCTTATTCATTCACTAACATTTCTTGATTTTTGCTTGTGATAACACAAAAGTAGGCAATTTAATAGTTTGCAACCATAAGATAATTGATTAACGGTGCAGAGATTATCGATAAGAGTTAACACGATAGAAGTTCGAAGTAATGTTTACTTTGCTGCGTAAGACTTGACTTGACCAGTGACGTCATTTGCTCTGATTGGTGTTTCACAAAACATGGAGGATTGATAATATCTTGTGATTTTATTTTAATAGATGTATGCTCATTTCGCTTTTAATAAAAATATGAATACTATTATCTATTCTATAGTCTGTCAGTATATTTAAATTATTTCATTAATTAAAATTATAATTATAAATCGTTCTTTGTTATAGTCATCATGCCTATTATTATAAATTATAAAAAAATATCATTTATCAGAAAAATTAAAGAAACATTTTTGTAATGGTTATGTAGTAAGAGTAGTGTAGTGTTTTAATGTTGGCGGTAATAGTTGTAGTAGTAATTGTGTTGTAGTGATAGTAGTAATGTTGGTAGTGGTATTAATAGTTGTGATGGTAATGGTAATAGCAAGATACAGACCGTGCCAGGAAGGTTTGCAGATGCACTTGCCGGTGACGTGGTCGCAGCCGCTTGCGTTCTTAGAGCAGTTGCAGGGTTGTGAACAGTTCTGTCCGAACCGGTAGGCCGGGCAACGTCGCTCGCACTGTTTGCCGAAGTATCCCGCCCCGCACACGCACTCGCCTGCACAAAACAGACCATATATTAAATAACGTCTTATCTATGTAGGACTATTCGAGTATAGGTATCCCTTAGTATCACCAGAATTCACAATTGCTGCAAACTATCCGAAAATTATAATCATAACCGTATATGTTTATATCGTAACTAGATTCAATAAACAAAAACCAACCAGTCTCAGTCATAAATATAAAGTTAAAATTGTAAGTATTTTTAATAAGTATTAGATCCCATTTAAGTATTTATACTTTGTTCATCATAACAAACGTTGCAAAAAGTGTACATTATCTCCCAAACTATTCGTTCAAATAACATGCTATAGAGGGCAAAGTATATCTACATAAAATTGTCTTGATGATGAAGTTACTTAACTTTCGTTCGTAAAGATTAATAATATACCATGCATTGTCGGCGTGGTTAATATTTATACGCATACTAAATTACAGCTTTCTAGTACTAAGGGTCTCTGAGCAAAGCCGCGGATAGACAGACGGATATTGGAAAACTTGAAGGGTTCCTTTTTGAATTCGGAACCCTAAAAAGAATCGATGATCGTAAAAACAACTTCCAATATAAGTTATGCTTGTGAAATAAACTTTTGACATAGAGTCATGCAACCTTACTTATAATGAACAAAGCATAATAAACCATACAATTTAATAAAATTAAATATATGTTCACATAAAAATGGACAATTTGTAAACCTTATTTCATAAGTTATAATCAAACAACTTCGTATGCGCATTCGAACCTGCAGAACTAAATATTTATTTATATTTGTTGACGTATTACATACCGTTCACAGGATTACAAGGCGCTCCGTTTTCACAGTCACAGAGTTGCCGACAATACGGCCCGTAAGTCTTACCACCACACGGACGATCACATTTTAACCCATCGAATCTGCAGAATTAAATTAAGCATAATTGTATTACCTGGTAAAGATAATTATATAATATTTTCAATATTATATATTAAACATATAGCACTGTTAGACATAATTACTATAATGTTGTAACAAATAATTGACAAGTATAAATTGTTGATATGTAATTTATAATTATAATTAGCTTATGTACTTCATTATACGGTTATAGCTTGACCGCCGAAGCGCGACCCTCCTAATAGAGTTCGGGATGCGAGAACGGAACAAGACCGACCAATAAGCTAGTCTGTTGCCGGCCACCAGCAGCAATAGACGTTTGACGTATGGGTTTATGCGGTTTTATTTTTGTGACTGTTACACACGAGACTATTTTATCAAGATGGATGTACGTACGTTGCGTTTTAAACAACTGTACAGTCAATCAAAAGTAATTCTTTAAAGCGTTTTTATTCAATTATATTGTCAATACATACTATTATATTTAAAGAAGTTTTACTTCAACTATGTGTAACTATGTGTATGTATGTGTTAAACGTACATTTTTTTCATTATAGTAGTTACTTGACTAACTTTTTAATAAAGACAATAATATTATGAGTGTTAAATATATAATTTGTCATTAGATATCTGCCCAAGTTTCAATAACATGCATAAGATAAGATCTTAAGACATAGGGTATCATCTGGATAACGTGTATATCCGTGCACACCCGCTGCCCCGTGTCCAGCAAACCATCAGGAGGGTCGCGCTTGCAGCGGTCGGCCTTTACTATCTTAAGCAACTTAACATCAGATGAAATGTGTTTAAACGCTAAACTCATGGAAAAAATACAATACAAGCCTTCTGTAACATTTTCAGTGTCTCCGAACATAAAATTCCTTTGGCGATGCAAAATTTAAGACAAACTGTTCGTTGTGTTTTGAAATTCGCAATACATACTAGATTTGATCTAACTAAAAACGTATTTAATCTAAATGACAGATGCAACTGAAACTCGGCGCCAAAATGAAAAATAGTTATGCTATTATGTGATTTTTTATACCATCTAACAAAAAAATAATAATTTGGAACCATTAACAAATCATCCATTCCCGATACTTTTTCACTGAATGTATATCTATCTTCTAAGGATTACCCACAATAAGCATTTTGTCTTCGTCCTTTGCGCAGGAGCAGCACGATTCGAGCGTGCATTCCAACGACAACATTCTGTAGCCCACGCGAGCGGAGCTACCGTCACAGCTAGTATAATATAAAGCACAAAGAAGACAAGTTCGATTATATACGTGTATATTTGTATTGTTACCCAGGTTTACAGTCGCAGCGGCCAGTTTCGTGGCTGCATGTGGCGTTGTTTTTACATTCGCATGTGTCCGCGCAGTTGTCTCCATAGAATGGGAAGGGGCACGGCTCTTCGCAACGCAGCCCTCGGTATCCGGGCGCACACAGGCACGATCCTTTAATATGGAACATTCTAGATACTTTGCTACGTTTTTGTAAAGGGTTCTATTAACATCCGATCCTTTAATATGGAACATTCTAGATACTTTTCTATGTTTTTGTAAAAGGTTTTATTAACATCCGATCCTTTAATATGGAACATTCTACATACTTTTTTATGTTTATGTAACGGATTTTTTTAACATCTGATCTTTTAATATGGAACATTCTAAAGTGCATTTTTAATACCACGGTGTAAAATGACATTTCATGTGTTGCTAGTTAATTGGTCTTAAAAAATTGTGATGCTGACCAATCCGAACTAATCGTAAAACCGTACGACATATTGTTCCTATTGTAAAGTTTTTCTCAAAAATATTAAACCTTCCAAAGGTGAAGGCCGTATGACTTCGACTAAATCGCGTCTGTCGTGGGCCAACCGAAGCTTTTTCGTAGGTTTTTTTATCCAAGTACATAGTTATTTATGTACACATTTTATGGTTTCCTTAATTATGTAACGATAATAGTATATTATCAGAAATCTTGAATAATACAAAATATTCCAATTAATAAATAAAAAGTTTCAATTCAGTATTTTAAAATCTTATTTATGTAATTTTACCGTTAACAGGTGAGCAGTGTCCGCTGTTCTCGCAACGGCAAGTAGACCGGCAGCCTTTCCCGTACGTCAGCAGCGGACACTGACGCAGGCACGTCTCGCCGTCCCATCCGGCTTTGCATTCACACGCCCCGGTCCAAGGATCGCACCTGGACGGAATCAAAACACATATTCACTATAGCCCTGTAGGTCCATGTACGGACACCGCGTCGATCAATCGATTTTTAATATCAAGATTCACAACAACAAAAAATCGCAAATTTGTCGCTAGGTCCACTCTGGTTCTGGTGGCCTCAATTTAATGTTGCCAGAAAAACTTTCTAGAGAGCATTATCGAGTGTGCCATCGTTTTGGTAAAGTGTTGACTTGAAAGAATTTTTGATATTAGAAAAATATTCTGTGCGCGTGACATTGGCAGAGTTCTGTATAAACAAACGTTGCTATTAAATAATAAGAAGTGACTAACATGTCTGTAGTAGAAGGGTCACACTCGCAGTCATTTTCGCAGTTCGCGCCCCATTTGTTGTCGGGGCAAGCGCGTTCAGTGCAGTGTTCGCCGCGCCAGCCCGCCTTGCAGGTACACGAGCCGTTGCGCGGGGAACACTCGCCACCGTGCGCACACTCGCACTTATTTTGGCACCCCACGCCGTAAGTGCCGATGGGGCAAATCTCTAAGCACTAGAAATGTTTTAATGGAATAATTAGTATACTTTCGCAAAATAGTTGACAAAAAAAGATAAACTCGATCGTGTTCCTTGCGAGTTCTTCTCGATGACAGGGATTTTTTCCGAACCAGTAATAGGTTTTTTGACGATCATAAGTAGTGTCTTCTTAGGATCTAGGTCAAACGTGCGCAATTTCGCAATAAATAATGTTTATGTGATGATGTTTTTTTATCTTACGTAAGGTTTATGATATTTCCTCGCTTACTTTATCAGTAAAATTAAAAAAAATGAATGCCCAAACCCCTGAACCTGTTTACGTAATACTAATGGCCGCGTTTATATGTGCCAATGGACAGTAAGTGAAGAAATTATTTGTTTATGTTAAAAGATACTATAATAACCAATAAGTACTTGTTTATGAATAGGTTTCATAGCTTTGAAAGTACAGAACATGGCACCTTAAAATAAAGATAAAATATTTATTCACAAATCATTTGAGCGCAATACATTTTCTTTAAACTTTCTGAATGTAAAATTAATTGACTTGTGGTTGAAGTCACTGAGGACTAATGCAAAAGCAGGACATCATAATCACCTATTTCATTGTAATTGTATATCTAACGTTTGTGTACATGCGTAGATGATGAATGCGTTTAAATGTATGAAACAGCGTGAAAGTGATAATCCATGACATGATGACATCAATCGTATTAATATTGTACCTAACTTCACTGTAAAATTTCATAATTAAATATACATAAATCAACAGTTGGTAGTAGAAGTACTTTTGAAAAGAATCTGTTCCATGTGTACCTTTTCTCCGATGAACCCAGCTTCACATTGACAATGTCCGGTGACATGATGGCACCCAGCTCCATTGGCACATTCACAAGTCTTCTCACAGTTTTCTCCCCACCTACCCATTGGACATCTAAAAATATATGTTAATGTTGTAGTTACATCTTTTATTTAGATCTGACTGACATTAATAAATCCAAGTTAAAGCTTGAAATGGGTATAAATGGGCATGGAAATATAGCTATTACTAAACCGGTTTTTACCGGTTCCAAATAAAGGTTTCATTCAGAACGTAACTAATAAATATATAACCGGTTTATTTTAGGCATGAAATGACCTGACTTGATAAATTGAACATTTAGATAAACTTCATTTTTCCGGCAGCAATATATCAAAGGAGAGTGAAATAATAAACCGCTAAATACCGGTGAGAAAAGTATAATCTTAATAATTAAGTTCTTTTTGTTTATTAGTTAAAATATCGGTTGTAGAAATTGAAATAATACTGATTGAATAAATTTTATGTACCTTAGTGAGTGGAAAAATTAACCGGTTCTAATCCTTCAACCATGTAACGTAAAAGGTATAAAATCACGAAATAAAATATATAAGTACTTAATAAAAAAATTCATACACCACGTATGTGTCTATATGTGTTAATCTCCAAAACATCGAATACACTTTATTCTAGTTTCTACAAATGAATCTCTCCCTTTCATACAGAACTAGACGAACTAGGCTCTGGAGCCATAGCTTTAAAGTAACCTCCATCTCGGCACGAATAAAGAAGTTCGCTACATCATATCTTTGCCGTACTGTGAAATTGTCTTCCGGCCATTATGTTCCCTCCTTGTGTAGAGTCCTTCAAACATAGCTGAAGAAACATTTGGGCAGACAACGATGAACTAGACTAGCGATCGATTATAGATCCTCGATGGTCAACGATATCGTATGGATAAAAACACATTCTCACAAACGTTATTGCGGATAATAGCTAGTAAATTACAATAATTCTTACTTATTAGCGCAAACTTCACCAGTCCACCCAGCAGTGCATGTGCATTCACCAGACAAAATATTACACTTCCCATTGTTTTGACAACGGCAATTTTGTGGGCAAGCTTCGTCTGGATTTGGACATAATTCTTCGCATCTAAAGGAGAAAATACACCTAATTTTAAATAAAATATTTAAAAAAAATGTATTCACATTATAATTACAATTATGGTTAGTTTTACCGTCAAGACAATCAACCATGTTGTAACTCGAATTTATACCCGTATTGCAATATTTGTCTATATCAATTTGTCATTACTGATATAAAAACATTAACTTGAGATTTACAACAAAAGAGCCCGCATGGAGCGGCTATACAATAATGTTATACAACTGATAAGTAAGCATTTATCAAGTTTTAATTGGAATGAAATTGGATTAATAGTAAGGCATTTTAATTTCAATCATATTAAACATTAGAAATTTATAATTTTTTCAACAGCCAGCCAATAGTAACTGTTTAATGCTTATAACAATTATCTTGCTTTATTTGATTTGCTATAATAACTTTTCAAATGAAATTTTAACCAAATCGGAAATGTCAATAATTAAAACTTGACTGCATCAAACAATGTTGTGTATCCTATAAAATATATTGGACTAAAATGTTTAATCAGTACTTACAAAGGTCCAGTGAAGCCTGGTTTACAATCACATGCTCCACTAGCATGGTTACAAGTAGCATTATTCTTACAATTGCAAGTTTCACTACAACTGTCACCGTAAGTTGATGCAGCGCACTGTCTCTCGCAAGCGTCCCCGCGCCATCCGGGCGCACACGCACACTCGCCCGTCAGGGGTTCACACGTACCTCCGTTAAAACACTGACATTCTTTTTGACAATTACGCCCCCATTTTCCACTCGGACATGCTGTAAGGGGAAATGTTGATTGGTGACAGCATATTTGAATTAAGTCTAAACTAATATTATAAAGCTCCAGATTTTCGCTAATAACGTAAAAAGTAACGCGCTAATCTCTGGAACTTCCAATCAGATTAGAATAAATATTTTTTCTTTTTATAAATTATTCATTGAGAAAAGTAATAGGCTATATAACTTTGCGCTACGACTCTAAAGAGCGGAGTAGTAACCATAAACGTCTAGTAATCTGGAAATATCTGGTCTAAAATAAAAATACTTTTATTCAAAGTATTCAGATATAGTAGTTTTGACTTAAATAGATATATACCAAATCGCAATGGATAGAAAAATATGGGTTAGCCCATTATTTTATGGTAAATATAAGCAATGTTTGACAATAATAGATATTAAAAGACTTAATATCCTGATTTTGCTTAAAGCTGGCCAAATCCTATAAAACAATCTGTATTTCAAGATGTTTTGTGTAGTGTATACTCAGATACAACCAGAATTTTAATAAAGACCGACAGGATTTTACTAAACAGTACACAGTATATAACATTCTAAAAAAAATTACTGAGATGGTAC
The DNA here is from genome assembly GCA_947532125.1 of Saturnia pavonia. Classification (NCBI taxonomy): domain Eukaryota; kingdom Metazoa; phylum Arthropoda; class Insecta; order Lepidoptera; family Saturniidae; genus Saturnia; species Saturnia pavonia. The sequence continues at coordinate 10,907,567 of OX383903.1, forward strand.
GATAAACAATCCAAAATGACCTCTTGATACAGTAACGCCAATGGGTTCGAGTACCTTTTAACAAAAATGAACTTTGGTGACTCTCTTAGGAGGTCACCGCACGCAAAATAATAAAATGAAAAATTTTATAAATATAGTTACAGGCAAATTTGTCAACTAGTTACGAGTCCTCCTTCCACTGGCCACAATAAGCTAGTGTTCTTAAACATATTTTGCAAGCCAAATAAAGCAGTCAGTATTAGAGCCAATTTACATTGCAATGAGCAACAACTAGTTTTGCCATATTAACAGTTTACTGTGTTTAGTCACGCAGTTGCTATCTGCTTTTATATTACTCTGTAACCTGTACATATTATACATTATATGGAGTATAAACTATCTATTTAATAAATAAAATGATTGAGGTTTGACGTTGTGCGCGGATCACGCAAAAAACTACGGGATAGATTTTGATCACTTATTATTTTACTGATTTAATACTAGGTCCTTATTAAAAATAAAAATTATCACGATATATTTATTAAATAAAAAGTTATTAAAATTTTAATACACCTACGATTTTATATGCATCACGCGTTCTTCTGTCGACCAAGTGATCGGAGCCGCGGGCACAGCTAGTCGGAAATATAACATATTACAAAAAAAGTCCCCAACCGCGTCTATCTGAACGCGATAAACTCAAAAACTACCGAACGGTTTTTTTATACGGTTTTCGTCAATGGAGGGAGTGATTCAAGAGGAAGGTTTAGGTGTATAATTCATTAAATGTTTTGTGTAAATTGGCTGAAATATGACAATGATTGTGGAAAATGTCGGGAAAAAACGCGTGCAGCGCGTAAACCAATACAGTTATATATATATTTACTCTGCAACCTTTGCAAACCGAGGCGGGTTGCTAGTTAAAATATATAACATATACCAATCCAACTGTGATATTATATATCCGAACATATTATCGCAAATACACGCATACATGCAAATAACAAACACAGTAACTACATTATTTAAAAAAAAATACTTGTAAACGCAATCGATTTCGATTAGAAACAATGTAATTAATTAATACCACGAGTTATTTAAATTGTATCATAAAATTATTACATCTGTATAATATTATATACATATAAGAAGTGAGGGGCGCCTCATCAATCTATACTCAAAACTTTATTTTTTGTAGTCTACATAGTTTCTCTCAGATTTCCAATTCCGAGACATTCTAACTTTATTATTATTTACATTTCTTTATGCCTCAATATATCGTTTACTCAAAACTATTAACTAGTATGAAATTTACTCAATAGGTTCGTTTCATGATTTAGGGGTAAGACATGGTCGGATTATTTTAAGTCCAACGGGACGAGAAACGTGAAGTTTTTATGTAGAAAATCATAACTTCTAAAATTAACCTTAAAAAATAGACAATGAAGACAGATCACAGCGATTAGTAAAATGAGTAAACACAAGGATATTATTGTTCATTGCTGTCTTTATCTGCATGTATTAATATATTGTTGGACATGTCATTCCATATGGTACATAATAAGTTTTTATCTTCATTCCTTGTATCCAGACTGTACCAACAAATCTGCATATATTGCCACTCCAATTTATAGAAGAGCGTCCAACAGTACGTGTCAGTCTAAATACTTTTTTGGCTAGCCCAATATACCTAATTGGAACTACTAATAGTAAAATACTAATAATCACGTCGCTAATAATTATTATTAATAATTAGTGATAATATCACTTATTTAGCGACGTTTAATACAACTCAATTACTACAGTAATTTAGCTAAAAAAATAAGATTTCATAAACATCTGCGAAATTTCATACAGTAATAATATAATAAGTATGCATATTTTTTAAGTCTAAATAAGGCAGTAACAAATGTAGGTCAGACAGCTCAACGCGAGTATTTGTAAAACAAATCAAGCTGAAACGGTAAACAACGCGATCACACTGTTTGAAAACTACGTCAGCTAAAAATAAATTAGCCTGCTAAAAACACATTGTAGTGTACACACATAACTGTTATTGCTGTTATTAATTTAATCTCCGTCAATTATACTTACATATATCACAGGCCGGGCCCCCATATCCATGAGCACAAGTACATGTGTTAGGCGCGACACATTTGCCGTGTACACACGGTTCGACGCACACAGGCACGCATAGCTCTCCCTGAGCGTCCGGGGCGTATCCTTCGCAGCATTCTTCCACCGGCCTATGTTTCACTAATGTTTGAGTTTTGAAAACTTTACGAAATTTAATTTTATATTTGGTACACCGCGGTGGCACACTTAAGCACCAGGCGTACTCTTTAACCTGATAAGGTTGTTGTTCTGATACTCTTATTGTGGTCGTATATCTGAAAATAAAAAGTAGTACATATGATTAATAATTACCTTAAATTTTTATTCGTTTTATTATGTACGTCAAAATATAATAATCGAAGCACTCGTCGGAAGTCTGACTCAATTTTATTAAAAATGCAAAAATCTTAATGAGGTCTTCACAAAGAATATAAAATAATTGAGTTGCACCACTCTTCCGCTGAGCGATTCAATAATAAACATATTAGCTTATGGTAGTAGTAATAACATTTTATAAATATACTAGCTGTGCCCGCGGCCCCGCTCCTGTGGAATACAGAATGCCACATGTCGAGCGCACGTGCGAATCGTGCTGCCCCCGCTCAGAAGACGGAAGACAAAAATGCTTATTGAGCGTGATCCTTTAAAGATATATATGGCATCTCTGACTTTTTCTAGGTATTTTTAAGATTTACAATTATGTATAATATTAATTTGATATATTTCGTATGGTTTACTCAGCGTAAGCTATTTAAGCGCCCCAATGCGGTTTTTTTTCCAAATTGATTCACCATCATCATAACTGCTTATTTCGTATGTTAGTGTATCTTACAAAATATATCCTATATCCTGGCCAGATAACATAGCTATGAATTAAAATAAAACAACATATAAATCGGATAAGTGGATTGAGCGTGAAAAGAACATAAACGGACAGACAGACAGAAACGTTGAGTTTTATACTATGTATAGAATAGAAAATGTGGATGTCGGTATGTAATACGTATATTTGGGATATAAAACCTTTTGACCGATCACCATTAAAATTTGTATATCTGTTTTTTCATGGCGATAGTTTTTAGCTATCCCTGAACGATATAGGTGGCGCTATGGTCGAGTTATTTACTAATAGAAAAGACAGAACATCTGCTGGGCCAGCTATTAATATATATTTGCTTGTCATTATTATTAAATGATATTGATTTTGTGGTAAATAACAATGCCGACATAATGTGCAAGGTTATAAGAAATACGATTATCTACTAACACAGAATATACTTATATTCTGTGCTACTAAGGTCTCAGATTTCTTTTAAATATTCTTACAATGACTTCGGAGCAGATTATTTTTAATTTGCAAATGTAATATACAAATATTACAAACATATAGTAATAAATACCGCTAGCTGAATTCATAATTTTATGATTACAAGACAATTTTTAACATAAAAGAAAACCAACTTCAATTATTTTGTGGAGTTTCCTAGTGTATCTTCGAAGTCAAAGGTCCAATGCCAATGAAATTAAAATGGGACCACACTTGAGGTATCCCCCTTTCCAAAGAAAAAAGGATCATCTAAATCGGTTCATAAACATAGAAGTTATGGCCGAACATCCATAAAAAAACAAACATATATTCGAATTAAGAAACTCTATATTTTTTTGAAGTCGGTTAATCAGAAGTAGGTTTGCCAACTTTTTGTGTATCAAATATAGTATTTTCGAGGATATTACCTGAAAAAAATAGTAGATGCCTAAAAACAAAAAAAAAATAGTAGGTTTCAAATCTAATATAATAAAGCGGAAGATTTTTTCTGTTCAGATTGTTTGTTTAAACACGCTAATCTTTGGATCTACCAGATGGATTCGAAAAAATCTTTGAAAATATTTGTATATTATGATAGCTAAATTCATGAGGAATAGTATAGCATTAGGCTAAACCTCTCAGTTAGCCTTAAATATTGATTTTTGTTAAGTCAGTCGGAAGAAACTGCGTACCTGACCTGCTTTATCCGCTGGCGTAATGGTTAGTAATAGGTAAATACAATGTTCTACAAAAATATTGCTCCTTAGTTCATCTAAAAATGCAATCACAAACGCGATACCATATGCCTATCTCTAATACATAAGCGTTGTGACAAATATTGATTGAAAATTAAAGTGATTAATAAGCATTATTATTATGTATAGCATATTAATCCTTAAAATCAAAATCAAAATTTCTTTATCTAATTTAGGCCCTAAGAATGCCTTTATGAACGTCGAACACTACTACCGGTTCGGAAAATATCCCAGTCATCGAGAAGAACCGGCAAGACACTCGATCGGGCTTTACATCTTTTTTCCATCTTTTCATTATATTTTTCCAACTGCATAAATAATATTTACAGTTTTCATCAATTAATAATTTAGTGGATGCACAAAGTAAGATGCACACAGTCACTTCCAGACATCACTATAATTCACATATTATTTATTATTTTTATCGTTATAGGTTTGGCGTAGTGGCCACAATCTCACCTGATGTTAAGTGACGAAGATGATAACAAGCTAAACCTAGTGAAAGACTGAATGTCAAGTGCAGCTGCCGGAACACACCTATTTTCGACAGACGACAGATTTCCAACTTGAGGGTGGTAGCTAGCCAGGCGGGCATTAGAAAAAGTCCTACCACCATGCAAGCCTACCGTACAATGACCTTTTGACATTAAAACATGGTCCTTAAACTCATTGTCCGGCAAATCAGCAATATGTGTCGGGATCCTATTATAGAACCTAACACCTATTACCTAAAGTCTAAAAAACGGTACGACAAATTTATGACTATTTCTAGTAAGACCTGTGCTGGTTTTGACAAAATCAAGCTTGTCAAAATTTTTACGAATATACATTAAACTATGAAGAATATATTGGGGGAGGAGCAAAGTTAAGATATTCAATTCCTGGAACTTGTTATTTAGCGAATTGCGAGGCCTCATGTTGTATATAGCTCTAATTGCCCGCTTTTGTAATATGAATATGGTGTCTACCTCAGCTGCTGAACCCCACAGCAAAGTACTGTAAGACATTATGCTATGGAAGTAAGCAAAGTAGACTAACCTAGCAGTGGCAATATCTGTTAATTAGCGAATCTTACGGACTACGAATGCAGCAGAACTTAATCTTCCCGCCAAAGTTTTACCCCACTGTAATTTTAAATGAAACGTAATACCCACGACTGTATTATCATCTAAGCTACTAAATTCCCTTCTATCTTGATACAACTATGAACACGATGAATATTGAGCAACGCAAATCTTGCACAATTGGTTTTGTTTACCGTTAGTAGTAAATTATTTAAGGCAAACCATTCAAAAATTTAACTAAAGTATTATTTAATTGCCTAACCTCTGAATCTATTATTTTTACTTTCACTTTGTGAAGTGTCATCTACAAAAATAACCATGTTAGCACTGTTCTCAACCACTAGCGGTAGATCATTTATGTATACGAAAAATCGATCCCTGAGGAACGCCGATTCTGGTTAATGAGGAGGTTGCCCAATTTACACTTATTTTCTGATTGTGGTCTGTTAAATAAGAGCTTAGCAGATCATGAGAATTTCCACACACACCATAGTGTTTTATCTTAAGTATAAGCGTACTGTGATAAACGCCGTGGAAGGCCTTTGAAAGATCACAAAATACACCGATTTCATCCTGCGATTTCTTCCAAGCCCTAAATATATGCTTTAGCAGCGTTGCACCAGTATCAGTTGATTTTGATTTTGTGAAACCATACTGCCGACCATCTAAAATCTCTTGTGCATTGAAGAAATATTGTAGTAGTTGCTTAAGCATATTTATTTCGAAAATCTTATTACTCGAAGTGAGTACAGAAATTGGTCTATAATTTCTACTTCTACAACCTGATTTAAACGGAGGAACTACTTTACTAATTTTCATTAGATTTAAAGTTCCTGTTTCTATGCACTGATTAAATATATTCGCTAGATATGGTGAAATATTGACAATTAATGACTGGTCCACTAGTACTTACATTCCCCAAATGTCTCCAGTGTGTTTTTAATTTTAATTGTTTAAAAGTATAGTATAGTAGTATTGCATTCAATTTTTTTTTTTTAAATATTGTAGTCGGACGCTTAATATAGTAAGATACTACATTATATAGTAAGTTTGGCAACCCTAATCTGAAGGTACATATTATTTTTGATGCTACTTTTGTTGCTTTATTGTCAGTATACTTACAGAAATAAAATAAAACAGTTGTTAGTTGAATACTGATTATGTAGAAGCGTGTACCACAAGGAAAATGCGTTTCGAATTAACAAATAATATATTTTTGGTGAAGGAATACATATAATCGAAACCATCGTATGCTGGTAGAGCATTATAAATTATTCGTCTGAATAGTTATCACTATATATACCATGTACTACCCTCAAGTTGAAAATGTGCCGCCAAGAGCAGTTAGTTGTGTTCCGGTATCTGGATCAATTTCTAAACTTATCGTATTACCATCATCCTCAATTACGTCGTCTGTTATCATCAAGTAAGATTCTAGTTGGTCAAACGCTAGCCCACAGATCATGCTATCATTAAAAATACTAATTTTGAAACAGCATCAATAGATTAAAATAAAGAAATTCTTAAGAATACACAGTTTATGAATATATCCAATGCTGGGTAGTGAAAATGATATATGAAAGCAGCCAGTGAAACAAGAGAGTTGAGTAACAGACAAGAACAAAGAAATAAGAGGGACGACGGTCGAGGAAACTTGATAAAGTCAACTGACCCGATGAGTAAAACGGTAACAATGTTGGACAACGACAATCAGTTCCCCCAGTATTAAATTAAAAAAAATAAACAATCCATTCAATCTTTAATGTATATACGACGCGATGCGAATGCGACAACAAAGGACAATTGCTATAATATACGTTGATTTCAATGGTTATAATACACATAAACTATTCCATGTTAATAAAAACATAAATATGCTTGTACAAGATTCATATTATAGAATAAATCTAGCAATAACAGTGTGATATAAACGAAATAAGAAATAAGCGAATATACTTGTAGGTATATTGTAATATATTAGCTGTGCCTGCGGCTCCGCTCGCATGGGCTACAGAATTATTGCTTATGAAGATATCATTTTTTTTGTTTTGTTAAGGATCATGTATCTAAAGCAGTCATGTCAAACATGCGGTCCACTGAGCATTTTCCTGCGGCTTGAATCAATTTTCAAAACAGCCACATAATACGACCCGCGAGCGTGTTAAAAACCGTTTTGAAAACACGCGCTTATACAAGACCATACACGTACCTATAACGACCGTTTTCGAGGACCGACGTAAGTTGTCTGTTGTTATACATGTGATTTTAATTAAAGTTATTTAGTTATATTGAAGCTTTCAAGCGAGCTACATACTGTCGGAGTTGATCAAAACACTCAAAACTATTTGCGCGTGCGTGAAAGCTTTTCTAAATATATCCTTGTCCCTGAATACTGAGCTTAAATAATCGGAATAAAGAGTTACTGAGCTGGCTGCCAATAATATAAGTGATCAGAAAAAAACAAAATCAGATTCTTTCATTGCATTTTGTATTGCCTGTGAGGAAAGTACAGATGTATGTGGTGTGGCGTAACTCGCTATTTTTCTTTGTGCTATTACTGAATTACTGGAATTAGTACCATTGCATGATTCAACAACTGGGGAGGATATTTTTAATGCTGTTTATAAACTGCTGCAAAAGTACAATTTAGATTTGTTAAAACTGTGTTCTGGTGCAACAGAAGAAGTTCCTTCAATGACTAGAGTAAATAATGGCTTCATTAAAATATCACACACAAAGATCAGAGAAATGAGCAGTGTCAAACCAGATTTTTACCATGTTCATCGTATAATCCACCAAGAAGTTTTATGCTCAAAAATGATCTAGTTGAAAAGCGTTTTAAAGTAAATTAAAAAAATTATAAACTTCATAAGACCACGTGGCATTAATAAGCAACAGTATTCGGCGTTTTTACGTGATTTAGAAAGTGAGTACACTGGTTTACCTTATTATGCAGAGGTGCGGCGAAGACTTTCGTTTCTATGGTTCTCGACCGGTTTTGGAAACTCAAAAAAGAAATACGCTTTTTCATGGAAATGAAAGGATATTATAAAAGGATATTATCTATCCGACGTACATCTCAAGATATTGCAAGTTCTCTCATTTATGGTAGATATCACAAAACACTTGTCGGACTTAAATAGGAAATTGCAAGGACCACGTTAAGTTATAACAGATATGCATGATCATGTAAAAGCTTTCAAGTGTAAGATGATGCTGTGGGAAAGAGAGTTAGCAGTGAATAATCTGTCACATTTTTTGACTTACAAAACGTATCAGGAAAGTATAAGTGCCCCTATATCATACAAAATGTATATAGAGAAAATGGAAAACCTTCTGGCAGAATTTGAAAAGCGTTTTTAGGATTTTAAATCCCAAGAAAACAATTTTTCTTTATTTACTGGTTCACTATCGATATTGATAAAGTTACCCTCACTTGCAGACGGAAGTGATTCAGATTCAGTATAAGACTCATTTAAAAAAATATATAGTGTTGGTACATTCGAATTTTATAAGTACTTGCCTGTTCAATACCAAGAAATGAGAAAATTTGCCTGTAAAATCCTGTCAATGTTTGGAAGTGCCTATAAGTGTGAACAATTATTGTCTTTGAAGAAAAGAAAAAAATCTCCCGCAAGTTCGCAATTGACGGGCACACACTTCGACATAGTTTTAAAAGTTATTTCCGCCGATAAATTCACGCCACAAATAGACATCTAAATTAAAGACAAAAGAAGTCAAATATCTGGCAAAATAGGTTAATGTTTATACTTTGTTGTAATATCCTTTGTGTTGGAAATTTAATAAATATACTTATCCTATAATAGCAATTATTTTCGTTAATACTTTCAGTAGTTTGTCTTCTTTAACATTCGGTTTTGCGGCACACCTAGTCTACGGTCTTCATGCTTTTAGTCCGCCAGTGACTTTGAGTTTGACATGGCTGATCTAAGGTGTAAAAGAAATTCCTGCAACAATCCGGGGCTCGAACCAGCAGACTGCGAATTGAAAATCCGACAATCTAAACAACTCGACTACCATGACTTATACATATATTAACGCTAGCTGTGCCCTACGGTTTCACCCGTGTTAAATTTACTCGAAAAATTATCCACCACGCCACCGCCGACGCACCCGTGTAGCCCTATCGTTGTCATCCCATTCGTTCAGGCGTCCCGCAAGGCTCCATTTTGGCACCTTGCTTATTCAATTTGTACGTCAGCGACCTCCCGAAGCCCCCCGGGGTCGAGGTAGGGCTCTACGCTGACGACACAGTCATATACGCGTCAAACAGACACAGAAAAAATCTCGCCTGCGCAGTCCAACGTGCCGTAACCACTCTCGGGGAGTGGTTTCGAACGTGGCGAATAGCTATTAATCCGGTAAAGAGCGCCGCGATTATGTTCGAACCGCATACATGTAAACTACCACGCACGGTAGGACCCCTCTCATTATTCGGTAGGAATATCCCTTGGGTCACCAAGACTAAATATCTGGGTGTCACCCTCGACTCGAAGCTTAACTTCAACGCACACGTTACTATAGTCCGGAATAGGGCCGTCTGGATCCTTTCCCGCTTGCGACCCTTGCTCAGTTCGGTAAGCAAAATGTCCTTAAGACATAAGCTTACACTATACAAGATGTGCGTCCGTCCGATCTTGACATATAGCTGCGCAGCGTTCGCACATATGTCCAAACATAACTTTGTCCGCATGCAAAGAGTCCAAAATCGGTTTCTCCGTCGCCTGCTTGACCCTCCAGCCTTCGTTAGGAACATGGACCTCCACAGGGACATGAGGCTTCCCTCGATAGAAGCCTATGTGAAATATCTCACCAGGAGATACTTCGATAGCGCTTCGAATCACCCCAACCCGCTCGTAAAATCCACCGTGAACTACGTCCCAGACAACTCGATCCCCGTTGCCAAACGTTATAAACGCCGTCCGCGAAATCTCTTTGTCGATCCCGACGACGACATCGAGAAAGCTAATAATTACTACGCGTCCGCTCCCGCAACATATGCGTGCTCGCGCCCACGCCCGCGAAACCACCGTTCCCTCCGCAGGGGACGTACGGTTAACTTCGCTCCCGCACACCCGCCACGACCGCCCTCCTCTGCGGCAACTCAAGCCTAGGTCCGATCCATCGGCATGGAGCCCTTGAGACAAGCAGCCGCTCGCGCGATACAAGTGACTCTACAATCACTAGCTTTCACAGCCATACATGACACTGCATTATACACACATGCACAACACACATAGGTACATAGGTTCTGTAAGGGACCTTTTTTTTTCTTTTTTTGCCTAGTTAGAGTAGACAAAAATTTCAGACCACTAAATACACATACACATGTTCCTTCCCTCCTCCCAGGGGGCAGAAACATGTATATATGTATAGTTAGTTTAGATCGAATTACGGATAGGGAATTAGTCAGATCGCGACTTAATTGCATACGCGCAACAGTCCGAGCCGAGGTTCGGCCACTCTGGCACCCTCGGATGTTGTTGCTTAGCTTTCGTGGCTGAGTGCCCTAAGCGCTCGCCCCCAAGCCCGGTAAAGCTGTAAAAGCCGTAAAGGCTCCAGGGCCCCTCAGGCTAACAGTGTAGTCAGTTCGAAAAAAAAAAAAAAAAAAAACCCTATCGTTGTTCTACTTCTCGTACTTGCCTACAGCTTGCCAGATTGCATGACGTTCATAGTTACTACTCCGCTCATTAGATTCGTAGCGTGAAGATATATAGCCTATACCATTCATCATTTTTTCGAATCCGACTGATAGTTCCAGATATTAGTAAGTTTAAACAAACAAAAAAACTCTTTATTATATTATATAGTATAGATAAACTAGCCTAACATCACGGATGTATGACAATTAACATTGATAACACAATAACATTTACATTTATTTCATTTTAGAAAGGAATTCGACAGGATACATAAATGGAAAAGTAACCGAAAACCATGTACTCGTAGAAATAAAAAAAAATTGCTGCTGGCTATTTAGAATTAATGTTGAAAATAAAAGGTTCAAAGGTTATAAATATTTCTTATGGGTAATGCCGTTTTATCATGACTATAAGTAAATTCGTAGTTTCACACACAAAGCACAAGAATAAGTGATTAACGTTATTTGTGCACATTAAGACGTTAATTATCATTTGTATAATTACGTCCGTCTAGTAGCAATTGATAACAGCGACAGCCTAATTAAAGAAAATTAATAAGTGTACGCCTTTGTTGTGAAAGCGTTTACTGGTTGATCGTTAATTTGATCGTATTGAGTTAAAGTACAAGGTTTGTAGTGATTTGTATAGAACGGAAAATTGTAAACGTTCTTATTATAATACTGTGACCACGGCTTCGCTCGCATGGACTACCTACTAAAAATGTTTATTTTTTATGCGAAATCCTAATTATTTTTCTAAAATAAAAGTAAACTAGTATTTCTTATAACATCAGCTATCAGCCGGTGAAAGTCCTGTTAGAATCGTCGGTCCAACAGTTTCGCAGATTACTCGGCACAAACAGACAGACAGACAGACAAAAACCTTAAAAATTGGGTTTTTGTTATATATAATAACACACACGGTATGTATAACTATAGTTAGCCGTGTATAAATTCATATTTTCTACTATTTTAGATAATTTTACAATCAAGTAAAGTTTATAATTCTTAGGTTTATAATTATTCATCAAATTTGGTTAAATCAAAAATATCAAATGAATAATATAATATAAAAACTATTTACTTAAAAGCATATATCTACATAATTAATTTAATACATATTTATTATCTCATACTATAGGTAAAAGTATATTAGCATCCATTTTTTTTTTTATCGAATTTGGTATTACTTTATTCGTAGAATTACTGTTTGTTGGCTATAAAAGTAACATGAAATCTTTTTAAATATGAATTTTTGTTGCATCTATACATGTAATAAAATTGTAACTGTTTGTAACGCCAAAATAACAGGTTTTTACTAAACGCATATGAATAAAAGTACATGCTATACCTATAACAATAAACCCATTTATTAATTTTTGTCTGTCTGTCTGTCTGTTTGTTCCGGGTAATCTCCGAAACGGTTAGACCGATTTTGACGGGACTTTCACTGGCAGATAGCTGATGTTATAAGGCTATAACTATATATAACTTAGGCTACTTATATTTTAGAAAAATAATTAAGGCGCCTTACAAAAAATAAAAAAACGTTTTTACTACTCCACGCGAGTCTTATATAATACTAGCAACCCGCTTTGCAGTCGGCATGATTTTTTCCGACATATTCAACAATCATCGTCATATTTTAGCCAATTTACATCAAACTTTAATGAATTATACACCTAAACCTTCCTCGTGAATCACTCAATCCATTGATGAAATCAGTTCGCTAGTTTTCGAGTTTATCGCGTTCAGACAGACGCGGCGAGGGAACTTTGTTTTCATAATATATAATTATTATTACATAGTTAAACTAATTATTTTTAGTTTACAAGGATAAATGTTTACTAAAGTGCACAACAAAAATATGAGTGATTAATATACCTAATTGAACATGAACAAAGAACTATCTATTTGCCTTCATACATTACTTTATATGAATTCAATTTTCCTTACTGTATTTACGCACATAACCCTTATCTGGTTATTGAAGAAGGATGCGTCACACATTATTCACTTAAACACCCATATATTAAAAGTCTTTCGCTTTATTTATTAGCCGCAAAGCGGTTCAATGATACAGAATGTCTGGTAATGAATGGATAATCTTGAAATGGCTTATAGCCGAACGTATGGTTCATAAAAAATAATAATATATATATATATATCCTAAGTATTCCCTGAGATATGATTTTTTTGTAATCTACACTATTTATATTAGATATATAATGAATTATGTCATTATAAAATCTACTTGAAACCGACATTATTTTAAAATTATTGGTCACTCATGTTTTCATACTTTTTTTTATACCCAAGATGCTTTTCCAAAATTCAATTCCAATTTACAAATTTCTCAATAAAAAAATTATTCGTTTAGTTTTAGCATTAGCATTTTTGGCATTAACTAGTTGCTATTTACTGCCTATCGGCATAGTTATCGTATAATAATAGAACAACAAAAGACCGATAGAATTCAGTCAGACGTGGTCATAGCGTACAAGAATGTAAAATATGGTAAAAATTAGTAGTAAATATTTAAAAAAAAACATATCTCAGGAAATACTTAGGATATATTTTGTTTTGTATTTTTTCTGAACCGCCATAAGTTCTGCTATAAGCCATTTCAAGATTATCCATTAATTACCGGACACCTGTATATTTGTACATAAAAGATAGCTAATACCACAATATAACATGTGGGTAGGAAACCAAAACATTATTTTTGAAATTAAATAATATATACAGTTTTAAAAACAACGAACGTGATTTAATCCCCTTTAATTACAACATAAAATTTGATAAGAAAATATAATATAATTCAGGGCTAAACTGCCTTCTCTTTAGTAAAATAATTTTTAGAATCGGATCATTTGTTTCGGGTATTATTTCCTACAAACATATTCACAAACTCATTTCTTTATAATATTAAACAAAAATTTACCAAATAAGTATAGATAACACATCAGTCCGCTAATTAATACCTCTTGCGGTGAGATTAAATGAGTGAATAGCAACTAATGTATTCAAATATCACTTGCATATTTATGCCAAACGTGACGAAAAGATCAACACTGTTCTCCTTAGGATCTAAACATGTCTCATATACATGTATACAGTACGAGTATATTATATACTTTTAATTTGTGACGGATTACGATATTTTACTCTATCTTTGATCATGATGGGTTTTTTTAAAAACACCATTTTTTATCTATCTATATATATGTTGCTAGGTTAAACTACAACACCGGTGGTACCATGAAAATTCCTAGATCTAAGTGTTTCTATGATGTCCCTGAAGGCGATAGGAGGCACGTTGGCGACTTATTGACTACTGAAAAGGCTACAACAACGTCAGTAGGGCCAGTTAGTATCAACATAAAAATCTATTTATCAAAATGTTAGACCATTTATTTAATAGAATTATTGGCGTAAGGTCAGTGACCTTGTCAATCGCTATCAATTGTTGCAATGCCGTCACGTGTACGTGAACATAAAAATTAACGATTTTAATTCATTATCTTTGAACAAGTTAGGATGCCCATGTCAGATACAGTGAGTCCTCGCTGTTTAATATGTTTCTCATTTTTATTGATTAGAGAAAGCCTATGCACACAGCATTCAATACACCTTAAGGAAAGAAAACCTTTAGCACATGAATTGAGGAAAGGAAGAAAATCTGTAAGTGGAGTGTAACTTGGAGATTAAAATTTGTAAAAAAGATTTTTTTTTGCAGTGCGTACCATACACAATATGGTTATTAGGACTTCCATTGAAGTATAAAATCAGTTAAAGACAGTACACCAAAACAATTATTCCTTTAAAAGTAAAACCGCGAAACTGGTTGCGTACAGTGCGTTTATTTAGAAATTGGGCCTACCGGTAGGTATTGTTTTTTATATATAAAATAATAGACTTTGTCCTGATTGACTCATCATCGCCCGGCCTAAACTACTGACGACAGAAATGCGACATTTGGGGTTATTGTTGATTTTATATTGTGGGCATCGTTTAAAGGATTTTCGAAATTCAAAAATGGGTGTCAAAGTGTGTATGGATAATAATATTTTCTTAGCTTTTGGCTTGGATTTATTTAAAGTTTGGTATTAATACCTACTCTTAATTTTTTTTTAATAAATCACGTATATCGACGTTTTACAAATTTTAAAGGGGATATAACAATACAAATATTCTAATCGCATATATAATAAATAAATATAAAATTTACCAAATCATATGAGAGAAGATCAAATATGTGTGACAATAACCTAAGAGTTATTACATGTCTGGATCAAAATGAGACTGTGCTTTATTTAAACAAGAGAAAATAAAGTTAAAACTTACCTGGTAAAATATTATAATTAAAAGCATTGTTATGTATAAAATATTAGATTAAAATATATAAAAAACTTACGCTTCATGTCTGGTGCAGACATTAGGTCCTTCAAGAAGAGCCACAGCGGTTCCAACGATTGCAAGTACTGCACTAATGTTTAACAACATATCGAGTTCGGTTCACGCAATTCTGCCTTCAATTTCCATAACAAATTTATTTTGTTTTGGTTTGATGTGTCCGAGTGGTAAGACGCATTCAAATGAGATTCGTTGTTATATTGCTGCCACTAGACGATACGTAATCTGAAAAACAATTATCTTTATAAAACACATAGCATTTGTTTTAAAAAAAATACACATTCGAGCTAAAAGTTATACGTAGTGTACCAAAAAATATATACAAGCTTTTATAATTAGTTTCTCTTAAGTAGGTAAATATTGTAAAGCATATTTTTGAATTTTTTAAGTTTGTCGGTGCAAGGTTAGTTCAAAACTAATACAGGATACCTAAACACTCAAATAATAATCACAACACTCACATTCACTCCTTCAAACACATTCACACACAGAATATTATTTATAAAAACATTCTAAATACATTCATACACACGGTATACGAAATGTAATATTACTATTTCTTAATTGGCACTTTAAAATTCTATTCTAATATTTTAAAAATGTCAAAAAATGTGCTGTGTAGTTTTATATATAATAAATAAAAATAAAATAATAAATATTTACAAATGGATTTCGGGTAATTTTTAACACATTACGTGACTCAGCATATCCTGTCGTGTCTGTGTGACTATAATCATAACGTATTAGGTCAAATCTATAAACATCCGACGCGTTGCTATCTACTTGATACTACCGGTAGAGTAACCCAAAACCCAATCCACACTATTTAAATTAGCATGTCGCCGATGTAGGGGGTAAATACGACTCTCGACAGTCTCGACACGCTTTAGGTACAGTTTATATAACCAGATGTTACAATTTCACAACTAATCATTCGTGAACTTGAAGTCTTAAAAATTAATACTTACGCCACTGATTTTCAGAAATTCGCATACGAGCGATCTGTCCTTTCATCATATTTCATGTCGCTTACCCTTTAAAAGTACGTTTCAGACTTTACTATTAATAATTACACAAAATATTCATTAACTGAACCCTCATATGATTACGTCATTCTTCTCAACAATGTGAATATAAAGTAGACAATAATTAGAGACTAATCGTTACTAGGTGACCATAAAAACACGACTATACTAATATTTAAATATCAGGTTACATCCGCAGCTTCGCCTCTGTGTAATCTGCATCTTTACATTCAGGGTTATATCTAGGACTGCCATCCATCTGGGGTTCCCCGGATTTATCAGTTACAAAGCGTTTCGTTGTAAAACGTATACTGGTAAGACCAGGGCTCTGTTTTGCGTCGAGGGGAAAATCGTGTTAGTAGATGTTATTGAAACATGTAGGCTAACTTAATTAGATCACTTATAATTTATTGATTAAATTAAATTACTGTATCTATGGTATTAAATTAAATTACTGTATCAACGTTATCAAACATTGCGAATTAAACATAGAACAAGCTATTTAAACGAATCAAAAAAGGAAACGATTATGATTTTTTATTTTTGTATAAAACAATTTTAATAAGTCGGAAGGGTAAATCTCTATTTCACCCAATTCGGATATTTGGGTGGATTTTCAAGTTATTGTCCGGTGTCAACAATTTAGGTAATGTCAGCCCTAGTTATTCCTAACAATTTCGATAACAGGTGTGGCTACATACTAAATTTGTTACAAGTTATGTGTTTCCATTCATTGCTTCATCCCATTAGGGGTAGATAGAAATAACTCATAGGTCGAGCAAAAGATTTTTACTTTTCTTACAAGAGTTTGAATTTTCATGTAGTATTTTAATCCTTTTTTAACTCCTTACGGAGTTATTTCCAAAACACGCAATATAATAGGTCTTTACCTATGAAATTGCCGTTCTGCAGTACTGGCCATTTCAAATCAAAATAATTTTTGTTTGGCTAAGAATTCTAATTTCAAATTTATTTTATTTTAAAAACATGGAATTCTTTTTCCAAAAGTAGTCATTTGTTTATTGATTAGTGTTACATTTTCATCGCATTTAAATCTTTTTTTTCATCATGGATACGTTAAAAATTCGAGTAATTATGGAATATGAGTACCGTCGTGGCAGT
Organism: Saturnia pavonia; assembly: GCA_947532125.1. Taxonomy (NCBI): domain Eukaryota; kingdom Metazoa; phylum Arthropoda; class Insecta; order Lepidoptera; family Saturniidae; genus Saturnia; species Saturnia pavonia. The sequence continues at coordinate 10,925,011 of OX383903.1, forward strand.
AACGCGGCACAAGCGGCACGCAACATCAACGACGGTTACGGAGCTAACACTACAAACCAACGCACCACCTGTTATTGGTTTGCTCGCTTCCGTTCTGGGAATTTCGACCTGAAAAATGAACCTCGCGGTCGTCCCAAGACTTTGGTCGACAATGGCGAATTAAAGGCGATTGTGGAAGCTGATGATACACAATCTACGGCTGAATTAGCAGCAGCTTTCGACGTTAGCGTCAAAACAATAATGGTCCGTTTGCGTCAAATTGGCAAGGTAAAAAAGCTTGACAAATGGGTGCCCCACGAACTCAATGATCGCCAGCGCGAATTACGCGTCGAGACGTGCCTTGCACTGCTCAACAGACACACAAATGAAGGAATTTTGAACCGCATTGTTACCTGCGATGAAAAATGGATTCTGTTTGATAACCGCAAGCGCTCAGCAAGTTGGTTGGATCCTGGTTCAGCACCTAAACAATGCCCTAAACGAAAACTTACCCCTAGAAAAGTGATGGTCACTGTTTGGTGGTCTAGCGCCGGTGTGATTCATCACAGCTTCTTAACAAACGGGGTGAGCATTACTGCAGATGTGTACTGTGAAGAACTGAACACAATGATGGAGAAGCTGGCACATCTCCAACCAGCATTGGTCAATCGCTCGTCTCCGCTGCTCCTGCACGACAACGCGCGACCTCAGACTGAACAACAGACGGTCTCCAAGTTGCAAGAACTGGGGTTGGATGTTCTCCGTCATCCGCCCTACTCACCAGACCTTGCGCCTACAGACTACTACTTTTTCCAGAATTTGGATAACTCCTTGGCGGGAAAAAAATACAATACCCGAGAACAAAATGCCTTTGAAGAATTTGTTGCCTCCCGTCCAGCTGATTTCTTTAAGAAGGGCATCAATAAACTACCACTGCGCTGGCAAAGATGCATTGATTGCATGGGTGATACTTCGATTAATACAAATAAAAAATACATTAAAAAACATCGTTTAAATTTTTTCATACAAAACGACAATTTCATAGGTAAAGACCTAATATTATTACTCCAAATCCTAAAAACACATTTCTGTCTTAAATAATTATAACCGCCTATTTCAATTGGTTGAGAATTGACTTTCCGAAATCACTGAAATACGTATTTACTCATTTATAACCGAACGCCAAAATACTTAAATAAAATTAATATATTCAGCTGAAATAATAACATTTTCAAACAAACGATCATAATTTAATAAAAAACACATTGAAGGATAAAACTAAAGTTAATCTAATTATCTATACATATAATAAAATTAAAGTGTCTGTTTGTAATATGTAAATAACAGCTTTTTACTTAATGCATGAAAGTATAAAACAGCATTTGAAACAAAAAAAAACATTTATTTTTAAATTTCGTGTGTCTGTTTGTTTCGAGTAATCTCGAAAACGGTTGGACCTATTTTGACGGGCCAAATAGCCAAATAACCTTGTTTTGTTCCTACGGTAGTAGGGTTTCAAGAGCTCCTTGGGGTACGGGCCACTGGCCGTATGATTCTTTGCCACCTTAATAATAATATTTAAAAAACTATATATTTTATCATGAATACAAAGTATGTTATCAAATAAAAAAAATATATGATATACTCAAATACGTACATTTGAAAGCTAAAACTGCGAATACGAGAATTTCTTAGGCACTGAGCCAAAATTTGTGCATTACACCTACAAGAATAGTGCAAATAGCATTTTCAATATTACATAATATTTTGTCTTAAAGAAAATCATATACTTAATTACTTTGTATCACACTTGAAGCTAATCATTTTTGGAAATACGTATTAAATGTGAAATTAAAGTTGATAAATATTGTCTAATGTTATAGATTACCTGTGTTAATGGATTCGCGCACGTAGACTGCAAAAATTATCATTTATTTATAAAGAACATTAATCAGTGTTTTTTATATACCACGATGGTAGCAAACAAGCGTGCCGTCCGCCCGATGCTAAGCGGTCACCGCTATGAACACTTACAATACCGGAAGCATAACATGTCCATTACCGACCGTTTAAAAACTGTTCACACCCATCTTGAAGATACCCATATTGTATGTAGTCCAATGTGAAAACGTCGTCAGGGAGCTATTTCACAACCAGAGCGTTCGCGGATGGAAAGTCTTTGATACCAACCGTCCGCGATTATTTGGGTTCTAAGTTGTGAGGATGAAACTGCCTACTGATGGCGAGCGGTGCGATGGTGACAAGTAACCGCTGGCATCATACCGAATAATTCCTCGGAACACAAAACATTGTGCAAACGGTAAAACATACACAAGGAGGCGAAGTCTCTCCTGACTTAAGCCTTGCTAATGTTATTTACTTTATTTTGTATTTTTATATAAATTACTTTGCCCAGAGTGCCTAGACCCTATCTTTAAAAACCCAAAATCACAAATATATAGTTTGTTACATATTTCAAGTAATTTTCGAAATTATAAAACCCAATTGCATTTTATAAAGGGCCAAATTGGCTAATATTAGGTCCTTAAATATGCAATTGTCGTTTTGTTGAACTGGCCAACTTGATCTCAAATATCTGGCGTTTGATTAGGGATTCCAAATCCTAATTTAGGCTTGTGCATTTGTGTTTCGAATTCAGTGATTCATTTGTTTTCGCACCATTACATTTTTCTTAAAATATCGCGTTATTTACGAATATGAGTTCCACCGTGGCATCAGCGCTGCAGAAACAGCTCGAAGTATTAATGATTTATATGGGGAAGCTACTGTAAAAGAAAGCACGGTACGTTTTTGGTTCCACCGTTTTCGTTCTGGGAATTTTGACCTACGAAACAAACCCCGTGGACAGGCGGAGACCCTAGTTGATAATGAACAATTAAAGATTAATCGTAAAAACGGATCTATCACAAACCAGGTCAGAGTTAGAGGCTGACTTCGGTGTGAGTGATAAAACAATTTTAATTCACTTGAAACAAATCGGAAAAGTGAAAAATTCGAGAAATGGGTGCCGCAAGAATTGAAGCGCACCAATAAACATTGAGTGCTGCGTTAAATTAATCAACCGTCACAATAACGAGGAAATTTTAAATTGTATTGTTACTTGTGACGGAAAATGGATCCTTTACGACAATCGGAAACGCTCATCACAGTGGCTGAACCCAGGAGAACCTGCCATATTCAGTCCCTAGCGAAAGTTGACTCAAAAAAAGGTACTGGTGAGTGTTTGGTGGACCAGTGCTGGTGTCATACACTACAGCTTCCTAAAATCTGGCGACGCGATAACTACAAATCGCGATTGTCCACAATTGCGAACCATGATGGAAAAGCTAGCCGTTAAACAACTGAGACAGACCGAGTCTACTACTGCTTCAGAACAACGCTAAATCCCATACTTCACGACAGACGGTCGCTAAATTAGAGGAACTGCGGTAGGAATGTCTCTGACACCCACCATACTCCCTGGACGTTGCTCCAACAGATTACCACTTTTTTCGGAATTTGGAAAATTTCTTCCATGGAAAAAAAATCAATTACGATGAGGCTGTCCAAACCGCCTTTGAAGATTTTATTGATTCTCGCTCCCACAATTTTTTTTTGTATATGTACTGCCGAAGCAAGTACATAATTTTTTCAGCAATGGAATTAATGAACTACCTATAAAATGAAGAAAGTGCACAGATAATAATGGTACATACTTCGATGAATTAAATATATAACTTAAAAAAAAATGTTTTAGTTTTTCCATATATTCCTATTATTAAGTACTTATGACGGTTACTTGTTTATTTTGATAAGGATTAATGTTATGCTGGTTAAAGTCCATGTAAATAAAACATACAGTCATACGCACTGATTATATTCTTCTGTACAATAGAAGCAGTAGGTAATAATTGTGGTATTGTTGAGTTATTATTAAATATTATTAATCTATACAATTATTTAATACATTATACTGTTATATATTTAATGGTTTAGGCAGCGTATTTTAGAAAAGAGTAATATATATAACCCTATTGGTCTACGTGACGCACGACAGTAAAGCTCCCAGTCGGCACACGGCATCAGTTTTTCCGGCATCTTCAACCGTCGTTGTCATAATTCAACCAATTTACACAAAACTATAATGATTTATACGCCTAAACTTTCCTCAGGAATCACTCTTCCATTGACATTATTATTATTATTATCAAATAATCGTATGAAAATCCGTTAGGTAGTTTTGAGTTTTTCGTGATCAGACTGATTGACAGACGCGGCGGAGGACTCTGTTTTACAATATGTAACGATAGTTAGTAACCAAGTTACAATATACTGAAAAAGGCGTCATCATTGTCAGGATTTAATAATATTTGCTATATGTAATCGAGTTACAAGCACCACTAACTGGCAGACATAAACAGAGACGGTGCGTTTTATAAGGATAGCACCTAAAGTATACAAGCATTTGTATGCCACAAAGTATTAGGAATAAACTGTATATTGAACATCGTTCCAGCACAGCCGTCAGTAATTTAATTTTATATCGATGTTGATAATGACTAACCATCAATGTATTATGTATCAGCTATGAATAAATTAATAATAAATGGTATAATTTTAGAAGCCCGCATTATCACCACATACATGCAAACTCCACAAAATCCCCAATCGAGTTGAGTTATCAAACTAACCAAGCAGTATAGGCGAATCAATTCGTTCTGTATCTGTACATTACTCGGCACAGCCTCACACGAACACTAGTTTCAACCAATTTTTGTACAAGTTAACTATAACAGCAAGGCTTTAAAATAGTTTATTTAACATAAAATAATGTAAAAAAAAAATGCTACCTACCTACGACTCTTTTTTCTCTCTTTATTTTATGCTTAGTCGCATTAGCGACTATGTCGCCTATGTAATATAAGCTTTACACAACTTAAGAACTACTAACAATTACTTAACTTAATTTTAAACAGCTCCCTTGCAAAAGGATACGAAGGGTCAGCCAACATGGTATTATATATACCAATGTGGAACGAACCAGAAGCATTAAGTTTAGACCTAATAGATTCACTTCGAACACACTCCACCTGAATGTGGTGCACATCGTCGATGTGTCCACAAATCGAACACATTTGGAGACGACGCTTAACGCATCATAAAAGCGAACTTTTTTGATGGGATGTGTCCTGAGCGTAATCTTATTCCAGTTATGGCTTCTTGACGGTTAACTGTGATATTATCTATTCAAGGTGACTTTAGAGGATGCGGTATTTATAAAACCATTCACGAAATTTATAAACAAAGAATATAAGGACAAATTGTGTATTTGTTCATCTGTACATCTATAAAATTTTAAACCCTATAAAATGCTATTATAGAAGAAATATATTATTTATAAATTACTTTTTTTTTTAGATCTATTATTTTGTATTATGTAAGACAGACGAAAAGATGCAAACGTAATAATCACAAATAATTAAAGATTACTTATATTTTTGTCTAAGCAACAGTCAGTATCACGTATGTACGAATGTGCGTAATGACTTCTCATTATTAAATTAACCGAATTGTTTAACCATGTGGTGTACTATAATAACTGTTCGTAATCATCTTCAATTCATTCAAAACATCAGTTAACATAGAAAACCAAAATAATTGAGGGTGTCAAGTTTTAAATTAGGTCACGTACGATGCAATGAGTAAACAAGAATGTATTATTAGTATATACGCATAGCGCGCTAGAAGCGAAAGTAGAGCGATACACCTTATGAATGGTGGGCAACATTGATACCATAATAAATTCATTGATGTCACCAAATGGAATATTTTTTTAAATATATTGTGAAGTAGCTATGTTATGCTAAATGGTTACTGCAGCTACCTATCTACTACCTACCTATAACGGAATCTCAAAAAGATCGCAATCTTGACTAAGAGGCTGAGAACAGTCATAATAATAGTTTGCTACTTCTGAGGAGTTAGACATTGAGGTATTATGTACCTACTATGTACTAGAGCAGCTATTACAAACAAGAACAGTACACCACTTCCCTGCGGGGCACTCGCGAGGAGAGTGCAAATTAGTGATATGAACCGATTACTTAAAACGGTTTTTCGGTTTCATTTTCTTACTATTAAAAATTTTATAAAATTAAGTATGATTTTATTTAATAGGATTAGGTCCTGAGTGATTAGTTAAATACAAATCGCAAGCTTCAAGCTAACTTAAACAGAACATAACTTTAACACAAACAAAGATAAACAATCTTAGTACCTAGCCATGGTGAAGGGTGGAAATCAGAAAAAGGGAAGCCAGAGCAAAGAAACTGTTAAACAATAATCTAATAATCTATGTGAATTAATGCTATTTCTTATTTTGACTTACCAAACTGAAACTAAATTACCCTTAGCTTACACTTATTAGTTATTAATCACTAACCCCAATTTATTATATCATCATAAAACAATCAAAAAACATTAAATTCAAGCACGCATGTATGCTTCACGTAAAGTAATTTATCAAACGACCCTTAAAAATACAATCTCAAATGTTAAAAACCAAAGATAGTAGTAGTATGTACCTATTAAAACAGTACTATAAATGAAATTTTTAGTTTGGAGGTATTATGAGGTTGCCCTTTCTCACTTCCTCTTTTGAAATATGTATATTCTATCACTAATAATACTTTCATAAGCCGGAGGCCAGTGAGTTATGAACGTCAAATTTATCTGACCTGTCAGAGTTGCCATTATCTTGCAAATTCGTATTCGCTACTGTGCCAGATTAAATTGATGGCTCCTTATTGCTCACTCGTAGAGCGAGACAGATTTTGTTCGCTTCCTAGGAAAATGAAAGAGATGGTATGCTAAGCGACAAGTCGCATTTTTACGGCTTATAACTTTGAATTACACTTGATACATAGATTTTACTATCTTTGACCTAATGCTATTATAATTTTTTAGGATTAAAATAAATTTTGAACACTACATACTGTATGTAGCATGCAAGACAATTGAAAATACCTAATTACCTTTGGCCTACATATGTCACTAAATACTTAAGTTATATGCCAATTCTTAAAGGAAAGCTATATGGACTCTTTATCACTGGTACCAACAAGTAAAATAAGTTCAACAGTTATAATACAAAGGTTTTTGTGTTTATTCTTGTTACTCGATTCTGTGTGTGCACAGTAAATATATAAAAAGAGTATTTAAACTTCAACAAAATCATATTCAAAAGTTCTTTATTCAATTTAGAACCTAAGAAGGCACTTATGAACTTTAAAATACTACTACCGGTTCGAAAACATTAAAGTTATGAATTCACTGTTCCTGATGAATTTAGAAACTGTGTTGAATTTAAAGCTTCTTCAGAAAAAGAGTAAATAAATAAAATAATGTAGATTTCTATGAGTGAACACATTTTCAAAATCAGTGCCGTAGTTCTAGAGATTATGGATCTACATATAAAAAAAAACTGCATATAAACAAGTTTAAATATAAACTTATAAATAAATTTACCTCTTTATAATATTAGTATAAAATTATATATAACACATTAATAGTGTTATATATATATATGTAGTGTGCATAGAAATATCATTACTCTTTGACTTCATTGTAACATGGTTGTTGGTTGCCATGGCGATGCGCCATTGAGTGCAAGTGCTTGCACCCGAATGCTGTTTCAAGCAGTTTGGTTTAGGCGTTGTTTCTATGCATAATACTTCAATGGTGTCAGACTGACAGCTTTGTTTTTTTTTAATAATTATATACTGAATTTTATTTATTTACTTATTTACTGGATACAACTCCTTAAAGCCTAACTTACACTTCATAGTCTTTTCTTATCTTCAAAATGATTTCAAACAAGATAATGGCTCCCTTGTTAGAACTAACTATAAGGGAGTTATATAGCAACTCAAAATGCATGTTTCCAATATGAATTTATAATCCACTTTACGTATGCACAACAACTAAACTATATCAAGCAAAATGCCACCAATATTGTATTAGCAAATAAACCTAAACTGAAATATGTTGTTTGATATGTATTTTCATTGATTCATGATTGATGTTGTATAAGCTCATATATTACTAGCCCTAAAAATTTTGATACCACTGGTTTCTTTATTAACTTTTTGTCTCATAGCCAAATATATATGGTACTACTACAGGCAGTTTTCGAACTTTCAGTGTTAAATAATACCATTACAATTCAAAAACTACACAATTCTGCATAATCCTTTAAATATTACAATGATTATAGGTACTATTTTTCTTAAACTTTATACTTTAATACATAATTCTGGGCTTATAGGTTTGTTGAAATAAAATTAAAAAGTAGGCAGTTAGAGGAAACTCTATAAAAAGAAAATAATTAGGCTTTATAAAGAAAAATTAAAAATAACATACCAAAACTTGTTTTAACTCCAAGGTTATTAAATAATAAACTATAAAAACTTCTCAGTACCAACTATTACTTTAAAATACGTAAATAACAATACTTACAAGAAAAATAAATATATTCGTTGTTGTCTTATGCATAGATTTATTTTTTATTATGATTCACAGAGTAGACACTAGACAGTTCACCTTAGGACACTGATCAAGTCCGTAGAATAAGCAAACTTCAGCGAATTAGCTAGGTCACAACCACATTACTTTGACTATACTATATAACTTTAAGTTCATATTCAAAACACAAATCAGTTTAGGTAATTTTGTAGGCTTGATCTTTCATTATGTTCCACAAAACAATAATTCACCAACAGAAATTACAATAGAAATAAAATAACTGACATCTAACATCGACATACACTGACGTCCACCGACCACAGACTAATAAGAGGATACTGGATACTACGTATTCCACGGACTCACCACTGGCACAGCCACAGACAGTGTTGCCAACCCTAAAAAATTAAAGACAACAACTCGCAAAAAAAAAAGCAGTAGGTAAAGTAAAAAAAGGCAGATTTCATAATTTTGCTCATATAATTAAACAATAAACAATTTTCTTAGTTACATACCAGAACTCACATACATTGTTATATTAATAATCGCAACAAGAAAAAACAAAAACCAAAGTAAAATTACTTTTCAGTTTCATTCTCAATTGCCTCATCTTCAGTATTTTCACACTCATTATTATTTTTAAAATCATACATGTTTTTGTTGAATTTCTTCACGTGCTTTTCTGTGGCTTCAAATGAATAGCAATCGGTTATTACGGATTTAGTGTTTAATACACCTTTAATAGTTGTAGTCGATATTCTGTTGCGTAATTTGCATAATATTTATAGAAGAAAATAACCTTTCCACGGTGACGCTGCTATGTGGTAGGCACAAAAGTTTTTTTGCCAATTCACACAATGTGGGGAATATTTGAGATCCGTCTCCATTTCTTAATTCGTGTACATGTTTCCAAAATTCGATTTTGTTTTGGGAATTTTGTTTTGGTCAAAAGCCAAATCGGCATTTCTTAACATTCGCCATTCTCTATCCAGTTCCGTTATATTATTTGAAGAAATCTTTGGGAAGAAATAATGTAAATCTGCAATGGAAGGAAATTTCTTTTTTATTCCAGGATCCAGAATTGCTTTAGGATTTAGCATCTTCAGACATTTTAATGCTTGACGGTCTTTGTCGTCAAAAGGAAACCTTTTTAATATCTGATTTGCAGCCTCGATATAAAACTCCTTACACTTTATGTAGCAATTTTTTCAGCTGTTTTTCCTCTAGTTCTCCAATTTCTCTCTTTTTCTGATCATATTGGCACCATTCCACCAACGTATATATGTTGCAACGGTAAATGTTTCTGCTTACTCGAGAAGTCAAGGTTTAATATTTTAGTTTCTTTTGCGTCTAAAATATTTTGTGCGTCATGTTTTTCTTGTTCAGTGAGATCCAAGTTAGTAGAAAGCATTCCAAAATAGTTGTGTATGCGGTCAGTATTTTGTCGTATAGCAAATATAATTTCGGATTCTCGGATTGCATTTCTTTATTGAGATCGGTAAATATAGGCAACGCAAATTTCAAAAACTGCAGGTACAATTCAGTTGTCGGTTCGAGAGCCCTGGAGAGAATTGATTGCGCAGAAAGTAATCTATCTACATGAACTGCAGCTTGAAAATACAATTTTATCGCTGGTAGTTGTTCCAGAAGCCTATTTACTACCTCAATAAGCGACAACCATCTGGTTTGGCTAGGGTGGAGTAATTTGTGTGGTTAAATATTTGTGAATGCTTGAAATGTTTGAAATCTCCAATACGTTTTGGAGAATTATGTACATGATTATATACGCAAAGGTTAAAAGTGTTGATTGGTAATCTCAGATTATATATACTCTTTTGATGTCAACTCTGATCTGTTTGGTTTATGTATTATGTTTGAATTACTTTAAATTTGGAATATTCGTTTTATTTGTTCAGATAGAATTGTCATATTTGATTTATTCCGTGAAAGTCTTTTGAATAAGAAACATGTCTAGTTATCTGACATAACTCTTGTATTTTATGTATATTTCATAATGTTAACGTTAAATTAAAAATAAATTGAAAAAGTTTAACTTAAAATAAATATTTTTCTAATCAGTCCTTAAGTGTCTTTTTGGTTTGAAAGTGATCCCATTAGCCACATTTACCATTTCAAGAAAAATACCAATAAATGTTTATTTCCAAACATAACGTTAGCACCATCAGAAGAAAAGCCTATCATGTTTGATTTGTAAGGAATTTTTTTTAAAGTGAAACTTCTTATGCGATTTCCAAGCGTTAAACGTTAAACGTTAAATGTTAAACGTTAACGTTTTTTTTAATAAAGTTTTTTCCATGTAAACGAATATGACGTCATTTCAGGGCCCCACAGGAGCCCTGGGCAAGTTTCCCGCGTGCTTTTATGGTTAAGATGGAACTGAGCATTTTATAGTTAAAAAGTGTTATATTGTAAGCAGTTTTATTTTACACCTGAAGGTACTCGAACGACACGCGATAATGTACAAACACAAAGTTTCGGCGCAGCCAAAAGATTCGACCAAAAACAAACCGAACCTTCGGTCGGACAATAATTACAAGTAACAGTTTGTGACTATTATCTGTAAACTCTAAAACCTGTTACTAAATACAACGTACCTATTCCACATACTAGGGTGTGACACAAAAGTAAGCTTTTTTTGCTCGTCTGCACTTCAGTTTCTGCTCTATTCAAGCTTAAGGATCTTTATTTGTTTAGAGATAAATACAAACAAATATGACTTGGAACAAGCTCTTTAATGTTTTCAATTATAGTAATAGAAAGAGTTGGAATCATTTAACAGGCTGCTATATTGGACAGGTTTATGGAATTATTTCCCTGGAAGAAGAACAAGTATTTAATCAGGTGTGAGCTATACCTACTAACTAGAAATGAGTAGTTACGTATCAAATTTTACAAGCAATTATATCCTCTACTGGAACTATTTTGGTTCAATCCGAGCGGTCAACTCAGATAGATCCATATAATGTAAAGTATGAGATTGAGCAGCAATCGTCATAATTATTTTATTATTAAATATTACTGAAATTATATTTCAACTAGCGCGTATGGTGTAAAATTAAATAGGTATATTCAAAAAACTCCAAAATTTCTTGTACTAGATTTTAATTTCCCCACCGATTTCAGTTCCCAAAAATTTTGCAAAGCACGAATTTTTTCCCCAAGGTGGGATTAACCCCCAATCTACCAGCCATGCACAGTGCACATCCAAGTAAATTGTTCTGTGGCACAGTGCACAGATGTTCTAGAGCACAGTAGCAATTTTTGTTTGTCTCTGACAGTGGCACTGACAATATAAACTGAGACTACTGTGAGAAATAATCTGAACTAGGGATGGCGATCTGAGATCGATTTATCAAAAAACAATTATTTAAGTCAAAAAGTCAATTCATAATGATGAATAGATCCAGTGAATCCATATTAAAAATGCTGTCCAGGCAGGTCCAGGAAACATGGACCACTACAGGATTTACACAGGGGACATATGCCCGTTGTCTAAACCTAGCGACGCTCCTTACACCGGACTCTACCAGATTCTTGTACGAACCAGTGACGGTAAAACGCTTAACTTAGATGTCAAGGGCCGGAGATCTGTTTTTAGTATCAACTGCGTAAAACCAGCTTTTATGGCCAAAGATATTTATCAACCTCTAGCCACAATGTCTTCATCAGTCAAACCTATTCCTTCCATTCTCAAACAACCCGCAAGTCATTCACCACCTCCACTATACATTACTAGGACAGGGCATACTGTTAAATCTAAACATATGTTAGACGTATAATTTAGTAATACGTACTTATTTCTAACAAAATTTGTAAATATTGTTGTTAATTTTTGTTTTTTTTTTAAGTGAAATTTCTTATGCGACTTCCAAGCGTTAAATGTTTAACGTTTAACGCATATTATCGGTCTCTCCTCTTTGTGTGAGTCAGAGCGAGAGAGTAAATGTCGGCGTGTATGTATATTGCACACTGTTCAAATAAAATAAAAAAGTCTTTTAAAATGAAATTTCACTTCTATCGTGTGTGAATCGCACACACACACCTTTTTTTTATTACCGTATTGCAGTTTATTCGAGCGCCGGTCACAAGCGTCGTTGGTCAAAGATTTATTGATGAGGTCACACGAGGTCTCGATTTTGTCTTCCCTTATGTAAATGCCATCGTCGTCTTTTCTGCAGACGAAACTCTTCACAAAGAACACCTAAGAATCCTTTTCATGCGTTTACAGGATTACGGTGTCGTGGTGAACGCATCAAAGTGCTCATTTGGCGCCAAAGAAGTAGTTTTCTTGGATTACACTATTAACTCTGAAGGAACTCGTCCTCCTCAAGACCGCGTTCAAGCTCTACTGGATTTTCCATCACTTAATACTATCCATGGGGTATGTTGAATTTATAACACCGCTTCGTACCTCAAGATGCCCAGATTCAGGATCCACTAATCGATACTGTAATTGCCACCAACAGTGAAGGTGCTAAACCATTTATATGGACACCCGAGCTGTTGGAATGTTTTGAAGCTTGTAAAACAAGCCTTTTAAATGCGACTTTGCTTCATCATTCGGTAAACGACGCACCTCTTGGGTTATTCACGGATGTTTCCAGCATTCATGTTGGATCTTGATTGCAACAACAATTGAATGGTCAATGATGTCCAGTAGCATTTTTCAGCAAAAAATTAGCCACTTTGGCACCCTCGGATGTTGTTGCAGAGCTTTCGTGGCCGAGTGCCTTAAGTGCTCGCCCCCAAGCCCAGTAAAGCTGTAAAAGCCGTAAAGGCTCCAGGGCCCCTAAGGCTAACAGTATAGTCAGTTTACAAAAAAAATTGTGTAAGTAACCTAACCTTGATGTTTTATGTTTAGAGTGTGGCAAACGAAAGTAGACACGGAAAAGCGCGGCAAATTTAAAAATATATCACCATGGCAACTCAAAAATGTATATTGAATACTTGGGAAAATCTACATCTTGGGAAAAAATAAATATTTCAAAATTATTAATTTTTATTCACAAAATGTTTGTATACTGGGTACTGGTGCTCAGCAGGTGCAAAAATGAGAATAAACCAACACTACGGTGCAGTGGTTGATATCCTTTTTATCATTCACTTACATTCTACTTAAAAATGTAAGTTAGTACTTAATGTAAGTATTAACTAGTAATCCATATTTTAAGAAAATCTAGTTTATTCAATAAAAATATTGTTTTATTAACAATCTGAATTCATCCGAAGTGAAAATTTTCCCGTCATTCACGGCAACTTTATGGAGAACAACTTCCTTTTTTATTCTTTCTCACTGCCAGCAGAATGATTGTTTTAGAATATATGAAAAAAATCATGGCAGTAGTATGTATACTGAAGTTAAAAGGAAAACTATCAGAGGCAAGTAGGCTTTACAAGTAATAGTCAATCAACTTATAAAATGTACTTGGAGAAATTATATGGAATTTTTTTTAAAGCCCCTTCTCTAATGCTTCATGTTGTGACGGCAGATACGGAACCTTTCATTGCGCGTGGCCCAAAACGTTCTTGACAATTTTTTTCATACAATTATTAAGAAGCTTTTTGGGAAGGATCAACATTTTAGTTTTAGGTACGTGATTTTCTAGTAGTTATTATGTCCTTTGTTATATAACAATAAAATACTAGCTCAAATATACTATTAATTAAATAACAAAACATATTTTTTGGTGCTATATAAAAACGCCACAATTATTAAAATAGTCGAGATGGATAATGTTTTGTCGTTGTTGTTTTAAGCTAGAATGAAGTAAATTAAAGTTTTATTGTACACTAGCTGTCTTCGTCCTCATGAAATTTAACCCTAATGCTTTTTCTAAAAATAAAAGTAGTCAGAAGATTAGAAGAAATAGAAGTTTTCCTTATAAGATCGGCTATCTGCCAGTAAATATCCCGTTAAAACCGGTCCAACCGTTTCGGAAATTAGTCGGATCAAATAGATAGATAGACAAAAAAAATAAATAGCTGTGCCCGTGGCTCGACCCATGTGGACTATTAAAAAACTTTTATATTTTTTGTACGGAACCCTAATTATTTTTCAAGTAAAAGTAAAAATGCCGTCAAAATTTGTCCAACTATTTTGATAAACAGACAGACAAAAATTGTAAAAATGTTTTTTTTTATAGTTGTTATTGTTGTGTAAAAAGTTGCCATTTTGACATTACAAACAGACACTTCAACTTTATTATATGTATAGACTAGCTATGCCCAGGTAAATAAGGTTTTTTATTTTTTGTACGGAACCCTAATTATTTTTCTAAAATAAAATTCGTCTTAATTATGCCTTATAACATCGGCTATCTGCCAGAGAAAGTTTTGGAGTTTACCCGGAACAAACTGACAGACAGACACAGACAAAAAAAAATGTGTTTTTTCTTATAGGTATCTTGTATTCTTTCATATGCATTTAGTAAAAACCCTTTATTTTGACATTACAAGCAGACACTTCAATTTTATTATATTTATAGATATCCATATATCTACTTTCATTTCCATTTACAGTAGCGGCAAGCTATGATGGCTGTTTTTACACAATACAATAGTAACGTGAAATGTCAATTTATTTTCTAAAAAAATATAATCTAATTTGAGTCAATGCTCAATGCATTGATGCGAGACGCTAAAAGGCCGAAGATCACAAACGAGACCGAATAAGTTTTTTTCTTCAATTCGTTTTTTATTTCGTCACATAACTTATAAGTAATTCTTCTATTTTTATGGTTATTATGTTTTCTTTTCTATAGTGCCGATCTTTCTAAACCGTTGAAATTATTTCCTCCAATGCTATCAAAAATCTTGTGTTGATGCTTTCTTAAAAACCTATCTTAGCAAAAAATAATGTAGTAAGCAACAGGACGTCATTATGACTATTTCAACGCGCATCCACCCTTCGTCACTCGTATTCTGCCACCCGCACCTTTGTCGTTGAGAAAAGCTTCATAGAAACCTATGTATTTTATTAAGTTGCGCATGCCGCCGCTCGCATCACCGCGCCACGCCATCGCCCATTATCGTCCAGTTCAGTTCGCGGCCTAAGTACTACGCAAGTGGTTAACTTTGTTTGGTGCTACTTCTAGCATTGACGGCTTTTTTGTAATTTTGTCGTCAATTCTTCAGTGTTGACGACTTTTTTTAGTAAAAAAGTATTATATTTTGCGTGCTTACGAAGCTTTAAACTTTATTTACAACATACAAATGTCTAAACATTTATGTTTTTCTTCATAAAATATTATTATATAATTATGTCAATTGTTCTGGGGATATAATATCGATGTTATCAATCTCAACATCGATTTTATGATGATAGCGACACCCCTATTCGTAGACAAACAATGTCAAATAATGCCTACAAAAAGTATAATATCAATTATTCCAATTATTAAGATTTATTTTACTTTTTGACAGTTTTTTATTTAGAAAACTACTTACTTGTTTATTGTGTACTGTTGAACATCTATATGGACTGTCGGATGTTGTTACGATGGAGTCATCAACGATTGTAAGCTTCAACAATGATTTAACTTTTCAAACTACACTGAAAGGAGAATACAATAATGTGAGTGTCCATGAATTGGCTCTTCACGCTATGAGGGATCGCTGTTTATTATTACAAAGGCGTATAAACGTTTTAGAAAATGACAATATGCGATTAAAACTAGATGCTTCCAAAGCGAACGAAAGTTCTCTTCACGTTCCTTTGCAAGAAAACGAAAAGGCTCCGTTATTGCAAAAAATTGCAGAACTCAACAAACAAAAGTCCCAACTAATGCACCATGTCTTTATGGTTTCATGCGAAAACAAAAATTTATGGAACAAATTGTCTAGTCTAAAAGCCCCTGTAAGAACAAGTAAAGAACAAACTAAGCAGCCTTTACAACATGCAAATACATACATCAATAATACACAAAAAACCAGCACCAATTGTCAAGATAAATATTCAGAATCTAGTTTAGAAGAAATTTCCCTCAAACTGATAAATAGTTACATTCAAGAGAAATCACAATTAGTAGAACAGTATGAACAAATGGCGCAACTGCAATATGCTGATGATGATGTTTTAAATGTGGATTCAATTGGTTTTACCTACGTTGAAGATCCAGCTACAGACTCTCTTAAGGATATACTTTCACAAACTGAAAAATTACAAAGTTTAAAAAAAGAGTTGGCACAACAAGAAAAAGACTTAAAATTAATAATATCTAGAGTTGAAACAGTTATACAAGGTAATTATAATTGTTATTAATGTACAGTATATTTATCTTTCTTGATTTAATTTTGTCAATTTGTATTATTTTGGTTTAAACATATTAACAGTGCTATTATAAGTTTTTTATATTATCTATTTTGTTCTCTGTCCAGTCAAGTACAAGATCTTTCATATTCCCGTTACTGACATTTCTTCATTAATTTATTTATCAGGGTGTATAATTGCAAATAAAACTCATGATCTTTCTGAGATTTTGTTCAATAAGTTTAAAATACGATTGTTCTAGTTTATGTAATAATATAATAGAGGTGGGTTGTACTAGGTGAATTTCATACTAGGAGTACATAGTCCTAGTATGTAAATATACTATGTTAAAAACCTGTTCCATCTAGTAATTAATATATTTTTGTAAGCTTGTAATTTTCCTTCCATATTTAAGAGTGCCTTTTATTTTGAACAATCCTACATACATAGCTATGAGACCTAGTTTAATGTAAATTGAAAAATGATTTTACGATTATCAATTATTTTTTAGAACTACATATAATCAATAATACAAATATATTTTATATTACTTGAGGGGTTTGTAAGTTGTATAAATTAAATAACCAAAACAAACTTTAACAACAATTGAAATTGCAATCTGGAACAATTGAATTATTGAATGCCCGACTTCAAAGTAAAAGATCAATTCTTCTAGTCAATATTCTTCATTGTGTTTTGTTGCAGTAAAAAAGTAGAAATTGTGTAAATGTAAATCTTTATTTGAAATTAAAAAGAAATTAATAAATTGAATGTACAGAGGTGTACGATCAATTCCATTAATTTTTGATTCATTGATTTTATTATTTTGGTCTACTCTAGTTTTAAGTAACATAGAAAGTAACCCTGCAAAAATCATTATATAGAGGAAGTAATTCAGGGTTTTTCATGGAAAACGTTTTTTAAATGTTTATCAGTATCAAATAAGTTATTGTTAATAGTCGAATGCATGTTTTAAGGTCATCATAATTTGCATGATGTAACAATTAAAATTATGTGGATATATCATGCAATGTTTGACATATCCATTCTTATGATGAAAAAGGTATAGGTATTTTTCTATTTGAAACTATATTTGATTCTAAAGAGTGGGGAAATATAGTAATAATATATAATCTTCCCTTCGAAGTTATTGTCTCAGTAAAATTCTTTGTAAATTCAGTTTATTTACATTTGATAAAAATAAATGAATGTGTGTTCATATGTATGTTTATTATTAACACATTTTTTTAACGACCTGAGACATTTTTCATATCAAACTTCATTGCATGCAGTACTCTATACCACTATCACCATGTCCAGTCCTTGAGTATTTTGTATTGTGTAATGTGTATGATGTATTTTTGTACTTCGTATGTAATGAACATGCCCACGTCTATTACTTGAGTATTTTGTATTGCGTCCATATGTATCAAACATCTGCTTCCTGACGTTCAAGTATTCATCAAGCTATTTTTTGTATAGACTGGAGAACTGGTGACCTGTTTTTGCATTAATGTGTTAGTAAAAATAAACAAATTTGATAAATACTAGGTGAACCTTATAATTTTTTCTAATGTCAAAAAATACCTAGTGCATGCACCTATTTGAGTATTTACGCCTCACCTCTATAATATAATTAATTTTATTATTTCAGAGGGATATAAATGCCCAACATGCATTGCAAGTAATGCTAAAATTATATCATCTGAACATAAGGAGATAGAAACAAGTGATAGCCTGGCAAACTGGGCAACACCAGTTGATTCAAGTACATACAATAATAATTTTAGTGAATTAAACAATTCTGTGTATAAGAAAAGTGTTAGCAGTGAAAAAGAAGTGACAGAAGAGCTATGTGATAAAATATGCCCAATGTGTGGGCAAACATTCCAGAAAGATTTGGCATTTAACATATTTCAGTCTCATGTTGAAAATCATTTTATAGGTGATCCTGAAATAGATTCAATTATAGACAATTTTGAAAACTTTCCAAATTCTTTGGATAATGTGATGTAAATTAATTGTATATAAATTCTGTAAAAAGTAAACTAAAGACTACTTTAAAAACTTACAAACATAGAATAAATATACTCAGAACAGCAGTGGTCACACACAGAGTGAAGCCATTTCAAGTTAGCCCTTAAAGGCTACCTACTTCTGTGCATGTCAGTGCTAAAAATGAAGTCATAATGCAGACAGCTCCCACAATATTGACAAAATATGGCTTATTGCGCAGTGAAAGAACATCACAGCTCATCACACAATCACCAGAAACATTTAAATATACTATTTCACGGGAAAGCACTACCCGGCAGCTTAATCAAGCATAAATAAAAACACTAATAATATTTCCAAAATGGACAGATGCCTTTACAATGAAATGTTGATAGTAATCGGAAAATATTTTACCTCATTTTTTGAAGTGAAACTTCTTAGATGGCGATTCGATAATTAGATGAAAATTTAGAGTGAAATTTCATGAACGCTTAGATTTAGGGCACGTTTCAGTACATGAGAGAGTAGAATAATATAACGTAGAGAGAAAGAGAAAGACAGCTATACATTCTATACCTTACTGTTGGTTTACACTAGGGCAAACGAGTTTTATTTGGGACATACATGTGTCCGATTCATTTTGGCATAAGTAAGTATTGGCAATAGTTATTAATAATAATTACTATACCATAAACATAGTAATAAATCCATCACTGATTTTCATCTGATTTGTCACGCTCCGGGATCAGCAGTGTATATGCATTATGCAGTAATAAAGCAGGGTGTTAGGAATCGCGACCACCATACACTAGTGATAAACCCATCCTTGGTATTCTTTTGGTTTGTCGCATTACGGGATCTGCCAGTGTATATGCAGTAATAAAGCGGGCTAATAGTGATCTCGACCACCATACACATAGTTCTCAGCATTGATTTTCTTTTGGTTAGTCAATATCAATAGCTAACAATGTCAATTATTGCCTTTATTGTTTAATCTGATTGACCATAGGATGAAAGAAACCAACACTATCTGGATACTTTAATTACCCCATTTTTGTTAAAAAAATTAATCACTTACAATATCATTCGAGCGTTTGTGTTTGTAAGTGTGATTATGTGTCGCTTATGCACACATTTATTTAGTTTTGGCTTCATGGTATGTTGTATGAAACTATCACTCTTAACGTAATAACTCTATGCTTACAATGTATAAGTATTTAGAGTAGCTAGTAAAAATATAAAATTACTACAAGCATTGGAGGATACTCAGTGCTGATTTGTGAAATTGGGAAGGGTTTACTTAAATAATCAAAATTACCTTTTACTGAGCAAACCAATCAAAAGTTTTGATCTGTCTGCACCTTGTTAGTGTAACAATCTTGTGTTGTCATTCTCAGAACTCTGATTGGCTGTTGCAATCCTATTATAGAGATGATTAACATAGTGCTGCACTGGGTAAATGAATTAGTAAAATTTACTGCACCAACATCAATTGTATTAATGACCATTAAAGCAAGTTTTTTACAACATAAATAATTATTGTGACATTAATCTGTTATTCACACTTAGAAACTTATTGTTAATTTTAGAAACTATGATATATATTTTATTTTATAACATAAATAAATTGCATTGGACCTTCCAATTAGACTACTCCAGGGAACCTTAAAAATAATTCAATTTTTTTTTTGTTAAAAATTGTTTTATACTTTCACTAACTGAAAACTTATAATGTAGTATGCCTAATAAAGAAGTGTCGTATTTGTCTGTAAAGTATTATATCTTGAAATATATAAACAATGTGATTGAATTACATGCTGGATTGAGGAAAAATCAGTTTAATTTCAGTGCAGTTCCGGAACCACACTTTATTTAGAGTCTCTTTAATGTTCACAGAGTGCACGAATTATAATATAAACTATTAAACTACGCCATACGATAGTGATTTTAAATCACAATAGCACTTTGGTGTGTAACAATGGGTAATTATTTAATTTAAATTAATAATAAATTGTTATTTAGAATTAAGAATAGCATTCACAAGCAAACACGCTAATTAAAATTGACTACCAGCACCACAGTACCATGCGTGCATATAACTTGCCTGTCGTGCACTTATTGTTTTGTATTTGGGTTCATTTATTTAAAAGTGTTGTAAGAAATTTATTATATTGATTACTATAAATTTCAACATTAAATAGACTTTTTGAATACACTCATATTTGAATAATAAATCTTGTAGTTTAGGTTTTGAGCTATATTTTATGTCAAAAATCATGTCACGTAATTATGGAGAAAAATTCACAAAAAAAAGTACTTAAATAAGTGGCCTTCTATATTTGTACAGCTACATTTGCAGTAAAGCAAACAAACTGCATTGTATTATGGGAGTTTCACTCTTGCATTTGTTACACAAAAGTTTTTTTTATGGTAGCTCTGCAAATTGACGGTACTGTTCCTGATGGTATTTAACCTCAGTATAATCCAAACACAACGGGCTCGTGGCTGAGTGCCCCAAGCGCTCGCCCCCAAGCCCGGTAAAACTGTAAAAGCCGTAAAGGCTCCAGGGGCCTTAAGGCTAACAGTATAGTCAGTTCGAAAAAAAAAAAAAAACAAAGACAACGGTGATCACAGAAAGATAGGCATTCCAACTGCAGTTACTGCCGTCATGCAGGCCTTCATAAATATTTCTTCATGTTTGCTTGAACAACCCGATGATGAAATAAGGAGAAAACACACTGGCCAGAAGATGTTTCCACAGTTTTACAGTATGACACGGATAAGATATAAAGAACTTTTTAGTTTGTGCCGAGATGGAGGTTGCCATAAAACTATGACTCCATGACTGAGTCTTTTTACAACTAAGTATAATAAAAATGGTAAAACATTAGTTTTTGAGATCCCATTAGAAATTATATGTTAATATCCTTGGATGTAACAACTTTTATGAATAAAACCTCTATATTCATTAAATAAAATGTATGTTCTTTTATTCTCATAACTAATGCCTAACTTCACATACATTTGCACCCTTACATGTTAGGTATAGTTGCAGTTTTATTGAAAACATTCTATTTACGTTTATGATGGCATTAATTTTAATATAATTTATTTAATAAAGGATTCTTGTCTTATCTATTACATTCTAATAATCTTTCGCATTGTCTATGCTAAATCTTTAGGTTTAACATCTGTTGATTTTGATGGCTCTTGAGTAGAACGTTGGAGAAGGTTTTTGCTAAACCATTGTGGTTTTTCTTTCTTCATTTCAATTATCCTTTTTCCTTTCCAGAATTCCTTTGGCTGTAACAATGTATCATATAGCAATACTGGCATAGTATGTCACTGAGTCATGTTTACACTGTTAAGTAATTTTATTTGTAAATTTTTAGCATTAATACACTAAATTATAAAGCAAAGCTTATTGTTGGCATTATTATTACATTGTTGATAATTTTAGATGGGTTTCAAATACCCCATTGTGGGTATAAAGAAACAAATTCAGTAATTAAATAATAGTCCAAATTCATATGGGTGGAAGTTACAATTTGTCACTGCCACCTTTTCCTTTTATTCATTCCCTCTTACACAAACAGGCTTGAACAGCTACACAACTAATATAACTAACACAGCAGAACATAACTATAAAAATGAGATGGACTTTAAATTATATGAAACATACTATCCCAATCAAATCACTTATGATTCTATCAAGGCAGCAATAGCAACACATAATTTTTTACATGAATTTGTATGTGTATTAAAATTTCATATATTCTGAATGAAAATCAGTAATGGCCATTAAAGTACAAAAGATTTCATTACCTGTTCTGGTGCATTTTCTCCATTATACAAAACAATGACATCTTGTTCAATTGGATTATTACCCAATTCTTCTTGTATTTTGTCTTGAATTTCTTTTGTTTCTTTCTCTACTCTTTTGTAACAATTTACTAAAAAAAAGAAACCACATGAATATTAGACACCAAATTTAGAAAATATAACTACCTTATTTTATACCCTAAATTATATTTCATACCTTCTGTTATATCACATTTACCATTTACAAATGTGGTACATGTTAAAAGTAAAATCTATACTATACTGTTTTACAACTATTAAAAATCTATTTCAGAGTTTGATTACAAGGAACATTATATGTTCTTCACTATACCTGACAATAAAACAACAAAATTAAATGAATATTACCATACCACAAAGCCTTCCGTGTTCGTGATGATGCCCACATTCATGGCAAACCTTGATGTTATTCTTTGGTACAAGCATTTTCCAAACATATTCAGGGGACCCATATTTTCGCTTCCACCTTTTTTCAATGGTCCTTCTAAACTTTGGAACGGCTAATAAGAATCCATCTCCAACCAAGTCTTTGATAGAGAATTTCATGGGAGGTATTGAAACCTGACTTTGGACACACGCAAGTGCATATTCTAAAATTAAATGCTATACTTAGAGAAATATTACATAAAAAGGGCTTATTATTTATTTAAAAATTCACGTATAAAGTATCACGTATACCAAAAATAATAAAAATAAATAAATCTAACCTTTAGGTGGGTAACCAAAGAATTTATGAAATAAAGATTTCTCGATATTTTTTAGAATTTGCAGTGTATAAGTAAAACGTGAAATCATTATTACAATTATAAGTGTGTATCTTTGTAATTTATAATATGATTATAACGAAAGTAAGAAATTTTCAAAAAATCAAGCCTCAGAAATTCTGATCAACCATTGTTCCATTATTCTGTGATTTCTGATTTCACAGATTTGCACTAGAGGTGTAACTAATATATTCGTAATAGGTACAGGTATTATAATATAAGCCACGATACGATACAAATATAGAATAATAGGTTACCAAATAATGGGCAAGCAATTCATGATCCACGCGGTGCGTCACCACTTGCGTATATTTTACCCTATCTGTGTGACTGGGAGACTCAGGCGAGTGAGCGAGATGACTATATGATTCGGAATTTCGAATAGTACTGAGCGCTGGCTGCTTATTTGTCGTATGCGCGATAGTTATACATTTTGGGCTTCGTATGAATACTGCATGGGTTGGTAACACAGTAAACAAGCAACGAAAACAAAATCACCATATTAAGCACTGAACTTATGATTATATTGCATTGTATTTTTTCTACAAAACAATTAATAATCTTACTACCTACATGACTTATATGTGATATTTTTTGGTCTTACGCCTTAAGAAATGATATAAGGCGCACGGTATGAAAAAATATGAGGACTGAAATTAAAAGAGCAACACCACGCAAGATAACGCGACATCTTATAAAATTATATAAAAGCGTCTGTGCCTTCAAGATGATGGTGACCGTCGGGATGGTGATGACAGTCGGGATGGTGGTGACCGTCGGGAAGGTGGTGATTATAAATATTGTTATTATTAATAGTATATAGATATATATTAGATATGAAAAAATATCTAGTGATGATAACAATAAATCACAAGAACACATAGATACGTTTACCGGTTAGGTTATGAAGCTTATGGTTTTTTTTTCAATCTATATCATAAGAGATGCCCTTTATGAGGAGTAAACTCCAGTCACGCGTCGGAGCTTACATCCACATTTTTTTACATAATATCTTTAAGTACCAAAATTTACGAGTTTGACAGTTAAGTTAAGTAACTTGTTCATACGACGGAAAATTTAATCACCGTTCCGTTTAGGCATACGGTTTAAAACCGTGCATACTCACATTTTATAAGTATAGAATAGGTACGTTTTATATCAGTATTAGATTCGAGTAGGTAGCGAATATTGAGTCGGTGACTATTATGACTAATATCTGGTAATAGGTACGGTAACCGCATGTCTAAATATTAGCCTAATATACATCTCTAATTTGTACAGCTGTAATTTGTCTATGATTTCAAAACCATAACCTATGACTTTATTTTTATAAGGTGGCGGTTACTAAATACATGTTCTTTAAGCCTAAGTTGGACAATTAAATCTTCAAACATCGCATCATCTCTCTAATAATATGGTGGTTTCCCTTTGGCCTTGTTAAAACAGTCCTAGGAGTTTATTGATAACTCAAAATGCAACATCGATAATGCTGGTGGGCTGCATTACCAATTGAGTCAAGTCATGTGCCAAAGCAAATCCATGGGCAGTTCATCCTGCATGGTCTGTCTTGGAGGAATTCCGGCACAATTCACGGTGCCCCCTAAGACGACCAACTCTACAGTCGCCCTGCTCAAGTAATCAAACAGTGGAATAATCTCATCATCTCTGTTATGTAGAGGCTACGTGCTTCAGCTTTCGAGGGCCCAGGTCCTCGTATACCCAGAAGACGGAAAAGGAAGGGTCCTCCTTACAGTACCGTATTGTGAATCTCAATTTCCGTTAAGAAGAAAATTGAACCTTCTCCAGATGTTTGTGAACGATATTTAAGTTAAGAGTGGAGTCCACGGATGTTACAATACTCTACTATAAAAGCGGCGTATCTAGCATATTATATAGTATAGTATATCTCTGTCTAAGATCATAGATACTTATTTACCACAGAACTATGATTTCTGTGACTATGAACAACATCCATCAATACTTCTTATGCAAAGATTTCTTATTCGTAGAAAAATATGCTTTGCCTTTATCAGATGTGACAGAAGCTTCTGGCAACAATATTAGCCAATATTGCTAGGGTGATACAGCTTCTAAATATAAATTTCCGAAACCCTAAGGGTGTTCCATAGATCCGTACGATTGATGAACATGATGATGATGATTGACGTGCTTCAAAATAAGGTCATCATTACCTCTTGTGTTATATACAAAAAATATTTTTAGTTACCTTCGAAGAATATTTTTTGTTCGTTTTCTAATCATAACCTTTTTGAGATCTCCAATCATTCATAAAAATATCACCTCATACTTAATTAAAATTCAAAAATCTGCAATACTCAAGATCTTATTTATAAAGATTAGTTGGTAACGCTATGTACTATTACTAATAATTTTATTATAGGCTAGCTATGCCCGCGGCTCCGCACGCGTCGACTACATAATGCCGTCGGACGAGCGCACGCGTGAATTGTACTGCCCCAAAAATACTTATTATTTTGGGTGATCCTTAGACGATAAACATATTCTATGGCTAACTTTTTTGTAGGTCTTTTTAAGATCTACAATTATGTAGAACATTAATTTGATATATCTCGTATGGTTTACTCAGCGTAGGACATTTAAGCGTCCCAAAAGCCTCTTTTTTCGAATTCTTTGACGATTATCCTCACGACTTATTTCGTGTGTTACTTTATGTAACAAAATATATCGCAGTTTATGGGCAGATAACATATCCATAAAATAAAATAAAAAAGCATGTATATCGGATAAGCGGTTTTCGCGTGAAAATAATATAAACGGACAAACAGACAGAGAGTCGTTGAGTTTTATAATATGTATATAGATATAGAAGATACAGATTATCAAGAGGTTAGCAGTTGAAGTTGTAAAGATCGTCGAATTCAATTAGGTAAAGCCTAGTATTTAAGTTTTTCTATGAGATTGAAGTAAATAAATATATAATTATATTTAAAGCAGAGATCGATCAAATTAAAATTAAGTAATATAGGAAATGTAAATTTATCGTGCAAAATAAATTTCGGTAGCACGTCAAAACACTTTTTTTTTAATAGCAACATAATATCAATGATGGCGTTAGACAATCAGCTGTCCAAAAAAAGTGGGGAGGAAAAGGCAAACAATCGTAAACCGTGTTATGTAGATAGTTCACGTCTACAAGCGTTTCGTTGCAGTTGTAATAATGGCGTGTTTTAGTTCGAGTAGGCTCTGTGCTCGTGTACAAGATAAGTTATTGTGTCAGTTTGGACATAAAGTTCGAAAGCAAACTGTATTTGTGAAACTCAAACCACCCGGACCATTGCCTTTGCGAATATTTGGAAAGACATGTCAGGTTAGAAATTCACTTTACTACAATAATTAATTACAGTTTCCCCTGATAATTTCCACTAACGAAAAATGTTAAAGTGGTCTTGTTTATTTTTTTGAAACTTTGTTAACACAATTATTCATACTGATTTCCTTTTTATATAACAGTGTGACAGAAAATAACCTCTCAATGTCAGCTGATCTTATTAAGAATTTCATGAATGGTACTCAATTTTTTAGTTGGAGAAAAGAAAATGAAATGTTATGTATAGTTAGGGGCTTAGTATGACTAAAGTAGGTTCATTCATAGGAAATGTTAAAAGTGAAATCTTTATGTCGGTAGACAGTGGGTCGCTTCGCGCGGCACAGGTTTGTTGAGTTTATTCAATGATTTTCTCCGCAAGTAGTGTTTTCGTAACTTTTACTTTCTTTGGACAAAGTCGTGTTTTGTTATTGACCTTAAAACAGACTCTTTTCAATATTTGTTATAATAAGGATAAGTGCATTGTCGGAGAAGTAATCAGGATTATTAGAAAAAAATATTATTAATCGTAGTGCTATATTAATTAAAATTAATTTAGGCTATCATAGTTTGTGTATTCTGAAGTCGAAGAATTTATTTCAGATATATCGCAAATATGGTAATAATTAGGGTTGTCGGTTTTAATCGTTTGATAAGTAGTTGTAGCTATCGAATTTCACCTTCATCAAATATTTGATAAGCATTACTATAAAATTAATAATGTTTTATTCAAATTTGATAATGTTGTGTTTTTTTGTTAATAAACGACATATTATATACTTTGCCGTTTTAAATTATCCATAAAAACTTAATTCTTGCTAGTTACCTATAGTATAGTTTACAAAAGATATTTTTTCTGTAATATTTTTAACATTAAACTTCTAGCGGCTTAATTACGTCATTAAGTGGAATATTTAGTCCTAATGTGATTTAGGCTTGCAATTTTGGTACTTGTGGCGTAAAGGATAGAATGAGGAAAATCTAAAGCATCTAATTATGA
The DNA here is from genome assembly GCA_947532125.1 of Saturnia pavonia. Lineage (NCBI taxonomy): Eukaryota > Metazoa > Arthropoda > Insecta > Lepidoptera > Saturniidae > Saturnia > Saturnia pavonia. The sequence goes on from OX383903.1 coordinate 10,952,748, forward strand.
GAATGACAAACATGGTAAAATGCCAACCCTGGTGTGTTGAATCGTTGTGCTTTCTCGCGCAGCGTGCGAGCATGCGATGTCCATTCTCGATGACTCGTACAAAACTTTCTAAGCAACAATTATATTTTACATTAATATTTCATTTGCTCCTTCAATTGTAATTGAAACCTATATAGATTTTAACGAATATGTGTCATCCATAACGGTAATTAAAAATAATGAAAGGATTTTAGAAATAAAATAAAAAGCTTTGGCGTAATTTCTATAATAACAAACTCGTAAAGTTGCTTATAATGGGTTCACTGTTAGTGAAAGTTAACGAATATTGGGTAGGTTAGTAACCTGTCGAAGAATGTTAGCATTGGTAATTTTAGCTCGGGATAATTTTTTTGTAAATATGACGATGCTCAAATAAATCTTCGTCTAAAATTATATGTATAAATAGCAAAAAATGTTTGTTTGACTTAAAATTGTGATTAATTTTGGAGCTAAGGTGAAAACTTTTATTGTTTCGAATTCTACTCCACCTTCGACCCCATCAATCGTGACATGGTTCGATTCTTGACGAGACCTTTGAGAGAAATCTGTTCACCTGATACTGCTAGCCATTGCCTTCTTATTAATTATATTGTTATTTTTGTCAATTTAAATCATATATTATATGTAAATTGCATAAGTGAGGATAGAACAAATATATGCAATGTTTAACGTGTAATTCGTGAATATAATTGTTTTCGTGTGGCACGTAACGTCCTGCGTAAATGAAGCTCGGTAGAAATGCGGAACACACAACTATTTGTACAAACGACAACATTGTATAAGAGTTTGCGTTTGCAGCAATACACACTAGTGGCATATGTTATTTTCGGCTTACAACATTTTGTTGAATCCTAAATTCGTGACAACAATACAAAAGGCATAATAAGCTTAATTCATCAACATGTTTCATTTTAGGAGAAATAAATTTACGACAAAGTCAGTTTACATATTTCACTGTTTTTTCTTTCAATTCTAAGTATCATTAATGGTTTTATAATCTTTTAGTATTATCTTCACAAAAAGTAGTGTATCTATTAAATATATATTCGTAAAGGTCATCCTATTTATACACTAAACTTTACAAATATAGGTCAAAGACTGTGACAAATGAATCGGAAGACTTGGATAATTAATTAGTCGATCTTTCATTTCATTGATGTATTCCTAAAATGTACCAGTAATTATACTATTTAATTAGATTGTCAAATTGTTTTACAATATAACATTAAAAAACCGTATTTACTAAACTAAAAACTTGTAAATTTCACGTTTATTTATTTATTAATTATTTATAGGCACCATCATAAATCGATAGATTACTCCTTAAAAAAACATTCTTCCTATTTAAATTAAATGATTGAGGTTTACCGTTGTGCGCACATGACGCAAGAAGTACTGAATCAATTTTTTTGATATACTTTGTTTTTATAAAAAAAAAACATGATATCATGATTAAATAAAAAGTTGTTAAACTTTTAGGAAACTACGATTTTTATAAGCACTACTTGTTCTTCTGTCGTCCACACAAGCGGAGCCGTGGGCACAGCTAATCTTACAATAAAATTAAAATCCCGTTATGTTTAAACGCACGCACGTAATTAAACGGCATGCACGGACAGCAAAAGAAAAAAATTGATACCATGCATTTAAAATAATAAGTACTAAACATAAAAAATTAATATAAGCATAGATAATAATAATAAGTGAAACTGATAAGTGGATAACAATCAAAAGAGAATAACTTATTGAAACTGATTGCCGTGAATAGAGGAGGACTGATAGATATGTCAATATAGCTGTATTGAATTTCTTGCTTTTGTTGAATAATAATATCTCGTAGAGTCGAGAATATATTGTATGAATTCTGTTCAGAGGACAATAAACACCTAAATTAGTAAAGGAAAATGGGGTGAAATGAGAAGTAATTATTAGAACCGGGCAGCGTAACGGGAATATTAATTATTGATCAGATTATATAAAACCATAAAATCCAATAAGTTTCTACGATTATATAATGAGGTTAATTTGAGACGGTCGTGATATTTTGTAACTTTTTTGACCATGTCACAACTATAACAGAGGTGCCGTATAGATATTTTCTGTATACGCTACACATTCTGTTGCATAACCCTTACAATTGTCTCTATGTATACATATATAAGTAGTTATAACTAGAGAAGCAATAGCCAATAAAGTAATCAACGTCCTTCTGGCCGCTACTTGCTTTGGCAGAATTGAGCAAGCTTGATTTCGGTCGACACTCTCAAACAATGAACTCATCAACGTTGTCTGTGGAGGAAATATTAATTGCTGTTACTTGCGGACGTAACACCTTTATTTTATAAGGGAGTGGATTTTCGTAATTGTTAAGTAAATATTGTATAATTGGCGTCAAGTTAAATCCATGATATACAGGTACTGTTTGAACTTTGTTTATTTTTAATTGAAGCGATTTTGTTATATTACGATAGTCGTAACTATTTCGCAATTTGTAAGCTATTTATAAAATATTTTCTTGCCATACTGTTTATTAGAATTGCTGAATGTCAATGAATATTTCAGCTAACATACATAAATGTACTTTGGATTCACCACATAAAATATGACATTAGCTAAATTTATTAAGAAATGCTATGAATAATAATATAATGAGAAAAACACCGTATTTTAATCATTTTGGCATAATACTAACCTTTATCATAAGTTAAAGAGCATTTAACTATAATTATTATGTGTTTATTTGCTAAAAACGAGTAGAATTATACGTATGCAAGGAAGAGTTACGCATAGATTAATTAATGACATTTTAACATAGGTTATTTAGGTATTTAAAAACGTTTTGAAAACATACGTGATAACTAATATCAACGGTAAACAATTGATAAACAAGTTACCAGTCTCTTCCTGGGTGTTCCTGTATTAAACACAAAATCACATAAATATAAATAAAATTTTATAAAAACCTATTTTTTAAAAGCAAGTTTTATCGAACTAAAAAGTAAATAATAATTATTAGTGAATAAAGTTACAGGATAACCCCCATCCTGGTCCAGAGGTGTAGGCGTTACATATTAAGTAAAATTGACATAAACTTAGAAATTTTAAAAATTTAATATTTCCTCTAAAAGCTTGTGGCTTCAGTTTAAGTAGAATGACGTTTTACTCATAATTATACGCAATTATTTCAATTTTATTTCTTAAAGGCTTCCTTTACTTTTGAGTAATATTTCTCATTTTTTTTTCCTTTAGGGTATCGTTATTGTACGGTTTTTTCATGACAATTTAGAGCGATCATTTCCCGCATCCATAGTAAAATTTAAAGAGTCCTTTAATTTTCTGAGACAAATCATTTATCCTAACATTGTGTAAAGAAAACATCTATGCAGCGACGAACTAAAATGAAGAATGATCGCGAAGAAAGAGTAAAAGCAAGATTGAATGAAACATTTGACGAATGACGATATTGGTAGAAAACCGATAAGCAGAAGTTTGGATGTAGTTTCCGGTTACACCGATAGACTTTGGTCACAATCTATAGATGTAGTGCTTGCCGAGACAAATCCCACGAGCTTTATCTTGAAGAGGCTATCGTTTTCTATTGCTTGGCTCAGTTCCTAAAAGATATTAATTTGGAACACTACAGTCCCGATGCAACCCAAATAATATACAGACCAGGACTGAACACAGCAGTTCCATTAGTACAGTGGTCGGCAAATTTGTCATCCAAAAGAGCCAAATATAAACAATACAAAATTGAAGTTTATTCAAAGAGCTTTTTTTTATTTAGGCTTTGCTTTAGTAGAGATATTTTTATGGAAATGATTAGGATTAAAAGTACACTCTCGAGCTTGCCTTTGCTAAATGTCTTAGTTTAACTAACGGTACATTAAATAAAACTTGGTATCATACGTATATAAAGATAATATTTATTTTAAAATATAACAAATTAAATAATATGAAAGGTATTCTTAAAAAAAAACTACAAATACTCGACTAATGTAAACCATGACCTTGCATTTCCTCGGAATGTAAGGGTAAGTTAGGTTTGTATGTTGTTTTTTTTTAATTTTAAGCACATGATACACTGGATTGTGAGAAACAATTCGCTGTTGTTGCTTTCTAAAAATGTGCCTCTTTTCTGTAGGCTTGCATTTCAAAAATGTTTACTCTTCCTTAAAAGGCACGTTAATAAATAATATTCCGTGCCTGCACTATACATTTCGTAGAAGAGCCGCAGCCATGGTAGGGAATTCCGATAGCAATCGTCGGGCTTTAACTTCAGACCCTTGTCACCATGTGTAATGGAAGGTAAGGTACTCATGTCAACAACACAAACTAGTCTGAATTCGAATGTTCTACCATTTGCTATAAGAGAGTTCCAGTCTCTATATCCCGGCTCCATGATCAGATCAGATTATGGTACCATAATATTGCATCGTCATCGAAGTTACATAAAAAAACTTATCGTATACTTAACGTATATATACAGTTGTGAAGTAGACAGTACAGGTTAATATGCTCCTTTTACTGACTTTCAAGGTTTTCTGTAAATTCGAATTGTTGATATTTGTAGTCGTGTAAAATCTTTTTACTAAAATGTTAATCGTGTCTTGAAGTTTTAAACTTCAACACTGTCCAAGAGTTGATTTCACTTTTTGGCCAAATTATAAAATTCTCACCACTTACGTGTCAGCTGCTAAAATTCTGCGAATTTGAAATTGTAACATTCGACATGTTTTAGAGTCTTAAAATCAAATAAAAAACGTTTGACCATAATACAACCAATGTCATCTATTTTACTTTAATGTTTTTTTTTTTATGAAAATAGTTCACAGGTATACAGTTTTCTTAAGTCTGCCACCAATAGCTTCGAGGATTTGAATTCCGAAGGATTATATCACCTCATCGGCTATTATGTGTTGTCAACCATTCTTTCAGGATCGTAACAAAGTAGAGCACTATGGTTCTTAGCGGCAGGAATAGGTGTGTCGGTGGTGCTTCCGACTACCACTTCGCATTCTTTTTGGTTCTTCAAACTTAATGTTTAATGTAAAAATGATTTTAATTTTCTGGTTATTTTTCTATTATGTGCGTTCATATGTATATATAAGTAGACTCTTTTTTGTAGACGTTAATATTTTATTCAATTTCTATATATTCTACTACACATATTAAATTAGTAAAGTTATGAATACACCGTGTTTGTGGAATCTACGAATTTATTATTATACAAGCTGTGCTTTTGGCTTCGCTCGAGTGAACATCAGAAGAAATCGTAATTTCTTAAAACTTCACTTTTAATTAAATGAAGATATCGTGTTTTTTTATAAGGACCAAGTATCTAAGGAGTGAAACAAAAAAAAAGATCAAAATCTATCAAGTACTTCTTTCGTGATGCGCGCACAACGGCAAACATCAATCATTTAATTTATATAGATGACTTGCAAAGCAGGCCGCGCGTTGCTGTGGCTTAGAATGTTTTTTATCCGATCGCTACTATACTTTACATTTACAGGATCACCCGCTGGGCTAATATGAGGATTGTCTGAAAATTTCATCAAAATCGCTCCAGCCGTTTTGGAGCCTATAAGGAAGATAAATAAAATATAACATTTATATATATATGTATAAGAAGAAGATATAGTACGATATGTGATAAGAATTCGATAAATTAAATTTTATATTAGCACTTGTTACATACCTACATTTGAATTAGTAGGTACGTTGAGATAGTATATTCAATACGAGAGTAGATTAGTTTAAAAAAATGTTTTGGTCGCTTTATATGTTGAAAATATTACCTGAGAATAAATATGTATTTATTATTGCATCTCCCAATATAATATATTTAATTAAAATTTAAAAAAATGCCCAAAAACGCGGATTTATGATCACGTGACTGTGCGTGATATAATCATTCAATAAATAATACTATTAGGTTAAAGGCAATAAGTGAAAAGTTGTTTTCAATAGAATTTCTGTTATGAAATTTCTTCAGCACCTATATAGTTTTAAAGTCACCATTTCCACACTTTGTAATAATTTTAGAGCCACTTATCACAGAATAACCTAATAACACTCAACTGTGTATATTTATTGAACGGAGACTTGATGCCCGATCCACACGCTTGTCACTTGCCACAAATATCAAACCTCTACAAACGCTTGGATAAAATAGGCAAGTCAAACATCGGTATCCACACGTTTGCGAGTGTGTTTTGGATAAGCATGTATGACGGACGTCCACCTTGTGTCGGTTATAACATTTGTTTTAACCTATTTTGATTGTAATAAGAAGCAAAACTAAATGAGGAAAAATAATATGATACGGAAAATTCGGTAACGAAGATAGTTAAAGATGCACAGAAACCGTAACAGGTTTTTTCAGTTATTTATGGTTTATATATTTCCCGCAAGCGATACTATCTACACACAAACGTCACAAAAGCGTGGATGCATCGCAAGCGCTTACCGCAAGCTCCTTTGATTTGTGCATCTAATATCGACTTAGCTCGGATCGGTGGTAATCCAAGCCAAACCTTCACTAGCCAAGTCAAACGCCATATCCACACGTTTTAATTTGTTAATGTTTGCCGAGGTTTGATAAGCGTGTGAATAAGGCATCACGTTTTCTGGTTTTTCGGATGATTGGAAGCGGAGGACCGCAGATCCTGTTTATTGGCGATCCATGGGCAGGCTTATATCCACAAATGGACAAATATAGGTTGATGAAAATGATGACAGCATTACACAAGGGGTCACCTTAAAAATATTAAATTCCCTTATGCTCCTTCAGGGTTCTAAGAGCATTTCTGTAGCAATTCTTCGGTCTGCTACGTATATGGTATTCCTAAGGTTTTGCCGACGAAGTTTAAACTTTTATGATCATCACGTTGACTGTCAACTTTTTTTTAAATTGTTTCTGCTATTATGGCAATTTTTTGTAAATTACGCAAGTAAAAAAAAATACTCAGAAAGTTTATAATAACATCCTTCTTCCGCATTATTGTTCTTGTGAAGGTTTTCACGGAAAAGGGCTTCCAGTTAAATAAATAAGCCTTTTATTTATCCTTGGCATTTACAATTTAAAATGGCCTCTGAGTTAAAAAAGTTTTAATTTATTTTAATGAGTATGTACATTATTTAATTTCCTTAGTTTTTTATAATCTTCCGTTATTTAAATCAATCTTATCCCGTGGAATGCAATCGCATATAACTATGTACTGTATTATTTAACAAGCGAAAATATTCGTATGAAAAATATGTAGTAAAATATTATTCGTCGAATTTTTTTGGACTTTAGAGTTTACTTTAGACTTAAGATTTTGGACGTTGACGCAACCATGGGGAATTAACTATTTTGCGTAAAAAACGGTTATGCAGTGTTTGCAAAGGGCTAAAGTTTGATTTCGCCATATGGGCGAATACTACGCAACTGTACGTTAGGATTGGACGGAAACATGTCTTGTAGAGTGTAAGCTTAGGTTAATTCGGTGCTTGTAAGATAGCACCGAATTTCAAATACCCCTATGGATCGAGTCATCTATCATAAATTTCTACAATGTTCATAATGAACACATTCTACCGAAATATTAATCACATCATTAAATATACCAAATATTGTGCAATTAGGTATTGCTCTTTTTCTTTTAAAGTGTAAAACTTATTTGATGGAATGTATCCTAAGCGAATTCAAATCAGATCTATGTACCTACTAAATATTATTTGATGGTTCCATGGAAAATCAAATGACTCCTTTTTCTTGCGAACTGTTATCCAACTACAACTTTACAATAAGATTTTGTTACTTACGGATGTAAATTATACATTCACTATTTCCTTATACATTTTTGCTAAATGTATGATCTTTTATATAATGCCATAAATCAAATACTTACGTAATATATGAATATTGAATAGGTACATACTTATTTTACACATTAAGTAAACATTATTATGGTGGTCGTCAGTAATGGGTTAAGCCAGCGCGGAATATGTAGCAAATGTATAAGGAGCATGTAGGTTACAAATAATAATAAAATACAAGATAATGAAGCAATGGTAAGTCAGTAGTGGCGTGTACAGACATCGTGTCGATCGACGTGATTTCGAATTCCTGTAATATGCCTGTCGTGGCTTGCTCTCCGTATCCGGCTCGAAGGACCAACATGTAGCGGCGTTTGTGAAAGCTAACTACTTATTAGTGGATGTACTATTAGTAAAAAAAAGTAAATAATTTAAAATACTTTAGTTTTCCTAGAATTATTAACAGCCATGCATATTCAAAACTTTATTCCTTTAGAGTGACATTCGTGCATGTGCAGCTTCACTTCGTAGAAATTACGTTCCGAAACAGCCGCTCTGGGAGCACCATTCATAAATTACTGTTTTGCAGATCTGCGGGGCCCAGCCCGGAGTATTTGTTATTTCTACTATATGGCTAATCCGACCCTGGTGGTCATAATAAAAAGGTAAAAATGCTATCACATGTATCCTGTTTCGTCTTGCGTAATCTATCCTTCGTTATACTTATTAATAGTATAAATAAAATTATTATATATAGCCATTGCAATATTTATGGAAACTAATATGAAAGTTAAATTAAACTAATAAGAATAGTGAAATATATCTTTGTAAATTCTGTGTACGTTAACATAATTTTATTTATTGTTATTGGTCGCTGTAAATCACTTTCGATATCTTGTTCTAAGCTTTCATCAGCAAAGTGTTTTGGCTGCAGGTTTTGACTAGTCTTTTATTCATAATATTTGTTTCGTCATTAAACATTCATCTGTCTGAACTTTCTATATTCAATTGAATAATGTGAAAATTGATTTTCAAACTCTCGGCTTACAAATTGGTAGATTAAAGCTATCACAAACATATTATTAGTATAATATAACTCAAAATCAAAGTAGTTTTTGTCTGACTACAATTCTATTTGACTCGCATTAGACCAGATTGATGTTTATATAATAACACAAAGTTTTTTTTACATAATATATATTAATACTTACAAAGGTAAAAATATTATAGTGCAAACCTATTAAATGCTTTTATTAAAATTGAATTAATAAATTAAAAAAATATTAGATGAACTTTTGTGGCTTTTGTGAACCTGATTTTAAGTGACGATGTAGTCCAAGATGATAACATGCTAAACCTAGTGGAAGACTGGCTCTCAAGTGCAGCTGCAGGAACACACTATTGGTGCTTGTTGACAGATTTTCAACTTGAGGGTGGTAGCTAGCCAGGCGAGCATTAGAAAAAGCCCTACCACCATGCTATGGTTTCCTCATGATGTTTTCCTTTATCGAATCACCGAAAGCTCATGCTCATTGCAGGGATTCGAACTCACGTCAATCGAAGTCGTAAACGCTACCACTGAGCCATCATTGCTAATATATATGTATATACTCGTACATATATATATATATATATATATATGTACTATATAATTATATAAAAATTTATTCGTCAGTGACGGCTCAGTGACCTGTGGTACCTAACATGAAAATGCCTACACAACAACAATTAGTGATAGAGAAGTTGAGGCATAATAGATTAGCGTGGTATGGGCATGTCCTACAGTTGCCGTTAATTTATCTTTTTCGTACTATTCGCCTCCATGTATTGCTATCACATTTCTATACATTTACCATATAGTTATTGTCTATCAACGCGGGTACAGTACAACGTGCTGTAAGTTTGTTGATAGTACATTTATATGCTTGCTTGTTTGACTACGTAGCCATCACCTAATGCCTAGCTACCACACTTAAAAGTTAAAAAACTGTTGTCAAGTTCTTATTGCCATATTCCGTCAGAATCACGTGAAAATCAGACAGTTACCTATCTGAATTTAGTGTTTTGCATATTTGACTACATTGTCACTTAATACGATCGATATCGGGGGCTTAAAGTATTATCTTATAGGCTATAACTCTAAAATAATAATATTATCTCGCCTGTCATTAAATAACGGGGATGGACCAAAATTCGGTGAACATTCTGTTTAACAGAAGTTCCGCCGAAGTCGAAGTTTGGTTCATTATTGTTAAGTTAAACCAAAGTTCGGAGCTTCGGTATCCACGAGTACTTACACTTGTGCAGTCAAAATAAAATTGGTACACATTCTTAGCGCCACAATTGAAACGAAGTTCGGCTTGGTATGATTTTGAACTAAAAAATCGACGGAAGTTCGGTTTCGATATAAACCACATTCGGCCCATCTCTAATAAATAACGACGTGATCAAAAGATACTTCAACTTTAACCCTACAAAGAGGAGTGACTAACTCTCAAGTACAACCGGGATACGGACTCTTCACCGTATACGTATGTTAATGTCACGGTATTATTGTACGAACCATTAGTTTATAAATTATCTACTCAAGTTGTAAAATGTTGGTAGATTGTCAATGGACATTAAAATTCACAATTTAACGGTTACATTTTCGTAGATTTATAAAATAACTGGATTGGTTAAGTTAGGTTGAAACTGTGGTCATAAAAGCACGTCACCGTTCACGTTTACCAAAATTTGGCGAATAGAGACCAAGGCAAACGTGTAGAGGGCTTATTTGCCTGCATTCGTAAGTGTTTTCCAATATCGTAGATCCGATCGTATCTTCTTTGTTTCATCGGTTTCTGAAGCAGGAATCGGAGTAGTTCGGACAAACATTCATAACACCCTCCACACGTTCGTCGTCCGTCCAGTCTGCTTTCAACCACAGAACCGTGTGGTTGTATTTTTATTGGCCTTTACAGTGCACTGCACTAAGAGAAATATACCAAATATAGCTTGATCTATTAAAATAACGTTCAAAGAACGTTATTTGGGGAAAAAGATTACAATTATGTGAAGTGATCCCAATTATTATTTTTTTCAATTTTATTTGCAATTTACATTTGAATGATGCGTATATATATACAGCCGCAATAGCTTCGACGTGCGATGCCCATCGCATTCAGTCACAAACATGTAATTTAACACAAACGAACGTGTGGATGTAATGGACGAACAGAGGCAAACACCTACGAATGCGTAACTAGCGAATACAGGCGAACGTGTAGAGGTCACTTATATCGCACGAGATGCGCACGGGTTGCGGCATCGGTTGGCTAGAAACTATGTAGCCGTTGAAAGTACCCATATTGAATAGTATCATGATCTTGATTTTCAATAGACAACATAAAAAATTCAAAACTATTAGTGTCTACACAATAGATCGACAGTTTACAATCCCACTAGATTATGTATAAACTAACGTTTCGTACAAATATTTGGTGACATACATACATGTTATGTTAGTTTTATACATGTTTGCAACAATATGTATTTTGAAATAATATATTAATTTTTATTTGAGACCTATAAATTTATTGCAGTGTATTCTATTCCTATCTACTTCACAATATTATCAGGAGAGTACTGCCATCTTATATTATTTTGATATTTTAAGTTGTATGTTGTTGTGTATACGATAATAGTTAAGTAAATAACAGATTGTACCCTGTGATCATAGATTAAAATTACTAACTGATGAGACACAAGAGTAATTAACATCGCATGTCGACGGGTAATTATGCGTAAATCCGAACATAATGGCTACTGACCTACCACAACATTGACCCTTTTGAGAGTTAACTCTGGGTATTAGCTACAGTAATATATTAAATTATTTCAAAGATGTATGTAATAAGGTTTTAATTATGATATTGCAATTTTAACGCACTGGCCACTTTGAATAAAAATTATAACTACATAGTGTCAGATTTCAAAGTGAAACTTTTTTCACGCGAAAACTATAACATTCCAAATTTAAATAAATACATGACATTTGTTGTTCGACAGTCAATTATTTTTACATTCAGCTTTTAACGTGAAGATGTATATAGTGAAAATCAGAGTAATATTCGAATACGAGTTCCGACGTGGGACTAACACAGCAGAAAGTACTCGTAATGTCATTTGTGTGTTTGGAAAGGATATGGCTAACGAACGCAAAGTGCGTTATTGGTTTAACTGCTTTCGTGGCTGGTTTTTCATTCTGAAGAATGCACCACGAGGAACACCAGCCACTAAGGTAAATAACGATGATGATAAAGGTGATGGTGGAAGCTGATCCGTGTTAAACTACCAAAGAATTAACGGCATGGTTTGATGTTAGCTTATCCACAATGTTGAGTCATTTTCAGCAAATCGGTAAAATTAAAAACTTTAAAAAGCGTGCCTCATGATTTGACTGATGTGGAGAGAGCAACGCGCGTTGAAGCTTGCCTTACCTTTTTAAACCGGTACAGAAATAAAGGGGTTTTCGGATCGAATTGTGTCATGTGACGAAAAGTGGATCCTTTAGGAGTCTCAAGCGAACAACGTAATGGCTGACCCCAGATGAAACGCCAAAATAACGCCCTCAAAAAGCTTACCCACAGGAAATGATGGTAACTGTTTTGTGGCCACTTCAGGGCGTAATTCACTACAGCTTCCTCAGATCTGGTCAAGCAATAACAGCAGATGTCTACTGCACAGAACACCAAACTTCGCACTGCTCGTGAAACAGTTTTAAGACTTCAAGAACTGCAGTTAAAAACCATCCGCCATCATTCATACTCGCCGGGTCTTGCCCCAACCGACTACTACTTTTTCTGGGATTTGAACAGTATTTTGCAGGAAAAAAATTTCTTCCCAGGAAGCAGTACAGAATGCCATCACAGAGTTTGTGAAGTTCATGTCCACAGAGTTATCGGAAAGGTTTAAATTATCTTCCTATTAGATGGCAGAAATGTATAGACAACGAGAGAATATTTCAACTCAAAAAAAAAAAAAAACAATTTTTCATACGAAACGGCAATTTCATGTTTTACCCCCTAATATTTTTGCGTTTCTATTAAAAAGAGTTAAAGTTTTTATGATATTATGAAACGCGTCTTACGAATTAGCTGTAGTAATATGTTTACTTAAATTCCACACTGTAATGTTGGGACAATGGAAACACCGTTCAATGATTTTTTTGTCAGTGGAAACGCACATTATTACAAACAAGAACACGCAGATTGTAAAAGTTATTATTTAATAATTTTAAATGAACATGTCGCTTTACGCATAACGTTTTAACGTTAACCTGTTTTTTCAGTGTAACCTTACTTTTTCATTTCAAAGTCAGTTGATTCACATAACATAATCGAATGTTGTTTCGAAAGTTAATACAATTTAATTGTTTTATCTATATTAATAAATATGTAGTTCTGTCTATACATGTTTTTTTTGTTCAATTTCCTGATATAAAATTTCCTATATAAAAACACTAATCGCAAATATGACATTAATTATTTTTTGTCTCGTCTGTTTTTATGTCCTCATTCAAAAACAAAAATCAAAAACAGCTTAACCGATTTATATGAAATTTTATACACGGAATGCTTATGTTATTGCTCAAACGATAGGCTTGAGAATTGTCAATATTACTTTTAGAAATAATTAAATTTTTATTTAATCTCGAATATTTTGACAAAATTTATAGACAGGAAGCATAGGCCATGCCATAATTGATAAGCTATAAGAATTATCAATAATACTTTTAGAAACGTTAAACAATAATAGAAAAATTGGTACAAATAAAATTGCCAAACGAAATTATTTTACTAATAGAAACTAAACTATACTATATTAACTACATTAACTAACTAAACGATATTGTCGCCAAGCGTATAGGCAATATTTTTATTTTATTGTAATTAACGTGAACAAACGAATTCCTTATTTTTGCAGGTATTTGCTAGTTGTTTGTTAGATTTGTTAATATAATTTTATACGTTTATAATTGAAAATGAGGCATATAATATCCGAAAATAAAACATATCCGTTAGTCGTATTTAACAATATGGTCGTTGTACGTGTACGGTGTGTTGTACGTGAATGTATTATGTGTACCTATTTATAGTAACTATATAATTTTGAACATGCACACATACATATAATTATAGAATAGGTATACTTGTAAAGTGATTGTAGTTTTTGGTCTCGACTTACTAACCATTCACCCAAACGTCACTCTGTTTAAGGTGATACTTGTGTTATGGCAATTTAAAAATGAAATTTTCTTGGAATCCTTGCGGTTTGCGAAATATATGTAGATTAATTTTTCTGCGGTTTATGCTTATGTACGGAAGTTTAAATATGATAAACGCTGAAAAACCATGTAGGTATTTATCTTTCTTGTCTTGTGTGATCTCTTGTCTTGTATTTTGCAATTTATGAATCGTGTCATTTTCTATTGAAATAATTATTTACTGTTAAGAATACTACATAAGTTTATTTAATTAGAATAAGGGTCTCTAATTTAAAACGTTCACGTACTCCTTGTCGAGTTAATGTACGTGTCAATCGCCGTTCATTTCTATATAAAGAGCACATATGACGATATGTAAGAGCTTGAGGCGATCGCTTTCTATCACTGTTTAATAATTATTGTTGTGCGCGTTTGAGGCTTATAGTCACATGCAATTTTACGTGCGCCAATGTTGCTCCTCATTAACATCGGTCACGGATTTGTTTTTCTTGTTTTTATTTTAACCATGTATGTTTCTATTGTGTAGTTACGGTTTAAGTTATAAGTTATGTTTATTAAAAAGGTATTAGTGTTTATTATGCTGTTTGCCTACACATGAATATTTAAATCCTACTCCGCACGCGTTTATTACGCAATAATCATTTTCTTCTCGTAAGTTTATTATTTTTTATATTTTTGACAATACATTTTTTAACGTTATATGTTTGGCGTAGATGCCACAATCTCACCTGATGTTAAGTGACGATGTGGCCCAAGATGATAACGCGCTAAACCTAGTGGAAGACTGACTGTCGTGCAGCTGCCGGAGCACACCTATTGGTGCTTGGTGACAGATTTTCAACTTGATGGTGGTAAATAGCCAGGCGGGAATTGGTAAAAGTCCTATCACCATGCTATCATTTCCTTACGATGTTTACCTTCACCGAAAGCTCAGGCTTATTGCAGGGATTCGAACTCACGTCAATTGAAGTGAAGTCGTATACGCTACCACTGAGCCATCATTGCTTCAGCATATAGCAATGGAAGAATTACCTAACAAGATTTCATAAAAATCAGTTGAGATATTTTTTACCATTTTTAATAGTATTATTGACGATTCTTATCTATACATAGAATAAAATTGAAGTATCTGTTTGTAATATGATATAGCAGACTTTTACTAAATGCATATGAAAGTATATAAATGGTACTTATGACAGAAAACCATTTTTTTTATTTTTGTCCGTGTGTCTGTCTCTCTCTTTGTTCCGGCTAATCTCCAAAACCGATTGGACCGATTTTGACGAGACTTTCACTGGCCGATAGCGGATGTTATAAGGAGTATTTTAGGCTACTTTTTACTTTAGATTTTGTAATTCACGTGAGCTGAGCCGCGGAAACACCTAGTAACCTATAATGTCATAAGCTTCCCGTTTACAAAATTTCTTTAAATTCAGTCTTGCCGTCATGAGGTTCCTCTAGACATACAATGAAATAGACAGTTAAAAAATACGCTATATTTGTGACAATGTCATTTATAATAGACGTCTAACAGGAAATTAGAAAAATCATATGTATATACAGAACTATATATTTATAGATAACTAGTTGTGCCCGAGACTCCACCCGCGTGGACTACTAAAAAACCTTTTTTTTTTTGCGTAACCTTAATTATTTTTCTAAAATAAAGTAGTCTAAGTTATTCCTTAAAACATCAGCTATCTGCCAATGTAAGTCACGTCAAAATCGGCCCAACCGTTTCGGAGATTACCCGGTACAAAAAAACCGACAAATTAAAAAAATGGGTTTTGTGTTATTTGTACCATGTATAATTTTATATGCGTTTAGTAAAAACCTGTTATTTTGACATTACAAACAGACACTTCAATTGTATTATATATATAGATAAATATGCAAAGTAAGTTATTTATAAATGGTTAAAACATAATAAAATGGGGTTTCAAAATAGGAAATGCTTCAAAAATAAATTTAAAGATATTAAACCTTACTGTTTCACTCGTTGCACTTGAAATTCAATATCTTCCGGGTTCCATAATGGCGATATTTATAGGATTTCCGTAAAGTGGTCTTATTGACTCAAAGGGTAAGAAGATTACTCATTTTGAAAGAATTTATTTTACCTCACGTTTTATTATAACGGCTAAGAATGCTTTTTTTCTATCGTATATGATATGCGAGTAATGAACGCGTACCGCGATCGAATTACATACCATGAGTATTTGGCAGGTGGAAGATTGTTTTCCAATTTTAGTATAAAAATGTTGTCTATTCATTGATCAGTTATTACGATCAAAACTTTTTTCAAATGTAATATATTGTTATAACAGTTTCGTAAAATCAAAATCTGTAAGAAGTTTTATTTCTAATAGTTCGAGTATGCAGTAGAGGTAAATGATTTGTCCGTCCTCGATCTTCCGGCTAGATGGAGAAATTATCTGAAAAGAGCAATAGCGATTAGGTAGAAAAGGCTAAGAATCTGACAGTTTGCCGAAGATTGGGAGAGGATTGGTCCGATAAAAACTGTTGACTATGATGATACTTAAAGCCTTACAATACCTATTTATTTACACCAGTAAAAAGTTTTTTAGGTAATAGTGTTAGGTTTTATAATAACTTGGCTCCCGGAGAGGGCGTATATGCTAATTTTATGTACATTTTTGACATTCTTGTGACGTCCGGGAGCCAAAGGGATAATAATTTACTCCCTAAGCACATGACTATGTCAAGCAGGTTTTACTGTCGAAAGGTTATTATTGGGTGGTACATTACGTTAAGTATAGTGATGTCTAGTAGTGAGTCCATTTTCTAATCAGAGACTAACACGATTTACAAAGTAAAAAAAGAAGATAAACCATGTTTCTTGCCGGCTCTTTTCGATGATTGGGATGTTCCGAACTGTTGATTGTGTTTCGACTTTCATAATTATCTTATTAGGGTCTACATTGAATAAAGTATTTTGGGTTAGATTTTTGAAAAATATAAATTAATAATTATAACGTCCCTAAAGTCACTTCAAGATGACAGCCCTACTTTCAATTTGTCGTTATTATAGGATTAATATCTACCTAATGGCACATACCTAAGTCAGTGACAGTTATTATATATTTTATTCGCTCACGTCGATTACAGAATTATTGTTCATGTAGATATCGTATTTTTTATAAGGACTAGTATCTAAGGAGTAAAACAAAAAAAATGGAATGGAAAAATGGAATGAAATGAACAAAAAATCTATATAGTAGTTTTTGTGTGATGCGCGCACAACGGTAAATCTCAATCATTTTATTTATATACATAGATGAACTAATTACTGCATTATTATTATTTGTATTAAAATCGTAATTTATATGTAGATACGAATAGAGAGTACGAAATTTTTATACTATTGAAGCAAAAACTACTTAGTAGTTACTTTGTACCTTACATTATAATTCATTAGCTAAATTCCAACTCATCAAACTGACATGTGTGAAATCGACTGGAAGTCATTCGTTATTCAGCGCACTGAGTAGTCACAATGAGTTTACCATTGTGTCCAAACGGTTACATTAAATTTCGATATCATAAAAGGTTATTTAGTAATTGTGAATTTAGTAATAAATAGAATCTAAGTAATCATTTTTTATAAATTATTAATATATAAACTACAAATAAAACACGTCTTCCTTTACTTGCAAATTATTGTAGAAAAACATATAAAAACGTGGTCATCGAGTTTATGGATATAGGTAGAGTCTAGTACAAAATTAAGAACTAATAAGTAAAAAAGTTGTCAATTTGATATCCAGAAAAGAAAACAAAAAATGTGAAATAAAGTTAATCTAGTTTGTAGCCTGTCTTTCACATTTGTTTCATTTTATATAACACTAACAACTGTCCGTGACATCGTGCGCATTTATTATAAAAATAAAATATAGCCTATGTTACGCAGGGGTAATATAGCTTCCTATTAGTGAAATAATTTCTATACTCTGATAAGTCATGTCTCTTTGTAATATTAGTACAGAAATATAGATTATCGGCTATACATGTTATCGCGTATTTAAACAAGGACATGGATGTCTCTTGAAGATGTATAATTTGATGTAGAATTAGTTCTGTAGTGCTTTTTTATGGATGTGTTGACCGCGGACCCGAAGACCTTCTGTATTGCCGCCAATGAGCTTAGTATATTTATTTTTTGTTGCATAGGTTTATTTTTGTTTCATAATAATGCATTCTTTTCAAACGAGGTGTGAAGAGGCATTTCTTTGTCGGCGTGACAACGACAACGACTGCCGACGGAAATTGTCACCGGTAGTCAAAGTTGGTTATGAACTACTATACCATACTTTCCACTAGATACTCGGCAGTGATGCAATGATGGGTTGAAGCAATGATGGCTCAGTGGTAGCGTGTACGGACATCGTGTCGATCGACGTAAGTTCGAATCCCTGCAATGAGCCTGAGCTTTCGGTGAAAACATCGTGTTGAGTCGTGCTGGGTAGCTACCACCCTCAATTTGAAAATCTGTCGCCAAGCAGTAATAGGTGTGTTCCGGTAACTGTACTTGAGAGCCAGCCTTCCACTAGGCTTAGCATGTTTACTATCTTGGGCCACATCGTCACTTAAGACCAGGTTAGATTGTGGCCATAACATTCAACCTATACACGATAAAAAAAACACTTTGCCAAGCTAGTATATTTTATTAATAGACCTTATAATTTTAATCATTTATAAGGTACCCAGTCGAAATATATAACTTGAAGTAATTAAAAAAAATAACGGACAGACACTTCAATTTTATTTATTCGTATCTAGGTATATACACATAATAAATTCGTAGAAATCATAATTTTCATTTTTCAGTACGTTGATATATTATGAATGAATCTAAATCCACAAACATCCGCTTGTTTGTTCATATCCGTTCTAAATTTATTACAAAATTATGATTCCTTTTAATGTAAATCCACTACTTTTACATACCTTATTAGATACGGTTCGTTGATATTAAATCAGTGATTTGTTACAATTTGTATGACTGATAAATTTAATATAGGATAACTTATTTATGGATACAATTTTATTTTCAGTCTTTTTAAGTAGTAATGCTTTTGTTATTAATTTTTAAGGCCACCGGATACACGTCCATTAAGTATAACTCGTACTATTTTGTTAATCTTTACATATTGCTTTAACAAGATGGTGGCTCCCTTGTTAGATATATATATATATCAGGGTGTTTTTATGGCAACTCAAAATTCATGTTTTTAGTTTATAATTATAATCCACTTCCCTTGTGCACAATAACCATACCGTATCATACAAAATACCACCAATATTACTCAATATACGATCAAATAACTTAGGATTATGAATTAAAATAACAACCACCATAATTATGAAAGATTAAGAATCCGCAAAAACTCTATTTCTAATGCGTTGTGTGGATTGTCGTGAACTGCTGCAGCTGAATGTATTGGAATTTTATTATTTTTAGAAATTACCTTAACACATAACCTGGTCTATACATATAATAAATTGAAGTGTTTGTTTGTTATGTCAAAATAAAACATTTTTTGCTAAATGCATATGAAAGTGTACACGCTACTTATAACAAAACGAAATTTTAAAATTTTTGTTTGTCTGTCTGTCTGTTGTTCCGGGTAATCTCCGAAACGGTTGGACCGATTTTGATGAGACTTTCACTGGCAGATAGCTAATGTTACAATGAGTAACTTAGGCTACTTTTATTTTAGAAAAATAATTAGGTTTCCGCACAAAAAAATAAAAATGCTTTTTTAGTAGTCCTCGCGAGCGGAGCCGCGGGCACAGCTAGTAATATATATAAATAAAAATGAAATGCTGTTCGTTGGTAAGCGCATGACTTGAGAACAGCTCGATCGATTTGGCGATTTTTTTATGTGAGTAAAGATTAAATAATGTTTTTAAGAAAATAAAAAATTGAACCGGAAAATCAGAAAATTTTGGTAAAGTTGCAATTGTTTTTTTTCTATTGGATTTATTATGAACTCAAGGCTATAACTTACGGCTTGAACAATGAATATACATAAGTCTTGTTTTGTTCGTTATGGTCCTGAAAGAGTTTAGGAAAAAATCGGCATAGGTGGCGCTGTGGTCGAATTATTGTAAAAGGCAGAACGTTTGCGGAGGCCAGCTTGTTCATGATATAAAAATTTGATTTGGATATTGACAACAGTGCTATTAATTTAGCAAATGCTATTAATTTATAATGTGTGCCATAAATCATAATAATACTGGCCCATATTTGTTACTGCTGGACAAAAGATTCTTGTCAAGAGAAGGTACAGCTTGAGTGATAATGCTTATAGCTTGACCGCCGTAAGCGCGACCCTCCGAATGGTCTGCGGGACGCGGGAGGTGAACAAGACCGACCAATAAGCTAGACTGTTGACGGTCGCCGACAGCAACAGACGTTTGACGTATGGGTTTACGCGGTTTTATTTTTGTGACTGCTACACATGAGATTATTTTACCAATATGAAATTACGGACGCTGCCTTTTAAAAAACTATAGAGTCAATGAAAAGTAATTCTTTAACGCGTTTTTATTCAAATATATTGTCAATGTATAATACTAAACTCAAAGATGTTTCACTTCAGTTACGTGTAAGATTTACAAGCACAATTTTCTTCAGTAAATTATTTTTTTGATTAGCTTTTTAATAAAGACAACAATATTATGTGTATTAAATAGATTAATTATCATTAGATATCTGCCCCAGTTCCAATAACATGCATAAACTATTGATCAGTATCACCTCCATACCGTGTAAATCCGTAGACACCAGCCGCCTGCTTCCTGCAAACCTCAGGAGTGTCGCGCTTACAGCGGTCGACCTATACTAGGTAGACCACTTGACATAATACGACTACGTGACATATTATGTGCGATTTGAAATGACGAGAAATTTACGGTTTTGTAATTTTTATAATATACTGGTATAATTTGGACTAATATTTACACTTTCTTAAAAAAAGATCAAATTAAAAAAAACTTCAGGATAATCATTTTGATAATTATGTAAATAAAGTTATCTTTAATAATGTTAGCACTTATGCAATACTCAATTGTTAACAAGTAATAATAATTTTTTGTAAAAACAATTATGGACCAAAACTCATTTTTTCAAATTAATATTTAATCTTGATATATTGTTTTTTCTTTAAAGAGGTAACCGTGTGCGATACGTGGAGATATGTATGCGTGCAGAGTGGGCACTCGGTACGTGTCGAGATTTTGCAACTGGTCGGTCGGGGCCCATCGAGCGGTCTATAAGACTGCATTCGCTTGCAATTGCATAAACGAAATTGCAAAATATCATATCGCGGTCACTGCCGCCGCCGGTGCCGATGCATAGTTAAGGGCACCTACCGCACCCTTCGATATACTGCATGCAACAGTTATAGATTTCACTACACACTTCGTGACGTATGTGTTCCGATCATAAAAAATCTGCATAAACATTAACTAACTCATCAGATTTTGTGTGTGTCGCATGTGTGTAAATCCATATTATTATCGGCTCGCGTTATAAATTTCAATGCTAAAATAAATAAGTTTAATAATTAATTTTTTTTTTTTTGTTATAATAGTAACTAGCAGTACATTTTAATGATTAACTTTGGTTGTGCAGAGAGTGTCAGCGTGCGGTGAAACATGCAGTTCTGGTGGCACGTCAATTGGCACAGGCGTGGTACGCCGGCTTGCCTCCAGCCTCCAGAGCACAAGCACCGGATCGCTTCCTGATTATGGCACACAGATCGTCGACCCCTACCGCTTACTCGAGGATGACCTTAATGGTATTTACGAGGACATAAGATCGGTAAGCATTTAGTCTGTTTTTTGATATCTTTCTCAAATACGTATAGACCAATTCAAAGCTACAGTACGACAAATTAGGAATGTAAAGTTTGAACTGATTGTTACTTTTTACAAATTTGGAAAAAGTCGTTTAATAGAAATAGCCCGATAATATTGTAAGTTTTCTACTAGACCTACTTACATATTTATGTTTACCCTATTAGGTATATTTACTGGATTTTTTTGTCATCTATTTCATTTCGATAAATCGTAATTTCCTACATTTGTCTGTAAGTAAGAATGAATGAATACTTTATAGCAATTTATGTCGTAAACTTAATTCCAAACTTCACTTAAAGCGGCATTGTGGGAGAAAAAGTACCATTGTAGATAGTGCAAATAAAATAATTTGTATAAATAAATAATAATTATATTTTTTTAATTCTAATTATATTTTAGTTTCAATTTCTCTTATTTTAATTATCCAATTATCTTATCTTATTATTCTTGTTTGTTTTGTTATTTAATATGTATATAGTTAAATTTATTACCTAAGTATGTTGTCTGTGCATGCCGTGTTCACCTATAAATATAACGGCATTATATAACCAATAACGGAACCATAAAAAATAAATAAATAATAAGCGAATGTATTGTTATAATATAGTAATAAAATTACATGTACATATATAATATGCTAAATATATAAAATAAATATAGATTATATACAAGTATTAATTGTGGAGCATTTTTTAATATGTAGGTAATCCATGTTTTAAATATTTATCAAGGAAGTAATGTAGTTTCTTCTAAACGATGTTATTGTAATCATGTAAAAATACAAATATAACATAAATATGCAAATGATATAAAAATATGTTTTTTCATACCATGTCAAGGTCTACCGCCGTGGAGTGATGGCACATACTAACCATAATACAAATTTGAGAAAATAAGTTTATGTTATAAAAAACACAACAGTACACGAAGTTCTATTTAAGTACACGTCAAAAAATAAACAAGGTTGACATTCAGTTACGTAAATATACAATTTTGTTAATAAAAACCAATTTAACAGCTTATACGTTCTTGTACATTATTTAAGGTTATTTATAATAAAAATAAAGGGAACTCGCATGTCGACCGCATGGTTATTGATAAGTAATTGTGTCAAAGTCACAGCGTATTAGCATGTCGGTTGTGCAATTTGCGTACCGCTGGTAATTTCCTCCATACAGATTGTATTTTTTTTTTTTAATTACAGGATTATAATTTACTCACTCGCAAAAAACAAAATGAACTAAGAAGCTATATCTTGTAAAGTCTCGGTGGTGATTCACAATAGCATTAAACATTTTTGTGTATTGACGTAACAGATGCACGTGTATAATATTTTTCAATGTTATTTATAAAGCAAGTATGTATATAATAATTTTTAACCTTTTTATCGAAACACTGTTGAATTTGAAAGATCAAAAATTAGTAAGATCTTAATATAGATACCGTTTCGTTTATCGTTTTATTTTTAAATTCATAAAACCGAAGGCTGGAACTTTTAATTCGTATTTAGTTTTTTTTAATATTATTTAAGCATACATAAATGAAAAATGTTATTACCGTACTAGTATAATTAGTAAAACCTTTCTAAATATATTTAAAAGTTTTATAACAACAAGAACTACGGAACGAAAATACATTGCAACGTATGTATATTTTGGTAGCAATAGGTAGGTTAAGTTCCATCAGTCCTGTCATCATAAATTAGTACATCTGCAGTTTCTGCTTATTGGCTTGCCTACTTTCTGTTTGGAAAACTTGTCTTAAACTAGGCCTCTATATGTATGCTGCATGAGCTGGTTAGATATTTCTACATATCAACTACCTCGTGACACGTTAATATGTCGCCATATTTTAACCGCGATTAGTTTTTAGTTAGGTAAAAATAAAAAAGAAACAAATGTTGTGAAGTTTAAGTAAAGTTAAAGTTTTTAAGTAAAACCTAAAAATACTCGTATTTTGTTGTTTAATAATTATGCTTATTGTTTTTTTTTGTTTACTTATAAATATATGTGAAAACGTAAACACTGATTAAAGTATTCCCCTCTTTGTCTAATCCATATATATAGTTGAAAGAAAACAAAACTAAAGATAAGCATTGCTTATATTTAATTAATCAACGTATATAAATAAGTAAGGCCGTTTATGTCTAAACAGAGAAATTTTTGTGATTGTTTGTAGGAAGTCTAATTTATGTTGTTTAGTATCAAACAGACCTGAGGTTCCAAAACGATTATAGTTGAGGTCATCATAACAGGTTGGGAATTCTGAGAAATAAGATGGAACGCATTGTGCGTCGGTATATGCTGCCAACCACAGCCATCGGATTGGAATACAATAGCGTCAGCATATTTTTATTAAGCACTGTAAAGTGACGGTACTGTTCCTTATGGTAAGCTCAGTACAGTCTAAAAACAACGTCGATCAATAGAGATTTGCTATCCATCTTCTGCCCGTTGTTGTCATGCCGAAACGCGACAGACCATAAGAGAGCCACAATGACGGGTTTATTATCATGTGCGCGGTGGTAGCGAGTCAGTCTGGTACAGTTCCCTACCACCCCGCTCTTTTTCTTCTTATTTTGGTGCCGCAAAAAACACTTGCCAGTGTGTGCTTGTCTTATATACAAAGTTGATCAAACAAGACCGTGGCTCTCTTATTAGAACTTTCTAGGGAGTTTTTGTGACATCTCAAAATGCATGTTCCAGTTAATATTTATAATCCACTTCACGAATGCACAATAACCAAACTATATCACGCAAAATGCCACCAATATTACATAATATAGGGTCAAAGAACCTAAGTTAATAAATTAAAAATAAAAACCCCAACATGGCAGCTCAAGATCCCGCCAAAAACTCCTACCAACCCGCTCGATTACTAGATACGCCTAAGCGTGCCATTATTACAGTCACGTCCGGATATAAGGAGGGGGGTAAACCGGGGCACCTGCCCCGGGCGGCAGTTCAGGGGGCGCCAAAATCATAATATAATATGATTGAAAAAAAAAAACTTGCTTCGCAAAGTTAGCATCCAGTGCAGTTGTTCTATTATTATTCATTTGATTGTAGAACGCCCAGTTGGTTTTTGAACAATTGGTTTCAATCCGAAATGCGCTGAGAGTGTATTGTTGGCAATATCTAATGGCAGGAATTATGATTTATAAATAATTAAAGATAAAACACATTAGGTGTATGGTTATTCTTTAAAAAAAATTACTGCTTTTTATCGATATTGTATTTTTTTCATGTTGCGCATGAGAAGTAGAATAAATTAAAAAAGAGTCAATATCTCAATATTTCGAATTTTATAAAAATCAATTTTAATTTTTTCATCTTATCTTTTTATTCCTCGGTATAGAAAAAAATAAAAAAAAGTTAGGAGTCCCGATTCTACTTAACTAGCAAAAAAAAATTCCTGAAAAAAATGTTTTCTTCAAAATCTATTTGAAAAACATTTTATTTTTCAAAGTATGCCATCCACTAGTATATTTGTGAGTTTTTTTAACAATTTATCTCAAACGCTGGAGAGAGGGGGTGCCACTATCAAGTTTCTGCCTCGGTTTGAAAAAATCGTAGATCCAGGGCTTTATTGAAGATTCAGCCGCACACAATTGTGGTGGAGTACCACCCACTTAAATATTGTAATATGTTACTTATTAAGTGGATAGTATTTGTAATGCAAACTAATATAAAAATATATCCCGTTTGATGTGTAGCGTTAAATAATACTATAAAATCTGATAATCGAATCGAAACGTATTTATTCGGAATAACCCATTGCTCATTTAAAGTAATGTCAAATTAAAAAAACAAATACGGGTTAATTATTTAGGATAGTTTGTGAGAATAGTTATTATTTAACATTGCCTTGAAACATATTAACACTTACTATATAACAGCATGATTATTCTAAAATGAATATAAGGAGAGATAATTTGTTATAAAATATATTGTCTATACTCTGGT
Organism: Saturnia pavonia; assembly: GCA_947532125.1. Taxonomy (NCBI): domain Eukaryota; kingdom Metazoa; phylum Arthropoda; class Insecta; order Lepidoptera; family Saturniidae; genus Saturnia; species Saturnia pavonia. The sequence goes on from OX383903.1 coordinate 10,978,713, forward strand.
TTTTTACACTTGCTAATTTATGCTTATCATTTTTATTTTCATTTATATAATGACGACTATTTGTATATTTTTTACATTACCTATAACACATATTTACGAGTTCGTAAAAAAAAGGCAATAATTTACTATAATATGTTCATTGTACAATGATTTTTCTTTCTTATTTGGTAAAATGTTCAATTGTTTATTAGATATTATATAAACTATACTTTATTAGAAGTACAGGCCTATAATGATTAATATTTGATATTTTATAACTGTTGGTTCGTGAGAAGCCCGCGTATAATATATAAAAAGTTATTATTTAGGCTTTAAAAGTAAGTAAGGTAACACAAAATGTTTCGTATCTACAGGGAAGTCATGTTATTGTTATATTTTATTCAAATGCATAACTTGGATAGACATCAAATTCTTGTTGCCAACTCAATTTATAATTGGAATCGAATTGACAAAGGCTCGCGTGCGTCCAATATTGAAATGATATTAGTAAGTGAATAATATTTTTTCCTATTTTAGAAAACTTATGCCGATTAATGGCAAAGAGAAATGTTCATGTATACGTTATATTAGTAATAAGTTTACTTTTTTTTCATTCAACCAAAATAAAAGACGAATTGATTGGAAGTATATGCATGAAAGTTTTATTGCAAATGTTAGGTGTATTGCTGCAAAATAATGATTTCTAAGGAATATATATGTTTTGATTACTAACCGTCAGCTTTATGTATTTATAACTATGCTGGAATTTATATTAAAGGTATGCAATAATCATTAATGCACTTACCGGTCCCATAATTACGTATTTCGCAAGGGCAAAACTGTAGCAGAAATCCATAAATACCGGCTTCAAAATGGCAAATTCAGATTATGTTCAGGCTGGTGGTACGTAATACAAATTTTCCACTCCGTAACAAATATTTAGCGATTTTTGCTATCGTTTTGCTCTTGCGAAATACTTAAATGGGGGGATGTTATATTAACAAAGATATTATTAGATGAAACTTTCTCTAAAAACTAATAAAAATTGTTATTTCGATAATTAACAACTCCTAGTTAATGCTTAAGAAAAACATAAAATACACATTCACACACAGTTACTTAATATGCATACTTGTTCATATTAACGATGTCACGGTATCACGACGTTCCCTTACAGATAGACACAAGGATTACACACAAACACCTAGTTCGCGAAAACAAATGTTTTTCGGTTAGTTTTGGTGTCACAAATTGAAGCCGCGTTCCCGATCAAGAAGATAAGCGGCTGACTCTCAAAATGAGTGAAATGTTGAAAAATATGTTTACTGATTACTAGCTGAAACCAGTGACTCGGCTTACTGTTGTTTTTTTAAATTGAACATATTATAGAGCAAAAAGGTATGGGTCACTACAATCAGTTCTGAAAGATACTACGATAAAGAATGCTGTGTATAAATAACTAACGCGTCACGTCGTATTTATAATAGCTGACAGCTTCGATTTCGTATTATGTATTCGTGATGCATGAATAGGTATGGTCAACATAGTAGATCGCCTGTTCGCGAAGGCTTAATGGCTTTTATTTAGTAATGAACTAGAACTCATCATAAGGTTTATTTGTATTCACATTCTTATATTAAGTTCATTTTATTTTGTGATTAATTAATCAAAATTTTTTTTGTTCGTTATAAGTTTGCCGTAGTGTCCACAATCTCACCTGATGTTAAATGACGATGTGGCCCAAGATGATAACACGCGAAACCTAGTGGAAGACTGGCTTTCAAGTGCAGCTGCCGAAACACACCTATTGGTGCTTGACCTCAGATTTTCAACTTGAAAGTGGTAGCTAGCCAAGCGGGCATTAGAGAAAGTCATACCACCATGCTATGGTTTCCTCACGATGTTTTCCTTCACCGAAAGCTCACGCTCATTGCAGGGATTCGAACTCACGTCCATCGACGCGAATTCGTACACGCTACCACTGAGCCATCAATGCTTCAAAGATTATTTTTCAAAGGTGTTTTTCCTGGCGCCGCCATAGCTCCGTTAATTCTTCATTAAAATTAATAATTCAGACATCCTTTTTAAGCTTTTGTTCTCGCTATTGACGAGACAAGAGATCGTTTAAAAATAATGGTTTCCTTAAAAATCGATTAAATTTTTTTTCACTTCACTATTTTTTCACTACCACCCGTTAATGATAATAAAGTTATATTCAAGGCGCCATCTATTAACTAACATGACACCTGTTAGTGAGATTGTTTACATTCTATAATGCATTTGTACATATTATTATCTCATCGCTATAATATGAGAAATATTCGCACAGGACGGCTAGTAAACAATGAGCAGGGTTGCCTGTATAAGCATACAAATCATAATTGTAATGTCTCTTAAACACAGCATAAACATTTATGATTTCTTTATTTTTTGTATTTGTTTAAATATTAATGTTAGTTTTATAAGCTGTAGTGGACTTTTTTTAGATCTTCCTAGTCAACCCAAATGTCTAGTATATTATACAAGACGATTTATTTATCACCTATTTGTATTGTATTTCTATTATCCTATATTTAACGGCTTGGGTAGCGTGTTACAAGAAAGATTTTTTCTAGTTGATTTTCTATTTCATCTCTGCTCATTGTTGTTTGAATGTGCTAATCTCTGGAACTACCAGTCAGATTTGAAAAAATATGTTATGCATTTTATAGCCTATTTATTGAGGATGGTTATAGGATAGGGTTCACTGTGTAAAAATATATATATATATATATATATTATATATATATATATATATATGTCATATATGAGCTGTTATTGTGCCGAGAGGTCGCGAGTTCGATCCCCGTTCACAGCGGCGGCCCTCTGGCAGAGCAACAGGTGCGATCGCTCTAGGCGCCAGGTAGCAAGAGACGCCAAAATGACAAATGTCAAAAATATTTTCTATCGAAAATTATATATTTTATGGCGCCTTTAAAAAGACGCGGGACTGTGCTGAATAAAAATGAAAATTGGAATCAGGAAAATAAAATTAAGCATAGCTGCACGGCTTTCGCACTTCTTATGGTGTGATACAATACAATTTATGATGTAAAAGCTTCGACCAAAGGGCGCCGAAAAAATCTCACTCTACCTTGACTAAGGGCTAGGGCCCGTACTGCCTGCTTATTTATGACAGACTGTGTTTAGGTGTCTGTGTCTGAGTGTTAAATTTATATATTTGTAATACTTTACATTATAGTATATCAGTTGCTTAGTTACCATAATATACGCTTTATATAGTTTGAAATTAAATGAAATTAAATGGCCGTGTCTGAAATCTTAGTTTCTCGTTATCGTATTATCCTACTAGAAGCCCTACGTAAGATGCAACAATATTCCCGATCCCCGTACTTACCTACTACGTACTCGTCATATCAATAAATTTACTAATGAAAAGAAATCGTTCCACGATCATACTAAAGTTCTTCTTCTTCTTCCTAACTTGGCAACTAGTCCTCTTTATTGAAGACTATTACTGCCATTATCGAGTGTCCTGTGATGATTTTAGTATTTTAATAAATTGGCTCTCTTGTTCTAAAGTCCTAACTTTCCAGGGAGTTTTTGGAGCATCTCGGAATTCGTGGTCCATGTTCTTATTTCCAGTCTACTTCACTTGTGCATAACCTAGCTTTTTTATACAAAATGCCACCTATATAAATCAATATTAGTGTCAACCAATACAAATTTATGAATAAAAACAAAAAGTAGGTACTACATAACAGGCTAAAATCATATCAGGTTTTGGTACCTACTCATTGTAAAGTTGAGATTTTTAATTTAAAATTGATATAACTATAATAATAATATCTTGAAACTGTTAGCAATACTGAAATGTATTGTTCGAAACCTAGAGGACACTTGCGTCAAACTTGCGTCAGGGTGCTGTCGATGGTGGTTGCGACAATACCTAGCTGAACATTACGAATGTCCTTCAGGTCATTGAAATAATTCTTTTGTAACATAAAAAAATTGGTGCCTTGTTAGGCCATGGGAATGAAAATTGTGTTTATTGTAAGTGCCAACAGTACGTAATTCTTTAAAAACAATTTATGTATTTCTCATACAAAATGATGTTTACGAGAATACATGGTTCGATTATGATTCAAAGGCCATGTTAAGAATTGCTATGTAATATAACTTTTGACTCTCTATATTTATTGTTATTTTACTTCAGTGCTCGTAATATTGGTGCTTGAAACCTAATTGAAGCGGATAATTGTAAAAATATTAATGTCAACATATATCTAATCTAGTGCTTTACATTTATGAAACACTAGCAAAACCGGCCACGCGTTGCTGGTGTCAGAAAAAATTTTTATTCGATCGCTACTAAACTTCACAGGATCACCCGCTGGCTAATATGAAGATTGTCTGAAAATTTAATCAATATCGCTCCAGCCTTTGTGGGATCGATAGGGAACATACAAAGGAAAGCGGGCAACCGCCGTGCTTGGAAGCGGGGCCAGTACGATTCGCGCGCGTCTGTTTGACCCACGGTATTCTGTAGTCTACGCGGGCGGAACCGCCGGTACAGCTAGTATTATGTAACCGACATAAAACCAGAACATTAAAAATATATTAAGTTTACAAGGGTTTCCTTGACCGCTTTATTATTTTGAATATAGTATTTTTTAGTTCCATTATGAAATGTTAACATGATCACCCGTAGCTAACTCTACGCCGCGTAGCAATTTGAACGTGGCGTGTGCGTTACGAAATACATACTACGAAATCACTAATTATAAACTTACTGTAAGATGTTATGTTATAATGTTCTGTTTTTCAAAATATAAATGCATTAGAAAGCGAACAGAATTGAAACGTCACCTGTAATCTATATATTTGAGCAGTAAAATCGTAAATTATAATATGATATTTCTTGGAACGTGTTATGGTACTAAGAAAGAGTCACACTTTAAAAAACCACTTTAAAGTCTTCCGAGGTTAATGATAAGTAAGTTAAGTCGTTATCTTGTCATTAATAACTTGACTTCCAAGCCAAATTTACGTGCATTTTGTGTGTCGTTGAGAGCCAGAACGGTTAATATTATTAGAATAAATTAGCAATGAAAGAAATGCATTCTATGAATGATAAAAATGATTTTAATATAAAACTTGTTAGCCTTATTACATAATTTATGCCAAAATTATTATTTTTATTATATGATATTAAATGTTTACATTTTAGCTACTGTTTATTATATGCATTTTCTGAAATTTGGGTATAATTGTCTTATTTTTCTTTTTTTATTGCTCGCTGTAAATTGTTTTAGTTAATCCCTGTACGTATTAACTTTGATAATAAATTTCAACAGTACCTATATTATTACATCAAGATTCTTATATAGTTGAAAGATTAGATCCCAACTCGACTGTAGAATCTCTTGTCTTCAGGAGTTGGAACGGAACACGAACCAGACAGAACTAAACACCATAGCCACATATTACTTCGACGGGCAGGGGAAGGCGCTCAGGCCGATGGTTGCGATATTAATGGCGCGTGCTGTCAACTACCACGTCTATGGTGAAAACAGGTGAGAACACTTTTTTAGATTTACAATAATAACAAGTGTTAGTGAATATCATTTCATGGGCACATCCTTATTTGTTAACCGTTTATAGGAGACTAAACAAGGATTATCTGTAGCCACTTGTAATTTATGACATACATATTATGTAATCGTGACATTGTCCTTATTCTTTTTTTTTAATTTAATAGCGACTGTGTCCATCCACAATTCGTCGACGTCATCTGAAGACAATATTTTTCTAATTATTCTTGTAATCTTACATACGAGTGTGTAACTATAACAAGATGACTTCTCCTTTGTTAAAACTGTCCAGGCAGTTTTGTGTGGCAACGTAAAATGCATGCTCCTAGTTATTTTTTCTAATCCACTTGATCAAAATAAACATACTACATCACGTAAAAAACCCTCAAAATTACATAATATAAGCCATATAATATAAAAGTTTATGAATTAAAATAAAAACCACCACATGACTGATCAGGATCCCGTTAAAAACTCCAACATTTCTCGTTTTTTATTTTTTTATTATTTGTTCTTTTTATGCTATCATTGTCGTTTATATCCACTGTTATTATTGGAATATATCTATAATACCTAGTTAATGGTTATTATTACAACATCATTATAAATAAAATGCATTAACACGGCATAATTCTAGTATAAATATTTAATGTTAAATAAAGGTGAAAAATATTATTATGTTGTAACCGTCTATTTTATAGTCATAGTCTATAGTTGATATATATATTAAAATGTTGAGATGTTACAGTTGGACATTAGCATAAACGGAAAATACGTATATTCCACTCATAGTTGTATTGTTTACTACGACAAAAGTACAACTCTACTACCTAAAATTAAAAATATACTCAACACACACACACCAACACATTAATAAGATTATTAATATTAAATAAGAAACAGTTCGTCTATGTTATATCAACGTTTGTTGCCTTTCGCCGTTTAATACATAGATTGTTGCTTAAATAACAGTTTGCCAATAGACTTTGATTGCGTTTGATCATCTGACTGCGCGCTCCATAGTTCAGTATCTTTTCGGAGGCCTTGTACAATATTTTTTTTAATGCTGAATATTTATACAATATGAAAAATTTGTTGTTCTGATGAAATTTTAATTAAATATGATATATTATCCTAATTAAATAAACATATTTTTAATTTTTTATGTGACATTAATGTATCTGTAAATTTATAAACATATTACTTAATACATATAATTATGAAATTATTTAGTATTTTAATTGTATGTAATTTGTCCGTGATACAATCGCTTTATTTAAGATCTTTATATAGTAACATTCTGGTGTTACTTGTTATAATATACGAGTTGTATAAAAAAAAATAAAAATTAAAGATATGTCTATTTTGATCCGTGATTCAAGTCCAGAACAAATAAGAGCCGATGTACGTACATAAAATATATTGCTAAACGTGCAATGTGGAATCGCTGATGGAGATATGAGAAACTTTTGTATGCACTGCACGTAACAAGGAAAAAGATAGACTATCATTTTTTTCCTCTAAAGAACAGGGACTGTTCTAATAAATTTATAGTATTATTGTAATATCGGCACGTAGGTAGTCGTATTATACTTTGTGTATTTCATACCTTGATTGAATATTTAACGCTTTTGGAATCCGCATACATTCTTTGCTTGCTCACTTTGGAAAAGACTTAAGTAGATGAGGTTCATAATCTGTATTATGTTAGTTTTCCTTACATTCGTAATATGTTTTTATTATAATCATAACATTACTTTTTAGCAATGATAAATCTGTGCAATGAGCCTGAGCTTTCGGTGAAGGTAAACATAGTAACGAAATCATAACATGGTGGTTCGGTATTTTCTAATGCTCGCCTGGCTACCTATCATTAAAGTTGAAAATCTGTCGCCAAGCACCTATACGTGTACTCCGGCAGCTGTACTTGAGAGCTATTAACCTGCCTAGGCTTAGCGTATTACACTATCTTGGGGAACATCACATCAAATGGGATTGTGACCTTATTTTATTGTAGAAAACAAAGTTTAGATTTATCATATATATCGTGTCCTTTTTCTAATTAGTGATCAAACTATTTGACGAAACTGATCATAGAAGTCTACATACGTGAAAAAGGCACACGAAGTTGTAAAAAAAATATTTATGGCGTCATTTCATAGTGCTTCATTTGTAATCGTTTGTACAGCTTTCATTTTCGTTTGTACCTAAAACTGAAAAAGTTATAGCATTTTCAAAATTTGACCCGCACCCCTCCATCTTGAGATATCAAAATTATACTAACGAATTTGGATTATTATTGTTGTCTTAATATACTCGTACAGTATATTGAAATTCTGTAAACTGGGTTCGTCGTGCGATTGTCTGTACCCTTAGAAAACTCTTTGAATTTCTAGAATACCCAATAAGACAAGAAAATAACAGTACTTGAAAATGTTCATAGAAAACACTGAATTTCGCCAATTTTCATCATTTGTAAATCTGTAAACCTCGTGTAATTGTTTGTACCCATCGGAAACACTTTGAACATTGAGAATCTCTCGAAAGGCAAAAAATAGCCGCACTTGAAAGTTTTGATTTTTTCTTGGCTAGAACTACATCTATAAATAAATGGTGATCAAAGTCTATCAATGACTTCTGCTATCGTTTTTCTGTTAATATCGCCATTTTGCAAATTTTTCTTTTAATATTTCTTTGCGATCATTCTTCATTTTAGTTCGTCGCTGTACAGATGTTTTTTTCAAAATAATAGGATACACGCGTTCTATCAGAAAATTAAAGAATGCTGTACATTTTAGTTTGGGTTCAGAGAGTGATCGCTCTAAACTGTCAAGACAAACCATGCAAAAACTATAGTCTAAAGAAAATTTGAAATATGAGAAATATTACTCAAATAGCCATAAAGAAGTAAAATTAATTACCCGTGCGAATATTTCTCACATTATAATATAATATATTATATTCTAAACAATCTAATGGCTGTCATGTTAGTTAAACAGTTTGTTGATAGACGGCGCCTCCTATATTTTAATTTATCTATGTTTTGTCAATAGCGGGGAACATAAGCATTAATATGATGTTAAATAATTAATTTTAATCAAGAATTAAGGGAGATATGGCGTTGCCACAAAAACACCTTTATGAAATAATATATAGAGACGTTTAATGAATAAGTACGCGTAAGTAAAAAATAATTTGAATGAATTCTGATACTAAAATTTATTTATTTATTTATTCAGGTAACAAACAGTCATGTAAAAAAAAAGTTACAATTAAATACACAAGCAGACCTAAAGTACCATAAATCATTTAGAAACATAATATACATACAATTTACACACATAAATGACAAACATAAAAACATACCATTAAACCATAGACACATACATAGTATTAAAGAGTATCCAACAAAAGTAGCAATTTCCTTTTGTAAGCAGTTAAATTAATATAAAAAATATCAAGATCTTTCAAAAAAGTATTGTAAAATGAGCATGATCGCCTGAAGAAGCTATTTTTAACATAATTCGTACGAGACGGAGGAATATAAAATGTATCAATCGAACGTGAAGACATTCGAGGTATCCTAAATTTAATTTTCTCTAGAAGAATAACTTTTCTTTTTCTGTTTACTTGAATACAATAACCAAACTATATCACGCAAAATGCCACTAATATTAATTACATTATATAGGACAAAATGGCGTAATTTTATTAATAAAATAAACACGATGACATGGCAAATTAAGATCCAGCCAAAAACTTGTTTTAATTTTATTTGTATTATTTTTATACTAACCCATCCCGTCGCATCGCGCGTCTATAGAGTAATAAGTCTAGCTGTCTCGCATATCGTATGGTTGCGCATAAACATGACCCAAGGCTATACGAACCTATTGATGCAATAGTTAAGGTCATTTGTTTTTAAAAAAATTGATAAGTCATTCTCCTTTATTATTGCCATTGAATCTTGCTTGCTGAACATATTAAAGAGATACATTAATAAAAAATTACGACACTTTATTCTAAAGTTCTGAGAAAAATCGCAAATTCGTCTATTGAAGTTAATTTATTCATCAGGCTGTATATGAACATATCGTAATCAGAATGATATTAAACCCAATTGTATGTACCTACCATATATGAACAATAAATAAAATTGAATTATTCGATCCCTTACGAAAATATCATAAATATAGCGAATTATTTACTCGTATATTGACATCTGTGTACGTCTCGTTTCGGGATAATATGCGTATTACATCAGCTATCTAGGGTAGCGGTGGAAATACTTTTACGCGTGCCTAATATTACAATCATTATTTTGACCAACCTCTGGCGTGCCGAACTTCTTGGTAACAAATAATTTTTTTTATTGTTATAATTATTTTTAAATGATGTTAGTCGACTTAACAATTTACAAATCAATCGTATTAGGTATATAGTAGGGGGGGGGGGCAGCGGCTTACAATGTTATCCTTTCCTAAGGTAGTTGTTTAATTTATTCTTTATGATTTTATTCAACAAATTTGGTTTAAAGACAGACACCCATCTAATGCCTACGACGAATTCAGGCTTATTGTAAAATTAAAAACTAAATCGATAGGCGCGGTTTCCGAACACCATTGAGCCATCGTTCTTTCAGTAGTGTTGGTAAAACATCGCTTAATCGATAGTTGTTAGGACTATCGAACTATTGATTATTTTCTTTCAACAATGATTATTAATTTCCAGTACATTATATGGGGTATTTTTGTGATTACAAGGAAGATTTTGCGTGAACGGCCTTTTTTAGCTCGTCAAGTTACTAAAGTACGCAACCTTCGTACACACGCGATGACCTTTTTTTGCTCGTGAAGTTTTTAAGGCTGGATAATACAAACGATTCTTAATTGATTGTTTTTAGAAATCAATCGATGACTGGGTTTTCCGAAAACCTATGTTTTATTAACACGATGTTTCAGATTGATATCTCTGTTTACTATATAACACATAATAGAACGTACGGTTCTTAAAATGAAACGTAGACAAATATTTTTAATATGCTGTATATACACTCGCGAAATGAAAAGTTTCATGACCTTAAAGTCCACTTTTGCTTGCGTGAGTACAAGAAACAATACTGCATTTAATGTTACGTTTTGTTACGATCTCTATCGAATAATAGTTTTGCTTACTGTTTTACCGACTCCATTCTGTCAATTTTACGAAAATGACAACTCTACCCAAATCAATATTTTGCCGCACTACCAAGATTTATTGATAGAGATATTATTGTCGGGGTCAACGGCTTTGTTGATAGGACGAACCTCGTTCTTGATCGAAAATGAAAGAATAGTATGAATAAGTAATATAATGACATTATTTTATTTAATAACAAATATATCCACCATTAGCATTAATCACACATTGTAACCTATTTCTCATGGACACCACAAGGTGAGAGCTTAGGTCCGTTCCTCTTGTATCTTCCCAAATGATTTGGCAGTGGTCTTCTATAGACTTCTTGGTCCTTTCGTTTCTATTTTCCCATCGCTGCACCTTTGAATCCCATTGAGTGTAATCGGTTTCTTTTTACTCTAGGACAAACTTCATATACTTGAACGAAATGATTGGTTGACACAAAGCTGTCTTATTCATATTGCCGTCTTATTTCGGCTTTTTATGCAGCATTAAGGATAGGAAGGCGACCAGAATTATTGTGACGATGATCTAAGAGTTCACCTTCTTCAACATATCCAAAATCTTACACTATCCCTGGTTACATTAAGACGACGCGATATCTCACTGATATTGTAGCCACCTTCATAGTCGGCAATAATTGCTGCCCTTTCTTTAACACTTAAATGTCTCGGCATTATAAAATATAGAAACGTGATAAAAGAAAATTGCAATGTTGACAATGACAGACACTGAGATTAACAATAGTTTTAATCATCAGAAACAAAGAGGATATAATCACTACGCTTATCATAAATATTAAAACCAATAAAAACGTTTTACATCTCTAAAAATTCTTAGACAAGAGAGAAAATAAAATAAAATGATCTAAGTTATTTTAAACTTAATCGCCAGACAGTTAAACATAATTTTCTGTGGAACAATCTGTTCTGTGACTTGTTTGAAAAGGTAACATGTGCTCGCAGAACGTTGAAGGAATCAATTCGAAAACTGACGAACTTTTTCATTCCGTGAATGTATATAGACCATTGCCTCTTGTAGGCCGTTGTCAACTTCTGAGAGATACTGCATTTATGATCTAATGCGATACAGTGGTTTTACTTAGCAATTGCGGCTTGTGGAGTAGAGATAGTAAGTCCTATTATTAAGCCGAGGAGTCGAACTTCATGAGCATAATTGTTAGTTGTATCTGGGTGTTAAATATCTAATAATCGTTTCTTGTGTTCTGTACAGTGCATTACTGCCATCACAAAGGCAGGTGGCGATGATAAGCGAGATGATCCACTCGGCGTCGCTGATACACGATGACGTCATCGATCAGAGTGATTTCCGCCGCGGTAAACCCTCCGTCAACGTGCTCTGGAATCACAAGAAGGTAACGATCATCACCTGACATCACTAGTTTGATATTCCCACATGAAAGAATCACTTGGATATCGTTATGATAATCCGTGCTTCAAATGACGTTCCACGTTCCACATAATAATTGTGATAGTTATACTTACAGTCAGTTTTTAAAGCAAAATATTCGTAATCCAAAATTTTAAATATATATATGTATATATATATTTTAAATTCATAGTATAAATATATCTCAGTCTACTTTTATTATCACATAAATGTAATTAGGTGGTCCATATTGTTCTTCAATATATATATATATACTTTTGAAATAGATTAATATTTTAGGACGCTACATTATTGTTGAATTTGAAAATATACAACAAAATATTTCGAAGCAATCGTTGTGAGTTTGTATTCCTGCAATGAGCCTGAGCTTTCGCTTAAGGAAAACATCATGATGAAACCATAGTATGGTGGTAGGGCTTTTTCTAATGCCCGCCTGGGTAGGTACTCAGGTAGGTACGTAGGTACTCAAAATGAAAATCTGTTGCCAAGCACCAATACGTGTGTTCCGGCAGCTGCACTTGAAAGCCAGTCTTCCATTATGCTTAACGTGTTCTCTTCTCTTCTCTTAGGCCGCATCGGTCACTTAAGATCAGGTGAGATTGTGGCCATAACGCTAAACATATAACGATAAAAAAGTCATAATACTTAAAAAATATGCAAGTTGATAAATTCATAAATTTACTTCAATTTACAATTAAATCCATCTTGAAATCCGCACATCGTGTGCGTACAAATATATAGTAATAAAACTTGTCACGGTGATTACCGAATATATTACAATAGAGTCATTTATTACATCGTCAATGACTTGAATACTGTAATGATGTGTCGATAAGTACCTAATTGTGTTTCTAAGTGAACATACCTCATAATCTAAGATCAGTGGAAGGTCTTCTCAACAGCAGACTAACTTTTAGGCAATTATACTTTTACGTGGTTCTACTGTACAAATTTCTTAACATTTGTAGTAAGTATGGTGTGGTAGCGGTAGTGAAATCATTTACTTTATAAGTATTGGATTGGTTATTATAGGGTGGATCATTACGTGAATGATAGTGATGACAGTTAAAAACAAAAATATTCATAGAATACTAAGTATGTATTTTTTTTGTCTAAAATGACTTTAAATTACTAGAAATTATGAGAAATAGTATACCAACTGACATTTCACATTGAGTTTGAAATTTCAATCTTTTCGTTTCATAAATCGTAAATTTTTATTTTAATGTGATAGTAAGACAAGTATGTCTTTTATGTCTGTACAATGTGCCACGGCTGTTCTATTTTTAAATTACATTTAATTGTTATTCTTCACTATGTAATTTATGCACGTATGTCTAAACATAAGATATTTCAAACCTATACCTATAGATTTCAAGGTTATCGATTTATATGTGTTAGAGATTACTATAATATCGTCTTCATCAGGAAATTCCAATCGTGCTTTGAATATACAAACCAAAGCCGAATAATCATTTTATTGATGTAAGTACAAATATTAATGCTATGCAGTGTAGTTATTCAGAAATTTAAGTATAAATCATGAGCTTAGACGTAAAACCCAATATTTTATTGGATGACGCAAAGGCCACTTAGGACACCAGCCAGTTGGATAACAAAATACTTCTTTTAGTACTACTCTAGAGTATATTTATTAGTAAGAGCAAAGTTATGATTTAAACATTTAGACTAATCTCAATCACAAATTATGTTAAGTGAAGAGATTGGTAAAATATTTATAATTTGCATTAAAACGATCATTAATTTTATTCAATTTAGGCCCTAAGAAGGTAAGTACATATGAATGTCAATACAGTACTACAATTTCGGAAATCATCCCAGTCAAAGAAGAAACTCGATCCGGTTTAACCGGGTAAACCCAAATTCCTCGGAAACCCACACAATAATTACTTGAACCATCTAATCAGTAATTACTCACTTCTTAGATGATATACACATCTGGGTATATAATATTTACGTCATTTAGGTGTACTATCTATTATGTACATAAAATAATAATTAACCTCCATGTTACATAAAACCGAGTTTAAATTTAACGACAATGAAAAACTTCTATAAGAATCGTATATTACTCTAAAACACTGTAGTGTGAAATAAAAAGGATTGAAAAAAAATCCATAAGCTCCTTTATGAGTAGACCGCCTTGGGATAACCCGAGTCGGTCATTAATATGAATTCTATGTCGTCTCGATGATGACGACCAGAATGGAAAGTGCAAATGGTCCGTATAAATAATGAGGCAATGTCTATCTGTCATTTCATTAGTATTGCTAGTATATTAAGACTTTTTCATTAATTTACGTGTTTTTTTTTCCATCGAATTCGTTTCGTCGCTATGTTACTAATGCTTGAATTCATAAATAAATTGCCATTTTTTTAATATAGGTTTTTGCTATTTTGGCTATATTAGTTTTTGTTAATTTCTGGTGAATGAATGAATGAATTACGTGATATATAAATATTACGTAACAATTTTCTTAATTTCAATGTTAGCTACATTTTTTGTCTATTATATTTCATTGATTTTAATAATTTGATGGTATTTTAACCATAGAATTGTAGTTAAATTCTACGCCGTATAAATGATTTCTCTTTCACTATTAAGTTTAGCCTTTAGCCGGTACTCGTTATTTACCCATTTGCTGTACTAATATTGATATTTGCATAGTTGTGAACGCCTTCAATTTCGTTTTTATTTACAGAAAGTTGACTTTTGGTAATAACGTGAAATAATGATTCAATAATAAAGATAATATTTTGGACTAAACTTGAAAATAATATCTGTGAGAAGCAGTACAAGATGTGACCCTTCGCCGCGCTACTATTCTACCACGCATTCAGCATTGTAAGATGATTGTAACGATTATCGGTATTCGTCACTATTATAATGTTGTTTCTTTCTTTCACTCTACAAGTGAAAGGGATGTCAGAATGATAACTTTGTTTCATCTTCCAATGTGCCTGTAGTAAGTAAAGTAGCCTTGAAAAGTGTTGTCGGCAGCATCAGACATGCCACACATGCTTGCGGCGGTTCTTTCTAATGCCCAACGACCCTCGGTGAAAGTAACTCGCGGCCTCATCATTTTAAACCTCACATTAAAATAGATTTTACTACGTTCTGTGATCTATTTATGAACTTAAGACTTGTAGAAGTTCTACGTTTGAAATACCCAGTTTACAATTTATTGTGTTTGTTGTCTTTGTCTCCAATTATTATATATTAATATCTTTTTCTAAACCAAGATGAAGTAAACGTAAAAAGGGTACCCTATGTGTAAGCAGTGACTTGTAAAACTCGATTATTGTGTAATATACCCCTCTTTGAATAAATCTTCTTCTATACATATTATAAAACTCAACGTCTCTCTGTCCGTCTGTCCGTTTATGTTTTCTTCACGCGAAAACCACTCATCCGATATACACGTTTTTTATTTTAATTCATATCTATGTTATTTGGCCAGGTTATAGGATACATTTTGTAAGATAAAGTATCATATGAAATAAGCAGCGAGAAATTCTGAAAAAAGTCGCATTTGTGGCAATAAATATATCGAAAGAGATATATCAAATTAATGCTCTACATTATTGTAGATCTTAAAAAGACCTACGAAAAAGTCAGCGATAGCGTATATCTATCTTCTAAGGATCACCCACAACGATAATTTTTGTCTTGCGTGTTTGGATCGGGAGCAGCACGATTCGCGCGTGCGTTCGTTCCACGGCATTCTGTTGTCCACACGAGCGGAGCCGCGGGCACAGCTAGTATATTATATTTGTTAAACCCATTAGGGCTATTAGTATGGTCAAGGCAATTTTCGTAAGATTTGCCACAATACTAGGTACGGCCAATATTATGCAAAGCTTTCGATGTCATCTCATTGATCTGATGAAATATAAAATTTAAATACATACGCACCGTTACATAAATAAGCATAAGGATGCCGCCGCTATTAAACAAAGGGAATATGACTTGAATAGAGATGAATTGGAACAAAGAATATGAGTAAATATTTGTGCCGTGAACTTGAGTTTACAAATTCCGGACTTCTTTATTCGATGGATAAGTTGGTCGTTTACCTCATTAAATTTACTTATACGCACTATGCGTTTATGTGTGTCCTTAATACGATGTACTAAAATACTTGCGTCCTGCGTTTATTATACCTTCCGGTGGGCTCTTCAACTTTATATGCGTTGGCAATACCTATTTCATTAACTTGATATAATCTTTTTGTTCATGTTTACGCAAACTAAAGTGTCACATAGATAAGTACGTGAATTACAGTTTGCGAAACGTCTTCAAAGATTAAAAAAAAACACAGAATAGAACAAAATTATCACATTCGTAACCAAATTATGAAAGGTTTTAAATCCTTCATGTAATACAAATAATTATTCATAACTGCCAAACACCATTTACTGTAGATGTTAATAATATAATATAATATATTTTAGTTTTTTAAGTTTGAACTAAATTATGTAAAACCGCTAAGGGGTGGCGTTTCTATTTGCTATTCTATTTATGGTCTCATTGAATTTAACCGTGACATAATATTAAGATACTAATGTTCACGATATGACTGCCACCTTGTGTCGTTTAATTTTCAAGCACTTACGGATGTTATCACAGTGTGTTAATATACAGGTTGAAGATCTAATATCCCGTATTTGAGTTATGTAATTCAAATATCTTAATATTGATTTTGTTAGTACCGGCTGTATCTACCTTTTACGAGTTTGTGTGTACATACATTTTGTGTAAATATGGTATCATGGTAACAGGGCGCGCCTATTTGCAGTTTAGCTCATTTACGACCATGTTACTGAGTACAGTTGTGGTATTACATAGGATTTTCGTTACGGTAATTAAGTTAAGTTAAGTTAATTCTAAAGAGTTCCTTATATTTTTCATCCTTATTATGTTTGAATTTGTATGTCTAACTATGAAATTATTATGTAAGGCGAAAATTTATGTTTTATATATTCTTGTCGTGTCGTGATATTAGGCCATTGAACCCTGGTTATATCGTGTGGTTTTTGATAATTAAATATTCTTACACTATAAAAGATTCACGTGCGACAATAGTCTGAGCAGAATTGAGCAGACAACGTCAGCATCGAATTGGCGATTCGTATCATATCTGCGACTATTGTTCAGAATATGTCGCATACCTTTATTGTACACTCTGTCTGCATGGAATTGCGAGTTTAAATGAGGAGCGTACGTAATTCGAATACTTAAAAATTTATAACAATACCTACCGAACGATATATTCTTTTATATCTACTATATTGTCAGAATTGTCTGAATATGTTAAGCGGCTACATGATGTATCCACGATATTAGCAAATATTTGCCATATTTTTTATCGATTGTTAGCCTGATTGTGACGATGTGGATTGTAATATGCTAAGCTTAGAAAAGTAGATAGGAGACGGGGACTTAAGTGCAGCTGCCAGTGCACACCAAAATATTCCTTCTTATTCATCGTTATCATATTCGTTCCTTTAAATATTTAATTCTGAATAAGCCAGCCAACTTTACGTGTAATACAGGTTAAATACTTAATATTTAATCATTAAGCCAAACGCGACAATTACACGAAAAAAAAAAAACATACCCAGTTTAAACATGTAGCTGTTAAGCGATTTTTAATAAATTAGGTTGGTAAGTATTTAAACTATGGGACTACTAAAGAATCCCACACCATTTAACAGTTCAATAAACCTCAAAATGATAATCATTATTTTACATTACATACATTAATTTCCATTATTTAATCATATTAGAGTTTTTTTTATAACCGGGTTGCACACTGTTGTATTCCTATACATTCACATTTATTTAGTTTTATATTTCAAGGACGTACTTATATACGCTTAACTTTTAGGAATAGCGTCCTTTTGAAAATAATTTTATATGTACATATCTGCACACATTTATATCCTGTTATGTTTTTTAAACTAATTTATAGCAAATTCCGAAGATTTCTTACTTATTGCTTAATTAATACATTTATATAGAAAATCCATCCTGACAGTCTTCAATGGCGTCATCAACCAGTTTTAAAATCGTGCTTGTTAATTTTTGTTTGAGTAAATTCGTTACTTTGCAGTTGATGTATTTTTACTTGTAGTAATTCATTGGTTATTGGTGCATTTCATATTACGAATTCTCGAGGATTCTTTAATTTCACATTTGATCTCATCAAAGTCGCGAAAAGTTACGCAATGTTTCGGCCGCCTGTTATGATATGAGTAGGATCGCATCTTTTTCGAGTTTGCTGTACTTCACTACGCATCACAAATATATACTTTACATACATTTAAATACTTGTTTGATAGGCTTTTAGTACTCATTATGGGTTATTTGAATTTTGTAGCGTATATACAACTTATCGATATGTATTTATATTTGCACACTAATACTAAATACTTATCGATATAATTGTGTTTATTATAGCTCTGCTCCGCGGTTTCACCCGCTTATAATTTAAAAGAAATCGCTGATTGATGATTTATAATGCTTCAGTATAGATAATATTTTTATCAGGTTGCCAGGGTTATGCGTTACAATTCACACGGCTCGTTCACGCCACTACACCTGTAGTCATAGGCCCGAGCCGAATGTAGTTTTTTTTTGTTATTTTACATTATCTCCTAAACTATTCGTCCAAATAACATGCTATAAAGGGCAAAGTTTATCTACATAAAATTGTCTTGGTGATGAAGCCTTTTGTTCGTAAGGATTAATATGCCACGCCTAATAATAATGCTCATAAATCAAGTTCCAATTTTCAATAAAACTTTGTCACAAAATACCTTATTACATAACAAAATATAAATCACTAACTATTACGCTAGAGCATGCGGATAAAGCAGTTAGGGTGCGCTGTGTCTTCTCATTTTCTTAACAAAAAATAATATTTAAGGCTACCTGAGAGATGTAGTCTAATGCTACATAGCATTTATTCCTCGTGAAACTGGCTATCATATACAAAAAGAATATTTGATTCCGAATGGTAGTTTCAGAGATTAGCGTGTTTAAATAAACGAACAAACAAAAACTCTTCCGCTTTATTATATGCGTATAGATTAATCTGTGTTTACATTTTATGAGCAACTTTCACATACAATGTGTTATAGGTTGTCAGATTTATTAAGCTACAATATTGTATCGTTATTTGTGAAATTATTAATCTGTTATCGGTAATTGTATATTTTCAATAAAATAAAAACAGAAAATATAAATTCAGATATTTAAATACAAGTTTATAATACTGTACTCACGTTTACAATAAATAAAGCTTTATAGTATGTGTGAGCGGTTTTTAAATATTGTTACTTATTAGTTATTTCATACGATTTCTTCGTGCTTCTGTGGGTAGTTTATTTCCCACTTAAAAGCAAACCGAGTAACTAAATAGCGCCTAAGTCAGTCTCAATTTTAAACGTAACTTTTCTTTACTTTACATTATATGAAATTGTGGTCAAATTTGGACTATCATAAACAAAAGCGAAATAATATTTATGTCATTGGAACACAAGGAGGAAAGAACAGCAACTAAATTGATCGACTTTCTCTTTATGTACCTCAGTATTTTTTACCATTAATGCCTTGACCGTAATTACTCCTAAAATTACGACCTTTTTACTTTTGTAGTTTTTTTTTTCTGTTTACCTAACTAGCTACCGCCGTCAAATGACAAATCCGACACCAAGCATCAATTGTAGGATTTGTAGTTGGTATAAAATATTTGAATTGAAACATTGAATTGATACATCAAAATAATTTTAATTATTTGCTTAGAACAAAGATGATGAAAAAATGATAGTATCATTGAATAAAGAAGTCTTTTGGAGTTTTCATAAATCAATGATTGTTGTCTGTGAACTATTACTTTCTATTGGTTCGTCAATGAGTAGTCTGTCGAAAGCAAAATTCGTCCAATACTTTCGGCGAGTGACCCACCGCGGTATGTATTCAATAAAGTCGGTAGAACAAAAACTGGTCTTGGTAACTGTATTCGGCGGGCGAGTGGGGAATTTGGGTCGGACGCGCAACCGCTGACCACACCGGACACCACGCTGACGCTGCCTACTCCACTGGCGACCTCTACGTTACACTTTA
Source organism: Saturnia pavonia (assembly GCA_947532125.1). Classification (NCBI taxonomy): domain Eukaryota; kingdom Metazoa; phylum Arthropoda; class Insecta; order Lepidoptera; family Saturniidae; genus Saturnia; species Saturnia pavonia. Next base: position 10,999,026 of record OX383903.1, read on the forward strand.
CATACAAAAGCGTTTATCTACATTGCTTTTTAAATTTTACAACACTTATAACCACTTATCGATTTCATTGTATCTTGTCCGGTCAAGACTAGTATCAAGAAAGTTGTAGAACACTTAAAGCACGTTTTGAGTTTCTTGTAATCAATTACATTTTAATAAACAAATAACATGTATCAATAGTTTGCTGGAAATCATAATTTATATTAATGGACTTTCAAAATGTACATCAAAACATATTAATGTTTTTAAAGTTTTAGCCGGTTCTAATCGGGGCGTCCACCCAAAACATTTAATAAGATTATGCATCAACATCATTCGGAGTCGAATTAATTTTGGGAGCTTTCTTTATGAAAATAGTGCTCAAACTAATCTATTTAAACTAGATGAAATTCAAAATCAGGCTATGATAACTATCGGGGGTTCCGTTAAAAGTACTAAAACCCACGTAATGGAAAGTGAACTGAGCATATACCTAGTTACATCTTTGGAGAAAATATTTCGCAGGAAAATTTATATTTCGGAAAACAACCTAGTTAAGCTATTAGATTAATTATCCGCTACTTTTGAAGCTCGTCATTGGCGTATTAAAAAGTAACAGTTATTGCATCAGCGTATTTCAGTTTAAAAAATATGTCAATACACTTATGTATAAATCTTAAAATGTTTATCTTTACATAGATGGTTGACAGCATAGACCTAACCAATAAAATTGGACTAAATATGGTTGGTATCCAAAGCGCCAATAAAATTTCATCAAAATAAAAACTATTTGTGGTCAATATATCAATCGCCAATATCAAAGTTTACAAAAATTTACACTGCCGGATCTAAAGATGGGTATTATATAGGAGCGGCATTTTGTTATGATAATTTCGAAACTTATGAAATTCAAAATTAATAAATATGTTTAAATTATGCATGCTGTGTTTGTTAGCTATTTTAGAAGCTCTAGCGTTCGTTCAATAATTGACTTTATAGAAGTTATTATTTTATCTGACTCAAAAAGTGGTCATCAACATGTAGTTAGATGTACCTCGACTTTTCGAAAATCACCGATAGCAATTACTTGATTTAAATCAAATAATAAAGTAATTGTTACACAATGAATACCATCTCATATAAACATAGCCGGGAATAAAAGCTATGTTGATCTCTTAGTTAGACAAGGTTCTTCCGACGGCATTCAAATTAATGTTGCATTTTAAAAAATGACTGCTATTTTCGTTGGAAATAATATTTTAATGAACGCTCTAGATACAAAGAAATATGATACAAAACGATACAACCACATTTAAAGTCACCTTGGATAGATAATATCACAATTAATCGTCAAGAAGCCATAATTGGAATGATATTACGCTCAGGACACATTCTATCAAAAAAGTTCGCTTTTATGATGCGCAAAGCGCCATCTCCAATGCGTCCAATTTTGACGATGTGCACTATTTTCTGGTGGAGTGTGTTCGAAGTGACTCAATTAGGTCTAAACTTGATGCTTCCAGTTCGTTCCACATCGGAATATATAATTCCATTTTGACCTACCCTATGTTTTCTTTTGCAAGGAAGCTCTTTGAAATTAGTTAGTAGTTCTTAAGTTCTTTGGTAATTTTCTTGTGAAGTTCATATTACATAGGCGACGTAGTTGCTCATGCGACTAAGTCTAAAATAAAGAGAAGAAACAAATATATGCTAATTATTGTTTACAAATAAGGTTCAATTTTCCTTTTTAGAGTAACCGTAACAACGCAAGCTGGTAGACACGATTTATGTATACTACCTGTACGAATTAGATTTTTATTATTATTATTTTTAATAATAGCTCGGCACATTGACTGTACTGTCTCTGATGGTTAGCACAGTATAATCCAAATATAACGGCGACCACCGAGAGATCAAAATTCATCGGCGGTCGCCGCTGTCATACCGGCCTGCGTAAATATCTCTTCACGTTACGCTTGAAGGACCCGATGTCATCAAAAGGAGGAAATACATTGGCCGGAAGATGGTACCGCAGTTTCACGGTACGATAAAGATAAGACATGAGAACTTTTTAATTCGTGCCGAGATGGAGGTTATCGTAAAACAGTGATTCCGAAGTCCAGCGCGTGTGATTCTGTTGTGGAAAGGAGAGGAGATATTTAGATTGAACATCTCTTCAGAACACTCGCCATGATACACCCGGTAGAACACACTTAGCGAGACGATGTTCCTGCGAAGCTGAAGCGGCTCGATGCATTGGGTAACGTCTGCATCAATAAACTATGCGAACAGCCAACACCTGCAACCTGTCCAGGGCATCAAGGAGATACTTTGCGGATCCATCCCAGAGGTGCAAACAGTACTCCACACACGGCCGAACTTGTACCTTGTAAATAAGGTACAGTTGACCGGGCGTGAAAAACCGTCGCATCCTGTTCAGGATTCCTAGTCTCCGAGATGTATTTCAAAATATTATTTTATGAGGGACTTTCGTGACCTGAACTTTACTACTAGTCAGTATCCAGCACTCTTGACTTTAATATAGATAATTCGGAGTGCGAAACAGGTGAGGTTTAATTTGACATTTACAAAAATGTCGTGACTCGTGGATATTCACGACAATACAGATTTATTGGGAGCAGAAATTACACACAAAACAGTTATTAAAAAACCGGATTTTTTCCTATACACGTGCCGCCGGCGGTGTTCAGGCTGGTGTGTTGAAACGATGACCCACTCGTCGGCCACTAATCGCCACTAGATACGGCACGTTTCGCAACCCGCATCGGACCTTCCACTCACTCTGTATGAAACACATTCATCGACTATAATGCGAACGTGTATCGATCGCTTCAGAGAGTATATTATCATTTTACCTGAAACATTTTACTTGACATTAAGTATCTTTTAAATATGTATGCAAAGATTGAAGAATACTAGCCGTGTGAGGAAAAAGCAAGTATTGCTATGTGTAACCGGATGCAAGCAACTACAAAATTAAGACAGCTGTGCAGTGGTGTGAATTCGAGTTTAACGGTGTTGTAGTTTTGGTGCTCAACCAAACATTTCGTTGACAAGGAGGATGAGGGGGGAGTCAAGGCCGGCCGCTTGACATACATCCCGCCACATTCACCTTCCGTCCAGCGCGCCGACGCCGCCGCCACTAGTCCACCACCACTGTCAAGGCTACCTTGCGAAACGCTACTACGTCGCACACCTAGCTTTGCAAGACCCACTTATGTTAGTTTCGCAACTATTAAAACAGGCTTGATACGCCACACCGACCTTTAAATTGTCACAGGACCATTAATTTTTAATAAGAAAAACATTTGTCAGACCTTTTAGTAAACTTCCGTGTTTCTTTGAAAACCACTGTTACTTTGTTCGTTTTGGAATTTCCCGTCGATTATAAGGCACACCACATTTTATTTCCAAGGTAATGTTGTGGTAACTTTTACTTTTGGAATAGTAAGAAGTGGTTTTATTATTTTTCTTAAATAAGGAAGAGATCTGTATCCGCTTGATTGACAATCACACAGCCTTGAAACCGAACATTTATTTTATATTTAAATATAATTAACACTTTCGCCAGTATGGTTTATAAAACCAAATTTTTAAATAGTCCTTTCAAAATGAGTCCTTCATATATGTTACAAAATTAAATTATAATCTACTGAATGAAAATGAATCACAGAATAGAAATCACAACGCATACGGAATTAAGTTAACGTGAAATCGTAGAGATTTTTCTGCTAAATTATTCATGTGGCTCACGTTGGGCAAACTTTCGACGCGTTTTGTAAAAGCCTTTCACTCTTATCATGGGAACTCTATAATAATATGGATATCTTAACTATTTAAATGATGTTTGGAGTTAATGAAAGTTAAAAAATGCTGGATAGTAATTATGTAAATATGAGACAAACAAATAAGTGCTTACAACGACTGCACTGAAGTTTACGTCAATGATCGTAGATCACGTCTGTCCGGTCTACTGAATCATATTTTGTGGCGATTAGTCGCTGCGTGTTCTGTGCATGTAACGGATGCGTTTTTAGCCTGTTTACTCGATGGCCAAGAAAGTGTGTTAGTTAATACGTGGACCGATTTGCGCAGCGGACCGCGTACGATACGCACTACTCGCTCCCGTGCCCGTATACGATCCCGTTGCTATTTTATATAAGCTAATTACTTGACTGGAATTTAAATCATGCGTTATTTAATCATATTACTCCAAATTCATTATAGAAACGCTGTTTAAAATATATTTCGTAAGTGACGACAAAGTATAATTTCAAAAACTCTGCCAAGTTCTATCGAGATGGTTTTCGTTAGTTTGAGTTTGACGAGATAATTAATTATGAATCACTAACAAAACTGACTTACAATACAAGTCAAATGTAACCTATAGGTAATAGGAGCCGTGATTCAATTCAAACTAACAAATATATTTTTTTGGGATTAAATATAATGACCACCAAATATTACATTGAGAGCCTAAGAGTATACTTGTGTACTTTTAATTGTATTCAAATACCAAATAAAATAAATAATCACTAAATCTTAGCGACTAAATTAGTGCGCTATTATGATGTGGTTGGGTTAGGTTAGGTTTAACTGGTGACAAGAAACAGAAGGATACGGCCGCAGCAGAAGAAGTATGATAAAAAATAATATGTTTTTAAAATTTTGTTGGGAGTTTTTTTTATTTTTCGGTTAACAATGCTTAACTTGGTGTCATTTGATTTAATAGAAAAGCAAAATGTAAAACTTTACATTAAAGTGGGGGTTTAAACTTTTATGATATTATATTATATATATAGAAATAGACGTGGCAGTTGTGCTTCCGCATTTGAACTTTGCACAGGTACTTCTAACCTTCATCGGGTTAGATTTAAAATTAAAATAAAGAATATTTTATTCATTTTAGGCCCAAAAAAGGCATTATGAACGTCAAACACTACTACCGGTTCGGAAAACATCCCAGTCATCGAGAAGAACCGGCAAGAAACTCGATCGAGTTTATAAAAAAAAAAACCTACTGTACAAACGATATTTACAGTTAATAATCATATTAATAATTTTGATGGATGCACAGAGAGTCACTTCCAGACATCACTATCATTTACATAATGATCCATCCTATAATAACCTTTTGACAGTAAGACATGCTTTACATTGTCCTTGAACTCATTCTCTGGCAAATCAGTAATGTGCTTCGGGATCTTATTTTAGAACCTAAAACGATTACCTAAAAAACTTTTATTAGTATTACTAAGTTTAAAACACATTAAGACTAATTTATGTCTATTTCTAGTATTAAAACTGTGCCGGTCTCTGACAAAATCTAGCTTGTCACGAATATACATTATTTTATCAAGAATGTATTGGGGAGGGAAAAGTTAAGATATTCAATTCCTGGAACTTGTTCTTTACTGATATGCGAAGTTTCATATTGTATATTGCTCGAATTTCCCGCTTTTGTAATATTAATATGGTGTCTACCTCAGCTGCTGAACCCCATAGTAAAATACCTTAAGACATTAAGCTATGGAAATAAGCGAAGTAGACTAACCTAGCAGTTGCAATATCTGTTAACTGGCGAATATATTGCGTACCTACTGAGAATATAGCAGATTTAAAAAAAAATAATATATAAAAAAATATGCAAATGTTATTAACAAAATAAGATGTAAAAAGGCATTTAATTTTTCTTTAATGAATCAAAAACTATTAATATTTAAGAAATGTTAACGCTGTTTTCAGCGGCAGTGCGCCTAATGCCGTAAAGAAAGCGCGTAGCCCCATTTACAGCGTTAAATAAAAATTCCAGAATTTTTTATTAAAAACTTCCTCCTCTTTAAGGATCTTTTTCAATTTTTTTTAAATATTCATACTTTTTGAGTTATGAACGAAAAACTAAATGCCGTTTTTTCATGTTATTTTGTTAATAACTATTTAAATTTTTATTTGCTAATACATCCTCGAGATACGTTTTTATAAAATTTATTCCGAATCGAATGAGCTATCACTCATATTTTTGGGAGCTTTATCTCGAATTAACACCGTTTTGAACTTGTTGACTAGACTATATTTAGAAGAATTCGTATATCTACAGGTTTTTAAAATTAGTTATTGACGATTAAAATTTGTTAATTATTTTTTTATACTCGCTCGGTAAATATAACAACGTTGTACAATGTGCATCATGGTAGGTGCATTACAATGCAAGATCCACGGCTAACACCGAGAGACTAATGTCCAATGACATACATCATTACACCGGTCCACGAGTACAACGGCGAAGCCCACTTGGCAACTGGATATTGTATATACGTGATTTTTACCGTAGCATTAGCGATTTGGGATGTATTCGAACATAAATGCACCAACAGCCGGTACGTGTTGCTGTAGTTAAACTAATATTCAGCATAATTAGTATAAAATAGTGAAATTTAAAATTTAATTAGTTGTATTAACATATTACGTAATTAAAAATGTAGTTTTTACATAAAGAATAAACGAGTAAATATTACATTGAAGGCGACGTAAAACGACGGATAGTTCAATATTTAATTATTGTTTCGTAGTAATGTCGTGTCACGAAGTTTAAACCGGAACGGAGCGCGATTCCGCAGTAAGCAGACAGACGCGGACGCCTTCGAACCTGTTGCGTTATGGAAATATGCATCACGTCACCACTTGACCACTTTCACATTTTTCAATTTGATTAACTAAGCACACATAATTAAAAACTTGATTGTGTTATATTTAATATGAGTATAAATTAGGTGACTTTATGTCCGTCCATTGCACTGGTATATAAAGTATATACAAAAAAAATCTGTACCTACATTTTCTTTTGCTTAATATGAAGTCATCACTATAGTTTTTTTAAATGTAGTATTAATTGTCTTTACAGAATTTACCTTATTAAATTTAATTTAGCCTTGTCTTTAAAATGTACTTTCTCGTGTGACTTCCTCAACCACATATATAACAAATACGATAAAATCAATCTTCACGGATTCCGTATAAACACCATCACGGTAATAATTGCATTAAAAATAGACAGTTTCATTATGTCTAAATTTTAACGTAATTATTTTTTAGATACAGATTAAGGAGGTGATATTTGAGGAAATAATTGTATATTTAGCACGTACTAGTAACCAGCCTCGGCTTCGCACGGTTAGCAGAGTAATACATATAAATCTATTGGTTTACGCGGCGCACGTCAGTAAAGCTCCCAGGCGGCATGATTATTTTCCGACATTTTCAACAATCATCGTCATATTTCAGCTCACTTACGCAAAACCTTAATAAATTATACACCTAAACCTTCCTCATGAATCACTTCGTCCATTGATGAAAAGATTATGCAAATCCGTTCGATAGTTTGTGTTTATTACATTCAGACGGACAGACAGACGCGACGGGAACTTTGTTTTGATGTAATAATAGTTAAATAAAAAATAAATGATTCGTTTTTGAATACTAGGCCGTGAAAGCAAATCACAAAATTTGACTTTGGCAATACATGCATTAGTAACGTCCGAATGAAATCAATTATAAATAAAGGTACATAATGAGGCCATTAATAATTATAAAGTAGAATGATGACTTTCTCTGACATAGTGGTTGTAATAAAATAATTCTTGTTTATTGCTGAACAAAATCAGTCATAAAAAAACACGAAAATAAAGGATGATTCATGCTACACCGGACCGGATCCGTGCCGGGCACGGTGGCACGGATCCGGCCCGTTGTAGCATGAAATACCTACTTTATACAAGTTAATTTGACCTAGTCCCGGCCCGGTGTAACATGAATCATCCTTAGTACGAATTATATATTTATAAAGGGACTAGTAAAAGATGTGAGTAACGATTCCAGTAAATTATTTGTTGAGGATGAATTCCGATTTAATTCCGTGTATTTTGTCTTAAAAACGTTTAATGATAGTTTTATATAATAACTAGCGGTGCGCCCGCGGTTCCGCACGCGTTTCTTACGCAGTAATTACATATTTTCATTCCGTAATTTTATTTTTACTCATATTATTGACAATTCTTATAGCCTATCAATTATGGATTGACGTATGCTTCCTGCCTACAAAATTTGATCGGAATCTGTGGAGAATAGATGATAATTAAGTTTGTAAAAATACGATTTTAAAAAGTCTATTCTTGTAGCCTATCAATTATGAAATCACTTATGCTTCTTGAGAATTAATATAAAATGTTATTAATCGATTTTGTTTTAATTCTTTCTAAAAGTATTATCGAAAATTCTTTTAGCCTATCAATAACCAATGACATAAGTTTCCCGTGTACAAAATTTCATTAGCATCGGTCAAGCAGTTTTCGAGTTAAATATATATAAACTGACAGATATAATAAACAATTTTTAAGGGCATATTCGTGATCAGCTTCTTTTCTATAGTATGTTTAGCAGAAAATTTGGAAAATAGTTACATGTACATACATAAGTACAGGTTAATTAATATAGATTTAAAAAAAACTGTCGAGTTTATTGAACCCGGTTTTTTTTTTGCGAAACTCTACGAACTTAACTACGCAAACCACCGCGCTACAGGTGTTCTATTCGTCTTGAACAACGTGTATATTCTTGATTTTCCCTTTGATAGGAAGTCAGATGTTGATAGCGGGTTGGGTAAACGCGGTCATTGAGTGTAGACTAACGAGTGTCCGGCCGGTTACTGGAAGTCGGTCGCATCGTGTTTACCCATTAAGAAAGAATGGCAAACGTACTTAAACGCTAGTTGCGTAGCTTAGTATTAAACAAGCAGACCTAGTTTCTTCTTGATGATCATCCTTGGATTAATGTTAAACCTTTTTTAGTTTTGCTATATACTAGCTACCGCCCTCGACTTCGTTCAAGTTCATTATAATATTTGTTTATAAAAAAAACCCCTATATCACCCAGGGATAATATAACTTCGTAATAAAAAACTTTCGGAATAGGATCAGTAATTCGGGAGATAACCTCCCGATTTTCTTTTTTACGAGTAGTAAAGGTATAGACTACAATACTATAAGTATAGATAAGCCTTGTCATTTTTGTATGTCGGAAACGGTAGCCATCGAAACTATATACACTGCGCATTAGTATGCGACCACATCACAACTTTCACGACATTCTTTGGAAGCGGAGAAATGAGCGCCATCGATACGCGTTCTTTATACTTCCTTTGCATGTACTGTATTTATTCCTTCTATAAAATTGTCGATCATTTTTTTTATTGTCCATGTCGTGTACGGTCTACATAGAAAATATAAATATACTCAATTTATTAGGTACGTATAGAGATTATGACAATCAATTTACAATGTGATTAATTTTATTTCCAGGTGGCGATGGCCGGCGACTTCATCCTCGCCGTGGCGTCGATGATGATAGCTCGCTTGCGCAGTGATGACGTTACACTAGTACTCAGTCAGGTCCGTTAATTTTCATCTTTCTATCAACATGACAACTATATACCTATGTCATTGTCTTTCCTCATAAATGGGATGATTTTACAAAATAGAACTATATAAATTGATGTTACCCTTTGCGAATCGTTTATCTTGCCAAGAGCAAAAAATATTTTCTCTTTGAACTTCTTACTCTTATTATAAGTAGGGTCGACACAGCATGTTAACATGTTCCACTCTCCTCTAACAATTATCATCTCAATATTTTCACCTTTTATACGAATAATTATCATTTCTCACACAGTCCATTCATCCATCTTCGGTTTTACTCTACTCTTATTTCCATCCACCTTCATACTTTACATTGTTCTAGTTATATGACTTTCACCCCTCGTCATGTATGTTCATACCACACTAACCTCTTACCCCTCAACTGGTGCTATTTTCATACTTCCTCTGATACTCTGATATACTAATTATCATCTATACATACATATAATAAAATTGCAGTGTCTGTTTGTAATGTCAAAATAACAGCTTATTTACTAAATGCATATGAAAGTGTATACGGTAGTTATAATGAAAAAAAGACCATTTTTTAAATTTGAGTCTGTCTGTCCCGGTTAATCTCCGAAAGGCTAAGTTAGGCTATAGATTTAAAAATAACATTTAAGTAACTAGCTAACCCTTGCGAAAATTTCGCACATTATAAACAGTCTAACGTCTGTCATGTTAGTTAAAATATACTTTTAAAAGATGGCGCCTCCTGTATGATAATTTTAAACGATTTATCTATGTACCGCCAATAGCTGGGAACATACGTTTTGAAATGATGTTTGAATAATTAATTTTAATGAAGAATAAAGCGAGATATGGCGTTGCCACAAAAAAAACCGTTTTGAAATAATATATAGAGGAGATATTTATTAAGTATAAATTTAGATTTACTTATTAACTACACATTGTGTAGACATGCATTTTTTTTTAATTGTAATATTAAAATAGATTTGCATGTTTTCATTATTATTTTAATCACTTGTATTTTGTACTTATCTAGCTTATAGATGTCTATTTCATTTTGTCGTTTTGATAATTATTATCAATCTATTGGATAAAAATGTGAGGGTTGGGCTGTGTATAATCAAATAAAGTATGATGCAATATCAATAGTGAATAGTGTAGTTCATTACTGTATTATGTATTATGAAATTTGTGTATTATAAAATTGAAATTGTTGGTAAAAATAGATTTAAAATGTTGTTAGATGTTTATTAATTTCATATTCGATCAAACAGAATTGTGAACGTTGTAAATTATTTACAGTACCAATACCTTAAAGTTGATTTTAATACATACAGTTATGTCTAAAAATAACAATAATACTTAAGTATATTTAAACTTTTGAGCAACTTTCGAATGATGACGTCATAGAAACCTTTAGGTACGTAAAACGTTTTTATTTATACATTATGCTTTATTTTAAGCTTCCTATAGACATTACATGACAATATTTTGAGGTTTTACTGTGCAACCTTGATGTAAATGTTGACATTTTGTATTAAATTAAATTTGTACGCAGTCTGTGGGGAAAACTAACCACGGATGTTTGTGTTTAACAAAACAACTTGATATTCGATATACCAAAAACATTTGCGTTATAAATATAATTACTACTTAAAGTCTATGTAGCTAATTCTAAAGACATTGTGAAAACTGCATCATCCGTTATTCTTATCCAAACTTATTCTCGTACGTAATCATCAATAAAATAATAATGTTACAATGAATTCTATGTAACAGTAGAACCGCTTTACCGTACTGGAAAAGCAGGGATCGCATAAAGAATAATCCACAAATAGTCATTTGTATGAACAAAACAACAGAGATTTTATATGTTACGAAAATGTCATCTTCGCAACCAAGAAACACAATTTATTTTGTTTAATCTGAGTTTTAATCTAATATTCAAAAATATTAATTAATCGCCAATTACATTCCACAGTAATTGTCTATATCAGTGCGAGCAGAATCGCCAATTATTCTACATTAAAATAACCGCGATACTTCGCGAACCGCGTTTTTAACAAACCTTTTCAAATTCTTTATCTACAATGCATAGGTTACTTAAATGATATGTTAATGTTAAAATTTTACAGGAAATAATGTGCTGTTTAAAGATATAAAATAACAGGAATTAGTAATGCTCAAGTTGATAATCATGATGATATCAGCTATGTATTTTTGCAGTAGAATCTTAATTATTGGTTAATTTCAGTATCAGTTGGTTTGTGCAAGTCTTATTACTATTATTCATTCATCGTAAGAAGACTGGCACGAAACATGTCAAATGTTTATTTTAGAGATGTAGCATTATTTATATAGCAAGTTGATTTTACGATTATCGATTCTTTTTTAAAACTAAATACAATTGAAAATACGATTATGCTTTAAATCAATAGAGGGGCGTGTAAGCTGTGTAAATTAAATAATAAAAACAAACTATAACAATAATGGAGATCGCAATCTGATACACTTGAATTATTGAATGCCTGAATCGAAAGAACAAGATTAATTCTTCCAGTCAATGTCCTTCGCTGCTTGTTGCTGCAGTAAAAATGTAGGTAATAACGTAAATATATTTGTTTATTCGAAATTAAACAAGAAACTAATAAATTAAATGTACTATGGCGTTCGATCAATTCGATTAATTTTCGATTCGTACGATTAATACGATTAATTTTTGATTCCTTGGTTTTATTATTTTGGTATACTCTAGTTTTAAGTCAAATAGAAAGTAAAGACGTACGTAGTAACATAAAAAAAAAGAAAATTCACAAAAATCATTGTATAGAGGAAGTTATTTAGTATTTTATATGCAAATTGTTTTTGGAACTATATCAGTTTTTTTTAATGATAGTTGATATTCGCAGTGCATGTTATTAGGTTATGTCATAATTTGCACGACGTAACTATTTACGTTCTGTGGATGTGTCATGCAAGTCTTCTTACGATGAATAAGGTATAGGTTATTTGTATGATAATCGAGTTATGCATTTGAAACCAAAAACCACGTAATACACAAAATGAAGTGAACTTATTAAATCGTCATAATTTTTAAGGTTAACGTGTAAACATTGTGCGATATTGTTTAATTGATCTTTTTTCTTAATAATTTGTTGTTTGTTTTCAGGTGGTAACAGATCTGGTGCAAGGTGAGTTCATGCAGCTCGGTAGCAAGGAAACGGAAAACGAACGGTTTGCTCACTATCTCACAAAGACATACAGGAAGACTGCTTCTCTTATTGCCAACTCTGTCAAGGCGGTTAGTAATACTTACTTATTAAGTAATAGATGTATAGATATACCCTGCTACCACATTTTTTTTTACTCTTAATTATCCAATATATTTAATATATGTATAGTCTCACTGAAATAAGTTTATTTTATTCTGTAACCGTTTCTGATGGGTCATGTTCGGGACTAAATAGTGTGTATTTAGTTATCTATATTAATTTTATATATAGTAGTTTTGTATAGACGAAGCTTTCGTGTATACCCTATGTAGATATAATATGCGGCCCCCAGGCCTTCTAATAAACCTGAGAAATGTACAAATTTATTGTGTACTTACTTACTACACTTAGGTTTTTATTTCTATACAATGTCACTGTTTTTATTTCTATACAATCACGCAAAAGGTACTGGATACATTTTGATCAATTTTTGTTTGTTTTACTCCTTAGATACTTGCTTCTTATAAAAATTATACCACGATATCTTAATTTAATAAACAAATATTAAAGTTTTAAGAAACTATGATTTTTATAAGCATTACGCGTTCTTCCATTTAATCCGTGCGAGCGGAGCCGCGGGCACAGCTAGTATAAACTAAAAAGAAAAAAAAACTGTGTATGCGAGATTATATTTTAAAGAACCACTGCGTTTGAAGCCTTAAGCACAATAATAGATCATGCTTTGACAATTCATTAACACGCACAAACAGAAATTCATTTATATTTATTTTTTTAATTTAAATAGTGTTTAGAAAACGCCAATTTTGATCATTGTTTAATAAATGCTAAACAAAACCGACTTAACCGACCTTGTAGAAACCACATACGATGAAAAGACAAAACACTTTATTCTCTCTTCTTCTCAGTTGAGGTTATTAGTATTAGGGTATCTCGTTTTGTTAGAAAGTATTTTTTATGCTTTTTCATATAATGATTTGTTAATGTTAGTAAATTGATAAATTTCGGCTGTTTTTTTTTTTTCGAACTGTCTATACTGTTAGCCTTGGGGCCTTGGAGCCTTACGGCTTTGATAGCTTCACCGGGAATATTTCGGCTGTTATGTTGCAAATGAAGTATGGCGGTTATGTTGGAATTGAACTGTGGTTGTTATGTTACAGGTGGCGTTGCTGAGCGGCGCGGACGAAAGCACGTGCGAGCTCGCGTTCCAGTATGGGCGCAACCTCGGGCTCGCGTTCCAACTAGTGGATGACTTACTTGACTTCGTGTCCTCCGCGCAAGCTATGGGCAAGCCGACCGCCGCAGACCTCAAGCTCGGCCTCGCCACAGCACCAGTTCTCTTCGCTTGCGAAAAAGTAATTTTTAATCATAACTTCTTTAAAACTTGTTTTCCGTCCACGCCGTGCACAAACAACCAGAACTCGTGGATCTTTCCGGGGAATCATAGCGCTTTTTGGTGACGTCGCTCGCGCCTGTGGGAGAGGAACCATTTGCTATCGTGGACCACAACCCCAATTCTTTTCCGCCAGACTTCACGTGTATCGGCCTCTTTTTCCCAACATTTCTGGTTGATATCGAAGGCAAAAAGCAATGCCATGCCTCGCACTGTCTTTGAAGCGCAATTTAGAACGTCCAACTGGTCGTTTCGCATTGGCAATCTCGCTCAATGGGGTTTGTCAAGGCAAATGAGAGGACTCCATTCGGTGCACGCGACCTAGCCATTAAAGTCTTCTTTGTTTCAATACTAAATATAAGTATTGATAAGAATATTAGTATTAGCAATAATATTAGTATTAGTAATACTATTAGTATTGGTAATAATACTAGTATTAGTAGTAATTACTACTAATAATATTAGTATTACTAATACAGAGTATTAGTATAGATTACGATATATTATTCAGTTACGATATTCCATCGATTACGCAATGCGCTGAAGTATAATTTATTTTTTCTACGTTCATAATCCAAGACCAATTCATTTTTATTGCAGTATCCAGAACTTAATCCGATGATTATGAGGCGATTCCAGGAGAGCGGTGATGTCGAGAAGGCTTTCGAACTGGTACACAAGTCTCGCGGACTGGAGCAGACAAGGTTCTTAGCGCGTAAACACGGCGCGGAAGCCGCCCGCCTCGCCGCTGAGCTCTCGGACTCACCGTACCAGAAGGGGCTCGTGGTCACCACCGATCTCGTCCTCAATAGGATCAAATAGTATCGTACGTCATCTGTAAATATTATATTCCACGAAAGGCATCCATAGTTCTATCGTTCGCGTTCATTTCTATCGGTGAACTGGATCAGTTCGCGCGCAGTTCGCATTACGCGACTGAGTATTCGCTGCTAGTTCGAGTTCGAGTTTTCAAAGTTACGTATACCTAAGAGTACTTTGGAAATGTTTATGTATTCAAAGTCGTGCATAACCTTTAGTTATAGTGTAAAGGTAGGTACATGAGAGACCTCTGAATTTTGGATACCTTTTTAGTAAAGTAAAGAATTGGATGTTATTTTTAAATAATTAGAATGAATGTGTATCGAAATTCGATTGGTGAAAGCCGATCGTTCGCGTACGAACATCACTGAGTGCGCAGGTGTCCCTGTAGTCGGACGCAGGTGCGGTCAAAGGCCAGATGTTATGGTATATTAAAATGCACAAAGCTATTCATATTTAAAAAATATATATATATAATAAAAAGATGTAATAATTATATAGATAATTCGTGTTATTTTGATCAATTGAATTGATTATAAATAAAGCAATAAATATATTCTATATATATACGCAAATTAATATGAACAATTATTTATATAATAATATATAGATAGTGGTTATTTTTATGCGTCCTTCACTTGTGTGACCTGATTTATTTTAAGGTAGCTTCCTACGAATATGGTCTTGTGAGTGTTTCACTGCCCGCGCGCAACCCGTCGGCGCGCGACGTTACGATAACATTACATTCGCCAAACGGCGATGTATTGTGCCTACTTCGTTACCAAATACCGCTGTACATATAGCTACGTATGTACGATGATAATACCCTCAACTGTTTACAACGTAATACGGTTTCGTATTGTGCTGAATAAGCTATTTTACTTGACCCAACTGTAAATAGAAACATTATGTGTACTATATTATATTTTTCTTTTTATTACGTGCAATCTTTGTTCAAATTTAGAATTAGTGTGAACCCGAATATGCGAAAACGTTGCATTGACACTAAATCCCTCACATTATTGCAAAATATATATATATAAAAAAGCGGTTGTTTTCATTAAGAGTCATTGAATGAGTTACCCGTGTTTTTTCTTTAAACCCAATTACCTCAATTTCTTTAGTATACACGTAACATCGAAATGTGTATGTTATGTTCAGGAATATCATATAAATTGATAAGTTTTGTAATCGCATATGAGACGTACCAACGGGCGCGGCGCGTGAACTCGTTCGAAAGCTAATTAAAAATCTGTTAGATAATTTAGTATTGTAATTGTAAATAACCTCGATATCCGTTCAGTGAAATCATGTCATGAATTAATAAATTATAAATAGATACGATTTGCACCAACAACGCAGTATTGTTACGTTTTTCACAATTATTATTATACAAAATATTAGTCACTAATAAGGCAATTTAATTATTTTAACGTATGCAGCCGACATAATAATTGAAACAGTTTAGTTGAATGAATTGGAGATTCTTTTGCGCAAGCTACTTCTAAAAATAAATATTTTTGAATATTTGATTTGTCTACGTTGAGAGGGAATCAATTATTTAAATGTGACGAAACGCCGAGTTGTGGAAGACAACTTGACTTTTTTGCTAGTTTTTCGACCTTTCGAACCTTTGTTATATGAACGAGCATATAACAAAGGTTTGAAGACGTTTCAAAATACAATAAACTGTTGTATTGTTTAACTTTATATTTTGATAATTATGTCGGCCATTAGAATAAATGGCGTTATGAGGTGTATGTCTTTTGTACATTTTAACGGCAATGGAGTCAAATGAATTTTATTTATATGTATATGTAGACATTTACGTAAGTGTCTTACGTTTGTAAATATTATTATTCTGTAAAATGATAAATCATGAATAATTATAAATATTAGTTACAGATAATTGTTTTATTTCTTAAAATTATTACAAATTATGTATTTATTATTATTTAAATAATATCTCATACTTGCAGAACTGACTATCATTCATCTTCTTCTTCTTATTAATTATGGTTCGGCACTATTCGTGCATTAGGCAAGTGTCATGTATTTTACATTTTGTCAATAAAGCGAGGGAAATATTCTGTAATCTTTAAACATCGCTCCAACAAGATGGCGGCACCCTTGTTAAAACTTTCCAGGGAACCTTTGTAGCAACTTAAAATGCATGTTCCTAGTTATTTATTGTAATCCACTTCACTTGTGCACAACAACCACACTACATCACGTAAAAGGGCGCCAAAATTACATAATATAGGGCCAAATGACATAAGTTTATGAATTAAAACAAAAACCATCACATGACACTTTAAGTTACCGCCAAAAACTCCATAATTCATCTTAATTTGCATTCCGGTAAGTTTTCATTTGTTTGCGATCGTTATTTACATATTTCTTATAAATAATCACAATTTTAAATACATATATATCTTCTAGCCAACATAATAATAATTCAGCAAGAAGAAGAAATAATATATTATTAGAATTTCATAGAAGTATTAGCCGTGTACCTGATTAGATTTCCCATCAGCAACATGTCAGGAACTATCCTATTGTTAATACCCTGGGGAATGGATTATTTGAAATAGTTTCTTAGTGCTCATCTATGTTATAATTATAGAGAACTCTTGTGCAAAATTCCCAAGCCCGGGTGAAGCTGTAAAAGCCGTCTATGGATAACAATGTAGTCAGAACCAAAAAAAAAAGTGCAAATTTTCTTTTAGACTCGCCAGTTTAAGCAACGCTTTGTGTCAGTCAGGCTTTTAAGAATTTAATTAAGTAGAAAATATATAAACATTGACACATTATAAAATTATACAGGTTTCTTGTATATCATTGTTATAATACGCAAATTTAGAAAGTTTCAATGCACTTTGTCAATTTTTTACCTTGAAAATACATGTAGTTGGGGCAAGCAAGGCCCAGTTCCAATAACTTTATTGCTGTCGCGATGTCGTTTAGTTTAAAGTGGACAAAAAGTATCGCCGTTGTATTAATTTTTAAAAGTATATAATATATGCGCATTAACTGTTTAGCCAGTACCACTTAAGAATTTGTACTGAATATCAACCGCCAGTTTAAGATGTTGTTGACCTTGTCAACATCTACGGTGTAGACTGGCCTTATTTGATGTAATTGGGTATTTGACCGTTTTTGTAAACCCACCTATAATGATCAACAATGTAATAATAAAGCTGACAATAACTAAAAATATTTTTTGTTAAAATCGACAAATAGTTTCAAATGACTGAAATGCCCGCGTAAATGCTCCCATTTGTAAACATCGCACTGTGACGTCATACGCCAGTCTAAGAATGTGATACGTTACCATTGTGTCGAGTAAAACTATTTTATTGCATATTTAGGAGATAAAATGATCTACAAATGGTGTATACTATCACAATGTATAAACACATCTTCTATAAAGACCCCAGAAAAACCGTTTGTGACTGTTCCTAAGAATACCGAAATGCCAAAGAAGTGTTTGAAAATGGCTCTTAGAAAACCGAATGATGTAGCGGTCACTCCGAATGTATTTATTCTCTGAGGATCATTTCTATATAAGTAAAAATAATATGTATATATTTTGTTATTTAACCACAATATAATTTGTGATACGCAAATGCGTAGTTTATATCATATTTTGTTCCTTTTACAGTTTGAGGTTAGACATTGACCCGGTAAAGCTGTAAAAGCCGTAAAGGCTCCAGGGCCCTAAGGCTAAAAGTAAGGTCAGATCGAAAAAAAATAGACATTGAAATCTTCCATGTTTATAATATGAACATTATAGTAGGTATAATAGATATGTTCAATTAATTACGGAGTGAACAAGTTTTTAAAGGGTTGGCTACGCGCATGCGACGCTTCCGGTATTGCAATCGTCCATAGGCTGTGGTGACCGCTTACCATCAGGCGGGCCCCATGCTTGTTTGCCATCGTAGTGGTATATGAAAAGAAATACAATGTCAATCAGTTCTTTACTATCATACCAATATTGAGAAGTTTGAGCCAAATTTATTAACAAAAACTGATACTTCTTTATTAGAGATCGCAGAAAAATAGGAACAAACATTGTTCTTAGAAAAAAAAAATGTTTCCAGTTATAAATATAATATATAACATAGACATTTAATTAATGTTTTAGACTTTATTAATTTGATATTATATAACAAATGACGAATATAATTAAGGCTTTACTATTTACTATATAAGATCCTAAGAATAAAATAAATATAAAAGGCGTTTCTATACTATGAATTTATTTATAATGGTGGAATAATATAACTGACATCGATTGAATAAGGTATAACATATTTATTAATTAATAGCTTAAACGTAAGATATTAAATATTAATAAAGTAGTATATTATGAGTATATTAACTAAAAAAACTTAAGCTTCGCAGCGTAAAAATCAAGTATTATTTTTTCTAGAATAGTCCAAACCTAATTGCCTTAACTTTACTTTACGGTATATTTACTACCGTCGGCTTACACATAATTCGTCTCCATTATTATTTACAATGAAGATGGTTGCTAACGACTAATTAATAAGAAAGCACAGAGATTAACCGAATTCGCACGTTACTCAAACACAATGTACTGGCGCGTGACGTAATTAGAGATTCAACTAATCATAGAGCGTTTGTAATCTCATGGCGGAAACTTAAAAAGTATGTATTTTATTTTTTGTTTTACTAAATAATAACGCAAAATTTTTGAGTGTTTTGATAAGAAATCATTAAAAAAAATTACACCGATCAATACAGTCAAATACTCAATTTCTTGTAATTCAAATATATATTAGTCAAAATTTAAGTTCGAACATTATTAAATAACGGAGATAAAATTATAAACCTCTTTTATTTCAAGGTTGTTTATTTGAATGCGCTAAACTTTGTTTTTTTTATACTACAAAGGTAGTAAAAAATCATACGGTCCACCTGATGTAAGCGTCTACCGTTGCCTATGGACGCTTGTAATACCATAGGTATCACTAGCGCGTTCCCGACCTTGAACCCCTCTAAATAAGGAGCTCTGGAAGCCCTACTCACCGCAGAAACAACACTAGGTCATTTAGCTACTAGGTACTACCAGTCAGATTTAAAAATATTCTTTGTTGTTGTCGAGAATGTTCTAGAGGAAGGTAATAGGCTACATAACTTTACGCTACGACCTCATGAAATGTAACAGTAATCAAGAATGTCAAGGAAACTGGCAAGCTGTAGCAGGTGATAACAACGATAGGCCACACGAGTGCGTTGGAGACGCGACGCGGTGGAGAGCTGGTTAAATAAATTTTACACTGGTAAAACTGTCAGGCAAAGCTATTTATTAATAATACAAAAAAAGAATTAGCTTTTAATTAGAAAATTAGATTAGGTAAATATAAACTTAATTGACGTTAAATTACAAATGTTCACTTTATTCTACCTCTCTGGCTGTACTGGCTATAGATAGGTAAAATCCATGTCATATTAACATGGCTAACATTTCTGATTATTGCTTGGTAATAAAAAAATATGATACCAGTTAACTAGAGCAGCTGTGAACTAAACCTGCGTGTTTTAATTAGTTAGAGTTTAGTTTCTTTGTGGCAGTTATTACCTTTTTTATTGGGTTTAAGTACAATATCGTCTGATGAAATGTACCATGTTTTCACAGATGGTAATATGCTAAGCTTACAAAGACTGACCTTAAGAGCAACAGCTAAAACACTTAAAGATGCTTGGTGACAGATTTTCAACTTGATATTGGTAGCTAGCAAGGCGGACATTAGAAAATGCCCTAACAACACCATATCATAATTAGATCTTCTTCTTCGTGTTCTTTTTCCTATTCTCAACTAAGTGGGATCGACACAGTATGTTTTCTTCTTCCACTCTCCTCAATCAGCTGTCATCTCATAATTCATACAAACGATCGATCTTCCTATACTCATATATTCGTCTACTTTCATACTTTACATTCTTCTAGTTATATAATTTATATCCCTTCCCATGACATGCCAACCTATTACTCTTCAACTTCTCCTTCGCTAGTGCTGTTTTCATATTGGATATGATATATAAAACTGTATAACTTTTATTTTCAGTTATTATCCAATTCATTTAAAATAAGCAGAACTAATTCTAAAGCTTAAATACTAGTTATAAAAATGGAGTATTGATACAAAACTGTAGAGTCATTTAGCAAGAAAGAACCGTATACGATGAATGCAACGGAAAAAACCAACGGCTTCGTGTTTGCGGCAATCGATCGCACCGCGCCCGGTACCGGCAGGACGAATCCAATTCAAGCTGAAAAATGACATGAAAAATTTACGTACCAGTGGCTGTTTTGTGTATAGTAAGTTAAACCCATGCTTCATTTCATTATTCATATGATTAAAGGTATTTTTACAAAAAAAGAAGCGTCTTTTACACAAAATATTTGTTCGTTAAAAGGGTAAAATATTCAGTCGTGATTTTTATTATTTTAATTTCAATAGATAATGTTATTAAAAATTGTATAATTTAACTAGCCGTGTTCTAACAAACTACTAACAAACTAATGGTTTCATCCGTGTGAAATTTTTTCGACCAAAGCTCCACCGCGCTGCGCCTACGCACCCGTATTACCTATTGTTCTCACTTCCCGTACTTACCAGATTGCTTGACGTTTATATGTAGTTACTGCTCAGCTCTTTAGAGTAGTAGCATGAAGTTATATAGCCTTATAGGTTATACTTTTCTCAATAAATATGCTATAAAATGCAGAATTTTTCATATTTTACCTGATAGTTCCAGAGATTAACACGTTAAAATCTTTATTCAGGTTACTAAACTAATTGAATATGAATTATTGTAGTAGCTTTAGCATTTATGACGCCTTAACAGGGGTACGTAAATCTGTGGTTTAACCATGTATGTCGATAGATTTTAGAATTATTATAAATATATTTTAAAACAAGTCGTCTATACATGTCACGTTTATTGTGTAAAATATATTAATTTACAAAGTATCGCCTTTCACTGTGGGGAAAGATATACATACACACACATATGTATGTGGTTCTATAATGTATGCCAATGTAATTGAGTTTACTTGTACCTATACTGTATCTCTATAATATGACAATGTCAAATAAACACCTGATTAGTGGCTATACTCGTTTTTGTATAAATAAGTTTGTGAATAAATTAAAAACTATGTTTTTGTGATGTAATAGCTACGTTTTGATCTTTAAAGTAGTTGAATAGAAATTACTAGTAGTTAATGAATGAGTAGTTATATTAATGACTATCGCCTTTAAATTTCTCTCTACTATAGATTACACATATTAACGGACAACATATTTTATTAGCGAAAATTTTTCGAGTCAACATTGCTCGTATACAGAAGTAGGAACCAAACGCGACATCACTTTATGTATCTTTGTAAAATTACAAAAAAATGACATCACAGCTTTCAGTAGGTACGAAGCAAATTAGGGGCCTACAATTATTTTGAGGTCGACCAGTCCTGTAATAAAAATTTTTGTCATAGGATTCATAGGTCATCTTTATCCACCATCACAATCGATTAAAATACGTTTAAGATTTTCCGGAGGAGAGGGTGGAGGACAATTTTATTTGTCGCACTCGAGGTCGAGGGTTGTGGATTACTTGCCGTCAAGGTAGAGGGTTGTGAGTCGCAATTTACGCTTTTCTTCGTAAATGAGTAGGCTTTGTTAGTGCCAATAAGTCTGAGTACTTCCAAAGGTAAGTTATAATCAACACATTTTTTTTATTAATTCGTTTAATGTACATTTTATCAATAATATAGATAAGATATCAACCCCATGTGCCTATTCAAATGTTATGTAAGTATGGATGAAGGATTCCATGTAAACAACAAGGAGGAACACACTAGCCTACACTAAAATATAGCTTTCCGGTTACCCGTTAACCCGCCAAAACCACCCTCTCCTGCGGCATCTCAAGCCTAGGTCTGTTCCTCCGGCATGGAGCCCTTGAGCCAATTAGCCGCTCGAGCGATACAGTGACACTGGATTCACTAGCTATCAACATACAATTATTACACTGCCATTTCACACAAGTATATCATTCGGACATAGGTTCTGTAAGGGACATTTTTTTTCTTTTTTGGCTAGTTTAGACCAAAATTTACAGTATACTAAATACATATACGCATGTTTCTTCCTTCTTCCCATATTTAGTTAGATCGAATTACGGATGGGGAATTAGACAGATCGCGATGTTTGCATATAAGGCAACAGCCCAAATCGAGGTTCGGCCACGTTGGCACCCTTGCGCTTGTTACCCTACTTTCGCGGCTGAGTGCCTTCAGCGCTTGCCACCAAACCTGGTGAAGCTGTAAAAGTCTTCTGAGGATTCAGGGCACTTAAAGCTAACAGTAAGTCAGATTTAAAAAAAAGTTTACCCGTTATTGACGTAACCTGTAATCTCAAAGTTAAAAATTACTGTCGACATTAAACTGGGCTGTTTGATTTAGTATGATATTAATTCATGAATGTAATTTGATACTGGTTATAAAAATTAAATATGTAATTAAAACATCGAAAGTGGGACCATACATTTTGTATGTTACACCATAAACGAGAATGTCTTGTTCAATAGGGACGATTCCATAAATATTTTGTAAAGTGCACCAGTTTTAGTTACGTAACTAGACCGACTTCGTGTTGAAGTCGCATGCTACGACATGATAAACCTTTTATAGTCATGTTATAATGTGCTTTAATACACAACACTTTTTCATAATCGTTCTTTTTATTTAAATTTAAAGCTATTTAATCCTCTTCAAGACAGTTATGTTAGTAACTCTATATTTGAAGTATTGCCTGATATGTTACTGAAATAACTAATGGAAATTTATGTTATGGATTATTGTTTTATTTAATATCTTAAATATGCCAACGAAATAATTATATTATAGTTACTTACCTAATGATTTTATATAAAAATGAATGTTGATATCAGAGATTTGAATTGGTTTTGTATGAGATTGATAAACTCCAAAACTTTTTGGTCGACCACTATGACAGTTGTGTAGATCTAAGGGTTTTTTCATTAGAATAGATTTTATTGCTATCCCTGAACGTAATAGGTGGCGCTGCGGTCGAGTTATTGACTATTTGAAAGGCGAGAGAAACGTCTACGGGGCCAGTTAGTACTATATATCAAGTACTATGCCATGTATGAAGTACTATGTACTATATAGTCAATATGTCAAATATAATATTATCAGTAGAGATACAATGTAGTCATACAGATCATAAGCATTCGTAACATTAGTTTGGACTACTTCTTCGCTTGATCTTCTTATTTATAATTCTTAATTACTTATAAAATATTATATTAAACCAAGACCTCGTTAGATATAAACAAATAATAGTGTGATTATTAAAAAGTACCTACTAGAAATTTTATTTTCATT
The DNA here is from genome assembly GCA_947532125.1 of Saturnia pavonia. Classification (NCBI taxonomy): domain Eukaryota; kingdom Metazoa; phylum Arthropoda; class Insecta; order Lepidoptera; family Saturniidae; genus Saturnia; species Saturnia pavonia. Next base: position 11,023,353 of record OX383903.1, read on the forward strand.
AATTATACGAGTTTATGTAAGAAAAAAATATTGCGTTAAAACGCAACAGAAAAAATATTTTATTTATTTCAACATTAATAATTCAAATAGCACAGTAACTTTTTCAGTATCGTATCATGAAAAACATTGGAGACACTCACTAAGCGTGCACGATTTCAGAATGAAAATTCATGACATCGCAAGAAATTTGGATAATCGCCAGTTGTAAATGTAAAGCCGCTCGACTAAGAGCTATCAAATTATTATTAAAATCATAAAAAAAAATTGTTAGAGATATTATTATATGGAGTAATGTGTTAGTACAAGTGAAACTACATTTTAAATGTTTGCTTTGCACTCGCAACGATTACGTAGGTAAAATATCTTTCCTATAGTTGAGCTTACTAATTGTGATAATATTTACTTTTTGTGTGTAATAGGATGGTTTTCTATATCCACATAATAAAGACTGTTTTTAATTGTGTAATTTGTGAACCATTGTGATGCCTTAATAGACCTTTCTATCATTTTTAGGGTTTCGAAGTCAAAAGGAACCCTTATAGTTTCGGTATGTCCGTTTGTCTGTCCGCGTTTTAGCTCAGAGATTCATAGTACTAAAAAGCTGTAATTTGGTATGGGTACATACATATTAATAAGGCCGGCAAAAAATAAAATTGTTTAGGGTACCTCCCCTACACGTAAAGCGTAAAATATTGTGCGTCTATAAAAACCATTTTAGGAATCAAGGATCCGTTTGCGAAATATACGCCCCCCCCCCTCTGCCAGTTTAATGGTTGTTTTGGATATGTGAAAAAATTCATGGTAGTAGTATATATATATAATGAACTTAAAGGGAAAACTATCAGAGGTAAGTAGTCTTTATAAGTTAAGGAGTAATAGTCAACCAACTTATAAAATTAAGCTTTAATATGCTAATTTTTGTTAGAGTCAAATGTCCCCACGCCCTGCCTGCCAGCTAAATTGTTGTTAAGGAGTAATAATAGTCAATCTATACTAATATGACAAAGTGCAAGAGACTTTTTGTTTGATTGTTTGTTTGTTTAAACACGCTAATCTCTGGAACTACCAGTCGGATTCGAAAAATTATTTTTGTATAACATAGCCAGATTCATGAAGAATAGTATAGACTATCTAGCAATATGCTACGCCTCCATGCTAGCCCTAAATATTGATTTTTGTTAAGTAAGACGGAAGAAACAGCGCACCCGAACTGCTTTATCCGCGTGGGTTAGTGCAATGGTTAGTGATACGTAAATACAATATTCTATAAAGATATTACTTCTTAGTACATTTAAAATAAGTCTGTGACATCATGTCTATCTCTTATACATAAGCCACAATAAGGTATTTTATGACAAATATCTATTGATAATTGATTTAATATAAAATTATTATTATTTTAATATACGTAACAAATGAATATATCTATCATTGTATCTTAGGCTCATAACTAGATAAACTTCATTTTCTTTTTCAGAGCAACCATGTCACTTTAACTATCTTCTTAATCGACCACTAGTATTTCATCTTCTTTTTTTGTGGGATGAACTGATAAAGGTTTATCAATAATTTAAACATATTTTTAATAAAGGTTCTCCTCCTCTATAAACATATTTACGAAATCCTTATATTGTGCTGAAAACTTACATGTTCCTTTTTTAAAATAGCAAACACGCACGCATAAAACTGTTCGTAAAATAAGGAGGCCTATAAAAGGGTATGTTTATAGAAACTATTCATCAGCTTTTTTATTATTTCCTGATATACACTCGAATTAGGTATAAATAATAACTTACAGTTACAGTGGATTTCATTTATAACGACAACGGTTGTAACGACTTTTTGATTATAGCGACGTAAATCTTAAGTCCGTAATCTTGAATTTAAAACATACTTTTAAAGGAAAATAATTTGGATCTAGAGACTTCGGATGTATCGCCGATTTCGGGTATAGCGACCAGTTTTTGTGAACAATTTGTAACAAGTTCCTTGAAATCCCTTCATCGTCGTTATAACCGAAATCCAATGTAGTTGTAATTATGTAACTCTCTATAGTTGAATTTGGAATTTTCATTAAATTTCTCTACATTTTATAATCTTAAGTGATCCCACATCAGGATCGTTACGACGTAGAGCGAGTGAACGTCGTCTTGCAAAACACACGAGAGCAGAGGGTGAAAGAATAGCAAGAGAATTGAAAGCACAAAGATATAGAGAAAAACTTGAAAACCAAAGAAAGGTAATTGTTGTCTCGTTTGCCATGGCATCATACGAGTATATTAATTGGAACACCTTTTTTAAAAATATATTATTTATTATAATTTTAAATTCATATACCTAATATACTTTACTATTAATTTCACGTTTTTGATGTTTCATTTATTCTTTATAGTTTTAAAATTTGGCCACAATCTCACTTGATATCAAATAAATATGTGGTCCAAGATGGTAACACGCTAAGTGTAGGGCGTGGGACAGTCTGCACGCAGACTGCCACGTCTCAAGTGTTGCTGCCGGAAAACACGTATAGGTGCTTGGTGAAAGATTTGCAACTTAGGGTGATTTTCAAATTTATCAAAAAGAGAACTTAATGCTGAAAGGCTTTCTGTACCCGTTTCCACAGATGCACGAGAAAGGTGTATGCATCGTGAACATATTGTTTATTGAATAGAGTCTGTTAATTGCTCTAAGGTTGAAAGAGATTTGACCAATTGAATGTTGACTGGAAGCGACTTCCACAATCGCGTTGCAGTAAAGGCGAATAATCGCTTGCGAAATTAGTCGAATAAATTGGTATATTAAAAGTGAGAGACTCTGAAGATCTTAATTGTCTATTGCAAGTACCAGCAAGAAATTGAAATTGTTCTTTAAATATTTACATGTTTTAGGATCTTTAAGTAAGCAGAAAATACTAATTGATTGCAAAAGTCAATTTTAAAGTTTTTGCAACTTTATATCGATAATTTTCTCGACATTAATCAGATTATTTCCAGATAAAGACCAAAAGTGATAACCATTAACAAAGGATTTCTTATTAAAGCGTCAATAACTATAATATTATATTCGCAGTCAAGACAAGAACTGGAGACGTATAACCCGTGGGGTAAGGCAGGTGGCGGAGCACCCAATCCACACGGGATTCGCTTTACGGACCTTCGGGCAATTGGCATTTTTCCCGAAGACGAATTAAGGGTAAAATCATAGTTACCTTTTTATTAGCACATATTTTTTCGCCTATATATTCAAAAAATAATCATTGGCCGTCGTTGATACATATTTATAAATTAATTGGCAGTTTCAATTTGAAATGCGTTTAAAATCTCGCAGAAACAGTATTCAATTCCAAATTGTAAATACTTATTTGATATTGCCTGTTCAAAAGTATCAAATAATGTTTATCTAACTGTAAAATTGTAATTTTATTAAAGTTGATGTTTCCTTATTATTGACACAGAAACATATATTTGTTACATTCTTATATAACCTGTCTTATCAAGGACCTCATGCTGTTATTTAGCCGATGTGCTGGTATTATATACATCTAATCAAGATCCATTTTTTTATATTTTACAAAATAAATAACAATAAAATACTTAATATATAATTACATATTAAAAAAAAACAAATACAGGTAACAATTTTACCATATCTTACTAGGTACATATTTAATTTAGTTTTAATTAAACATTGATCGTCTATCGGTTAATATATAGTCTTGCTTAAACTATCTATAGTAAGCATGTCAATGATTGCTTGCAATTTGTGAAATTTGCAAGAAATTCCAAGAGATCACGTCAATGACAACCGATAGTTAATCGATTAATCGTTAGTTCGTTTTACAAAACACTTGGATTTTCAAACAATTGACGTTTAATGGACACTAATTTTTATATTCCCGCCGTCTGCAATAACTCAAAATGTGCAACAGTATTATTAAACTTTTTATTTTTAGTACTGATAAATGTTCAACTTTTACACTAGGATAAACTCTAACTGACTGTACACTAACTGAAGGTACTTCGGAAGGCAAACAGAGTAAGACTTGTGTGCTCATTTTACCTATGGCAGCTAATAATCTTATCTATACATATAATAAAATTGATGTGTATTGTCAAAATAACAGCTTTTTACTAAAGGCGTATAAAAGTATACCGGTACCAAAAACATAAAAAAAAAACATTTTTTTAATTTTTCTCTGTCTGTCTGTTTGTTCCGGGTAATCTCCGAAACGGTTGAACTGATTTGGCCGGGTCTTTCACTCGCAGATAGCTGATATTATAAAGAATGACTTAAGGTAAAACCACCAGTAATTGACACTGCACCAATAGTTGACACTCTGACGAAGAAAATTAAATATTTGATACTAAATTGATTTGAAGTCTTGAGTTTGTTAACCGACTTTTATAACTGACTGTACCTATATGTATTTATAACATTAAAAATATATCAGTAATCAGTGATTTTGGCCATCTCGATCTTTGGCTTCCTTTTTTTTCTTAATATTTAATTTTCTTCGTCAGAGTGTCAACTATTGGTGCAGTGTCAATTATTGGTGGTTTTACCTTAGGCTACTTTTATTTTAGAAAAATAATTAAAGTTCTGCACAAAAAATAAAAAAGATTTTTAGTACTACGCTCAAGCGAAGCCGCGGTCACAGTTAGTATTTTTTAAAGTTATAGGTTTTGGCGTGGTGGCCACAATCTCACCTGATGTTAAGTGACGATGTGGCCCAAGATGATAACACGCTAAACTTAGTGGAAGACTGGCTCTCAATTGCAGCAGCCGGAACACACTTATTGGTGCTTGGCGACAGATTTTCAAGTTGAGCGTGGTAACTAGCCAGACGGGCATCACAAAAAGCCCTACCAACATGCTATGGTTTCCTCACGATGTTTTCCTTCACCGAAAGCTCAGGCAGGGATTCGAACTCACGTCAATCGACGCGAAGACATACACGCTACCACTGAGCCATCATTGCCTCAATGCTTAATTGCTTTATTAATAAAAACAAACTCTTAAACCCACTGTATAAAACTATACCTACATGATACCTAGTATAAAATCGTGGTAGCGCCATTTCGTATCGGCAATACACATTGTCTTACAAGAAAACAAAATTACATTTAACAAGTTATAGGTGATGACTGATGATAGAATATCACCTTGTAACCTACTTAATTTACCAATGTTGAGCAATTTTACTTTCTATTTGTCGTGAATGTAATATTTATACATTTAATTATATTCATTATGCTAAGTTCCGGAAATATTAATAATCAATTTGTTAATATTCATCTGTGTATATCTACTATTATAAAAAGGTAAAGTTTGTATGTTTGTGAGAGAAACTACTGATCCGATTCTGAAAATTATTTCACTGATGAGAAACTACATTATTCCTGAAAGTCTTATTCTTATCTAGTCTAGTATCTAGTTCTAGTATATAATAAAATCATAAATTTACCGTGTTAGAACACGAATCACTGAAAAATATTAAACCCATTTGAGTGTAGTTTCGTGGAAGGATGTACGCTATATATCATTACGCTATTTTATAGGGTCTAGACAGTAGCTTTAAAATTACAAATGAAAACATAAAAACGCCAAATTTGTAACCTAGATAGGTAAACATGTAGTTACATGGCACATCAAAAGCATATTAACATGAACAAGTTTGCGGGCTTAAGCAAATTTATACCAATATTATAAAGCTCTAGAGATTGTTTTTGTTTGAACGCTCTAATCTCTGGAACTGAGGTCAGATTAGACAATTTTTTTAGGAAGGTTATACACATTCACGCTACGTGAAAAGTCTAAGGACGGTCTAAAGAGCCGAGCACTAATCATGAACGTCAAATAATCTGGAAAGCTGTAGGCACGCATGAGAAGTGAAAATAACGATAAGCTTCACGAGTGCGGTGGCGGCATCGCGGTGGAGAGTTCGTCGAATAAATTTAACACGGGTGAGACCGTAGGGCACAGCTAGTTTATAATACTTTCGGTTCGTAAAAAAATATTGTATATACATTACGATCAAAAATAGTCAAAAAGTGACTTTAAACATTTCTAAGAATATTACGAGTTATCTATATATACGTCTTCTATATACATATTATAAAACTTAACGTATCTCTGTATATCTGTCCGTTTATGTTCTTTTCACGCGAAAACCACTGATCCGATTTATATTTTTTTTTTATTCATAGCTATGTCACCTGGCCAGGATATATGATATATTTCGTAAGATAAATAACATACTAAATAAGCAGTGACGATAATGGTGAATCAATTCGGAAAAAAGACGCATTTGGGGCGCTCAAATGGCTTATGCTGAGTAAACCATACGATATATATTAAATTGATGATATACATAATTGTGTATCTTAAAACGACGTACAAAAAAGTCAGCGGTAGCATATATCTATCTTCTAAGGATCACCCACAATAAGCATTTTTGTCTTCCGTCTTTTGAGTTGGGCAGCACGATTCGCGAGTGCGCCCGATCGACGCCATTCTGTAGATGTCGCGAGCGGAGCCGCGGGCACAGCTAATATATATCACATATATATGGTTGTATATGAAAACGATTATAAAGTACCTAAATAAAAGTTTGTAAGTAATATTACTTTATTATAACCGTAAGTGATGTTAATAATACTTGTTCACATATAAATTAATTAACGCAATAAATCTTTAAAAGGCAAAGAGTCATTTACTAGTATATTACGTAGGTACATATGGTACGCACCATTAACAAGCTGGATCACATTAAGAGATTACGAAACGGAGATGAATAAAAGTGTGTGAATGACCGACACTCACCGAAACCATATGAGGATGCCTATTTTATTACACTAATTATTCGACAATGGTGAAAATTTGAATATTTGTAACGACTCTTTCTTATAATAATGTATGTCTTCACCAACATAGCCTAAACCTATACAGACTTTGTTACGCCAATGAAGTAGTAATGAAAACATGTCTAGTTAACTGTTCTAACTATTAATTGTTATTTGCAAACGACATGCACAATTTCAATACTAATAAATATTAAATAATAATCTCATTTTTTTTTTTGACTTAATACGCGATATATAAAAGATTTTTAGGTAATTGTGTTTGGTAACAGGTTCTACAATAAACTTCCTAGGCACATTATAAATGAAATTGCTAAGTTATAGTGAACTTTTCGTATAAGTGAACTTTTGCTTATAATTATTATTACCTACTACTTTTTTGCATAATTGTTTCTTCTTCAGGGATTGCCAGTTTATGATGCTTGTCGTCAATTAGCCACGTCTAAAAACCGCCGCAAACGTCAAACTCCAGTGCGGCTGCGAGAGGATCCGCAGTTATGTTACGCAGAAAATTTACGCAAAAGTGTTGATAATGATATTCGATACAAACTTCCCGTAGAGCAGCAAATAGTTTATAAGCAAATATTGGGTGAGTTGAAAAGATATTCCTCATTATCATATTATGTATAACCTACAGTTTTATTAAAAACTAACGGTGCTCCACGGCGTTTGTTATGCAATAATTTATTTCGTCTCATTTTAATTTTTGCTCATATTATTGACAATTCATATAGCGTATCAATTATGAAATGGCTTAAGTTTCCTGTGTACAAAACTTGATAAAACAGCCGTCTAGCTGTTTTTGAGTTCAATTCGGACGTACAAACAGACAGACAAAAAAAAAATGTCACATTCGTTATTTCGTTCGTTTAAGTTTCAAAGAATACATATACAGGCAGAAGTAGTGATTTATTATTGCAAAATGTCATATTTGTGCATTTCAAAATCCTCAAATAAATTATAAATAATATTTAATACCATATGAAAATAAAACTGCATATTTTATTATAGATGATATGGTACATAAAAAGAAAATGGCTGCAAAGGATGAATATAAACGAAATTTGGAATACGAGCGCAAAATGGTAAAAAAGTGATATCTTTTTATTAACTCGATAAAGTGATTGCAATGCAGGTACCAGGTGCATGGTAAGTGCAATCCAAGTCCAATGCGATGACTGACGAAAGACAAAAGTCATTATGCTTCAGCTGCTCTCGAGTCACCTTCAGATATCTGGATATAGACAGGTTCCAGGTTCCAAGTTTCAGGTGGCAATTCATTGTGATGATATTTTTTTCATTAATTGTCTGATGCTCGAGATCCAGTCAAAATAATTAATTCTCTATTAATATAATTGCATTTTTAGCTAACCATGGATGGACCTTGGGGCAAACCTGGACCCGGTGGAACAATCTGGAGAAATCCACGAAATATTGGGTTGAATTTCTCGAAGTCTATGGTAACTATTTAAAATTAAAAAATTACGGTGTAACAAAGTATAAACGTAATCTATTTCAATAGTTTTACTTCATTGCCAGGGTTGGACCAATAATAAAATTTTCAGCGCGATAAGAGGGGATTACAAACGCCAAAAAACATCTTCGCTAACTTTACCGAAAGTAAAGAGAGACGATGATTTAAAAGTACATTCTCAGGATAAAGAAACTAACAAGATTTCAAATGTTGAAAAATTGCCTGATATAGTTCAAGATGGCAGTACAAACGAATGTAGCCGACAGGAGAGGAAAATTGAAGACAAGAAAATTGTTAATGATCCGATCTGTAAAAGCAAAGGGAATATTAAAAACAAAAAATACGTCAAGAGGTTATCAAACGGTGAAAAAGTTCGACGCGTTCTATATGATGATTACCCTAATAGTTTGAATGAGGAAGCATTTACGAGTGAAAAGAAACTAACTCCTGAAAAAGCTATTTTAAGATTAACTGGCGGCATAGAGCTCGTGCCATTACTTGCGAGAAGACGACGCGTGGAATCACGCACTCTGCCCTCTAGCGATGTCACGCGTCCACCCGAACAAGCTTGTCAGTGCGTATTATGTCAATAGTTGACTCCAAAGTTAAAAGTGTTACATAATGAGTATTCTTTGTTAAGTATCTTTTCGACGAGCACGAATCTGTTCGCAGTTTTGAAATATTTGTATTTATTATCTAACAGTAAAGTCCGTATTTATGATTAATGTTTCCAGAACAAGTTTATTATTCGCAATAAAGTTTAAACATAACAGCCATAATAGGGTCACGTTATGGGAACACATTATCGAAATTATTAATGAATAGGTATCAACTCCCACCATACTTATGGGAGTATAAAAATATTGCATAAAATTAACGTAATTATTGCCGAAGGTTATATACCAATAATAATTACGTATGGCAAAGAGAACCCTGCAGATAAATGATACCTGATGTCAAATGTCACATGTTTTTTTTTCGATTTGGTATTTCCATGTGTATTTCACAAGTCTGATGACCGAGGTCGCAGTTAACTTGTTGTGTTTTTTTATAATCGGTAATTGTGCTTCATCTGCTAAGTAAAAAAATATAATTATTTTTTTATTTAATAGTTATCATTAAGACAAATAACACTTAGCTGAAAGGCGCAGGAAGATTATAAATAAAGTAGTTTTAAAAATTATCTTGTACTTACACAATATAAACACCAATTTTTTGTCACCAAGCCAACTTTTGTAAAGTTGCATCACGGCTTTCTACCCGCCACCAGAACTGTGTCACATCACATGGGTGAAGATTTATGGATTTTATTACTTTAATAATACGGGCTTACTACGAACGTTTAATGATAATAATCTCAAACATTTCAGATGCTTCGAGATTACATTTTTAATTTAGATAAAGTCAGTTTTTGTGATAGTGATACTTATTAACATAACTTATTAATCTTTACATCTTGAGCACAGTACAACTATTATATTAAAAAAATAAAATTGTTACAAATTACTGCTGTTGAATGTTTAAACTTTCTTATAGGTGGCGTGAAGTGTTTCACGATGAATATTTGAAAGATTTAAAACAGCAAATGCGAGACAAATGTGCGCATCAAGAGGTAAGACTTTCTTCCGTGGTACATCGATTGTATTGAGTATTGTAAAGTTAAACAAAATATTGTTATTTGTAATTGTTATAACATATTTAAATAAGTAACTTTTTTAATTATACACATTACATATAATATGGACTAATAAATAAATAAGTCCTTAAGAGTTACATGGTGATTATAGTTTGGTTATTATCAAGACCATTGCGCAAAAAGTAGGTAGTAGAAGTAGTTTTTTTCTTTTGAATTAACAACTTGTGTATAGGTACTTATGCAAGTATTCAAGAAGATAAACTTAAAAAATTATCTCACTTGCGAACCACGTGATGAAGTTGGCTATCAATGATAATAATGTGAATTCACTATACTGACTCTTTTTAATTGCGTAATTTTTTTTCTAATTTGATCAAAATAATGTTTATGTATACAGCGTTATAAATGATTTTTACACAAAAAAGTCAGTAAAATGAATTAACATAGTAGAATGAATTAACATTATCGTAATTGATGGCACATCACATTTCCGTGACATGGATGCGCGCGCAGCTCTTAATTTTACCCTCTACTAAACGCGACAAAATAAGTTTAAATCAAACCAAGATTCCACGTTATATTTATTATTGTAATAAGAAATGAAGCTTTGAAAAATGGATTAATTCTGTTATCAGGCTATCTGTATTCAGGAATGTCGTCGTAACTCGGCGGAGAGTGTGAAGCAACATCACACGACGTGGGCTTCACTGTGGGGACGACCGGGACACGGTGCACCACAGCTACGCGGACGATACGCGAGAAGAAATTTAGCTCAACTATTATACGCTGCACCAATAGCTAATGCTTAGGCTATTGCTAATCCATAGTCAATGAACGCATGACTTCAGAAGACGTGATCTAAACAGTATTGTATAATGTTTTTTCGCGCAATTTTTCTAATACGATTATACAATATTTATTTTTAGTTGCTATGCAAGGTGTGTTATAGGTTTTTAGCTGAACCGGTAGAAGTAGCTCTGTTATTTCCGGTAGACCACAGCGCCACCTATCGGATATATCTAATATATATGGAAATCGTCGTCTTGTTAAAACAAATAATATAAAATAAATATGAGCTGAATCGGTCAAGTCGTTAAGAAGCTATAGAATTACTAACAAACACACACAAGATTTTTGTATATAAAATTTTAATACTAGAAGTACATGATTATAAGTAATTTTAGCAAGAATTCACAAATTCCCACATTAGTAAAACCTCCTAGATTGCTTGAATGATATGTAAAAAGATAGAAACATTATTTTATGAAAGATGATACTGAAAAGGTTTTTATTTTAGTGGTATCATTAGGTTTTGATTGGACTGGTATGATCATTGTTACCCCAACATAGAATAAAGAGGAGAAAACAAAAATTTGTATTTACGGTAAGTAATCGACACAGATAAATAGAGAAGCCATCTTTTAAATCTGGTAACATTCTGGAGTCATTTATAGGGACGATATAAAAAGAGTTTAATATTTTTATGAGATCAAGCATCTTTTTTTTATTACAACTTTAGTTCCTCTGCGTTTCCACCAGGTGCGCTACTAGTAACTGTAAAACAGAAAGTTTAATGTTTGATCGTATTTGGAAAATACCAATACTAATTATCAACCACTTTTAAATTCATAACATAAGTTTCTATTTAATCATAGTAGGTGATCACGCGTTTCCTAGGTCTATGGTATTTACAGACGAGTAAGTCTAGCTACTTATATATATAGAAATTACTTGGATTTGTTTTCTAATTAGAATTTATCATGAAGTTAAATCTCGTGTGTTATTAATGTTACTCTTCGAAAACCTTGCTGTAAACTACTATTAAATTCAAGGCATCTGGGTCACCTAAATATACATTAAAAAAAAGTTAAACCGATAAAACTACTTAAATCTGTTTATGTTAATATGTAACATATTTATACGTTATCAATAAAGTTTAAAAAGGTGTATGAAGGTTTTATAATTATTATTACTAATATTTCTTTATCCTAAAAAAGGTAGAATTGAACTCAATTATATCTTATGATAATTAAGTAAAATATAGAGGAGTGTTAATTTGTTTATCTAAACTATGCGACACCGGTATTATAACTGTTACCGGTAGTAAAAACTTGACTCTGACTAGGTCACGAGCCCTATAAATATGGTAAAAATTCGATATAGTAACTCGCTTCAGGCAGTTGCGGTTCGAGATTAATCACTGTATATTCAACTGTTTAGAGTAGTTCGCTGTGGACGACAGTGATCGTCAATCGATCGTTGTCTTATAGCGACCGCTATTCTTCTCTACCACTACACCCGAGGCGAGTGTTGAATTATTTTACATTATCTGGCAAACTATTCGTACAAATGACATGCTATACATGGCAAAGTTTATCTACATAAAATTGTCTTGATGATGAAGTAACTTTCGTTCGTAAGGATTAATATGCCATACCTAATAATAATAATGCTCATAAATCACTTTTCAATTTTCAATAAAAGTACATCACAAAATATCTTATTGTGGACTGTTTTTAGATATACTAAGGAGCAACATTTTTGTAAAACATTGTATTTACGTATCATTAACCATTACGCCAGCGCACGCGTATAAAGCAGTTCGGGTTCACCGTGTCTTCCGGCTTACTTGACAAAAATCAATATTTAAGGCTAGCTGAGAGGTGTAGCTTAATGCTAGATAACCTATACTATTCCACGTAAATCTGGCTATCATATACTAAATGAATTTCTCGAATCCGACTAGTAGTTCAAGAGATTAGCGTTTTTAAACAAACAAACAAACAAAAAAACTCTTCCGTTTTATTACATTGGTATAGATATAGATTACTTGTTATTGAAAAGAAAATTAAATCTATTATACTCGATAAAGATTGCACAATGCGTTCTATTCGGTTGATTGGATATTCTTACGCAATCATTACAATGCACTCGGTGTAATATGACCTACGATTTTTTTGAGTCAAGACAACAACAGGTTATAAATCTTCATTCTTGAATACCGCTTTTCGGAATAATATTTATGGTATATAATTGTAAATGACGTAGCTTTGAATTTGAATTTTGAATGATAGCAGCAAAAATACATTCTCTAGGATGTAAATATTATTTCGGTATTTATCAAAACGGAAACAAGTTGCAAATCGTACAACATGTACTCATTTAATTTCTCGTTGCAAGAAATTTTTTGAAAGCAAGATCATTATCAAATTAAAATAGATCTTAACATTTTCTTAAAAAAGCTTCGTAATGCATGTGTGTAAATTCCCGTAGCAGGACTTTGTTTAAATAAGTAATGCACTGGTTTGTATCAAACAAACCCACAAAGATTTAGAAAAATTCTACAAACCCACAAAAATTCCTAGTGTAATACAAACAGTTTTACAGTAAATTCTAAGATCTTATTTGCATATTTATTTATATTTGTATAAACTTGCTGATTAAATTGATTTAAACCTACTGATTAATCTATCACATAAGGATTAGCTATGACTATATATAAGATGTCAACAGACATATAATTATAGTGCTACAAGAGAAACAAAGAGATTAAAATACGTAATTATAAACCATACGAAGCTCTCTAAGGATTACAACTATAAGATTAAATGTCATGTAAATAAGATATTGATATATAGGAAAATACTATAAGGATTACAACATAAATATTAAAAAACCTACATAATTTAGCTGTGACGCGATTTGTACTCATTTGTCCTCAACAAATGTATTAAATACATATAAAAGAGAATTACGCGAGACAAAGTATAAGATCGATATTAGGACTAATGGTAAATCTCAAATAAAATAAAAATGGTTTGAAAACTCGAAACAGTAGTATCGTATTCTATACATTATTTAGTATCATTCAATAATAAAAATTATACCGTACTTGTGAATTATTATGACACACAGTATTTGCGATAATGATCACGAATACTACTACACTTCATTCATCAGTGGAGGATCAAATTGTTAGGACATCCAGTTGTGAGAGCACGCCGCGTGGGTATCTGCAGCTCATGGTGAAATCACCAGAGCAAACAGAAATGCGTATGTATGTAAATGACATGTCAGGAGAAAGCACCGTAATATGACGAAATGGCAATAAAATGGTAAAAAGGCTGACGTTACAGGAAGGTGCGGCGGCGCGGCGGCGTGTTTGCTACAAAGAGATTCTCCTTGTTAGGCACAGTAATCCTATCTTACTTTCATATAAATACGAAAATATATATGTATGCTGTTTTGTTACATTTATAAGATTTTTAAATAAAATTATTAGGATTGGATACCTACCTTTAATACATCACTAGATAAGAGAATACATATATATTACATACATATATATTGTAATATATTACAAAAAAATTGTAATCAATAAAAAATAATATGGTCGCATTGAACAACATTTTTTTTAGTAACCAACTGGTATTTTTAAGAGCTAAAACCATAATTATTATTATCTTGGGATTTATAAATAAAGTATGTATATTTTGCCCATAGGCATAAAGTAGGTATTTTGAAAATTTAATAGAAAAATATTTTAATGTCTCATGGAAGTTATCGGGTACTCGGTTACAGGCATTCATTATATTTTGCATTCGTTAAAATATCTTTCCATTAGATATTATGTGTAAAAACTCGGTGAAACGAATTTATGAATAAATTAATTAACCAGATGTCAATTTATATGTATATTTAATCTCAATATAATCTATGATATAATCCGAACGGAAAGCGCACATTCTTGTTGTATAGTATACCTAGTTGTTTCAACAACAAAATTATGTATTAGTTATCGTCGTAGGTATAATATATTGAACACTTGTAACTTAACAAAAGCTTTAACAAATTTCTCATAAATAATGTTGTCTGACATATTATGATTAAACTTTAAATGTTATGTGATGGTTTTAATCCACATCATCATTTCTCAATCATTTTTATCTTTTCAATATATATTTAATTCACCTTATTTGATTCCTCATTAATTCATTTATTGTGTTTTCGGTTGGTTTCCGAAGGCATCATATCTTTAGTTCATTTATTCAGACGTCTGTGGTTGAATACGTCATTATTTTACAAGATTTTTACAAGTTTATTTATATTTTCTTATTCTACATTATTATTTGGAGTCATACTTACACAGCAAGAGACCCCTCATATTGTAATCGATATTCTTGTTAGTAAATAATAATAATAACAATTTACTGATGTTCGTTATCTACACAATTTATTGGATCTCTCTTATACAAAAATATATTTCCGTGTGACATGTCTTTTTTTTTTAAATGACAATCATTAACATAGAGTTTTACACTAAATAGATATTATAACTTATTTTTTTACAATCCACAACAATTCTAAAGAATTGAAACTATTTACTCGAAATTGTCAAGAGTCAAGAATGTTTATTAAACTAGTGGAAAATCTGGCGGACACTTTCATTTATGCTGGTTTGGCGATGCAGCTATAAAAATGGCGTGTTACCAAATTCATGATAGAAGCTTAAACATGGACTAACTATACTAGTGAAGGTTTTACTTTTATTAATAGACTACAAAGAAGGTACTCTGTTTTTATATCTCACTTAATGTTAATGCCTTCGGAATATACTTATTAATCTATTTTGCATATCATTCCATTACCTTTAATTATTTACTTTCTGGTATTTTATACCTATTTTAATTGTCCACGCGACACATTAGAAAATAAAGTGTAATTTCAATTAATATATTTTAATTGTTTCATATATTAAGAACAATAAGTGTGTTTGACATTTAAAGCTTCCTTGGGCGAGTAAAATGATTACATCGACATCGTAAAAAAGAACAAGAATGTACATTCAGGATTATTAAATAATCACGGCCATGGCATCTATACGTATTGAATTTTTTATTGACTAGTTATTATACACTTAAATGTTTATACTTCAATTTGTCATTTATTTGTTTTGTTTTTTTTTTTATATGTACAGGCTGTCCAACGTAACTCTTTCAGTTTATGTAATATTTTTCATTGTTTAATTACGTATTCATTTGACGCATTCTGAACTCATAAAAAGACATTTGACTGATAATGACATATTTTGAATCTACTTAAAAATATAACAATGCCCTAGTGATGGCAACTTCAAAAGTAATTCGGCATTGTTTAAGTAATTATGACATCAATTAACTTCATTCTCTTTCTGTAGGTGTAGTTATATAGGAAAATAGTCAAAGCTTTTATAATATTAATTAACATACGTTTACTCATAGCTTCAAACATTTTTGAAACGAGTACTTTGTACACAATTTTTTTTTGTTCGAGGTATTTAATATAAATAAAGCTTTTTGTTTAATAGAAATTATGTAAAGCCCTTACTAGTAAGTTGTGTGGTAAGTATGGGGATCATTTTAAAGATGATAGGTAAAATGCTTCTTGAAAATCTATATATGTATATATAATAAAATTGAAGTGTCTATTTGTAATGTCATAATAACAGGTTTTTACTAAATCCATATGAAAGTATACACGGTACCTATAACAAAACAAGGCATAACTTAGGCTACTTTTATTTTAGAAAAACAATAAAGGTTCTGCACAAAAAATAAAAACCATTTTTAGTAGTCCACACGTCCGGAGCCGCGGGCATAGCTATAGTAAAAAATATAATTTAAAAAATGTACAGAAAAAGTAAGCTGTAATTCTCTGATATCATCAGCCGAACAGTGATTTTACACTATCCTTACTTCGTTAATACTTGGTAGTGAGTAAATGTGTTTATGTTTATTATATATAATAATTAGTTTTACATACAACTGCGTATAATTACTTGTACTGAATACCAATACATTGTATTTATTTGATCAAGTTTCTAAACAACTTTTCATATATCGTATAGTTACTATTACTCTATATATGTCAAAATCTATTAATATTTATTGTAATTAAGTACGCAATCGAATAAAAGTGACGAAGCAGTATGTTATCGTTAACCTAAACTATCTCTGCTTTCATATTGAGTAAACTCATCGTTTCGTGGTAGAACCGCTGTCGCCAAACTCGCTGTGTTTACACCGTGTTGACTAAAAGAAAGTTCATAGATATCTCCAAAAGCTATGTCTGTGCCCGCGCCGCATAGTTCCCGGCCGGTGAGACCGGTCGGTGTGCTTTGACCTCAGTTTCTATATATCCCCATATATATTATGTAAGTGTATATTTCTTTACCGTCATTCCGGTAAAGTGGTTTTAAAAATACACGTAGTGTGAAAAATGCTTACATTAAATTATGAGGTGATCTTATCGGGAGAATTATCTTCACAACGTTCTACCACTTCTAATTAAATATAGTGAAATTCTGAGCATAATGTTACTAGGAAAGAGATTTATAACATACTTTTAAATTTGTTTAGAGTAGATTATAAAAATATATACAATAAAAATACCTTGACATCTAAAAAGTAAGTATACGTTAGGTTAGCTATTTCATATCATTACATAGTATAAAACAAAGTCGCTATAATCTGTCCGTCCCTATGTATGCTTAAATCTTTAAAACTACGTAATGGATTTTGAAGCGGTTTGTTGTAGTAGATAGAGTGATTCAAGAGGAAGGTTTATATGTATAATACATGCCTAATATTGTAGAGAAACACTGATAAATTTAGAGGTTTCTAATGTGATGTCGTAAATAAACACATTTTTTCGCTTACATTGCAAACGCTGGCTGATCCCCACGAGATAAATCAAAATAATGTACTACAGTATTATACACCTTAAAAAGGTCAACAAAAAATTCCGCGATGGTATATGTCTATCTCTTAAGGATAACCCACAATAATATTTTTTTATCCTTTACATTTTACGGGAAAAAATGGCTTATTTACGAAGTGATTTTAAGCAATACAGCATTAATCCTTATCCAATTAAGTACCTTAAATACATTGTCCATTGAATATAGATCAATATAGTCCTTTACAGCACGTAATTTAAATGAATATTCCCGAAGATATTACAGATTTAAAATGTAGGGAAGTGCGGCGGTACCGGCCCTATATACCATGGTCAATTATATGTCGCTCTTTCAAGAGTAACCTCTAAACAAAACATGTTTGTATTATCTAATGACAAAAAAGCTGTAAATGTTGTTTATAAGGACATTCTGTGGTAGGTAGGTACATTTAGTATCAGCATTGCACCTGTGCGAAGCCGGGGCGGGTCGCTAGTTATTAATAAAATAAATTACATAAACTGTTGTCATTTTGTATGTAGGTATAAGTTATAATTAATTTAGGAAGTTATTTATGGGTAAATTTAAAAATTACTTTCAAAAAACTGATTGCTTGCACTAACTTTTTAATGTACAGTTCTTTTCAATTTTTCTTTAGTACAAGTCTAACTTCAATTGTAATGCACATATGTATCTGCGTGTTGTACATAGTTGTCAACGATCCGTTCATTATGTGATTTTATCTTTATAATAAAATATATTATTGATGCAACAAATTTTATTAATATATTGATAGATAGACAAAAAATTGTTCAGTATACGAACTTATGGCCACAGCATTTTCAACAATATAGCTCGCGGTTTAATAGCGCGCGGTAAGGAAAATAATGATTTGAATTACATATTTCGAACCCACGCATTCATTTATGGACAGTGATTGACTGAAAATTATGGAGTGAAGTATTGGAAGCCTTTACTCAGCAAGTAGTAGATGTGGGCTAATTTGATACTGTTGATAGATAGACATTAATAATATTAGTATATACATTTTAATTTAATTATATGAGTCATAGAAGTAAATTTTAATAAATATATGATAAAAAAATATCATTTAGCCTGTTCTTGGTTTAGGAGGTTGTCGGTAAAATAAAATACAGTTTAAAATTCTTCATACCCATATAAACGCTGCCCATCATGTTCATTGGGCACGTCGAATCTTTTGTCACGTTTAATTAGTTTGCACGAGAAAACGCGGACGTTACGTGGCGATTGCATTGACAAGGGTTACCAGCTCTCTATGCATGTTACAGGTAGGTCGGCATTCGTCACCGATGCTGCCGTTAACGTAACGAAACTGGTTTTCTTCGATAATTACCTTGTTGACATTTTTATGTTGAAATATTTACAAATTCATTGATATTTGAGTACCTTCTACTGTATAGGCGAATAAAATATACTGTAAATGAACTTCAGTCGATTTCCTGCCTTTATCTATATTTTTCAGTTATATTTCTTTTGGCACGTTTAGTAGAGTGTAAAATTGAGAGCTGTGCGTACGCGAATCATTTGATGGAAGTGTGACATAATTAAGTTAATAAAGTAAATTAGATTTACTTAATTTTATTAAAATAATGTTTGGGGAGGCCTATGTACAGGAGTGGGCATCTTTCGGCTGAAATGATGATGATAATGATGAATGTTTATTTATAAGCTTTAAAATTATTTTTCAACAAAGTCAGTAAAATGGGTTTACTTCTTCATGTTGTTTTTTTTTATCGTTATAGGTTTGGCCTAGTGCCCACAATCTCACCTGATGTTAACTGACAATGTGGCCCAAGATGATAACGCTCTACCTAAACCTAGTGGAAGACTGGCTCTCAAGTGCAGCTGCCGGAACACACCTATTGGTGCTTGGTGACAGATTTTCAACTTGAAGATGGTAGCTAACCAGGTGGGCATTAGAAAAAGCCCTACTACTATGCTATGGTTTCCTCACGGTGTTTTCCTTCACCGAAAGCTCGGGCTCATTGCAGGGATTCGAACTCACGTCAATCGACGCGAAGTCGTACACACTACCATTGAGCCATCATTGCTTCATTGTTGGCATGTGGGATAAAAATATTAAAGTATTTTTTTTGGTTACGCGAAAGGAGTATAACTTCTAACTTATTAAAACTGTTATTATTAGTAAGTGAATTAAGACATTGTATAACGTCTGCAAACATATAATCCCACGGATTAAGTGGTAAAAAAATACAGTAGATTAGTGACCCAAAAGTGATACATATAAGCAAAATAGTATTATAGAGTATAATGCAGATGAGAGAGTTCACGTGGATTAATTGATTATATCATCATACATTGACTGGTAATTTCAATATAAGATTTTATTTATTACATAATATTTGGGCGAACCAGCTTTGCTTGGTGTCTAGCCAAAAAAGAAACCTATCTAGTAAAACTTGGAAAGGAAAACATTTCCAAGAATTTTTATTTAGTTGAACTATATTCGAAATTTGTTTAGAACATTTACTAAGCCAATGTACTCGTAAGTGTTGTGATAATTACATCCTGAGAATCAGAATTATCGGATGTTGTATTTTATACAATTGTTGTTTGTTTTGTCGTTGCGTGGTCAATGCGTTGTGATGTCGTCTATGTGTTTGGCGGTTTGTCGACAGGCTGGACCCATTGGTTCACACAGTACGCAGTGGAACTGATTCGCGTCTGCACGCGCGCACGTGACTTACGCCGAACGATCGAAACATCGTCTGTTGCTGTAAAGGATTTGTGCATTAATTGTAATCCGGACTGTCGATACAATGCGCCCCGTATGTATCCTATAATTTGTTTAATAATACTAATAAAAAACAAAATTCATCCATCCAACAAAATCAATTAAAAATTTTAAATTATTTTCACTATTAATATAATATATGTAATGAATAATAATTAGTTGAGTAGTGAACAATTTTCCACCATTATTGTATATTTTATTTATGTAAAAAGGCGAGTAGTACACAACTTTTATATGAGTAACGATTTTATAATCTCGAAGTTTACATATTGTCGTTTAATATAAGTTTAAAACTCAAACAAAATATTAAGTTTTGATTACCTTAGATTAGATAAATTAGAGAGCGCTGTAATTTTTTATACATGTAGATTTATACATTGTAATGTGATCACATAACCTTTCACTCTCTGATGTTATACAAAAATTGTAACATGTCATTTACTTACAAATACTTCATCTTATTTTAGACAGACTCTTTATACAAATATGGAATTTATTGAAAGTGATAATGAGCTATGTGCTATATGTTATATAGATGTATAATAAAAAGATTAAAAGGACTGGAGTTAATTTTAACACGTATTCAACACTAGCTGTGTCCGCGTCGTCGCTCGCGTGGGCTACTAAAAAAGTTTTTTTTTTTTAATCTGTGCGGATAACTATTATTTTTCTAAAATCAAAGTAGCCTGGGTTATGCCCTATAACATCAGCTATCTGCCAGTGAAAGTCCCGTCAAAATCGGTCCAACCGTTTCGGAGATTACCCGGAACAAACAGACAGACAACATTTTTAACATTGGGTTTTTTGTTATAGTTATCGCGTATACTTTCATATGCATTTAGTAAAAGTTTGTTATTTTGACATTACAAACTTATTATACACTTATTACACTTCAATTTTATTATATGTATAGATTATTTATTTTAATTTTGGCCGTTTTTGTGTTTTAATAGAAATTCTTGTCAAACCAGAAATAATGAGGTAAACCCTACTATTGTTTGTTAGATAATAGTCTTCTTTTTGTCAAGTAAGAAGTCTAATATGTTAACCTTCAAGTACGCTTTTTTTTTTTCTTCGAACTGACTATACTGTTAGCCTGAGGGGCCCTGGAGCCTTTACGGCTTTTACAGCTTTACCGGGCTTGGGGGCGAGCGCTTAGGGCACTCAGCCACGAAGTCCAAGTACGCATTATATAAAATGTATTTAGCCAATTCGGAAAAGCAATCATTGCGATTTTTAAAGTAACTAATCAAACATTATAATATCCAATATGGTTTAATTTTTCCATTGCAATAACATACTTCACTCATTACCAAAATAAAAATATTTTATCCTTATCAACGTAAACAAGGTAAAGTATTTATACATAATTAGTCAATATTATCCATGACTCAAACAGAATAACATACAAGTAGATTCATTGAATTCATTTAATTAATTTTATTTGTATAATATTTAAATTAAACATAATAATTATTCTTATAATGTTCGTCTGCTGTTATTAATGTACACAATATTATCATTTTATAATCATATACGTTAAAAAGCTTAAAATAAAAAAAAAACATTATATAATTATAATATTATATATATTTAAACAATAACTTATCAATACACTTTCTCTATGTTACGTAAACGATGCGTGATGTGATGATGCGACTCGCTCGTTTACAAGAATCGTCGGAAGAGAATGACGACTATTAAGGATTCATCATATGTTGCCGAGAAACACGTGTTACGACTTCTCAACATCACAGTAAAGTCAAGTCGCGCCGCGCCGCATCCGCACGAATGCGCGTTTATCGGAGAAATTGAATCATTTCATGCCATTACCAGTTTCTAAATCTAGCTTGCCAGTCAGTCTCTACGATCAACAGACAAGATATTTAAAATATCTTTTTCTAAAAATAGAAATGTTTTTCATCACATCATTTGTGCATTATACGTACAGGATAATAATTTACCATCGTAATTTTGGTAACTTTTTAATTATAATTATTTTTAAATACCTATAATTCTTATACGTTAACTTCGTAATATAAAAATATAAGAATTATAAGTAGAAATTTATACTTAAGATAGCTAGCTATACTCGAGGTTTGTTCATTTTTATTAACCACACTAGTTGTGCCCCACTGTTTCACCCGAGTTCAATTTATTTGCCTCGCCGCGTGTGCCACTAACGCACCCGTGCATTAGTCTAACGTTGTTTTCACTGCTTATAGCTTCGCTACGTTCACGAATGCTGACATAAATATTGACATAAATAGGCTATAAAATTACTAAAAGGTTTCTTCAAATCTGACTGGAAATTCCAGAGATTAGTGCGTTAAAACAAAAAAAAAAACAATCTCTTAGCTATATAATACTACCTGTACCCAACGGTTATTACTCGTGTTAAATTGATTCTGCCGTTATTCAACATCCCGTACTTGCCTACAGCTTGCCAGATTGTTTGACGTTCATAGTTACTGCTCCACTTCTTAGGGACGTAGCGTGATCTTATATAGCTATATTATTCTTCGTGAATTTGGCTATCATATACAAAAAGAATTTATCAAATCCAACTCGTAGTTCCAGAGATTATCGCTTTTGAACAAACAAACAATGATACAAAAAACTCTTCCGCTATATTAGTATAGATTAATATCTCACTTGTCTTGACTTGTTAAGTGACGATGTAGCCCAAGATTGTTACACGCTAAACCTAGTGGAGAAACTGGGTTTCAAGTGCCAAGTGCCAAGCACACCTATTAGGTGCTTGGCGACAGATTTTCAACTTGTGAGTGGTTTTTTTTCTAGTTATAGGTTTTAGCGTAGTGGCCACAGTCTCACCTGATGTTAAGTGACGATGTGACCCAAGATGAAAACACGCTAAACCTAGTGGAAAACTGACTCTCAAGTGCAGCTGCCGGAACCCACCTATTGATGCTTGGCGACAGATTTTCAACTTGAGAGTGGTAGCTAGCCAGGCGGACATTTGGAACAGCCCTACCATTATGCTATGGTTTCCTCACGTTTTCTCACGATGTTTTCCTTCACCGAAAGCTCAGGCTCATTGCAGGGATTCGAACTCACGTCAATCGACGCGAAGTCGTACACACTGCTTCTGAGCCATCATTGCTTCATTAACTAAGTCATTACGACTTCTATGAATTAACACTGGTTGTATGAAATGTTTTAACATAAACGATTATTAATTCAAGTCTATTCTCCTTTTTAGTAGTTTGCACTTATTCTAATAACACATACATATCAATATGACAGCGCCTTATCTTTTATCATTACGTATTTCAGTAAACGAATATCTAAATTCTTTATTATATTATATAATTATTACATACTGTGTTTGATAGTAAACACAGTACATTCCAGAAATAACGGCAATAACTGCAAACCAAAAATACTCTATTCAATTTAGGCCCTTAGAAAACACTTATGAAACGTCTATCTTGAAGTTATCAACGCTATTATCGGTCATCGAGAAGAGCCAGCAAGAAACTCGATCGGGCTTAAAAAAACGTATGTGCGCGATTCACTCACGAAAGAAGTGAAACTTCATTTTAAAAGACATTTTCTATTTTATTTAAACAGTGTGCAATATATATACACACCGACATTTACTCTCTCGCTCTGGCTCACACAAAGAGGAGAGACCGATAATGTGCGTTAAACGTTTAACGTTTAACGCTTGGAAGTCGCATAAGAAGTTTCACTTCAATAATTAATAAATAATAATTATTAAATAATTTCTTTTAACAGTACAATTATTATTTAGAATTAATTATTGTATTTAGTGCATGTACAGACTGTACGGAGACCAAATCATTTACAAACATCACGTTAGTTAGGTTAATTCACGTAATGATTCACTCTATAATAACCTTTTCACAGTAAAATATACTTGATATGGTTCTTGAACCCATTTTCCCGCAAATCTTTAATGTTCTTATTGATCTTATTTTAGAATCTATCTCAATTACCTTAAATACTTTTATTGATCTTACGTACGACTATTAACTATGTATTTATTTCTAGTATGAAAAGTATGCCAATCGTTTATAAAATGTAGCTTATATACGTTTTTGCGAACGCACATTAAAGATGTATTGGGAGGAGTTAAGATATTAAATACCTGGAACTTGTTCTTTAGTGATTCGCTAGGTCTCATATTGTTGTAGATAACTCGATTTGCCCGCTTTTGTAATATGAATATGGTATCTACATCTATTGATGAAACCCACAGCAAAATACCGTAAGACATTAGCTATGGAAGTAAGCGAAGTAATGCATCGTCTGTCGTCACTGCCAATGCATGTCATGCTGCAAGCCTCTTGGTAACTGGATGTACGCCGGTTGATCCCAGAACGCGACACGCCTAATCGTGCCACTATAGACTCTGACTCAATTGTCGTATCCAACCACACAAAAAACATTAGAACCTTTATTCAAAATATACTCATATGTACATCCGGTGAGATATAAGCAGTGAGAATATTCTACAGAGAGAGTAATCTATCAGGAATAGATATAAATTATTTCTTTCAATGTTCTAGAGTTTTTGTGATAAGCTCTTTTAGCGCATCTATATTAATCCATGTTGCTGTTGGGGCTGTATTTACGTTTATCAAAGATTTTCGATCTATAATGCTCATTTTATCCTTTGTTTTACAATTGCCTAATTAGACACAAACACATTTTGCCAATAATATTATTATTACAGATAGTTCAAAGAATAGGTGTTCGAATACCTATAGTAAAATTCAATAGTAAAACTACGACAATGTGCGAAGATTTAAGCATTTTTATTTCATTATCATGGCAATTGCATTACGTTACAAAAAAAATAAATGATAAGTGATATTACATCATAAGCGTGTGTTCTCTTGATAGTATTGTACTGCTGAAGCTCATCTGACATTTAGTTTTTTCATCACTGAATATACATTTAGAATACCGATGTAGCAAAATAATTTAAATAATAAAACTAAGTCAGTTTATTTAAATTATATTATATTAAAGAATTGAGCAACTGATGTACGTATTTAATTCTATCCCACTTAAGTAGAGTCGGCACCATATGTTTTCTCCTTCCACTCTACCCTACTAACTCATCTCAGTATTGACACTTATTATACGTATATAATTCTTCACACAATCCATCCTACATTCTTCGATCTTCCTCTACTCTTATATCCATCCACCTTCATACTTAACTGATGTATATTCATGTTTTATCCATTCTAGCTACACCACACATCCATCTTAACATTCGTTTCTCTACCATATGTAATCTTCTTTCATCCATCTCTTTCGTTGCCCACTCAGATCCATAAATCAAGACAGGTCTCATAATGGTTTTATACACTTTTCCCTTAAGTTTCAGGAGCATTCGAGGATCACGTGCTAACCCCGAGAACTTTCGCCATTTCATCCTCCCTGCATTTATCCTATTCACGTCCTGTAGAACATTTAAAGTAAGCAACCTTCCAAATACGTATTCTGAATTTATTGAGGCTTTAGTTTTATTTACTGGACATGTCATGAGGAGGGATGAAAGTCATATAACTAGAAGAGTATTAAGTATGAAGGTAGACGAATATAGGAGTAGAGGAAGATGTAACAATGTAGGTATGTATATATAAAACCATAGAAATAAACATGAATAGTCAAATACGCTACCACAACATAAAGCATCTAAAAATATCGACGTCAAGTGGCCGTGGGACAGTGAAAGCATTCATCAGTTACAGTTTCGAATATTTATTTTTTTCTCACGATCTCTCACTTTTGGTAAGAATATTTTTTTAATAATTCTAAATGAACTTTTGATATAATTGTTATTATTATTTCTAGAGATACGGGCTTCGTAATTGAATTTCTACATATTAAGGAATTTATGAATCCAGTGTTGTTAATAGTACTAGAGGTAAAGGTGTATTTTTGGTGCATTTATTAATCAATGTCCAAACTTAAGAGGCATTTATTATAGCATATTGTTAAAAGTAATAGATATGCTACTCTAATAATGAAATATCTTGAACTTTTGTAAAACTTACGCATTCCTGTTTATTTATGTCCAATTTCTTTAAAAATAAACAAATTTAACATTTTGCGTTGAAACTATGAATGTTCAGTGGTAGCGAGATCTGACGTGTTGAAACTATAGCAACTAGGTAGGATATGTTTTAGTCCTTGCGTAAATAGCTTCAATTTGTATGTTGACAGATTCTGTCAGTATTTTTTTTACGAATTTTGAGTGTTTAAAAACCAATTTAATGTCTAGACGCCATGCTAGGTAATATCATCTTCGATCACATCGTCCTAAACATCACATGATATAGTAAATACATGCTATCCTAAAAAACAAAAAAAAAAAAAGTTTTATTGAGAATGTCTCAATGAAACTTTATTTTTGTCTTCTTCTTCCCTTACTCCACTTAAGTAGGGTCGGCAGAACATGTTTACCTCTTCCACTTTTCTTCAATAACTGTCATCTCAGTATTCATACCTTTATTACACACACAACCCATCCATACCTTGTACAATCTTCCTCCACCCCTATACCCGTCATTAAACTTTATTAGGGTTTCGTACCTCAAGATTAAAAAAACCGAACCCTTATAGGATCACTTTGATGTCCGTCTGTCTGGCTTGCTGGCTGTCTGGCTGTCTCTCCGTGTGTCATGATACTTTTTCTCTAAAACGACTGTAGGTATAAAGTTGAAATTAATGACGAATACTAAGATCTATGACTACAAGCTTCTGCAAAAAAATCAAGTTCCTAGGTTATCCCAATAAAGATATACAGCCCTTAATAATAAAAGTGTAAAAGTCGCACACAGTGACCAATTTTTAAAACCTATAGGGTAAATCTCGCCTACAGTCTTGATATTTGGTACGAAGGGAGTTTTTTTTTTAACTAAAGTTAAGGAAAAATCAGAAAATAAGGAATTTCGAATCCAGTGTAAAATTATAATGTGACAACATTACATAAAGTTTTATAATTAAAA
This sequence comes from Saturnia pavonia, assembly GCA_947532125.1. Classification (NCBI taxonomy): domain Eukaryota; kingdom Metazoa; phylum Arthropoda; class Insecta; order Lepidoptera; family Saturniidae; genus Saturnia; species Saturnia pavonia. Next base: position 11,050,847 of record OX383903.1, read on the forward strand.
AAAACAAGTTTTTATGTTAACACAATAAAGAGATACAGCCCTCTTTATAATACAGGACTAAAAGTTGCAATCAGTGACCGATTATCAAAACCCTTCCAAGCTACATACAAAAGCCCTTCTGAAAGTTATGCATATATTGTTATCCCTACATATAATAATGTCCATACAATAAATAGTAAATAATGACCCGGGTCGCCTTTTTAAACATAAAATTCGTTTGTTGTTATTTCACGTATATTTTTAACATAACATATATATATTTGATTTCTTCTGTAAGATTAAATTACTTATCGTGATTTAAATAAAGTATTACTTTCTAGTTTACACAGATGTCTAGTATATTGTACAAGAAGATTTGTTAATATTTACCTATTTACATCCTATATACAATTATTTACATTGTGTTTCTATTGTCATGTGTTTATGGGTTTTGGCAGCGTATTCCAAGAAAGCGTGGAGTTGATTATATGTTATTATTACTTGTTTTCCTTATATTTTGTTATATGACGTTGCAAAAGATAGCCTGAAACCTTTTTAGTAAAAACATCTATAAAATAATAGAAAATTTTCACCGAAATCAGAACAGACAGAGAGACGGACAGACCGAGATATATTAAAGAATATAAGGATATATAATATATTTATAATAGCTCGGCACATTTACTGTACTCTACCTGATGGTAAGCACACTACAATCCAAACACAACGGCGACCACCAAGAGATCGAAATCCATAGGCGGTCGCCGCTGTCATGCCGGCCAAACATATGAACAATATTAATGTAAAAGACGGTACAATAATGTTCGGTTACTAGTGTAATCAGATCGATTTTTTTTTAAGGTTAAGTATTATTACTATACTCGTGTATCTACATTATTTTAACTTTATAACTTATAAGGAGTGTAAATTAACTAAAATAATTTGCAATAAAATATGTCATTACATAATATGTAACTATAAATACATCGTGCAATATACGAATTAAATAGTTTTTGTGTAGTCGACAAAAGAAACTAACTTTACAAAATACATGTCGGATTAAGGTCCTCATATTTCTTATGCAGCGTAACTTGTGTATGTCATAAACAATATTTTACAGTTTCTAAACGATACTATCGGTTTTTAACAGAGGATAATCGAAGTAAGTCACACTTAAAACCAGATTATAAAGGTTAATTTTGAATATTGAATAGATGTATTGTATGTGAGTTGACATCGTCAAATTTAGAACGTGTGATCGAGCTGTTCCAATAACAAAACGTGAAAGAAAGATTACTACAAATGGGCGGGACGTTCTATATTTATAAAGCTTGTAACAAACAATAATTATAGTTATGTAACTATTACTGAGAATGAACTGTTTTAAAATAGTCACATGATAATATTTGATTTGATAAGCAACTTGCAAGTTGAAATAACTAATAACCTATAATATTTTCATTGGTTAAAATTCTACAGCCTTAGTGTACACGACAATTGTGTTAGACTTTTTTTAAACTACAAAGGCTGCAAACAATCTTATGACCCGCCTGATTGAAAGCGGCTACCGTAGCCTGTGAACGCTTGTAATACCACAGGTATCACTATTATTATTATACTTATCACAAGGAGCTCTGGAAACCCTACTCACCACAGGAATACAACACAAGGTTATTTAGCTGCGATCTTGCACATAATAAATGAAATTTGACATATCCACTATCACGTACTCGTCTATTATATTCCGCATCCAACAAAAATTCGTAAATACTTACATAATATAATAGTAGGTAAATTTGCTTGATAACCATCTATATAATATTTCGCAAATCACGAACAATAAAGATATATGCTTAGCGGTAACGTACAATCTATTGTCAACCGTAGAAGTATTAAATGCTACAATAGTGTATTCTGCTACAAACGATATCATGCTGGTAATATCTGATGAGCGTTATCACATCGAACAAAGAATTAATCGAAATTTTTGAGACATGAAATTAATGCAATGCCCTATTATATTTTCAATCTGCAAACAAAATCTTAAAATGAAGTACAAATTAGTCTCACGAAATATTTAATTTAAAAAAAAAATGACTCCTTTATGGTATTTATAATAATCACAATCACACATAGTTGCTTTAGCAATTAACCTTAAAATAATTAGTTATTCAAATTACTTTTTTTTATTTACACATCTTATAACAATGTGTGTTTGTAACAATCTCAAAATAGGAATGAATTTAACATTTATATACGAGCTTCGAGTTAAGAGTTTAAAGAATAAATAGTGTACTTATTTCTCATTATTGGCAGTCATGAAACTCTTGTCCAAATGTAGGATACACAAGGAGATTATAATTTGAATAATTTGGGTATTTGTAATAATAATTACAATTAATATTTCTGTACCTTAAAAGTAAAAGGTTGTAAGCTTGTAAGTTAAAACAAACTAATTTGAACTGAAACCATTATGCTTCTTGCTTGCTATGCTACGCTTCGTTGAAGTTTTTATTTGACGTTGGCATAAAACCGTTCTGAATAAACAATTCATAAAGATTCTAATAATTTTATTTCACAAAATTATAACATGAGCTCTTGAACATAAGAACCGTGAACTTTTTAGTTCAGAATGCATTAATTAAAACATAATTCAATATAATAAAGGTATGATGCAATTTATTTCTGTATCACGATCACTAAACGTGTAAAATCACACACAGCATTATTATTCACATAAGTATGTCTATTTGACAATGAAATTTCGTAAATCACATTAATTTAATAATACAATTTTATTGAACTTCTCACAACTTAACAAAGAAACTAGGAGTTATTATGTTGAGTTATGGGAACGATCTCATTGAAAAACATATTATCAGTATATAAATAATTACCCTCAACATTTATGGAGCTTTAGTTTAATTATTTCATAACAACTCTACTCTCACTTTATTATGAAATAAATAGAGAAAATAATACCGTATTACCGTATTGTAAGATATATTAAAGCAAAATTGGGAAACTAAACTTACTTTAAAAGTTGTATACTATGTATACAATTGTATACAATTTGAATCCTTGCTTATCTTCTTCTATATCTATACATATTATAAAGCTCAACGTCTCTCTGTCTGTCTGTCCGTTTATGTTCTTTACAGCGAAAACCACTAATCAGATTTACATGAATATTCTTTTAATTCATAGCTCTGTTATCTGGCCAGGTTATACGATATATTTTGTTAGATAAAGTAATATACGAAATAAGCAGTGATGATAATGGTGAATAAATTTGGAAAAAAGACGCTTACAACTTACACTGAGCAAGCCTTAAGAGATATATTAAAATAATGTTCTACATAATTGTAGATCTTAAAAAGACCTACAAAAAAGTCAACGATAGCATATGTCTATCTTCTAAGGATCATTTTTTTTTAGAACTGACTATACTGTTAGCCTTAGGAGCCCTGGAGCCTTTACGCCTTTTACAGCTTTACCGGGCTTGGGGGCGAGCGCTTAGGGCACTCAGCCACGAAAGCTAAGCAACAACATCCGAGGGTGCCAAAGTAGCCGAACCTCGGCTCGGACTGTTGCGCGAATGCAATTAAGTCGCGATCTGACTGACTAAGGATCATCCACAATAAGCGTTTTTGCCTTTAAAAAGACCGGCAGGCGACCGCCGTGGTTGGAAGCGGGGGCAGTACGATTCGCCCGTCTATTCGACCCACGGCATTCTGTAGTCACCACGAGCGGACCCGCGGGCACAGCTAATTCATTTATATTATATAAGCTTTTGGGTTTTAAGTCTTAGATTAAGTCTGTATACGTAAATACTGTGAAGTCAAATAAAAACTTATATGTTCAGGTTTTTAGTATTATATAATATAACATTCAGTTCAGGCACTCGTTAACCCAGTTATTCCCCGTTCCATGTTTAGCTCACTATTTATTCCTTTAGAACTATTTTTTCCTAGTGCCCGGGTGAAGCTGTAAAAGCCGTTTGAGGCTTCAGTGCCCTTATGGCTAACAGTATAGACAGTTCGAAAAAAAATATTTTTTCCTAGTAAGTTATTTTAAAACATTTACATACTTGTTACTTAAAAAATCATGTAATTTAATAATGTGTAAAGTCTGTTTAACAATAAATGTGTGAAAGAGGAAGTTAGAAATCATTACAGATTCCTAAAGAAAGATTACATTCTTGCGCGCATTACTCGTACTTATTACATTACGTATAAACTTGGCTTCCGAGTTATTTCAATGAAAAACATTTTGTGAATACATACTGAGAATTTATTTCTTAATTATATTATTACAATTCATAAAAGCGCGTATATGCTAATTATCAAATACGCAGATCCTGCGGGGTAGAATCAATAATTTCAAACTTATAGAAAATATGACAGATAACAACTAATAGGCAATTTGAGATTTAAACTCTTTACAGCTAATAGTGAAAATGTATTATTAGTCAAAGTATATCAAAGTCAAAACAGCCAGTAGAGTACCTGCTCGTTAAGTAAAACAGACAAAAATGTTTTTTTTAATAACGTAAAAAATATAAATAAAAATATCGAAGGGTGTCTTTTTTCTAAAATAACAGCTTGCATTCGTCTGGCTAGAAGATATTCTCGCTTAAGCTGAGTGATAGTGGCACCGTGGACTTTTCTTCAAATTTCCGATGTACGGACTTCCCGACAACCTGTGCACTGTATTGATCTCTGGTTTTCTACATGAGCGCAGAATTCCTGTCATTCGTGTCATTCTATGGATGTGATTCGCAGCTTATGTCAGTAAATGCTGGAGTTCCGCAAGTACTTTTGCCCACTCTGTTTCTTCTACATATAAATAATAATTATGTTGTTAGCTTTGGGTCATATCCATAGCTATGCAGGTGACAGCACTGTTCATGAATTGTATTACAGTAAGCCCATTTGCGAGCGAAAAGAAACAGAAAAGAGAGGGGATAACTTGCCATTGAGCTTAACCAATTCTTGAACCGCATATCCACATGGGGAGCAAGTAACTTTGTTGAGTTTAATGCCAAGAAAACTCAGGTGTGCGCGTTTCCTACCAAAAATACCCTTCCCCGCTCTTCAAAACGTCTCGCAAGCAAAGCGTGACAGCCTCAATATCCTAGGTATGGTGGATATTTGCAGCGACCTTAACTCCAGGGATTACATTGGGAGTCTCATCTCATTCCCTTATCAGTCTGATTAGATGTATCTGCTATACAAGACACAATATTTTTATTATTTATGGAATAATGTTCGCACCTTTGGGACGGATCCGCAAAATACGTCCCTCGATGCCCTGGACAGGTTACAAAGACGGGCTGTCCGCATTGTAAATTATACAGACGTTACTAAGTTTATTGAGCATTTACAGTTGCGTAGGGACATAACCTCGATGAGCATGTACTACCGTCTATATCATGACGAGTGTTCTGAAGAGCTGTTCAACCTAATACCCTCCTCTCCCTTCTTATTCCCCTCCTCTCCCTTTCATAACAGAGCATCATTCGCTCGAAGCTATAGCTTTACAGTAACCATCAACTTGGCACGAACAAAAAAGTTCTCTTCGTCATATCTTTGATGTACTGTGAAGCTGTGTAACTGTCTACCGACCTCCTTAAACAACATGGAGTCCTTCAAACATAACGTGAAGTGACATTTGATCAGGCCGCAATATCAGCGACGACAGGCGAAGGATTGTAAATCCTACGATGGTCACCGATGTTGTTAAATTGCGCTGTGCTTACCATCAGGTATAGTGCAGCCACGTAACCGTGAAACGATTAAAAAAAATGTAAAGACCTCAGTTAATAAGTTGAAATTAATATTTGCATTATACAATCGTTCATATTTATTATCCTTCAAGTTTAAAATAGGTTCCTGAAACAAACTTATTTAGCCTTAACTGTATTTTAGTTCAAATCTGGGACCACTATCTTGATCCACCACTATCACGATCTTTATACGTGTTAGTAGTTAAACTATGGTAATATATGCCGTCGTTCATAAGAACTACAAGATGGTAGAAAACATCAAGTTCCTAACATTAACATATTCTAAATGTATTCGCACTTAAGTACGTTTCTTTGAAAAACAATTTCAATTGTGTCTGTGACACTAATTTCCCTTGAGTCCGCAACGAGTGTACAACACTGGAAGGCAATTTGTGTAGATTCTACATGTTTTGTAATGACGTAAACTTTCACTATCACACTGCAAAATGTGTGATTGTCAAAGACTTTGTTGTATTTAAGTAAATAAACATACTATGCTTTTACTATGCATAACTATACTAATAATTTATACTTGTTAGAAATAATTAGAAGAAAATTATACTGACTATTAAGTTGAAAGGTAGAATGTTCGATCTCCTACAGACTTGTGTTATGAGCATAATTTTCAATCCACTGTTTGGTTGTACTATACAAACTATGTTTAGTTTAGAATCAAGTGGCCATGTATGAAATAGTGTTATAAATTTTGTTAAAATTCATTTTAAAACGTTGGAGAAAGTACGATAAGTATGTACCTATATTTCTATGTAAAACATTTAATAGTACGGAATCCTCAGTGCGCGAGTTCTACTCGTTACTCATCCGATTTTATATTTAGAAAAGGACATTAAAGAAAAGGCGTATTTTTGTATTTCACAATATTGTACAATCTGGTTATACATATATACATATTATGACTAATTACTTATTGTACAAGTTGTAATAAAATTATTCAAATAAATTACACTACAATCATTGTAGTGTTAGCAAAATAATTAAAGCTGCTATATTTTCGTAAAATAATGTATAGTTTAATAATTAAAACTATAATCAATTACATGTTTATTTAAAGTACATATTTTGAATAATACGGAGTAATTTCTATTATAGAAAGTTCATAAGTGAATACTATAATCGTTTTCTTTTAAAAGAGTTTTGTATTATACTGTTTCGAATTAATTTCGTTTAACCAGTTTCTATATGAACTTTATTTAAATTTATGGTATTATGTCGGACCTCACTTCGGAGATTAATTATATAACGGAGAAAACCATTTTATTCCTATGACTTTACTATCTTAAAAATATCTGAATGTTATTGATACATTTTACATAAGAATATCACAATCTTTTCCGACAAAAAAAAAAAACAATTAATAAATCTATAGCCATTTTAACAAAAATATTATTTTGACTAGAGTTATAGTACTCGCGAAGAAAAACACTTTTTCCTATATTTTATCATACAGTATTATTTTGAGCTAAATACCTGAATATATTATATTTATAATGAGACTGTTGGGTATAAGAACTGATCTAAGTTTTACATAAATGTAAATATAATCCAGAAGGTTGTAGAGGAGAAGGTTATATATAGAGGCATACATATATAATATAGATGTTTACATATGCAATATGGAAAGTTTTGAATAACACGTTATCACCTCCAGTCCCACCGCTATGTTTTAAAAATATAATAAAGAAGTTAATATTTATGTTAAATATGTAGATTAATAATATTTAAAATTTCATTTTCAATTCAATTTTTAAGTTATGATTACACATTACTATGAATGACAAAAAATAACTGGTGATTTTAGTAGTTTTACAAAAACGGTAGCGCTTGCGCCTAGCTTTTACAATTATAATTTGCATGGTGGTAGGGAATTTTCTAATGCCGGCCTGGCTAGCTACCCTAGCTACCCTCAAGTTGAAAATATGTCAACAAGCACCTTATAGGTGTGTTCCAACTACATCACTTGAGAGTCAGTTCCGGCTTGGTGTAGCGTGTCACCATCTTGGGTTACATCGTCATATAAATTCAGATGAGATTGTAGCCAAATGCTAAAAATAATAAAAATATGGGTCACTAGTTTTAACTTGATATAGGAATGCAATGAATATTACACGGTAATGTAATAAACATTCTTCGCTTCCCTTATTTTCAAATTAGAGTTTCTCAAAATTGTAATGATATTATTTACAATAATTTTTAATGCAATGAACACAAAGTTTACACATGTACATACTGTATGTGTAAGTGGATACAACATTTTGATAATTGATATTAAAGAACATGGGTAGTGTTAGAGTGTGTGTACCGGCTAATGATCCTAATATCATTATTTGCCATTAGATTTGAGCTTTGACCGGTATGATCGACCATTTATAATAATGCTCAGGTTTGTTATAACCGTAAATAATTGTAGTAATTTTGTATGCCAGTGTGATAACTATTTTATAGGCTGAAGTGAACATTTTTAAACGTTTGCTTTCAATAATTTAATATTTAAAACTATTCTGAACATTCATGCGTAATTAATACTACAAATAAAAATTAATATTATTTTAACCAATTTTAATTAAATATAAATAAAATGTATTTTAAATGTTTTATATTTAGGCACTGCATAAACATTATTTCAACTTAATTTATATTAAGGGTCAGATGTTGTGATTTAAATGAAGTTACGTATGATAACTTATATGAAGTCACGTAATTAATTTTAAAATATCCTTTCGAAAGCCGTACAGGTTAATTAATGGTAATTAAAGGTACAAATTAATTCACTTTGCAAAATTAACGTTTTTCAAGCTTATTCAAAAATATATCGTTTCTGGTAAACGTACATTCAATAATGAACGCCACGCCCGGTAAAGCTGTAAAAGCCGCAAAGGCTCCAGGAGGGCCACTAAGGCTAACAGTATAGTCAGTTCTAAAAAATATATATATATATAATCAACGATATAATCGTCTATAACAATATATCATACTAGTTGTGCCCCACGCTTTCACCAGTGCTAAATTTATTCGACAAATGCCGCTGACGTCAACACACACGTGTAGCATATCTTTGTTTTCACTAACCCGTAATTGCCTAGAGCTTCCCATATTGCTTGACGTTCATGGTTACTGCTCCGCTTCCAAGGGTCATAGCGTGATTATATATAGCCTATAACCTCCTTTAATAAATAGCCCATAAATACATCTGACAATGCAATGAATAATCTGACTGGTAGTTCCAAATATTAGCGCCTTCAAGCATTTATCATATTAGCATAGATTCACTGACACAAATCAAAATCATCTATTATCCACCAAACCAATGGGGGGTATTAAATTAAGATCTTAATTACAGTTCATTTGAATCTTAACAGTATCAGTGTTTGAAACGAGGATTCTAAAGTTTCCTAAATGATTAACGATGAAATGTGACTAAAAGTACTACAGCGTCCTTAATAAGTGAAGTTCATTTTGAAGTAAACAAAAATTCTATGTTATATTTAATGTATAATTTAATAGTTTAAACTATATGATGTATTTTTAAATTAATCTTCTATTTTAGGAGTTCATGATTAAAGTTAATTAATTTACTAGCGACTAGCATTTTGGCCGCGGCTTCGTTCGCGTAGATTCAAATTTTTGTACTCAATAATGTATTATGTACTTATAACCACCAGTTTGAATGTAGTTTTCTAACACTGAAAGAATTTTTTGATTCGGATTAGTAGTTCCACAGAATTACCCACTACACATATATTAATAAACTTTGTATCTTTATAATAATAGTGTCGAAGTATCTTATTAGTTAAATAGTAACACTTATATTTAACATTATAAAAACTACTTACTATCAACAAAAATCATACTGGTATATAGAAATATTTCAATTTGACATACGGTAATCATCGCTGACCGTAGAAAGCGACATTACCATTGTTGATAATGTATTCTTATGTAATTATGAACTTTTGTATGCGGATACAAAAATTACTTTCTTATATTTTCACAGTAAATTGAACATTTCAATAAATAATCTTAGATATATAAATTATGAAGACTGAAGGTCAGGTTTCAATTAAATACCGTATCGTAATTTTTTTTTTAATCAGAACAGTGATTGTTATGTATCATCTTTGAACGAATCCAATGATTCGTTGGTAACTTTCCTTTGTATGTAGCCGCCTCAGTTATCTGTCTAGATCGTGTTTGTATAGAAATGCACCGTCAAAACAATTGCCAAGACCAAGACCGGTTATGGGAACACGTTAATAGTGTGGTAGTTCGTTTCGTTTACAATTTCTATGTCACTGACCTCACAGCCCTATAATTGGTTTGAAGAACAATAATAACACTGGCGCCCATTGAACTATTATTGTAGTAATAAAAATCATAGTACCGAAAGCGTCTGAGATGAGAGCGAGAAATATTTCACATCTCATAGATTATGATCCAATCAGATGTGAAGTAGGTATACTTGTTTCTATCAATGACAAGCGAATATTTTTTTCAGTAGTGGTGCATTTGTTACAAATTATTAGGACACAGTGTCTATTTTATAAATTTAAGTCAGTTTCGTCGCTTAAGCGTTTCTCTGGTGAACGTAGTCGTGTTACATTTTAATAACTATCGATACATATACTAATAAAGTTTCATGTAAAGTGTATGTAGTTATGGTATTACATGTAAAACAGAATGTGTAACTTATCTTGTACTAGCAACCTGTAGTAATACATATAACTTTATTGGTTTACGCAGCGCACCCCAGTAAAACTCCCAGCCGCCATGATTTTTCGACATATTTAACAATTAAGTATCGTAATATTTCAGCCAATTTATAGAAAACTTTAATGAATTATACACCTAAACCTTCCTCATGAAGCACTCCGTCCACTAATAAAAGCTATATAAAAATAAGTTCGATAGTTTTCGAGTTTATCGCGTTCAGACAGACAGACAGACGCGGCAGGTGATTTTGTTTTATAATCATTACATAGTATAAAACAAAGTCGCGTCGCTTTGTCCGTCCCTATGTATGCTTAAATCTTTAAAACGACGCAACGGATTTTGAACCGTTTTTTTTAAATAGATAGAGTGATTAAACAGGAAGGTTTATATGTATAATACATGCTTAATATTGTAGAGAAACACTGATAAATTTAGAGGTTTCTAATGTGATGTCGTAAATAAACACATTTTTTCGCTTACATTGCAAACGCTGGCTGATCCCCACGAGATAAATCAAAATAATGTACTACAGTATTATACACCTTAAAAAGGTCAACAAAAAAGTCCGCGATGGTATATGTCTATCTCTTAAGGATAACTTACAATAACCATTTTTTATCCTTTACATTTTACGGGAAAAAATGGCTTATTTACGAAGTGATTTTAAGTAATACAGCATTAATCCTTATCCAATTCAGTACCTTAAATACATTGTCCATTTAATATAGATCAATATAGCCCTTTACAGCATGTAATTTAATTGAATATTTCCGAAGATATTACAGATTTAAAATGTAGGGAAGTGCGGCGGTACCGGCCCTATATACCATGGTCAATTATATGTCGCTCTTTCAAGAGTAACCTCTAAACAAAACATGTTTGTATTGTCTAATGACAAAAAAACTGTAAACGTTGTTTAAGGACATTCTGTAGTAGGTAGGTATATTTAGTATCAGCATTGCACCCGTGCGAAGCCGGGGCGGGTCGCTAGTATCTTATATATAAAAATCTTACGTGCATCTGTTAGTGATCGCGTAACTTCTGAACCGAACGAGCTCATATTTAACTTTGATTAGTGTATACACATACCTATAACCAAAGATATTTACATAATAAAGTTGTTTTTTTTTTTTGTTGTGAGTTTATAGCTATGTTAGGATCTGATAAATGGCGAAGTAATCGGGCCATTATCTACCGGAAAAAACAAAATAACGTCTGCGACCCAACTAGTATGAATATGAAATTATCATATAAAAAAAGAAAGCGCACTTTATGTTACATATTTTGTTACTTACATCTGGTTTTATGAGTGTTTCGTATTTAGTATTTGGTATTATGCGTCACACGGCTTGTTCGCACCACCACTACTGTAGGCATACACCCGAGCCGAGTGTTGAATTATTTTAATTTTCCATTATCTCCTAAACTACACATCCAAATAACATGCTATAATGGACAAAGCTTATCTCCATAAAATTGTCTTTAATATGAAATAACTTACGTGCATTGTCATGTGTCATAAATCACTTTTTTATTTACTGTAAATTTTTTTTTCACAAAATACCTTATTATGGTTAATATATAAGAAATAGGCATATGGCAACCCTGTTTTTTAATATAGTAAGGAGCAACATTTTATGGAACACTATATTTACGTATCACTAACCATTACGCCAGCACGCGCGGATAAAGCAGTCCGGTATCGCTTTTTCTTCCGACTTACTTAACAAAATGCGATATTTATGGTTTAGCTGAGAGGTGTAACCTCGTATACAAAAATATTTTTTCGTATACTACTGATAGTTGTAGAGATTAACGCGTTTAAACAAACAATCAAACAAAAAATCTTCAGTTTATTATATTAGTATAGATTTTTACTGTTATAACCCAGTCGCCACTGTATACTAATTTGCCACGTGCTACTGAATTTATAGTAATACTGTAATTTTATGCATTGTTTTGATGCTTGTCTATCATTATGAACCATTTAGTTATGAAGATATTTTTAAAAACAATGTTAATGCTAAACTTTACGTCTAGTCAATTATTAATTTATATCACTCGCAGCGTACATACAGAAAAGTTTTTTTAGGGGTCAAACATTTTTTTTCATCTCATTTCTAAAATATATTTATGAAACATCTTACAATTTATAAGTTTTATTCTGTTTTCACAATAATAAATCTTACTATATTGCAAAGGTTTTTATTTGAGTTATAAATGTAATATGGTTTAATAGTAATCTGTAGAAGGTATGTAATTAACGTTTTCGTCTCCAATGAGTATATAAAAAGTGAGAATAGTATCACATTAAATTATATAGGAAAGATTATATATTCTAATATTTATAAATAATTATGGAGTAAATATTTTAATTATTTTAAACTTTTGGAGCAATTTATGCTGATTTTATTTATATAAAATACAAAGGTGTCTGTACCTAATATATAAATATTTCAGTACTTATTACATGCAGATAGATGGAAGTCAGTACGTAATGAAGTGAAAAAAGGCTTATAAAAATTATTTCACATCGAAAAAATCCGTGAGATCGCTTTACGGGTGTTTATGGTGAATTGACATTTTTTCTTATAATACATCTTTGCCACTTGTACAGAGTAGTAATATGATTTTCCGAAAAGTAGGTATGCGTAAATATTATATCGGTAGGTCACAGCCATCATGATGTTATGTATTGATTCTGATATTCGGTAAGAAGCGTAGTCTCTCCGTGACTTACGACAGGTGAAAGCGTCGTCATCCGAACATGAGATTGGCAAAGCGAGCCTCTGGCTGCTTAAAGAATTTTAATAATTACTCGCGTATCCAACTTTTTATAGCAATAAATCCAACAATAAGCATTGCTTAATGCAATTAGGAAATGTTTTATGTAACCAGCCCTGCAGCTAAACGCGACCTACCGTTAATCGACGTCTTAACCTTTCAGATGTTCCACGTGTTCCAATGTTTATTAAAATATATTTACTTTGTACATTTCAGGTGCCGGCGTTTATCCTCGTCACTTGGCTGTCGATGTCTGTGGCTCCAAATACAGCTACAGAAGAAGTCAGTGACAAATTTAACAGTGTAGAACTCAAACCTTCAGCTCGATTAGATCCATACTTAAGAAAAGCTTTACTTAAAGCTCTTAGCGAACTTGAAGAAAGTGACAATCTGACTACTGGATTCGAATCGACTAACGACACCTCTGATATAGATATTTCAACACAACAGACAGTGAACGAAGTCAGTGATAGTATTCATTCATCTAAAGAAGGAATACAAATACACTCTTTTATTGTAAATGGACAATCAGCCTTCATTAACAGCACAAACTTAGCTCCAACGTTATTTGATGACAAAATATCGATACTGAGTACTACCGCCGGTAATGTTGAGAATCAAGTTGCAGGGTCTCGTTCAATATTGACACCACATAGAAAAAATTATCAGACTAGAGACACTGGTGTTAATAACCAACAAGTGAGAAGTATTTCAAACTCTGATTTACTTAATATTCAAAACGAAGAAAAAACAACTACCACAAAACGTGCTCCTACTACAATTAGAATTACTACAACTACAACGACAACAACAACGACACCAAAGCCGACCCATAACGATGATGGTGAGAACATAGAAGAAGTTGATAAACGTGATGTACAAGTGTATCAAGCACCATTAGTTGCAGCTTTTACTGTTCACCAAGACGCCCAAGGCTTACCAAAGCAAGTCATCCCAATTTACCAACAGACAAATGACCAACAGCTTAGGCCGCTAGAAACAAACAATATACCGAGTAGTATTTTACCTTCTGATTCTATTCAACACAGTACACATGAATTTAATTTAAATATTAATCCGGCTAACCAAAATGATTTCATTCATCGCCAACTGATGTTACAGAGAGAATTAGAAGAAAAACAAAGGATTTTAGAACAACAATTACGTTTATTACAGTTACAGCAAAGACAACAAGAGGAGCTATTACAGAAACAACAATTTCTATTACAACAGAAAGACGCGCAAAGACTACAGCAGCGTGTTTTTGATCAAGACCAGCAAAGGAAACAGCATCTTCAGGTTAATAGACATGTGAATAATTTTTCATTACAGAAAAATATTCAACAGAATCCAAACCTGAATCAGAACAATTCTCCGGTCTCAATTCAAGCAAGTATTCCGCTGATACCTAATCAGACATCTAATAGTTTACTAGTTAATCATCAGCAACTTCCTAATCGGGAAGCCGTTGATTTCCTTTTGCATCTACGAAATAAGCATCCTGAACAGTTTCCCCTACAAGAAAATCATCTACCACAAGGCATAAGTACATTTCTGAAGCCTAATCCCACACAGATATATCAGCAAGGTTTAAACTTCAATCACGCAACACCTGATCAAGTAGGGTTAAATCAAAACACTCGTGTATTTCGCCAAGAGAATGGTGTCGGGAATTTTGGAATAAATAATGTACACTATAATAGGTTTAACACTTTTAACCCGATACAAGCGAACAGATTTTTTCCACAACAAAATAGACCCAACCAGTATAACTCTGATTTCGAATTGAAACAGCTGTTAATGCAATCTGGATTGACTGGAAGGAATCCTGATGATTTAAATATAGTGTCCAAAGTGTTGTCTTTGAATCATGGTGTATTTTTAAATAACAATGTTTCCAATCGATTGCCATTTGATAGTAGACGGCATGTACAACCATTCTTTTAAGTTATTTTATTTGTAATATTTATCTACAATTTTAAAACAAATAGCTAACATAAATTATCAGTTTATTGTGTTACAAGTACTTATTTACTTACATTATTTTATAATATTTCCGTATCAGTATAAAAGCCACAGTACATACAACCAAAAAAGCGGTGGCATAAAATACCTCAAATAAAGTTCATTCATCAGCAAATACCAGTAGGTAATTATCTCCTAAAAAAATATTCAGGTTACACACATCCGTGTACACACACCATATTATATTGTTATGTCACATTGTCGCAGGTATTTGTTTTAATCAGCCATTCAATTGACGAACTAATCGTCTAATTAAATATCGACATGTAGCTTCTTAATAGGATGAAAGATAATTTGAACTGAAACACTATTAAACCTATATAAAGTTTAAGGTGATTGAAAAGCACTGTTTAAAAATCGGTAATTCAGCGGTTTATTTACTAATAAGTATATAAATGCTTACATTATAAACTAAATAATATAGATGCTTATATTATGTACAATACATTCTTTAAAATTGATTTTTTTTTTCGCTTATTGACCACAAAGAACGTCATAATCGTAAACAAGCCTATTAAAATCAAAATACTACTTATACTATCAAAGACTTCAGAGATGTAAGACGCTGATTAATGCTTTAGTTATAAATAAAATTATTTATTTTACAGTAACTATTTGTGAAATGCCATAAGTAAAATAACGGAAAAAGTATAAGTTTAAGTAAAATGAAACCTTTATATATGTTCAATGAAACTGAGTAATACATATCTATGAAGTATTTGCAAATGCTTGATTATTTTTACAACAGTTTATATATATGTATAATAAAAATATGTACCACCATTTTCTTTGTAAGTTTATCCCAATCACAGTGTCATGAAATTAAATTGCATCTGCGTCATTGACCAAATTATTGCTCAGTTTCTAAGTATAGGTATCGTAAGTTTAATTTAAGATAAAGATTATATTAAAGTTTTTTTTCTATTTAAGCTATAATTGTTTCAGAATTTCACAATGTTGGTATAATTTCTATTAGTAGCCTAAAAGCCTATAACCTAGTAGCGTGATACTCGCTTTCAGGCGTTACGTTTTGGAAACTGCCCTTGTATTACCTGTTATCTAGAGGTTTTTGCAGGCCGCCCTAATTATATCTTGTGTTAAACATCACTTGGTGGCCGCCGTATTATATACTTCTTGCTTAATTAATTTTGGATAAAAATATATTAGATACAAATCAGTACTTTTTCAGCTAGTGCATATGATATGGTAACTCGTTAATATATAACGAGTAACCTCTTTTTACATGCTCCTACATACGTAAAATAATAGGATCTAGGATCTTTCATATTTACGTGCCGTGTTAGGCCATACATGGGCCCTTGGGTACACAAAATTTGAGGCCCTTTTAACTCCTTTTTTTCGATGTAAAGAAAACGTTGGCGTCGTCCGCGTCGTCCGCGTCGTCGGCATGTTCCATCAAGCCTGTAAAGGGAGAACTGTTCATGTCTTAACGGTTAAAAAGAACTTATTAATTACCTATATGTGGAAATGTACCTATCTAATAAGTATAATTAGGTAATTTATTAATATTACAATAAAATAAAGCAAAAAGACTTAAAATTCATAAATACAGTAGGTACCTAATTAAAAGCCTGTATTACCTACCTATCGTTTATTTTCTATATTTAGTTAAGTGAATTTAAGACTTGATTGAGTCATTTATATATATATATAGTTTTATAAGGTTTGTAAATAACGTATTAAAATAATATACTATAATAAAACTTATTTGAACAACTATCCAAAACTTTTTTCTTTCTACATCATAAAAACATTGAACGGAGACTTTTATTTTGTTATTAAGTACTAATAAGTACACCTAGTAGCAAGAGAGGTAGAGCACAAGGAATTTTCTTTGGTGATTTCTCTCTACTTGGAGCAGTTCGACTGGTGCTTATACTTCCACCTTACAGAAGATCGCAGCCATATAACCTTGTGTTGTGTTCCTGTGGTTAGTAGGATTTCCAGAGCTCCTTGGGGTAGGGGGATGCAAGGTCGGCAACGCGGTAGTGATACCTATGGTGTTAATGGCACTTATCATCAGGTGGGACGTACCCTTGTCTATCATCTTGGTTGTGTAAAGTAGATAGGTATCTGCTTTTACTTTACAGTAAACGTTAATTTATAAACTATGTTATTTGGACTCTGGTTGTAGTTTAAGTTGTCGTCTCTGATTGGCTAGTCTGTTATTTTTATTTATGAACTTTATTTTTTGAAACGTTTAAACGTTATTTTTTTATACCCCCACGGTGGTAATTGTAGTACAAAAAGCTTGCGGTTCGACTAAGTTAAGCGCTGCAATCATAGAGGTTGCAATACCAGAAGCTTCACATGCGCGTTGCCGACCATTTTTTTCCTCATATTTAGGGCTGCCATCACCTAAATTGTTGACGCCGGACAATAACTTGAAAATCCCAGGGGCATTTGTGTGAAATAGAGTTATCCCTTCATAAAAATTGTTTTTAAACTAAAATAAAATAATGAAATTCTCATCACTTCTAATTGTTTGCATATTGAAAATACCATTTAATACAATCCAATACAATTTAATTCTATGGCTTCGGGTATCAAAATTTTAGATTCCAGTCACCTGAGAATACTTGATGCGCCAGTCTTAGACCAATCTGAACACAAAAATTACATTAAAATGTCCGATCACCTTTTAGCATTTGACTCTCAAATCGCATATTTGATTATTAAGTATTGTCTATTTGTTGCTAAATTTACTTACGTTACTTCGATCATATTCGTTTTGGAATTTCTTGGATATTTTGAAGAAATTTGACTCCTTAATTCAAAATTCTTTAACGTCTGTTATGAATATTAATTTAGATAAATGGTCTTGGTCTCAGGCTTCATTGCCTATTCGTTTCGGTGGGCTGTTTATACGCAACATTTGTTATGTTAGCTTACCGGCTTTTCTGTCATAGGTTTATGGAACTGAAAGTTTAATTTTGAATATCCTGTCAAATTCGACATTACTAAAGTCTCAAGCCTAACTGATGCCAGGAATGCCTGGAGTTTAGTTAGCCCAAGCACTGCCTGTCCTATGGGTTTATGCTCCCAGAGACAAATGGGACAAGCCGCTCTGTACACTAGAACAAAATAAACTCATTAATACTTCAACTAGTGTTGCAGAGCGTGCTCGCCTTCTTGCCGCCCAGGAATTGACAGGTTTGTCGTTAAAGACATTACCATCTCCGAATATTGGAACAAAACTTGACAACACCACTTTTAGGCTGTCCGTCTGTTTACGGTTAGGAGTGCCTTGGGTGACTCCACATCGTTGCCATTGCGGTGATATGGTCGACCTGATTGGATACCATGGTCTGGTATGCTCTAAAGGCGCGGGTTCGTATCTCGCGCCACGCTAACCTCAACGACGTTTTACGTCGGGCTTTTGCTAGCGTTTCAATGTTTTTTTTTTTTCGAACTGACTATACTGTTAGCCTTAGGGGCCTTGGAGCCTTTACAGCTTTTACAGCTTTACCGGTCTTGGTAGCGTCAATGTCTCAGTAAGTCTCGCTTAGGCTTTTAACAAGGGTCCGCCATCTTATTAGAGCAATGTTTGAAGATTACAGAATAGTATGAAGATTGGCTTGAAGGACGTGTATCCAAGGATCTTAATAATTACAACAAAAAAGTGTCTTAACTGAGTTTACGGCGGGATCTTGAGGTGCCGTGTTGTGGTTTTTATTTTAATTCATCAAGTTAGGTTTTTGGTGGTATTTTGCGTGATAGAGTTTGGTTATTGTGCATACGTGAAGTGGATTATAAATATAAACTGGAAACATATATTTTAAGTTGCCATAATAACCTTCTTATAGATAGTTCTAATAAGGGAGCCATCATCTTGTTTGATCTCATTTGGAAGATTAGAAGACTATGAAGGCTTGGCTTCAAAAGCTTGTATCCAGTGATCATAAAATTAAAAAAAAAACCTTTTAGCACAGATAGGGATACGATATCGAAATAATAGTATCGATACTATACTCGTTACTAGTATCGTATTGCATGTATCGATGGAAAAGCAAAGTATTGAAAAATTAGATTTTAGAAATTAGAAGATTAGGTTTTTATTTGTGTGGTGAGGTTGTTTTATATAAAATAATAAGAAAAAGTAAATATACGTGACGCACTTACATTAAAATATAGGAGATGAATGTGACAAAAAAGTACAATTTTTCTTTTAATTCAGTTTCCAGTCACTTTCATCACAGTCTGACATAAAGAATATTTTGTTAATTCGGTTACCAGTCAATTGGTTGCATGTTTCAGATGCTGTAGCTCCCGGATAATTACGTTTAATTTAATTATCACCTTTTATTATGAGTCTTCAAATGTTTTTGTAAATTGGAAGTGCTTCCACTAGTTTTAATAGTTTTGAAACATATTTTACAGAAAGCATAGGTGTTGTAATTCTTCCGAAAATCCAATTCCAGATATCACTTTTAATGGAGGTGGCATAATAAAATTAATTTGTCTCTCACAACGTAACAATGAATGTGGCAACTTATTCTATGAAATACTTACCTTACAACCAAAGCATCGAAAAAATTTAATTAAATAAATATTTTTAAATTATACCCTAGGGATATTTTTACGCTTTGAATTTGACAACGAAAACATAGCATATAATCTTATCTTGCCATTAATAAAGTAACTTACACTATTCATTATTATTATTATGTGATTAATTATTATCCTTAGACCATAGAATAGAATAGACGTTACGTTTACAACGCGCGAGCAAAGCCACCTAAAAGTAATAACAAATAGCAAAGAAATAACATTTCACCCGCAGTGTTCGACAGCCGCGGTCGAAAGAGCACGTCTCGTTTCAATAATAAAATAAAAAAGTAATTATGCTGCACTGCAGAGTGCAAAAGTGTAAAAATACTTCAACCAATCTTAAAAATCCTGAACTGTCATTAAATACGAAACTATTAAGATACAATATATTTCTTATTATTTTGTAAATATTTTATAACGGAGTCGTATGTTGTTACCACAGTCAACTTTTCAGGAAAATTTCAAGTTATGATTTAAATTTTTAACATAAATAATATATTTATACAATTTTATTTATATTAATTTTAATTAATAGTAATTAAATAAAATAAATGTGAATTTCAATATAGTATTTGACAAAATCATTTCCTATAAAATATTCCGTGAGGTTATATTTTGGTATTTTCATGATATTATCATAAATGTAAAATATATAGATAAATCTGTAAAAGTATACACTTGCGCCTGTACTTTTAAGAGGTACCTTTTCAATATGTAAAGGTACTTTTCTCACCGCGCGCGCCTGTTCACTATACAGTATTGAAAACTAAGACATTACTATTTGATGATGAAATATATTTATAAGATGCATTTAATTCATTATGTTTTAAATTAAAATTAACTTAAACGTTTTAATTTTTTTACATTCCAAGGTATCTGAATTTTCGAAACAAATGATTCTAGAATTATTACGTAAGAATGGAAAAGATATAGATGACAGTTATTAATATTGGAACCATTATTATATATACTTCTAAAATGGCGCAATTGACACTTGTGAGTCATCAAATTAGAAGCCACTCTTTGCAGAAGTGCAGAAGCAAGACGGAAGTATTACCGAAATTTGATGAAAAATCGTTCTCATCAGAATTGTTTCCAAAAATACTCAGTTTTAAAGCTAAGAATCGATTCCCCTTAGGTATCGATTATTTTTTCGTATCACTAAGCCTAAGCACATTATATAGTTTTTAGAATTATTGTTGTTGTCGAATGAGTATTTTAGTGAATTATGGTAATTATGAATAGCACAGAAGGCATTGGTAGTTTAGAAGAACAGGCGCTTAAAAGGAAAGAAAGACTCAAAAATCTTAAACGAAAAAATCCTGATGATAGTGCTACTTTTGAAACAAAAGAAGTGGTCCAACTTCCAAAGTAAGTCTTTATGAATGTTTTTCGTATTTACTGGTGTACTGAAAGAGTTTACACACTTAATGGCCTACCAACTCGTTAAAGTATTCTGATACTCTGTCCTTCTTTATTAGTTGCCATCATCATGCTGGTTTACAAATATTACCAGCTGACCGTACCGTACCGTACTGAGTTTACTATTGAAATAATTTGTAAATGTAGTTCATACTATCAGGATGTTAAACTCAAGCCCGGTGAAGCTGTAAAAGCCGTAAAGGCTAGCCTTTGGTGCCACAGTATGGTCAGTTCGAAAAAAAAAAGATGATAAACTTTATTAATGCCAGGTATTTATTACTAGTAATTTTATTTTTAGACCAAAATTTCGAAGTTATAAGCCTCAAGATGAAACATTACAAGATTCCAAATTGGAAGATGCACAACCTGCGGTCCTTGATGAACAAGTCAAAGATTTGCTAGAAGCTGGGAAGGAAAAGGTAAAGTATTTATACATAGTATTTTTACATATGCACTTACACTTAGCATTATGTAGTAGCTTGCTAGTAGTGTAAAAGTGTTTATTCTGTACATTAAAAATACAAAAAATTTTTGTTTAAAAATGAGGTTAAGGAAACATATTAGGATATTATATCTCCAGAAAGACTTTTGAGGGTGTTCATTTGAAATTTTACATTTTAGTGTTACATTTTTTATTTAAAAATTCCCAAGTTTTTTTTTCGAACTGACTATACTGTTGTCCATGAATCCTTTACAGCTTCACCGGGCCTATGAGCGAGTGCAGAAGGTACTCCACCGAAATTCACAAGTGTGGTGTCCTAAGAATAAATAAGCATATATAGAGTTACTCATTTATTCGCCATTTAAATTAGGCAAGCTGGATGCTTATTTTAAATAATTATGAAGTTTTATAGTAGTCGACTTTTGAAACTATTCACGCCTTATGAGGATATAATTCAATGCACGTTTTTAGGTGATATTGTTACTGTTTATATTTTCAATAGAATTTTTCAAAGTATTTGTAATATTAACTTTCAGGTAGTTTTAGAAGATTTAGACATATCAAGCTTAGCTCCAAGAAAACCAGACTGGGATCTCAAAAGAGATGTAGCAAAAAAGTTGGAGAGACTTGAAAGAAGGACACAGAAGGCAATAGCCGAGTTGATATGGGACAGATTGAAACATGGTAATGAAGACAATTTAGGCGCAATACTTACTATGACAGATAATAGGCCAAATGACGATGATTGATAAATTTCTCTAGAATAATGTGAATAAATAAATAGAATTGATTTACACTTCTTGCTGTATTAAGAAAATTGTAGAGATAGCAAAACACTTTTATATAATAAACTTATAATAAAGGTTAAATTTAAAACAACAGTAATTTAAGAAAAAGTTATAATCACAAATGTAAATATATTAATATCACAGAATATAAAAATAGTACATTTCTCATTTATTTATGTCAGTCTATTTCTAATGTGAATTGAAGATAAAAATACTACAAAGTTGCATCATAACAAGAAACCTTACTTATGCGATAGCCCTTGACACAAGTAAGGCACAATATACTTTGTGGATATACATTTTAACCTTATTTTATTTTATTTTATTCCTTAATTAAGCACCTTCCATAACATCTCAGGAGACATGTGTCCTTAGTTTGACATCATATTCAGATCATATGTCATATTTAAATAACCTTTACACATATAATGTGCGGATGATGTCAAATACAGGTTGTGTGATCACTGGGATTTTGCTTTTAATTTGTCATAAAATTAATAATTATAGTGCATCCATATTAATCGTTAAACTCTCATGAATCATTTCTCAGTATCTACTGTATTCAGAATTTATTTACTATTGTGTAATAGGTACCATTATTTGTCAACAAATGTACAGCCCTGAAATTTTGTAGGGCTAATGATTTGTAGATTTTGGTAAAGCTTACTTGACGTTCACAATACCAGTAATACCAAACATTCAATTCATATCACATTTTTTATACATATTAATTGGTAAACATATTTATATAGGAGGATAATATTTCTATTTTATTTTATAGTTTTTTCTATACTTACTATGTTACAATATCTATTAACGCTTTTTATACGATGAGACTGAGCCTTAATATTCGAAACTATTCAAATTATCCTATACTAGCTGAACTGTGAGAATATTTCGCAATTTAAAAAATGAAAATAATCTATCAGCTGTCATGTTAGTTAAACAGAGTGTTAATAGATGGCGCTCTGAACATATTATAATTTGCATCAACAGATGGCATTACTTATGAAAAAGTTTTAATCATTTATTTTAGTAAGCATTTATGCCATTAGCGGAGAATTTAAGCTTTAAAATTATGTTTGAATTATTCATCTGACTATCACGGAATTTCCTTGAACGTTGATGGTAAAACCTTCATCTATATTGGTTGATATAAATCCGAATAATAGCGTACTTAGCGTAAACTACACAGCCGTGACATATCACATGGAATAGATTATTACTAATACAGTGAACATAATCATTTTACTTAAACTAAAAACAATCCTTTGTCCACTGTTATGACCCTTTTTTCTATGCGACCTCTTTGCGGTTTCTTCAGGATAGTCGATCTCGTTGTAGGTATAATAATTGCTGTCAACGTTATAGTAAACCGTCCGATCGCCAATAGGCTGTATTGGTCTGAAATTATGTGTTATTCTACCGTGTGTCGACTTTAATTCCCTGAAACTTTCAATCTGCAAAGAAAAATAACACATTATATCATGGTAAACACAATAGATATAATAGACATATACTTTTTATAAAAGACAATTATTATACTATGTTAATTAACAAAAAACCTATGGCAAAAACAAGACCAAACAAAATAAAATGACTTTGCATCAAGGTGAATTTGGCTGGGTGTAGGTAACTGCAATTACCTAATTTTATTGTAATTTAAAAACACGATTTATTTATAGTTTTTAATCAGTATTACATACAATTGATCCTATTCAATTACATTTAAGTGGAAAGATAAGCTGAAAGGTTAATTTAATTAAATGAAAGTACTATGGGGAGTCTTAGTATTACGTAACCGAATTTTAAATGATTTTAGACACCCACCCTCCTGTATAAGCAAAAATAAGAAAACCGAGAACTCCCCCTACGCAAATGATAAGTGGTAAGAATTTTTTCAAAACTTTCATGGAATAAGCGGAGTTATATTTATTTGTTTCAAGCCGTCCTTGTAGGACTAAACATCCGCCGAATTGAACATCGAAACATTGAAGAAAACTGTACTTACTTAGTAGAGTCGTTTTTCGGAACACCTATGAATTAGTTGGAATAGTATTATTAATTTACATTATAACTATTGTTTTGATAACGATTTCATATTTTTTATATTTTACACTAGCTATGCCCGCGGCTTCGCTCGCGTGGACTACTAAAAAGATTTTTTATGCAGAGCCCTAATAATTTTTCTAAAATAAAAGTAGCCAAAGTTATGCCTTATAACATCAGCTATCTGCCAGTGAAAATGCCGCTAAAATCTGTCCAACCGTTTTGGAGATTACTCGGAACAAACAAGAACAGACAATTTTTTTTTATAGGTAGCGTGTATAATTTCATATTTATTTAGTTAAAATGTGTTATTTTGACATTACAAACAGACACTTCAATTTTATTATATGTATAGATAAGATTTATAATAATCACCCTGCTCCCTTTGTCAGCAAAAGTAAGAAAAAAAAGTACTCTCCCCCTAAATCTGCATACGTAATAATTGAACGTCGTTTATGACGTATGGACAGAGTTTAACTTACCTGATCGTGAGTTAATCGAATCGGCTGCTCGAAGTCCAACCAGATGACGACTTCCGAACAAGGTGGAGTCGTCAGCGATCCCCTGTACGTGAAATATCTTTTCAAGTCGTACGGGAGTATGTTGAGAAAGGAGAAAGGGTGAGTCATTATGACACTTGCAAATGGCTCCGTGACGTTAAACAGCGCAGAAGTTATCTCGTCGTAGGCAGGATGCTGGTGACGATCCAACTAAAACACGATTTAGTAATTAAAATTTAATGTTTTGTGAATAACCCGTAAGAATAAATGCATAATAATGTTTAGTCATATGCTCAGAAAACAATGGGTTATAATTAATAACTAACCTCATAGAAGAAAGCGAGTACTGTTAACCCATCTTGATGATTTAGAGATTCTTTAGCTGTCTTGTATTCTTCTTTAAAGAAAACCATATGTAGTTCCATTGGAAAGCTGGAAATTGATAATATTGTAATTATAATTTCATTAAAATCCAAATATACATAACCTTTAGGTAGGTATTTACAACATAAGCAAAGAATCTTTACAAATCTGTATATAGATAGATGTTGTGCGCGCGCACGCTAAGGATCTTAGTATCTACAACCAGTTTGCAATAGACGGCGTATGACTCGTTTCATTTCAAAGATAACGGAAACAAAATCACGGGGGTAAGTAGTTATGAATAAAAAATCTTAACCTCTTCTGTCTCTTATTGTATTTCCATCGTAATTCAATATGAATAAATCTGCACTTACAAAATTATTATTTTAACAAAGTAATGTATTTTAATTTAATTAGAAAACATATTTTTTAATATTTAATTAAACGTGTACGGTACTACGTTCGAATCTCTGCAATGAGTATGAGTTTTCTGTTAAGGAAAACATTGTGATGAAAATATAGCGTGGTGTTGTTAGGGCATTTTCTAATACCCGTCTGACTAGCTACCACCTTCAAGTTGAAAATCTGTCGGCAAGCATCCATAGGTGTTCCGGCAGCTGCACTTGAGAGCTAGTTTCCTCACTAGGCTCAGCGTGTTACTGTCTTGAGCCACATTGTCACTTAAGATCAGGTGAGATTGTTGTCAAAAGTTAAACTATAGGTAAGAATAAATAAAAAAAAGTATTTAGGTACTTAATTATGTATTTTTTCGTTTTCATATTTACCTTTTGTGGTTGATCTTGTCTTCTGATCCGAAAGTATCGTTGTCTCCCCAATGGAAATGCATCTGGCTAAAGACGTAATCACCATCTAAAGGTCCTCCACGGACACGCGGATGAGGTTCATTTTCAACTTCAATTAAAACTGTAACGCAAATTGCCTTTATATCAGCAAAGTAAATTATTAAGTCTTCAACGCAAAATATTGTTATTTCTTCCGGATATGTGACAAGCCTAGCGAATTAAACACGGAGAATACAAAGTAGATACTAAACTTACTGGAGCTTAAATATCTATAAGAGAAAGACTCCGTATACATGTAACCAAAATATTCAGTAAGCTATCGAACATTGCCATATTTTGATGTAATATATAGGTACAACAGGTAAGACTTCATTTTACCTATGAATTTCTGTAAAATATTTAAATAGAAATTATAAATATATTAAGATTTAAGGAATAAGTCTGAAATTTGTAGAATTTGTGCCAGGTATGCATTATGAAGTTGTGATGATCTAGTGGTCTAGACAGGCTGATTATCGATTCGATATCCGCAGGATCGAAGCCCAGCATGTATGTACCAATGAATTTTTCAGTATTCGCGTACATTTACTAACTCAAATTGGTAACACTGTTGGCTGACGGTGAAGGAAAACTTCGTGAGGAAACTCGAACGCTTGAGAAATGTGCTTGTAGTAACACTCACTGTATGTGGGAAAAAATATAGAACTGTTGATTCTTTGATGTTTGAAATCGCCAATACCTCGTGGGCTCACTTTAACAAAATGACTACTATAAAAGTGTATTCCAAGATAGATAGATGGTATATTGTTAAAATAAACCGATTTAAGTTAAGGGTGATAGAATAAGCACATCATACAATGTTAGATAGTGGAAGCATCACTGCCACATCTGTTTCTGCCTCAAAGCCACAATGCCCTTGCTGTGCTGCGGTCCAAAGCGTTTGGTTGGCAACACGCACTGGCATACAAGGCGTTCCAACTCAATTCTCAGGAGTAAGTACATATTATACTAGCCTCAGGACTACGGTATTTTGAGTTGGTTGGTTAGATCAGCAACTCGATAGAGAAAGTGCATAGTAAAGGATTATGTTAAAACGAGATAGGGATACGAGACCATTTTCGTATGTGCTATCGGCCTACATAAATCGTCATCATAATAACAGCCGCTTGTTTTTGAAAAAGCTTATGTTTTAAATTGTAATTAAATTAGACGTTTTTAATTGTGATTACGTGTATTGTATACCTGAATAAAACTCATATGACAAAGAAAATCAATAAAATAGTACGCACACTAGTGTATAATTTTGGTCTTGTCTTATTCAAGCTATTGCCGATCTATACCATACTAAATCTATGGTTATAGCTATAGACTGCAGTAACCACTTAACATCAGGCGGACTGTATGCCTGTTTTTTGTAACTAATGACAAATAACTGCATAGACATTTCAATTATGTTGATTAACGTACAATTATACGAAAAATAGGAGGAGAAAAAATTATAATTCTTCTATACGATGTCAAGACCAATTTTTTATACAATGCCTATACATATTTATTAGTGTTACAGTTGAGATTCCTAGAATTTATAAATCATTTTAAACAATTCCGTTCAAAATGTGCAACAAATAATATATACCTATTGCCTTACGTTTTGTTTCATAAATCCAAACAATATTAAATTATGAGAAAAACGTGACTCGTGGTTTATAGAAATGATATTATATACTCGTAGAAGTGGAAGTGTTTTTCTTGGTATCTTCATTTCGTTAATGTGACTTTAGTAGATACTAAGGCTTATAAATAATTATATGCATAATACAAAACTGCAGATGTTATTTCTGTGTCAATAATCTTTTTTTGTAATGCCCTCTAATAAATTTATAATTTAGTTAATAGTATGCTTAATCTGTACATGGTAATCTGTGATTTCAAAAACGAAATAGTTTACTTATTAATATCTCTGCGACAGAGGTTCGATGAGTGGTTTGTAAAAAAAAAACACCTAATTATCTAGGTAAATTTGAATCTATTCATATAATAAAATTGATTTGTCTGTTATTAATATCAAAATTACGGGTTTTTACTAAATGCATTTGAAAGTATACACGATACCTATAACAAAAACCACTTTATTTTTGTCTGTCTGTTTATTCCGGGTAATCTCCGAAACGCTTGTACCGATTTTGACGGGACTTTCACTGGCAGATAGGTGATGTTATAAGGCATAACTTAAGCTACTTTAATTTTAGAAAAATAATTCCGCACAAAACATAAAAAACCTTTTTCTGTAGCCCACGCGAGCGGAGCCGAGGGCACAGCTAGTACTAAATATAATAGTATTTTAGGTACGAGAATTGTATACTAGATTTATAAGTATGTTGGTCATTCAAAAATACATTTTTTTTATCGTTGTAGGTTTGGCGTTGTGGCCACAATCTCACCTGATGTTAAGTGACGATGCGGCCCATGATGGTAACACGCTAAACCTAGTGGAAGAGTGGCTCTCAAGTGCAGCTGCCGGAACACACCTATTGGTGCTTGGGGGCAGATTTTCAACTTGAGGGTGGTAGCTAGCCAGCCGGGCATTAGAAAATGCCCTACCACCATGATATGGTTTCCTCACGATGTTTTCCTTCACCGAAAGCTCAGGCTCATTGTAGGGATTCGAACTCACGTTCATCGACGCGAAGTCGTACACGCTACCACTGCGCCATCATCGCTTCAAAATTACATATTATTTAGTAGCCATAAAGCTCAAAATTAAAACGAACCTGTATGACCGTTGTTTGTGATATGTACACCATCGATGGAGTCATCAAAGCCAACGAACACAATGTCCGGTAGTGACACCTGTTTTACGTGAAGCACGTTGATGTTTATAGGGCTTTGGTGCTTTCCTGCACATTCCTTGTATCGCTCGCTCCAGTGTGTAGGTCCTGTTTATTAAAGAGTAGGAAATTAATAATTAATATTGCCGTCCATGGTTTCTGACACACACCCTAATACTGCGTGAAAACAAATCCAACGAACTATATTGTACATTCCTATAATTGGCTCCATACTTTTTTCTAACTTGGCAGCTAATCGCCGCTATTGAAGATCATTACTGAAATTCGTATTATAAAGTGTCTTGTGATGATTTCAGTGTAATAACAAGATGGCGGGTCCCTTGTAAAAACTGTCCAGCGAGTTATTGTGGTAACTTAAAACGCATGTTTCTAGTTCACTTTTTTACAATATATAAAGGGTTAAAAAACATAAGTTTATGAATTAAAATTTAAACTACTACATGACAGATCTAGGTCCCACCAAATATTCTCGGCAACCATACTTTTGTTGGGTTTATTAATCGCTTATTATCGTTTGCTAGCTAAAGAGTTTGGCACACAAGAAGCTCTCACTTATCCTCTTCCCACCTCACCATACTCCTACCTCAGGCCTGCAGTTTATTTGAGGCTGTGTACATAGGCTGCAGGCTCACCTGATGTTAAGTGGCTCAAGATGGTAACACGCTAAGCTTAACGGGAGGACTGGCTCTCAAGTGCAGCTGCTGGAACACACTATAAGTATAGGTGCTTGGCCACAGATTTTTAACTTGTGGTTGGTAGCTAGCCGGATGTGCATTAGCAAACGTTCTACCACCATGCTATGGTTTCATCTCGATGTAGTCTTTCACCAAAAGCTCGGGCTCATTAGACGGATTCGAACTCGCGCCGATCGACACAATGTCCGTACACGATACCACTGTTTTTTTTTTATAATAGCTCAGCGCTTTGACTGTACTGTCCCTGATGGTAAGCACAGTACAATCCAAATACAACGGCGACCACCGATAGATCGAAATCCATCGGCGGTTGCCGTTGTCATGCCGGCTTGCATAAATATCTCTTCACGTTTGAAGGACCCGATGTCATAAGAAGGAGGGAACATATTGACCGGGAGATGGTTCCACAGTTTTACAGTACGACAAAGATATAGAGAACTTTTGAGCCCTCATTGCTGCAAATCAAGTGGATTGCATACCTGTTTAGTGCTTCCTTCATATAAAAAACGTAAACGTAACCATATATAATATAAACATAAATAATATTATCGGACGAAAATGCAGTTTTCATTCAATTAATTATGATATGGAATTGACAATCACATATACATTACAATCGCGTTTTAAATCTTTACATGGGAAAAGTAATAACAAATTTGAATTAATTATACTATTTAGGACAACTTGCCTATATTGCCATCATATCCAAAGTCATCGGCACGTGTTACCCCCGAAACTGAAACAAGAAGAAAATATCAGGATTGAAGTAATTATATTGCAGTTATAGATAAACAACTTTATCTTGAAGGTTTGTCTTATATTTTTTACTAGCTGTGCCCACGGGTCCGCTCGCGTGGACTAAAGAATGCCGTCAGTCGAGCACACGCGCGACTCGTGCTGCCGCTGCTCAAAAGATGGAAGACAAAAATGCTTAAATTGTGGGTGATAATTAGAATATAGCTATATGCTATCGTGTTTATTATTAGAAGGTTATTTTGATATATCATCTCTCACTACTCAGCGTAAGCCATTTATGCCCCAAATGCGTAATTTTCCTAACTGATTCACCAATGCTTATTTCGTATCTTATTTTATCTTACAAAATATATCGTATAAACTGGCCAGATAACAAAACTATGAATTAAAATAAAACAAATATATAAATCGAATAAATGGTTTTCGCGTGAAAAGAACATAAAAGGATAGACAGACAGAGAGACGTTGTGTTTTATAATATGTATAGATATAGATGTAGTGTTTGATAACAATCTCCCCTGATGTAACGATGTGAGAGAACACGCTAAACCTAGAAACTGAACAAAATGCAGTCACTGGAATACACCGATCTTCAACTCTGCTTAGGAAACTAATTTTTAACTGATGTGGTGATTTTCAACTAGCCAAGCTTACACAATAAAAACCCGTGCTATAGTGTCATCAGAAAGTTTATTCACTGATAGCTTAGCGTAATAAGATTCAAACAAAAATATTTCGACATCTGAGCAATCGCTGAGCTATCAAGGTTGTAAATTGCGCTACTTATTATTAAAACTGTCACTGAGGGTGTTTATTATTAAACTGGAACATGCATTAGTAAACAAACAATTAGATAAGAACACTTATAAATAGTTCACTTAGATAATGTACGATGCATTATGCGGATATAAAGGAGTGCATTAATGTGCACTTAGACCTAAACATTAAGTATTATATAGTGACCTCTTTATAAACATGTGGGCTTTGTACCTTGATAAAAGCAAGCGTACTTCAGTAAATAAATTCCGTATTACAAGTACCGTGCGTCAGAACAGTTTTACTTCTAGGAATTGTTTTACTTCTAATTCATAAACTACGTGAAAATGTAAGCGTTACATTGCAGTTTTACAAGTTTATAAACTAGATTGTTTATAAACAACGGTTCGTACAATAGCCGGTGGCATATATAATTCGACTATATGTTATATGTATAGCTAACTTGAACCAGTCGTTTATATATGTCTGTACATAGTCGAGGGAAAAGACAGGGAGAAAAATAATTTACAAATTCTGTTAACCCACCCCCCGTTTTAAGGTGGATAAACGGAATAACCGGTTTATGTAAAACCGTGGCACATAGTCTAAAACAATTCACATTTGTTAACTTTATTGATCAACGCTACAGAGTTTACTAACCATCGACAATTCAAATATCTTATCTGTCTTAAATATCTTAGTTTGGAATTCGATATGAAGTTTCCTTTCGTATTGTATAAATAAAAATTTATACGTTTTTATTTGACCGCACAACATTTACAGTCATAATCTAAGACTTAAAAATCTAAAAGCTTATCTTCTATATATATATATAGACTATATTGTAGAACCTAACACAATTACTTTAAAAATAATTGTCTTAATTACAGGAGTAGTGCCCATCCAAACTGCGAGAGATAGTGTTGTTGCTAACGGCCGTTTTATATAACCTATTTAAGCGATGTCTCGGTTACTAAAGATAGACAAATATGTTTTTTTGTTATTACTTACATTTCAATAACCCATCGACGGAAAGCATTTTATATCGAACGTTTCGTTAAACTTAGATAGATGAGAGGACGATACTGTTTCTTAAATTAAAATTAGATAGCACTTATCCTTGTTTGTGAAACGCAAACAATATATAGACTATATTTTTTTGTACTAATTAGGGATAGCGGTCTATCCAAAGTCTGATATGTTATTGAAAATGGCCGTTAAGATGATTAATGACTATAGATAAGAGATTGTCCGTACTGCTTTAGATAATATCCAAGTGTTAGTAACCAATTATGAATAATGCGTTTTGCTCTTTGTTTAGTTACAGCATAAATTAGGACAGGGTTTTTCTTATTATATATAGTACTATGTATATGAAATAGGTTATTATTATGAAATACGGCTTACGCACTCTTAGGGCTTTAATATAATTATCTAAAATGTTAATGTTCTGTCTTTTAACATAATATACAGTAATGGCACTGCGGTAATATTTGTGCGGAAACTGAGTTCATTACTTTGATAATAAGGTAAGTAGTGTGCCTTGAGCAATGCAATATATTTTTACCTCGACTCAAGGCATCCATAATTTTTTTCAAGTTTTTGTAGGAGGCTGATCTTGATTTGATAATAACAAGGTCGTACAAGAACTTTGATGTACCTACCTAACTGTAGCTAGTCACGTAGAATCGCATTATTCGCATATATATCTAAACTGTAGGTAGTGTTTCCCGCAGCATTGACGTAGGGTGTCTATAATTCCAGAGTGTAATAAGTATATATATTTAAGGTATTGTTGTGGGTGGTTGAATTTGCAATAAACTTATTTTAAAACAACAACAAGAATAAAATCTGTTTTTGAAATGGAAAGCGATTATTACTCCAAAAATAAGTTTTAGCGCTTACAAAGAGTCTCATAAAATTAAACTTGCTCAAAGAGCGATGGAATTTGGTATTTTATTTTTATTTATATACTAGTTGTGCCGGAGGTTTCGCTCGCGTGATCTACAGAATGCCGTCGGTCGAATGCACGCACGAATTGTGGTGCATCCGCTCAAAAGACGAAATACAAAAATGCTTATTTTCGGTGATCCTTAGAAGACAGACATTTATGCAATCGCAATCTTTTTATGTAAGCCTTTTTAAGATCTACAATTATGTAGAACATTAATTTGATGTTTAGTTGTATGGTTTACTTAACGCAAGCTATTTAAGCGCCTCAAATGCGTCTTTTTTCCGAATTTATACACCATTATCGTCACGGCTTATTTCGTATGTCACTTAATATAACAAAATTTATCCTATAACCTGGTCAGATAACAACTATGAATTGAAAAACACCATGTAAATCGAATGAGTGGTTCTCGCGTGAAAATAACATAAACGGACAGACAGACAGAGAGACGTTGATTTTTAATATATGTATAGAAGATGTTAGACAACTCTCTAGAGTACCTCTCTAGTACCTAGATGTACCAAACATGGAAACCCATCATCTTGCAAAAATAGATGTTGTCACATGAGTTACAGTGTTAATGGAGGTGGAAATGAAGCTGGACAAGAGGTGGTAATACAATGAAACGGACGTCGGGTCAAGTACAAGACAAAGTCAAATGAAGGCCTAAACATTGAAAACACTGGGCGGGCAGAACCGATCACCAAACCGATGATTCTAAGGTCATAGCAGTGGAAAATCTCTGGTCTGGTCTGGTCTGATCATAGTAACGATATTTATTAGATAAATTTACGAAAAATTAATCAATTATCATATAATCATAAAGTGGAAAGGTTACAATACTCGTGACTTAAAGCATGATACGAATCGTAAATATTTTAGTTAAATCAAGAGCGGTCACGGCTAAACATTTACCTTTAAAAAAACTCTGTGTAGACCTATTTACAAATAGAATAAACAGTACGTACCGTAACGGTTATTGATGCGTGACAAATTCATTGATAAAAATAAATTATTGTGGTGGCTACGTAGTTAATAATAGGTTATAATGATTGTTGCCAAAGGCCGCGTCAGTATATACCTATATATATATATGTAAAATAGTATTTGCGCTATTACTTCCTGACACGATAGGGAGCATTAATTATAAATCTAGGCAAGCCCTACAAACTATTTAACTATTATAGCGGCAACTTTCACCGACGTAGGTATTAGGACATTTGTGAAAATCCAAATATGCATACAATGACATTTATTATTTATAATTTAAACCGCGTTCGATGTAAAACATCGATTCCGTTAGATATGGTAATCAATGGTAATTGTTTTCTATAATGCGGTGTGAAACACTTTCGACGGATTTCACATTGTGTTTGATTCGTTAATTACCGCCGAAACTGTGAAGGCTAAAGCATGGTAGTCCGACAAAACTAAACTATTGTTTAGAACAGGCTAACTTAGACATTGGTAACCCATTGAATAAATGTTTCACGCAAAATTTTATCGAATAAAGTTTAATGTCAAAAACGTTTGGTTTTTTTTTTTTGATGTCGTCATAATATCGTTAATTTTTCGATGCACTAAAATTGATAACCGTTATATATTATGAAGTGGAATGTATGGAGAAGTATTATAATTGAAAAGGTGATAATTTTTAACAATACATGTACCTCTACATCAAAGGGAGACACAATTAAAAATCTTGTTCTTCTTCTATTCATATGTACATCTGGGTAGATACAGTGCTGGCTTGCAACCTACAAGTTCTTAATGGTTCTATAATAACTATGAACTATATGGAAATTAAAAAAACTTTCGTGTTTTCATAATAAACAATAATATTAAAAATTATTTTTTTTTGTTATCGATTGTCTTATCGTCTTTCAAAGCATTCCCTAACTCGTGTATTTTACACACATAATACAATAATAATATAATTTATAATATTATTATTTAAAATACATAAATATCTAAAGGCAGGTACATAAACATGAAATGTATATATTAATAAAGAACAAAATATGCACTTGCGGTCATTGACTTGTACCGTTAGTAAAACATCATAAACAAGTCTGTATTTTATATTAAAATTATGAAGCACATTAAAATATTACCTTTAATTACTACAGAGCAAGTACCTAGTTTATTCCATTTAATGCTTGTTTCGTGAAATCGTTAAATCTTACAAAGAATGAAACGAAGGTATGTTTTTCTAATCACAATATTATAAATTCAACAAATAAAGTAACAAAAATAAGCACATAGTCATCGTGATTAATCTAAACATGGATTCGTACAGTAAAATATATTTAAGTATTTTTTGTATAATATAAATTGTGTTAATAATTTACTTGCATTTAAAGAGTTTTTTTTTGCTTATAGAATTAAAATATTATTAAAAACACGAAATTAAATTTCATTAATCACAGAGTTATAAAAACAGATAAGCGCAGTTATGGAAATTAATGTTAACATGGAACTCTTGTTTTCATAAGCTGCCTAATTAGAGATGAAAACGATATATTAACATATTCGATATTTTAACACATCGATGCGTATATTTTTTATATTTATCATCTCGCTCTCACTCTCAATCACTCAGGACTCATCAACATCAACGTCAATTTATAGTTGTTTGACGTAATAAACAAAAATGTCACTAAACGAAGTTTGTGAATTTGATTGTGAGTGGGTAAAAAAAGCTGAGATAATCTAATTGGAAAACTATACACTCAGGATCTCTGACTATGTGTTTGTGTTAGTAAGTATTTATTTATTACTACATTACTATTAGAAAAGAAAAAGGGAATTTAGAAATGTAAACATTTGTAGGTTATATATATTTAATGTATTTCGGTCAGAATAAGATATTTGAAACGTAAATACTATTGTTGAAATGGATGTTGATCATTCTAAGAGTATTTCTAATAAACGAGCTAGCTTAAATTATATTTTTTTATAAAATAACTAATAAAAATCTTCAACGTTCTTGTTTTTTTTTTAAATATCGATATGTCGTTCATAAGTATCGATGTTTCCAACATTGTTATTTTACTTTTGAAGATGTCGATGTTCTATTATCGACATTTTTTTATGAGCAATGTTGCATCCCTATGCTTAATGCGAGCTCTTGAAATATAGCAATATAATCTCAACAGATTGTTTACTTGAAGGCACTAATCTCTGGATGTACCAGTCAAATTTGAGAAATTCTTTTGTTATTTAATAGCTTTTTAATAAATAGGATGGTTATAGGTTTCGACGCTACGACCTTAACGAGCGGAGTAGTAACCATGACCATTAAGCAATCTGTCAATAGTAGGTAAGCATGGGAAGTCAGAACAGAATATCGCAGGCAAATAAACTTGTGTTGTGTTCCTGCGGTTAGTAGGGTTTCCAGAGCTTCTTAGGGCAGGAGGGAGAGGCTCAAGGTCGGCAACGCGCTAGATAATACCTATGGTGTTATAAGCGTCCATAGGCTACGATAGCCAGGAGAATCGTATGCTAGTTTCCCACCTTATTAGTACCGTGAGGCAGTGAATACGAGCCATATTCACTGGTAAGTGCTGTATTTTATTTTACAGTCTATAACTTCATTCCATTCAAAAACATTTTATTCGCCACTAAGCTTTAAATATGTCATTTTAGTAAAATTAAATTAATTAATTTATATTCATTCGTATGCGTCAGGTTGGGAAATTATTATACAATTTTTTTTGTTGTCCGTACGTCATAGATTTGTAATAAATGTTTCCATATAATTAAGTCTATCCGGAAATATTGTATGAACACGTATCAAATACGCAACCGAACTATCACGCCGCTCCACTAACGTACAAGCCACTATGTTGAATCACATCGATCCGTACATAAATGAGTAATATGTGTAAGAATATGCGAGCTTTGAATTTCATATTCTATTGCTTATTCCTGGTAATGTATACATTATACATGTTATTCGCAGTAATATAACAAGTACCTACATTAAAATATTGATTGTGACATTGAAAATTTAATTGCATCGACCCACTATCCAATACATGATTGACGAATATTAAAAACTGAAAGAGTGTAAATCAATTATTTTGTAATTTATTTCAGAAATGTGCAATATGAATAGATTGTATTTATTCTTATTGATTTCTAACTTCAATTTGTAATCAATGCACAAACATTCAAATCGAGTCTCTTTTCGGTAATACTGCCGAACTTTGGTTATACCGAATGTTTATCGAATTTCGGTCAATCCCTATGATAAACCGGTAACAGTGACTCTCTTTTGATTTATCGCGTTTTGGGATTAGTCGGTGTATATCGAGCTACCAAGCTTGCAGGCCGGCATGACGGCGGCGATATATATTAGCTGATCTCATAGTGGTTGCCTTTGTTTTTGTGTTGTGCTGTACTTACCATTAGGTACAGTGTTGTCATTATGCATTGCTACTATAAACAAAACAAAAAAAGTACAAAAACTTGAGATAACAAAAAGTAGTATTCAAGTCTCCCAGGAATACGACGCGGCGACGTGACGACAATCTTTATTAAAACATAATACCAAAACCAGGGTTATGAACATACACGATGTATGCAGATGCAACGAGTACGGAATTACTGTTGGACAATCAATCGCAAAATATAAACAACGGCATGAATTAAATAGTAAACTTCGAGGTTCCGCTGTGGCGTCACGCGACGCAGTTATCATCATTATACGTAGCATAATAGGACGCTTTGATCAATTTTAGCAATTTTGCCGTTGTTATGTGGGAAAAAACCTTAAAATTTACAATACAAAACCCGTTGGTACATTTTTCAAAAAAGCATATTTTGTTTAGTAACAATATTAAGTACTTTAATGATTGCATTCGTTCTGATTAACAAGCATGTTTATTTGCAGATATATGTGAGTAAATATCTTACATTCTAAAATTAATATGGGTTTATATAAGCCTAAATTAAAAAAAATAAAAGAAACATTTTGTAAATGCTAAATTTCATCAAAATCGTTAGAGCCGTTTCCGACAAACCATTTACATATACTTTTATGTCTATATTAAAAGAATTACTCACTCCATAGTAATAGATAATATAAACATAGATATTCGATTATTTAGAACTTTACTTTTAAATGTTTTAGTTAAAAACTTCAGTTAACTAAACTAGGATTATTTTTTATTATTAACTTGTTTATTCATGTTTTTGTGCTTAATTGTAACTACAGTAGAACCTCGATAAGTTAAAGTCCAAGGGAAACACAAAATATTTTAAGTTATAGAGGTTTTAAGTTATCAAGGGTCTATGTTAGGGATAGGTTAATATAGAGGTAGGTATGTACATATGTATGTATGTACCCTTGTATCCCAAACTGAGCCGCAACTTCTTTCCTTTTCAATCCATTTTTCACTGCTTCTATAGCTTTTAATTTATTAGCGTATGTGAGTGTTGTTAGTTTTCTTTTTGAACTCATTTTAAGCCAGTTTTATCACACAGTAGGTAAAGCGATGTTTCCAGGACAATGTTCAAAAACTTATGATCCAAGTAAGCCGTTGTCTTAAGGCTAACCGCCGCAAAGCTTTAAAGAATTTCGAAGAAGCAAACAATAGGTGACATATGTATTGTTTACGTTAACAATTTAACTAGTGAACACGTGCAAGCAATAAATACCGAAACCTTTTGTTTTGCACACTCTTTAAAATGACTCATTGACAAACAATTTTATGTTATAGAGGTTGTGGAATCATTTCTTTAAGTTACTGAGGGCCAATACAGAGATTACTTGTTTAAGTTATAGAGGTTGCGTATTTTAAGTTATAGAGGTTTTGGGCTCTGATGGGAAGGGAATATATTATTTTTTGAAGTTATAGAGGTTTTTAAGTTACCGAGGTTTGAGTTATCGAGGTTCTACTGTACATGTTTTTTTATCACAATACGGCTTTTCGTTACCTAATACAATATTGATTTTAATTTAAATATTTAGTACCTATAAATACTCATGCTTACAAAGATGAAAACATTTTAATCTGTTCTACAACGTTGCAAGTAAGAAATCAGTAAAAGTAGTTCGTGCTCTGCTAATCAAAAGGATTTAATTAGTTCCGGTCGTGACGATAACAACGCCAGTGTTAATAAAAACATTTTAGCTTTCGTGACTTCAGAAGACTTTGCAAATGATTAGAATTTCAACATGCATTTCAAAGACGTTAAAGATAAATATGAGAATTTACAATCTTTATAGCGTTTTTCATTTCTATGCATTCCGCTGGGCATGCTGCGCTGCTATGCAAATGTAGATACAATTAAAATAGGTACTAAATAATCCTCTTTAACACTGTTGAGAAGGGAAGGAATATATTATGTACTTATACTTTAATCTTTACTATCTATTACTATACATATTATAAAACTCAACGTCTCTCTGTCTGTCTGTCCGTTTATGTTCTTTTCACGCGAGAACCACTTATCCGATTTACATGGTTTTTATTTTAATTCATAGCTATGTTATCTGGCCAGGTTAAAGGATAAATTTTGTAATGTATACTAATATACGAAATAAGTTGTGACGATAATAATGAATCAATTTGGAAAAAAGACGATTTTTAAGTGCTTAAATGGCTTACTCTGTAACTCACGCGAACGGAGTACATGGCATATCATCAAGGTGGTCATCTCACCCTCCTCATAGAAGGCGGTGGGGAGACTGTACCAGAGTGTGTTACCCTTTTCAGTGGGTATCATCGCGTCCCGTGAATACGGGACGGTGCTTTGGTACTTGCTAACGTAAGTGGCGTATAATGAGGTTGCGTGGTGAAGGTTTGGTACCCTTATCCGGGGGGCGGGCGTGGAGCGGCGCGATCCCTCTTACGAGGGGGTGGCAAGTCGCGTCCGCTCTACGAAACAGGTTGTTGGCCTGTCGGCCGATAAATGTGTCTAGGTTTTCTATTTCCAGGTCCCGCTCTATTGTGGCGTTCTTAACGTAGCGGGGTGCCTTGA
Organism: Saturnia pavonia; assembly: GCA_947532125.1. Taxonomy (NCBI): domain Eukaryota; kingdom Metazoa; phylum Arthropoda; class Insecta; order Lepidoptera; family Saturniidae; genus Saturnia; species Saturnia pavonia. The sequence goes on from OX383903.1 coordinate 11,091,090, forward strand.
CGATAGTCCTGAGACTGAGGTTCTGCTGGGCTCTCAGTCGCTTCCTCTGGTACTCGGGTACGTAGACGAACCAAGAGGGGGTAGCATACCCGAGCATAGCTAGTAATATTATAGGTTAATGAGATTGTTTTCTTGTTTGTTTGAATGCGCTAAATTCAAAAAATTACGCGTTCTTCAGGAGACTTCATTACGAACGGTTTGATTTCCTTTTTTCGAAGGTTTTTGCTATTTCATGTCTAAGTTCGTTCAATTCCATTTGGAAACAAAAATTACGGATTAAAGACCTTATTCACGTCCGTTCACGTGTGACTCTAGAATCTAGTACTTATTTATAGTTTGAGTACAGGAAATATCCTAGTTTATGTCACGAGTCATTTATTATGCATTTTCCTATTACATTGTGCAATGTAAACATCTATATCCGTATACTACGCTGTTGGAAGCTTCCTTAAACGTAGATAAAATGGAGTTTGGCACTGAATCCTACATTCGAATAACAAGTTCAGTGGCTCAGTTCCAATTCAAAGTCTGCAGATTCCCTTTAATTTTGCTATTTCAATTAAATCTATACTAATCTCTGTAACTACCAGTCAATATCTGAAGTGAAACTTCTTATGCGACTTCCAAGCGTTAAACGTTAAACGTTAAATGTTAAACGTTTGACGTTTAACGCACATTATCGGTCTCTCCTCTTTGTGTGAGCCAGAGCGAGAGAGCAAATGTCGGTGTGTATGTATATTGCACACTGTTTAAATAAAATAGAAAATGTATTTTAAAATGAAGTTTCACTTCTATCGTGTGTGAAACGCAGACACACCATTTTTTTTGTTTTTTCTTTTGCATTATTGGCCTCTTTATGGAGGAAGTTTATAGGCTACATAACTTCACGCTTCGACCCGAAGGAGCGGAGCAGTGAGCATGAAAGTAAAGCAATCTGAAAAGTTGTAGGCAAGTGCCGAAAGTGATTACAACTAGGTATAGGATGCACGAGTGCGTTTAGCTTTGGCGGCAGCGCGGTGAAGAGTTGATCGAATATATTTAACACGCGTGAAACCGCTAGTTTTTTTAAGAAAGGAAATGTAATACCAGATCAAATTGACTTCGATGCTTATGACTAGATACAGTTACTGCACGTTGGCGTGTCGATACGTACACCACTCCATTACTGCGGTATGATGATATAATACGATATGATATGACGATGATGATGACCTCTATTAACAAATCTTGATTTGCTCCAAAACACAACTAGTTTAAAAACTATCTACTTACAGAGTAAATATAAAAAATATTTTGAAGAATAAATTTACAATTTCGTTGCTTGATAATAATATTATAATAATGATTATATTTCTATTTTATATAGCAACTTGATTGAACTATAATTATTTTAAGATGTATGTAAAGTTAATATTTTTATTAAAAAATAAAGAATAATAATGTTCCTGATGATGTACTTGTTGATACAAGTAGATTGCTTACAGTAAAAATATTGTTACAACTTAAAAACTTGTGATTTTTTTTTTCTAAATTCAGATTTGGAACTTGTTTTTTGTGCTAGAAACTTCGATCGATATCCCACCATTTCATTTTTATTTTCGAGGTTAATAATAATTTACAATATGGAATGGAGTGTGAAAGAAAACAGAATTGCAGTGATTGTCTTGCACAAAGTGGGTATGAAGCCGTTGGTCATCTTCAAGACACTTCAGAAACTTGGTATCAACCTTATGTTCGTATATCGTACTATCGACAGATGTACCAATAATTGCTACGTCGAAAATCATAAAAAATTGGGGCGGTCGCGTTCTTTAAGAACTACACAGGCTGTTAATGCTGTTAAGGACAGAATTCGTCGAAACCCCATAGAGAAACGATAAAAAAATATCGCGAGAAATGAAGATTCCCGCTAGGACTCTATCGCATATCATAAAACAAGACCTGAGGTTCGGTGCTTAACATCGATATACAAAACATGCCCTAAATGAATTCTTACAGTTAAAGAAACTAGATCGAACAAAACGCTTGCTAAATACGCGAGTGAAAGGCATAGCGAGTGAAACTACAACAAGCAAAATCACAAAGTGTACGCTCATATCTCTAAAGAAGCTTAGCAAAAGGTCGGAAAGGTGCAACGTGGTCATCATTATCCGTCAGTCATGATTTGGTGGTGGGATGTCTTATCAAGGAGTCACAGAGCTTCATTTTTGTGAAAATGTAGTGAAGACTTCAGCCAAAGTATATCAAGAAACCGTCTTTTGACCGTGAAACCTCTCAGCAACACAATTTAAAAAAATAAAATGTTTACTTTCCAACAAGAATCTGCACCTGGTCACAAGGTTTAAAGTTCCCAAGCCTGGTTCGAAACCAACGTTCCAGTCTTTATAAGAGACTGGCCCTCATCTAGTCCACATCTGAATCCCGTGGACTACAAATTATGGTAAATTTTGGAAGAAATGACCAGCTCTAAATGACACGCTGACACTAAATCTCTTAAGAAATCTCTAAAGTAAGCTTTCATTAAATTCCCCTGAAATCCAATCTAATCAATAATTTCATGGCCAGACATATTAAAGGTCTGTATCAAAACCAAAGGTGGCTATTTCGAATATAGTTATTTTTTAATTATTGCTGAGACTTCAATAAATATGTACCTATATATAAGTTTAATTAATATTACATTACTTAATGAAAAAATAAATGCACTTTCACAATTCACAGAATTTATATCCCGACTAGATAGAAAGTAGGTTCAGTGACTATTGTGATCATCAGGGTTGTCAATTGTTTGGTTTTCAAGTCAATTGTTCGATATTTCAGTCCCTTTATCGGTGCTTTGGTATGACAAAATACCCGATTTTGAAGTTGTTCCATTTTTTAAATCCCCTACATCTCTAATTAATTCGTTGATTTAAACTACAATTGGTTAGTGGGCTGTTTATAGACAATAACTGTAGTTCCGTGGAGTCGATCAATGCATACATGGAAAAATTATTTAGATTTTTGTATCTTTGTGGTTGGACTGCCGAAACAAATAAACCCTCTACACGGTAAAGTAAAAAGTAGTAGTAGTAGTAGTAAAAACTGATTTATGTATTCGTTGTAATATGAAAGCCATACGTGGTAAATTTTTCCTCAATATCAAAGGGAACAATAAACTGTAATGATAATAATATTATATTTAATTTAATGTGACCTATGTGTTTTCTTCCTATTCCTTATCTTTTTGAAGTGAAACTTCTTATGCGACTTCCAACGCGTTAAACGTTAAACGTTTAACGCACATTATAGGTCTCTCCTCTTTGTGTGAGCCAGAGCGAGAGAGCAAATGTCGGTGTGTATGTATATTGCACACTGTTTAAATAAAATATAAAATATATTTTAAAATGAAGTTTCACTTCTATCGTGTGTGAATCGCACACACACCTTTTTTTTCTTCTCGTTTTTTTTTCAAGTTCATCTGGCAACCCTGGTGAGAACAAGTAAGTTTTCATTTCGCATTATCGTACAATTTATAGCTAGATGTTCCACGAATTATATAAACGAAATAACTTTGTGCGAAACTCATAATAAATATCAAATAGATTTTGATACTTTTTTATTTTATTTTACTGCTTTTTTACTTTGTACTTATAAAAAAATATATCACGATATCTTCATTCAATAAAATGTTGTTAGTTTTAAGAAACTACGATTTGTTTTCTTGCCGTGGAGAATTGGGGATTATAATAATATTATAGATTAACGCGAACGAAATCGCGGGCGCTTGCTAGTATAAAATAAAAAGTATAAAGTTATGTTTTACAATTCATAAAAACCATGAAGTGCAATAGTATGATTTTAAAAATAAACATTACTTCTTAGATTGTTTTTTAAATTAAATATTATACCTAATCATTATACATCTTATGTTTTGTTAGTACTTATAATCTATTCGTGTATACTTATACTAATATAATGAAGCGGAAGCGTTTTGTATGTTTGTTTATTTAAATACGTTAATCTCTGAAAGTACCAGTCGGATTCGAAAAAATATTATTTTTATTTGTATATGATAGACAGACTCACGAAGAATAGTATAGGCTATCTAGCATTAGACTGCACTTCTCAGCTAGCCTTAACTATTGATTTTTGTTAAGTTCGTCGAAATACATTTTGCACCCTAACGACTTTATCCGCGTGAGCTGGCGTAATGGTAATGGTGACATAAATACAATGTTCTAAAAAAATTTTGCTCCTTAGTTCATCTAAAAAAAAGTCGATATGATGTGCCTACCTCTTATACATAAGCCACAATAGGGTATTTTGTGACAAAGTTTTATTGGAAATTAAAAAGTGATTTATGAGCATTATTATTAGGCATAGCATATTGATCCTTATGAATGAAAGTTACTTCATCATCAAGACAATTTTATGTAGATAAACTTTGCCCTCTATAGCATGTTATTTGGACGAATAGTTTGGGAGATAAGGTAACATTAAAATAATTCAACACTCGGCTCGGGTCTATGACTATAGGTGTAGTGGCGCAGACGAGCAGTGTGAGTTGTGGCGCATAGCCCTGGCCGCCGGATAAAAATATTGTCTATACTGAAGTATTATAAATCATCAATCAGCGATTTCTTATAAATTATATGCGGGTAAAACCGTAGGGCACAGCTAGTGTACAATAACTGCCGACAAATAAATACAGAAAACATGTTATTTAAAGGTACCTAAAATCAATTTTCTTCGGAACAATGGTTTTAATTTGATGTGGCTTTATTTCCATCAATGAAAACAATTTTACTATAACAATTGATCGCATAATGCCTGCACTATAATATACATTTTTACGATAACATAAACACTTATTCAATATAATAGCTATTGTAATTTTGTTGTTTATCATATTCTCATGCTAATTAGGCGACCACTGCTGTCAGAAAAACAACCCTATTTAGCAATGTAATTTAAATATAGATATTTTTTTTAATTGTAAATATATTGTTATAAACTAAATACATTAGCCTAATTATAAGTTCATTTAAATGAATGATAACTTATAATATGTTAAAATATCTCTGTTTCGAATTTAAAAAAAATGAAATATAATCCCATTAACCCATATCCCAAATCTCCTAAATATTTTAAAACACTGTTTCAATCTCGCGCGGTTTTTTTAATATTCAGTATACATTTTCGAATTCTTTAATACTCAGTATGTTCATGCCCGATCTTTCGCCGCAACAGCATTATGCACACCTTGCATAGTTTACCTTCCTCTTACATTCCTGGGACATTGGTAGATAATGTCTTTCAATTAGCGTATTTAAAATTTTCGAGTTTTATTTTATATTTATTTTTCCTGATAACAGGTAGTAACGTGTTAGAATAGATAGACATCATATTATAATAATTTATCAAAAAAAAAAAATGTTCCTAAGTTATGACGGAAATTGTGTAGGTATATTCTACATGTGTTTCCGTTTCATCGCGACACGATGTATTTCCCGTAACCACCAAACACGTCACAAATTTATGATAATAGCCCAGAAATAATAATAAACACAATCCAGGGTTTGACCAACTATGATTTCAAATTCAGCTTAATTTCAATAAACATAACTTTCATAACAGAACCACACGCGTTTGGTTCCAGAGCCAAAGCTTTACGGTAACATCCATCTCGGCTTGAACAAATAAATTTGCTACGTCTTACCTTTGCCGTACTGTGAAACTGTGGAACTGTCTCCCGGTCAGTGTTCTCTCCTATCTACAACACGGAGTCCTTCAAACATAACGTGAAGAGGCATTTGAGCAAGCCTGCATGACAGCGACGACTGAGGATAGATAGCAAATCCCACAGTAGTCGCCGATGTTATTGGAGTATACACCATCATGTACAACGACGTCACTTAGCCATGCTAAGATAAAAAATATATGACCAGACTATCTTACGAATAACGATTGAATCCTTTGAATGATTTAGCATATTACAAAGATGACCAACTACATAATTTAGCCGATAATTAATATTATATTAGATAAACTAAAGTAATTCATGTAAAACAACAAAGTTATATGGTTAGTAGGTAGGTACAACAAAAATGAACGAAGCAATCTTGCTTTTTTTGTTTGCCTATTGAACGAATCACAAAATACCGAGATCTTTGTTAGCTTGGCTTTTGATAGACAAATCACGTTCAACAATTACATTGTAAACTCACGAGTTATTTCAGCTTTTCAGGTATGCAAATCCATTCAAAACTTTCGTGGCCTCAAATTCCAATTCGATCTCCCTGTTAATTGTTTAACTAAAACCTTGACCCTCCAAACTGCAGACATTTTTGTATTGTAAGTTATTTTAGATAACATAGGTATGACCAAGTTTTTGTGCTCAGACAGATTTGAACTGGAAGTGCAAATTATCTTCGATAAGAAATGTACATCACTACTGAATTCACATGATTATTAGCATACAAGCGTTAATTCAAAGATAGCTAGAAATAACAGCCATCAAATACGAAATATACTTGACTTTCTTGGTAAAAACTTATCATTATAAGTAATTATTAAATATCATTTAAGATAATAATTATTATTATGGTTTTTTAATAATAGTTATAATAATACTATTATATGACATATTATGAACCGATAATGGCTCAGTGGTAGTGCTTGGACATCGCGTCGATCGAAGTGGGTTTGAAACCCTACAATAAGCCTGAGCTTTCGATGAAGGAATAGTTTTATCATGACTATAGCATGGCGGTAGGGCATTTTTTAATGTTAGTCCTGCTCAAGTGGAAAGTCAGTGACAGCGTGTTACCATCTTAGGCTCCATTGTCACTTAACATCAGGTAGGATTGTGGTCAAAACGCTAAACCTGTATAGAAAAATAAACATTTATGTTTGTTTACTGAACTTAATGAATAAAGATATTGTCGGATTATGGAATAGTTTTTTTGGTGCAATATAGAATCATCTTAGTGATCATGAGTGTTCTTCTGAGGTTTATGATATTTACAACTACTTATTATATCCATATAGATATCTCTATTATAAGTTGTAAAGTTTTTGTCTTCTTTTAGATGTCGTCATGGTTAAGGTCAGACAAGGTTTGAATCCGGTTCACTTACATAATACATGACGCTTTTCATTTAAAAATGATAACGTACACAAACATCGCGGTGGATCTAATTTAATTTACAAGCTGTAAATCACAATATTAAATTTTATCATAAATAACTTGGTAACTTAATTTCAGTGAAGTATATAAAAAAAGCTAAAAGCTGACTTTCCCAATGCAACCTTCCAGCTAACTTTTTACCAAAAAATATCGGAGTAGGAGGAACTTAGAAACTGGAATAATGGTGATAAAAAGCGCGTCCTGCATAATTATCTCAAATACATTTTCAAGAACCATGTTAAGCAGATTTGCTTTGAAAAGTTTATTATAGAGTAGATTATTACGTGAATGATAGTGTGTCTGCAAATGACTCCCTCTCTCTACATCCTCTAAATAGAATTATTAATAGTAAACAATACTTACACAGTTTAAAAAAACGAAATAAAATAATTGATTAGCCCGATCGAGCTTCTTGCAAGCTCTTCTTGATGGCTGGGATGTTTTTCGAACCGGCGGTAATTTACCTGACTTTAAGGGTTCTGAAGCCTCAGAAGGCTTTTACACAACCGGTGGTAAGGTTGTAGTGTACATAAGTGGTTTTTTAGGGCCTAAACTGGATAAAATATTTTTGATTTTGAAAAGTAGTTGTTAAATGCCTTCTTTGCGAAAGGTGGCTTTCAGATAAGGCAAAATAAATGAGACTAACAACACGCGAAGCGGAATATGTGCACAAAAACATGTGAAGTTTCAATTATTGTAGAAGCGCCTTTAGTACCCAGGCGACTTTATTACAAGATGATTTTTTTTGCATGTCACCTTTTGAATGTTGAAATTTAATAAACGCACGCCGCTATAATAGGATTCTGAACATTATTGAGTAATAAGTTACAGGTCTCACCCACATTCAGTTGTCTTTCCAAATGTAAGCAACTATTTCTCACCAGCAACTCCATTTACATCTCACATGAAATTTACTTAATTTAGTTAATAACCTGAGTAAGTTAAGTAACTTATATCATAATGCAATACTATACTGTAAAAATATCTTAATTAATTAATTATTATTGTTTCATTAATAAATACCTTATTAATAGGTAAATTTTATGAAACTTTTGACGAGTTGGTAATTTCTGTTTAGGTTATTTGTAAAAAATTGAAAATTAATTGTTAGTAAGTAGAATGTTTATTTACACCTATAACATTCTACTTGCAATGTAAAAAGTTATTAAATCGGCCATGAATGTCTCATAAGTGTGATCTTCATAGTAACCTATAACATGGCGACTGTGAACTCATGAGCAGTGGTAGTATGATCTACAGTCGATCAAAGAGATTGCAGGTTTGTTGTTTGCAATTATTCGAAGAATAATTTTTACATTTTGAATCGAACAACTGTCAAAATTCAAAAATTATTAATTGAATAAAGTTATCTGACGATTAAAAAATCGGGCCTTAGATAGGTACTAATTATACATACCTACTTTAAATTGAATGTTGTTATGCATATGAAATAAATAAACCATACTTATTCAATGCATCAGAGTTATTATACTTATTTTAAGATTAAGTACCTTTCTTCTTCTTCTACAGAGATTATAAAAGTCAACGTCTCTCTGCATGCCCGGTTTTGTTCTTTTCACACGAAAACCACTAATCCGATTTATAAGATTTTTCCTTTAATTCATAGATTTGTTATCTGGCCAGGTTACAGGATATATTTTATTACATAAAGTAACTTACGAAATAAGCAGTGACGATAATGATAAATAAATTCGGGAAACTACGCTTTTGGAGCGATTAAATGGCTTACACTGACTAAACCATGCGAGATGTATTAAAATAATGTACTACATAATTGTAGATCTTAAAAAGACATACCAAAAAGTCAGCGATAGCATATGTTTGTCTTATAAGGATTACTAACAAATAAGTATTTTTGGAGCAGCAAAATTCGCGCGTGCGCTGGACCGGCAGCATTCTGTAGTCCACGCGAGTGGAGCCGCGAAAACAGCTAGTAAAATTTAATTTGGTTATTTCAATTTATTAATTAACTTCTTCCAGTGTCTCCATCACTTTTTAAGATTTTGATATGTAACTTTTTTATATTATTCTGTATATTTACTACTAGCTGTGCCCGCGGCTACGCTCTTGTGACGCGCGAATTTGCTGCCCCAAAAATGCTTATTATAAGTAATCCTTAGAAGATAGACATAATTTTATTATGCTATTGACGACTTTTTTGTAGGTCCTGTTAAGATCGACAATTATGTAGAACATTAATTCGATCTATCTCTTATGGTTTACTCAGTGTAAGCCTTTTAATCGTCCCATTTGCAGTTTTTTTTCTATCATATACGAAAAGAGTTTTTCGAAACCGACAGGAAGTTCCAGAGATTAGCTTGTTTAATTAAACAATCAAACAAAAAAACTCTTCCGCTTTATTATATTAGTATAGGTATTTTCATAAAATTGTCTTGTTGATTATGTAACTTTCTTTCGCAAGGACAAATATGCCATGCCTAATAATAATGCTCATTAATAACTTTTCAATTTCCAATAAAACTTTGTCACAAAATACCTTATTGTGCCTTATATATAAGAGATAGGCAAATCATATCGAGACTTTTTTTTTTTAGATGAACTGGGGAGCAAAACTTTTGTAGAACATTGTATTTACGTATCACTAATCATTACGCCAGCGCACGCAGAAAGCAGTTCAGGAACTCTGTTTATTCCGACTTACTTAACAAAAATCAATATTTAAGGCTAGCTTAGAGGCGTAGCGTTATGTTAGATAGGCCTATACTATTTCTCATAATTCTGGCTATCATATACAATATTTTTTCGAATCCGACTGGTAGTTCCAGAGATTAGCGTGCTTAAACAAACAAAAAACTCTTCCGCTTTATTATATAATGTAATATAGATTATTTTTATGATAGCCCATCAATGGTTAGACGAAAAGCTAATACTACAATTTAACCCCGATAAAAATTAGTTGAGTACCTAGTTTTGGACCGACGCGCGATTAAAGTTACGAAACTATTTATTTTTAAATATTTGTATTCTGATGTACTGTGTAAGTTCAATGTACACATTGTTTGTGTTTAGATTTGTTGTGAGTTGTCATAGGTACGTAGATATAGATATAAATGTATACTAATTTTATTACCATACTAGCTGTGCCCGCGGCTCCGCTTGCGTGGACTACAGAATGCTGTCGGTAGACCACACGCGCAAATTGTGCTGCCTTAAAAATGCTTATTGTGGGTGATCCTTATAAGATAGTCATATAATATGCTATCGCAGACTAATTTTGATATTTTTTTTTAAATCTACAATTATGTAGTACGTTAATTTGATATATCTAGTATGGTTTACCTGAGCGTCTTTTTCCGAATTGATTTATCATTATCGTCACTGCTTATTTCGTATATTACTTTATGTAACAAAATATATCCTAAAACCTCGCCAGATAACATAGCTATGAGTTAAAAGAAAAACTATGTAAATCAGATTAGTGGTTTTCGCGTGAAAAGAACATAAACGGATAGACAGACAGAGAGACGTTGAGTTTTATAATATGAATATAAGATGACGAATTGACAATAGATTCTATTTACACAAAGGGCTTGTCGTTTAAAGAATTCAATTTACTATGCTTAATTCATAGACTAAAGTTTAATTATTTTAACAATAACACGCACCTAATTAATTTAATTAAAATGTAAGTAGGCACATATTTACGTAAAAAATTGAAGTTATATGTAATAAATTATATTGACACAAATTTATTACATGCAATTGTTTGATCATTTGCCCAATAGTTAAAATTCACTATGTACTCCAAACAATGACCGAACAAATGTTCTATACTATCATAAAAAATGTATATTATGTAAGTACTTTATCATTCATTTTCGTTCAGTACTGGAACGTGGTTACATTTCAATTTACCAACAATGACTTCCTACAACTTTATTTTTAACAGACTTCAAAAAAGGAAGAAGTTCTTAATTCGAATGTATATTTTTTTATGGATGTTTAGCCCTAACTTCTTTGTTTATGAACCGATTTAGATGATCCTTTTTTCGTTGGTGGTGGTTGATCCCATTTTAATTTCATTGGCATTGGGCCTTCAAGTTCGAAAATACACCCGGGAACTCTTCAAAATATTTGAAGTTTTTTTTTTAATTTTCTTGTAAAAGGCAATAAATTGAAAATGATAATAATAATAATCCCAGCCTATAAGTGTCCCACTGCTGGGCAATGAGGCCTCTTTTCGAGAGAACGCTCGCGTTTAATCACCACGCCAGCCGAAGACGGTATTATTGACGATTGCAAACGCTGAGAAATCTTCAGTTCTATTTTTTTGCCACATACAGTACATCTACTATATCTGATACATCACCTAAGAGGAGATACAAGAACATTTCTCAAGTGTTCAGGTTTCCTCACGATGTTTTCTTTCACTGTCCTTAGTCTAAATCACTCGACCACCAAGTCCACAACTAATTATGAATAAATTACAAATTCACCAAAAATATGAACACACTGTTCGTCTCCATCCTATCGGAAATTTATTGACGGTCGAACTATATTACCTAGTTTATTATTCAATAACTGGGTGACCGAGCTTTGTTCATTGTCTAGCAAAAAGAAACTCGTATCTAGGTGAACTTGGAAAGTATAAATACAAAATTTAATCCATTTCGTTAAAGCTGTATATATATCTTCTATATCTATACATATTATAAAACTCAACGTTTCTCTGTTTATGTGTCCGTTTATATTCTTTTCTCGCGAAAACTACTTATCTGATTTACATATTTATTATTTTAATTCATAGCTATGCTATCTTGCCTCGTTGTAGGATATATTTTGTAAGATAAAGTAACATACGAAATAAGCAGCGACGATAATGGTGAATCAATTCGGAAATAAGACGCATTTGGGGCTTACGCTGAGAGAAACCATGCGAGATATATCAAATTTATGTTCTACATAATTGTAGATCTTAAAAAGACCATAACCAACATAAGGATCACCCACAATAAGCATTTTTGTCTTCCCTTTTCTAAACGGGGGCAGCAAGATTCGCGTGTGCGCTCGACCGACGGCATTTAGTTCACGCGAGCGGAGCCGCGAGCACAGCTAGTATATAATATACACAGTATTAGATAGATATTAGTGTTTTTACTTTTCAAAGAGCTAGGAGTCAATGCAAACCCAAACCAGTCTCGATCATCAATAAATTTAGTTAGCCTAGGTCAGTCACCTTGTTGAGCTAGATCATGTAGGCGATAATTTAAATAAATAGAAAGAGCTTTTACCACATAACTTCATAAAGTACGCCCAGTTATTCGCTTATACACTATTGTGTAATCAGTTTTCTACTTACGAGAAATTTTTACTTCAATTCATATTTACATTGCCATTATAAGAAGGATTAAGGACTTTCACGATAATGTTAAAGTCAGAATAAAAGTTAAATAAGGTTATCTATTTCCAGATAACTATTAGCTAGTATAACTAGATATTAGATAGCTAGTCAAATATGAATCGAATTGAAACCGAATACGAAAATAACCCATAATCGCTCTAAGAGTAGGGTCACCGAATAGTTTCTGTTGTTGGACTTAATTTTAACCATTAACTATTATCTCTTTTCAAATATTGGTTCTTCGTCTAGTAATTATTTAATGTGATCTTCAAATATATTTATTTACCGTTTTATTGGTTCTTGGCAATTATGGACATGGTTGTCTGTTACCATTTACAGGTGAGGAAAGTAAGTTAACAAATCAATATAGAAGTTATTTTAGTAAATAAGCGGGAAAAGTGTCAAGGTCTTATTTTTTTTAAGTATATTTTTAAGTGAAGTAGTCCGTCTTCACAATAGAGAATTTTACTTTTCTATCATTGGTTTACTAGAAAATTCCTTAAAGTAACTGTTAGAAAAATAAATTCTATTTAAATTGAAATGGTTTTTTGTCGAAAATGTTAAAGAATTCTTTATCCAAGTTACCACCATACTGTGTAAACGTACGGGATTATTGACTATTTTTGAATTATATTCAGTAAAGCATGCTGAAGTTAGCTATAGGTGTAAATAAAAAATATATGAAATAAACGAGTAACATACCTTGTAGAACAACGAACACAAAAAAATGAATTAAAACTTGCATTGTCGTTTATACAATATTAATAACAAACACTTCAATTAATATATTACTTGTACACCGGATTATTACTTAAACATTACTTTTAATTCAATTTCATTAAAGTTTAACGGTTCATATTTTCACACGCAAGAATTTAAAATAGGTTCATACTTCATTATTGTTGTGTCCGTACAGTTGCACTGACTCGACGCACAGTGACGACAGACAATGAGACAAGCACAACTGTCCGCTGCTTACATTTCCCATCGTATATAACTCAGCGTGGGCATAAAGAAAGGACGTCAGCTGTTTTCGACATTAAGTTTTCCGGACTATAAAATGCATGAAGCCCCTTCTCAAAATAATTAAAAGGCGGTCATATTATCATTTTATAATAGTTAGCAGTATGTACATAAGTGATATCATTATAAGTATTAGATACAATAAAACTGTTTGTGCTTTTGATTTTGTTATACAATAAATAGAACTGCTTTTACAACAAACAATCCTATGTGATGATTAGAATGTAGTAAATGCAAAACCTAAGGAACCGGCTGTCAAGCGCTGTTGTCCGAACACTGCCATAAGATATTTGGCGACATACTTTCTAACTAGAATGGTAAATACTTCGAAATTTACATGTTACCCGGTATACACACGACCTATATTTGACATCACCCTCACATATTACGTGGAATACTTATGTAAATACTACCTGTGTCCGCGGCTCCGCTCGCGTGGACTACAGAATGCCGTGGGTCGAATAGACGCACGAATCGTACTGCCTACTCTGCCAACCACGGCGAAAGCCAGCTGGTTTTTTAAAGACAAAAATGCTTATTGTGAATGGTCCTTAAAAGATAGACATATGTTATCGGTGACTTTTTTGTAGGACTTTTTAAGATCTACAATTATGTGGAACATTATTTTCATATATCTCTTATGGTTTACTCAGCGTAAGTCACAAAAGCGGCTTTTTTCCGAATTGATTTTTTAGAATCGCATTAGTAGTTCCAGAAGTGACCTACTACAAACATAATCACAAATTTTATCTCTTTTCACCATAACATATAAGTATACTTGCCTTTTTTTTCAATCTGGCTGCGCTGTTAGCCTTAAGCCTTGAAGCCTCAGACGGGTTTTACAGATTTACCAGCCTTGGGGGCGAGCACTGAAGGCACTAAGTCATGAAAACATGACAAGCTCCAAGTGGCCGAAACGTTTTTCAAACAGACTAATTCCCTATCCGTAATTCGATCTAAGCAAACTATACATAACTACATGTTTCGTTCCTCTGGGAGGAGGAAAGGTATTTAGTAATCTGTCAAGTTTGGTCTAATCTAAGTAGCTCAAAATAGAAAAAAGGTCCCTTACAGAACCTATGTACCTGAGTGGTGCGCAGTGTAATGATTGTATGTTGGTAGCTATTAGTTAATGCAGTGTCACTATATCGCGCAATCGACTGCTGACTCAAGGGCTCCAAGGGTGTAATTTGCAGCGGTAACCACTATCGGCTTCGGGAGATTCGAAACTGTCTCGAAATAGGATCTCGCATACATTAATGGGAAGTTATGAAAATAAAGGATAGATAATAGAAAGTTATTTTTTTACATTATGTTATTGTTTACTTTAGACATTTAGAAAACAGAATATGGAACCTTTATGGTTTAGTTTATGCCTCTATGTAGGAAATTTACTTGTAAATGTGTAATTTTTTCATAAATACCTAACTCTTATGAAGTACCTACTAGCTTCTGCCAACGGCTGCATCTGTGTTGCAAAAATTCCAACTTATTCTAAACTCTAACTTAGAAGTCGCTCACTGGGTAACTGCAGTTCAGTTAATTTAATTAATTAGCATTTATTAGGTATTGTTCGTTATACCCTACAAGGAAAACCGCCGACATTATTTCGGAAACCATACTTATAATCCAGAACAAGACCCAACAAAACACTGTTGGGAATACTCGCTTTGTTTTAATAAAGCAATTTTACAGAACGTGAATATCATATACCTTACGATCAAGTCGACCGAGAAAAAATTAAATAAAAAAAAAACTTCAAGATGGATTATCCATGTTTTACCTATAAATAGGATTGCTATAATAAAATAAATTTAAACAAAAAGGAAACAATGACAATTTATATTTGTTAAAAAAAATTGGAAGTTCCAGAGAAGAACTCGATTCCACCCAAATGGCCGGGGATTTTAAAGTTACTGTCCGACCTCAACAATTTAGGTGATAGCAGCCTTACCTATAAATGACATATTATTATTATAAGTAAATTCAGTGTTTAAATACCATCATTTCTTTTTCGTACTGTTAATTTTTGTTCTTTCAAGTATTCGCTAGGGTCGCTGCTAGTAAGTGTCTATAATTTATGAAAGACGTTCTATTTTAAAAATTATCTGTTCTACTAACTACAGAAGAACTGGAGATACTAGTGTAGTATCAAATTCACAGATGTCGTTAATAATCACAATGTGATCGTAAAATTCAAAACGTTTTAACCGAATTTACTACAAAATATCTAAATACCGAGAATGTATAAATTACAGGAGCAAATATCGCTAAAAGTTATAATTACTTTGTATGAATACATGCCTTCGAATTTGCATATTATGCTTATGGGCAATACATATTAAATGTGAAATACGGACAGACTGGTAACAATAATTTAATACAGTCACGAAAAAAACCTATTATGTATTTTTAATTTATTTTCAAACATAGTGGTACCCAATCTTTTATGAAATAGAATTGTTTAGTAAAAACTGTTTGCGTTATAATTATATTACTTTTATTAATCACCAAAATATATACTTGTGTTTATTGTTATTTATAGCTAATTATGATTTGATTTTCAACATATTATCGTTTTGTATTAATTGAGAATTAAAAGTCTAATATTTGTCAACATAACACAGTGTATCAATTTAGGTAGCGCAAATCTTCTTGAAATAAGTAGTTATTGTGAAATAAAATGTACTCGGGAAGGTAAAAAAACAAATGTTTGGACTTCACACATTTATTGTATTTTTGTCTAATAAAAATACTATCTCATATAATTATCATAAAGAGGATATCTACAGCAATTGACAGTCTTGCTGGTTGTACACACTTCTCGTACGAAAACACGATAAATTCCCTTACGACTCTCTACTGCACATGAAAATATATATACATATATATATCAATACTAATAAAACTATTTTTAAACCTTAATTTACAGCCCTTTATCAGAGATTTAACCATGTTTCTGTTAAAAAAAATGAAATTTATTCATATGAACACCATTGTATGGAATTTTATATTACCTCATATTGCACTATTTAGTCAACAAGATAAAGATTCCAGAAAAATTGCGAAATAAACAATTGAGACGACGTTGCACATTTCATAAGCGTCATTGGTATTAATTTATAATGAAAGAAATGGATGATTACAGAAAGATAACGAGAATACTGTATGTTTTAAAAATAATTATTAAATCATAAATATACGTACGCATTTCATTTATAAATTTAGAATATAACAACTTTTTTGTTAATAAAATTTATCACCAAGCACCAATCTGCTCTATGATGTGTATTTTCTTTAATCGAAATAAGTATAAAATACGTCGTTAAGCTCTAGAATACATGACATGCTTTTCATTTTGTTGTTAAATCTATTCGTTTATTATTTACCTTATAGGTAGATATAATTCAGTTCAATTCCGCACAAAAACTCAATTTCTCCATCTTATCAAAACATTGCCAAAATCCTTCTCAAGAGAAAAATTACAAGAAATGATAATATTATTAAAGAGACAATTATTTAATAATAAAAATACATTTTATATCATTTGTAACGAGACATGACCCGGTCTCACGGGACTAAATATATTTAATGATTACAGAAAGGTCGACATGCATATCGGAAAATTATTTGGGGACTACTTATAACCTATGTTATTTACATCATTATGTATTTAGAATGAATTCGCTGCAGGATACTGTCCTTCAAACACATTTGCTACATTCACCTTTAATACAAATTATAATTTATCAATTATAATAACATAAAAAAAAAAACAAATATATTATTTTTAGAATCAAATACACTGATATATTCTGCATCATTGGTGCGTTGAAAGGTCATAGCCATCATTTGAATAAAACATACATATAAACCTCAAAATAAAGGAAAAAAAACAAATCGAGGCGTGTAGCACGGGAATCTGGCCAACAAAACACATCTGCGTATAATACATACCTTGTAACCATTTCCCTAAAAACACAAAACAAAGTACCGTTTCATAGGTAAATATTAATATTTTGTATACCTGTTACAGATGACCAGGAACACAAAACTTCAACAATCATCATGTAATGTTGCTAGGTTTAAATGAAATATTTTCCTTTGAATAAAGGTAAAACGTATGTTTGGGGGCGGTGAAATCGTATTTACTACCAGATTGGCGGGAAACCAAAAAGAGGTTAATGCTTGTTACGTAATAATATGTTTGCTTGATACCGGCTCGCAAATACTAAAGGAAATAGCGATATGGCTGCAAAACAAAAATTATAGGGAACTCTGGCCAATGTAGTGACTGAAGTGATAATGGCAAAATCACGATGGTATCGAAAAATTTCAAACATTTAAAATCTTCTGAACCACTAGGGTTATATGTTGTTTGTTGAATAGGGAGAGTAGGGAGAATAGGGAGACATTTTGTAGCTCTTGGTCGACTATTGTTTCGTGACGCTAAACTGTCTACACACACATAGCTAAATAGAAATCTCAATGGCCCTAGCCAAGTTTCCTTTCTACAATCATTAACGCTAATAGGAAACCGAAAAAACGTATGTTTTTGAAATATCTGATCACGTGATTTAACGTTGATATACGTCAATTCCATTATTTTTTTTATCTTCTGTTAGCGTTAACGATTGTAAAACGGAAACTTGGCTAGAGCCCCAGTTATCCTTACGCACACTCAATCTACCTTTTCTTCTATAATCTGTGATAATAATGTACATAATTGCATCACAAACAAATCTGACTGCTCTATATTTCTTATTAGGAAATAAAAGCACAATTAAATTCATTCATATGACTATTCAACAATTAAAAGTACGCGTATTATATCTTTCCCAAAATTAACATAGAACACGCCGCGCTGATTGTACGTTCCACGTATAAAACGAATACAAATTCTTTCCATACTATAATTTGCCTTACGACTCTAACAATATGAAATAACCTAGAGTTGTACAGATAGTATGTACAGTCAAGTATATTACACGACCACAACGTAGCAAAGACGTAGTAACAACTACGCTGTGTAATCCCGGAACAGGCACCCGTACTGTACACCTTTTAACTTCCCATATTATATGAAATTAACATTTTCCTTATATGATGCGCTGTTGTTTTATAAAATTTAGAGCAATAAGTCATTGTAGGGAAAACCTGTTAAATACAAACAACGGATAAATATGGTGGCAACTAACAATTATTATTGTCCAATTAAGTGAAGTTTCAAAAAACTTGCTCGAAATCCGAGTTTCGTTTCTGAAATACATTATAACCGTTTGAATGAAGTAATGAAGATCAATATTCCAATAGAAATATTTAAGTCAAATGTATAATTATGCATGAACTGCTTATAAATTAAAGGTGAATGAGAAACTGTAGATGATAGTAGATGACCAACTCTACTCACTCGAGCGAAAATTGTGCGTATTCTAAATAGAATAGTGTGTTATGGTATAATTGGGTAATCTGGTATATGAGATGACTTGATGGATTTGGTTGATATGTTCGTTATGATTGTGACATGATGCACGAACTGTGTGAAGCCCCGTCAGCACGTCTCTTAAAACAACGTTATGTAAAATAGCTATATGACGCAACTACTGTCTCGTCTTACTATACACCATGTCACAAAAATATTTAATTTATTACACAGTTTTATATGTTTATACAATCATAAATATTTTCATTTTGTACATCATTACATACGATATTTTATTATATAGAGAAATATTTACAAATAAACAACATTACAACCGTCACCGCTATTCACAATCTTATAATTAATATAACCTAATAATAATAATCAGGGCTGTAAAACTAAATCAACTAAAACTAAACGTTCTATCAATAATCATTTACAGCACTGCTTATAGTAAAGTTTTCACATTCGACTACATTCAGCGCTATAGATACTATTCAATATAATTATAAATATATTTATTGAAATCATTAAAGTGAACAAAGAAAATAACAGCAACATGACAAACAAAATAATGAAAATCGCAAATAATTTTGCTGTAAAGAAAGTAACCTACTTTATGATAGTTAATTAATAAAATATGTGGTTTTTTATACCACTAATGCAAAATATTTATTTTTCTTTCTTCACCTCAATGAAACAGTTCAGTGTAGAGCAGCACTAAATCATTAAAAATGTTCTAAAATAACAATAATATTTCATCATATAGATATATCTATCTAGCCATTTGGTATTTGAATACTGCCCTGAACAACACCTGGATAGCATCTGTTCCAGTGACCAACCGCCAACAGGCATAAAACAAATACAAGTTTTAAATATGATCTATCATAAAATTGAAGCATTTGAAAATCCACAAACTTTTAAATTAAGAATACAATCTAGAATAGCAAGAATTAATAAACTCCCTTTACTTGCTTCTTTGTATTATCAACACGTTCAGCCCAGCTACGTCTAATACCGTAAATTTAATAAAATACTAACTGACACAGCGTATAACCACGTCTACGGTAAACGTAACAATTGTAGTTCTTCGTAAATTATATTAATTGAATTCCTGTGCACGAGCGTAGCCAAGATTTTGGCCAGGAGACAAGGAAAAACTTATGTTTATATAATTACGCTTTTTTAATACTAAAATTGATGATATGATTCTACAACAGCTTATAGTATGGTACAGTTCATAAAGAACGGCGAACGTTGGTGACGATTCCATCGACAGTTGTTGCCATTATGCCAGCCTGCTAAGAAGCCTCTTTCACGCCTTCTTTGAAGGACCTAATATTATAGGAATAACTGTTCCAGGTCCACATGGTTACCACGCGCGCTTACCAACACCTCGCTTGGGCGGCTGACATACTTGGCTACGCCCATGTTCCTATACTACAACTCTTGAAAGTTTCAAATGTCTAGCACCAATTAAAATCCACTTTTGGCGACGTTTTGCTAAAGTTTATCACAACATCGACAATGTCGGTAAACATATTTTTAATGACGACGCCCAGATCTAGGTCTAGGAAGTCTAGGTTTATTCAAAATTTCAAAACACTATAGAATACATGAAGAGCATAACGTTTCCTAACGTATTAACATAAAATTAGTACAGGGA
Organism: Saturnia pavonia; assembly: GCA_947532125.1. NCBI lineage: Eukaryota > Metazoa > Arthropoda > Insecta > Lepidoptera > Saturniidae > Saturnia > Saturnia pavonia. Next base: position 11,111,758 of record OX383903.1, read on the forward strand.
GAGTGTTGTCATATTGTGAGCATTTGATTAGGGGTGCGCTGGACCGAACGTGGTAATTTGTTTTAAAACATATCTTAATTAATATTAATGCAAAATATTTCCAAAAACACCAAAATACTTTGAACTATTTTATTGTCCAATATGCATAGGCAGTTCGTCTATACCGCATTTACAGTACGATACTTGACGATAGTTTTAAAATATTTGTTAACAGCTAAGACGATAATATATTAAATTCGTATACATATATAAAGAGGACATAACTTATATCCGCTTCAATAATAAAATTGTATTTTCACCTGTTTGCGATTAGTCATAACTTCTATTTAATCTATTCATAGTGGATAAATTAACCTATTAAAATCTAAAATAGAAACAAAACGTATGAAGCGACATACTATCCCGTTCTATGGATACACCCATAATAACAACGTGTTATTTAAAATATAGAATGGATGCATGTTTCAAATTTAATTTGACATAGTGAGCCAGAATACCGAAAATATTCATATATAATAAATACTAGCCCATTCATAAATAATAAATATTATAAATTTCTTATAAATTATCCTATGTAGAAAATTTAACACGTTTCTTATACTTATCGTGAATAAATACACAAAATTATGGACTCTTGAATTATTATTAATATTTAGTGGCTACGGATCATCGTACGTACAAAAGTTATTATATAATTCAGCATATAATTATCACCATATTGGTCTACTTCAGCCCGCGTCAAAAGCGAGTTTAGTGCGAGTCCTTGATCCAATAACATCAAATGCTAAATACTATTTACTGAAGACAACTTGTTAGACAAATATCTTGGCGTGTTTCAAAATGTGTTATATTATTACCAACACTCTATCACACAAAATTATCAATTAAAAGAGATATTCAGAGGTAGAACCATACAATATTTATTTGTCTTATTCCAAGTGTTTCAACACGTGATGTCTTAGGATTACAACCAAAACTCTGACATACTTAAGGACTATTTTAAAATTCTATGTAAAATAAAATATTTGATGTTTGATATCGTATATCAACTTATTGGTGACTTCCAAGGTCTAAGGTATCATAGTTTTTTCCAGTATATTCGGGCTATTGGTTTTTCTTATCGTATGTGTGGTGTTTCTTATGTACCCTAGTTCAGATTTAAGAGAAATAAAGATAAATTAATATTAGATAACCATTATATTGTATAACTTTTTTTGTTATGCTAGTTTCTATTCTTGAAAGACTTCAGAACATTTTTTTTATTTCCAAAAACAAAGATTTTGTCTACGTCAAATCAGTTCCACTACATTTAGTACAGATATAATACAGTACTAGAAGATTGTCTACGACAAATTGGCATACCCCACTACTGAATGACTTGGATCTGTGATCTGTCAGTCTATGCTGGAAGTATAATACAGGGGTTTAGTTGTGATGTGTTTGAAGGAATGATGGCTCAGTGGTAGTGTGTATGACTTCGCGTCGATTGACGTGAGTTCGAATCCCTGCAATGTGCCTGAGATTTCGGTGAAGGAAACCATAGCATGGTGGTAGGGCTTTTTCTAATGTCCGCCTGGCCTAGCTACCACCCTGAAGTTGAAAATCTGTCACCAAGCACCAATAGGTGTGTTCCGGCAGCTGCATTTCAGAGCCATTCTTCCACTAGGTTATCTTGTTATCTAGGTTAGCTTGTTATCATCTTGGACCACATCGTCACTTAACATCAGGTAAGATTGTGACAACTACGGCAAACTTATAACTATAAAAAAAGTAATAATTATCGGCATTATAAAAACCGAGACTGTTGCTTAAACATTGTAGATAAATAACAATATATTGCCTTTATAGATTAATTCCTCAAGAAAGGAATTTAAATTGTGGGCCGAAAATATTAAAATAAACATAAATAAACTTCAATGAGTTAGGCAAGGATTTTGAGGAACCTAATTTATTTGACTTCTTTAAATGTGGTAGAGAAGTTAGCGTGACGTCAAAAAACGTTGAGACCAGGAAGAAAGAATTTATTGAGGACCAGGACGGATTCAGTATAACATTCGGGTTTTCTTTACATTCCTGCTAGTAAATAGGAGGCTAATAAAAGTGGCACAGCTCCTACGGCTAATCTCTTGGTAACTGTAGAGAATTTGCTGACGTCACAAATTTTTTCTTAGTGTTGTCTCTACATTTGGTCACATTATTGGTACAAACCCCGCGTGGGCTTAATCTCATTCTGGCCTGGCTCCTGAAAATCGATGAACGATGGAGCCAAAGTCCAATTTTTGGTTGGTTCGGTCCACCCGCACATGCCCCTATAATACGTCCATGATTATATATTAGGCCAGTATTCTGTTAATTTCCAGACAATTCAGTTCAACAGGCCACTTAACATGAACGATTTCCACAAATGGGATAAAAACTAAGAAGAGGACTCAATCTAAACAACAAATCTATACTTTTATTTATGATAATCACAGAAATATCGTCGAGTTCATGTAACAGACTATTTAAGGTGTCGAAAATTGCCTGTTACTAGTTGCTAGAGTTTGAAAACGATCTCAACTGATGTGTTAAGCGATAAGGCGACCAAAGACATGCTAAGCTTAGAGGGCTGGCTCTCAAGTGTAGCTCTAGCTTGAAGGTGGTAGCGAGCCAGGCAGCCATTAAAAAACGTTCTACAACAATGCTATGATTTTATAACGATGTATTCTGTTACTAAAAGCTCAGGCTCATTGTAGTATTTGAAACAACGTCGATCGACGCGGTGTTCGAAAACGCTACCACTGAACCATCATCGCTTCAAAGTGTCTTAAGTGTAAACTTAACCCACGTGTTGAGTTCGTTTAAGTCTCTATATTATGAGATAAACAAGTTCTGGGGGTCCAGTATGAGTTGTCACAATTAGCAAATACGATCAAACGTAACGTTCTCGTTATTGTCTATTTTAAAAGTTTCCAGTTGAAGGAAAGGAAATTAGTTTTTTATGGTATAAAGTAGCAGATCTGATACCAGTTATAATAGATCGCTAATACTGAGGACAGAGAAGGAACGCTTTCGACCGGAACATAAGAGCGCGATGCTGATGAATAATGCTTCGTAAAAAATGTTCATTTGGTGCAAATAACTTATGTTCATCTTTACTTTTCGAAACCTCCTTCTGTCTTATATCAGCATTGCACATGCCGAGCTAAGGACCTTTTCGATGTTGAATGAGGTATTTATTTAACAATGTTACGATAAAACATAAGTAATACTCCAATCTATTTTAATTTCGTGTTTCTAATCACGCACGTGTTTTCAACATTTAATAAATGTCCTTTCTTTCTGTTTAAATAGGTTTAGCGGTGGTGCTTCCGCAGTCGAACCTTACGCCGACCATACACGGTACGGTCTACTGGTGAGGTTTACCTGCACAGGTATACCTGTGTAAGTCGACTGCAAGTCGTAGCGTGTCCATATGGGCACGTACATACGCACAGGATCACCGAATGTGTCACTCAAAAAAATTGATTTTCAATATAGCACAATTCAAAAACCTGCACAGGTCTATTTCAATTCACGGTCCGGTTTACCTGCGCAGGCGCACCTGCACAGGTACACCTTAATATGTATGGCTGTTGATACGCAGGTTTTATCGCCCTTTAAACCGTACGCTACTGGTACTGCGCGTTTGATGTGATAAAGCCAACCCAGTATACAACTTTATTTCAACTCAATGCAAAATACCTTTTTTTATAAAATTATGAAAATATGTACAATACTATATAATATAGTATTATATACACATTGATTAAACCAATCTTTATGTACTTGGTATTAATCAAAATAAGGCAGAAATATTATCATACACAGGTGAAAAGTACTGTTACGAAAAGATATTATAAGAAATTTATAACGTATAAAAAAAAATTAGTATATTGTGCATATATTCTTACATGTTATATTTTTATTGAAATGACGTAACTATTTACGTCGTATAGATATGCCAGCATATGTGCGGAGTCGCAAGTCACACAATCTAGCAAAAGCAATAAATCCCGTGTATATTTTCATGCCCACCTTCAAATATGTTTTGTAAACGAGTATGCCAAGATATCGCATGTAATCTGTTAATGTAGAAAATAGTAACTGATTATCAGTTGTTCATCGAAATAGTTGTAATTGTTAATAAATGTTTGTAAAAGTAGCTATCATTGGTGAATGCAAACCGATTAATGAATAACGGAGGCAACAAAAATGGAAATCACTATAAAGTCAGAATGAAACAAAATGGATGTTTCTATATTTATGATTTAGCTAATGCAATCCCACCCTGTGCTTTTCACCTACAACATGATTTTGAATGTGGATAGACTAATTGACTAACATGTAATTACATGTTAATCAAATTAGCTATTCCACTGTCGATATTATGATTGTCAATGCCAATGGGGAACACTGTGTATCTTATACACCAGAGTAAATGATGATTAAAATTTTTGAGGCATTTAACTTGATAAATTTGTCTTTGATTTAGGGTCCCGCCCATTACCTTCATTAAAGTACCATATCATGAATGTTCTATACTCCGTTTCTGAATTCCATAGAATAAATTGACAATTACTAATGACAAACTTGGAAATATTGTTGCCACATTATTTTTTCTATGGCAGTTCTACCATTTACATTCTAATTATTTGAAGTGTAAAAAAATTTAATATTGAATTATTTTTAATTTAACGATAGAAGTAATTAAGTATGTAATATTAATAAAAAATTTGGGAAAGTAAAAAATTTAGTTACTTACGGCAAACTAATTACACTTTTAAATTTTTTGTAAAATTACAAACGTTTTACAAAGTATTAGTAAAATTACAAAACAATGTATGTTAAACCAAAAGTATAATACTAAACGAGTAATTTTCTTAGACATGTGAAGAAACCTACAAAAACAGTGTTCTAATTTTACGAAACCGTTTGTCGGTTTCCGAAGAAAAGCTTCTCAAATTTACAAACAATATTTTGCCTATAAGTTTCCAATACTTTTTTTTGTAAAATTACAAATGAAATTTTTTTAAAGATTTCTAAAAAAATAAAAAAACACCTTCGGTTGATCCATAATAATCACGATTTTGTTTACCTTATTCAGCCTTCATCTTCGAGGCGATCAGTTTTTTTTTTACAATAACTCAACTATTGGAATAATATCTAGTATGGGTTTACTAATGAAATCACTATTTTTAAAATCCAATATCCTAACAACACAAACTGTCATTATACTCTGCAGAATTAAAAACGGTCTATAGTGCATTTTCTTTACCGTTCGAGAGTTAAAAATGTACTTGTATATTACTCCAAGGATGGACGTGAACGCTTGCGATTTGAAGACCTTACCTGACCGGAGGCGGGCAGTGCTCAGAGTTTCCTCGGGCGCGTGAGACGACGTTTCTTGCGGTCCGGGGTGCCGCTGGTCGCGTCCGCGGACGCGCGCCGCCGGCTCGGAGGACTAGAACCCGCACCCTCATTACCAGATTCCGCTTTAGACTCCACTTTACATTTGGATTCTGTCTTTGTTTCTGTTTTAGTTTTCACCTCCGCCTTCATTTCCGGTTTCGATTTACATTCCGGTTTTGAATCTGATTTAGACTTGGTTTCGTTTTTAGATTCGAGTTTGACTTTAGATTCAGGTTTGAGATCCGTTGCTGTTTCTGACACTGCTGTTGTGGCCACCGCGACGGCATCTTCGACGTTTGCCACGGCGACCTCGTTCTCCTCCATTGCTTCGGCACTGGAGCCAGCTGCCCACTGTGAAAATATTTTATGGTATAGTATTCATCCACTGGGAATTTTTACAAATATTCAAATACTTATTTTCAAACTACATATTTAAAACAGAAAGTAAATTCATGACAATTTTTATTACTTCATATATTAAAATTACTTCTATCACACCTTTATACTAACGAAAATAGGCATAAGGCATGTACTTAAAATTGATCCTTTTCATGTTACAACAGCAAATTTTACAGATAAACAGACTTATAACACGACTGCCTAATCAGCCTGTTTCTACCTCCTACCGAGTGTGCTACTTTAAGTGAGCTTCTCTGGTTTTTATCTAGATACAAGAATCTAGATACATCTCAACATTCTGACTAAATCATCAGATGAGTTAGTGGTCAGCACAGTAGACAATGTGTAAGCTGCCATTCCTATATTGTTTTGTCAAGCCGTTGTCATACCAGTTGTCCTAAGCAACTAACTTTAATCTTGTGATTGAATATTACAGATCATTTTTTTATAAACTTTAGTTTTTGATCTTTTTTTTTTATCGTAATTGATTTGGCGTATTGGCCACTACTCACCTGATGTTAAGTGACGATGTGGTCCCAAGATGGTAACACGCTAAACCTAGTGGAAGACTGGCTCTCAAGTGCAGCTGCAGGAACACACCTATTGGTGCTTGGCGACAGATTTTCAACTTGAGGGTGGTAGCTAGCCAGGCGAGTATTAGAAAAAGCCCTACCACCATGCTATGGTTTCCTCACGATGTTTTCCTTCACCGAAAGTTCAGGCTCATTGCAGGGATTCGAACTCACGTCACTCGACGCGAAGTCGTACACGCTACCACTGAGCCATCATCGCTTTCAATTTATGAACCATAAAGATGACTAAGGAAGCTTTTTTTATCCACTTATTCTGTACAGTGAAGTTATATGCATTCATTATCATATGGATAAAGGATTTGTTTTTTTACCTGGACCAATGAAGAAGCTGGTGATAGACGAAGTGATGCTCCACATTCTGCGCACAATGGCGGCACGGCTGGTGACCTGGATCGCCAGTACTGTAACTCCGTCTTGCACTTATTCAGCTCCTGATACAATTTAATACAAAAATAAAGTTATATGACAAGGAAACCTTTCTAAGAAGATATACACATCATAAACTAAACGCGTCAACGAGATTAATGCAACATCTGATCTATAGTCTAATGATAACATTATCCATCACCTATACAAAAATCCCGACTCATTGATCCACGACCAAAACTAAAAACAGGAATAAACAATTCGTCATTGGAAACTTAGAAAGGTGAAAATGGTGTAAAACAGTTCAAAAAACGGTTAATACGACAGCTAAAAAATACATTTAGTATAATCTTTACTATAAATGAAGGAATGTGTGTTAATGTTTCTTTTTTTCATAAATCATAATGAATTACACAATTAATATTGAAACAAAATAAACTGACTCAATATATCATTAAAAAACTTAATGATTATTAGAAATCTGTAATCAGTTAGATAAAAAATTAATGTTTTATTTACTGTAATCTATCTATACATATCATAAAATTCAATGTCTCTCTGTCCGTTTGTTTTTTTTAAGCGAAAACCACTAATCCGATTTACATATTTTTTCCTTTCGTTCATAAATATGCTATCTGGCCAGGTTACATGATATATTTTGTTACATAAAGTAACATACGAAATAACCACTGACGATACTAGTGAATACGGAAAAAAGGAGCTTTTGGGGTGTTTAAATGGCTTACGCTGAGTAAACCATAAGAGATATATCAAATTAATGTACCACATAATTGTAGATCTTAAAAGGAAATAGAAGTCAGCGATAGCATTTGTCTGATAAATACAAATATTTACCTGTAACAAAGTTTGAAATTTGCGACTGGTTTCCTCATTCTTTTTATCATAATCGTCAAGTCTATTTGCATACTCTAAAGTTTGCTTCTGTTGCTCGGCTATCTGTTTCTGTTGCTCTGCTATCTGTTTCTGTTGTAACGCAGTTTTGCGCTTACAACTGCGTAAATCGCTCCGCAACGCCGACAGCTGATCATTATATCTGAAGGAAGTAAACATTGCTTATTTTTATAACTTGAATTAGTAAAGCAATTAATTGTAATATGTACATATCCATAGAGATCATGCAATAAGAGTTCACGTCCTTGGATTATGGATGTTGACACTTTCGGTACCTGTTAAGCTAACTAAATTTATAGTTGAATAACTGCGCCCCATGGTTTCACCCGTATTAAATTTATTTGATCAACTCTCAACCGCAACGCCGCCATGTAACCTATCGTTTTTCTCACTTCGCATACTCTTAAACAGCTTGTCAGATTGCTTGACATTGATGATTACTGCTCCGCTCCTTAGGGCCATAGCGTGGAGTTATATAACCTATAACCTTGCTCAATATGTATACATATAAAAAATTGAAGTGTCTGTTTATAACGGCAAAATAACAGGTTTTTACTTAATGCATATGAAAGTACACAACGTACCTATAACAAATTCATTTTTAAAATTTTTGTGTCAGTCTGTCTGTCCGTTTGTTCCGGGTAACCGGTTTCGAAACGGCTGGACCGATTTTGACGGGACTTATACTGAGAGATAGCTAATATTATAAGGAATAACTTAGGCTACTTTAATAATTATGGTACCGCACAAAAAAAAGGTTTTCTAGTAGTCCACGCGAGTGGAGCCGCAGGCACAGCTAGTAGGCTATAAGCATTTAAACAATTTCTTGAGCCTTAATTTTTTTTTCTTTATTTAATGGCAATATGTGTTATCCACATTTCTGCCAGCATCACATGATTAAAATATTTTTCAAATTATTCATGTAATACTCAAACAGCTCTAACAACATGGCAGCTCCCTTGTTAAAACTGTCAATGGATTTTTGTAGCAAATTAATGACCTAGTTATTATTTATAATCCACTTAATTGTGCACAATAACCAAAGTAAATCACGTAAAATGCCACCAAAATATCTGAGCTTTATATAATATTAGTATAGATTTCTTCAAAGATCTAGCAATCAAAATGTCTGTCCTTCATTCATGGATTGTGGGGTCTTTCAATATCTTATGCTAACTAAATATATTATTGGTTTCATCAAATAACCCCTAAGTGTGGCTTACAAAGTAATAACATACAATTAATCCAAATGGTGGATATTAAAACGTAGAACAGACACAAAAAATTAATGCAACCAACTTCTTCATTCCTTGCTTAATCCTATGTATCCTTTTCCTGAGCACCATATTACTTTGTGGCGGAGGGGGCGACGGAGGCAGGCTTTCCTCCATATACATATTAAGAGAAGACGCATGACGTTCACCAGTGGAAGTACTCGCTTGCTGAGAGGACGATGTATCAAACCCACTAGGTGGAGGCGAATCCAAACACATGTACGACTTACTGCTTTCTCCAGCTGTAAAATATAACAATCAGAATATAGTACATACCAACGGTTCCTAAACTTTGAAACTATGGTTAAAAATGGTTTTATTTTATTTTAAGCAGCCCATTTATAAACAATATCAAATGAAAGAAAGTGCAATCTATATAAATAAAGTGATTAAGGTTTGCGCGCATCACGCAAAAACTATTGGATAGATTATGATCAATACTGTTCTATTTCTTAGATAGTTGATCTTTTTATAAAAAAAATATATATCTTCATTCAGTCAAAAGTTTGCAAAGTTTTAAGAAACTACAATTATTATAAGCATTATGCGTTCTTCTGCCGTTCACGTGAGCGGAGCCGCAGGCACAGCTAATTTGAAATACGATTTGTAACAGTGGAATTATTTAACAAACTTTTACTTGAGGAATTGCTGAAATAGATAATAATGTGGCGAATATTGTTGGCTCAATGGTAGTGTGTACGAAAATCGTTTTGACCAAATGAGTTCAAATCCCTGCAATGAGCCTGAGCTATCGGTGAAGGAAGAAGGAAACATTGTGATGAAAAAACAGAAAGTTGATAGGGTTTTTTCTAATGTCCTCCTGGCTAGCCTTCAAGTTGGAAATCTGTTGCCAAACACCTATAGGTGTGTTCTGGCAGTTGCACTTGAGAACCAGTCCTTCCACAAGGTTTGGCATGTTGCCGTGTTATGCCACATCATCAAATATATATTTACTTGTAAAACTTGTGAAGCTCATTTATACTTGTATACTATACTAATATATAAAGTAATGAAGCAATGATGGCTCAGTGGTAGTGTGTATGGACAACACACCAATCAGCCTGAACTTTAGGTGAAGAAAAACATCATGATGAAACCATAGCATGGTGGCAGGGATTTTTCTAATGCCTGTCTGGCTAGCTACCACCCTCAAGTTGAAAATCTGTCTACAAGCACCAATAGGTGTGTTCCGGCAGCTGCAATTGAAAGCGAGTCTTCCACTAGACTTAGCCTAGTACCATTGTCACTTAAGATCAGGTGAGATTGGGGCCACAGTATAAGGATAAAAAAACCTTAGGAATTTCTATTTATGTTTGAACAGATTTAACTTGAATTTGGATTAAATTAAACTTTTTTCAAATTTTCTATAATGCGAGAAAATCAGTTTATAAAAGAAAAAATAGAGAAATAGTTGGGCCCCTGCTAGGTATACAATACAGTTGTACTTACGTGAAAATGCTGTGGTTATATCAAAGAAATCTGTACCAAAATATGTTATTTCTGGTAAATTAGGTTCAATGTGTTCTTTAAAATATTCCATTGCCATTGTAGTTAAATCAAATAGTTCATCAGTTACTTTATAGGGCCTTGCTAATTTTGTTGTTGTTTTTAGATATGATAAAATACTATATACTTCATCTAATATCTAAAAGGCAATAAGTCACAATTTAAACATTTTTATATATGTTTTTATCATTTCCATTAGTCTTCTTCTCAATGTTTATTGGAAATGAAACCATACCTTTTTATTTAAAAAAATAATGCACATTGATATATAATATTATTGCGTGGTGACTCATGTAAAGCACTAAAATAGTATGAGATCCAAATAGTATTGATTATATACCATTGAGGTTTGACATGTCAAGATGCTTTCAGCTGTATTGTCAACTTCTTTGTAGCTTGTTGAGCTTTATGAAGGTAAATGGTAGCCATAGAAATGTTCTTATGGTGGATCCTATTTAGTAATCTCAAATAAATGTGTACAATCTACTTATTGTATTACTAGCTGTGCCCCAAGATTTCACCCACAGACAATACTTTTATGAGGCCGCCAGGGTTATTCATCGCAACTCATATGACTCGTTCGCACCACTACACCTTGAGTCGTAGACCCGAGCCGAGTGTTGAATTATTTCAATTTTACATTATATTTCAAACTATTCCTCCAAATAACATGTTATAAAGGGCAAATATTATCTACATAAAATTGTCTTGATGATGAAGTAACTTTCGTTCCTAAGGATTAATATGCCATGCCTAATAATAGTGCTCATAAATCACATATTTATTTTCAATAAAAAAAAAAACAAAAAATAATGTATTTTGGCTTATGTATAAGAGATAGATATATGTAATAAAATTGTATTTACGTATCACTAATCATTACGTCAGCGCACACTGATAAAGCAGTTTGGGTGCAATGTTACTTTAGATTTACTTAACAAACATCAATATTTAAGGCTATCTGAGAGGTGTAGCCTAATGGTAGATAGCCAATACTATTCCACATGAATCTGGCTATTATATACAAAAAGGATTTTTCGAATCCGACTAGTAGTTCCATAGATTAACATGTTTAAAAAACAAACAAAACACATGCTTTATTATATTAATATAGATAACTATTTTGACAAAGTCTAATAAGAATTAGTTTATATACAATTCTTTTCTTCAAATCTTTGTCTTTATTTAAAGATTCAGAAAACCTATGTCTCAAAAGGATACAGTACATCCTACAGAAGTTGACAGAATAACTGAATATATTGTGTACTTACTTCTCCTGGAAAGAAACAACAATGTTTCCTTTCAATGTGCTTTCCAAATGTCATTTGCAAAAGGCTGAGTCTCATATGGAGAGTTTCAATGATGTCAGATTCACACGCCAAGGGATGGCTTCTACGGGCAGACTCTCTCCGAGGCATTTTGGCCTTAATTGATTGAAAACGATGTAACATTTGATTTTGTAAACGTTGAAATGTAGAATTAAGGACACCACTACAAATTGTGTTAAACTGGCGATTGACCTGAAATAAATTATATTAAAACTACAGAAAAAGAATTTTTAAGTTAGCCTTTATTATATACACATAACTTATTTTAATAAAAAATAACAAGCCTAATGAAACTGTTACTTTGCGTAAATAAGTTCTTCAAATATTAAAATGCTGGTGATATAAAATTATAAAAATATCATAATTACAATAAAAATGTAATATAAAATTTACTGCTAAATGAAGAAAAATAAATTTATTATGTTTCTTGTAAGTACTGATTTTGAATTTAGCAGGGTGAGTCAACATAAAAATTTTCAAGTACACAGTAAAACCAGATTGATAGTATCCCTATAGTACTAATTTTCTTATATATGTCAGGGACTTGTTACTACAATATACTTATATACTAATATACAATATACTTCATCAAAATTGGATAAATTAAGCATTTACTATATACCTTAAAATGTAAGTGCCACTAATAGTTTTAACACGTCCAGGATCTCATTGGGCATATATGCTGAATTTTAGAGGAAAAAATATTTTTTACTGCATCGTCACCCCGGACAGATTAATATCAAATTAATGAAAAACTTGTAATAGTAAAAAAGACCTTATGATGTTAAATAACAAACATTTCGTCTTAGATATTTTGAGTTTTTAGTATATCACAATTTGTAGTTTATCTTAAGGCTACTTTTAGAAAAACTACGACAGTAATATGAAATCACAAACTATATTCACCATTCTCATGTGGGATACTGTCTTAAAACCCAAGTAGCAGAAGATTTTTTCTATGACCTCAACAGGTAAATCCAGCAAGTTGGTCGTATAGTTCTTATGAGCTGGTACTACAACCATACATTTAGAGGATCCAGCGTGAGGCGAAGAGCCACCCGGGAGAAGGCCACTTGAATGGCGAGTAACGCGAGATACCGCCGCGGGTTCCGCATGTGACGGACCAGCGCCTTCTCCACTCCCATTACCACTACCCACGCTACTCATCTGCCTCGTTGACACCATTTTTGCCAGTGTTTAAATTTAATTTTATCTGAAAACTAAGCTACCTATTAGATAAAGTCGGGTCATATTTTTCGAAAAATACGCATTATTTCAAATTCGTCACGGATTGTTTGATTTTTATAGAAAAATGTATATAAAGGCCAATTGAAACACCTAGGTTTTAACAAAAAATCATGCGTATTGAACACTCAGCGAAAATAATTTACTTCGAATACCACCGATAAAATTCTAAAATGGAGGCCATGGATGACTAGATTGTACATAATCACTTGACAAAAAATACATGATTGCCGTGCATAGCGCAATAAATAGTTATAAATATAACTTTAAAAAATCACCCACTCAAGATTTTATGCACATCTTTTGTTACATATATATATTTTTTCTTATTTAACAAAATTGTAAAAAGACGCAGTAGGTTTGAATAAGCTACGCTTTCACAAAAAATAAATTCAAGATTGGATTCGTAGATCATAGAGACTGTGATGATAGAATTGAATGCCAAAGAGTATAAACTGTATAATATAAAGGTAAAAACTAGCGATGTGTCAACTCGCTTTGGCAAATCGAATCAACTCGGTTTGAGTGTACCTCGATCAAACAAATTGACCCGCAAGCTTTTTTTTTTTTTTTTTTTCGAACTGACTACACTGTTAGCCTGAGGGGCCCTGGAGCCTTTACGGCTTTTACAGCTTTACCGGTTACCGGGCTTGGGGGCGAGCGCTTAGGGCACTCAGCCACGAAAGCTAAGCAACAACATCCGAGGGTGCCAAAGTGGCCGAACCTCGGTTCGGACTGTTGCGCGTATGCAATTAAGTCGCGATCTGACTAATTCCCTATCCGTAATTCGATCTAAACTAACTATACATATATACATATTTCTGCCCCTGGGAGGAGGGAAGGAACATGTGTATGTGTATTTAGTGGTCTGAAATTTTTGTCTACTCTAACTAGGCAAAAAAAGAAAAAAAAGGTCCCTTACAGAACCTATGTACCAATGTGTGTTGTGCATGTGTGTATAATGCAGTGTCATGTATGGCTGTGAAAGCTAGTGATTGTAGAGTCACTTGTATCGCGCGAGCGGCTGCTTGTCTCAAGGACTCCATGCCGATGGATCGGACCTAGGCTTGAGTTGCCGCAGAGGAGGGCGGTCGTGGAGGGTTAACCCGCAAGCGTGATGACGCAGAGGACCGAATTTTTCCGAACTCTTCGTCGACCGCGTTGTTTGCCGCGAATTTGTAAAATATCAATGTCATTTGTATTATTGTTATAAATACAAGTGTTAAGTGAGTGATTATTATTATTTTAATTTTTGTAATTATCTGACTGATTAGATTAGATATATTTTAAGAAGTTTAAAGTCTGATTAAAGTTATATTTTTACTGTATCTGGTTATTCATTTTATAATACCAAAAAAGACAATATGCAATATGCATTTTCAAGTTAAACATCTGAACTCCCAAACCAAATCATATATCGGTAATGCAATGTTATTCAGTAATACGCATTAAAGTTTTCTATACCTAACCGAGTATACGAGTTAATAGTCGTAATCTACAAACGAATGATGAATTACCATTCCCAGTAAGTGGTCGATTCGGTTTAGATAAACCGAGTGGTATCCCGGTTCGCTTAAAATTTTATTCGTCTTACCCTGTTCGAAAACTTTACGGTTTGATTCATCACTAGCAAAAGCCACTAAATCCAGTATTGTGAAAGCGGTCGAGGGCTGATATTATTCTATATCCTGTAAAATAGTCTATGAAGTGCTGAAATAATAGTACAAAATTGCACAAATAGAAAAAATATGTTATATGTTAAGATATGAATAAAAAGATTAGAAAAAAAAAATGTTAATTCACTAACCAGTAAAACTATGTAAAAATTTACTACCGTAGAACGGCGTAAATATAATTCGTGGGGTGAATAGAAAAATACCGATGGTTTGTCAAAGTTGCCTCTACATTTGTCTATAGTCGGTTAATGTGTTTAAATTCTATTATTTATTACACAGCAACATTTTATTGTTACTCTGGCAACACATCGATCAAAGTGTCGAATAAACAAAGAAATAGGCATTAAGCAGTTAAACTGGTCGTGTTCATGACGTGATTATAGGCTCTTTACTATAAATAGTAAGTTAGATGGTGTTTGGCGTCGTAAACTTGGTTAGGTTAAACAGTTTAGTTTCTCGACTATTCTTTATAAAAAGGTAAACAATGATTCATCTTAATTTTTGTGAATTCAGAACACTGCTACATTTTCTTATATCGGAAGTTAGTAGATACAAGTGAGAGGCAAAATGAAACGTCTAAGGGGTAAATAGGAATGAGAAGGGGTATCATTACATAGTATAAAACAAAGTCGCTATAATCTGTCCGTCCCTATGTATGCTTAAATCTTTAAAACTACGTAACGGATTTTGAAGCGGTTTTTTGTAGTAGATAGAGTGATTAAGAGGAAGGTTTATATGTATAATACATACATAATATTGTAGAGAAACACTGGTAAATGTAGAGGTTTCTAAGTGATGTTGTAAATAAACAAATTTTTTGCGCTTACATTGCAATCGCTGGCTGAACCTCACGAGATAAAATAATGTACAAAACACAAAATAATGTACTACAGTATATTGTACACCTTAAAAAGGTTAACAAAAAAGTCCGCGATGGTATATGTCTATCTCTTAAGGATAACCCACAATAATCATTTTTTATCCTTTACATTTTACGGGAAAAATGGCTTATTTACGAAGTGGTTTTAAGCAATACAGCATTAATTCTTATCTAATTAAGTACCTTAAATACATTTTCCATTTAATATAGATCAATATAGCCCTTTACAGCATGTAATTTAAATGAATATTTCCGAAGATATTACAGATTTAAAATGTAGGGAAGTGCGGCGGTATCGGCCCTATATACCATGGTCAATTATATGTCGCTCTTTCAAGAGTAACCTCTAAACAAAACATGTTTGTATTATCTAATGACAAAAAAGCTGTAAATGTTGTTTATAAGGAAATTCTGTGGTAGGTAGGTACATTTAGTATCAGCTTTGCACCCGTGCGAAGCCGGGGCGGGTCGCTAGTAATTATACCTATATAGAGACTCGAATTTTAGGGTTGTCTTAAACAATTTACATTATTAAATTATTTATTTCGTGTTAAGAAAAGGTAATTTAATCTGAAAAACCTTAGTTTAAATCCTCGGAAAGCTAAATTTAAGTCTTTTCATTCTAATTATTATTCCATTAAAATAATAATAATAATAATAATTATTATTATTATTTTTCTATAAATTTCTAAATTTTAATGTTTATTATTTAATAAGTGCATAATGGCTGAATATATGTGGAACTTGATAATTACTTACTATATATAGATTCTCTCATAAACCATAACGGATATAAAATGAGTCCTTGTAGGTAAATACTTATTTTTAGTCTGGCTATAAGTTCTCCTATAAATGAAAATGCATTAATTTTTTTATGAAATAGTATAATCGTAATAAAACTTTTAATGTACATATTTATTGAAATATCGGAAAAAATTAAAATATAATGCTATTCGAAATGGATTCTACGGATTTAGCACCGAGTCTCAGATCGTGTTTGATGATACGCAACAGAGTCTTAGCGGTAATCTTCATTTATCGCCATATATTTTTTTGTTTTCTTATAGGAATTTAGCGAATGCTGCCTTAAAGGCATTAACAGCCTTAATAGTTGAAACAGCACGTGGCTTCCACTAACTTTTTGTGATTTTGGACAGAGGAAGTGTTGGCATATCTGCCGATAGAATGATTTTCAAACATGTGGCTGATACCAAGCTTTTGAATTGTCTTGAAAATGATCTGTGGCTCCATACCAAATTTGTGCAAGGCAATCAATGCAACTCTGTAATCTTTAACATCCCATTACCTATTACACCCCTAACCTAACCTCGAAAATAATATGTGAAATTGCGGGGAATCGATCGAAGTTTGAAATTCGTTTCAAATTTCGTTTTAGCGGGTTTCTGATTTGAAGTTGGAAAAAAGAGAAGTTTTTAAGTTGTAATAATATTTATGGTTAGACTAATTATGTATGTTATAGGCAATGTATAGAATGCTGGCATTGATGAAATGATTCATATTTGATAAATTGCTTTGGCATTCTATAGAAAACCAAATGAGAAACCGGCAAAGTATAAAATATATCTTCGATTAATATCCAAGCCCGGTAAAGCTGTAAAAGCCATAAAGGCTCCAGGGCCCCTAAGGCTAACAGTATAGTCAGTTCGAATAATTCGATTAATTTCGAATATTACGTGAGAGTTTTTGGCGGGAACTCAAAGTGTTAAATTGAGACAAACACACGCATCTATAGGATTTAGCCTGCAAGATAATGAGATAGAATATACATGGTTAATGCAAGTCCTGATTTTCACGACTATATCCGTCGTCGAATTGGCTTGGCGACGGCGGTGTGACGACCAGACCTGTACGAACTGTTGTATTGAGGTATGAATGTCACTTATAACATTACATGCGCATGCTATTGAGACCCTGACGCTCGACGGTTGCTTCTGCTAATACATATTAACACTTATTCATAATAATTATTATTTTACTTAAACCTTACTTTCTATGGGCGAACCTGCCGTTCGCTCTATGTATTTTCGGGAATAACTGTAACACTATCACATAATTCTTTATTCGTTATGTACTATTCTATTATTCTATATGACATAACACAAATTCAATCTATATTTCTCTTATTAATGGCTTCCTATAGCTATATGACACATGTTAAGTAAAAATCCTAATGTTCAGTACCTACTAGCTCATACATTGAAAACAAATTAATACTATTCTATAATTTTCAAATCGAAACACATTTCTAACATATTTACATTAAATATCTCTATTCAATAATTACGCATTCGTGTGTAATTACACAAGTAATAATGATTATTGATCTTAAATAACGTAATTATTTACCAAACATGCATACTTAGTTAATTTAAGAGTTTGTGTTTTTTTTTTTAAATTTAAATATGTACATTGTTAACCTATAAATTACAGAAGTATTATTATAGCATTATTTAAAGTATGTAGATCGCAAAAGTAATTAACAAATCTAACATTTTGATAAATTACTTTGTTTTACACGGTCTAAGCAATAACGTTTGGTAAATTACAATAAGACTCATCAGAATCGTGTAATAATAACTGGCATACAAAATATGTAATAAAATTGGTGTAAAAGTTGGAAAGTTGTGAGTATTCGAACCATTTAAGATGTAGTCTACGAAACGTACTATATAATATGCAGTAACGCTAAAACGTGCAGTTTTTCACAATTTTATGTGTAATAAAAATTATAATAGATTGACTTATATTTTTCGTGCAGTTTTAATATTTTAAATTGATTTTAATATTTTACTAAATTAATAGAATTAACATTTTATTTATTTAACAACCGCTTATAATATATTAATAATTTTGTCGAATACTGTGTATCAATAACAAAACTTAATTACTTTTCTAAGCAAATCATACCAAAAACTTTGATTGTTTGTAAATTCAATTATATCGGTTTCTTTTTCAAACTATTCATTCGTTATTTGACTATCGATTGTTTCTTAATACGGAATGTCTGTCGAGGAATAATAGCAAAGAAAAGTTCATTCATGTGTTTCGTAAGTACTTTGGTAACATGATGACCTTTAAAAACTATCAATAGTTTTATCCCAACTACTGATCTTTCGTTAGTGTATATTACTATTGATTTATTGATTGTTATCGATGTTTTATTAACACCAGTGTAGTAAATAATAATAATATTATTATTATTAATATTATTTACTACAACCAGTATCAATAGTTATTAATACTTTTGGTCTTGCTATCCCTAGTGTTGACAGTTCAGTGAAGAGTATTATTATTCTGTGGTGTTCAGTTGATTACATTATCGTAAAATGGGTTATATTGATAAGGTTTTATTTGTTGCGTAATTCCAAAAGTGCTGTGCGAAAGTGTAATGAAACACGTCGGAAGTCTATACATATTTTTATAATGATTTTATTTTATTTTTCATTACCTACTTAGGTGTAATGAGTTAAGGGAAGAAAATCTTGTCAACATTATTTTTGTAAATAGAACATAATTAATAATAGATAAGTTTATACGTTTGTTCGGCTTTAAAAAACACTGATTAATTATATGCACCATGTATTCTCGGTGTGGTAGCAGTGGATCTATTCAAAACATCCATCAAACTCCGTCTTCTTCCAACCAGAACACAGGTACAATAATTTTTTTGTAGTGTCATTCTACATTTCAAAGGTTATAAATATCTATCTATGTTATTTTTTGATTAATTTGAATACTGACATTGCATTGGATTTGCAGAAGACGAAGATGATAGTGGAGATAATAAGGCATCAGCACTTAGTTTTAAAGAAAGGAGAAGAGAGGCACATACCCAGGTAAGAATAGTGTTAAAGTGTAACATTCAGCAAGATCTTTTAGATGCTTGTTTTCTTATACAACTAGGTGGCAGACAAGCTTATGGCCGGCTATAGATACTTGTAACATCAGAGGTATCACTAAAGTGATGTTGACCTTGAATCCCCATTCCCAAGAAGCTCTGGAAACTCTAAGCTAAATGTTTATATGTGGCAGTTGTTGGATGCTATTCATTCTTTTAATTTAATGTTTTGTATTATTGCTTATTGTTCTCAGTTGTTTATCGTAACAAATTGAATTAAATTATTGTGGAAAAATTGGCAGAGGTTAGTTGTTTGTCTATTAAGCATTTTTTAACTATGGATTACAGGCAGAACAGAAAAGAAGAGATGCTATAAAGAAAGGATATGACTCGCTCCAGGAATTGGTTCCCACCTGTCAACAAACTGATGCATCAGGCTACAAGCACAGTAAAGCAGCAGTGAGTTTACAATAAAGAAATATTTTAATTAACTCATTTTTGGTATAGTTTTGATGTATGTAGACAGATACCAAAATAAGCAATTTTTTGATATAAAACAGTACATATACACATTTTCCTGTTGAGGGAAATTTTAATAATTTTACTTTACTATAGTAGTTTGTTTTCAAAGAATGACAGCAAAATCTAACAGAAGTTTTAAATGTTTTTATTAATTAGTTGTATATACTCAATAAATAAATAGATATAAAATCACTAAGTTGTATTGCACCACATTTAGGCCATGTTCAGAATGTACATTTTGCCAAAGCACACTTAGATTTTTTAAATATATACAGGATGTCCCAGAAAGAATGGATAATCCTGAAACACCTCCAAATCCAGTAACAAAATTAAGTATTAAAAAAAAATGATATTTTCCATACTGCTGTGCGTTTCTGGAATATACAACAGCTACAAATAAATGAAATCCATAGGCTTTTTGGTGTTATAATATTCTACATGGACTATACTAAGGAATATGCAGGAAATTGTATGAGTAGCTAGTGTAATTTTTTGTAAAAATTAATCCGAACTTAAATTTTAGCCATGAAATTTGGTATTTTTTCTTTACTTTTAAAGTTTAAACGTACTTGGTGAAAAAAAGATGTATGATAGCCTAAGTGGCCAACTATTTAAAAAATATGCGCGTTTAATACAGATTTTAAAATGATATATTACATACTTTTATCTAACGTAAATACGAGGTTATTGCTATTAATATGCGAAAGAGTAAATTAGACTAACTATTAACTAACTATTAGACAAAGTATGAAGAAAATACAAAAAATCGTTATATGGCGTACAGCAATTATTGACAATAGGACAAAGTGATGTAACACGATTTTATAGAGGACATAAATATTTACAAAAAAGTCCGTGATACCGTATGTCTATTACAGTTATGTAACAATAACTAATTTTATGTTGAAAATAAAATATTCAATAGTAATTCCAGTTCAAACTGTGCTTAAAAATAATATAATAAAAAAGAGTTAATATTCTTTCTCTATAATGTACTATTTCTTAGTAACCCCCGACGCAAAAAGAAGGGTGTGTGTGTGTTATGATAATTGAATTTTTTCTTAAATACCCGTGCGAAGCCGGGGTGCGCCAGCTAGTTCCTTAATAAAGATATTTTTAACATAGCAAATTTCTGGTATAAGTAGTTTATCATATACTTTTCAAATTTACAGGTTCTTCAAAAATCCATAGATTACATCCAATACTTACTGCAGCAACGTCGTCGTCAAGAGGAAGAACGGAATGCACTCCGAAAGGACGTGGTCGCGTTACGCATCATGCAAGCCAACTATGAACAGATTGTGAAGGCACAACATTCTGTCCCCGGTCTAAATGAACAGAGGCTCAGTGACCAGGATAAGTTTCAAGTTGTAAGTTCTCAAACATTATGTGACCACTGAATTTGCATTTAATAATTTTTGTCTTTTAGCGCATTTATTAGAGATTAGAACTAAGAGTTGCGCGCGCATCGTGTGACGGAAGTGCAACGTGACGGAAGTGCAACATGATGAAGTAATAATGTGAATTCATTTGACATTAATACAATGTTAATAGGTTTTTATGATACTAGTGCAGTAAGTTGGTTTTTGCAAACGAGTAGACGAATGTAAGCCCGAGACGACCAATTCGACGACTTACCATAATCACGAGTTTGTAAAAATCAATTCCGCACGCATGTTATACAACGTTTTTCAACATATTTGCGAGAATACAGTACAATAGGTAATGAAGCAAACTTTTTTATTCGATTATTTTTAATAGCAAATAAGAAATTATACAGATAGGTCCACCAAATTTTACCTGCAATTTGCGCCTAATTCAAGATATCAGATGGAGTAGATTCCATATTAATATCGATTCCTCGCTTGAGGTCATATTATTATTTTGTTTATAAATATCAGTCGGAAAGTCGCAACAATCTTTGACTTTTCAAATATGAAAAAGGGCGCACATTTGCAAATGACGTCACTTTAAAAATTAGATCTACATCTTTTGTCTCACATTCTTTGTAGTATTAAACTGAGACATTGTATTGATAAAAATTGCTTCCAAGTTTCGATCATTCAGCTTATTTATTCTTGTAATGTGAAACTCCTAGGTGGAATTCTTATATAAAAAAACCGTAAAGAATACGCACGGCGCTGTAGAACGGAGCGTGCGGTAAAAATTAACTTTCGAAGAAGGTGTTACAAGATTCGCGAATGCATTTTTTGAGAAAATGTGTAGAAACTATTTTACACAATAAAAAAATCAGTAAAATGAATTTGCACTTTATTATTGATGGCTAACTTAATCATCTTGGCACGCGGGATAAAATGTTTGAAGTTATTTTTGTTTTGTTATGCCAAAGATATATAACTTCTTACGTGCGTACTTATAATATGCTAGCTGTACCCGCGGATTCGCTCGCGTAGACTTCAGAATGCTGTCGGTCGAGCGAACGCGTGAATTGTTCTGCCCCAAACATGCTTATTGTGGGTGATCTTAACAAGATAGACATGAGCCATTTAATCGCCCCAAAAGTGCCTTTCATCCGAATTGATTCACCATTATCGCCACTGCTTATTTCGTATGTTTTTTTAATGTAATAAAATATATCTTATAATCTGGCCAGATAATATATCTATGAATTAAAGGATAAACCTTGTTAATCGGATTAGTGGTTTTCTCGTGAAAATAACATAAACGGACAGACAGACGTTGAGTTTTATAATATGTATAGATACAACCTTTTTAATATTAGGTCTTTACCTATGAAATTGCCTTTTTGTATGAAAAAAATTAAACGATGTTTTTTCATGTATTTTTTGTTTGTATTAATCGAAGTAATCACCCATGCAATCAGTGCATCTTTGCCAGCGCAGTGGCAGTTTATTGATGCCCTTCTTAAAGAAATCAGCTGGACGGGAGGCAACAAATTCTTCAAAGGCATTTTTTACTGCCTCTCGGGTATTGATTTTTTTTCCCGCCAAGGAGTTATCCAAATTCTGGAAAAAGTAGTAGTCTGTAGGCGCAAGGTCTGGTGAGTAGGGCGGATGACGGAGAACTTCCAACTCCAGTTCTTGCAACTTGGAGACCGTCTGTTGTGCAGTATGAGGTCGCGCGTTGTCGTGCAGGAGCTGCGGAGACGAGCGATTGACCAATGCTGGTTGGAGATGTGCCAGTTTCTCCATCATTGTGTTCAGTTCTTCACAGTACACATCTGCAGGAATGCTCACCCCGTTTGTTAAGAAGCTGTGATGAATTACACCGGCGCTAGACCACCAAACAGTGACCATCACTTTTCTAGGGGTAAGTTTTCGTTTAGGGCATTGTTTAGGTGCTGAACCAGGATCCAACCAACTTGCTGAGCGCTTGCGGTTATCAAACAGAATCCATTTTTCATCGCAGGTAACAATGCGGTTCAAAATTCCCTCATTTGTGTGTCTGTTGAGCAGTGCAAGGCACGTCTCGACGCGTACTTCGCGCTGGCGATCATTGAGTCCGTGGGGCACCCATTTATCAAGCTTTTTTACCTTGCCAATTTGACGCAAATGGACCAATATTGTTTTGACGCTAACGTCGAAAGCTGCTGCTAATTCAGCCGTAGATGTGTATCATCAGCTTCCACAATCGCCTTTAATTCGTCATTGTCGACCAAAGTCTTCGGACGACCGCGAGGTTCATTTTTCAGGTCGAAATTCCCAGAACGGTAGCGAGCAAACCAATAACAGGTGGTGCGTTGGTTTGTAGTGTTAGCTCCGTAAACGTCGTTGATGTTGCGTGCCGCTTGTGCCGCGTTACTGCCACGACGGTATTCATATTCCATAATTACTCGAATTTTTAACGTATCCATGATGACAAAAAATATTGAAATGCGATAAAAATGTAACACTAATCAATAAAAAAATGACTACTTTTGGAAAAAGAATTCCACGTTTTTAAAATAAAATTAATTTGAAATTAGAATTCTTAACCAAACAAAAATTATTTTGATTTGAAATGGCCAGTACCTACTGCAGAACGGCAATTTCATAGGTAAAGACCTATTATCTATTTTATACAGTACATAGCGCTATGTAGTTATTACAATTAGTACGAGTTCTTGCATTATAAAATGTTTTCTATAGTAATAATGAGACTGCGCCATAATAACCATAGAAATGTTACTGTACGGAATGAAACTATATATCAGCAAATCCAGACTAACAGAAAGTCGTTGAGTTTTATAACATATATAGGTATATAAGATATATATAATAAGGCGTCAATTTTAATTCCTTTTTTATATGAACTCTCGGGGTTAAATCGGATATGAGAGACCCTCCTAACCAGGCATATAATGCCTGTCCTTTTTTCAATGTTTTTCTTATTTTAGCTACTTATCATAATCGTTTTTTCGTTAATTTATGGGGCTGGAGCTTATAGACCCAGGGCGCTACAACTTAAAATACGCAAAAATATTAACACTAATAATAAAATCTTACACGAATGTTTTATACAGAATATATGCACGTTATAACGTGAATCATGACTGTTTGTTTACATAATCCTTTTCACCCATATCGGCTTTGCTCTAATACTATAGATAAAACGTCCATAATTATCTCTTAACTCTGAACATTCGTTATTAGTTATTTTACCAAGTAATAATATTTTTATTTATGTTTATAATATATGTTTTACTAGTCGTGTGCGCGATGGGTTATCCTATTCAGTTACACCTCAGAAACTTTAAACCCCTATAAGGAATGATTTTTCAAAATTATTTATGCTCACCTATGTTATATAAGGAACTCTTATAAGAACTTCATGCTTTCTAGACTTATCGGTTTAATCTGTGCCATGTGATAGGAAGTGGTGTGTCTGAAGTAGGATGTGGTCTAAGAATTTTAAGTAGATACTTAATAACATTTTGAGCAGTAGCTTATGTACTTTAATAAATAAGTTCAGTGTACCTCCATTACAATTATTAAATAACTAGCTGTGCCCGCAGCTCCGCTCGCTTGGACTACAGTGTTATTGTTTATGAAGATATGTTTTTTTATTTTTTTTATAAGATCCATATATTTAATGAGTAAAGCAAAAACATATGTGTGCAACAGTTCACACGTGTCAGGAGTGAAACCTTCAGATTTTTTAAAGTTATTTTTAAGTAATCATCCTAAATCAGCGGGATTCGAACTATCGACCACTCGTGCGTACTGCGTATGAAGTCTGGTCGTCTCACACCAATCCGACGACGATCACAATTATAAAAATCAGGACTCGCTTTAACCGTGCATAATGTAAATGTAGTCTATCTCATTTCGTTTCGTAGAGTTTCAAATCACAAAGGTGCTAAAAAAAATTTCACTTAAAAAAATAATAATTAAAATCTAGCCAGTAGTTATAGCGTGATGCGTGCACAACGACAAACCTCGAATCATTTTATTTATATATAGAAGAAAAATATATCGTTTTCCGTTGCATAACAGTTAAGTTTTAGTATGTTTCTCATCAGTATTGATGATATGGTTTTGTTCAGTTTCAGGAAATCATGGACAAGCTGTTCGAATCTTTTGAGTCGGTACCAACCAATAGCTTCGCAGAGTTCTCTGCGGGCGTTTTCAACTGGCTCGAAGAGTACTGCAAGCCTCAGTCACTAAGAACTATGGTGCACGGAGTTTTGAGGGAACAAAACTACACACTTTAGTATATATATTGTAGTTATTATTTTCAAACTATTAATTATGTCGAAGAACAGTTTTTTATAACTTCGCGTGGGAAAATCGGTTATTTGAATCCTTTTTATCTTTGCAGCACAAAAATAATATATACTGAAGTGTCAATAAACTTTTTAAATAAATATAGATTGAGTTCTATAAAGTAGTTAATATAAAATGATGATTGTTGATAAAATACCTCATACATTTGTCATGAATTTTAAAAATATTTTTCGAATTATATATTATAGCTGTAAAATTCTAATCATTGAATAAATCCAAGCAACAAAGATTTTGTATAAATAAAGTGTTATTCTGTGTCTAAGTTTACACTGTTATTGTAATTATATCACAAAGTGAACGTTATTTGTGCCTTATGTAAAGTTTATTATTATACTATTACAAGATTATACAAAAAGTATATTTAATATTGTTGTGTTTTATTTATTAAACTTTATTAAACTAGCTGTGTCCGCGGCTCCGCTCGCGTGGACTACTCTAGAATGCCGTCGGTCGAGCGCACGCGCGAATCGTGCTGCCCCTCTCAAAAGGCGGAAGACAAAAATGCTTATTGTAGTGATTCTTAGATGATAGATATATGCTATCGCTGACTATTATCTAGCTCCTTTTAAGATCTAAAATTATGTAAAACATAAATTTGATATATCTCGTATGGTTTACTCAGGGTAAACCATTTAAGCGCCCCAAAAGCGTCTATTTTCCGAATTGATTCACCATTATCGTCACTGCTTATTTCGTATGTAACTTTATCTTACATAATATATCTTATAACTTGGCCATATAACATAACTATGAAATAAACGGAAAGAGAGACGTTGATTTCTATAAGATGTATTTAGTTGAGATAATTAAATAGCTGATTCTTCTAATAGACATACATATAATTATTATGAATCTAGAGAAGCTTACCAAAATATAATTATGATGAATTCAAGTCACTTTATAATATGTATAGAGTATAGATAACAAACATCTCAGTAGTGTTCTTGTTGTAAAAGTGGGTATATTCAACTGATTATAAAGATAAAATACGAGAATTTAAATGAAAACATTAATGTTAATGTTTTGAGTTTAATGTTTTGTTCTAATCTATTGGTAGCAACTATATAGAGGTTATACTAATTAAATGAAGTAAAAATAATATACACAGTTTTTGTTATAATAATTATATTTCATAGTTTATTTATTTTAGGTACATTATTTCTAAATTTATGAAATATACTTATTTGTATATTTGCAACAGAATTACACAATATTCTCATTTTTGAGATAAATCACAAATTAAAAATGCACTCGTTTCGAACTAAACTATGGAATTGAAAGTAACAAGTGATATCCAAATCGCATGATTTTAGTATTTACCATCGGCCAAAACAATCTAACTTTTACATGGAAAACGTGGTGCATTAAAACATAAATTACAAGAAGCGCCTAATAAAATATTAAAAGTTGATTTTTTTATTAGAAAACCTGGTTTACATACAATAGTGTAAATCTTTGGATAATTGTGAAATAGAAAGAATGCAGCCATGGACTGGACCTTTTTTCTCAACTGACTTTTTATACGATGGCAACTTTTGTATAAATTTCTTACAATAAACATTTACGTATAAAGAATGAACATCTTTCCTGTCTTTTAGTCTAAAGTCACTTAGATGATTTTCTAATGATTTCTTGACTAAAACTTAATTTAATAAACTTAGTTTAAGTATTTGGTATTAAATTAACAAAACCTAAACATTAATTTACTTTTATGACACGACATAATACGTATGTTATAATACGATTTAAACTATCTTAACAATCGATTCTTAGCATTACGCGAAATTTTTTAAACACGTTCGCTTTCCGTCGGTTGGGACAATAACGTGACGTCACCCATCGGATAGCTCTCAGTTCTTCTAGCACATGCTATATTCTTAGCTCGTTCTCTGGGAGTACCGCAACAAAGCCGCTTGAGTACGCACGCATAACACATCAGTAATGAGAACATGAGAAGCAGACCGACCACGACAGTCACGACGAGCAATATTCGAAGTTCTCCGTTTGCGTCGACAGTGACACCACCCGAGTTGCGACCCATTTTTGCCGGTTAATATTTCATCTGTAAAGAAAAGTTAGGATTATAAATTGTTTGTTCAATTAAAAAATAGGTAGGTATATTAAACGAAAAGGTTTTTCCGCCACAAAATGACATTGTTCGCTGGGCGGATTAGTTGAAGAGGAGAAATAGCAAAGACTATGATTTGGGGAGAGGGATAATTCAAGCTTAGCAAAGCCGATGGATTGCCATTTCTCGGTGGTCGCCGTTGTGTTTGGTTTGTACTGTGCTTACCATCAGGGACAACGCCGTCAAATTAACGAGCTAGTATAAAAAAAAACTTAATAGGTTCAGTGTTAAGTCACAATCTCACCTGATGATATCTAAGTGAGAACTAATAGGGTTTAATCGTGAAATAAACATACTAAATTTCAAGTATAGAGGTCGAATAGTTTATGACTTATGGAAAACTCGGAAAGTAACTCGAAATTATTCGTGTAAATATATTGACGTGACGTAGTTAAATGGAAAACTATCACAGCTAAGTACGCTTTACAAGTTAAGGAGTAATGGTTGACCAACTTATAAAATGTACTTGGAGAAGTAAATAAAAAGGAAAATTTCGTACAAATTCCATTGCAAATTACTTAAAGCCTCCCTAGTCTGCATATTGTGACTGGAAACTACGAAACCCTACACTGCGCGTGACCCGACACTCACATGGCCGGTTTTGTTATATTTAAACAAAACAATAATAATAAACATGTTATTGATTAAATCGATTGAAATTAATATCGAAATAATTCGTTCATTCAACAATGGAAGAATTATAATGACTTAGAAACAGGAAGCTTTAACAACATCTCTTATTTATAAGGATACGAAGTAAGATATCTACTTTTCTTGCTGTAAGATACTTATCTAATTATCAAAGCCAAATACATGACAAAGACCAGGCACTTTATCTGACATAAGTAAGAACTAAGGATAATTATTTTTTATAAGAAAATTAATGTAGTTTTACGAGCTATACCTATATTACTTGGGTATATTCAATAAAAATGTTTAATATATTAATATAAACATGGAACCTCGTAAACAGAATATTCTGTTATGTTCATGATCGTAATTTACGTTTAATACACCCGATGATAGAGGAGGACTCGTTATTTTCTTGTTTTATGGTTACAATAGTAAAATAAAGGAGGTCTATTGACCTCATAAGCTATTGCTTATGACGACGTTAAAGCTCAGATGGCACGGTCGTTCATAAACTACAAGTGATATCTGTCGAAGAAAAATATCTATCATCTTTTTATATTTGGCACCACCATACATACTCCTGTTCCGAAGTTATATATATATATTTGCAAGGCAGAGTACAACTATACAAGTAGAGTAAGTTTAGGTATTATGGCACACCATAAGCCTTTTTAGAAATAAAAGTGAAAATAGGTATGCGAGATTAGTAAATTTTTAATGGTTATCTCAGTCGTTGAGCTTAACAGTTATCAATAATTAGAAGCTTTAAGCAATATAACTTGTAAGAATAACTAAAAAAGTAATTTTTCGTAAACTTAAAGAATCATTAAAATTTTAACATGTTAGGTAATATGGCACTTGCCATATTGATTCAAATGTCGCGGGTCATATTGTCTGCTAGAGCATACAATACAAATAATAAATTATTATTATTTACTCAGCAAAACTCTCTCAAAAATATGTCAGTTTAAAGTCCTGAGCATTCTTCATGAGCCCATAGCTTACACAATAGGCATTGAAACCATGATTCGCTTCTAGTGTCCATAGAATAGAGATAGTCACAATAGAATGCCTTTGCGATTGCCTTTTTCATTTATAATTGGCACCACGTTTGGCGTTTTCTTTCGGAAACAGGTTTTGTTGGAGCCTTTACCTAAAAAAGAAAAATAAACATGGTCTACCAGAACATAATGGCAGTATACATGGTGAGCCATACTGGCCGTATGAAC
This sequence comes from Saturnia pavonia, assembly GCA_947532125.1. Lineage (NCBI taxonomy): Eukaryota > Metazoa > Arthropoda > Insecta > Lepidoptera > Saturniidae > Saturnia > Saturnia pavonia. The sequence goes on from OX383903.1 coordinate 11,141,485, forward strand.
GTTTTTGAGAAGTAAGAACTAAACTAGTAAAGAGTATGTGTACAAAACTATTACCAAGCTATAGGTGAATGGTGTGCCTACATACTATGTCCTAGCAATTTAAAAAATATTACCAATTGAGTACTTGAAATTATTGAAACATCAAAAAATAACATTGAAATACGCAAATATGAATCTCTGCCTGCAAGACACATATGCGCACTCTCCGAGCTGCACAGATCGGCTAAACCGGTGGGGCGTAGGGATGCGCAGGCGTGGCAAGTATGTGTAACGCTAAGCATTGGCTTATTATAGCGGTAGGCCATATTGGCCAACTAGGCCATAATACCCGAACTTTCCCTACATGCCTAATAATAATGTTCATAAATCACTTTTCAATTGTCAATAAAACTTTGTCACCTTATTGTGGCTTATGTATAAGAGCTAGGCATATGGTATCGCGGTCTTTTTTTGATGTACTAAGGAGTAATATTTTTGTAGAGCATTGTATTTCAATATAATTGTATAACTAACCATTACGCCAGCGCACGCGGAAAAAAAAGCAGTTAGGGTGCGCTATTTCTTCCGACGTACTTAACAATAATCCATATTTAAGGCTAGCTGAGAGGTGTAGCCTAATGCTAGATAGCCTATACTATTTCTCGTGAATCTGGCTATCATATACAAAAAGATTTTTTCGAATCCGACTGGTAGTTTCAGATATTAGCATGTTTAAACAAACAATCAAGCAAAAAACTCTTCCGCTTTATGATATTACTATAGATTTTAAAGGTTTTAGTTTATTCACGGTATTATTCACCACAAAATAGTACTACATATATTCGTATCTACATATTACATCATATGTTGTCATCTACCAGATAATTTTTTTGCAAATAGGCAGGGGCTATCCATATTAATAAACTGGCAGTTCTTTCTGTAGGTAGGTACATGTACCAAATTTTTCATATTTTGTGATAGATATCTATTACAAAGATTACATAAAACATTACATTAATATGACATAAAAAATGACTATTTAACTTAAAAACGGCATAAGTATATGTTATTCTTCAATTGATAAGCTATAAGAATTGTCAATAATACTTTGAGAAAATGTAAAAAAATATTTAATCTAAAATAATGCAATTTTGTATAAAGGGAATGTGTTATACCAAAAACCATAAAAATAAAATTACAAAACAATAAACGCAAGCAAAGCCGCAGGCACAGATAGTCTACATATAAAACAAACATTGTATAGAATAGAAAAATGCAGTGGTTATGCACTATTTAACCATTCATAGGCAACACTTATCTGAAATGAGAAGAAAATATCACAAGATTAATATAAATTCTTTTAAGAATCACTAATTGGCTGTTAAAGTTTTATCGCAATGAAATACCAATTTCATATTTCTACGAAGTGAATAAATGTTGTTTCGGCGTTCATTAAACCAGAAACTGACGACAGTGGATTGGTTCTATCTATTCTAAAATAGCACAATGTTTTTAACTGGGAGCTGAAGCGAAGTTATTCGTCAATCTATCCACGCGGTCTTAGTATGGCGAGGTTGTTTTTGCCCCGAGCTATCGTGCGGCTCGATATTTCCATCAATATTTTTCTTATTATAGCTTCAGTGACGAACAAATGTTCACAATGACGGAAATGTTCTAATTTCGTTTTGTATAGTGATTTAAGTATTTATAAAAATTATAAATGAAGTAACGATTTGGACTGCAACTTTTTTGGGATATTAATAATAACGAACAAAATTTACATTCTATCATTACTATAAAAATAATTCTTTTCACAAATAATTAGAGGTTGTGACATTAATAAAAGCCGAAGTTCATAGTAAAATATCTTTGCACGTTCAATTTAATGATTAATTGTTAGTAGGTACTTCAGACTCAGGACCATAATAATTAGGTAACTGTTTTTATGCAATTTGGCACATAGATATGTGAAATATATATAGAAATGCATTTATACAATCCTGCTTTGTTTATATTATGTTACATACAAGTCATATCTACATTTAGTTACTGTTAAAATACGTGCATTTTTCTACAAAAAAAACTTCAGTTCACATTTATGTGTAAGCTAACTAAGGTATGAAGTTTGGTATTAATCTCATAATTTTCGAAATTTTATCCTTTTTATAATATTAAAACTCATTATTTTAAAGCCATGGCAAATCAAAACTTATGGCCTTTATTTCTTTTGTTCTTATCTATTGCAGTCTCCAAAACGGGTAGCGAATAAAAATAAATACCGTATAAAAATAGCGATATTAAATTAGAAGAAAAAGAAATAGGTAGATACTACCACAAATATCTAGAAAGGATAAATATAAAGGCATGCAGTAATATATATGTTACTTTCAAATTAATTAACAGAATGGTCTACAATAGATCAATGCCTATTTAATTTACTATTTCAGATATAAATAGAGATTACATTATCTACACTGCAACTTTAAATGATTAAATCAAAAAGATTAGATTTCGGACATAGCTTATGCAAACGTTTCAACATATGCGACACTGTTTCATCTAGAATAAGCTCTGTTTGTTTGGACTATCAAATCAACTCGGACTTACATTATTATTACATCGAGTAAAATACAGATAGGAGATATTATCTTTATTGGAAACTAGCAACTACTGACGACTTCGTTCGTGTTAATTATAATATAAAAATTATTACTATATAATCCTATATTATAGGTTCGGAGATTATCTCACTTTTAGGGTTCCAAAGTCAAAAGTAACCTTTATAGTTTCCGTATGTCCGTCTGTCTGTCCGCGGCTTAGCTCAGAGGTTCATAGTACTAGAAAGCTGTAATTTGGTATGGGTATATACATATCAATCACGCTGATAAAATGGTAAAATTAAATCTTTGAAAAAAATTTGTTTACTGTACCTTCCCTACACGTGAAGTGGGATTTTTTTTTTTCTCGTCTATCAAATTGTATGGGATTTCTTTGGGTAGGTCGTTCAAAAATATTGTGGATCTGTGAAAGCCATTTTTCGTTGCAAGGATCAGTTTACGAAATATTAAGCTTTAAAGTGCTAATTTTTGTTAGAGTCAAGTGTCCCCCCCTCCGCCAGTTAAATGGTTGTTTTTGGATAAGTGAATAAATGCATGGTAGTAGTATATATAATGATGTTAAAAGAAAAACTATCATAGGTAGGTAGGCTTTATAAGGTTTTAGAGAAGTAATTTCGTACAAATTCCATAGAAATCAACTTAATGACCCATGTCTAAAGGATGATTCATTTTACACCAAGCCGGGCGCCGCCGCGCCGCGCCTCCCGGCTGTGACACGGTCAAACATCTATAGTATACTTTTGTATGAAGTAATTCATGCTACACCGGACCGGGGCCGGGCCGAGCGCCGGCCGAGACACGGTCAAACATCTATAGTATATTTTGTATGAAGTAATTCATGCTACACCGGACCGGGCGCCAGTCGGGACACGGTCAAACATCTATAGTATACTTTTTTTATGAAGTAATTCATGCTACACCGGGCCGGGCGCCGGTCGAGACATGGTCAGACATCTATAGTATACTTTTGTATGAAGTAATTCATGATACACCGGGCCGAGACCGGGCTGGGACACGGTCATACATCTATGGTATACTTTTGTATGAAGTAATTCATGCTACACCGGGCCGAGACCGGGCTGGGACACGGTCATACATCTATGGTATACTTTTGTATGAAGTAATTCATGCTACACCGGGCCAGATCCATGCCCCGTCAAGGCACGGTAGCACGCATCCGGCCCGGTTTCAGCCCGGTGTAATACATCCTTAAGTCTGCATGTTATGACGGGCAACTACGGATAACCCTACATTGCGCGTGGCCCGATACGCACTTAACAAGTTTTATTCATACTTACAACATATACACTTTATTTCTTTATTATATGTGTATAGATATTATAAAAAATATATTTGAATAAACAACATAATAGTATTATACGCCTGTATGTATACTTATCTCTATGATATTTATGTATGTAAAACTTAAACAAGGATGCGGTTAGTTCGGCCTGCGGTAGATAATTTAGGATTACAAATAGGAATACCGCAAGAGAACACAACCTCTAATAAACCACTGCTACATTACTGAATATTTAGTTCCACTAGGAAATTATATATTTCAAAACTGGCAAAAGTAAAACATACCTACATCGTACCTTATCTCTACTTCTTTTTAAAGAAAGAAAGAAAGAAAGAAAGAAAAGTAGTATATTCTACAATTCACTACTCATCTATACTTTTTTTTCGATCTGACTATACTGTTAGCCATAAGAGTCCTGAATCCTCAGACTGCTTTTCCAGCTTCGCCAGGCTTGGGGGCGAGCGTTTAAGACACTCAGCACGAACTGGTTAATTCCTCTTTCCTCTGGGAGGAGGGAAGAAACATGCGTATATGTATTTAGTAATCTCTCAATTTTGATCTATAATAACTAGCCAAAAAAGAGAAAAGTGTCCCTTACAAAACATATGCACCTGAATGGTGTGCATGTATGTAGGGATGCAATGTAATGATTATATGTTAGTAGCTAGTGAACGCAGTGTCACTATCGCGCGAACCGCTGCTTGGCTCAAGGGCTCCATGCCGGAGGAACGTTCCAAAGCTTGAGTTGCCGGTGAAGACAGGGGACATGGCGGTGTGCGGAAGCAAAGTTAACCGCCCGTCATCTGCGGAAGGAACGGTGGTTTCGCAGGCGTAGACGAGAACACGCTTGGTTTGCGATCGGGCGGGTTTGGGGCGCCTAGGACTGTAATTTGCGGAGGCTACCACTTTCGGGTTACCACGGGTTCGGGTGATTCGAAGTATCGAAATAGGAGCTCGCGAGGAATTTCATTTCTATGTCTCTATGGAGGTTGCGTTCCGAACGAGCCATGGGGCATCGACAAGCTTAATTAAAAACCTGTTTTGGACTCTTTGGAGCTGACTAAAGTTATACTAGGACGTAGGTGTGAATACAGCGCAGCTATATGTTAGGATCGCGCGGCTATATCTATATACAAATACTATAAAGCTCAAAAGATTGTTTTTTTTTGTTTGTTTGTTTGAACGACCATATCCCTGGTCAGATTAAAAAAATCGTTGTATTTTTAATTATTATTTTTTGCTTTTGAAGTGAAACTTCTTATGCGACTTCCAAGCGTTAAATGTTAAACGTTTAACACACATTATCGGTCTCTCCTCTTTGTGTGAGCCAGAGCAAGAAAGTAAATGTCGGTGTGTATGTATATTGCACACTGTTTAAATAAAATAGAAAATGTCCTTTAAAATGAAGTTTCACTTCCATCATGTGTGAATCGCACACACACCTTTTTTTAAAGTTAAACTTCTTATACGACTTCCAAGCGTTAAACGTTAAGCGTTAAATGTTAAACGTTTAACGTTTAACGCATATTACCGGTCTCTCCTCTTTGTGTGAGCCAGAGCGAGAGAGTACATGTCGGTGTGTATGTATATTGCACACTGTTTAAATAAATTAGAAAAAGTCTTTTAAAATGAAGTTTCACTTCTTTCGTGTGTGAATCGCACACACACCTTTTTTTTGAAGTGAAACTTCTTATGCGACTTCTAAGCGTTAAACGTTAAATGTTGAACGTTTAACGCACATTATCGGTCTCTCCTCTTTGTGTGAGCCAGAGCGAGAGAGTAAATGTTGGTGTGTATATATATTGCACACTGTTTAAATAAAATAGAAAATGCCTTTTAAAATGAAGTTTCACTTCTATCGTGTGTGATTCGCACACACACCTTTTTTATATTTTATTTATAATTTATATATTGACGAAGCTTTATAACTTCAAGCTACGACCATAAGGAGCGCAGCGGTAAGATACCACTGTCTTATTTCCTAGACATACAACAGAATTTTAGTAGAGCCCCACGCTGGGCGCCAATGTTATGATTAAAACCCCCGGGTATAAAAATGCAATACGTGGTTTTTATATAACAAAATTTATATTAGATTTAAAAAAAATAACAGAGACAGATAGCTTCAAAAATAAACGGTATTATCCTTAGCGTTACAATAAATCCTTTAAAAAAAAAAAACTATCTCAGAGACCGGGGGGGAGGGATCAAGTGCAAGCGACGGTGTTAGTAGAAAAGTTCACTGTGCGCGGTAACGTAATTAAAATGTTGAAATGAAGTAGTTCGAATCGGTGATGATTAATTTGTGTGGGTGTAGGGCTTATGGACCGAAGCGGGTTGGTACGACGGCTCAGGAATGGATAGGCACAGAAACTACTTCGCAATCCTTGCGGACGGTTGCACCTCAGATAGTTTTTTTATGAAGTCCGGGACGAAGATAGGGTGACTAAAAACCTCGTTCACCGATCTCTGGCCGCGTTAATCCGGTGGAGAAACTTCCTCGGTTCTGTCGGTCAAACGAGCATCTCAACATGCCACGTACCATCTCTACAAGGTCATCAGTGTAAATAAGTCTTGTAAAAGCAAGCACTGTGCTATCACAATGCAATGCAATCTACGAGAAAGAATATAAAACGGAATATCAAACAGCTGTCTCTGACCTAAGATTTCTTTCCTACCATTCCAATAAAGAGGCGAAGGTTATACATACATACAGCCAAGTTGACTAAAATTGACTAATATGATTAATGTTGTATCGATTAATTTTAACTGCTTAAATTGTTATTTATTTATAATATTAAAATTAACAAGTAACCGCAAGGATTTTACAACGTCACAAGTTACCATGAAATCTGGTAAGCTGTAGGTTTTTTGTTTTCGATCTGACTATACTGTTAGCCTTAGGGGCCCTGGAGCCTTTACGGCTTTTACAGCTTTACCGGGCTTGGGGGCGAGCGCTTAGGGCACTCAGCCACGAAAGCTAAGCAACAACATCCGAGGGTGCCAAAGTGAGCGGAACCTCGGCTCGGACTGTTGCGCGTATGCAATTAAGTCGCGATCTGACTAAATCCCTATTATTCGATCTAAACTAACTATACATATATACATGTTTCTGTCCCCTGGGAGGAGGAAAGGAACATGTGTATGTGTATTTAGTGGTCTGTTTTGTCTAATTTTTTGTCTAATCTAACTAGGCAAAAAAAGAAAAAAAAAGGTCCCTTACAGGACCTATGTACCTGTGTGTTGTGCATGTGTGTATAATGCAGTGTCATGTATGGCTGTGAAAGCTAGTGAATGTAGAGTCACTGTATCGTGCGAACGGCTGCTTGACTCAAGGGCTCCATGCCGATGGATCGGACCTAGTAAGATGTAGGGCATGTACGTTCAATGAGAAACAACGATAGGCAACGGTGGCAGGGACAGTAGACGTAACAGTTTCCTGGTACACGTACTGGGTTTCAGAGTGTTGTACCATGTACCAGCTTAAAGTTATGCTGGTGCTGGTACGCGATAATACCAACTTTAAATACAGATTAAGGATTAAGGAGTTTTTCCAAAAGGTCATCCGGGACGGCACCGACGAGTTGTGCTAACTCTTTTTTCAAATACCATGTTTTAGCGACAGTTGTACCAGAATTATTTTGCCACTGTTTACCATCTCTATACGACTGCACGGTAGAGAGTTCGTCAAACAAATAAAAATAGGTGGTGAAAGAGTGGGGAACATCTAGTTAAGTATACAACTCAACAAGTATACAACTCAACCGGATATATTATGTTTGAAAAATTATATACCAAGTATAAAAATAATCTGTTATAATTTGGATCGTGCGAGCGGAAACTTGCCCGGCAGTGTTTGTAAGGTTAAAAGCTATTTGTATCATATACTATAAGCTTTCAATTACAACATACTGTTTATCTCATGGTACGCTTTTGAAATCGCTATTGTATTATGTATCCAATACACATACATACGTACCTACTTAACTAAAGATGGAGCGCAAGATTCAGTTGTAAGATTCTGAAAATAATCTAAAACTGAATATCTATACTTATTATAAAACTCAACGTCTCTCTGTCTATATGTCCGTTTATATTCTTTTCACGCGAAAACCACTTGTACTATTTACTTGTTTGTTTTTTTTTTAATTTAGGTCATAGATAAGCTATCTGGCCAGGTTATAGGATATATTCTGTAAGATAAATTAACATACGAAATAAGCAGTGACGATAATTGTGAATCAATTCGGAAAAAAAGACGCATTTGAGGCGCTTAAATGCGAGATATATCCAATTTTATCCATGTAATAAGTTTATTCACGTTGTTTTATTTATTTAACATAAAGATTCTTATATGTATATGGAGCGATGTAAATTCATGTGATGTTCGACCGTGATGATATTTGATACTTAATACATTTTATCTTCTGTGGTTACACACGGTAAATGACTGAATGGATGATATAAATTGATGCTGTTGATTAATGATATACATGAAATTAAAATATGTAATGGCTAGGATGAACTTATAGCTAAAAATAATAATATATAGTAATTATATACAATCAATTTGTTGTTAAATTTTTATGCTATATTACCCTAAAATGTATAAGAGCAAATAGACCTATAAACATATAGTACCTAAATTTTATTAAAACTTTTGAGATAGCTAATAATAGAGTTTGCTAGGGTTATTTATGGTTTTAGAGTCGATTCCTTTCTCATTAAGCATTTAAGATTATATGGTGATACTTTAAAGTTTTCTCAAAGGATTTCATGATCCAATAGAAATATGTTAAATCGTGGATCAACGGAACGTGTTAAAGGATCAAACACAATAAGTATTTATGTATGCATCGTTTGAGCGGGGGCAGCACAATTCACGCTTACCTGCGCTCGACATGATCGAGGTAAGATGTATTTATCGGATGCAAGCGACGATGTGGATGACTACGAAATGTCTGGAGTTGAAGAAATTCATGATAAAAAATTATGCTTAATATGTATATAATATTAAGTAACTACTTATAAAATAAAAATAAAATGTTTCTTTATTTATCTGCCGACCGTACACTACTTATTACAAACGTAAAATTGTCTCTAAACAGATTTGTAGTTATGTATTCAGTAATGACTTGTGTTTACACGGGATGGGAAGTCTTATCGCATAAAAAGATGTAGGTTCGAATCCTGTTATAACTTACAGCTTTCGGTGAAGTAAAGGTCGTGATGCAATCAGAGTATTAAGGGTAAGGCCCTTTTTAGTATCTACTCCTTTTGTTAGCTGCGACCCTGAAGTTGAATATCCAAACCGATTGGTATACTAGCAATTGTATTTGACAGTCTATTGAGAATCTTAACTATCTACACCTAATACATTATCTAACATTCTATTGAACAATGTTTATTTTAAAATACACTCTGATTAATGATCTATTTGCATTACATATTATAAATCATCTTAATATAAAGATTACTCATCAATTGTATTCAAACAAGCTTGAAAAAGGTAGTCTGGCGATAACAATATCTATATATTATAATTGATAAATTGTAATCATCACAAAATACTTTATGGAAGGCAGATGATCAGGCAGAGGGCCTAATTGGGGGATGCTTATGCCCAGCAGTGGACTGAGAAAGGCTGATGATGATGGTATACCTAGCAACATTAGCTTTTGTCCACATAGAAAAAACATATATAACACTTACTGCGCTGTTATCAAATTCATCAACGTTTACAATCTGATAGTTTAAAAAAGTATATAGCAAAGTTTACTAAACTTAAATTATACAAATTACCTAATTTACAAAAATAATTTAAAGTTACATGAAATCAAGGTCGTTAACTTGTGGTTCATGAAATTACAACACGATATAAAAGTATAAATCCAAGCGCCCTTGTTCGTTAATTCCATCTGCCCGCTCATTTTGTCGATTTTTATTACTCTCTGAAATTTTCTTGAACGCTTTTACTGTCCACTTAACTTCCGAGATGAATGTTGCTGAACTTATAATTACAATTCAATGTCTCTCACATTATTATAACAGAATATTGTTACCTACTGATTATCTATCTATACTAATATAATAAAGCTGAAGAGTTTCTTCTTTGTTTGTTTGTTTAAACGCGCTAATCTCTGGAACTACGAGTCGGATTCGAAAAATTATTTCCGAGATTCACGAGGAAGTCAAGTCTATTAAGGACTATGCTGGTATGGACATGTTATGCGAAGGGATGAAGGTCATATGGCGAAAAGGACAATGGGGATAATAGTAAGCGGTAATGTGAGAAGAGGGCGCCCTTAAAAGACTTGGATGAACTGTGTGAAAGAGGATATGTGTGTAAGGGTAGTGAGTGTAGAGATGATGGGTGATAGGCTGGAATGGATGAAGAAGATGGGCAGTTCCGACCCCACCTAGTGTGGGATAAGGGCAGGAAAAAGAGGAAGTCAATATATAACTAAATATATTATAATAATATATAACTTCACACTACGTCCCGTGTAGAGTTCGTCAAATAAATTTAACACGGGTGAAACCGTGGGGCACAGCTAATGTTGAATAAAGTGTAATATTTAAAAGCCCGCCAATAAATGTTTAATAACACATTGTATTTTAGTATTATTATTTATCATTGACCTATTTGTCTTATTTAACAAGTTGTAATTATAGCAATGACAGCTCAGTGGAAGCGCACACGGACATGGCGTCAATCGACGAGAGTTCGAATCCCAATAATGATGATGATGAGCCTATGCTTTCGGTGAAGGAAAACTTCATGATGAACTCAAGTTGAAAATCTATCATCAAGCATCTATAGGTGTACCTATAGGTGGTAGGTGATGGAATGTGTCCGGAACAAAACAGAGCGAGAAAGTCTGGTAGGGCTCCATGGTCTCAATATGTGGGATCAGGGTGCCTTTCACGCTTTATTATCTAAACCTGGTAGTTCTGATGCCTTTTCGGTATACAACTTCATTGTTTGTTATTTTAATTAAAACTAGTTCATTCAACTAGACCGACATAACTCCAAGGGTTAAAGTCCTTAAAAAAAGAAGAAAAAGAACTATATGTGTGTTCTGGCAGCTGCAATTAAGAGCCATTTCCACCACTAGGTCCCCTGCTAAGATTAACTGGGGCAACATCGTGACTTAACATCAAGTAAAACTGTGCTCATCTATACCTAAAAAGAATATAAGTTTAAGTTAAATGTAAATATCAAATCGAACATGGACAGATATTATAAATGAATTATTACTTTCACATTATAAATAAAACTTAAAAGACATATATTTAGACGGCGAGAATCTTTTCTTTAATACAATGAAATGTTCTAATAGATGACTAGGGGCATGAAAATATAATCATAAGAATATATGGGCTTCGGAATGTGATTTATTTATTTTGTTATAATTTCTTTAGACTGTTCTTTGATATAATGCAGTACTGGCCATTTCAAATCAAAATAATTTTTGTTTGGCTAAGAATTCTAATTTCAAATTAATTTTATTTTAAAAACATGGAATGAAGCGATGATGGCGCAGTGGTAGCGTGTACGACTTCGCGTCGAATGAGACGTGAGTTCGAATCCCTACAATGAGCCTGAGCTTTCGGTGAAGGAAAACATCGTGAGGAAACCATAGCATGGTGGTAGGGCTTTTTCTGATGCCCGCCTGGCTAGCTACCACCCTCAAGTTGAAAATCTGTCGCCAAGCACCAATAGGTGTGTTCCGGCAGCTGCACTTGAGAGCCAGTCTTCCACTAGGTTTAGCGTTTACCATCCTGGGCCATATCGTCACTTAACATCAGGTGAGATTGTGGCCACTAAGCCAAACCTATAACGATAAAAAAAAAAAAAAAAAAAAATTCTTTTTCCAAAAGTAGTCATTTGTTTATTGATTAGTGTTAAATTTTCATCGCATTTCAATGTTTTTTATCATCATGAATACGTTGAATTCGAGTAATTATGGAATATGAGTACCGTCGTGGCAGTAACGCGGCACAAGCGGAACGCAACATCAACGCCGTTTACGGAGCTAACACTACAAACCAACGCACCACCTGTTATTGGTTTGCTCGCTTCCGTTCTGGGAATTTCGACCTGAAAAATGAACCTCGCGGTCATCCGAAGACTTTGGTCGACAATGACGAATTAAAGGCGATTGTGGAAGCTGATGATACACAATCTACGGCTGAATTGGCAGCAGCTTTCGACGTTAGCGTCAAAACAATATTGGTCCATTTGAGTCAAATTGGCAAGGTAAAAAAGCTTGACAAATGGGTGCCCCACGAACTCAATGATCGCCAGCGCGAAGTACGCGTCGAGATGTGCCTTGCACTGCTCAACAGACACACAAATGAAGGAATTTTGAACCGCATTGTTACCTGCGATGAAAAATGGATTCTGTTTGATAACCGCAAGCGCTCAGCAAGTTGATTGGATCCTGGTTCAGCACCTAAACAATGCCCTAAACGAAAACTTACCCCTAGAAAAGTGATGGTCACTGTTTGGTGGTCTAGCGCCGGTGTGATTCATCACAGCTTCTTAACAAACGGGGTGAGCATTACTGCAGATGTGTACTGTGAAGAACTGAACACAATGATGGAGAAGCCTGCATATCTCCAACCAGCATTGGTTAATCGCTCGTCTCTGGAAGTTCTACGTCATCCGCCCTACTCACCAGACCTTGCGCCTACAGACTACTACTTTTTCCAGAATTTGGATAACTCCTTGGCGGGAAAAAAAAACAATACCCGAGAGGCAGTACAAAATGCCTTTGAAGAATTTGTTGCCTCCCGTCCAGCTGATTTCTTTAAGAAGGGCATCAATAAACTGCCACTGCGCTGGCAAAGATGCATTGATTGCATGGGTGATTACTTCGATTAATACAAATGAAAAATATATGAAAAAACATCGTAAAGACCTAATATTACACAGTAGTTTATATCAGCGACTTTGCCCGCATGAAGTATTAAAGTCAGCGATCAGATACAAAAAAATTACCAAGATGCAAGATCCCTACATGCAGTAGGGCCACGCACAGTGTAGGGTTCTGTAGTTTTCCTTCACAATATGCTGACTTAAGGATGCTTATGTTACACCGGCCCGGTGTAGCGTATATTACTTCATACAAAAGTATACTATAGATGTTGAATGTGTCCCGGCCGGCACCCGGCTTGGATGCCTTGGCTTGATTCATCCTTTAGAGAGGGGTCATTAAGTTGTTTTCAATGGAATTTGTACGAAATTACTTCTCCAAATACATTTTATAAGTTTCCATTTAATTTCATTATATGTATTACTACCATGACTTTTTCACATATCCAATAACAACCATTTAGATGGCTAGGGAGGGCACATGACTCTAACAAAAATTGGAACTTTAAAGCTCTTCGCAAATTGATCTTTGAATCGAAAAATGGTTTTCACAGACCCACAATATTTTTGAACGGCCTATCCAACGACACCCCACACGATGTGATAGATGAGAAACAAAACTTTCCCACTTTACGTGCAGGGGAGCTACCCTAAAACGGTTTTTTTTTTAATTTTATTTTACCAGTATGTCTGCGTGACATAGTACATAGTGACGTATGTTATCCATACCAAATTACAGCTTTCTAGTACTATGAACCTCTGAGCTAAGCCGCGGATAGACAGACGAACATACCGAAAGTATAAAGGTTTGTTTTAACTTCGGAACCCTAAAAAAGCAATATATATTTTCAATGAATGAAAACTGAACTGAAATAGAAGAAAACAATATATCTTAATAACTATTTTTACAAACCGCGTCTACTCAGATCTTGAGATTAAACCTAAAAACGGAATTCTTATTAAAAGAATTATTGTCCTTTTTCAAATGCGTTGTACTTGGCAGCGTTGCCACTTGGCCCGCGGGTGGCTCCGTCGTAGTATCCACATGAAAATTGTCAGTCATTTTCGTTTCAATTATCCCGGAGCTTAATTCAGAAAAGTAATGAAAACCAGTATTTAAAGTTCATGCCACTCGATTTAATTCTCAAGCACTATCTGTGAGAAAGTTTTTAAATCAGTATATTGCAATACTTTTAAAATAGAGGATAGAGAGTTTTAAATTTCGCCTTAATGCATTACTACGATTCAAAGTAAGAAAGAAAAGGCAAATCATTGAATCGTTGTCAACTCAATTATTCTATCAACAACTTCATCTTCGCCTCGAGTCTCACAGTTCCCTACTCCACGGCCAGCTGAAATGCGACAGGCGAAAAAAAATGGGGCGATAGAATAAAAGTTTCACTGTAAAATAAAATAATAAAGTACAGTAAAAGTAAAAATGTATGTTGTCGATAATATTAAGAGATTTGTGTTTGAGATGTGTGTTGCAAATGAACCCCGAGACAGCGTATACCTAAGCTCAAGCAAGGATCACTCAGTGGTAGCGTGTACGAACATCGCGTCGATCGACGTGATTTCGAATCCCTGCAATGAGCCTGAGCTTACGGTGAAGGAAAACATCGTGATGAAACCATAGCATTGTGGTAGGGCTTTTTCTAATACCTCTTTCTAGCTACCACCGTCAAGTATAAAATCTGTTGCCAAGCACCTATAGGTGTGTCCGGCAGCTGCACTTGAGAGCCAGTGAGATTGTAGATATAATGTAGAAAATTCACTTTACACAAAGCCTTGACTTGACCATGACCCTTTAAAAGCTCATTTTTTTCTGTATTATGATAAGCGTATCTAAATTATTATTATCACTATATGTAAATTGATATTGAACACATACAGTAAAGAAATCGGCGTGAAAAGGCCAATACATGATTTCATAGATGAGTAGCTGTGCCCCGCGGATTCAATCGTGTTTAATTTTTCAATCAACTCTCCACCATGTCGCAGTCAACCAATCAACGCACCCGTGTAACCTATTGTTGTTCTCATTCCCATAACTGCCTACAGCTTGCCAGATTACTAGAATTTCATGGTTACTGCTTGACTCCTTAGGGTAATGGCATAAAGTTAAACAGTCTGTAACCTTCTCCAATATGTGGGCTATCAAATTCTATATCTATAGGCTAGAATTTTTCAAATCTGACCGATAGTACCAGAGATTAGTTAAAAAAAAAGATAAAGAAAATTATGTCGGAAGTGAAACCTTAAAAAAAAATGTGTGCAGCAGTTCACACGTGTCAGAAGTGAAACCTTCACAACGGTGCTAAAGAAGTTTTCACTTCAAAAACAGTTTTTGATCTTTATAATCGATTTTACGTAGGTAAGGAATAAGCAAAAAATATTGTAGCATGGCTTTTCCACGGCATCGTATAACGAAAGAGGGAATTTAAAGATAAGTATATTGAACTAGCAATACCTACTTTTCGTGACATATTTATGCAAGTTAAATGCTCACCCAATACGTATCTGTCTATACATTTTGTGATGAGCTTTAGAGTGTTCGGTAATTGCATTTGCCAGCTGCCTGGAGCGTCGCCACAGGCATCTAGTTGCGGTGTCGCCTTTAGTATACAATGCGTTAATAATCTCGATTATTCCAGAATGTTATTACAGGGGAAAATAATCAATATGGAAATTCGCTTTAAGAGTATGAATAGTTGACCCGTGCTAATATTTGGTATATGATAGACTGTAAACTATAAATATAATCGTCAATGTTGAGAAACATAAGCTATAAAATGATGTTTCAATTATTATAGAGATACATGAAAATTAAAAAGGTAAATAAACCCATGCTATCTATCTGTGTCTTACGCCTCTTCGTTGAAGAAAATGAACTCATTAGATTGTCCACATTATGGTCTTTTTTCACCATTTACATGTTATTGCACATGTAATGACTGAACTATCACAACGAAATCGGTGCTCGAGATCTATCGTAAAACAACTTGGCAGCAATTATACAGATTTTTCTGCTCGTAATATAACCGTAAGACCTGAGGTTCTCATAGATAGAAGGATTGTATATGATATTCGATTCATGCAGTAACTAGTTCATGTTACAACCTGTTCAGGGAGCATTTTAAAAGTTCACGATTATTTTAATCACTATTATTTTTATTTTTCTTCCTTCTAAATCCTATGAAACTCTAACATTGGTACCCTTCTGTATTCTTATTCTAGTTCTACTGTTTTAAGTACTAAAATTACAGTTGAAGCTTATGAAATTTCTTTAGCAACAAGATAATTTTAAAGTTACTATTTCTACACTTATAATATTTTGGAGTCACTTATTACAAGATATATATATATACAATCGTATGCTATTTTATCTTAAAAAAATATATCTTATAACCTGGCCAGATAACATAACTATAATTAAAAATAATAAACATGTAAATAGGATAAGTGGTTTTCGCGTGAAAAGAACATAAACGGACAGACAGACAGAGAGATATATATATATAATAAGAATGACACTTAATTATGTCTATAAATATTGTACGATGACGTCACCTTATCTGATTGGGTTTGCAGTCACGTGAGTCTCAGACAAAAAATCTCTATTTGCCAGAGGGAATATTAAATATATAAACATACAAATATTTATTTGTCAGGCTTTCTATGAATAAACCAATATAATTAAATACTTAAACTTAATTTGTAGACATATTGTCAACTCGCAAATTATTTCGATTTGTAAAAGCGATCAACAATATCATTTTATTGTTGGATCTGGTTATGCAAGGCTTGAATTTTTTATTGCACATTTTAATTCTGAGCAACAGCTGTAATCAAATATTCTACTAATAATACAGAACAATCGCCTAATTTGTCTGTTACCAGTCAGTAATTCAGTTTGAGAGCTGAGAGCACGACTGAGTTCCAGAGATTCTATGGATATTCATAACAAAATTTTCAATATTCTAATCAGTCATGTTTATTTATCTTTTATTGTAGTAGTGGTTACTAGTTATAGTAGTACTATATAATTATTTCAAAGATAAATTCGGTTACGCTATAAATACCTTAAAAAGTTCAGTTAATATTAGTTTAATTATTCAATTACCAAAAATATCACCGATATAACTTGATTTTATTTTTTGTTATTGTCATTCGGAGTAGTCTTCACAATTTTTTATTTATGGATGAACACATTTTACTTTTGTACGGATAGATTGACAAATAGGTTTTGTTTGAACTGTATTTAAATATTTAATTTGAAATTTTAATAATATTTTATTTATTTATTTAAAGAAATGTACAGCTCTTAAATTCATATACCATACATATTGAATTAACATATTGGTTTAGCCAAGATGATTTCAGTTGTTTTACATATAAAATAATAATAATAATCTTATACACTAACGACACAATTAATTATTAATTGCATTAATTTAATAATGGTGTTTTGTACGAGTGGGTGTGCATGTGTGAGTGGGAATGGATATACCCTAATAAAGTAAATCAGAATTCTTATTGTTCAAATAAAACCGTTTTTATTCTGTTTTATATAAATCCTAGAAGCAAGTTCTTTCATATTATGTTCTGTGGTAAAAGAAATAGCATTTTTCTTGAGTCCCTAGTCGCGAATATCTTTAGATTATAATTTGAACAACGGACAATTTATTTGAAATGTCAGACACAATACTATTTGTTGCTTGTTAGCTGAAAATAATTATATTTCCCTGAAATCTCGTTAAATATTTTACTATCAAGAAAACTTTAGCAATTTGTTTATTTAGGGAAAACAATTTCCAATAAACTTACCTATGAATAATTTGAAAATCTTGCTGAAACTAATTTTAAACAATTAAACCTTTATTTATCAAAAGTTTTAATTGAATTATTTTACGATCATAAATATAAAACGATAAATATTGTTATTGTAAATATTGTAATTGCGAGTACTGTAAGTGTATTTTCCATAGAAAAGTTTTTTTTTCTGTTATAATGTAATTGTTCCAATGTCAAAATTACGTAAAACCACGGTAAACAATACGAAAGATAAGAATTTCAAGCAAAACATACCTATTGTCATAATTTTCCAAAGTTATGACTGTGCTTAATAGAATATAGATTAAATCATGTTATTACTGATTATTAATTATCCTAAAATATACTGTGTGGAGATACAAAATTTTTATTACGACAAAACTAGCTGTTTCTTGCGAATATTTTCCACATTATAGAATGTAAACAATCTAACTAATAACTAGCATGGTATACAGATTGTTCATAAATGGCACCTTGACTATATTTTCAATTTTAAACTAAATACTTACTTAATAGCGGGAAACTTAAGCTTAAAAATGATGTTTGAATCATTAATTTTGATGAAGAATTTGCGAAAGTATGACGTTGTCAGGAAAACGCGCTTTGAGAAATAACATATACTAGCAGTGCCCGCGGCTCCGTTCGCGTATACTACAGAATGTCGTCTGTCGAATGCACGCACGAATCGTGCTGTCCACGCCCCTACTAATAACGGGTTGCCCTCCTGTTAATTTAAGGACAAAAATGCTTATTGTGTGTGATCCTTACAAGATAAATATATGCTAGTGCTGACTTTTTCTAGGTTTTTTAAAGTCTACAATTATATAGTACATTCATTTGATATATCTCGTATGGTATACTCAGTGTAAGAAATTTAAACGCCTCAAATGCGTCTTTTTTCCGAATTGATTCACCATTATCGTCACTGCTTATTTCGTATGCTATTTTATCTTAAAAAAATATATCTTATAACCTGGCCAGATAAAATAACTATAAATAAAAATAATAAACATGTAAATCGGATTAGTGGTTTTCGCGTGCAAAGAACATAAACGGACAGACAGACAGAGAGAGAGACGTTGGGTTTCATAATATATATAGAATAGAAAATGATGGACCTACTTGAATAATTAAATAATAGTAAGAATTTATTAAGTCAGATAAGAATAAAATTATTCACAAAAAATCAATTTACATATTAACAACTTTTCCCTGCTGAAATATATTAAGGAAATGTGTACACATTTTCCTTGACCTTAATAACTCTGTCTCGTAGGCCTTTTAGTAATCTTATTTATTTTCAAGCTTTAGTTCCAAATTTTTACAAAGTTCATACTTATTCTTTATCAAAAATACTGATGTGATATATAAATTCCATATATTTAAGTTATTGACTATGTTATAATGAAAAAAAAAGTATTTCTTAGTTATGAAAGTTTAAATTGTTTTGAAATGTGGACTGCTACTATTTAAATTCTGGTAAAAACATAATATATTTGTTTAGGCGCTGAGGAAGAACTGATAAAGAATCATAGAAACGCTTCACGCTAAAGATAGAAAAAATGTATACGTTTAACATCATATATTTTATTTGTTTTGTAATAGACACATGTATAAAAATGTTTATCCTACTTAAATCAATTCAAACCTAACAACCAATGTTCTTATTTATTACACAATACTATGAGATTAACAAGACCTAGATTGTACGTCCAAAAATAAGAGAAAACTTCAATTATTATGTTTACTTGTCTTTCATATATCAACCATTATCAGATCATAGTATATGGTTCTGTGACTCTTCTAACAAAAATGGTAATAGGCGTCGTTAGCTTATACGAACATTTACGTTTTCCCTAATAGCATATTGATGTTTTATTACATATTGTTATTGTATCTATGTTACTAAAATGTAATGTTACTACATCTATTCGTAATATAATGCGATAGGCTTACAGGCTGGCATGACAGCGAGTACCGGTAATGGATGGCAGATCTCTCGATGTTCGCCGTTATTTTTAGATTTTACTATGCTTACCATCAGACACAGTACTTTCACTTTGCCATACTACTATGAAAAACCGCCCTAGTGCGAGTCGGACTCGCGCACCGAGAGTTCCGTACAAACTTATAGAACCCGTCCAAATTTATTTTTTATTGCGTTATCATCCCGGACGGATTTAGAATAGTTCGTCCATCACAGGAATTCTAACGAAAAGATAAACCGGATTGAGAAAAAATTTTAAATTTGCCATACAAAAATACCGTAATAAAGATACAACTATAATTGAATTTTAAATTTACAAAATCTACAATTGGAAAGCAAGCACAAAGGTGCACTTTACTGCTAAATAATAATATTATAATAAAATATTATAGACACAGAAACACAAGGGTTAATGTTTATCGAAGCGCAAACTTACACCATTAATTTATGCTCGACTTGTTAACAGTGCTCCTTTCGACGTTTTCAGGACATTACTGTCGTATCTCTGTCGAGAGTTTTTGACAATTTTAATCATTCCCACTGATGCTGTTACCGGTATATTTATGTTTATAATAACTACATAACTGGTTCTCTAGTTATATTACAACGCGTGGACGATCTATCCCAGGGCTGTTCAAATTTAACAATTTTTCTCATCTACATGAGCATTGATGCATGATTTGTTAACTTGCAATGTAAGTATTTAATAACATTCAAAATTTGTAAACTTTTTTTCAACCACTTGTTAGTGTCCGACTGAGATGAAGTTTGGCATATTTATATAAGGTCAATGACAATGCAATATTATGGTTCTATGAACCTGATCTGATGATGGAACCAGGATGTAGGGACAGGAACTCCCTAATGGCAAAGGGTAGGACGTTCGAATTTGGACTAGTTCGTTTTATTGTCATAATGTTTTATGTACCTTCCATTACACATAATGATTAGGGTCTAATGATAGAGCCTGACGATCACCACTAGAACTTCTAGATGGCAAATGAAATTAATCCGGTTTTTTCCACTAGGAACTGTTGTGTACAGGCCTAGCCACTGTTACTCTTAGGTTTCATCGAGATGCAAGTACTCCAAGTTAGCCGATTACGATGTTTATATTTCATTATTTTTATTTCTGAAAATGCTGACTAGCATAAATAAGATGATCCAAATAATACTATTAACTGAATAGCTATTTTTTCAATACCTAATATTTCTCGTAAAATATAAAATACCGAAATTAAGTGAAAATCAAAAAAGATACTGCATTTGTCGTTTTACGTATAAGTAATAGTCGCCGAGAGAATCTAATGGTGAATTTGAAAATTTTAGGAGTTTCTGATCGACTCAGAAAGCTGATAAAAACAAAATGTGAGTGTAAATATTATGTCAATTTTTTGAAATATATTATTTGTTAATAAAATTATTAAATAAATTTGACTGAAGATTTTAATCAACGTTATTTCCGCTCAAAGGGAGATCTGAGTTACTCTCAAGTCGCGCCTAAAGAAATTTTACATCAATTATTTATTTAACGTGAAATACTACAATGACAATAACAGTGATTATTTAACTTGGAAAATTTACGTCCAAAGGGTCGTTTGCTTGTTTTGTTAGTTAAAAACCAAAAACTTTGATAATAACTTAACACGAGGGTTCATATGTGATACGTGATACGCGATTTCACTCGCTTTTAATTTTTTAGTTCTAACCTACACTTTATATGGAAATTGCTATATTTTAAGGGTCATAATGTAATGTTATATAGCCTATTATCTTCCTCAATAAACAACCTAATAAAAAATATTTTATCAAATCAGATTGGTACTTCCATAGATTACCCCGTTTAAACAAACAAACACTTGAGCTAGATATACTTAATACAACGGTTATAAGTCGAATGCATAGTAAAATATATGTAATACAAAATTATATTATAATTAAATTACGCCGACAAAGCGTTATACATCGATCTAATAATGCATTTACGTACACATGAATATTTAATTTCCTCCGATAAGCAAATTAATTTTGGCAGGCGTTAGATATCGTATCTGTCTGCGCACACATTGAAGGTACGTTCAA
Source organism: Saturnia pavonia (assembly GCA_947532125.1). Classification (NCBI taxonomy): domain Eukaryota; kingdom Metazoa; phylum Arthropoda; class Insecta; order Lepidoptera; family Saturniidae; genus Saturnia; species Saturnia pavonia. The sequence continues at coordinate 11,163,168 of OX383903.1, forward strand.
TCAAAGCATAATATTAAATACACTCGTTTGCCATATTGTACATACGATATGGATTTGAAATATTGAATGTATTATTTCAATGTATATCACAATACTTTATCTTGGATATACGAGCCGTCAGCAATTCAGCAGAGTTCTCCATTGTTATTCTATACTACAGCAAAAAAATCACCTTACTAATACATATAACACATAATTTCGTAGTGTAGGTACCTATAAGCGTTTTTGCTAATGTGCAGTTATACAGTAAATGAATAGTTGTAGATAAAATTACATTCTTGTACAGATATAATTTCATAACATCCATAAAATAAGACAAACAAAAAATCACTAAGCAGTTGTCTAGATTACATTATTTATTTATTTATAAGGGTCACAAAACTGAGTTCGACCTAACCTAATCAGAATACCTAAGTAGTAGGTATAAATGCTTGTTTCACAAATTCGTTACGGTCAAACCCTTACTATATGTGAACCCAGCTTGCATAAAACAAAAGCAAGTGAGCACATTAAAATAATATCATAAAATCCAAATTAAAATGCAATACTCAGAAAAGAAGAAAAAAATGAAAAATAAAATACAAATCAAACTTTTTTTACAGTCTAATTCCTAGTGAGGCCAGAGAATCTATACATATTATAAAATTCAACGTCTCTCTGTCTGTTCGTCCATTTATGTTCTTTTTACGCGATAACCACTAATCAGATTTACATCGTTTTTCCTTTAATTCATAACTGTGTTATCTGGCCAGGTTATAGGATATACTTTATTGCATAAAGTATCATACGAAATAAGCAGCGACGATAATGGTGAATCATTTCGGAAAAAATACGTTTTTGGTCCGATTAAATGGCTTACGCTGAGTAAACCATAAGAGATATATGAAATGAATGTAGTACATAATGGTATACCTTAAAAAGACCTACAAAAATGACAGTAATTGCATATTGCTATCTTCTAAGGATCACCCACAATAAGTATTTTTAGGGCAGCACAATTCGCGCGTGCGCTCGACCGGCGGTATTCTGTAGTCCACGTGAGCGGAGCCGCGTGCACAGCTAGTCGCAAATAAATAAATCAATTTTAAAACGTTATATTACTACAAAAAGAAAGAATACGGTGAAGATACAAGTGAAAATTATTGGCCTACACCGTTTGTAATGTCAAAATAACAGATTTTTACTCTCAACAGATTTTTCTCTGTCTGTTTGTTAAGTATTCTTATTAAAGAAAACTGTTAAGGTACACAAAATAATTATGCGCTGATGAGACCAAGCTATAAGGAAATTAATTTGATATGTCGTAAAAGGCATAAGAAGGGTCTCCTTATAACTTTCTTAACAACATAATAAAACGTTATAGAAAATAAAAAGATCGAGTAGTTGGAAAATACCCGTAATAAATCTCACATGTTTCATCGGAAAATAGAAAGATTTTAACGTTCCTCGCGGCGCATTGGTATTGATGCTACTATTGTTATGAGAGATCGTGGATTACATTCCCGCATTATGAACTTTTGTGTAGTTAACACGACCATAAGAGCTGCAACAGTATATATGGTTGATATTTATATCAACTAATGTTTGTAATCACACGGATTCATGTGAGATTGTACCCTAAATATTATGATTAATCTATATTTTTATCATCTGAGTCATAATACGTCCGTGAGCATGCTTGCCTTAGGTTCTTTTGGTGTTGTTATTTAATACTAGCTGTAAACGTAGCTACGCCGCGTGGACTACTAAAAATGCTTATTAAATTCTTTGCTCGGAACCCTAATTATTTTTTTAAAGTAAAAGTTTCCTTAGTTACTCCTTATAACATCAGCTATCTGCCAGTGAAAGTCTTGTCAAAATCAGTCCAACCGTTTCGGAGATTAGCCGGAACAAACAGACAGACAGACAAAAAAATTAAAAATTGTTTTTTTTTATAGGTAGGTACCGTGTATAATGTCATAAGGATTCAGTAAAAGTAATTCTGTTATTTCTATATAACAAACAAACACTTCAATTTTATTAAATACTAGCTGTGCCCGTGGCTACGTTCGCGTGGACTATTATTTTTTTTTTATGCGGAACCTTAATTATTTTTCTAAAATCAAAGTAGCCTAAGTTATGTATGCCCTATAACACCAGCTATCTGCCAGTGAACGTCCCGTCAAAATCGGTCCAACCGTTTCGGAGATTACTCGGAACAACCAGACACACAGACAGAATTTTTTTAAATGATTTTATTTGTACTAGGTATCGTATATACTTTCTTATGCATTTATTAAAAATCTGTTATTTTCACATTACAAACAGACAATTCAATTTTATTATATTTAATAATAACAGATAAGAATTTCTCTTCATTTTCAAACTTAATTTAGTAGAAACTGTATTCAAGTCTTTACCCTGTCCTAATAAGAACGAAAGATAGACAATTTATGAATCGGTTAATTGAAATTTATATTTACCTAACATATTTATTTGATATTAGATTCTGGAATATTTTATATTATTTTCTCATGGTTGATAAGCCTTTCTACATTTTCTCAATATTTTCATTGGACATGAATAAAATTTAACAAATAACTCAAATGTTTTTGTATCTACTAAGTTCACTAAATACTTAGTACTACTACGTGGACCATAAGATTTAGATTCAACTAAATTATAAAGACAAGAAAGCTATAAAAGATTAAATATAACTATTTTCATAATTATTCCAGCGATAAAATAAACATAAACATCCCCATAAAGAAATTAATGGATGAAATAATTCGCTATGAAAACAGGAAGAACGACGTGTGAAAAGGAACTAACATAATTTCTCAAACATCGACAAACACCATAAAATATTCTCATGCGAATAAATGTGAAAAACACTCACCTCATTATTATAACAAAAGCTCAGTATGTATTGTATCGAACTTAGATATACCAAAATATTATTATTTATCCAGTTAAGTTAGTATCACTCCATCAATAAACTTTATACATTACTTTGATAGTACTTATAACTTTATGAATTGTTTCGAATTTATCAGAACAAAGAAGTGAAATGGAATATCTCGACAAATATGAATATACACTCCATCGGTTATACCAATTGTTAATAAAATATTAAAACGTAGTTTGTTACTGTAATAATATTTCTATTTAGAATTCAGATGGTGACGTGCACTCTCACCCGTATCTGAAATAATACTGAGCAACGTCCACTTAGACGATAGCGGATAGACCATGCACAATAATAGACAGTGGGATGATATACATTTAGTACTAACTATGTCCTGCAGATACACCCGTGTTAAATTTGCATTTGACGACTACTTGCCTACAGATTGCCAGATTGGTTGACGTTTATGGTCACTACTCCGCTACTAAGGGACGTAGCGTGATGTTAGATCGCCTATAACCTTCCTCGATAAATTAGCTATAGAATACAAATTAATAGAAATAATTATTATTATTTCCAAAGATTAGCGCGTTCAAGCACACAAACAAAAAAAAACAACTTTATTATTAACTAGCTGTGTCCGCGGCTCCGCTCGTGTGGACTACAGAATGCCCTCGGTCAAGGGCACGCGCGAATCGCACTGCTCCCGCTCAAAAGACGGAAGACATCATGCTTATTCTTGGTAATCCTTAGAATAGATAATATGCAACTGCTGACTATTTTGTAGGTCTTTTTAAAATATACAATTATGTAGAACATTAATTAGATATATCTCGTATAGTTTACTCAGCGTAAGCCATTTAAACGCCTCAAATGCGTCTTTTTTTCGAATTGATTCACCATTATCGTCACTTCTTATTTCGTATATTACTTTATCTTGCAAAATATATCCTATAACCTGGCTAGATAACATAGCTATGAATTATAATAAAAAACATGTAAATCAGATAAGTGGTTTTCGCGTGAAAATAACATAAACGGATAGATAGACAGAGAGACGTTGAGTTTCATAATATGTATTGATATAGATAATATCAGAAGCATTGTCGCGATTATTTTTCATTTGAACGTGTGAAAGTTATCAAATAATATCAGGTAAAATTGTATTGAATGCACCTATAAATTACAATGAGCTCAAATTTATTTTACACGGAACAAATACTTTGAATTATACAAATAGAAGGTCATTGTATCGCGATAAACTGACGAGACTAAACCTTCGCGACTTTCCATATGTAGTATTTCATAAACGAACCGAACCCTTTTCATTTTTATTAGAAAATTCTTCAAGTGTTTGCGGAACAAAGTAACATTCAATTATTCTAAAAGTGGGAAAAATATACCTACTAAACACGGCATAAATTCCTTTTGGGTGGAGAATATTTTTAATACCATGTACAGATAACGTATAATTATATAACGCTCATACAGATCTTGTGTCTTTGATGGAATGATGGCACATTGGTATTGTGTACGGGCATAGCGTCAATTGACGTGGTTCGAATCTCTAAAATGAGTCTTAGCTTTAAGTGAAAGAAAACAACGTGATGAAACCACAGCATGGTGGTAGGGCATTTTCTATGGCAGGCTACCACCCTCAAGTTGAACTCTGCTACCACCCTATTTCCATAAATTGAGATTAAGGCCTCTATAAGGCTAGCGTTTGTCGAGCATGCGCGTTCGTCCAACGTTTGACCAACGCTGACGCTGTGCGCACGCGGACTTTGCGTCGCGCACCTGCATTTTAGCGCTCACGTTGCGTACACGCCGCGCCGCGTGTCTTCTTGTAGCGGAAAATAACGCTCGCGTCGTATTATTCGCTATTCGTTAACGAACGAGCACGCTCGACAAACTCTAGTACTTTAACGGCCTAATGTTTCGTTAAATTAGCACATTAGGCATTTTAAAGCATTAAAGCTTGTCTATATATGAAAATCAATTATTAAGGAGTAAGCTCCGAAAATTATTCTATAGTTTTTAAAATCGTCACCTATATGTATTGAGATTAAGGCCTCTATAAGGCTAGCGTTTGTCGAGCGTGTGCGTTCGACCAATGTTTGACCAACCAACCAACCATATATTCACATTAATAATATTTATGTATAATTAATTAAATCATTATAAGTCTTAGTTACAGCACAACAAGGACATTGCTTTCAAATTTTTAATCCCTGCTTTATTAAAGTTAAGGTGAAAATCTATAACCTATAGGTAAGTTAGCTGGTAGCTAAACTTGATAACCAGCTCCCCTACTAGGCTTAGAGTTTATCATATTGGGCCAAATAGTATTTTAACATCAGGTGAGATTCTGGCCTAACGCTAAACCTATAAATATGTATAATGAAAAAGTTCGTTTAATTATTCGTTTGTGTCAGAATACTTGTTAATAACAAAGGTTAAATAAATTCCGGGAATTGTTTCTATTCATTTTGTACGTTTACCAAGTTTAAGTTTCGTAATCATTCCTGACTTTTATACATTTATATTGCTTCTTGTTCAAGTTGGAATATTTTAATAATTGCCTGTTGGTAAAAAAGTTCTTTGAGGTCTCCTAGTGTATTGTATTTTTCTTTCGAATATTTTCTACCAAGTTATATTACATTAACTTTATACAATATTTGATATCTTACTATAATTATGTTATAAATATGAAAATTTGTCTGTTTGTGTGCTTGAGTGTGTTTGAATGTTTGTTAGTCAATCACGCAAAAAGGGCTAAGCGGATATGGATGAAATTTAGAAATAGAAATAGAACTATAGAAATATAACTATAGAAATAGTTGTTATCTGGATTAATACATGGCTTATGATACTTTATATCACGGTAAATGACTTAGCTTAACGAATGTGAACAATTTATTTTATTTTCCGATATTCATGCGAACGATGTTTGATATAAATAACATAAAATGCCATGTCTAGTGATTTACATGTAGAATATTGTAATTATACATATATCATATAAACCACGTATTCACGGAGGCCACTAGTGTAATTTCTACTAGGTCCGACTAAATTGTTTATTGTAAGTCAAGTTACGGTTTGGCAATTTTTTATATATTTAGCGTCTTTTTTTAAGTGATAATAACCATGGTAATAGTTAATATGTAAATGGTACACGTTACACAGAAGAAAGAAGACTGTATGTGAACATTTTATTTTGATAAATACAAACAACATATAAAAACAAGAGATTCTTGCTGGTAGAGCGAATAGGAGAGCACGCATTAAATCGCGACCTTTTCATTTAGGTACAGAAAGCTGAGGTAAATCATATGAGTACATGTTACGACCTCATTCCCTTCAACGATGTCATGCACCTCCATCTTCCATAGATAAATAATTAGTTCACGTGGATATTGGTGCGCAAATTCCTCAGCATAAGGAGAACGCCTGTTAGGTACTTTTATTAATATTAAAAAAAAACAGAAAGATATCGACAATTTATTTTATTACCAAGTAGAGAAACGGTAAGCTTTCAAGTTCTATCATTCTATAAATTACATTAGCTTTCAAAGTTTCGTACTTCTAGTGTTGAAATAAATGATGCTTTAAATCACTTATGTTCAAGAAACTGCTTTGAAATGTGATCGATAGCTATGAACAAATAAATAAATACAAAACCGTTACAAGTAATGGTTATAAATATGTATTTGTTGTTATTCAGTTGTCAGTCCCGGTTGTTTTATATTCTGTCCAGGTTATATTTCTTATGTTATTGCTAAGTCGTAGAATAGATTAACGCTACGGTCAAGTAAATGCCAATTAAATTCTTATCTGATTAGGGCTTGCCAATTCTTTTGCATACTTGACCAAAAGTAGGTGACTCCGCCCATATATGTTTATTAGAACGTTCACTCTTATAAGTATTAAACGCTCAGAAGGAGGACACAAAACAGGAATACAGAAAACATTACTTGGTAATTATTTAAACTAGGTTATGTATTGTAAAATATATGCTTTATTTTCGTATGAATTCTATAGGTATATAGTAGAAAAATTTCATAATCAGCCTGTCCAATGCTGGACGTAGGCCTCCCCCAACGATCGCTACTGGATCCGATCTTCAGTCCTTCGCAACCGGTTGATTCCAGTCACCATGCACTGGTCATCATTCTTACAGGGAGCGCCCTACAATTCATTTGCTTAAAAGCGATCTCCACTCCAGAACTACCCCAACTAATGTCTATCTCATCAGTTATCAGATGCTACAAAAAAAAAGATAATTGATCTACATTTTAAATACTGGAAAATTAAACATGAATTACAATATTCATTTCTACATTACATTATTAATTTCAACCAAATCGTCCATCACATTCTTAACAATTTATATTTTTAGAATAATACTTAACCTATTTAATAAAAGAATTTCAACTCAAACAATTCTGTTTTGTATATAAAGACAACTAACACAGGAAACTTACAAAAAGGAAGTTTGCATATTTATTTGTTTGTCTTCTGTTTATCCTTGGAACAGTATATAAATGACTTTCACTCAAACAATTTCAGACTGTTGTCCTAGTTTCTAGACATCACACGTAGACAGGTCAAGCTTTAAAATATCTAGCCAAATGCAAATTTGAATACATTACTTCCATAATTGAGATAAAAGTTCACGTTAAATTAGCACAACAGACATTTAAAAAAATAAAAACTTTAGGAAAAAAAAATGTGCGTGTCAGCTCCGACGTACGACTGGATTTTAATCTTTAAGAGCTGGTCTTTTAGTTATTATATTACATGTATTATTACTTCCGTATATAAGTAAGTTGAGTATATGCATATACATACACGCGTTCAGTATGAAGATGTGCGAATATGTTGCGCGGAGGGGCAACATAACTACTTCACTTTTGGTTAACATTCGATTTTCCTCCCCTTTTAATTTACGTGCCTTTTTTTATACTACAAAAGTGGCAAACAGGTGTATGGCCTGCTTGATGGTAAGCGTCTACCGTAGCCTATGAACGCCTGCAATACCATAGGTATCACAAGCACGCTGTCGACCTTGAACCCCCTTACCCCAAGGATCACTGGAATCCCTACTCACCGTAGGAGCACAACACTAGGTCATTTGGCTGCGATTTTCTGTAGGGTGGAGGTATTTCACCAGACAGGATGACCCAAGTAGAGAGAAATCTACAAAGAAATTTCTCTGTGCCCTATCTCTGATAAAATCGATTCTTAAGGAGTAAACTCCGAAAAATGTAGTATTATTTTGCGTCGTCATCTATTCGTATATATGTCTTATTTAGAGCAAAGTAATCAAATTAAATTTTCTATTGCCCGCCTGGCTATCTGCCACCCTCAAGGTGAAAATCTATCTCCAAGCACCTATAATTGTATTCAGGTAGCTGCACTTGCTAACTAGCTCCTCTACCAGACTTAGCTCGTTACCTTCTTGGACCACATCGTCACTTAACATCAGGCGAGACTGTGTTCAAACGGTAAAACCTAATAAAGAGTTAAAAAAAACTTTATTACTTGGAGGTAGCATATTAGTAACAGATATTAGAATTTACATATCTTAATATACTCATAGGGTAGGATCAATGAACTCAACGGTATAAATCTAGACATTTTACGCTCAGCACAGCTGTCGTCAGAAATGAGGTAATGGCAGTCTACTACAAGGGTTTCGAAAAGGATAATATTGCCTTTTTATAGATATATTTAGGTGTACCTTATAAGTATTTATATTCTAATTGTAACCTGGTAGTGAATGCAGTTATTCCAATGCTTAACATATTAAATAATGTATAAAATACGTCTCTTTATAAAACTCTTTATAAAAACGCAAATATAAAACCTATCTCTGATTTTAGATGCGACGAAAAAGTTTGCAAATTAAGACTTCAGATTTATAACGATCTCAGTTTAATTTTTAACATCCGTTAAGCAGGGTCTCGTCGTTCGTCTAGTAATTAAATACTCTCTACGTCATAACTTCTCAAACTTTTTCGCCCACTTTGCAAATCAAAATTTTTCTAGCGCTACCTAAATTATTTAACTTACTAACAATAGCAAATTAAAAACAAGAACTGGGTAGGAATATGGAATTAAATTATATATGTATTTATACAAGGTATTAAATTCTCTTACTATTTTGAGGTAAATACATAGAATTGCGAAATACTTATCCTGAAAACATGATTTTTAAACTTTTTTAATCTCCTAGCGCCCTCTTAAGCGCCCATTTTTTTTACTGGTCTATCGTCCTTTTCGAAGTTTCCAACGTTCAAGCGTCCACAAGGGGGCGTTATCATACTCTTTGACAAATATGGCTCTACATGGCATTATTTATTAGGGTCGACTAAATGTGAAGTTAACTAGTCCTGTTTTAGTGCTTAGTAAATCAAATTCTCGCTTGCTCGAAGAATTGAGACTTTCTAAAATATATTCTAAATCGGATCAATAGTTGGTCTCTTTTAAATATGATTATATACATTTTACACTTTGCTTTTTAATATAAGGCTCAAGAAAATTATCTTTTACTAACCTGTCCATCTGAAGAAAATTAAATAATAATGTCATAATCAGGTACTGGTCTTATAATAGTCAAAATATTTCTACTTTCAAAGATAGGTAATATTATGTTAAATAATAAAATATATTTATCACACTTTGATTTGAAAGTTGTGGATAAACTCTGTACACAAAAATAGGAAACCAAAACATAGTGTTCTTTAAATTAAGATAGTTTTCATAATTATTTGTCAGTAAACCAAATTACATGTTAAAATACAGCAAGTACAGGAGTGTTCATATTTGCATTTATCGTATTAAAATACTGTTAAAAGGCGAATATCATAACTGCATGGAACTTTTTATCCCAAAATTTTGTAAATGCTATGAATTGTAATTATATGTAATTAAAAATCGGTGAGAGATAAAAAATATTGCTATGAATATTTTTCCAGGCGTTTATTTTATAATATTATATCAAAAAGTGTAATATAAACTAAACCTTTTGTATTTGTAATTCTAAATTAATTTCATAATCATTTTCAGCACTATCCATGCTTCCAAAACCATACTCGCTCGCTCGCTCTTACATAACTGAATAATACCCTTTAATCCTAGTGTATTCAAAGTTTGCTCGGCCATCCACAGAAAATAGAAGAGGATCGAGTAGTCAAAAGAATATTCGTGGTACGGCTAACTGGTTGTCGTCCAGTTGGTCGGCCCAGGTATCGCTGGCGTGGCGCAGTAGAAGCGGATCTAAACTGCGCAGTATCGCAGGTCAAAACCCCAAAACCAAAGCTCTTTTCGGATCACTGAGTCAAAATAGTATTAACCGTTTCTATTACAGTTCTGTTATTTAAAATTAGCTCTACCCGCGATTCCGTGCGCGTAGTCGACAGAAGAACGCTTAGTACTTATAAAAATCGTAGTTTACTAAAACTTTAATAAAATTTTATTGAATGAATACATAGTGATATTTTTTTATAAAGTATCTAAAGAGTAAAACAAAAATATAATGACCAAAATCTATCCAGTAGTTTTTGCGTAACGACAAGCCTCAATCATCATATTCATATAGATAGATGACAAGCTCCTTATAATATTATACATAAACGGTTTTAATATTTGTGATTTTGTATATCGGGAGAGTGGGGTAATCGCGGACACCTAAGGAAAAAAGTAAATATTAAAAATACTAAATAAAAACTCTGTTAATTTATTGATTAATAACAAAGATAAAGGTTTTATTTATTACTTTTAAGCATAATATTTAATTAAATTAGAAAATTAAGTAATTTTTTTGTCAAAAAAAGAAAAGTGTTATTTTCGTGATCCTCTAAAATCCATGGGGTAATCCCGGACAGTGGTGGGGTAATTACGGACAGTATATATTAAGTAGTAACGAGTAGAATAATTTAAGATAAATAAATAGTTTCAACTTATTTTCAACATAAGAAATTATTTTTTTTTAATAAAATCATCTTGAACAGTACGTATATATAAATGATCATATATAGTTGATTTTGGTATAGAATAATTTTTAGATGCTTTTCCTATAGTTAATTGTTTACTTCTTACATCTCTTATTGCACGTTCCAAATTGTTTAAATCATTTTTTTTTTCAATTTCTTTTAATATTTTCGAGCCATCTGGAAAAAAGCAAAAGCAAAATTAAAATTAAAAATTGTACAGTATGATTATCGATGTGGGGCAATTGCGAACGTCCGAGATTACCCCACTCAATTCGTCCGCCATTGCCCCACAACGTTAAAAAATAAAAACTTAATATTTTTTTGAGGTTAGAAATAAATAAAAATAAGTATTTGAGTCAGAAAATTTTTCTTAAATTCTACTTAACACATCGTAAATAAATTATAATTATATCATTTATGTGTAGCGAGAATTTAACGAAAATATACATGACAAAAATTACATGCAAAAGGATGAAAATATTAAATAATATTTACCTTGAATAAAATGCAGAACGTGAGCAGCCTTATTGCCTGACACTACGTATACATTAACCTACAATTCCAAGTAAAAAAAAACAAATTTTTTTTCCTAATGTACTGCAATCGTGGTGTCCGGGATTACCCCGCGTCCGCGATTACCCCACTCTCCCCTAAATATTAAGTAGGTATGTTTAATTAGGATTTCAAATAGAATTAGATGTTGTTTAATATTACCGTAGGTTAAAAGATCACAGAAACAAAAAAAATACGTCCACAAAGCCAACATTTTATTAATTCTCATATTATAATACATTTCAGTAGTGACAATTTATCCTGACACTTCGAACAACTTCTTCAACAATTGTTTCTTTTTAAGAAGCTCTAAACATTAACTTATTATATAACATAGAATTGAAATACATATAAGACGTAAGAAGACTACAATATTAACTTTACGAAAAAAAAACATCAATAAATAAATAATGTAAAGATAAAGTGCTAAATTAATTTACATTATATAGTAATGTTTACATAACTACAAATACATTTGCATCAAATATGACATAAATTTCTATTACTATTAAACAGAAAGAAAATATAAACGATGTCCATTGTTATCATTTTGAAAAGAAAATACTGCCAGTGTCTTTTCTACACAGCAATCTAATAGAAAGATACAAAATAAACAAATAAGGACGACCAAATTTAAGTAGTTGATACGGTTCTGTAATCCTTTTTAATGTAAAGTTTCGAATTTCAGATGTGGGTAAATTGATAATTCCTGATACGACTATATTAGATATTTCAACTAATCAGTACAGTCCATTTTTTGTAAATAGTCAATTTAAATAAAGAAATATTTTCATAAAATCATATTAATATGAATCGTTTTAGTTAAAACTATAGTATAGCTAGGTATGATTAAGTTAATTATTTGTAATCCGGGTAATTTCAGTAATTATAGTATTTTCAAGTGAAATCAAACTTGGAAGACTTGTGTTTACTGCATTTAAAACTTACAAGTTTTCTAAAATGTATTAAGTCATTGTTGTAAAATTATCTTTGATATATATCAAATTTAATAATACTAAATTATATACTTAAACATGCATTCGTTACTTGAAAACACGTCAACAATGTAAAATTACAACTTTATAACAAAAAAAAAGACGGTAAATTGAATAACTATTTAACGTAATACTTTAATTTGAAAATTACAAATAATTGTAAAATCTGATTAATACTGAATCATAATATTCACGTCTCAGAAACTATTTTAATCGTAGTAGACTGACAGATAAAGTATTACGAAAAAAGATTTTAATGCCGAATATTAATACTGAATGCTTTTTAGTTTTTGAAACTAACATTAATATGGCAATAATTATGGCATATTCATATTGTCAAAATATTAGTTAAAGCTATCCGATTTTACTATACAACTATAATCGTTTCGTAACTATATTTTATACTAGCTGTGCCCGTGGCTCCGCTTGCGTGGATTACAGAATGCAATCGGTTGAGCACACGCGCAAATCGTGCTGCCCCCGCTACCACGCACAACGATCGTCCGCCAGTTATTTTAAAAACAATAAATGCTTATTGTGGGTTATCCTTAGAAGATAGGCATATGTTATCGCAAGCTATTTGGTAATTCTTTTTAAGATCTACAATTACATAACACATTAATTTGATATATCCCTTACAGTTTACTCAGCGTGAGCCATTTAAGCGCTCAAAAGCGTTTTTTCCAAATTGATTCACTATTATCTTCCCCGCTTATTTCATTTGTTACTTTTTCTAACAAAATATATCCTATAACTTGGCCAGATAACATAGTTAAGAACTAAAAAAAGATTAATCGGATAAGTGGTTTTTGCGTGAAAAGAACATAAACGGACTGACAGACAGAGAGCGTTAATTTTTATAATATGTATAGGTATAGCTAAGACGTATTACTATTTCCATTGATATAATAGTTGCACCAGTGAATAGTCTTTTTATACAATATTAATACTAAATAATAACATGAAAGCGTTCTCTTGAAATTATTTCTAAATATTAAATATTCTCAAATCTTCTACATTCCCCTAAATTCATTCTATAGGAACCCATACATCAGTTCTTGATCTATTATACGATCTATTAATAGGAGACGACATCAATCATAGTGAAATGATGAATTAATCTATCAGCCATACACTGACCAATAGAAAAACAGTTTATATATTTTCATATTTAAATAACTATTAAATTACTTATTTTATGGTTATGTTCGTGCTCTGTGTGGTAAGAAAGAACTATTAATGAAACCAATTTATATAAAGAAAGTTTTGTTCTTATATTTATGCCTAAGAGCCAAATATAAAAACGTAGTCTTGCAATAAAAAAATGTGGCGAAGAATAGAATGATAATAAAATCATAGATTGCAACTATTGATACCTAACCAGAGTTTTATCTTTTAATAATAGCACAAAAATGCAAGATGATGCAAATGAATCGCAACAAACTTATAGTTGAAGGTATGAAGTTAAATTAAAGTTATATATCCAAAACAATTATACTTTTTCTTAATTTTTTACAATGAAATGTTTTCTTAATTAAAAATCAATTACTTTTTAGAAACGGTTAGTAGATACCTACTAATTTAAGCCTCCATGCAAGAAAGCAACTCTCAGTATAAAGTATGAAATAAATAAATAAAATGGTTAGTGAATAAAGTCTTAACGCTAAACGAGCCGAAAGAATAAGTTAGACCTACATATGTAATTAATTTCATCAGTTCATAAATAGAGACACCTAGTAGCTTATAAATAACAATAAATAAAAAAATCTAAGGCACTGTTTTAGGTACCAAGATCACATTTTTATCATTTTCAATGTGTGTATGTAAAAAGATTAGAAACATGGAATGTCTGGTTACCATTGTATATAGTAATTTGAAAATTAAATTGAATAATATCAAGTATAGCTTGACATCAGAAAAGTTTATCTTCAGATCTACACGTATGAAATTAATTAGTACCTATTTGTACACAGTAACTTAAAAAAAAACATAAGCGCATACATTTAAGTATTTCTGCATTGTGCAGAATAACAATACCGACACAATTTACAAATATACGAAATTATAACTAAATAGTTTATGCATTATTTGCATTTACACAATACTGGTCTTAAAATTACTTAATAAATAGATTCCTATGAGGGTATGTTATCGTTGTCGATATAATAATATATAAGTAGTAAATATTGAATTAATTGCAAGCGATATTATTTACAGTATTCCGTCAAATTCACGTTTATATACACTGTTTATTATTTACAAATTTCATTGTGCGCGTCCTGCGCGCTGTACTCGCCTACTCTTAGGTCGAATGTCCATACGTTAACACATACATTGGATCAGCGATACCTATAAGATGACGGTAAAACATAATCACTGAACGAATATAATACGTTTGCGTACCAATGAACGCCTTTTCTAGTCTCTCTCGAATCACTCCAACTGGACATCCACCGAAGTGGTGCCATAGCCGCATGTGCCAGTGAGTGACTTCGGACGAGTGCATAGCACGACGCTAGAGCGTCATCTACGATAATAGTTCCGGCTTTTGTTAAAGGAGCAAACACGCCACGTTTGGACAACATGCGTCTTTTAACGATTCTCGAAGGCCTCATGACGCTACCTTGCCCTCGGGTTAGTAACACGTCGCCTTCTTCAACGTTAGCAGCGAAAACCTCTCGCCAACCGTCGGCTGCAGCGAGAAGTAGAAGATGAGAAGGCGTAGTTGTAATAGCTACGCCGTTCTCCGCAGTCACTTCGATAAATTGTCTTGTTATGTTCGGATCACGATCGATAAACGTCACCACCTGTAATCAATTTCAACGATACTTAATAACAATGTTATATCTGTTGATCTTAAAACGTAAGTCAAAAAGAGAGTAATGTAAGTCTAAGAGAATTTCACTTCAAAACACAGAATTAAATTATTATAGCGTTTTAATAAAATTAAAAGTAAATACGTATTATAATCTGAATAATAACCCACCTCTGAATATATCATTTTGCCGTTATCATCAGCCGCCAGCACACGATCTCCTTTTTGGATTGAAGCGATATCTCGAGGACCATTCTCAGTGTGGACCACAGAACCAGCGGGAAAACATCCTGCTCCCGTTCCTACAGATGATTCTGTAAAATTAAATAATAATTTCTTCAATTAAGTTGTTTTAAGAAGGGTATTGTTACAAGGCTTAATAATGTTACCCATAACAGCGACTTTGTTAATGCCACAAAAGTCTGGGTACAATTAATGGTACAAAATAAAAACTAGTTAGTAATATAATTATTAAATAATAATTGGATTAATGAAAAAGATAACAATTAAAAGTAATATGTATTTCGAAAAGTATATAAACGTGTAATGTGTAATATTATTATAAATTATTAATAAATTACGAGTATTATAAATGTGAATGTAAGTTTGTTTGTTACGCTTTCACACGAAAACGGCTAAATGGATTTAGATGAAATGGCACACAGACAGCTTATAACTCGGATTAAGACATACGATACTTTTTATTCTGGTAAAGGCCCAATTCTGAAGTCCACGCAGACGAAGTCGCGGGCTGAAGCTAGTAAAAGAATATAATTTAATGTTCTATGTAAAAATTACTTAAATGATATTCATTGCGGATTTTTCCGCTAAGTTAAGTTTCCATTACTTGTATTTGCATGAAATTTTCCTATATTTTTTTTAGTTGAAAATATTTTTTAATATATAATATCAAGAATTTTATATGTTATATTGTTTTGATATTAATTATATTGATATTAAGTACATTAAACTCAAAACGTATGCTTTCCGTGTAATACCATTTCTTTGAAATCTACTTAGTAAGCAATAAAATAAACTCGGAATCATAAAACCGTGCGAGGGTCGATAGTAAATTAGCTCGAAGCAGTTATATCCTTGTAAGGAATAACAAGATTTCTATACGCTTGTAATTAAAATTCGATGAGATTTGAAACACAGACGAACCGTAGACATTTAACCCAAACGGTGTAGCTATCAATAAATGTAACAAAAATTATTTTTCTATCATCTAAAATAGGTATGTATAATAATACTACATGAACTACATGAAATTGATGTTTTTAAAAACATCATATGTCTTTTAAACTCAGAGCCATAAAAGATTTCGAAGAATCACGCCTAAGCTCCAAGACAAACTTTTTAAGCGTTAGATAAACTAATTCAATCCGTTTTGCGAATTCCTTTCACTCATTGTTTGAACGAAAAAACTTAAATGAAAAGTTAGGATAGAATCCAAGTTTATTCAAATTTGTTTGCTCCTTTTCTAATGGTATTTATTTAAATCTCTGTTCGACTTAAACTGTACCTGTTATTAATCTCTACATTCTTCAATTATGTTACAAAGGTATGTATTTACGTACGACTGAGTTACCTAAATCCAAAAGGCGAGTCCGGTAAACAAACTATGAATTACCGTACCGTATAGAAAGAAACGTTACCGGTGCGGTGGTTGGTAGTTAATGCAGTTTAATTTTGCACGTATCGAAACGAGTTAGTTAATAGGAAAGTACATTGTGCCGCCCAATATTAATACTTTAGCAACCGCCTGCAGTAGTAAAGTGGGTGGTGCAATTACACGCACAAACGAACCTAACAAAAAGTATAATTGCAAAACCTTTAGAGCCGTTAACTTGAGCACGTTAAGTTTTGATTTGTTGTGTAACCGAGCGATAAATTCTGTCGATCCTCGTCCACAAGCTGTTCCCAGAGGCAAGGGGCCCGACAAGATCGCATTACACAATAACCACACAAATTAGATTTCGTTCGAAGTCAAACGTTCATTGTCAACATTCTGTTTGTTGCTGGGTGAACATATTACACGAATCAATGAATAGGTGGCGAGCAGCTTTAATTTTTTTCAAAGTAACTAAGCTGACTTACACGTAAATCATTTTTTACCAAACCACTTAAAATTGTGGATATGTACCTATTTATGAAAAATATGTTAATGCAAGTTATTTATTTTTTGATGAATTCAGTTCTATATCATACCTATTATAATACCCACTAAATATTGAATAACATGATAAATACATTGTATAGTTAATTTTGGTACCCAAATTTAGTTAACATAATCAATATGATTCAAATAGGTATTTTGGTGACGGCTTGTCGAATAATGTTTTCATTGGAATGATTTAGTGAACTCTATTTACATGATGTATATGATAAGATGTCTTGTAAAACTGCGAATGTACATTTTTACTGTGAAATAACATTGGGCTGAAGATGCGGCGATAAGCGGCACTGCCTTGAGTGCGGGGTGCGCGGTGTGAGCGGAGTGCGCGGGGTGTAGAGCGCCGGCGCAGCCGAGTGGCCGCGCAGACCCCGCCCCGCTTGGACCACCGGGAGAGCTAGGCGGTGCGGAGCCCCACCGACTGACACCACCGACGCGTGACCATACATTACCAGCTCGACGAATGTACACACGTGACATTATAAATTATTTATGTTGTCGACTGATGGCATTACATGATTTGCCGGTTATGCTTCATAAAACACCCTTTTTTAATTCTTCTTCTTATTGTTTAGTGGCAACTGTGTTCATCCACAATTCTGCCAACGTCACATGAATAGAACATTTTTCTAATTAAGTGTTATTACAATCTTCAAACGTAGCACTAACATGACGGCGGCACCCTTGTTAATTAAACTATCCAGCGAATTTTTGTGGCCACTTAAAATGCATGTTCCTAGTAATTATTTGTAATCCACTAAACTAGTGCACAATAATCAAACTACATCACGTGAAATGCCGCCAAACTTATTTAAATTTATGAATTATAATAAAAACCATCACATGATAGATCAAAATCCTGTCAAAAATTTCCCTTTTTTCCCAACTATGGTAAGCCAAAAGGACGGTCATGATTTCAACAGGATATGTAGGTAGTAGGTAGGTAGTTTAATTACACGGCTGTTGCACTCGCCATGTCAAAGAACTGAATAATAAGATAATTTTTATATTCAAGTAAAGTGAAGCAAATACGGCAGGCCGCTGTAGATGAATATCGTTAGGTATATTATCAGCAACAATGTAAGGTCATCGCGTTGCTCCGTTCCCATCAGATCGCTGCGCCATCGCGCCAGAGCGGTACGGTATCTGATTCATATCGTATATTGAATAGCAATTAGCCGACGCGTGGTCATGCAAATGCCAAACTGCTCCGATTATGAATCATGCGCGAACGCTCGCTACATCTTCTTACAACGTAAAATGAGAAAATAAACAACTACGTAAGATATTTGTTTTGTCTGGTTTATAAGTTAGATTGTTGAACCGATATTAAATGAGTTACAGGTTGATGGTTCATGAAGAATGCTATAATTTATTTGAGTGAAAAATAGGGAAGAATTGGTTATGTATTTATACCTAAATAAAATATTTGTATATATTATATACGACTATGTATGAGACAATATGCTCAAAGGACGCTTATTATGAAATAAAAATTAAAAAAGTAGAATAATACCTACCTACCAATTATGTCAATAATTATATTGGCTGACTGATAAATTAGGAGTTTTAAACAAAATGCAAAAGCCAATATTTACATGAATTTAAATGATGAATTTCTAAGCAGTGAGTTTTGCTTTGGTGATTTGAAAGCCATACTGGCAGCAGATTCATCTTCACGTCATCGTAATTACAATTGGAAAAATAAAAAATCTCGAAAAGTGCCTGCCGTATGACCTCACTGAACACCAACAACAAAATGGCATCGAAGCTTGCTTTGCTTTAACTTGTGGAATACGCACAGAAGTGAGAGGATTCTAAATCAGATTGTCAGTTGTGATGAAAAGTGGATCCGCTTAATAATCGAAAAAATCCGTCGTACCTACTGCTTGGACAGAGGGGAGAAAACTAAACAAATATTTCCTAAACGCCAATGGAATCAAAAGAAGCTGCTTGTGAGAGTATGGTGGACCTGTCGGCATTGTTCATTACAACTTCTTGAGACCTGGTACATTTACTGCAGAGGTGTATTGTGAAGAATTGCAAATGATGATCGACTAATTTTCTGTCAAACAATCGAGAGTTGTCAATTGTTCTAGTTCACTCTTTCTTTACAAAAACGCTTGGAGGAGCGCAGGAGTTACGACAGGGAACTCTCCGTCATCCACCATTCTCTTCGTTCTAGCTGTTTCCATTTTTTTCGGAATTTGGACAATTTTTATAGGGGAAATATTACAAATGCAATGAGGTGGTGAAAACCGCCTAAAGAGATCATCGATTCCCGTCCACAGGATTTCTAAAGAAGAGGCATCAATGAACTTCAATTGAAATGGCAAAAGTGCATCGACAATAATGGCCAGTACTTCGACAAATTATATAAAACTGTAATCCCATATGAAGTTGTTATTTTAAGATAAGATAAGATTTTAAGATAAGGTTTTTAACAATAAATAAATTAGAATTTTTATGAGTTTATAAAGGTGGGTAGGTACCTACAATAATTTGTTTTTATCTAAAAACATTATACACTCATAAAATTAAATTGAATATTATTATTACCTACATATAACACATAAATAAATTACAAATTTAAATTATTCATAACGACAAATAAACCAGTTGTAGGTACGTACTACTTATGTACCTACTAACTAAGTATTTATACGATGACAATAAACTTTAAAACCGAAGATTATTTAAACAGCAAATAAGTATATACTTATTTCTTTCCTTCACATGAAGAACCTAATGCAAAATAGGTATTTATGTATCGGATTACCGTATATCAAAGCTAAGGCCGTTTGAAGTTATGGTTTTCTATTGGAGTTGAAGATTCATATTGCCGTAAGTAAGAGAGAACATAATAAAAGATACTAAGAGTACCTACGTCAAACGCTGTAAATTAGGATCTTATAACCGCTATACCTACGTCATAAAACAAGAATTACACTATTCTGCATCACAACAGCATTAACAGCAATCAATTAAATTTATGTTAAACATTATTATCACTATTTTATATAATAGTATAACCTATGTAAATTAACTTGCTGGTTTCGTTAAATGTATAATTATACATATTCTACTGAGTTTAACAAAAAACTTTTTTTACTTATAAGAATAAAATCGGCCGATACTATTTTATTATAAAATTATCATTTTTTTCTACCTTAGCTATTAGACTTGTCGGTTTTAAAAATGTTACTATGATGGGATTATGGGAATTACTAATTTTAATCTATTAATATGGAGCAGAAATATTTTGAAAATTAATATTTGGTCAATAGTGACGATCTGTTGAAACTAGATACAAAATATTAGGTATAAGTTAAAAATATGAATGGGGTAAGTTATTTATCAAAAGTAGCTATTTAAATTTTTCTAAATTGTATGTTCAAAATTAAAGACGGTGTGGGAACGACTTCGGAATTTAGCCACAATCTTCCGGGATGTGGCGGCTCGTATATCACAACGTCTGAAGCTTTCGCACGACACGTGAATGCCCTGGGCGCACTGGACCGTACCGTATCGCTCACTCGCGCTTCTATACGTTATCACTTGGCATAATAATTATAGAGTATAAACTCGATATAGCGAAATTGAAGAGATCGTGTATTTTGTTATCTCATAAAGAGTTTTCGTTAAACGGAAACTAAAAGAAAACTATATAGAATATGTATTTATTGGTAATTTTGGTCAAAAGTTTGAAAGCAAGTAAGAAAATGCTCTTTTTTTCAAACTGGCTATACTGTTAGCCTTAAGGTCCCTGGTGCCATTAGAGGCTTTGACAGCTTTACCGAGCTTGGGGGCGAGCGCGAAAGGCGCTCAGCCGCGAAAGCGAGGCAACAAGCTCAAGGGTGCCAAAGCGGCCGAACCCTCTTCTATAATTTTATGGTTTTATTATGAAAGTTTTCATAACTGAAAATCTTTGCTTATTACAATAGTATTTTATCTACGTAAATCAACGCTACATTTGAAAATACTACGACGTAAATAATAATAAATAATATTTTGAAAATATGTATCTTACTTTAATATGTTTTTATGTAATAGTGCTGCTTTATCATTTATGCTTAATGTTATGTCTTAGACTTGAAGGAGAAGAAACTTTAGGTGGAGGGTAAAGCAACAATAACATTTATAACCAACACATATGTTAAAAGTGACACTAATTGCAGAAAAAAACATAGTCTTGTTAAAAAACATATTATTTATTTATAGACATTCGCTATCATGATGTTTTTATGTAAACTTCTTTTGAAATTTAAATGCGTGTCCTTCTGCGACAAGTGAATGAGCTCAGGGTCAACACTAGACCTCGGTGAATCGTGACAAGTCCCGGTCACCTACAGTCACGGCTCATTTATCGCGAGTCTCTCTTATGTTTAACCGCTTTTTAACTATCCTAAAGCACCCATCGTATTGTACACGTTCTGAGAATTACAAATTCAAAAGCCCACAAAATATGCATAGACAAATTTCATATCGTTTATAGTGCTTGGTATAAGTTTGTTTCAGGCCTTTTCACATCCCACTAATGGAATGGACATCCCTACATACATAAAAGAGTTCGGGCTATGAATAGGCGGGATAACTGTATAATTTAATATTTAAATAAAATATTTGAATACGTGGCAATTTAATTCTAAAGTAGGTATGCTAAGCTTACATCTACTATAAACACCATCCAGTTGACTAATATAAATATAATTTTAAACATCCACATATACAATTAACGATTGCGTTCATTATACTGTACATCCTGTGGAGACATGAAATTTTGGTTCAATAACAGAGCTACTATGTCTCGCGAAACTTGTTATTTTACATATCAGTGATTGGTTTATTTTGTATCAGGTATGTAAGAAACCTACGTCCCAAACCCAAGTCCGACTAAACCTCATACAAATATATCCGTTCTTAGTAAAAGCTGAACGCGCGTTTTGATTGACTTTAAAGATACTTCTAGCTGGCTAGACCACAGAAATCAGGATTACATTTTGTACTTAAAAAGTACATACTTTAAAAGGATTAAATAAAAGCTTTCTTTTGTATTATCTGACCAAAAGGTTTTCTGCGATTAATCAAACATTACATGCATACAGTAAGTGAAGGAAAAATAGGCGTCGTTTCGTATCAAGATGTCAAGCAGTAGGCAGAGTGTAGGGAGAGCTGGAGATGGCTCCACCGCTAAGAGCAGCTCCACTCTTAAATTAAATATATATTTATATATAATAAAACCTTACTCTGTCGTTCAAATCTTGTATTGTACATACAAATAAATTATTTCATGAACATAAACATTAATTGAGTGAGTAAAATATTATTTGCAAATTAAGTGCTAGCGCACACGGGCGACTTTTGTCGCTGTGTCTGTTTCGTCACCCTTGTCAAGTATATGGGCATGTACAGAAGTGTGCGCACGGTACAACGGGTGACAAAATTGTCATTATTCGTGCTTTTCAGGGTTGGCAGATGTACGATTTAAGTCGTATTCAAAAGATTTTTACACGTTTCACGCGTGTACGACTCAAACATGAAAATCGTACGTAATTCATACGACTTTTTGACATTTTCTAAAAGCAGAAATTACAAATTGTTAAGATATTCTAACCAACAAATCATTATAGTATTTTTTTAAATCGTTTCAAAGATGTGTAAAATATTTTATTGTAAGTATTAAAATACAAAAAGCGAGTACTTGGTTATTTTTCTATTTCAAAAGCATATAAAATACAAAGTATTTTTTTAAAGTACCTTTATTCAAATAAAATACCTCTAGTTAGTCAGTTTTTTACATGCCATTTATTTGACTAATTTGAACACTAGTAATCGTTCAAATATTTCATTTTTCATGTTCTGTCTATGTAGAATCATTATCATTACACCAAAGGAAATTCCCGTTCAACGGGAGCACAAATAGGTAGACAACTATTAGGGTAAATGTAGGACATTTACCTATCATTTTGAAATAATTGTATATTTTCCAAAAATAAAGATATTAAAGCAGATTTTTCTTTCTAATGGAAGGCAACTACTACTATATGGTTAGCTACTATGCTGTTGATATTAATTTAATATAACTATCACATATATTTAAAAAAATAAACAAATTCCAAGTACTAGTTTTGAGGATAGTTGCGCATTATATGGCTTAGATGCCTCTATGCTTTTATACCTATGAGGATAGTTACCCTTAGGGAATAATCAAACAAAACGAATGATCAATACATGTTATTTTAATCTGTATGAATGACACATTGTATGTCCTTTCATGATTATAGGATTCTATGTAAGAATGACACATTGTATGTCCTTTAATGATTATAGGATTCTAATAAGAGTCAATAATAAAATAAAAAGTTACTTGTCATAATGTTTTACAATTGCACGTTTTTACGACCTCTATTTGTTTCAATAGTCACAGTACATAATTAACGAGGCATCTATCCTCCTAGGGCAACTATTCCACATTTACCCTATATTAATGGAACAGATTTTTTACTGTTGGAAATATCGATGTTTATGAATCGAAGTATTATATAATATCTATGTACAATTTCTATGTTTTACATCGAATAAATAATATTGATTTATTTTTCAACATGGAGTCGTAATAATTAAAAGTTAAAAGGATGCAAATTCAGTAGATCTACCAATAAGTTGGTAGATATGACAACCCTGAATTAACATGATACAGAAACTCATTTGTAACGTTAATAAAAATCACCCATGCGCGCACTCAACTTTGAAGACGTGACGTAATATTGACAGAAACTTTTTGTCGCGGCGAGAAAAGTCACCCGTGCGCGCTAGCACTAACATATAGTAAAACTAGTATTAGACTGCCTGTAACTACAATTTAAATCTGGTTTGTACATTGAATGTCACATGCATGTCAGACATTTGTATGCATTGAGCTCTTTATAATCTTTATTGTCTATATATATAAAGAAAGAAACTGACTGGCTGACAGTTTGACTGACTGATCGATGAACGCACAGCCCAAAATTTGCAAGCGGTTCCCTTTAACACTGTTATAGGTGAGCACTGGGGTGAAAAGGGGGAAAAAAGTTTGTATGAAAATCCGTCATTTATGAAGATAGATCTATGAAAATTGATATTTAGCAATTCAGTTAGAAAGTAAAAAAAATAACGCATAGCTTAAATATGAAGCGAGCGAAGCCGCGGGAATAGCGCTAGTACAATATATAAGTATACATAAGATTGTTGATATACATTAAAACAAGTTTTTATAAATAAGACTACGACAAAGTGACACCACTGTGTCTAATGGCAAGGACAGTACCATCCGAAAACACGAGTTTATCAATCAGCATGTACATGGTTGTCTCGAACCTGTTAATATACAAGGTAATAAGTGCCTATTGGGAAACGGGGCTCGTCATATACAACAATTCGACAATTATGACATTAATAATAAACAGAATTATGTTTTCTGTTGATAATATAATCATCAAATAGGTATTTCATATTGATCAGAAATGTTATTAATAAAACAATTCGTTTAAACAAAAAATAATCGAAACCTTTATTTTTTTAACGAAGAATGTCAAGGCAAAGAAAATCGTCACTGTAATCCAGTCGCTGGATGTACGAGTATATTACGTAACTGGCGATCCACACCTACTTGGTCAACTTTCACTATTAGAACATCAATTTTAAATACATTAAATTGTTCTCTTGACACTCGATATATGAATTTGTATAGTCTTTTGGATAAATTTGCATAATAATTTATATACTAGTGTGTTTTATTTATTTACTAACGATATACCTTATTTAGAAACTTTCCCTCATACGTAAAACCCAAAATATTTTCGGTATAAAAGCTTAAACAATAAACACGTACACTAAAATACAATGCACTACTACTACACTACAGTAAGGTAATAAAAATAATCTATATACCTATATCCAGACTGACTCATCATCGCCGAGCACAGGCAACTAAGGATACAAAATAATAATTGGGGAAGCTGTTGTTAAGGATGCGAAAGTGGATGGTTAAGTTTGTATGGGAAAATATATTTCTCGGTTTACATTTCTGAATAAATTAAAAAAACAACATATAAATTCAGTTACATTAAAAAATCTGTGCAAATGTGCCTTTTTTTTTTTTTTTTTTTTCGAACTGACTACACTGTTAGCCTGAGGGGCCCTGGAGCCTTTACGGCTTTTACAGCTTTACCGGGCTTGGGCAAATGTGCCTACGCGTGTGAAACTGCGGGCGAAAAGCTAGTAAGATATAGACGTATATACTAATAATAATAATAATGTAAGTATTTTTAATCATGCAATATTTATTCTCACTATCATTATTTAAAAAATCGTTTTTACAACTTCAAAGACTAATTTAGTTAAAATTCATATTATACGCTATTATACATGAAAATTTCATAACTATCAATATAATAATTATGTATTTGCTGTAATGATGTACCTACTTACTTAATCTATTTAAATTAATGCGATGTGTTCATTGTATTATATCTAGCGCACACTAAACCAAGAAGAAGGATATAATAAGAATATATAACCCTAATTTCTTGTTATTAATTAAAATGTTTTAGACTAATATAATTAGGCATGGTAGACTCTAAAGAATGGAATGTAACGAGTAAAAGATAGGCCACCTAGACTTGGCTGTTTTTGAGATTTCACTACTTTTTATAGACAAATCCTCTCAATCGAGACTTTACACGTTTTTATATGTATACGTAAATATACATTCTAACTATTTTAATATACTATTTACAAAAAAAATATAAACAAAAATAACTCTAAAACTTTTCTCTCGCGTGCCAACATCAATGATAATAATGTAAATTTATTTACTGACTTCATTTTTAATTGTGTAAAAACAATTTAACGTTGTATAAATGAACATTATTTTGTTTTGATTAAAACTTCTGTCCCGTGATGCGAGCGCAGCTATCAATTTGGCCCTCTACTAAACGCGCCAAAATAAGTACTTATATAGTTAAAAGATTAATCTTTTATTTTTCTTAATCCCGATAAGCACAGAGGATTAATATTACTATAAAATAAATCATAAACTATATGAAAATATATAAATTGCGATAAAACTAAGCATAATGACGTCACTATTAATTAGGTTTCAACAAAAGCGACCGGCTCCGACCAATGAAAATCAATTAAACTGAGCCAGTAAATAAAAAACACTCACTGTAGTTTTATTGGCGTCGAGATGATCAGTGCGATACTATAATTTAATATACGAGTTTGTAATAGCCCGCTTAATAGTCCATCCCTTTTCCGCGCTTTGTGAAGAAGCGAATAAGAATGTGTTTCTCTAAAGAAATACCACATACTTCATAGTACTTTTGATTTAAAATCAGCATTTCTTACGCCCATTGTTATGGTATTGATAGAGCTTATGGAATAAAAAAATAGTTTCTGGTATCATTATTGTAATTTTAAAACTATCAAGTTTTTTATTGACTTATCTACTAACCATTTTATGATTTTTATTGTGTTTTTTACTATTATTATATAAGTATTCATTCCTAATTAATAAAATTACATTAATTATTTTTAATAATAACAATATATATATATATATATACATATAAATACTGAAATTAGAAATTGACTGCTGAATGTAAAAAAGTAGTCCTGTGTTTATTCCCTATGCGTTCCTCGACCATTTAACGGATTGCAATGAATTTTTGGGGAGTTAATGAGCGCGCTGATGGTATCTAAATTAATACAAACATTTTTTACAATTGGTGGCGCGCGTGTCGTTTCATTTTGAAAACAACGGAAACAAAGTATAGTGTTTATAAAATGTATGTTTATATTATTGCTAAGTCAAGATTAATTTAGGTATATGAATAACGTATAAAATGAACCTCAAATAATATTAAATTACTTCGGAATAATAACCTGTTACTGAAGAAAACTGGTAAGTGAAGAACTGACAAGTTATTCGTTCAAAATATTTTTTACAGTTTTTTTCTTACAAAATAAACATTTACGCAGGATACCTGAAATGATTGTAGATCGTGCACAGTACGTCCTTGACCGCGACCAACAGAGAGCCACGACCGCAATACATATACCTAATACACGCGTTCCATTAATTATTTATGAGATCCAAACTAATACTGAAACAACCTGATCGTACAAAACGCCCGAATAAATGAATAAACATCGAAACAAATTGCCTGCGACCGATCCGAAAGTTACCGCTCGTTTACATTTTGGAAGGGGGTTTTAAAATCATTAACGGTCGCTTGTACATTCAGGAAGATATTTAGATATCCTTATTACAAATCACAATTATTTTTACCAATAAAATTTTCTAGGATTCTTCTTTGTTATTTTTAAAATTATTTAATTTCAGAGGTATTGAGGAAACTTATTCCTTATAATTTAACATTTTTTGCCATTTTTCGCTGTAGGCTCCGTAGGCCTTTCTCAAAATTATCCAATTAATAATAGTCAATAGCTTCAAATTTTAAATCAGCCATTCCGGAAGTATATGGGGGCCGCTTAGACGCTAATATGTCACATAAAATAATACTCCAAGTTACTGGCTGGCAGCAACTCGGAGTCCAGTCACTTTACGAGCATATTTTTGACAAGAGCATTGGCTTTTTAAGACCCTGCTGAACCCTCTAAGTACAAGATGTTCTTGAGGTTACTGACTGGTTACTTATTCAAATTAAATTTTCAGAGACCAGAAAATATACTCTTTTTATAAAGAAAGTATATAAAATCATACAATAAATAAAATACGTGCTTAATGACATACGAGACTTGTCAGGCACTCGATGTCATCATTCGATTGACTAATTTACTAAAAAAAAATTAGCACTGATGAACAACGTAACAGTTTTACAAACATCATGATCACACTGACCTGTGATATCTATTCCGCAAAATAAAATCTTAATTTATAGTTATATTATAAAATGATAAATTATTGATATCTACACTGATAGAAGAATAAATATTTTTAATACATGTATATACTAACAGTCACACACCTGTTTCATAGGATGACAAAAAAGATATCCTATGTCTATATTCTTGACATAATAGAATACTATGCTCAGTTTTTTGAGCTTGAATGATAGTCAAAATTCAAACAAACATTTCTCACATTTTTTATATTTAAATTATGTATAGGGTATATAGGATTATAATGAAATTTGGCATAGTACTCTATTATGTCGTGGAAAATGGATTTAAGAAAAGATCAACAAAAGACATACATACTCATAATGAATTTAATCAAAGAAGTGAAATGTACTTTTCACTTGTAATGGTTACTGAAAAACTAATTGGAAGACCTGCAAATTAATCAAAACTATTCGTGTGCGCCGGAATGCCATTATAATATCCAAAACATGCGCATACGTATAAACACACGATCCTCTCATCGTTATGCCGCATACACATATATAGGTATAAGTAGCCATTGAATCACCGGTGTAATTATAGAAGTGGGGGATTGGCTGCGTTGCGGCCGTGCGCAAGCGTGATGAATATAGTTTTCATCGCGCGTGGGAAAAGGAAGGTTTTTAACAAGAGGCTCGTTCGTCCGTTTGATCGACACCGCCGGGGCGCGGGCGCGGGTAGCTGTCTGAGATGCATTCTTCTTATAAAGTTCAACTATATATTTGGTCCATCCCGTAGCCTGCAGGCTACTTTGTACAGTTATGTACCCATGGATTGATTATAAAGACTATTTTGCCGTTTTCATAAATATGACTAATACTATAGACTATTTTTGGCAGTGGTTTCACAATTTTTTATTTGTAAATGATATCTAATACGATGAAATCATATTGTGTACTCGGTTATGATTTACGAACATAAACACAGCTACATTGTTTGAGTCAATAATAAACACGAAAGCGATGTGCGTCCGTCCCAATAAGGTGCTACTACAATGCCCGTACAAAAGACTTAAACGCACTCGTGTTTAATATTTACCACAGTAAAGAGATAGCTTAAATATGCCCGTAGAAAAATAATAAAACTGTTTTTTTTTTTAATATTATTACTCACATACTAACTTTATGTTAGTAATGTTTTTATTTGTATGTTATGTTCACTTTACACTCAAAATGGACGTCGTAGTTTTTTTTATTGAAATCTACTATATAATAACACATAATACCATAATAAACACATAATAACACATAAATATAGGTTTAGTAATGATCTGATTTCAGGTTTAGTTTATTTTTATTTGATTTGGTTTATTTATTTGTTTATAACAACATAAATAAATAATTCTACTTTGAATGTATTTAATTATTTCAACCTTTTTACGTAATGAAACCGTTCGTAAGTTTAATTTTATTAAAAAAAATTTTGGTAGTAAATATAGATTCATACCCGTTTTCACTGAACAGTGTATATAGGACCGGCTCTCGTAGAACACCCAGTCGAAGCCAGCTTCTCGGGCGAGTCGCGCTAGCATGCCGTATTTACTTCTGTCGCGGTCACTGGTCGTCAAGTCCACTGCACGACCCTCGTAGTGCAGAGAATCGTCTAGATGCGAGTTTTCCTCATCCCACCCTTCAATAACACGCACCCGAACTCCAGGCCACTGGTTCATCACGCTTATTGCAAGCGTGTTAAGCTTCTCCTTACATCTCTGAAAGCATATTTATTATGTGTTAGATTATTTACAAATTCATACTATTCATTGACAAGTAATTGCTAAGTCCTATAACACATTTCTAATTTATAAAATTACATCTTATCTACAATTGTGTTAATCATGGTTATAAAATGAAAAATATATTTATAATATATAATAACAGATATATTCGTTGGCCCGGCAGACGTTACTTTGCTTTTACATTAGTAAATGGCTCGGCCATAGCGCCACCTATCGAGTCTTATTATACCTAGCTATAAGCCATCACAAATCTCTATAAAATTAATATATTATGTGAATATGAGCTCAATCTTTCAAGTTATTCAGAAGTTACACGAACACTAAGAGGCACAAAAATGATTTTTTTATCAAAAACAAACATACATTTTTTTATCAAAAATATCGCTCTCAAAGCTATAGAAATTACTTAAAATAAATAAAATAGAGGTAGGTATTTTTATTATGAATGTATTATTAAAATATTGTCATGTGATCACAATGTTAAATAATTTATTTTGAAACAAACATAACTCAGATAATACTAACTTTGCGCAGCCATTAGTGTATATTTGCAATTAGCACTAAGTGTGGACAAACAGCAAACAATTATACGAGTGCCCATTTAAATAAATATTTAATCATAATTACAGTTATTATGTGTCTCAGCTAATATTTGTATTACAATTTATTGTATATGTTAAACGGTGCAGAAAATTAATCGGTGCATACGTAAAAAACTGTTTAAAAAAATAGTTACAATGAATATGCATATAAATAAACAAAGTATAAAATCATATTCATACTAGATGATTTGAAAATTTGCCACTAAAACTTTCTTGCCAAGGTTTCCAAATAAAATACAAATAGATATGCTAACAAATTGACAAACGCCGCCGCCCTCGCTTCGGTCGGACGACACAGGATGTTGAACATTTTGTTGTGAAAGAATAAATCAAATTAAAACACGCCACACAAAAAGATCAACACAATTTTGTTTGTCAAATAACTCCGCGGGGCGAATAAAGGATATGTCACAATATTTATAAAGAAATGCGAACAATGTAGAGCGCCCCATGTGACGGCTTTGTGCTACGGTGTCAACTCACTCTATGCAGATTTCGCTTTTTAAAAAAATTAGTGATTGACGTAACGAATCGAACGTATAAACCTGGCCCAGACGAGGCGCCCCGCTTGGAGGCTGCATTCGATCACAGACAACACAACAGATACTTCGAAGCACCGTATATAATTACTTCTACGAACGTTTCGGACTCGCAACAACGAATAGCCAGAAATGCGACATACTTAATTTTCTTTAACTTACCGAGTGACTAAGGCATAAAAAACAATGGTATTTTAACGCTTTATATTGTCGATGCATGATATACTTGTGAGTATTATGTTGTACATTTTGTATAAGCATAGGTACACATAGTAAACGTAATATAATATTTTTGTGAGGTAGACGATCGCTGTCACGAGGGAACGATACGGTCAGGAAGCTCAATGTTTGCTTCTCAGCAGACGTCTCGGTCCGCACTAAAACAATCGAATGCTAAATGGTTATTCAAACACTTGATGCATTTAAACGTGGGAACACATCGGAGGTGCAATTAACCATCTCACACCCATCATAATACTTACATTCCATACTTTACAATGACTTCTAAATTCATTGGTGTTTTTCATACTTTACATACCCACCATTACTTGCTTAAAATGTCGATTTAAAAATATACATCACATTATTCTATCTATATAAGAAATGTTCTGACTAGCTCATACTCGCCCAACCCAAATAATAAGGAAAAAAATGATTGAAAAATTTTAAGAAGATTTATTTATTTCATTATATTGTAGGCATCGTCTGAGAGGAGGTTTTTCGTAATTCAACTCTCTAAAGGGATGAGAGGGGGCAGCAAAGTTTGTATCAAAAATTATATTTTTCGGATTATATTTAGTTGAAATTTGGTATTAATACTCTTCAACACAGTACTAAAAAGTTCTTCTTCAAAAATTTGGTATAAGAAATAATATTTTTTAGTTCAGATTTATAAATAATAATAAATTCAATTAATTACAATAAAAACAAAATTTACGAATCTAATAGTATACGAGAGCGATCGTCGTTGGGAAGCTAGTTAATTATATAAATATTTGAATAATTGTTATATAAAGAGATTGATCATTTATAGGGTCAACGTATAAAATGATGTGTAGGCAAACAGGCCTTATTTAGACACGGTGAGCCAAGCGATGCAGTACACCACACCCGATATGATATTATAAATTCATTATGCACATTTTTAGTAAACAAGCTGTCGATCACAATACCCGATCTCAGCGGGTGCCCTGCCCCTAACACCTCTCCTAGTCCCTCATATATACATTATCAACAATATACCTACATACTCCTTCCTATCTTAAACAGAAAATGAAATTAACTATACATACACATGGAATTAAACTTACAATGACATTTTAATAGAACGCAAGTTTTTATTAAATATATTTTTGCAAATTATCAAGTTACACCGCATCAAAGGCTCACATTCAATTATATTGATTAACAAAAAATATAACAAGCGTATCAAATATCTAAGGTCAGTTTGTGATACGAAACGGAGCTACCTGAACACTGGGCACAGCACTTGCGATCGCATAATGAAGGCTCCATGGTGGAACGCACGTAAAATGAAATAAGACAATAGACTCTCGCAGCGATCGCATCTTCTCGTATACAGACAGTAACCTGAGAAAATCTCGTGCTCAACTCAAGCTAAATTGTACTTCAACACGGCTCTTATTCGTCACGTCACTGCAACTCCTCATTTAAAGAACAAATTTTAAAAAACATCTATTTATAAATATCTATCGACAATTTAATCGCCACGCTATACTCCATTCGCCACCTCAAGTTAGAACGGACTCCTCGTTAATTTATAACCACCTCCCTCTGCGACTATAACAATATATTAAGATAATTAAATGCTCTTTACATTCCTTAAAACATGGTTTTTTTCAACAAGGCCACTGGAGTCGAAAAGCACCGACCAATACTGACTGGTTTTTGATGTCCCATTTTTTTTATCTTTTTGTGGAAACCACAACAGATAGTTTAAAGGTTTTTTTGTAATACCGACCTTTCATTTTGTTCACGCGAACCTGCAAGGTTTACCTTACATTAGAAGGTATGTGAAGAATGATACACTCCACATAAAAATTATTTTTATCCCGTTATTGTTCTGTCTTGGATTTTTTTCATTTGAACAATACTGTTAATTCTAATATGAATAAATAAAAGCAAGAAGAACAATAAATAAAGAATTCGTCGGAAATCTTCGGACGATTATCGATGATTTTATTGCGGACATTATACTAAAATTTGGGCACACTTGATTTTCAATGTCACGATATTCAAATTTAAGTTACATTATGCCTTCAAAAAGTTGTTTTTAAATCATTTAACAGCACAAAAAGCCACTTAACATAATATAAGACCACTTAATGCTCGATTTTTATAACCTGTGTTATTTTCCATTATACTTAGTATCTACCTGCAAAAATAATGCGCTCCAAAAACATGTGGTTGAGTCAAACTAAACAACGTTTTCGACACCGCAAAGTATAAATTAGGCGGCATAATAGCTCGAGAACTAAAATAACACCTAATTTTTATGACAAAAGAGTATATTTATGCATCGGTACAAAAGATTGGGAGGTACTGTTGTCTATTTAGTTTATTACTATATACCATTCGCGAATTGTTACAAAAACCGCAGTACGTGAATCACTCGCTAACACCGACAGCCATTTTGGTTTTATATTTTTAAATAATTATATAGATCGACTTATGTATACATACATAAGTATACGATGATATGCAAACCATGATTTGTATCAAAAATAAACACGTATCTGAATTTTTTTACAGAGAATTTATATTTTTGAATGC
Source organism: Saturnia pavonia (assembly GCA_947532125.1). Lineage (NCBI taxonomy): Eukaryota > Metazoa > Arthropoda > Insecta > Lepidoptera > Saturniidae > Saturnia > Saturnia pavonia. The sequence goes on from OX383903.1 coordinate 11,197,212, forward strand.
TATACAATACTCTCCAAGCTTTAATCGCTATTCATTCGTAGGATGTAAGTAAATACTGTACAAATATTTGTCAACCGTAATTCCTAGTGTAGTATACTAGCTGTCGAACACATCATAAATATGCATGTTTTGGGTGCATCACCTGTGTTCATGTGTGCTCAAAGCCCTTTAATGTTTGTCAACGGAAAATATCACCCTTTGTTGTCTTAATGTGACTGACGTCAATACTGTGTAAGAAGCACCGACCTACATACGTTAACTTTCCTGTTTAATTATATTGTACAACTAGTAGTACACCACGGTTTCTACCCTTTTTAAATTCTCATTTCCCGTACGCGCCTACAGTTTGCCAGATTGCTTGACGTTCACGGTTACTGCTCCGCTCCTTAGCGTGAAATTATATAGTTTCCACAATAATTAGGTTAGAAAAATGATTGTTCAAATCTGACTGGTAGTTACAGAGATTAGCGAGTTCAAACAAACAAGCAAACAAAACATAATCTCTTGAGTTTTCATTACATAGTATAAAACAAAGTCGCGTCGCTCTGTCCGTCCCTATGTATGCTTAAATCTTTAAAACTATACAACGGATTTTGAAGCGGTTTAAATAGATAGAGTGATTCAAGAGGAAGGTTTATATGTATAATACATGCATAATATTGTAGAGAAACACTGATAAATTTAGAGGTTTCTAATGTGATGTCGTAAATAAACACATTTTTGCGCTTACATTGCAAACGCTGGCTGAACCCCACGAGATAAATCAAAATAATGTACTACAGTATTGTACATCTTAAAAAGGTCAACAAAAAAGTCTGCGATGGTATATGTCTATCTCTTAAGAATAACCCACAATAACCATTTTTTATCCTTTACATTTTACGGGAAAAAATGGCTTATTTACGAAGTCATTTTAAGCAATACAGCATTAATCCTTATCCAATTAAGTACCTTAAATACATTGTCCATTTAATATAGATCAATATAGCCTTTTACAGCATGTAATTTAAATGAATATTTCCCAAGATATTACAGATTTAAAATGTAGGGAAGTGCGGCAGTACCGGCCCTATATACCATGGTGAATTATATGTCGTTCTTTCAAGAGTAACCTCTAAACAAAACATGTTTGTATTGTCTAATGACAAAAAAGCTGTAAACGTTGTTTAAGGACATTCTGTTGTAGGTAGGTATATTTAGTATCAGCATTGCACCCGTGCGAAGCCGGGGCGGGTCGCTAGTATAATATAAATAAAAATTAATCCACTCCGGTTTAGTTATTGAGAACCATCTCGAAAACATCCTAAAATTAAAATAATTTTAAAACGAATTTGAGGCTATTACATAACAATAAAAATTATAACATAGATAATCAAGAAATAGTTAGTGTTTTCCTTTAAAGTACATTTCTCCATTGAAGGCTATATTTCGCGTATAAAGGCAATGCTAACGAATACAGTCTACAAGACTTTTAAGGAAACGCGCCTTTCACTTGGATGAAAAAATATTTGAAACAAGACACCGATCGCAGCGGTGTTTACTCGGGCCACAGACCTCTGTTAATGAAACGTTACACTTCATTCACTCAAGTGGAGTAAGTGTCTCTCTACAGGTATAATAGGGTAGGATAACTTTTGTGTTCCATAGAAACAGGTCTTCAACTGTTCACCGCGACTTACAATTTTTCTATATTTATGGCTAACGCAATGGTCATGTTTTATCTAGTCCATGTTTGTTACAGTTTAAAAAAAGAATCTATACTAATATAGTCTATGTATATCAATATTATTAAGCTCAAGAGATTGTTTGGAGTTTTTGGCGGGATCTCAGACTGTCATGTAGTGGTTTTTATTTTTAATTCATAAATTTGTGTTTTTAGACCCTATATTGTGTAAAACAGGTGGCATTTTGCATAATAAAGCTTGGTTATTGTGCACAAGTGAAGTGAATTGAAAATAATAACATAGAATATGAATTCTGATATGCCACTAAAACTCCCTGGAAGGTTCTAACAAGGGAGCCGCCATCTTGTTAGGGCCCTGAATTCGACATAAGCCTGGAAAATTTCCCTCGCTTTGGTTACAAATATAAAATACTTGACACTGGCCCAATGCACGAATAGTGCGAAGCCATAAATAATTAAGAAGAATTAAGAAGAAGAGATTGTTTTTTTTTTTATTTGAACGCGCTTTTCTCTAGAAGTACCAGTTAGATTTGAAAAAATATTTCAGCATATTATAGCCTATTTATTGAGAAAGGTTATATTATAACTGCATAACTCATATAAATTAAAGACCGGAGCAGTAACCATGAACATTAAGCAATCTAGAAAGATGCAGGCAAGTACGGGAAGTTAGAGCAACTATAGGCTTCACGGGTGCTTTGGCAACGGTACGGTGGAGAGTTAGTCGAGAAAATACGACACTTGTGAAACTGTAGGGCACAGATAGTAACATCATAAAATGTAGAGTTGTTACCAAAATTTATATTCAAACCTATCCACTGATGTATTAATTTTTACATCTAACTATTTTACGTTTAAAGTAAAGATTTGGACGATAATGCCTCACTGTTAATATAGTCGGACAACAAATCGAAGGGCGTTCGTTTAATTCTTACAATAGCATTAACTTTCGTTGGCGAAAAATAAAGTTATGATACCAAAGCATGGGCCATACACTTACTGTTAAAGTACACAGAACTGACCTAATACCAGATTTAAACACTTTAGGACACCAAGTACTCTTCCGAAGGTCTTTAAAACATCAGACTTGTATGTCTTCCTGAAGGTAGTTTTTCTAGATCTGACTATACTGTTAGCCATAAGGGCCCTAAAGCCTCAGAATGATTTTCCAGCTTCATTGGGAAAAAATAAAAGGAAAATCGCAGTCAACCCATCCGCAGTGATAATAGTTAGTTAGAGCAAATTTTCTACGGATAGGGAATTAGTCTGTTTGCGACTTATTGTAACTAAGGTAACAACAGCCCAAGCCCATCTTCGGCCACTTTGACACCCTTGAGCTTGTTGCCCTGCTTTCGTGGATGAGTGCTCGCCCCCAAGCCCGGTGAAGCTTTAAAAGTCTACTGAGGCTTCAGGGCCCTTAAGACAAACAGTGTAGACGGATCGAAAAAAAAAAATGTCGCGTCGAGCGACGACAGCAAAAAAAGGTCATCGCGTGTTTCGAAGGTTGCTTACTTCATTGTAGTAACAAGAAGAGCTAAAAAAAGATTATTTTATTTCAACAATAATGTTATACCAAGACTACTAAACCGTAATGATGATTTTTATCAAATTCTAGCCTATGAGAAATTCCAAATCCTGGTTGTTGTTGATAAGCATATATAGACAAATAGCCACGGAAATTAACAAGATCATAATTATAATAATAGGCATGACGACTATTACAAAGAATCACTGAAATATTGATTTTAAATTAAGAAATAAATTAAAAAGACAAAAAAATGTATTTGAGTGAAATGAATATAAATCTTTTAAAATAAAAACACAAAATATAGCAATCCGCCATCTTTTGTGAAACACCAATCAGAGCGAATTACGTCACGGCTAAGTAAACATTATTTTGTTCCGTTCGAACTTCTTTGAGTTGTAAAAATTATGTTGAGGAAGTTGAATAAATTATTTGTACATTTGATTTTAACTACGAGTATATCACAAATAAAAATGTTGATATTTTACGTCAATCATTTGATGAAAAATATGTGTTTGATTTTCTTTATATTTTAGATTATAGTACCAAAATACACTGTAGATAAATTAAATGCACAAGAAATTTCATACTTTTCTTTATTCTTTATTATACACACATACATAAACATAAATAACTTGTTGAGAGTTTTTGTTGTGTTATTTGGTGAACTGCAAACTACTTATTATACTTTAGAATTAATTTTTAAAACACAAAATAACCACGTTAATTTCTAAACACTGAATGTTGACTATACTCGCCTATGTTCCTTGATGACACAAAAAGGCCATTATAGAAATGTTTTTCTAAATTACTCATCATGCCTATTGAACATAAATAAAAATACGACCAGTATATATATTTAAATAACGGTACAGAATCTTGAATACCTTTGGTTTGAAATACTATTAAGCGAACATTCTCTGTAGATTCACCCTGGAGACCGATCTGTTAAGTCTCTTTTCCATTATAGTATTATATGTTTCGGGATCTTATACCCGCGGGACGGATGTGACTCCATTATTTATATTATTGTGATCGGTAATGTCGGCTGTCGCGAGGTCAATACCGGAGTCAATGAGAGAATGCTCACTCACTAGGTGCAAGTCATCCGGATGAGCGATGGAATCCACGCTTCCGACGTCTATCGATTTAGGATAGTTAGTTCTGTTTCTCAGTATGAAATCTGCATGGATTCTTCACTTCTTCATGTTACGCATTCAGAGAATCACAATCCATATTTTTACACAAATAAAACTCTTAATTTTTCAAAATGGTCGTTAAACTACTAAAAAGACGAAACGCGAACTCAGTATCGACGATATTCAGTTAAATTTATTAGAACTGACTTATCTTTTAGGGTTCCGAAGTCAAAAGAAACCCTTATAGTTTCATTATGTCAGTCTGTCTATTCGCGGCTTAGCTCAGAGATTATTTTTACTAGAAAACTATAATTCGGTATACATATTAATCATGTCGACAAAGTGATAAAATAAAATCTTCAAGAAAAATATGTTTAGGATACCTCCCCTACAAGTAAAGTGGAGTGATACTTTTTCTCGTCTATCCCATCGTGTGGGGTGCCAATAGGTAGAATAGGTAGGTTGTTCAAAAATATTGTGGTTCTGTGAAAGCCATTTTTCGATTTAGGGATCCGTTTGCGAAACATTAAGCTTTAAAGTGCTAATTTTTGTTAGAGTCAAGTGTCCTCACCCCGTGCCAGCTAAACGGTTATTTCGTATAAGTGAAAAATTCATGGTAGTACGAGTAGTATATATAATGAAGTTAAAAGGAAAACTATCAGAGGCAAATAGGCTTTACAAGTTAACGAGTAATTGTCAATCAAATTATAAAATTTATTTAAAGAAGTAATTTTGTAAAAAATCCATTGAAAATTACTTAAAGACCAAATTACTAAAGGATGATTAATGTTACACCCGGCTGGGCGCCGACCGGAACACGGTTAAACATTTATAGTACATTTTTATGAAATAATTCATGCCGGTGAAATGTTGTGTGAAATGTTGCGTGTACCGACTGGCACACTTGCGCGACTCAGGCCTGGTATAACATAATGATCCTTAAGTCTGCATATTGTGACGGACAACTACGGAACTCTACACTGCGCGTGGTCCGACACGCAGTTGGCAATTTTTATTATATAGCTGCACGGCATAGTGACGTTTCTGTGCCTGACGGTACCATCTAAAAATAACGAAGGCCCTCAAAAGAGCGGCAATCAATCGCCGGTCATCGTTGTCATGCCGGCCTGCAAGTATCTCGGAAGGTGTGTTTACACTGGCTGATCTCGACACGCGACATACCAAAAGAGAGTTATTGTGACGGGTGTTTGTATATGGTGGTTGCGATCTAGGAAGATCCCTACCACTTCGCTTGATTACTGGATATATAACGGTTGATCCGGGGACACGACACGCCTAACGTGCATCTCGTGCACTTCGTGTACGGTAGTTGCGATCCAGGTGGAAACAATTGTCGTATCGTACCACAAAGTAAATTTATATGTCTAAAACTTATTCTACTTAGGGTCGATTTTTCAATCGTCAGATAATTTTATACGAGGAATCGGTAATATATCTGGTGATTGAAAAATGGGGCTCAATCGTCAGATAACTTTATTTGATGAATAGTTTTTAAATTTTGACAGGTTTTCCATACCTTATCTATGAAAACGTCAAAATTACAACGTATAAAATTATTTGACGATTGAAAAATCGGCCCAAAATAGGATATATTTTAGATATATACATTTACTACACTTATTGCTCTAATAAAGTTATCTGACAATTGAAAAATCGACCCTAAATATTATAAACCTGGATGTTTTTATGTTTTGATGATTGTCACTAAATCACGCAAAAACGGTTAAACGGATTTGGATGAAATTTGGTACACATATAGTTCATAACTTGGATCAAAACGTACGATATTTTTTATCCCGGTAAATAGGTAAAATATTTTTCAATTTTATCTAGAGCTAATTAATTATGAACTCCACGCAGACAAAGTCACCGGCAGAAGCTAATTTTATATCTAAAATTGACAAGTAAATTTATTTTAAAGCTTTTATAATTTTTTTCTATTTTGATTTCAAAAGGTTTAATTTCTCCACTTATATATTTAGCTCCTTCGCTAAATCACGGAAATATATAAACGGTTAACCGGCATATCTTGCTAATATACTACATCAAGACAACCCTCGTCGAATCGATAACTGTTGTTGATCAATTTGCATCAATAATTGTGTCACTTTTAGCGGACAGGCGATGAAAACGCGACAAGTACATAATTGCAGGAGGCGATGTCCGCCCCTTCCGTCAGAACCGGTTCACTTTTGCGTAATAAAATACCGAGATTGCCTGTAATGTGATTATAAACATAAATACTAATACAGCATGAGTGACTATTAACCAGAAACTATTTCCACGTTCTGTTTATAACGAAACATGTTGGAAGAAAAAGATTTTAAGCATCCGATTCATACTTTTATGTTGGTGTATAGATTATTATTCCATAGTCACTCTGCTGTCAAAACAAAAAAGTATGTGACAATTACAGCGATCTAAAGTGAATATACTAGAATAAGAACATATTTAAATAGAATTTAGAGAATTTATAATTTTCAAATGTATTCCAAATAATGAAATAGGGTTCGGAAGTGGTGAAAAACTGTATATAATATTTGGAAAGCGATAAAGAGAAGACAAGAACAAGAAGAATTTGCAAATAAACTTCAAGTTAAAAATTAACTTAGATTTTATTTATTACCCAACTCGTAACAATATTTTCACAGGGTCCTAGTTACTTGAATAACCAGATATCCTAGATTTATTCTTACAGATTTTTGGATTAACGGTAGTCCTGAGCACTCTTTACCTTGTGGCTCTTTGATGTCTCAATATAAGTGTGTATACGGACACCGTATCTATCGACGTGAATTCGAATCCCTGCAGTAAACTTGAGCTTTCGATGAAAGAAAACATCGTGGTGAAACATGGTGGTAACTAGGGCATTTCCTAATGTCTCGCCTAGCTAGCCATCCTTAAATGAAAATCTGTAACCATGCATTATAGGTATGTTACGGTAGCTGCACTTGAGAGCCAGTACTCATCTAGTATGTTATCATCTTGGGCTACATCGTCACTTAACATCAGGTAATATTTTGAAAGTTATTTTTGATCGCCATTTCCTTACATTCGTACTTGCAATGCATTTTCAGCAAATTTATCACGTATAATTATTTGTCGATGTCTCGTTTTTATTCCTTTTCAATTTGTGTCTTTTCTATTATAAAAAGTAACAATATATTATATTGATCAGTACATCAGAACTTGATAATTCCGCTTGTCACGTCGAGTTATATAAGGATCGTTGCGTAGCTTGCGTACTAATCTCGAACCCGGCTCGGTATGGTCTGTCGCTACGGTTCACACCTAACAACATATTCTCGTCAAGATTACATCTTGAAAGAAAAATAAATCATCTTTGTTAAATCATTGACGTGCAATCGCCGCTTGCATTGTTTATCCCCGGACCAAAAGCGAAGAGATTCACGAGATCACATCACGTGGGCGTTAAGTAAACAGTCGCATACGTATCAGACTGTGCGTCCTCTTTTGCTGACGGTCCCGAGGAGCCTCTTGATAATATTTTATAAGACAAATAACCCGATAAAGATGTTTTGACGTGAACCCGTGTTCATCGCTCACACTAAAATGCGTTCAGTGAACAAGTATAATAAAATATTTATTTAAAATTTTGTGCCTCAAGGTAGAAAAGGAATAAAAGCTCTAATTTAGTGTCAACTTTATTGGTGGCAAGCGAAGCGTTAAGACGATCGGTCGAATGTTTAATGCGTTGACAGGACTCAGCCCGGTGGACTTTACGTAGGTCCATTAGCATTGTTTTAGAGGATTAGAGAAGTGTTTGTGAGACAACACGGGCCGAACCCGACGTACGTGCCTTGACAGCATATTTTTATGACACATGTCTTTTTATTTCAAAATATTATAATAATCAGTGTGAAACGACTACCGCTTCGTAAGTAGATGATAAGATAATAATTTTAACGTCGTTTTAGAAACGAAAGATGTAGCTTAAATATCATTTAGAAATTCCTGGCGCTTGACCGCTTGCTGTTCAGTGAGAGTGGCGTGTGCGGTTGGAGTCGTATTACACAAAAGATCCTACATTTTAGATTGTTATGGTCCCCAAATCTAAACTGATGGCTGCAGTTATTTTGTAAAAATATCCGACTACATTTTTTTTTGTCTTGAAATGTGCTATAAATCTTACCACGAAAATATATGGAATTTTAAACTTTAACCTGTCGATATACATGTACACTAATTCTTTATAGTACGTAAAAGATATTTAAGTATTAAGACATACAATAAAATATAGGTTTACATGTAGTTATACGATTCATGCTGATCGAAACTTTATTGAAGAAAAACTTGGTTTATCGACTTATTATGCCTTTTATTATTATTAGCCATATAATAATTACACATATAACATTACTGTCAACATCCGGATATTGGAACACTTTGTATTACTTTTAAATATAATAATGGATATAAAAGAAGATTAATTTAATGCTTTTACTGTTACAATTCGGCATGTTCTACGAAATCTATCTATTATTGTTAAAGATTAATAATATAAATATAATAAGAAATGTATCAAACTTACGAGTAGATTAATGCAGAAATAATTTCCTAATTTAAGGCCTAACGAGCATAGGAAGCGTTCTAATTAGTAAGTTAAAATGGCATTTGTCGATGTCATGCCTCATAACAATTCATTATTTTCGATATCTATATATTAGGATCATAAAATAAACAATGTTAATCTAAAAATAGAACCTAGCATTATTTTAGAAAGACAACGTTCTTTATTAATCCCAATGGTTTGCAAGTTAGTACTTGCAATCTATTATATATGATAGTATATATATAGTATGATAGATTTAGATAGACTATAATGTCTTCCAATGTACTCACCCATTTAGTTTATAACATCGCTGAGAATGTACAACAAACATTCTTTTTTTTTAGATTTATATCTACTAAATTTACTTTATTCGTTGTAAAAAAAATTAAAACAAATAAATTCGTAGATAAATGAAACAAATTATAAAACAACAACTAAGTTTTCTAAGGGCACAGAAAGCAATTCTCGTAACATAAACATTCCATAAGGCAGTCTATCAGACGGAAGACCCGATTATTTATGCTGCTTATCTTGGAACAATGCTCAGTCACAGCCAAGTATCAGTCAGACGCCATTACGGTCGTGAGGTCCTCACGGCGGTTCAACAAGCACGACTACGCAGATTAATTTATTCTTTCCATATTTTTTATTTAATTTAGACAACATAAAAAAGAATTAAGTTGAAAGTTGTGTTTATTTTAAGTATACGTCATAAACGCTTTTAAAGTATCTGAAAGATGGTGATTCAGCATCATAAAAATAATTTTTGAAAGTACATATTAACTTGAGTGATTTTAAATGTAATGTTAATCACGTTTTCTTGTGTGAATTCTTCGTCTGACTGGTTATTACAGTATTTTAAATCCATAATAATGCCGTAAACTCTAACCAAATACAAACAGTCCAATATTTTATGATTACATATCAGCGCTTTTTTTTACTATTATTAAATTTTAGAGGCTTTTATGCAATTGGTATATCAGCCTTATCGTAGCATAACCCTAGTATACTCGCATTGTAGCACAAACATTTTTTATTATATTTTTAATAATAAGATGCAATTGATTTGAACAGACCAGCTGCCTCGTCAGTAGACGTATCGCCTAAAATTTTAATATATATTCCACGTTTAGGTCTGTTCAAACCAAAGCATTAGGTATTTCCTGGCTAATTGATTCGAATTGGGCACACCCATATCAGAATATGATAAACGTCTTTGACTATATCAACCCTTCTTTATATTACATTAAAAATAATCACCTCCATTGCTTTATTAACTACTGAAGCAAGTATTTAAAAAACAGGCAATCACTTGTCGCGAGAGGACTCGTTGACCTCGCAAAAATAATTCGGCTCGATCAAAGGCATCGTTCGTAAATTAATTATCAATTTGTCGTGGGTGCCAGGGCGACATAAATCGAACGGTGTATCAGCCTCCAGCACATTAGCCACGCTCCGGCACCAGATAAGGATAACAAATGCTCAGTTTAATGTTATCTTCACATCGCGGACACGAGAGAGCTTTTTGCCACCACATCCTTCGACCTTTCAAGTCTCAGGTTCCTTAATATATAAAACTTATTCAATTAATGTTGACATATGTCTTTCATTTAGATTTATGAACTTATTTGATATTATTTACTGTTGTTTTTATACAAAACGTCACATGTAATCTTACGCTCATTGTGTATTTTAATAGCTAACTATCTAGTACTTACTTGACGTTTACCACAAACATGCTAAATTACCACTATATTTGTTTGTCATTTAAATCTTTATATATAAAAAAATAAGTTTATTTGTTTATTTGTTTGTCCATTTATCCGATTGCGATGAAATTGTTATGCGATTGTATGGGTTGTTACGTACACTCGTGTAGATTTTGTGTTGATACAATCAGTTTACAAAATAGGTGGCGCGCAAGTCGGTTCATTTCAATATAACGTAAACGAAGTCACGAGCAAAGTTAGTATTACAATAAATTGAGTAGGTATACTATGTTTACATACTTTTACAGTAATTAATTCGTAGGTGTGGGCAAACGTTTGTTGGATTGCATTCATTTAATGCAATATTCATATATTTTGTGATTTCTTCATTTCCATATACCATCTTCCATATACCATTCTTCATATGGTATATATGTAAATTAACATTTAAGGACATAAAAAAGAAAAATCAGAAAGCCTATTTATAAATCTATCACATTATTGGCTCACGATATCAATTATTTATACAATACAGTGCAAGCACAGCGGACAACGCCGAGGGATGACGATGAATCGAGAGTCACGGTCGTTCACATCGTCATATAAGCACTACGGCGTAGTCACATTACGAGATACCGACTGACTCCGAAACGCGACACGCCGCGCGCCGTACCAAATCAGAGTCTCGGCTTTATACTATGTGTATGGTGATCTAAATACTAGTTCAGAACAGATTCTGAAATATCATAAAATATTACAATGAGTAACTGCAATTATTATAAAATAAAGAAAAAAAAACATGCAGATAAATTATACACATGGTGTTCCTATTGAATATAAAATGGCGTCCATTTTCAGGTGTATAATTATCAGCCCAGAGGCGCATGCAAAATTGGGGTCTCACCTCAACTCGTCGGCCATAAATAAACTAAAATAACCGGCATCGGTGGGAGGAACACAGCGCTAATGAATAAACTGCTTGCTCCACACGGGCTGGAGATGGAACACATTGCGCAGCGGACACTTTGAATCTCTGTAGAACAAATACGATTCACACTACTCATCCTTAACTATGTAATAACTAAAACGTTATTTTGTATTCCACCAAAAGTTGCTATAACTAATTCATTATATTTAATTAAGTATACTTAGTAGATTAATTTAACAATACAATCATATCATTAAAATTTCATTTTTTTACATTTATTGTCTCTCTGTTTGTCTGCCCGTTTATGTTATTTTCACGCGAAAACCACTTATCTGATATACATATTTTTTATTTTAATTCATAGCTTAGCCAGGTTATAGGATATATTTTGTAAGATAAAGTAACATACGAAACAAGCAGTAACGATAATTATGAATAAATTCGTAAAAAAGACGCGTTTGGTGCGCTTAAATAGCTTAACACCGAGTAATTTAATACGAGATATATCACATAATTTGATATTAAAAAGATCTATAAAAAGTCACCGATAGCATATATACTATGTTCTAAGAATCACACATAATAAGCATTTTTGTCTTCCGTCTATTGAGCGGAGGCAACACGATTCTCGCGTGCGCTCGACCGACGGCATTTAGTAGTCCACGCGAGCGGAGCCGCGGGCACAGCGAGTTATAATTAAAAATAACTATGCAGATATAACTTATATTTATAGGGTTTGTTTTGTTATTTATAATTATAACTATTCAATTTTAATGGCTTTAAATAGCAAAAAGTGTTTTTGGCGGATCTTGATTTGCCATGTGATGGATATTTTATTTTTGTTTTACGTCATAAGTAAGGTTATTCGGCCCTATATTATGCAATATTGGTAGCACTTCACGTGATGTAGTTTAATTATTGTACACAAGTGAAGTGAATTATAAATAATAACTAGAAAAATACATTTTGAGTTGCCACAAAAACTCCCCGGTCAGTTCTATCAAAAGAGCCACCATCTTCTTATAGCGTTGTTTGAAGTTTTATGATTAGAAAAATATTATATCCGCGTTACATTGGCAGAATTGTGTATATACACAAATTATCGTTAACGAAGAAGTAGAAATTTAAAAACTAAAGAAGAACTCTGACAGATATAACAACAATAATACTAGCTGGCTACGCAGATGTTGTTCTGTCTTTTCCAGTAATTAATAACCCGAACACCAAACTCGATATCTCTGCTGTAAATTGTTGAGGAGTTCGGTGTCCGGCTGATTCCAGATGATGCTGCAGCATCAGCTCTATATTGCCACGTTTTTCTAATACCATACCAAATTCCGACTCGATCAGACCTGTGAAAAATGCTCTCATCCATATATCGCCTAGAAAAGAACTAATAATCTTCAATGACTAAACTGATTTTTTTAAATCATAGTTAAGAACACTTTTGATCACGCCAGCTTTCAAACCAGAAAAAACTAGCTCAAAATCAATACAGCCGTTTGGAAGCTACGATGCCACAGACAAACAGACACAACACGTTAAACTTATAAAATCCCTCTTTTTGTGACGGGGCTTAAAACATGTTTTAATGATTAATTATATGCAGTTACAATTTTATTTGATAAAGTTTGTTTTGTTAAGAATTGTTATAAATATTATATTGTAATAGGTAATATTTTAAATAGCGAGAACCAAAGAAGAACTCTGACAGAATCAACAATATATATGCGTATAATATCACAGCTGTGGAACCGTAAGTATTAATTTATATCGCTTCATTCAATCCATCACCCCTGTGATCGGATTACACAATTGTAAATAAATGTTAAAAATTACCCAACACGAAACACCAATTTGAATATGAATAGTTAAGCGCCATGTAGGCAGGTACATGAAAAAACCGGACCGATATAATAGTAGACAAATGTCCCCCTTAGAGAACACAATGAACGACCTCTAAGAAATCAATTCACTTTTAAGACATGCTAATTTGAAAGTCTAGAGCAAGGTATAACTATTTAGATTCATAATAAACTGAATATATGAATATTAATGGCATTTTATAATCTATAGATGAAATGTAATTGAAATGTCTACATATTTAATCGAATACCTGCTTTGCAGTCAATTAAATATTCTACTTATTTGTAGCAAAAACATAAGTAAGTAAGGATTTACTTTTCACAATAACTGTATTTTAAAATTATATTGGGGAAAAAATATATTGGCATTCAACCTACAAATTGATTTAAAATATATTTTTTTATATTCACATAATATACAAAGAATTACTGGATGAATGACTATTGACTAGAAAGTAAAAATACGGGTTGTGCGGTTAAACAAGCAAGTTCTTATGTAGGTAGTTGTTATTTAAAAATAATTGGATGCAAAACAACGTACATCGAAGACAAGACCATGTTGACTGGATCTGTGTGTTGCATACTAGACCGCGCAGCGACCGGTGTTTAAATTTTTTATACAATTATTGCTCACAATGGTTTTTTATAGTACGCTAAAAAAAAGTTTCCGTAAATTGTACGTCTTTTGTTGTCACTCTTATTAGTATTGAATATATTTTGATACTTCTTAAAAATAAAGCAAACTCATTTTATAGTAGGTACTTGCAACTAGTAAAGGTATCGGCATAAAATCAAAAATGTCTTGGAATGGATTGTATTTGAGACAGTATAGAGCGTAAAATAATTTTAATAGGTAGTCTATGTTCATAATAGAATATGAAAAGGTAAGATTAGTGTAATTAAGTAAGTGTTGCACCCGTTGCATGCCTCAGAGTCGCGCTTTCGACTCGGGTTCCCCTTGTGTGATCGTTATCAAACGTGGCTGTGTCGACTTCACATTGGCATCTTTTGTGTTCCGACACGATAATTTATTACCAAGGCAACGTTTACAAACCGACTGAGATAATTCTGCGATTTCGAATTTAATTCGGTCATGCCCTTCAGGCGACTTTAAGCTTTATGTCAGAAGGAACGGATGCCCGAAAATAAAATAATCGTATTAACTCACAGTAAAAGGGTTTTCGCTAATATGTATTTAGACAACACCAATACATTCCGATTGAAAAACCGTATGTTTTTGAAATATATGTTTTTAATTAATTCGATTGGTAGTTTATCTTGGAAAAGTAGCCTATTAAGGTTCTTTGATAAAATACTGTCAGTATGGAGTAATAATACCATTACAAATTAAAATTAATCTTTATCATTGATGTTTACGTTTCATATTAGAAGATTATTTTAAAGTAACTATTAGATTAAATTATAGGAAATTGAATAATTTAATAACAGAAAAAAAATTGAAGTACTAATTATAGACACACGCGGATTAACACAATCTCTTCGCATTATTATCTACAACCAGAATGATTAGTTTTCTTTCTAGTGATGTCATTTAACTTTCATAAATAATGGTAGAAACTATTTTATAATAACTAGATATTTCTATTCTGTAGTATCCTTGTGTTTAACCACAAACATACTTGATATGAAATGATCATATTACAAACTAAGTTTAGAAAGGTAACTGCTAGCAAACATAGCTCATTGGCAACAGCTTTTGAAAATAAAGGTAGTTAGATAAGCTGTAAAAAATACCTTGCTGCCAGCACTCTGCCAGCACTATTGTAACAGCGTTATGATTTTACTGAAAATTTAGTCGCACTGTAGAATTTTAACACGCGTCGATCGAGGTAACTTCAGAGTGCAGTACCACCGAACTATAATCGCATGTAACTTAAGTACATTACCAACCACTATTATAACAAATGCATATGTGTACTGCATACAGACTTGTATGCCAATACAAATATAATAATACCAATATGCAATGATAACAATCATAAAGTTAATTACGTTTACTTATATATAACTTAAACGATATTAGTAATTAAGTGATTACCATACGTCTATATTACCTATACAATACGAATAAGTTTATACGTTATTCATATATTATAAATAAGTAAACTTAATTTTCCATAAAATTAAGTAATTATTTGTTTTCAATTTTTATTATGCACATTTTTATTATTTTCTTTTAATAAAATTTGTTGTATATAAAATTGAATTTATAATGTACTCAATATATAAATTAAAAAAATCATAGTAGTTAATATCGCTATTTACAACGTCACGGATAAATATTAAAAGGGTTGTAGGAGTTTTGTATGTATGCATAAGCGAAACTGTATAAATATGCCCTAGGCAGTACCTATAGGGTGTTTCGACTCTAATTGAAAATATACAAAAATTGCACTTTTTAATAGAAGAAATCAATCAAGTATTTGTAATAATCGATTACCTATGTAAATGTTCTTGGAATATCATAATTATTGTCAAGTTTGAAAAGAAAGAACAATGACGCCGGAGGTTTACTGAGAGACAGTCCGTATTTCAGGTTAACGCATCCCTCATTTTATTTTAATAGTTATTGCGTGCGCGCTGCTCCGCGTCGGCCGATGTATTAAAACAATGATCAATAACTTTATATTTATTTCACATTGGATAACAAAATTAACGGGTACCCTCGTCGGTTTATCTTGAACCGTGTGCCGGATATTTTAAAATAATTTAACTAATATTAAGTTCTGAACAAAAAAAAACATTGTTTAATTAATTTAACGATATAAACTTGACGATAATAATTTAGTGTGAAATAAAAAAGTGTACTTGTGTACGTACGTCAGAAGTTATTTATACCTACTTCTTTGGCATAACAAAAAAAAATACTCCAAATATTTTATTCAGCGTGCCAACAACATGATGTAGTTATCCATCAATGATAATAATGCAAATTCATTTTGCTGACTTTTATTTATTAATTGTGTAAAAATAAGTTAACATTGTATAAGAAGAACTTATTTGTAAAAACTGCATCATTACATTTCCATCAATGATGCATCTATCAGTCTTACTCTACTAAAATACTCAAAAAGAAATATTACTTAAAAAAAGTTATACGTAACCATAATACTAATAGTTTTTCAAAATTAAAAAACGGAAACATAACTTTCATTCAATTTTAAATAACAATTAAACAATAATGAAATGAGCTTTATCCGAGTCACGAAGTCGAAGGCTCATAGTCAAAATAATGTCGCGAACACACTAACCGCTTCATAATAACAATTATATCCATTGGTTTATTAATCACGAACGACCAACAGCATTGTTCTGCCGAGGACAATCGTCACTAGACCAAATAAAGTCAGCTCCGTTTACAAAAATAAGCCGATGTTCCAGCGGAAAGAAAATACCGGTCTTTCGTTATTCAACCTGGTTGCCAGTTATTTATTATAAATGAATTCAGAGAAAAAAAAACTAGAATGATAAAAACCTATTTTATCAATAGTAAGATTAAAAATCAAACAGTGATCAAAATGCATTGTCGTTTTTTAAATATTATAAAGATTTTATCAAACATAAAATCGCTATTAGAGAGAGAGAAAAGAGAGAGCTATTTTAAAAGAGGTAGGGCATAGAACATTTTCTTTGGATATTTCTCTCTACTTGGACTCTAGTTGATACCTATGGTATTATAAGCGTCTATAGGTTACGGTACTAGTAAAAAAAGATAAGTTAATTTATTAGTTAAATATTTTTATGATAAACAAAACCAGCAAAATAAACTAAAGTATACTTACCTAAATTCTCTGTAATTCACCTAATAAGTAATAATAATTAAAATACTTTTAAATTTAAAATCTATAGATATGACCCGCGGTTTCACCCGCGTTAAATTGGATTACACATGATATTTATCATATACCTAAATAGTGAATAAGTAACAAGTGTAGGGAAGAGCTGTCGTTGTAAACAACAGTTTACATCATTTGAAATGTAATGAAAATGTTAACGACTTAGGTGTACTATTCATGCATCAATTACCATGGGTGTAGCCAAGTACGGTCTAGCAAATCTAGCAAACGCGTGGTAAAGGTACGGATGTGGAACGTTCTACCAGTCAACATTTATTGGGTCCTTCAAACAAGGTGTGAACAGGCATTTCAGGAAGCCGGCGTGACGGCGACAACAGTCAATGGAATCTGTCACCGATGTATGTGACGTTGTTTTTGAATTGTACCATACTTATACATAAGAAGTTTATTATTAAAACACTTCACATTAGTTTTCCCTTGCCTGCTCTCCCCTCCCCCCTTGCTATAGTCTTGGCTACGCCCATGTTAATTATCTATTGCAACCGCCCTACGTTATTTTATATATACCTATAAATTATTGTATACTTTATCGTGCGTTTTAAAAACGTGGTATATTAAACTGATTTTCTTTAAATAATCATTTATATGCTCTATAAAATACAGTGGAAAATGGAAACTATCGAAGTGAGAAATATGAAAACCTGTATTTAGATGTCTTATTTAACATTAGAGTGGCCCAAAAACGAAAAACATTTTTTTAATTCGCATATATTAATATAACACGTTGTAAGAATTCTTGCCAAAAATCAACTCGATTTTTTTTTCAACGCTCACTTATAATAAAAATAAAAACAAATGTGTTAAAAATATCTTTTTTTTCTTGTCGTGTTCTTTTGGTATACGGTTGGCATTATAAGTATTCTGAAATTTAAAGTTGATGTTTCATTTTATAGAGGTCGCTTACGAGTTATTTCATTTTAAAAGTAGCATACGTTATATTCTTTCGAGCGACATGAAACTATGTATTTACACACGCACACATATCACTTGACCACGTCAATCATTTCCATATAAACGGCAACCCATAAAGAAAACCAATTACATGGCTCTGGGGCTATTTCAACAACAAACGAAAACGTATACGGCATACTCTATACTATTTTATTGAGAAAATTAATTGAAACGACCATTTTTAATCACTGTAGTCATAGAATTTTAAATTGAAACTGTTATCGAGAGCCTGTAAAATTTATTTGTGTAGAATCATTAAAATGTACCTACTACTAGCAGGAAACATAATTTTAGTCATAGTAAACAAACGTTAAAATTAAAAAAAAAAACAAGGCAAAATGTGAAACAACTTTTAGACGGGAACTATACTGATACTTACTGGTAACAGCCGAAATAAAATAGACAAAACAATGGGAACAAATTATTATTGTGTCATTCTTTGTATATGCGAGGAGTGTTATCAAACCTGCATACTTTAGGATTCCCACCTTAAATAACTAAATATATGTAACCACACAGTTTAATAATGAACATTTTAAACCTCCATTTTTATGAACATTTATGCTATACTAGCGGTGCCCCGCAGCTCTGCTTGCGTTTCGTCTCGTAATATTATTTTTTACTCTTATTGACAATACATAGTTTTATAATATATACCTATGACATATACTTCCTGTGTAAAAAAAACATCACCATCGGTTGAGATTAATACAAATTATATATTTTTTTTAAGATTTACATTATTTACAGTTGGATACAATTACCGTATCCTACCTCATCCTGCAAATTTGATATTTTGATAATAGCAACAATTTTGATATTAGCAAATTACTAAGCAACATAAAAAAATAGAAAGGCGTGTTTTACTAATGTTATTAGAGTTATTAATATGCGCAACTTCTGTTCTGTTAAAATTTTGATAACAGATTAAAAAGCTAACAGAATAAACGAGCCGTATGGATAAATTCGAAGTATCGGTAATAATAATGTAAACAATTGAATCATGACCATGCGGCGCGTAAAACAAATTCCATTACAAACTTTTAGAGTACGGAATAGAGCATAATATGTAACTATTTTATAATAATTTTATAAAATCTTTGCTTTATTAATTAATCATATTTATATAATTAACTTAATATTTCTATTTTATAAACACTAAATAAGACTATATATACACTAAATAACTGAATAAAAAAATAATAATGAAAAATCATTAAAATTTATCTTGAAAATTTTCTCAAAAAATTATATCCCAATTAACAATTTAAAGCTTATGTTCTTATTCTTTGTCTTTCATTCAAACAAGTTTTACTATCAACATAACCACTTTTGGTGTCGATCATCAGGTGACGTAATATTATCGTAAAACTAGATACATTATTTCATTTTCATTTTCGTACGCACCTATCTCAAAGAGTGAAACTAATTTACAGATGACAAATCATAAATAAGCATTATTAAATTAGACGAGTTTATGACCTATTACTTGACGAAGCGTGAATCATAGCCGGGAACCTCTACGTACTTACTATAAAAGCAAATGGTTACAACAGCCAGTGCTAACACATTCGCACATTCTCGCGAATTGACTTCAGCTTACACAAGAATGCACTTTACTTTCGTCGAGGTCTCAATCGGTAATTTTTTATATGTTATTACGGACGGATGGCCACGATATACATGACACACGACACGGCAAGATTAATATCCGATGTGGCAGATTGTCACAGTAATTTATAATCGACCATTGTCTCTTAAATGACGTATTTTATGCAAGCCATTCGCGTCGCCATCAGATTAAATTTACACGGCCCACATTAAAAGAACAATGTTTTAAAACTAGTTGATGGATTAACATGAGATTACCTGAATCAATATGGTTACAAATGTTAGGATATATATCAAAATTGTAACAAGACTGTCCGCAGTCTATGATTAACCACATCGCGGTCTCTCACGTATTGCACACGGCGCCAGACACGACGTTGTCACTCAAATCTGGTGACCACTCAAGACATCTTGTGTTACAGTCGACCACAGAACTGGTCACATTCAGTCAATGAACTCTGTGCACCCTGACCGAGACAATTCGTAACACAAACGCAATCAAAAACATTTACAGGCGTTAAATCGCCGCTTAAACTGTCCTATAAAGCAGATGTAAAGGGGTAATAAAACAGTTTACGCAGATTGTGGAATTGTCACAGTTTCAGTGACTCGGATCTGCGTTATATGAAACAAGTAAAATGGCAAATGTTATTTTGGATGTGGTAATTTAAACGTAATTACTGATAACAAACAATAAATCATATACGAGTACAATCGAGCTGATATATCACAGAGTTATCATAACCAAAGTATTAGATATACTTTTCAGTAAGCAGTATGTATCCGTAAGCTTACTGACGAAATCTTTTACCACAAAATTTAAGCGTTTAGTATGCGTTTCTTTTGAGGAGCTGACAATGTTACAGAATTGTGTCGGACAGAACATAGCTGGGTGGAGCTAATAAAGTATTTGAGTAGAAGCCTCGTGTTGACACTGGCGTTTCACACCTGAACAATGCTCCTCGTTTGCATTAATGTAAATTAGGTTAGGCCGCCCGCCGCTGCCCGCCACCGCCGCCCGCCGCTACCACCGCGCCTGCTTTCAATTAGACGTACCCTAAAGTAGCACATGTGTTCATATGTAAACTCACCTAATAATGTGTACCTTACAGCTTCTACAAGTGTGTGATAATCGTTCGAAAAGTACTGATGACATCACTCACTCTTTAACCTTTCTTATGATTCTGACACGGTATATAAATTCGAATTTTCTTATTACATTAAATTGATATATTAGTAAATAATATATAAATATAGAAGGTACTCTATATTTATATTACAAATCTGAAAATTGGGGAAGATGAATATTATTAAGGAATAAACTATATCGACGGTGAAAAGGCTAATTGGCTAACGTGCATTTGTCAGACTGTACGTTAGTCAATTAATCTTACAAACGTCTATATAAAATAAGAAATACCTATTCGTAATAGTATAAAAACTCAGCAGTGGAAAAAATAGAAAACAATGCATTTCATAGGAGAATGAACTAAAAATAAGTTGAAGATGTTTGAGGCCAGGTTCCGTGTGAAGACTGAGCGTCTCTGTTCATCGTCAGTCATCATCCGTACTCCACGCCGCACCGCACCGCTCCGGAGATCGCGTAAACACCAGCCGCGCGTGAGCGGTATAACAATTTGCGTTTTACGATAATCCACAAAACCGAAATCACTTCCCATAACAAGTTCACTAATGTGACATATCGAAATCTTTTAACGGAAACTCATGATAGGATAAACCGAATATTTCTAGCAAAAAGGAAATCAATAGGACTCGCCATTAACATTTCCGAACGTCACAAATCACACCAGCAAAATGCGAGATCTATAACCGAAAAAAGATCTATGTTGGGAACGATTTTTTCATTGTGGAGCGGGTGAGTCGCACGCGCGGCTCGATTGTGGCTGTGTGGTCCTCGCTAGCCACTTTGTAAATAGCGCGGTTTACCTTTTTCAACTTTTGTGTTTTGTTACCTTTTGTGTTGTTGTAGGGCCAATATTACCATAGCTATTTAAGCTCGTCGGATAAATAAATACGCCATTTATCATGATAGATAACTGATGCACGGAACGTCGCCGCGTCACAACGTTTAGACAAAGTGAAGATTTCATCTTAAGCTTAAGCAATTTGTTGTGATTTATCATTGTATTGTTTTACTTTGACATATTACGTATATAGTTTTAATGTACTCGTAAATGAATGATTAGCTGCAGGTGTTTTACATAACTTACCAATTTCTTGTAGATTAGAACACTTAAAAATGCTAAGAATTATGAAAATAAATATTTTAGCGAAAAGTTGTAAAATTA
Source organism: Saturnia pavonia (assembly GCA_947532125.1). NCBI lineage: Eukaryota > Metazoa > Arthropoda > Insecta > Lepidoptera > Saturniidae > Saturnia > Saturnia pavonia. The sequence goes on from OX383903.1 coordinate 11,219,405, forward strand.
GCATGGAATTCTTGTTATTAATTTAATTGCCCATAGCTTAAATCAAAGCTTTTTGAGACTAGATGGACTCTATATAGGTTTGCCCATAGCTTAAATCAAAGCTTATTGAGACGAGATGGACTCTATATAGGTAGATATATATTATCAAAAATGTATTAGTATCTTATATTTATTTATCAAAACTACCGTTAAAAAAAATCAGATCGTTTAATAAAGTTCCGTACTCCATAAAAAGAAATCAGGCTTAAAAGCTAAACAAAGAATTTATTATTTACTTTTCACAAGCATAAATTGCGTCCGATCATAATTTTGCGACACAATTTTTTTTCCCACAATAGGTTACAACAGTGACCAAAGTCACATCACATTGTAACAATAAATTGGCTCAAACCGCAGTCCTTTCACAATATTTGTGTCGGCCGTATTACAGTCGACAAAAGGGCCGAAAGGGCGGGCGTCGGTGAATGAAGGGAAGGTAAATAAATATAAATAAAGGTGATGTCGGTGCAGGGTTTGCGGGGGGTGGGTTGATGGCGTCCCGCGGCGCTTGTCTTACGGGAAACTAAAAGTCTGGACCACAACTTATAACCAGACTTTATTTAACATATTGAAAACACTCTATAAGATAATAATAATAATATGGTGACATAATTTCACACACGCCCATTTAATTCCAAACTAAGCAAAACTTACTAACTAAACAACTGATATAGTATTAATTAAAAATAAAAATTGTGTTCTATAATGACTTAGATGAAACTTAGTTAAGGAAAATCAAACTATACAATATGGCATCGCGCCAAAATTTCAAATTTTCAAAATATGACTAACATCCTTAGATACTATTGTATTGTTTTCACATTTATTATATAAAGTAATCTATATACGTACATATATATATAGATATTGAATACTCAGACACATAACTGAACGTTATGCTCATCACAAAGAAACTCAGTCATGGGCTGGAACCTCTTGCTCAATAGTAAGACTTACTACCAATGCGCCATAAGGCAAGTAAGTCAGTCAAAAAACTCTAAGAAATATTAAAAACTGTCAACCATTTGAGAACCATATACCTAAATGCAAGTTGAATTTGAAAGTTGCATTTGCCATGTAAATTTTCTACGTTGTAAAAATTCAATTACAAGCTCATTGTTCTCTACATGGAGTTGACACACATCATTAAACGGGACCAATGAGAGTCATAAATGTATTGTCCGCGGTGATCGGCCATACACTTCGAGCGCGACTGTACTCAGAAGGACCAATTACGAACCACAGTCAACGCAAGGCTTACTTTTATTGGGTGTAAGATTTAAGTGCCGATCGACACGGTAACTACCGGCCCTGTCACATTTTAAATTTTAAACAACAATTAAAAGCTCTCACTAAAAATATCTAAATTTAAAATTAGATTACTTTGTAAAATTGCATTATTGTTATCTGTACTAATATTAATATAAAGCATAAGTTTTTTTTTCAATTTGAACGTACTTACTTGTCTTTAAGTGCCGTTCAGATTTAAAAAATCTTTATGCATTTATTTAGGAATGTTATAAGAAATCTAGGATCCAAAAACCATACATGTCGTAGGTCAGAAGGTACGCTAAGCGAGAACGCTTCGTTCTAACAGTGCGGTCGGGTGAGAACCGAAAAAATTAAACGCGAGTGAACCCGCGTGGCACAGTTAGCGTCAAATAAGTACATTTAGAAGAATGTTGAAATAAATTAACGGAAGACACAGCAACTCTTTGATCAAATTTAAAAATATTTAAACACTCTAAAAGCGGTTTGCAAGTGATTCACTGTAACACCATTTCTAACGCCAAACAGATCTCGAGCTTTAGCGAACCGAGGAAGAGAATATCTATTCGTAAACAATAAGTCAACGTTAGTAATCTAATAACACATGAAACAGATTATACTTGAAAATTTATAAACATGTAGCTGAAGTATTCCGCACAGTAATTCATAAATAAATTACAGTTCCTGCAAACATCCGTTACAATCTTAATTACATTTTTTAGGGTCTTGCTTCCTAGCTGATGTTGGCTGAATTATTCTACTACTGTAGTATCAATAATTATGTTAATTTTCATCTCGTATTGATTTCATCAAAACATAATTATATAGATATTTAACTGCTATTTAAAATCTTCAGAGAATACTATAAAAAACATGAGACTCTATAATTGCTCAATGAAAGTGATTAAATATAATATTTATCTTTATGTTAGTACAAATGATGCCCCATAGTTTCGTACGGTTTTATTACGCAGTACTTAATTAGTTTCGTCTATCAATTAAGAAATGACGTATACTTCCCTTGTACAAAATTTCAGAAACTCGGTCAATGTCGTACTCGTGATCAGATGAAATAGATGCCAATCAGGAAATTTGGAAAAAATACATACAACCAGAACAACAAATTTATTAATATAGATTATTGCTATTTATTATTATTTTTATTTAATACTAGCTGTGTCCGTGTCACGAGTTAACTACAGAATTATTGTTTATGAAGATTTCGTGATATTTTTTTTAGATAAGAACCGAGTAACTAACGAGTAAAACAAAAAAAAACGATCAAAATCTATCCAGCAGTTTTTCCGTGATGCGCGCACAACTGCATAACTCAATCATTTTATTAATATATAGATCGATTTTTGCTATTATATTTAGGTACTTGCAATGCCCTATTGCATGGCTAAGTCATTCTTTTTACATTTACACTGCAATTGTTAACACGTACTTTTATAGTAATCCATTTCAGTAGTAAATCTTCATCACAAATATCATTGGCACTAACAGTTAGCTTGCATCAATGGCTTCTAAAAGTGTTTTAATGTTAGTTGTCAGCTATTGTTTTACGTTATGATGACTTCTTAGCGTAGAAATAGCTCTGTAGAATTTAATATATAAGTATACCAACTACTAGCCTACTGAGAATGAAATTAAACAAAAACGTATAGGAAATAACCAATTATAACCAAAGCCCTTTGATGAATTGAAGATGTTCATTACTGTTCATAATACAACATGCATTGGTTATTTATAACGATGGCCCATTTCACTGCATTTCAAACAAAATCCCTTCGATTTACGAGCGATTGCGAGGTATCAAAAACTCTTTACGGATGATGCCAATGTAATCAGCTATAAATTGTAACGTGCTTACATTTCATCATACATAACTGATGTGTGTAAAAATTCGGTCAGTTCACTATACTCAAGATTAGTTCATTTTATTTGAATTATTACTCAAATAATAATACTCGACATAAAAAACTAGTGCCTTTTAAAACTTTTTATATACTGTATAAACCCAGATAGCTCTTGCAAAGTAAAGAAACCAGTTTATTGTGTATCGAACCCGTCTCCTTACAATAACTAATACGGTAGGCAAATATAATAAAATACTATTTCTGGCGTATGTGGACCTCTTTTGTTGCCTTTATATTAATTATTGGCTTTATAAATTTAACTCAGTACTGTTATAAAACTTATAAGTTGTTTTACTATTTCCTAAGGACAATTATTTTTATTACAAAATACCTTATTGTGGCTTATGTATAAGAGATAGGCATATGGTATCGCGGTTTTTTTTAGATATACTAATGAACAATAACATTGTATTTACGTATCAACAACCATTACATTAGCTCACGCGGATAAAGTAGTTCGGAAGCGCTTTTTCTTCCGATTTACTTAACAAAAATTAATATTCAAGGATAACTGAGAGGTGTAACTTAATAATAGATACCCTATACTATGCCTCATGAATCTGGCTATTATCATATACAAAAAGAGTTTTTCGAATCCAATTGGTAGTTCCAAAGATTAACGCGTTTAAACAAGCAAACAAAAATTATATTAAGATTTATTATATTCAGTATAGATTTATTGAGATAGGTTATAAGCTACCTAACATCACGCTACGACCCTTAGGAGCGGACACAGCAACTTAACATACAAAGTTTTAGTCTGAAAGTACGCTAAGCGAGAACGAAATAATAATGCGTGAGCCAAGTTGCGCGGTGCAGAGTATCGGTTGGCCGCTCGACGAGAACCGAAATATTAAACGCAAGTAAAACCGCGGAGCACAGCTATTGTTACATATGTATAAATCGCTATTTCATATTATTACAGGAACATTAGATTTAAAATTATATACTAAGGAATCTAAGCAAGTTCTGAAATAAATATTACTTGAGAGGATGATAGACAACATAGTTTTCTTATCTAGTGAAAAAAAAAATAGATAGCAGGTGCGCCTATCTAAATAGACGCTGTCATTTAAATCTTTTGAAGAGGGAATACGGAACAATCATAAAATTATGACTGTCATATATATAATGTTTGTTTCTTAGCCCGTGCTCCTTAGCATTGACTGAGGTTTGACAGATAACGCAAGATATCTACAAACAGCTGGATGTACCGCGGTAAATATTTGCAGCAGTAATTAAAACAAACGCTTCTCAGACACACGACTCTTGTGTAAACACGCGAGTACCTTTCGCGATTCAATATTTGATTTTTATAATATTCCTCTTGTGGTACAGGAGACAAGTCTTTGTAGTGAACTTTATAAGAACATACATATAAAAATTTAAAGATATAAGCACCTTATAATTCATTTAATTATTTGATAATTAACTTTGTTCTATTTTTAACGTAAACAGATGGTGTTATAAGATTAAGTTGTGTATCTATTTTGTGGCATCATAGTTCCCAAGCGACAGAATAGATTTTGATTTAGGTTTTTTTTTGAATGGTGACTTGCTTGAGAGTGTTCCTAACTATGATAAAAGAAAATTTGTCCATTCATTTGATGAATATTATCTCTTTTCTTTTACCATGGTATGGGGATGCTATGGGGATGGTAAAAGAAAAAGAGGTCGACAAGTAAAAAGATGGACAGATGACATAAAGAAAATTGGAGGTACAATATGGCCAAGAAAGGCAAACGATAGGATGTTATGGAAACAGCTGGAAGAGGCCTACGTGTCACATGACACGCTGACCACTAATAACGGGACACCTGATGTGTAAAGATTAAGAAAAAAAAATTAGTTTATATGTGTAATTAGTAGCAGCAATAAAGGCTTAATAAAAAAAATATCTCTTTTCTAGTTGATGATCGGATGTGAGCATTTTTATTTAAACCAATCAGTGAAGATTTACAACTGTCTACTCGTTTATGTACTTATACTTTTACTATACTTTTTTTTATCGTATAATTACTTATACTTTGTAATTAAATCTTTCGGTTTTCCTAAAATATAAAATGGGAATTTATGATAGTGCATTCATGAAGCACTGGATATCGGAGATTGTATGATGATGTGAAGTCATCATTGAACAACTATCCATTAGTCTAATAGATTTAAATCTTATTAACATTTATTTTATTTTCATTTAATGTAATCATTTATTCATTCGTTTATAGTTTACTCCTATGCAATGGGGCCTTATTGCCGTATAAATAAATATATTATTATTATTAAAATAAAATACAGTTTCAGTTTAATAAAAATTATATTTCATATATAATTGTAAAATGTATTTATTTTTGTACAGTTTGCGAACAATAGTTATATTTGATAATCAAGAATAGCAGATTCATGTTAGCTACAGAGTTACAGAGTTGGTTCTCGAACCATACCATTCATGTTTTTTATCGGTCGGACATAAGCTAGAACGATTTTTAGAGAACTATCAAATTAAAATAATCGAACGTCGTATATTTAATAAACAATTGTGAATCAGCACTCAGTATATACATAGAATCTACTATATACATATATACCAATTACCAGATGGTAACCAACGGTAGCAATTCTCAGATGAACTAAATATATTTTTTACGCCACAATGGCGATACTGGTTGATGGTAAGCAACGCCGGTTACCGAAAAATCGGCGATCCATCGACAGTCGTCGCTGTCGTGCCGTTCTATAAGCTTCACAGCAGCTGGATATATGCATTGGCTGTTCCCGAAACGCGACAAATAAAAAAGAAAGTTACTGTAACGGATTTATCAACATGTGTATGGTGGTCGTGACCCAGTGGAGTATAAAGCCCTACCTTATGCTTAATTACTGAATATACACCGACTAATTTTAAACTTGACACGCCTAAGCCTGCCACTATGTCAGATCTTACAACTGAATGGATGGATAGTTAGGTTCAGCTCGCGAAATGTCATGCATTGCAACTACCCAAGCCGAGGTTCCTTGCGCTTGTTACTATTTCTGCTGAGTGCCTTCTGCGCTCGCCACAGAGTTCGGTAAAACTATGAAGAACCCTCAGGCCAACATAGTTAGACAGTTCGAAAAAAAAAAACAACGGACGCTCAACACTAAACAACTATATAATGAAGTTGTAAAGAGTTTTTAAATATGAGTTTTAAAATTATCATTGCCGTTTAAAAATGGTTTTTCTCTCTAATTGAATGCAAAGATCCACACTTTATAAAAACTAAACGTCTCCTATACGTTGACTTTTTAACTTTAGAGATACATAAAGTTTCACAGCGGCAAATTAACGTTAGGGAAAAACTATTAATTTGTACTTTCACAGGAAGCAAAGATGATAACCACACAGCAGGAATCCTTGATTAATACGAGTATTTAACAAACACGCACTTAGTCCGGTATAAAGAAAACTGGTATACTTTACAACAAAACAATGTTAATACTAAATATATATTCTTTTTTTTATTATTGCTAGAAGGCAGGAATTCCTGGTCACCTCAGTATTTGTTTTGTTATACATATTTGGACTTTAAAATACAAAATTAACTTTATATTGAAATAAAATTTAAATATAGGTAGATAATTATTAAAACTACCTTACACATGTGTTTCTAAAAACTAACGTAAACAATAGCACTTCTAAAAAAACTACTGGATTTTAATAACATCAATGTAACATTTTCCGAAATCTTTTTTCTACAGAAATTCTTCAAACAAATTATATTTCATTTGTCTTCTCTACAATATGTCAATACTTTTTTGCAAAATTATTTTTGTTACAATAATTCTTGGCCATTAACTTATATTAATACTATATACCAATATATTTAAGTTATACCCATATAACGTTCATAATATCCTGCCATATTGTGTGACACGTCACAATTGTAATAAAATAAACATATAAATGTACCTCTTTATCGATGTACCCATAATACGTACCTTTTTATATTTATTTCTAACGAAACTCAGGAATTTAAGTATATGGAAAGAAATTAGCAAATTGTGCTAATATACTTGACATGTGATTTATCTTGTGTAAAAGTTTAATATACTACGCTCATTGTCATTCAATATTATTAATATTTATTCATATTATAATTTGTACTCTTTATAAGTATCATTATTTTCTTTATTAATCACTATCTCGCAAACAGTATGCACTTACGATATGCCTCAGATTTACGCGGATGTGTATTAGCACACCCGTGTTTACATTTGTCACGAATGTTTACGTTTGTGCGAGAAATGCAAATCGTTAATTTATCGCCACCTTAAGAAGAAACTATTTAAAACCAACCACAAACACGGGCGAGGTTCAAAGACCTATCACTTGAACAGTTCGGTGTCTGTTTGAACAAGTGTTCCCTCAGTAAAACTTGCAAACGTAGGGCGCTAACCATATGAACGATTCAAACTTGGGCATATTTTGTTAATACATATTTCATAATAAACGAACTCTACAAAAAAAAGTAGCTCCCATTACAGTACAATCAAGCAGAACCTGGGTTTAATTGCCTCTAGGGCCAGATAAATTTGTAATTTACGTGCTGATCTGCTCTGATTAATCGAACTGGTAGTACAGACTATTAGTAGATTTAATACCAATACGACAAAACATTTTGTTATATGTATACACTAGGAATGATTCCTGCGTACGCGTCGTATGGAATAGAACAAAACTTTTGAACATATTTGTTAATTATCAAAACATTTACTTTACTTTCTGAATTATTATTCCTGAATGTCAAGTTTGGTAGTGGTCAATAAGGCCTGTAGTTTTCTCAATAAGAGTTGATAGTATTTAGTCTGTTATGATACAAAATAGGTTGATAAAAAAGATGATTATCTACTGTACCTACATTTAATTTTTTCAACAGATTTTTATTTGTTCTACTTTATGCCGCACCTACGTAGAGATCGATATAGGCCATATTTATACCTAGTCAATTATACCTATATTTTAGCCGACCCTGCCGGATATAAAACCGCAACCTTCCTATTTTTAGACAGACGCCTTAATAAACATCGAATTAACCGCGGTCTTATAACGAGAAATTTTTTAACAATATTTTTAGTTTAACCAACTAATAATTGTGAATATTTTCGGCACACTTAGGTAGTCACACGTATAAAAAACCAATTTGTCATGCTCTAACTTGACCATATTAAGAATTCGACTTTTGCAATTACAACCACTTAATATGTTTATCTATAAAATATCGTTTATATTTTCTTTATTTAGGAAAATAACTTTTGCAGTATGTATTTAAGCGCATTTTGAAAAAATGTAGACTGACGCAAATATTGTAAAAAGTCTACAACATGAAGTTGTTTGATAAACCTCTTATTTTATAGTCGTGATTATAGTCACATTCCATGTTATGTGTCACATAGTATCGAGTGTGACTATTCAAAGAAATAGGTATCATTTCTAACTTTTTCATTGTTATATTTTATTTTATTGATTTTAAATATTTCCCAACATACAAACAAAAAAAAAGTAACAATATTTATAAATAAAAATGCAATGCTGTTCCTTGGTAAGCGCATTACTTGAGAACGGCTGGACCGATTTGGTTAATTTTTTTTTTGTATGTTAGTAAAAGTTTTAATAAGGTTCTAAGAAAAGAAAAATTTGAAAAGAACCCGACAATAGGATAATTTTAATTAAATTCTTTTTTTTTTATTTTCTTTTTATGAACTCAAGACCATAACTCACGTTTCGAACGACGTAACGACTATACGGAAAAAGAATGGGATAGGTGTCGCTGTACTCGAGCTACGTAATAACTATTGGAAAGAGCAGAACCACGTCTGTTGGGTCAGCTAGTAACTGAATAAATATAAAATGTATAAAAATAAAGGCGTAGTATGAATGAATCTTTACGATTGAAGTTTGCACAAGAGAAACTTTGCTTATTGCCATTGCTTACAGGATCATAATTACCTACCTCAAACGTCTGCTTCATGAACAATTGTAAATAAATTAAATATTATGATCATTGTTATGTATAATGATAATGACAAAAAATATTAGTTATATTTAATGATATTTTACTTTGTTTCACAATTGTTATATCAAAGTAAGTGTGTAACCAACAGATTTTTTTAATTTACAATACTCTGATCTAGTCCAGAAATAGTATAAATTTATTAAGAACATATTTCAACTAAGAGTAATATAAACAATCTCGGAGCGAAACACTGACTATAAAAAACTAACATGTGGTCGTCACGTAACATTATTGCTAAGCATTTCATGAAAAGTACCGAGTTGACTGATAACATTTTAATAAAAGGGTGATTCATTCAAAGATACTTTATCAAAATTAAAAAAAAAAAAATAGTTTATCGGGTTATAGTTATTAAGCAAAAAAAAAACATTTTTTAAGATTTATTTTTTTAAGATTATTTTTTTAAACGTAACTGCGGATAAAGTGATGCATTCTGAAGTTCCAATTTTCGATGACGCGTCCGAATCCGAAAACGCGAGTATTTCGAGTGGTATTTGGCGTTTAACGCGAATAATGTTGACTTCACATTCCTCAATCATGCTCATCTTATCCATGTAGACCTTGGACTGTACATAGCCCCAAAGAGAAAAAGTCTATAAATGTGATATCACACGATCTAGCCGGCCAATTCACTGGTCCGACGCGCGAAATTAACTGTTCACCGATTTGTTCCCGCAATAAAGCCATAGTTTCACGGGCTGTATGGAAAGTAGCGCCGTCTTGTTGGTACTAAATGTCCTGAAGTTCACGGGCTTCAATTTCAAGCTGCCAATAGTTCGTTATCATGACGCGATAATGGGCTTCATTGACAATTACGTTATGACCAAACTCGTTTTTGAAGAAATAGGTATAGACCAAATTACACTATCCTATAAAACACACCAAACCGTTATTTGTATGGATGTAATTGTAGCCATTGGATCTTTTCAAGTTGCTCTTCAGCCCAGATATGGCAATTTAACTACTTTAAATTAAACGCAAATTAAACGTAATTTAAATTTATTAACGTTTCCATTAAGCTAGAAATGTGCCTCATTGCTGAACAAAATTAATGTCGAAAACAATGGATTTTCTTCAAGCTTTTCGAGAGCCCAAATAATGAAACGGTGACGAATCGGTAGGTCAGCCAGTCTCTATTCTTGTACGAGTTGAATTTTGTATGCTTTTAAACCAAGGTCCTTAAGAAAAATATGTAGTTGCATACGACAAGCAAAATTGTTGAGAACGGCACCGAATCGATTCATTGCGGACATCGCGTACTGGGTGTACGCTACCGCTGTAATATTTTCTTCACTACGTACTGGAAATGGTCAGATTGGACGGTATTGTAATTAAAAAAAAAGAATTTCAAACTTTTCAATGGTGTAGTAAATCGCGCGTTCGGTATGTAATAAGTTGCTCTAAGTTTATGTAACACATTATTTCATAGAACGCGTAATACGGCTGAATAATTTGTAGATGCTGTGCTGGACTAAATCTTTTCATAATGAAATGTCAAACATTACTGAAGATAAATACTATTACAGATTAACACGACTCACGCGTAATCTATTAAAAATCCATATATAAAAAAGTACTTCTAAATTAATCATCCAGTATTATTATAATAAATTAATTATTTTAAGTGGTAAAGATCTTGTTATGCATTTAACTAATTTGCTGCTTTTTGTGTTTTGTTTCATTTAGTTGTTTATTTAATTAAATTGTTCTAGAATTTTCTACTTTGTCATCATATCAATACTTATTTCTAATATGATCGATATATGAAATAAATAGAATAGCCGTGTTTTCAAATGTACACAAAAATACCTACTTGCTTGAAAAAATAAGTACGTACCTACTTCTTTCAAATATTACATCCCGATTATTGCCAATGAGGAAGGCTGTGTAAATTCTAAGTTTAGGTTACTTTGAGACTGTCATTTTCTTCTTGGACCAAATCTCTATATTAATTAAATTAAATATAAATAAAAAATAAGTATTATGACTTCATAATATTTATCATTATAAATATAATGTACACAAATGCATGGCATTTATCAATATCAACATATAATTGGATCTGTCAGAATTAACTTTGTCCGTCACGCAGAGAGGAGCTTTGATAAAAAGGAGATGTTATAATACGGCTGTTAGGAGGTCTTTATAACATTTTACAACGTTGTAAACCCACCGTAGAAATTTAGGATTAATTTGATTATAGTCAATTATTCACGAAGCGATCGGTTCTCGTTTCCTTTTTTATCCTGCGCTAATAAGCCGAAAAGTATCTAAATTGTACAGCGGTGTCTTTGCTCGTAACAAATTAAATCACTTTAGCGTATCAGGTAATTAAAATTAAATCAAATATTAACAACCGATAATTAAAAGACTCTAAAAGGATACCATCGTTTAATGTATTTACTTTTCTACCTACCTATAGGTTTAAAGTTGTTGATTTTTTTAAATAAAGTATCGAGTTCTGTAAATTGACGTAGTCGATAATCACGAATGAAGAAATTGAGATTCACTAGAGTAATAGGGTTCCTGTAAGGATCGAAGGTAGCCTTTACCCAAAGAGTGGTACACGTAACTTAATTATATCCTACTAGCTGTGCTCCACGGTTTCACTCGTGTTAAATTTATTCAATCAATTCTCAACCGCGCTGCCTCCAACGCACACTTGTAGCTTTGCCAGATTGCTTAACGTTCACGGTTACTGCTCCACTCTTGAGGGTCGTAGCTTTTATACCTTACAACCTTCGTCAATAAAAAAGCGATCGTTCCAGAAATTAGCACGTTCAATAAAACAAAAAAAGAATCTCTTGAGCTTCATAATAATAAGTATAGATTTTATATTAAGGTCCTCAGAATTTACTTACTAAATTATGTATATCAATAAAATGATTGAGGTTTGCCTTTGTTCGCGCATCACGCATAAACCACGGGATAGATTTAGACCATTTTTTTTTGTTTTTTAGATACTTGGTTTTATCAAAAATAAAAATTATCACTATATCTTCATAAACAATAATTTTGTAGTCCACGCGATCGGAGCCACGGTCTTATCTAGTTTATAATAAAATAACCACAAAGGCATGGTTATTTTATTTATTTTATAATAAGGTTCCAGAGATATAAATGTATGTGCGTTAGACACGATTGCAACGCTATCTTCGCGTGTGCCGCGGCCGCGCCGCAGTAAAAGCTCATTGTAACCCGAGCCTCAAATACGAAATTGAATAATACTGACCTATCCCGCGACCGCCTCGACCATAAATCACCGAGATATTTATGTCCCTCATCCCCCGCACGTTTACCGCACCCTCTCCGACGCCGTAACCTTATTCGCGTCCAAGAATATAAAATATTAAATAAAAACACACATAAAATGGTAAGTAATTCCGATTGGAATCAGAGAAACGCAAGCGATGTGGTCTCGCACCTATTTCGCGGTTACAACGGCTAGCCGACGTGTCAATGGAAATGGTTTTTACAATGGAAAATGTAAAACATTTTCACTTACACTTTACAATAGCGTGAATGTGGAATCTTTACGTTTTAAGAATTATAAAGTAATAACTACGCTGTTAATAAATAAACCGCTTTTTTTATTATTGGTAACATTATTAGCAATTGTATGTTATACTAGCTGTGCCCCACGGTCTCACCCGTGTAGTCAATCGTTGTTCTCTTTTTCCGTACTTGACTACATCTTGTCAGGTTGCTTGACTTTCATGGTTACTGCCCCGCTTCTTAGGGTCGTATCGTGACGTTATATACCTTATAATCTTTTTAAAATAATAGTCTATAAAATGCAGATTTTTTTTTATACATCTGACTGGTACATCCAAAAATTAGAGCATTCAAACAAATACACAATCTTTTGAACTTTATAATATTAGTATATAAATATATATAATTATAAAATTAATATGTATTTAGTAGATAATATAGACATATTAAATACACACAGTGATGTCTACACGTGATGCAGAGCAAAGCCTTCCAGTTTCATAGTTGCAGGAACAAGTAATGTAAATCTGAACAATTGTTTGTAAATAAAGATTACGAGTTAGTTGTATAAGAATAAATCTTGATAGTTGTCACCGCGTACATTACGCAAGGCAACAACAGTCCGAAAGAATAAACGACATTTATCTATGAAGCATCAAGCTTGTAACGTCCCGCTTCCCGTGCGTTAACTTTACTTATATTCCCTTTTATTTATGAGAAATAAATAATACTATTAGACGGAGATACCGATTTCTGATAAAAAGTGGGCCCGAGTTAAATGGGAGGCACGTTGGAAGCAGAAAGAAAGTAATGGATGCGCATCGAACCGGTTTGAAGATTTTTACGAATGCAAGCAAGGCTCGGCGAGGCTCGAACTATGTGCTTCCCGCAGCCAGCACATAACGTCATCCACGGCGACGGCGGATTCGCGTCGGCCTTTCTTCGACACGCACACACTCATCGGATTGTCTGTATAGTCTTCGCGCCGATTATCATTTGCACATAACTGGATTCCACACAAATGTACATACATACGTACGTACGATCATTAAAATATTTGCCGTACGCGCGAGAATTTCAGTCATTATTTACGAATAAACCGGCAAACAAACAGTTTTGTGTACCACTATTTCAGGATTTATGTTGATTTAAGTACAAACTTTTGTCGCAACCGATGTTTCAGTTTAAACCATAAGCATAAGGACCTTGTCTTAAGATTTTAATTAGCTACCGGCTGGCTAAAATACGAAAATAAATCAATAAGTATACATAGGTATAATATCCCACTACTAAGTAAGGCCTTTAACTGACATAAGATAAGACCTTTATCACGATACCAGCTCACGACTTGAGCTACTATGAATCTGTAGTTTTCTTTTTTCCTGATAAATGAGGTTAGAATGCGAACATTTTTCGACCGTTTAATTCTTTCCCAAAATATTTTCCTACACATTCAGTCAATGTTGCTACTAATTAATTATAAAACATGTTTTTTTTTGTAATTTGTTGTTGAATTGTATTATAATCAAACTATTACAAAACATTATTTATAAATAACATATATTAATATGTTATGTTTTCATGATTAAAATTATTATTAACCATATGTCGATATTGTTCAACGTATTTTTTTTTAATGTTCCCTTTGTAATTAGTAGTGATAATATATATTATTGCAACAAAATATGGCTGAACAATAATTATGGTAAGAATATTTATATATAAAATATATAAGTTAGACGTATATATATTACTTTGATTTGAAATCTTCTACCGAGTTAATACAACCAAAGTAATTTATAACGCTTTGTGTGTCCTTTTATTCATTAAGTTATATCAAAATACATATTCGATTATAGTATTACTATTAACTCTGCATCTACATGTCGTGTATGATAAAAGTGAAATAAATTATATTTAGAAAATCATTCCAAGCGGAGATTGTCGGTCATTTAATCAGTATTTTCATCTGCTCAAACATTTAACGGAAGACCGTGATGACCTAACATTCCTACTCAATGGAAGTTTCCCTAGGATAGATATTTGTTTAGTTGTTATCACCGATACGGCTTCCATCTTAATTTGACATAAGGAAAATTGTTTCTCATGGACTCGACACATTCATTAGCTTTTATTGTCGTTTTATTGCATGATATCGGCACCGTCCGTAATGAATTATTGTATTTTTATTAAGCAAACGTATTGTTTTATGATGAATTAATCTATAGTTTATTATCCTGTGGACGATATTACAAAAATAACATATTTTAATTGTTTCTTGATTTACCAGAACATGACGAAAATGCGTAATAAAAATAAGAAATGCTTGCCACTTGATACTAAGTGGTCAATGCACCCCATGGCTAGCTATGGATTTACGATTTTTCCGAACCGGGTTAATACTACACATTTACATTATTTTTGATTTTGTACAAATTTGACGCATCCTTAGTTTCCCCGTGGGACAGAAACTTCGGCTTGCCTAATTGTCCCCGCCCCCCTAACCGCAGTTAAGAGTGGTCAAAACTGTGTTAAGTTTGACAAAAAAACACTACATCACTCCTATTTTTACCACATAGTCCAATGCTTTTGTTTTTTTTAATGTTAAATATTCGTTACAACTATTATTTATAACGTTAATCGTCCATGTTATTTAACCAAAGTTGCCAATATTGTTATAGACAATAATGAAAACAAAATGATTAAAATGGTACATAACAATGAAATGTTTTCATTATATTAATTTTAAATATTATCAAAACTCTCATCTCAAAGATATTAATAATGGTCACTGAAATATACAAAATAAAGCCGCTTTAAAATTACATATAGATAGGTAGATAGCCTCACTAAAGCGTTTACCAAATAATCCAATTTTTTTACAGTCTGTTTAGGATTACCAAATTTTAACCGGCGTACATAAAAAAATCAACACAAGAATTAAACGAATATGAAAATATACATGATTGCCCTACTAATATCAAATCACGTAACTAAATGACCTACTTAATTAAGTGTTGTCATTGGGACTTATTCTTAACGTTTCGAGAACGTTAAAGTTCGATTTATCTTTGTTTTGGTCAATGAATCTAAAAGTGAATCTAGCTCGATTATATCAATATCTCAGTGAATATCGATATACCCTCATTGCTATTAAAGAACATGTAACATATTAATTGTACCTACCTACAAAATCTAAGTTGCAAGTTATTATAGATATTTAAAATTCAATGTTCACTCACACTAAACTTTAACTGAACATCAACTATATTCAAATTATTCATATCAATGTGTTAGATAAATATTCAAAGAGGTTAAATGCTGAAATACCATAAATTAGTTGCAAAAAATGTATCTTCATAAATAGAAATGTATCTTCCTTTGTTCAAGATTACGAAACGTTCTTCACAGATTGCTTTAAAATTTTGACATAACGTTGCATTGAAAATGCACGTGTATTTATAAACTTTTGAAAAAAAAAACGCCCGGGTACAATCTAGCATTTATTTTATTTTATTTCAAAAATACTAATAAAGGTAAGAGATCAATAAAAAATAACAATCATAACTTTAACTAAAATTTAAACATTAATACCGTATTCTCATAAAAATATTTAAATTGTAACCTTTATCAAGTGACTTATTTAACCAGAAGGATTATATACTTAGATCAAGATTTATTTACATCTTTGCCTACGTACAAAGCATCAATTCTATTTACGGTACTGTATTAAGTCTCGACACACGAAGTAACTAAGGGCAAAACGTTACGTAGGCCAGTAGGTACACAAACCATAATCTATTATTTATATTTCAAAATCGTTAATTTCGTTATATAATTTAAAAAAATGCCAAGTACGTGTCCATCGACACGCAGTGTAGGTTTCCGTAGTTGCCCGTCACAATATGCAGACTTAAAGATGCTTATGTTACACCGCGCCGGAGCCGGGCCGGGCGCCGGCCAGGGTACGGATCCAGCCCGTGTAACATGAATTACTTCATACTAAAGTATACTATAAATGTTTGACCGTGTCCCGTTGGCGCCCGGCCCGGCCCAGCCCAGGTGCATCATGAATTAGGTAATTCATACAAAAGTATATTATATATACGATATTTGACCGAGACCCAGCCGGCGCCCGGCCCGCTGTAGCATGAATTACTTGATACAAAAGCAACTATAGATGTGTTACCGAGTCCCGGCCGGCGCCTGGCTTGTTGTAACATGAATAAAAGAAAAATATATGGGGACACAATTTCACACACACCCATTTAATTCCATACTAAGCATAGCTTGTATCATGGTAACTAAACGGCTGATGTACATACATATATAGATATTTAACACCCAGGCACACAACTAACATCTATGCACATCACTTAGGAACCTGCAACCTCTCGACTTAATAGTAAGGCTTAATATCACTGCGCCACGAGGCCTGTCAAATCAATCTTTAGAGAGGAGTCTTTAAGTTGCTTTCAATAGAATTTAATTAGCTTAAGTTGCAAACGGAACCTTAAATCGAAAAATGGTTTTTACAGACGCACAATATTTTTAAACTATCTATCCAACGACACCGCACAAGATGCGATAGAGGAGAAAAAAAAAATTCCCACTTTACATAGGGGAGGTAACCTAAACAATTTATTTTTTTCGAGATATTATTTTACCACTTTGTCGGCGTGATTAATTTGTATACCCATACCAAATTACAGCTTTCTAGTACTATGAATCTCTGAGCTAAGCCGCGGACAGACAGACAAACATACTGAAACTATAAGGGTTTCTTTTGACTTCGGAACTCTAAAAATGTGTGTTTTTATATAGGTATAGGTATTAATCATCGAATAACTATGTAAATATGCCATGAATGTCATTTTATGTTTGTTAACAAACAGTTATGTTTGGTAATCCATTAGTGCGAACGATAACATGTGATACTGAAGGCTGAAAGAGTTTATCAACGATGATCGCAGTTTGGTCGACGATAATGGAAATACATGATCATCCTCTAGTTAAGAACTACCACGGTTTACATTTGTGATCGATTTTAATTATTAACGGCTAATTTACAGATAGTAGGTAATTAATAACAAATAACAAGAGCAGTTGAGGAAAAGGCAGTTCCCTATAGGGTTTTACAGTAACATTTGCAGATCAGTACTGAGTTGCTGGAACAGCTCTCGAAGGTCGCTGTTGATCGAGATTGCAAAGTAGATACTATCAAATTACCTTTAGTTATTATAAGAAACCCGAAAAAAAATGTAATTAAAAAGAACATGCAACTAAGGTGGAAAACAAGTGTACGGCCCCTGATGGTAAGCGGATAACGCTTGTACCAATATAGGTATCACATGCGCGTTGCCGACCTCGAACCCACCCTGCCCCGAGGAGTTCTGGAAACCCTACTCACCGCAGGAACACAACGAATAGTTATTTGGCTGTGATCTTTTGTAGGGTGGACGTATTCCACTAGTAGTATTGCCCCAAGTAGAGAGAAATCTCCAAGGAAACTTTGTGCCCAAATCTCTCTTAGGAAACTAGAAAATCTTTTACTTGTTTGTCTTATTACTATATAGATATATGACGTACTATTATAGTATTTTCCATAACACCAGTAGGCATGTAAAAAGGATAAATCTAAGAGAAACAGTTATTACATACAATGTGTACCTACATTATTTGATGTTCCCGGTATTATTTGAGATATAATTATATATTTCAGCTCCTATTCACTTATTTCACCACCTTTGTTAATATGATCTCGACCATTACCTCAATTAATTTATTCATCTTCAGCATTTTCAATTTCTAATTTCAATTTTACAAAAAGAAAAAACATTAATATTCATTCCTAGTTAAGTATGTATTAAGAAGTCGTAACTAAGGCCGTTAAAAGGCAGCTCAAACTAAATTAAGCAGCATTAGGTAAATCATACATCTTTTCCATTTTAGAAGCCCCGACTTCTTACGAATCACTTACAACTTTTTAGTCATACCATATATTTAATAAGGTTATCTAACATCAATAATATAAGTAATAAATTCTAGTGTTTAATAGACATCAATATAAATAAGAATCTGTCGCAGTGAGACAGAACATAGAGGGTGCATACGATAAAACAAGTTTAAGCGTTTCTATATCATTAAATTGTACTTAATTTTATTTTAACCAATCTTCTAATAAGTTAACTTTTTGAGCAACTATCCACTACTTATTCTTGTGTCATAATATTTGTTAAAAGATATCAGTGCAACGACAAAACTTGAAATCGAAGTTCACTACTGATGAATAGTCATGAAAAACGGTTTCAACCCCTTTTTACATAACCACACAAAGAAATCCCTGAGCTGATAACTGAGACAAGCACCTATTTCATTCTCTCAGGATGAACAACATTATTTTTTTGTTATTATTATAGGTACAGGTGAGTTACATTCCACTGTACACTATATTTTTACATCGAGTACAACGCAACATCTGGAAATGTTAACGAGTTCGCTAATAAATACACACGTTTCGATTGAAAACTTCGTACATTCTTTCATAAACACACCATTATAAACACCTTAACCCATACTTGTTGCATTGTATGTCTAAACAGTACGTTCAAATATTAAGAACGAATTAAAATTATGCTTTTGAAAATGTATTTTTTTGAAATAGACAATTTCAAATCAGATGATTCCGTAATCGGCAATAATAAAATTTAGTTATCCATCATTGTGCATTGTACACATGAAACTAGAAAATTAAAGTAACAATGAAATAACTCTAAATAATGCGTTTCCCGTAAGTTACATTTATTTTAATATAAAACATCTTGAATGACAACGCACCATTCTGAATAAGTTCGACACCAACTTTTACGACGGCCATATAATCACCGAAACTGACATCAGATTTGTAAAGAATCCATCATTCATCCATTAGTCACAGAGACAAAATATTTGTGGACAAAGTCTGCGTAATTGCACTGCTACAATCGAAACACTCACTATGAAGCTACCGTAACGCCCGCAATTTGTTCCCATTGTTCCACGGACGTAATGTTTACACCAGCGATTGTCATGTCCGCGCTCCAGGAGATGTTTTCAAAACAGCAAACGGTTTATGAAATCCAGTCGTTTGCGAGAAACTTCCAACTATTTCAATGTGCACACCGTATTGGAAACATTATACGTGAACATATCAAATTCATATGATGAAAAGCAGTCTTCACGATTTCCACCGAGAATAGCGTACCTACTTTTCTATGTGTGTAATGTACGAAGGAAAATGATTATGAATGAAAACTCACCTGTGTCATTAAACGATCTGCTCCGGTACCCTCGTCATCTCTGAAATCGATGTCCGGATTGTAATTAGGCACTAGGTCTTTGAATCTCTCGTCGTCTCTGGTGATGCGACCCTCGGGAGGGCCGCTGGCGGTATTCTTGTTTTCACTTATGTTTGGATCATGCTGCCCGAAGACAAGGGGGGTGATGCGGCGCGGTCCGTGGCGGCGGTTGAAGCCACGGCCGGGACCGCATGCCACCGCCGCACCAAGCCACAGAAGCACCAGCGACAGCCTCATCTCGCAGACATCACTCCACACGCGCTCGACGCACGACCAACGCGCGTCGCGATCTGAGCGACACTGAGAGCCGGCTGCCAAAGCGCCTACAGCCCGAGTCGAACGCCCGGCCACCACCGAGACTGAGCCTGCATCCCTTGCTTTCCGCCCGACACAGCACGGTAAGGCGCGGCGCGGCGCAGCGCGGCGGCACGGCGAGATGCCCGTTACTAACATCACCACCAACTATCATCTCAAAAGGCTCACTCACAACCGCACGATCACACATGTTCATCACATCAAAAAATCCAAGACACGCAGATAGCGTCGCACGCAGATTTAGGTCAATCCAAAGTTTGTTTCGAAGTGTGAAATATTAAATCCACAACAGACACACTAACATTTACGATAACCCACTTTAAGTTTTTTTTTCATTTACCCTCATTTTTATTTTTTAATTAAATTATAACAAAAACTTATAAAAACGCTTATTTTGTGCTCTTAATAATATATACTTTATACCAATTGATAATGAAAAGTCTTAAGTTAAGCATTCACAAAAGAAAACTCGGTGATTATTCAATTAAACTAAATTATGTCTCACAAGTCATAATTCAAGACTGTTGTTTATAAAATTAATGGAAAGAGTAACAGAACTAATACTATCTTATTTCAACATTGAAATTTCACAATTAAAGTGACAGTGACAAAAATATCTAAAATCAATTTTATGTTGTTAGATAATTATGATTGTGAATTTAAAACCGAAAAGTTTTTTAATACATTTTTTAACCGTTATATTACAAATTCTATTGAAATAATGTTAATCGCATTACCTGAATTATCGCTCAGACTAATATAGGCTTATACATGAATTGATAAGTGTTAAACTTACAAGAGAACCGCTAATAGGTGTGTCAAAAGATTTAACAATTATATTTACAAACATGTAAACCCAACGTGAAACCATCTACGTAGTTATCTCAGAATAAATAAACTAGTTTTTCCTTATTGAAATAAGCATCTGTTACTATGACACGAAACAAATTTACAAAATATCACATCTTCGCACGGGTAGGTATTAAGAAAAAAATCAAAAATTATAAATTTTCATACGGATCCAGAAATTTTTATTCTATCGCCTATGTTCACTGGGGATAATGTAGGATTCTAATGGTGAAAGAATTTTTCAAATCGGTTCAGTAGTTTCAGAGCCTATTCAATGCAAACAAACAATCAAATCTTTCCTCTTTATAATATTAGTTTAGATTTGCATATCTTACCTTAGTACATTATGTAACATGAATTATCATGTGTATCATAAATCATCCCATAGAAAAGTAGCTTTGTAGGTACTTAAATTAAAAAAAAAACACCTCAATTATATTTAGTAAAGCTTTATAAACATTTCATATAAATACCAAGTTGAGAAAATGTACGGATTGAAATTATATATATATATACATATATATATCAACTAGTATCATATTATAGTATTATACTACTACTAGTAGTATTATATATGTATATATATATATATATATATATATATATACCTATACGATTATATATGATATGATATATAGATTATTGATGATATATGAAATACACAGGCTTACTCAATAACCGACGACCGACTAACAAAGTTGCTTCAATCACCTTATATATTCCCAGTTTTTTAAATAAATATGAAACAAATATTTTGTATAATCAAAATATAAAAATAACTTCTCTAAGTTTCTTTAAATAGCTAAATAACAATAACAAGTTTGCAATAAACTCGCAGGCTATTTATAGTCTTGATTTTCCTCGCTATAATTTTTTTTAATCTTATTAAGTAGCAAATAGACATGCAGTCCTAATGATTTTAAGTGGCCACTGCATGCTATAGCTATATATAACATATATCAAAAGGACCGCGGACCTGAGGCCATTTATAATAGATTACTACTCAGTCCGACTTGGAATGCCTCGTGTGCCAGTTTATGTTCCCAACCAGAACCTTTAAATTAGAGCACAAGCACTGCTACTTTGCGGCAGAAATAGGTACGGTTTTTTTAAATAGTAACACGGCTACGAGACAGTACTGTGCATGATGGTTAGCACAGTACCTATAAATCCAAAATTAACAATGGCCACCGAGAGATCGACAGTCCATCGGCAGACGTGACTGTCATGCCAGCCTGTAATGGCTAGCGCACACCAGTGAACGGTAGGACAGAGTATTTTAAATTTGCCAGCGTAAATTCGTACATATAACAAGATATAGATGCCTCATCTTAGAGACCGACCACGGAGCATTAAAAAGGATTTCTCTCTGCGGTATTGCAGAACTCGGGTGATGGAAAGGCATGCGATTGTATGCGCTGGAGTCCGCTAGCATATGATCGCGGGGAAAGGCAGTGCATACGGGGGTGCATGTCGCAGGATAGAAAAATGTGCCGAAGGCCGCTGGCGGCATCGTTAATAAGCAGTGTGCGCTGCCCGGTGGCAAATTCTCCTCGATGCCCTCTCCCCCACCGTCCGCCGATGTGCGGTGGCCATGAGCGTCTCGGCTACTGAATATGCACTAGATGTTTCTGAAATCGATTAACTAAGAAAAAGTCACTGTGCATGCATTTATCTCCATGTGCATGTAGGTCGCGCTCCATTCGAGTACAAATCTCTACCACCCTTCATTACAGGTGATGCCGGAATTTGAAACGCCTGAGTATGTCACTACGGCGTTTGATACACCTAGTTCATGTTGGTCGCAATCCAGTCCTAGCACTTAAAGTTGAACCTTGCACAGGTTTTACCGCTCAACACTCAAAGTTTGAAGTGATTGCAGCTCAGTGAAGGCCTACTCTGAAAGAGATGTAGGTAAGTTGCAAACTTATAATAAGATCTCAGGATTAGCTAAAGTAAAACAATCTGATCAAATCATATAGTAAGGTCATATCGACGTAAAAATGCTAAGATATGCCTCTAGGCAACAGAAAAAAATACTGTTTCAAAACGTAACATGACAAACCGAGTCTTCCTGTCGGATTCTTCTCCTTGTGAATCACCATTTTATAGAACATTTCTTAGTAAGGTAACTTTGAGCTAGACTGTAATGATTGTTTATGAATCATTTTTATCTTTTAATTATATATTTATTTCACCTTAGTTGTTTCCTCATTACTTCATTTATTGTTTTAGGTTGCTTTCCGAAGGTCAATTATTATTTACGTATTGTATTACAAACTTCTTTTACGTTGATATATATATTAAATAAGTAGCCCGTTTACAAAGATTGTATTTAATGGCGAGAAGAACTTTCAAATTTAAAATATAGAGTGATACTAGAAATGAATTGAAGAGAGACATCATTCCTTATGACTTACCGATCAGACGTCTATGGCTAAACACGTGCAGTCTTTTATATGATTTTTATAAGTTTATTTATATTTCTGATTCTATTTTATTATTTGGAGTCGTGCTTACCGTTCTGGAATCTATACAGAAAGTTCTTTTGACATTGCAAGAGACCCCTCGCATTGTAATGTCTGTATTCGATGGATTTGAAACTAGTTAACCAAAATTATCAAGAGCCAAGAATGATTATTAAACTAATGGAAGACCTGGTGGATGCTTTCATTCATGCTCGCTTGGCGATGCTGCTATTGAAACTGGAGCGGAATGAATATCTAATGCTTGTTTACCAAATTCATATACACACAAGCTTCACAAGAGGGATTTTATTTACAGCTCTGGTTTGGATAGAAGCATAAACGTGGACTAACTTTACTAGTGAAGTTTTAGTAAAATTAAAATGCTATAAGACTAAGGTACCCTGTATTTTATATTTTAAATATTAATAAACTTAAAAATAGACTTAAAATAAAAAGTCAGTAAAATTAATTTTTTTATATACCAGCCGATTGTTACACGAGTCCAAAAGAGACAAGAGAACAAAATATTTTAAAAGAATTGTTCACTAATAAATATTGTAAATTTAAATAATTCTAATAGCAGTAAGAGGAGGTAACACCATTCGTAGAATAGGTAATATTATATTAATGTAAAAAAATATTTAAATATGACGATAGTCACTTTAAAATTTAAGGTTAGGTATATGTACATTGTACATGGTACATCTTGTATTAATATGTAACAAAACAAAAAATCGTATTTGATTCGTTACACTCTGTAAAACAAGTATTGTTTTGAATCTTATCATGAAAGTGAAAAATTTACAAACTCGTAAAATGATAAGGTTTCTACGCAGTTATATTTACGTTTCGCGTATTATGTTGTTGTTGGGCGGACTGCTTGTTTTCTAAGATTTAGATTATACTATATAGGTACTTGTATGTACATGTATGGCAATCACAAAACAAAAACATGGTTCTGTGATAACAGTTTACATCTATATACTAATGATACCTAAATAATCTTCTTCGAACAATTTTTTTAAGTAAGAATTATTCTAGATTTTTCTTTTTAATATATGGGTATATTACTAGCGGATCGCGGCCAGCCTAATGGTGATGACAGTCGATGAAGCGTTTCTCTCGGTGGTCGCTGTAATTTTTTATTTACACCGTACTTTTAATCATATGCTTTGCATTCATTGTACCCAGTTTGGATAAAGAACAGTTTATATTTAGAAAGAAAGAAAGATATTTATTTGTTACAAACACATAAAAGTACAATATGCTTAATAAGTTAAGGTATAATAATAACAACGAAATAAATAAATAAATAAATAACAAGGAAAATAGCGTATTGTTGTATATCCGGTTGTTAGTGTTTACGGTTGCCATTTTTGGATACCAAATAGTCCTCGAGTCAGCATATATCATGGAAGGGGTGAGTCCTCGAGCGCTAGTTTTCAGTCGACGCCCAGAGAGTTGTTTGCGCAACGATTAAAATATGTAGTATGCGTGAAATATTATTTGTGTCATAAGTGAATCGTTAATCTTATTAGAAATAAAATTGTATTCTATACTGTTACATATAAATCTTGATAAGCGATAAGAACTAGTCAGCATTTTTAACGTTGCCCTGTATGTCTACACCTCTTCTTTAGGTAGCCCTATTTTTTAACCTTTTAGATTTTTGCGTAGTCGCCACAATCTCACCTGATGTTAAGTGACAATGTGGCCCAAGATAATACACGCTAAACCTAGTGGAAGACTGGCTTCATGTGCAGCTGCCAGAAAACACCTATTGGTGCTTGGCGACAGATTTTCAACTTGAGGGTGGTAGCTAGCCAGGCGGGCATTAGAAAAAGTCCTACTACCATGCTATGGTTTCCTCACGATGTTTTCCTTCACCGAAAGCTCAGGCTCATTGCAGGGATTTGAACTCACGTCAATCGACGCGAAGTCGTACACGCTACCACTGAGCCATAATTGCTTCCATATTTACAGGCTTGTCTGATCTCAGTTTAATCAATCTGAACTAATTTTTATATTTTTTTTCCATAATAGGATATGAAGAGTTTCGATCTTTCTACACCAAGCAAGTTCTAAGATGAAACCAATTTCCTAATTTCATTGTTGATTTATTGTATTGTTACGTCATACAAATTCAAAAAAATTCAACGTTACATTAGCGACAATAGTTACGTAACTCTGTATTGTTATGGTCGATAAGGTCGAGTTGTGGTGATTTTATTGATTGCTAATAGCCTTTTGTTTGTGACTGACCGTCGTAAAATCGTGTGACATAAC
The DNA here is from genome assembly GCA_947532125.1 of Saturnia pavonia. Classification (NCBI taxonomy): domain Eukaryota; kingdom Metazoa; phylum Arthropoda; class Insecta; order Lepidoptera; family Saturniidae; genus Saturnia; species Saturnia pavonia. The sequence continues at coordinate 11,245,432 of OX383903.1, forward strand.
AGTACATGAAAGTAACTTAAGAGTTACTTACCTGTTATTCTTTTTCTATTACTTAATTGAAATAAAATTGTAATATATCAAAGTTATAATTTACACACATTTTTTTATATACCAGCCGACTGTTACATGAGTCCAAAAGAGACAAGAAAACAAAAATTTTTAAAAGAATTGGTATTATGATACCTAAAAATAATGAACGTTGTGGTGTGAAAGAAGATATAGTGCCACGGATTGAGAAAGGGATGCTTAGATGGTTTGGGCATTTAGAGAGGATGAATGAAAGAAGACTGACTAACACAGATTTATAAGATGAGTGTAACGTTTGTGTGTAAAGTGTGTTCCCAACGTTGGAAGAGGAAGGCCTAGACGAACGTTCCACGATCAAATCGTTTTGAAGAAATGTAAGGTCAAGAGTAGGTACTCTAAACCGAAGAGCATGCATGAAAAGATTGATGAATGTTGAGGAAGCGAAAGATGTATGTCAGGATCGTAGCAAGTGGAAGGATGTGATCTCTGCTTACCCCGTTGGGAAAGAGGCGTGATTTATGTATGTATGTATGTATAATTTACACTAAAGTTAGTGTATTAATCTATACTTAATAGGTACATTATAAAGCTCAACACGGGTGCGTTGACGGTGCGGTGGTGCGATCAAGAGTTCGTCGAATAAATAAAACACGGGTGAAACCGTGGGATAAGCAATTAATTAATTAACGAAATAGATCAAATCATATTTTTCGTTAAAAATAAAGTGAATACTTGTTATGATTAAATATCAATTCAAGCGCACTCATCAGAATAATGTACCAACTGAGTTATTTAATAGCTCTTAAGATAGTAATGCTTTCAATTACATTTATACAATTACATCAATCAATACTTATAACTTGCGCATACAAATGCAGATATGTTTAATTGATCACCTACAACTTCTTATTCTTTGTCCTCGCCCCTTCCACGGGGTCGGTTTTTATAATCAAGAGGCGCCATTTAGTTCTTTGTAAAAAATCTTCATCGTACGCCGAGACGCTTCATGTCCTGGACATTTGTCATCCAAATGGTCTACGGTCTGCTTCGTCCTAACTTTCATGTAGACATGGAAAGGTACTTCCTTAATACATGGTAAATGGGTTGTATATATCCGTACCACTCACTACACGGTAAATGTAGCACGTATCCAACCGTGCCAACCTGGATTCTGCTGGTTGGTAGGACAAAACAGTTACATCCGACTGGATTGTGATCACCATACACCAGGTTTAACACCTGCCATAGAAGCCCGTTTAGGCGTCCGTTTCCGCGTTTCGGAATCAGCCAGTGTATGTCCAGTTGTGAGAGGCTTGGAGATAAGCATGACAGTAGCGACCGTCGATGGACTACCGATGTATCAATGGTCACCGTTGTTTTTGGATTTTCGGACCAGTAATATTAGTGCCGACACATGGCAATGCTACTAAAAAAATGTGTGCAGCAGTTCACACGTGTCAGAAGGGAAACCTTCAGAAAAAAATATATTCTTTAAAAATTCTTTTCAGCGGGATTCGACCTATCGACCACTCGTGCGTACTCCGTAAGAAGTCTGGTCGTCTCACACCACTAGGCCAATCCCAGGACGATCAAAATCATAAAAATTAGGACCTCGCATAATATACGTAGATGTATTCATCTCATTCTCTCGTAAGCTAAATATGGTCGCTTTTTCGTTTCATCGAGTTTCAAATCACAAAGTTGCTAAAGAAGTTTTCACTTCAAAAAGCTTTTCAATAATGGCCTCCAGTAATGGTAAAGCAATACCTGATAACAAAAACCTCAAGTTTCTCTTAGTACTTTAATAAGGGACATATAATTCCAGTAAAAATCAGTTAATAAGAGACCTGCAATATAATCACGACTCCAAAGAATGTTCACGATGCTGTCTCAATTGAAAGATGTAATATAGAAAATCCAGTATAGGAAATTACCTAATTTATGCAATAAGTTGATGCAGCAATATAATAAACTGGCACGCGCTTATTAGGGAGTAATTATAATCGTCTCGTAATTTTGCTTTTGCTCATATTATTGACAATTCTTATAGCCTATTAAATTTGAGAAATTACATATACTTTCCGTGTACAAAATGTCATTAAAAAATTGAAATTCAAATTCTGTTATTATTCTTGTTATTATTATTGTAGCCTATCGATTATGCATTGATGTTTCCCACCCACAAAATTTCTTAAAAATCGGTTGAGAATTAATAACATTTTAACATGACATTAATAACATTTTTCGAATTTCGTTTTTTACGTTTTAAATGTATTATTGACAATTAATAAGGGGCATATAATTCCAGTAAAAATCAGTTAATAAGAGACCTGCAATATAATCACGACTCCAAGAATGTTCACGATGCTGTCTCAATTGAAAGATGTAATATAGAAAATCCAGTATAGGAAATTACCTAATTTATGCAATAAGTTGATGCAGCAATATAATAAACTGGCACGCGCTTATTAGGGAGTAATTATAATCGTCTCGTAATTTTGCTTTTGCTCATATTATTGACAATTCTTATAGCCTATTAAATTTGAGAAATTACATATACTTTCCGTGTACAAAATGTCATTAAAAATTTAAATTCAAATTCTGTTATTATTCTTGTTATTATTATTGTAGCCTATCGATTATGCATTGATTTTTCCCACCCACAAAATTTCTTAAAAATCGGTTGAGAATTAATAACATTTTAACATGACATTAATAACATTTTTCGAATTTCGTTTTTTACGTTTTAAATGTATTATTGACAATTACAGCCAATCTTTTAACAAACTTTTTTACAGTTCAAACTTTTAAACCAGTAACTATGAAAATATCCAAACCGTGTTCATCTGTAAATATAACGGCATTTTAATTTTATTATATGTATAGTTTTTATCAACAATGTATAATGCTATGTTATGTTGGTGAGCCATAATAAATAAAATAAAAATAAAATAAAATAATATGAATGTAGTTTTCATATTAATATAGGACTGAACTCGAGGAAGGAACTAGGCTACATATTACGCTTTTCCACAGAGGTTTAGCAAGTTACTAATAAATGATGAAATTACATAGGAAAAAACAACAAAAGAGCCCATTCTAATATATAGGTAAGATACATCGTACACGTGGAATATCAACAGCATATTTACGTGATCGAAATTGCGTAATATACCTATCTATCTGCTTATGACTAGAACATTTAGATTAATATTAATTACACTTATGTTCCCCGCGTGTTTGTCTGGACAAGATATGAAATAAAAATGAAAATATGTATAATTTATAAGATGTTACAATAAGGCAAAATAAATCATAAAATTAAAAAAACATGCGCATTACAACAAATGTTAATATATAGATGCTAATATTTGTTAACACAATTACTTTACGGTTTGTACGTAAAATTGTACGCAACTGACGCGCACTTAAAGTGCTAAGAGAAATGTGGTTTGTGTTCCTACACAATAAGAAAATAACACAAAAATCAATTTGGCAACAAATATTATAAAAATGAAAAACCTTATGTGAGGTATCAAAGTAATAATATGTGATATACAATGACATTATTTTATTTATTCATTATAACCCTTAGGGTTATGTCGGCCTAGTTGTTTCCACAGATTTAATTTAAAGTAACAAGCAATCAAGTTGTTTACCGAAAAGGCAATAGGATTCTCAGGTTGGACAGCATAGCATGAAAGGCTCCGTGATCCTACATATCATAGAAAATTTTTGTAGCACTTTAAGAACAAGTAACAATGAATTAAACCCATTTCTTACACTGTTCTAGTTAAAGTGTATTGATGTAATTCTAGAAACATTTATATTTAAAATTATTTTTCATTGAACCTCTGGAACATAACCATATAAGCATTATATTTGCAGTATAACAACGCATTCCGAGTGCTTGTGGGGGGGGGGGGCCTACCGCGTTTCTGTAGTGCCCCAGGGATGTTTGCTGAGGCAAGAATTGACGGTTTTCATGCCATCATCCGAAAGCGGTGTGCCACGATCCTCCGCGGAATGCATGGTAGCTCCAATAGCATCCTGAGCACGTTATGTGGTAGGTGAGATTGTCAAATGATATGTCACTGGACCGGACTTCATACATCTAGTAGACATAATACGTCTGAAATAAAGGTTCATTATTATTATACGGCAGCTTATCTCGATCGATATCTATGCTAAGTAATATTTTTATCCCAAAACTTATCTTTTGGTTGCGTAAGAGTTCAACACTCGACAGATACCTTCAGATATAGAGATACTTTCTTTCATGGGTAAAAAAAATAAATAAAATGTATATTAAAACGGACAAAATAAAAAATGTTTTAGTTTCATTGATCGGAAATCCAAAAGCCTCTTTACAATTGTTGTTCAAAAGCTTTTAGATACTCAAACAGAAAATTGATATACACATTTCCATAACTGAGAAAGCATATTTAAGGCCATTTGTAAGCGTCGACAACCATGAATGTTCACACTAAAATGTATAATATTCCCGTATGTCATTCAGTGAGTACATGTTTTGTTTTCTTCCGGAATTTTGGGCAAGAGCCATTCGTTCGAATGCGTAAAACAAAATAAATATGCAAATATACCTACGTTTTGTAAGAGTATGCAGTCGTTTATTTCTTATTTTAATGTAATTTTTATATGAAAGCACTAGAACAACTCGTAGCGCTTCAGTTGACTTATTGGACAAGGAAGATTGGGGTAAATAAATGGAATATACAGTTCTTTTATAAGAGCTAGATTCATATTTATTTTCAGAATCTCTGAATTTTATTTTCTGTAGCAGAAATTATGCATGTACTAAAGAGTTTTTCTTAATTCACGTACATATACTAATTTTTAAAAGAAAACATCCTGATGAAACCAGAGCACTTGAGAAAGGTTTTGTAGTAGGTACCACCGCATGTAGGAAAAATATAGAACTGTGGATTGTCGTGGGCTGGCATGGTGAGTCCGTGCCTTCCTTCAGGAAGAGACCTTTGCCCAGCTCTGGACACATATTGGCTGATATTATTTATTATTATTAGACATTATTGTTGTATAAATTATTTAAATAAATATGTCACAAAAATTCCATAGTGACCTCAACACAATACTACATTTTTTAAATCTTGTTTTGTTGTGTAAGCACGAAGGTCTTCAATAATAACATTTTAACTTCATATTTTAATTACCTACTCTCTTTCATTGTAGTGTTTGTCAAGCTTACTTCCATATCTTCACGTAACTAAACATACATTGTTATATTTATTTAGTAGATAAAATCAGCATTTTTAGCTAGTTGTCGATATCTATCTATACGAATAAATAAATTTTAACTGTCTGTTTGTAATGTCAAAATAACACCTTTTTACTAAATGCATATGAAAGTATATACGGCGCACATAACAAAAAACAACATTTTTTAAATATTTTATCTATTTATCTGTCTGCTTGTTCCGGCTAATCTTCGAAACAGTTGGACCGATTTTGACAGGGTTTTCACTGGCAGATATAGCTGATGTTATAAGGAGTAAGGCGTAAGGAGTTAGGCTACTTTAATTTTAGAAAAATGATTAGGGTAAATAAAATAATAAGCCTTTTTAATAGTCCACGCGAGCGGACCAGCTAGCACAGCTAGTTGTTAACAAAATAACATTGATCGCCTTTTAACAAAGCAACAATGAGAAAGAACCTTTATTCATTGTACAGTTACTAAAAATAAATCTTATCTTTCATTGACCAAAAAATTTTTAGTTCACACATCCTTATCGATATTAGTCAGAGCTAATTTTTATGAAGATAGTAAAGTAAGGTAACAAAAGGGTGTGAACGTAACGTGCTCGCACCAAACGCACAAAGCTTTGCAAACCGCTTAATGATAAGGTTAACGATAAGTCGTTTCCGTTTTCTTTAAAATATATTTTAATAAGTCAAAAGATTTTAACAGTACTATTATGGCCTGCTTATTAAGTCAAATAGGAGAATCACTAATTCTAAAAATTTAATCTTTTCATCGAATTTATAATACACTAATTCTTTATTAAATAACATTTTAGTTTTAGATAGAATCATGAACACTATTAAATAGATTCAACATTTTTTTTTATATATGAATCTACTTTTTAAAACGATCTCTGTTGAATGTTTGCAATTATTATATACTAACAGTGCCCGCGGCTCCGCTCGCGTGGACTACAGAATGCTGTCAGCCGAGCGTACATGCGAATTGTGTTGCCTCAAAAATGCTTATTGTGGGTGATCCTTAAGATCAGGTTTGTGTAATTAATAATGAATCAAAATCCATACAATACATACCTATAATCCGTGAAATCAAACAATTCCAGTAATTAATTGTTGTTCAAAATTGTACTTTTAACACTATTTTGCTTACTAAATCCTAAATCAATATAGTTTACTATAAATTATTGTAATGCGACGATTTCGACGACGACGAAAATAATATACAGAAATATTTCCAGATATGGTACTGCTTTTTTTGCGCTATGACTATACTGTTAGCTATTTTTTGTTAGGTTTTACAAGATCTTCAATGTCTTATTGTTTTTCTCGTAGATGCGTAAAATAATATGATTAATGCGTTTTTCTTCAATGACATTTGTGTTTTTTATAAGATGTTTGAAATATATTTCATGACAGTATTATTCGATATAAACATTATAAAATATATTATATTGTAAATTAGTATTATAAAAATGCGATGCGGGTTTATATATTTTAAAAGTCCAAACGTTAAAAATATGACAAGATATGTGTAAAGATATTTGAAATGTGTCAGGTATATATCGCACAATTGCGCGTGCGTGAGCGATAACAGCGCACGAGCGGCAGAAGATGGAACTTGCATAGTGAAATATACGATCCACTGGCTAATTCAGCAAACGAGGTACATGGCTCATACGATCTCCTTAAATGGCACCTTGTATTTGATATGAACGTATGTAAAATACTAAAAGTCTAAAGCGGCGTAAACAGTCATATTATCAGTTAATTTTTCATCTTATATGAAAAACAGCAGTGACACTAATTTATCATTATCATAAGACAAATTGTTTTTATTTCATATGAAAAATAAAATTGATGCATAAAATGTAGGTGCAATGCCGTGTATATGTAAACCAACGACTAACAAACACCGATTACTAGACACGATATAGCAGCCAAAATAAATCTTACGAAGTGGCACATGAGTGTCGCATCCGCACCTACGTCAGTGAGTTTGCTTTAGAGCAAACATTATTTTCGACAAAGGACCGGCTGAGGTGTCGGCGAAAGCTAATGGAAGAGAGTGCTGGACCAATATACCGGTGTGTAGTGTTTTAAATTGTTTACACTTCCATAAAGCTCTCGAGTCCGTGCTTACAGACACGGGTGCCTTGTCGCCCGACGCCGTGCTTCGAGTGAGATATCCAAGTGTACGAACAAACAAGGATACCAACCCGGTTAGTGTAATTACCCAAGTATTTAAAGCTAACATAAGTTTTTACATCGTAATATTTTTATACTTAAATTTGTATAAATACAAATATCTATTAGAAAGTATATATGTGTGGTGAAAAAGGGATTGAAATTTTGTATGAAAATCCTTCTTTAAAATATTTTTCTACCCGTGCGAAGCCGGTGCGGGCCGTTAGTGTTTTATATAAAAATAAAATGTGCTTTCCTCATAATGTTTTTATTATGATATTATATTATTTATATATTGATTAACATAATTATGGCAAAAGTTTATTTAAGGGCCGATTTCTCAATCGTCAGATTACAGAATTAAAAAGTATATTCCTCAAATAAAGTTGCCTGTTGATGGAGAAAACGACCTTAAAAATATATATTTGAAATTTATCTTTAACTTCGACAATACTTGCTGTCTTCATGTACAGGATATTTGTATAAAACGTTCATGTTGTTGTTGTTTCAGTTACTACCTAATATATACGTTGTTTGCGTCTGTCTCGTGTAACCTGTGAACGACTTGAGCTATTGAGCTAAGATTCAAAGTGAAATAATAAAAATATTCGTCGAAATATATGTAAAATCCGGTATTACATTGAAAATTGCAAAAATATTAAAGATTCATGAGTCGTAAATATACGCGGAATTATAGAAATCGCAAAAAAGAGGAAAGTTCGCACCAAAAGTAGTACAAAAAAACCTAAAAATTACACTGCTTAGCAAATGCGAGAGCTGCGACAGCATCGAAACTGAACTGAAAACGACGTTTGCATGGAAATACCTTATTGTAGCTTATGTATAAGATATAGGCATATGAACTTTTTTAGATGTACTAAGGAACAATATTTTTGTGGAACGTTGCATTTACGTATCATTAACCATTACGCCAGCGCACGTGGATAAAGCAGTTCGGGTGCACTGTTTCTTCCGACTTACTTAAAAAACCACTATTTAGGGCAAGCTGCGAGGTGCAGCCTAATACTGGATAGCCTACACTATTTCTCGTGAGTCTGACTATCATATACAAAAATATTTTTTCGAATCCGACTGGTAGATTCAGACATATGCGTGTTTAAACAAACAATGAAACAAAAAAAACTCTTCCGCTTTATTATATTATTAGTATAGATTAAATAATAAATAAAACATATAAGCTTTTTATTGCTTTTAAAATTTTCCGAGCCGGAGAATGCTCGCAACTGTTTCACTGTATAAAAAAGTTGCAGAAATGCAGAATCGAAACTTGTTCACCCAAAATACTTTGCATATTTTCGCTAAGCGGACGCACGTCTATTGGGACAAATGATGTCTATTTTTTGCCAATTTAAGTTCCAGTCAAAACATAATACAGAATAAGTGTCATTCACGGTATAGGTACTAATAGTCTCTATGATATTACGCTTTGCTAAATAACGCTGCAATCTCCATTTAAAAAAATTTCAATTTATCCTTTAAGAAATACTTAATTACAAGTGAGTCAACGATTTCGTAGAATAGATAAAAGAAACATAAGTTACCTACCTAATAATACAAATTATGTAACTGGAACACTTTACTCTGAACTTTATTGTATTAAAATCTATTTTTATTTAAACTTATGTTGGCTAATAACATTGTATTGTTTTCTTACTTAGAACATGTACAAACGGGATTAATTTTTTTTTTTCTCTATTGTAACGTTATATGGATGCGGTAATTTGTTAAATATATTAATGTCTATACAATTTCCTTTCTCGGTAAAAAAATGAAAGGATTTAAAAAACAGCGAGTAATATACTGCTTAGCGGGTAATAGCTTCGATATTAAAAGTTATCTAATTAATATTCCAATATCATAATAGGCACTAACGCAATATTTATTCAGGTTGTATACTAATAATTCACATTGAGCGCTATAGTGCACCTACGTATATTTTTTATTATATCCAAAACTAGAAACCGCTCGCGAATTCTTTCGCGTTAATTACAATATAAAAAAAAAAATAAAGGATAAAACAGGTATACAAAATAAGTGAGGTAGGGCACAGAGAAATTTCTTTAGAGATTTCTCTCTACTTGAGGCTGTCCGACTGGCGGAATACCTCAACCCTACAGAAGATCGCAGTCTAATGACCTAGTGTTGTGTTCCTGGAGTGAGTAGGGTTTCCAGAGCTTCTTGGGTTAGGGAGGTTCAAGGTCGGGAACGCGCTAGTGATACCTATGGTATTACAAGCATCCATAGGTTACGGTAACCGCTTACCGTTAGGCGGCATTGTCATACTGTATTTTGAATAATATGTCGAAAATATTGTTATTTAAGTATTCTTTAAAATCTACGTATTTAATATATTGTATAGGCAACTAAATTTAAAACTTTGAATTGTTTTAATTAGCTATACCTACATATTATTTATTTTGTAATGATACAAAAAATAATTATACTTAATTTAAAATGTATAACTTTCATTACACAGAAAATAAATAAGTAACGGTACGGAACATAAATATAGGGCTTCAAGCACTTCACTATCATATTCAAAAGCACTTTTTAAATGAAACTCGTAAAGATACGAGGTGTAAAGGAGTCAAACCAGTTTCGTTCATGCGATGCCCTCTAATTGACAAATTGGAATCTTATTAAAATAAAGTTCAAGTTCGTAACCGAAAGGACGCAACGTGCACCACGCAGGCAAACGTGTGTGATGTTAAGGAGCCTGCCGAACGGGTGCCGACGAGCGCCGACTGAACACGATCGACCCTGTAGCGGCGTCAGAGGGATGATAGACGTACCAATTTCTTGGTACGCATACCATTCTTTAGGGTCTTGTGCCATGTACCAAGTCAAAATTATGTTGTTACTTAATAATAACAACTTTCGATATCGATAATGCATTGAAATGTTTTTTTTTTATCTTTAACTAATGATTACAATAATCATTTTAATAATTTGTGATATTACTGAATGTATGGTTCTCTAATGAGTGCTATGTTGACAAGCTGTTACAAATTTTGATACTTTTTATTAATAATTTCATAGAGTTATTTTAAATGGAACACAATTTCACGTCTTAATTAGTCACTAACAAATATTCTCAAATTCATAGTATTAATACTTGTACTAAAGTTCTTTATATGTTACGTAAACATGTATATTTAATCATGTAAATTATCTATTTTTCAAATTATAATCTTCTATATAAATAAAAGGATTGAGTTTTGCCGTTGTGCGCACATACGCAAAAACTACTGGTTAGATTTTGATAAAAAAACCTTTTACGCTTTAGATACTTGGTCTTTATCAAAAGGAAAAAATATCACGATATCTTTATTCAATAAAAGTTATTAAAGTTTTAAGAAACTGCGATATTTATAAGTATTACGCGTTCTGCTGTCTTCCACGCGTGCGGTTAGTAATAATTACATTTATTCTTTAACTGCCTGCTATGTATTATTTATAATTGGGAAGCAATGATGGCTCAGTGGTAGTGTGTACGACTTCGCGTCGATTGAGGTGAGTTCGAATCCCCGCAATGAGCCTGAGCTTTCGATGAAGGAAAACATCGTGAGGAAACCATAGCATGGTGGTAAGGCTTTTTCTGATGCCTGCCTGGCTAGCTACCACGCTCAGGTTGGAAATCTGTCGCCAAGCACCAATAGGTGTGTTCCGGCAGCTGCACTTGAGAGCCAGTCTTCCACTAGGTTTAGCGTGATATCATCTTGGGCCACATCGTCATTTAACATAAGGTGAGTTTGTGGCACTATGCCAAACTATAACGAAAAAAAAATGTCATAGAAAAAAAATCAAGTTGACATACAAAATATTGCGCCTAATTGAATAAAAATAAGTTGCCAACCTATTCATTATGTACTTATTATTTGTTTGCAAGTTTAATAGTAACCCTAGTGTGACCTTTGTCATTGTCGGTATCATTGTTGAAGTAGATTAACATCATATTACGAGTATATATCTATAAACACGATCAATCGAATGTTATTGTTTGATTGTACCAACATTTTTTAATATACCAACTTTTTGCAACGTCTATACCAGGTTTATTGGACCGCTGTCTACCATCCCTGAGCGGCGAGAACAAAAAGTCACCAGCATTTGAAGCGCGTGCCTCCATGTGTGTGGTCCACTATGGAGGTCCTCCTCGACATTTGATTTATGGAAATCAGATTTTCACACGTTCTTCAGTTATTTTCTTGCAAATTAAATTAAATTGGAATATTATGCAGAAATAAAGGAGCAAGATATATTTATTTCTTTAGTAACCGTTGAGTATCCGTTAGAGGGAATATTGAAACATTTGCTACTTTCTAGTAATAGAGGGTTCGGGGCGGTCTAAATCATTAAGACCAAATGTAAGAAATGATTTAGTTAAAATTTTAAAGAAATTATTTGGTTAGTGTTTTTAAGAAAATATTTATACTAGACGTACGGTTAACAGTCAAAAGTATACCATTTGTGGATTAAAGATAATAAACAGGATATTATGTAAGTGGTTAAGTTCTTATGTGTGTGATTTTACAATATTACTAGATGTACCGCACGTATTTACCTGTGTTAAATTTATTCGACTGACATTCCACAACGACGCGCTACCAGCGCACCCATGTAACCTAACGTTCTCACTACCTGTAATTGCTTACAACTTGCCAGATTGCTTAACGTTCATGGTTACTGCTCCGTTACTTAGGGTCGTAGCGTGCAGTTATATAACCTATAACCTTACTCAATAAATAGTATATAAAATGCAAAAAGTTTTTTTCTAATCTGACTGGTAGTTCCGGAGATTAGCACGTTTAAACAAACAATATCATGGACTTTATTATATTAGTAATATCTTTATAATGTATATAATTCTTCTATAAGTATGAATGTGACTGAAATCCTCCTAAACGGCTGGACGGATTTTAATGAAATTTTTTGTGCATGTTTGTATGAGTCCCTGGATGGTTTAGATTCGCAATTGGACCCAGCAGGTGGTGCTGCGATCGAGTTTTTTGATATTTTCTTGTAGGCTATCTAACGATCGGGCAGAACAACTTCTGTCAGGTCCGATAGTAGATATATATTTTTGTAAGTAGGCACGTAAAAGAATGACATTAATAACTTGGCTTTCAGAGATAGCATATATGCCAATTTAACGTGCATTTTTGTGACGGGAGCCAAAGGGTTAATTGAAAACTTTGCTAAGGGGTAGGTAGGTAACGAAAATCAGTTAGTAGCCAACTTTTTAAAAGTTGAAATAAAACCCATGAATTAAAATTTATTCATTATTAGACCTTTATTACACATTTTTTAATTTAAATACAAATTACACCACAAACACGCGACAGTATGCTGATTGACGCAGTAAATAAAACGAAATTTAAAGGTTTTATGTGCAAAGTTGAGTTTACTAGAATTACAGTTGAAACTTATGAAATACTAGCGACAGACGTTGTCCTGTTCGAACGTTGGTTTGCCTAAAAATAGCAAAAACGTAGAACTAGACCACAGCGCCATCTACCGGGTCTATTAGTATTTTATTCTAATAGTAGTAAAAACTACTATTAGAATGAAGTTTTCGACATCCACTAACTTTTAACTTTGTTGAATTGCTAAGTTACAGGACTATATTATGTAAGTATAGCATGGAAATATCTGAAATATGTCAAAATTAATAAATATTATTAATTATGTAAAGTTCTCCTTTAAGTGTGGCCGCTCTTAAATTATATCATACGTTGGAGTTGGGGATTGTTAGGGGTGTCTCAAAAGCCGAATGTTTAGACAAGTCGAATATCAATCACATGTCCCCAAGCTCGAACATCAGTTTGTTCAAACGATTTTTCCGGATAATGCGTACATTTGACTATAATTAGCACAATACTGTAACTAACTTATATACCTACCAACTAGCGGTCATCCCGTCATTTCATTTTTACTCATAATATTGACAATTTCTTATAGTACATTCATTGAGTAATGACATAAGCTTCCCGTGTATAAAATTTCATAAAAATCAAATTTTTTTTATACTACAAAGGTGGCAAACAGGCATACGGCCCGCCTGATGGTAAGCGGCTACCGTAGCCTATGAACGCCTGCAATACCATAGGTATCACAAGCGCGTTGCCGACCTTGAACCCCCCCCCCCCTGCCCCAAGGAGCTCTGGAAACCCTACTCACGGCAGAAACACAACACTTGGTCATTAAGCCGTTTTTGAGTTAAATCCGACACACAAACAGATAGATAGACAGACTGTTCTCATTACATATTCGAGATAGGGTCTTTTGTATAAGGATGTCTATCGGGAACTAAAATAAATTACATTTACACACATAACTACAGATTAATTAATATAGATGTATTCTAGACTCGTAGTTTAGAACAAAAACGCGGTTTGTATCGCGAGTATTGCAAGGGTCCCCCGGTAAAGCTGTAAAAGCCATAACGGCTCCAGGGCCCCTAAGGTTAACAGTGAAATCAGTTCGAAAAAAAAGCGTGGGTTGCCAAAATCATAATGTACAGTTTTGACAGCACTACTTGGCGGCGAAATGGATATATTAGGATATCTCTAATGTAACTTCCATATGTTTTTATGTTAAATATTATTTCCTAGGAATATACGAAATATATTTCTTACCTAAAATAAAGTTTTTCGTCAAGCTAGCTCAGTCAGATAAATAATGTTACTCGACAAATAAAGATAGAGGTTTATTGAAACAGAACACTGTGTTACACATTCAAAAGTTACAATTAGTTCTGAAATAATTAGAAACAACGACAGACATTTATAAAAATAGTACAAGCGACGCGATAGCTAGAGCTCTTCCTCATATTTTATATCTGTCAAAATTAAGAAAAGAACATCAACACACGCTTATACCACCAGATTCAAATATTAGCTGTATACAACCTACATCGCGTATTCGCAGTAACGAGGCGGGAGACGTATTTCACGACGTCCGGAAATACTAGGCCCGGGTTGTCTTGCTATATACTCCCCCTCTGGTCTAGGAGTACGCCCTCGTTCCTGGACCAGTTCATGACCCGTACGCTTCGGACGTCCGCGTCGTCGCTTAGGTATAACAGGTTTGGGTGGTAGGTCATTTCCTGTACTACTACTATCAATGAAGGGCGTCAGATCCTGGGAATGGTATTTCCCTAAGCTTTCCTCAGGACTTCGCATTGATGATATCAGAAAAGTAGTCGGACTAACTTTCTTGGTTATTATATATGGTCCGTCGCGTTTAGGAACAAATTTGGCGGTGATACTTTTGCTTCCTTGACTTAGTACTTGAGATCGAACGAGGACTTTATCTCCTACTTCGTAAGATTGACTATGTCGGCGAGATTGATCGGCAATCTTTTTGGATTGATCTTGCTTTTTCTCAGGAGTCAGACAATACGGAGGTACAAAAATAGGAGAATGGTCACCCGTACCAATACGATGCTCCGCAAAAGGGGTTGGCTCTCCCCCTAGCTGGAAAATGTCCGTATTGTCAACCAAGACTTGCGCCAGCCGGTTCCGGTCAGGTGGGTTTAACAATGTGCCTTCGTCATCTCTGAGTACATCAGTAGAGGAGCAAGAAAACTCTGTGGATATAGAGGGTTCAAAACGCATTTTGTATTGAATGCGGTGATTATTTGCAAAATACCAATATTTGCGAGAAAAATCCATAACTACTTCGGCGGCAAACAAGAAATCCATGCCGAGCAGTGTTTCATTGTTACGTGCTTCAGGAAGGATAAGAAAAGGAGTCCTAATGACCTTCTTCTCTAAATGCACGTCGAGAGTTGTCACGAGGACGTCTATGTCGCGAATGAAACCATCAGCGAACTTAATGCGTCTTCGTGCTGGAACGAGAGGGTGTCCCTTTCGACTGAGGAGGGTGTATAGTGTGTGACCCGCCATACAATGCTTAGCCCCGGTGTCAATCATCGCAGTTCCCGATGAACCTAAAATTTCTATATCAAAAATCGGCCGTAAAATTTTAGTAAGTTTTCGATCCGAGCTCTCACTGGCACGCTCGTTATCCACACAATATGTGTCACTACACACATTATTATTCAACACATTCTCAGAAATATTATTGTGTCTCATTAATAACTCTAATTGAAAATAGTTCGCAAGTTCTTTTGCACTATGAATGTTTTTAAAACAAAACTCATTATAATTCGAAAAATTATAACATCCAACCTTACCTTCTTTTTCAATTAGAGTGTCATCGAAACAAACATTGTCATTATTTGAAAAATGATTACTAAAAGTGACATTGCCTTCTTTTGACAAATTATTGCTGGTTGTGTGTTTGCTCGACAATTTGTTGACACGAAAATCATCATTATTATTATTATGAAATATTTTAGTCTGATCTTTATTATTAAACTGTAAAGTAGGCTCTATTGTCGAACTATCACGCGACCAGTTATTATTTTGTTCACAAGAAACATTTGTATGAACATTTTTATAGTAAGTGGGCAAAGTAACAGACACAAAACCATCACGGATATTATTATTAGCAGAGTCTATACTATTAAAACTTTGTTCATTGTTACATTTTGGACAATTTTCCCTAGTTACGTTCTTTGAACCACATTTGTAACACGAAACAGCCTGATTATAAGTATTTAACTCACCCTTGTTCGCACACTTACGGCACTGATCACGTTGATGTCCATAGCGTTTGCAATACACGCAGAAAGGCCGGTGTCTCGCCAATGGCGCGCGCTCATCTCGTGATGGCGAGATGTATACACGTGCGTGCTTTACGCGTGACGTATGTTGTTCGTCGGTCAATCGCGGGGACGTGACGTGCAGAGCGCTGCCACGCCACACACTAGTACTCCCGTGCGGCTTCACGCTCGTAGCGGAGTTCGAACATCGTGCGTTATATGTTGAGGATGAGGGATGAGTTGACATTCTGTTACCATTACCCTTTCTATGCATGACAATAGAATTTGCTTCTTTCCTATCAGTTGTGGTTTCTTTTAAGGAATCTTCTACGATTCTTGCCCTTGACAGCAATTCTGAAAAACTTTTAATATCCTCTCTTCGTAATCTCTTCCGAATCTTTCTGTGAAGCAATCCGTAAATCATGTCTAACTGGACCTTAGTGGTCAGATCGTTTGTTGGAAGGCGTGTTAGAAGGGCTCGACTCTTCGCCACGAAGATATCGGTTCGTTCATTTTCACCTTGCTCGACCCTGAATAATTCTCTATAGATTTTGTATTCAGGACGGCGAGCGCCGTAGGCATCACGAAGGAACTGTATCACCTCTTTCCAAGAAGTGACCTCGGCGCGTATACTCTGCCACCAGATTGCGGCTTCAGAGGTAAGCAACATAGAAAGGCCCTTGATGGCAAGGTCATCGCCAATATTTGAGCATTCTTTATAAGCTTCTATTGCATCGATGAACTCTTCAACGTTTTCTTCTGCTGCTCCCGAGAATCTAGATGAACATTGTGCAAAATTTCCAGTCTTTTCTGTCGAACTCGGTGTTGGCACCGGTGATTGAACGGCCAGAGGAGAGGAAATCGTCGACAAGCGTTGCAACATTCGTTCGCAGACCTCAGCATTTGATTGTTGTATAGTCGTCAGCAAGGCAGCGAAGTTCTCTTGAGACAGCGTGATGCTGCTGCCATTAAGATCATCGTCGCTAAGAGACTGTCGTTTCCGTGTTTTCGGCATTGTTTTCTAATTACACTTACAATGTGATAACGAGGTACGCACAGAGTAGATTCCACTAATTTTCAGTAACTTTGTTGTGGTATTCTGCCCTCAAGTTGGGACGCCATATTTCGTCAAGCTAGCTCAGTCAGATAAATAATGTTGCTCGACAAATAAAGATAGAGGTTTATTGAAACAGAACACTGTGTTACACATTCAAAAGTTACAATTAGTTCTGAAATAATTAGAAACAACGACAGACATTTATAAAAATAGTACAAGCGACGCGATAGCTAGAGCTCTTCCTCATATTTTATATCTGTCAAAATTAAGAAAAGAACATCAACACACGCTTATACCACCAGATTCAAATATTAGCTGTATACAACCTACATCGCGTATTCGCAGTAACGAGGCGGGAGACGTATTTCACGACGTCCGGAAATACTAGGCCCGGGTTGTCTTGCTATAAGTTGAACTTAAGTTAGGCAATAAAAGAAGAGAGGTAGGGAACAGAAAAATTTCTTTGGAGATTTCTCATTACTTTTGGCAATTCAACTGGTGAAATATCTCCACCCTACAGAAGATCGCAGTCAAATAACCTTGTATTGTATTCCAGTATGGTTTCCAGAACTCCTCGAGGAAAGATAGTTCAAGGTGGGCAACGTGCTAGTGATACCTATGGTGGTACAAGCGTCCATAGGCTACGGTAGACCTTAATTGTATAAAAAAAATATTGTCTCTTTATCCATATGCTGTAGCTGGTCTCGCCAAAAACTATATTACCTACATGTGAAAGGCTTAAACGAAAACCAGTAACTATACAGCGAAACCATATATTTAAAAAATATGTTTTAATATCTGATATATTAGTTTAATACTGTGAATATTCAAGCTTCCATTTTACACCATATACTAAGAATTTATATAGGAACCCATTGTATTAGAAAACGTTTTCTTAAAAATATAGAAATTAACAAAAAAATGGGAGACTCACGTATTACAAGAACAATAGATTTATTATTACAGACACAAAACATACATTACTCAACATTAAAAACAGTAGTTATCTCAATTTATAAATATTCAATTCAAAAATTCACAGAAATTAATACTTTTATAATATACTCGTATAATATTATTGTAGATACTGATACCTACTCAATTAGACATCAGACGATTATGAATCGTTTTTGGCACTTTTTTCAGATTTCTCTATGACTGCGTTCACATCAGGTTCTTCTGTAAATGAACCGATATCGCTACAACATTTTGAATAAAAGTCTGGATATCTAGGAAGTAAATCAAAACTATTAGTGTCGTATAAATCGTCAGTATTCGACTTCCACTTGCCAGCAATCATTTGCAATGGCTCCAAACACTGCAGACTTTGCTTCACCCGTAACAACTCAATATTACACTGATTTTCTACTTCTAAAAGCTTTAATCTGTAGGCTTTAGATAACATTTGCTTTCTAATCGCATTTTTCTTTTCCATTTGTGCCATATTTAGAGTGTTCTGATATTTCTGCAATTGTTTTTCGTACTCGACAAGGCTTTCATCACAATTTAATTTACTATCAACACAGGCGCTGTAAACAGTAGACGAGAACGTCAGATTCTCCATAAATCCATCGGTCGAAGACGTGTGTTCGCAATCATTTGTGTATTTTGAATCATGTTCTGAACAACTCCGGGTCGATTTACAATCATTTTCTATTCTAGATTTTTCTTCATTCAGTTCATGTTTTAAAGCTTTTATTATATTTCTGCATTGTGCAATTCTGTCCTTTAAATTATTTTCGTGGTCATCGCATGTTTCTGGTGACATATCATCATTCAATTCTTTTACATGTTTGTCAAAATTTTCTTCATCGTCTTTCAATTTGTTGGTCATATGGTTTGTACTATTCTCGTTATTGTCAGATACTGCAGATGTTTGTAAAGTTTTTCGATTATCTCCTGATCCCAGCTTTGAAAATTCCATATTAAAGAGATAAATCTACTTAGAAAATCTGTGAAGGATTATGTAAGAATGTACAAGTCTATATGTGTGTAATTCTAAAGAGTATGTATCTCAGTAATCTATCTGAATTTTCATTTGAATTTTTGACATACCTATTCCATTCCATCGAAAAGCGATGTTTATAAAAAAGTATAAGTTTTAATGTAGTTGTGTAGGCCAGTGACATAATACTGTAGATATATTTTTAACTCTATATAGAATAAAACTCTAAAACTAAATAATTGCGATAGTCAAACTTAATAATCTTTGCCTCCTTAAGCAGCTAAGTATATTAATTATTGAAGGTATTTTATATAATGCCGTTAGATAAAGTAAATTCTGTAAAAAAGTACAAATGAAAAATAAACACAGATTTATCGTAACTGTAACTCTAAGTCTGCATATTGTGACGGGCAACTACGGAACCCTACAATGAGCGTGACCCGCCACGCAATTGGCAATTTTTGAAAATAACTATATTCAGGAAACATTTTCGCTGAACTATTTAGTTCTAGTTTATATGTAGCTTTCAGTTCATGTTTGTGCGAACTGATTAGATAGTACATGATTTAAACTGATTCTCATGGTTCTTCGGCTCTTTCAGTCATTGCAACGAGGGATGTAGGTAACGCTTTTGGTTTGTCTTATAGACGTTAATTAATTTACCTCCACATTTTTCAAGCATAATATGACTATCAAACAAGGACTGACTACTTATTATACTTATGAATATTTAAAATCAAGTGTAACAAAAGTTTACAAAATTAAATAATTCTAAATTCACCAAACCGGGTTGAATTATTCAGAAAAAAATAATGAATATGTTTTTGTTTATTAGGTAGGCAAAATGACTGTACAGCGCCTGATGGTAAGTACGGTACAGTTCACAAACAACGGCGATCGTCGGTAACACAAATATCAGCCAGTCGCCGATGTCATGCCGGCCTGGTGAAATGCCTCGTTTGAAGAGCCCAACATAGGAGGGAGGGAACACGTCGGCTGAGAGACTATCCCACATCTGCACAGTATGGCAAAAGTAGAAATTAGCAAATTGTTTTGTTCGTACCATTATGGACCTTACCGTTTAGCTATGGCTTCCTAGACCAGACCGCGTCGTTCTGTACTGGAAAAGAGCTGATGGCATAAAGTCAAACAATTCTTCAAAACAGTCACCATGATACAGACGATAAAACATGCTCAGCGAGGTAATGTTTCTTCGCAACTTAAATTTTAAATACGTCTGTATCATTCACAATGCGGACAGCCAGTCGCTGCAAGCTGTCGAGGACATCGAGAAGGTATTGGGTGGAACCATCCCAGAGATGTGAACAATATTCCATGCACGGCGGAACCTAAGCTTTATAAAGAAGACAGCTGGCCGGGTGTCAAAAGGTTAATCAAATATTATGTCAAAAAATTAAATTGCATTATATTTCATATTATTTATATTTTTTTAAATGAAATATGTAATTAATTTTATTTATTTAGAAAGTGTTGGTTTGAATTTAGTGGGTTTTGAAGGATTGTTTTGAATAGTTGGTAACACTGCCAATAATCTCTATTAGGTGGGAGTTTTTAGCTGTATCTCGATTTGCCATGCTGTGATTTTTATTTTCATTCCTTAACTTAGAGTTTTTGACTCTATATTATGTAATATTGGTAGCATTTTCATGATATAGTTTGGTAATTGTGAATAAGTGAAGTGAATTATAAATATAAACTGGAATAATCCATTTTGTGTTGCCACAAAAACTCCTTTATAGACAGTTCAAAAAGGAGTCACCATCTTGTTTGACCTCCCCTTTGAAGATAAAAAATAATAAAACCAGACTTAAAGGACTCGTATCCAGTGGTCATAATAAATTAAAAAGAAATTTATTCTTTTAAATTTCATATGGTAACACTGATCAACGTCAGTCAAAATAATTACCAGAAACAAATAAAAGCTAAAAAATAAACAAGACTATGGACGGTAGATATAAACGTAAACCGTAGATATACTTTTTTTTGTTTTATTTCTTCCCTTGAATTTCGTGAAAGGAAAAGGCAATTGTATCATAGACCATACAGTCAAGTCAGACGAATATGATGATTCCAGACGGTCAATCACGAACTACTATCGAAAATGAAATCGTATCAAGTGCTTATCAATTTGTATAACACTCGATACGATTACATTTTCGATAACAGTTCGTACCCTAACAAAATGGCTGCTCCCTTGTTAGAACTTCCTAGGGAGGTTTTGTGGCATATCGGAATTCATGGTCCATGTTATTATTTCAAATTCACTTCACTTGTACACAACAACCAAGCTTTATTATGCAAAATGCCACATGTACTGTATACAATATATGATCAAAATACACAAATTTATAAATAAAAAAAAACACAAAAGTAAACTGTTTCAGTTTGGTTCATTATCTGCTCTATTCAAGCTTATGGATCTTTACTTTGTTAGAGAGAGATACAAACAATATACAATAGATACAATATGACTTGGAACAAGCTCTTCACTCTTTTCAATAATTATAAAATTATAGTAATAGAAAGAGTTGGCATTATGTAACAGGCGGTTATTTTGGACTGGTTTATGGAATTGTTATTTCTCTTGAACAAGAACAAGTATTTTACCAGGTATATCTCACCTCTACTGTCTAGAGATGAATAGTTACGGATCAAATTGTACCAGCAATTATAACCTCTACTAGAACGATTTTACTGTAGTAAAAAATTATGTATACATTAGAACAATGTTTGAAGATGTTTGTCCATCTTGTTAGAACAATGTTTGAAGATTACAGAATAGTACGAAGTTTGGCTTAAAGGACGTGTACACAGGGGCCTTAATAATAACAATAAAAAAAGTTTGCAGAAAAGCTCTACGGTATAAACCTGTGGTATAAACCGATTTTCGCGCGTTAGTATTTTATTCATTATTATATGTTTTTCGAACTAAAAAATGGCACTCCTGGATTTGTGTGAAAAATATTATAAAACTAGGAATTTGTACGATGTATTACAAATAACTGAGAAAGCCTCAGACAAAGAAGGTGAGGAAAACTTATGTTATATTGGTTTCTCATTTTCATGACAATAGTTATCATAATTTATTTTGATAAGCAGTAAAGAAAGCGTACCACAAGTTATCTTTACAAGTACATCCAGACCGGGTGAACAATGACGAGAAATTGGAAGCAACAGAAAAATTTAAAGTTTTGAGTAAGATTCATGAAATACTCAGCAATAAAGATAAAAGAGCTTTGTACGATGAAACGAAGAGTATTGACGACGACGATTACAATATCGTTGAAGACCGTGACTGGACTATTTATTGGAGACTGTTGTTCAAAAAAATCACTGAAGAAGACATTAAAGATTATGAAAACAAGTACATTGGTAAGTCCAAATTTGCAACAGTTCTGATAATTATATTGTGCATTTTATTTCAGCTTATTATAATAGTTATTTATTAATAAGAATACAAAGTAATAATGAGGGTAATTATTTTAGTTATTGGCACATACCAAGTAGTTACTTGAGTAAAAATTTTGTATCAGAAATTAATATTATATAGCAGGACAAATTATATAGATGTTGTAAGAGATGACTGATAATGATAACAAGGTAAATTGAAAATTTAAGAAATCCCCAACACATGTAACTTATTCTTTGAGACTATTCCAATGAACCCAACCACAATATCTCTGCTGTAATTTTGTGAAGGGTTAGGTATCGAGATGATGCTGCAGCATCAGTTCAATGTTTCCATATTCTTCTAATATCATTAGAAGTAACAGAATAGCAATTTTCGACTCTATTAGACCAGTGAAAGATGCTCACATCCATTTATCAATTAGAAACGAACTGATAGTCTTCAAATGGCTGAACAGATTTTCTTGGATTATAGCTAAGAACACTCTTAATCCAGTCATCATTCAAAGAAGAAATGTAGATAAAAATCGATTCAGCCGTTTGGAAGCTATGCTGCCACAGATAGATCAATATTATATAACGCAAGATAGGCATACACAGACATTGAGTTGAGGAAATTTCACTCATGTAAGATATAAATATAGATATATGATACAAAGACACACATTAAACTTATAACACCCCTCTTTTAGTATTGAGGGTTAAATATTGAATTATACTTCAGAAATGAATTTAAACAAAGTATGAAAAACTAAAACAATTAAATGGTAATTTCACAAAATAGTAATAAATTTATATTGAACACTGATTTTTAAATATGAACAAAGTCTTAGTTGTTATATTTTTTAAGATATTATAATCAAAAAATAAACATAAAATACGGTTACATTTTAATCTAATAACTTAACTTTTATTTTCTGCATGTATTTTGTTACACCATAATTAAAGAAACAAATGAATCATAGCATGATTTCTTTAGTTTGAGCTCTTTTTCCTACAATCTATTCTATAATTTCCCCAAGTACCTGCAATTTACACAGTGCCCATACTCTAATTAACCACAACCATCAGTGGGCTAAGATTAGTGTAAGGACTTACTGATCCATAGATAATTAAAAAAAATTACCAGATAATTTTATGCCACAAATTTTAATGAAGAAGAAGTGCAGATGGAAGTATTGAATACAATGAACATTTAAAAAAATCACAATTTTTTAATATGTTTTTGTGCTGTTACAAATATATATGATAGAAACAAGTTAACAGTTGAAAATTCACATTTTGGAAGTCTTTGTGATTTTGTTTATTAAATAACTTATCTTCCATGGATGACATTATTTACACACATTTTGTGTGATTGTGTATTTTCCATAAGGTGAACCTCCATAGTTACATAAAGTCTGTTTCATAATAGTATAAATTTGAATAGTAATAGTGTAAGTTGAAATAATATGGGTTGATAAGTTTAAAGAGAACAGATTACAGACATAAAAATTAAATATGTTTTACATTACATCAAGGAAACCTTGTAAATCCTGAAAATTTTATTTCAGGTTCCACAGAGGAAAAAGAAGATCTCAAACATGCTTATTTAACAGGCAAGGGTGATATGGATTATATTGTAGACCAAGTTCAGTTTGCAAGAACAGAACATGAACCAAGAATTAGAGAAATTCTTAATGTAATTTTTTTTGTTTATATGACTTTATGATATTCTATTACTTTACTATAAAACATCCTCTGTAGCAGTGTTGGAATAACTAACATTAACAGTTTTAATAAATTGTAACATCTGCAGTATAATTTAGTATAATCAATTATATATGTTATATGTGTATCATATGAAATCTAGCTGCAAATTTAATGAATGCTATAATTATATAAGAACCTAGAGCTTTCTAAGCTAAGAAAAATTGACATGTATTTACTTTATAAAGCTTCTTACCATCTTCAGCCACATTAATAAACTATGATCATTATTCTGCCATCTTAAGTAATAAGGGCGTATCTAACTAAAACACAAACCAGAGAAATATTGAATAGTTCAGTTTCAGTCCAGTTAAGTGTAATTCAATAACAGAAGCCTAACAAAAAACAACCAGATACAACTTTTCTGACTAAATCTGAATATATGTATAAATAAAAGTCAATTAGCAAAAATTTAAAGATTGCCGTTGTTTCCACAGAGTACTTCATAATATACTGAAACTTGTTTCTCTGGACAGCAGTACTGACGACGCCTTGTTTTCATGTTTGTCAGAAATTTTGCTTCATTTGTGCAAGGTACGCCTGTAAAAAAAACAAATGACCTTGCAACCATATAATTGGCCAAAAACTACTATAGATTATAACCAAGAATAAATCACAAAATTTTCAGTAAATTATCAATCACGCTTTACTCACTACTTAATTTGGTACTTAAAAAGTAGTCAAGGTCAAATTTTAATACTTTTTCTACATTTTAGGAAATGATAAAAAGCGGCGAAATTCCTTCATATAAAATATTTACACATGAACCAACAAAAAAACGACAAAAAAGAATTGCTAAGGAAAACCGTGAAGCAAAAGAAGCTGAAGAAATGAAAAATGAATTAGGTCTTCAAGTTGATAAGGAGTCATCAGGTAAATATTTTGTATTAATAAAAATAATGCTAGCAGTGTCGAGTTTCGTAGTTGCCCGTCACAATATACAGAGTTCCCGGCCCAGTGTAGCATGAATTACTTCATACAAAAATATACTATAGATGTTTCACCGTGTCCCGGCTTGGTGTAACATGAAGCATCCTTTAGAGAGGGGTTTTTAAGTTGTTTTTAATGGAATTTGTATGATATTACTTCACCAGATTCATTTTATAAGTTGATTGAGTATTACTCGTTAACTTGTAAAGCTTACTTACCCCTGATAGTTTCCCTTTTTACTTAATTATATATACTATTGCCATGAATTTTTTCACATATCCAAAATCAAACATTTAGCTGGCAGGGGGAACACTGGACTCAAATAAAAATTAGCACTTTAAAGCTTAATATTTCGCAAACATATCTTTGAATCGAAAAGTAGTTTTCACAGACCTACAATATTTTTTAAATGACCTTTCCGATGAGTCCCAATATGATGTGATAGACAAAAATCATTCCCAATCAAGATTTTATTTGACCACTTTTTCGGCGTGATTAATAAGTATAACCATAGTAAATTACAGCTTTCTAGTACTATGAATCTCCGAGCTAAGCCGCGGAGAAAGATACGGACATAGCAAAACTATAAGGGATCCTTTTGACTTCGAAACCCTAAAAAAACAGGTATATGACCTTTTTATAGATTAAAAAAAAATATTATATAATGTTTCAGGGGAAACTAGTTTAGAATTAATGATTAAACAAAAACAAGAAACTAGAGCTAAGAAAATCGATTCATTCTTAGATGATTTGGCTGCAAAATATGGAGGAGGAGAAAAAACTAAAGCAAAAAAAAGAAAAACATCCACAACAAATTCCAAGAATAAGAAGAGAAAACTAAAATAAAAGTAATGATTATATATTTAGATATTCATATAACTTTACATACAACATTTTTCAGTTAGTAAGATGCACATCCCATTCCCAAGACTGATGCCTGAAGTGGGACAGCTTCAAATTATGTTATTTTCATAGTAAAAAAATAATTAATTAAATCATACTTCTTACAAGGTTAACTATATAAGCGGCACGCTATGATGGCTGTTTTGACGTTTGTCCTCTTATAAAGTTTCGTATAAATTTTGAAGAAAATTGCTGTTCTTTATTGTCAATAGTGACGTGCATTTTGTCATAAAATTTATCGTTTGTATAATTTTAGGACACAAAGTTAATTTATCACATTGATTTCTAAGCTACATATTTTATGGTTTAACTATATAATATGGCCCAGTCGACAAATCTTTTTACGTTTTTATTAACAAAAAACAGTACTTTTTGACAGAATCCTTAATGGTTATGATGATTAATGTACTTATTTACCACACAACTCGACATTTGTTTTATAAAATTCGATATTTTAAAAAATGAAATGTAATATGATCGCTATCCAGCACAACTACTACATACTCAAGTCACTGCTCAAAAACAAAGCAGTTTCGATTTGACTTTGCTTCGAAGAGAACAAACTGTTAAAAAATTATGTAACTTTCGTTTTATTAAAACCTTTTAATCATCTACTACATGCAATAATAGTTATAAATCCAGAAACTTATAGATATAATTTCAATTTGATAATATTTTTTTCTAAAATAAATTGTCATTTCTCGTCACTGTTGTAATTTGTCAAAACCGTCATCATAGAGTGATGTCATCATAATAAAAACACGTTTTTTTCTTACAACATTAATGACCTTAAAATTTCACTATTCCTTTCATCTTGTTATTTTTAAATTTAATTTATAATCTAGCATGTTTTTTATTTAAATTAAATGTATTGTTTGGAACAAATTAAACAACTTCTCATCATAAAACATTTATTATTCTAAGACAAATTTCAAAAAAAAAAAAACATTTGCCTTAGCAACTTCCAATGTAGTTTCAGAATAATGTCATTGTTCAACATAGGTTTGAAGTCTTAAATTTACTGTAATGTTTGGAACAAATTAAACAACTTCTCATCGTAAAACATTTATTATTCTAACACAAGTTAAAAAATTATTCATCTGCCATAGCCACTTCCATTGTAGTTTCAGAATAATACGGGCCTTGTTCAACATAGTTTTGAAGTCTCATAGTGATACTGGCATCAAAGGCGGCTGAAGTTGATAACCTTTTAATAATATCATATTTAGCTTCCTTCGATTGTTTTGTGTAATCTAAAGATCTGTCTAACAGATATTCAATGAAACCTAAAACATAAAGAATAAAATGATAAAACGACATGAACATGTATAGAGGGCACAGCATTCCAAGGATTTCACCATGCGATTGCAGGGTATGGAACCTGGAGCAATGTCTGGGACTTCCAACTTAAATGTAGGTTTAAGGGGCCTCTAATAATGCAAAATAACGCTTACTTTCACTGCATATTAATTAAGCACACAACATCTTATTTTATATACTAGCTGTGCCCCGGGATTTCACCCGCGTATAATTTATAAGAAATCACTGAAGCTTTATAATACTTCAGTATAGACGACATTTCAATCGGGCGGCCAGGATTATGCGTCATACGGCTCGTTCTCACCACTACTACTGTACGCATAGACCCGAGTTGAGTGTTGAATTATTTAAATTTTCCATTATCTCCTAAATTATGCGTCCAAATAACATGCTATACAGGAAAAAGTTTATCTTCATAAAATTGTCTTGATGATGAAGTAACTTTCGAACGTAAGGATTAATACGTCAAAACTATTAATAATGCTCATAAATCACTTATTAATATATTAAAAATAAAATCACAATATGTCTTTATTGTGGCTTATGTATAAGAGATAGGGCATATGGTATCGGACTTTTTTAAAATATAGTAAGGAGTAATATTTTTGTGGAATATTGTATTTACGTATCAGTGTATCATCAACCGTTAAGCCAGCGCACAAGGATAAATCAGTTCGGTAGCGCTTTTTGTTCCGACTTAAGAAAAAAAAAATCAATATTTAAGGCTAGCTGAGAGGTATAGCCTATAATGCCTATAATAGCGACCGTTTACTACGTCTAAGTCATATATCCAATATGACGTACTGCAGATAATTTAGATATACATTTCAAAACCAATGGCATGTGATGAAAATTCATAAACATTATGTTTTTCTTTCGTAAGGGCGATATTGGCCGAATTATTGTGATATGTTAGTATTATACAATGAAATAAGTATTATATAGGTTGCCAGGCGATCACTTGCTAGCTAAATATTTTGTGTTAGATCGCCGATGCTATAAGTTTGAGCGCCTCTGGCCTATACTATTCTTCATGAATCTGGCTATCATATAGAAAAATAATTTTTCGAATCCTGCTGGTAGTTTCAGAGATTAGCGTGTTTAAACAAACAAACGATCAAACTAAATTACTCTCAGCTTTATTATATTAGTATAGATTTTCCGTAAAATATTAAAAACCAAATGAAAAGGTCTCAATCAAGCTGTAAGAAATCACTATCAAATTAGTGTTGTTATTAAATTTAAAACAGCGATACTATTAAATTACTAGCTAATTTATTTTATTGTAGGAATAAGCTATCTATATACAATTAATATATTTATTATCTTCCCATAACACTTCAGCCACTGCCATTGCCTACAAAGCCATTGAGCATTTTAATTAGATATTTTACTATTTGAATGAATAAATGACCTTAAATTAACTGAAGATCACAGATAGATAACATGAACACAACATTTCTTAAACTGTTGATTGAATTCATTAATAATTTACTGAACATACATACCTGCAGTCCGGGCAACCAACTCCTCACCCCACTGGTGCTGACATACAGCATCAAGTAAAGCGAATGCTCCTAATTTTATATCAGAGAATGGATTCTTGCACAACTCAAACAATACTTCCATAGATGTAGGCTTCTCACTTAAACTTCTAAACCATTCTCGTGTCATTAATGTTACTCTATGATCAACAGGATTCGTTTTGAGTACATCGGGCGCTCTATCAATGCTAATAAGACTAGCAAAACAATTCAAAGCACGGATTTTTATTTCAGTTTTACTATTCCTAATAAATAGCCCTATCTTCGTAACTGCTTGTGTGTATTTGCTTCCTGTAAAAATAATTCTAAGTTTTAGGATTTGGGTATAGTGGATTTACTTATTAGGAGTGATTATAATAATCCTTTCTAACGTGAGTAGAACGTAGAAGTATAGTTTAAATAAAATTTAGGAGATTTATGCCCGGTTTCTGAACATCTCTGTTAAGTTCTCACTAGTTATTGATCCGATAAAGTTATCCATAAGATAAACGTCGGTTAACTGTCACTGTGTTTCTGAACACCCAATGAGCCGTTCAACAACTAACATATCGATAACCAGTTCCTTATATTGTCACTAAAGATCTTTTCACAAGAACGAATCTGAAATGGATTTAATTATTGTAATTTCGTCGGGAATAGTACAATAGCGCGTAACTTCCTCTGTAAAATACCGCGTAAGTACAACGAACCAAACTTTACAGGAGAAGGAAAAAGCTCAATATCTTCTATACGTAATAAGATATTTATGTTTTAACTTCATATATTGTTATTAAATAGTATGCGTCAGATATTAACTCGGTGTAACCTTTTAAAAACCTACCTAATTAGAGTATATGCCAGTTACGCGGATTTGTTTTATCCATTTTAAGCAATGGTTAATATAATTACGGTAAATAGGTAGTATATAATTGTTTATTTCGACTTTAGTTTCCTTCTTAATATGTAAATAAGCCCCAAATAAATGAAACGAAAACACTCTTAAAGCTAGTTTGTACTTATACATTCTCTTAGGTCCCAGTATAATTATTTTTCTTTGGGTTTATTAAAACTAAGCTAATCTCAAAATCCACGTGAAAATAAAAAGAAAAGTAAAATATTGACTCATTAATATTGCTTACATTAACCTTGTAATTAATTATCTTTGAAAGTTTAATCAAAAATGTATCTCAAAATCAAAAACAATGAATACTAAATTCTTCAAAATAATGAAGCCCTTAAAGAATGTGTTATCAGCTATAACAACCTCGTAGGGACAAGGTTTCAATCTTGCTTCTCTAGTAATTGTAGCATATTGGCTAGGCAAAAACTTCTGGATTTTTCAGCTTTTTTTCAATCAGAATGGCTGGAAATATGTGTCGTATAGTTTTGTTATGCCACATTACCAGCTTTATATGCACAGCACACAGCACATTGGTCTTTTTTTGGTTTTAATTAGGCAATATTTTGTTCTGTTAAGACATCCTCGAACAACTTTCTGGACGCCAGTGGTTGCAATTTATCTTTTGAATTTTTGGTATATATCCGATACAGTTCACGTTTTGATGGAATTAATGGTTCCAAATATTAGTATTAGTATAGCTTAGGGAGCTCACATAAGAAACATTTAACCAAATGTTTCAAGGATGGCAATCTATTTAGTGCTAGATGTTCGTCTGTCGAGTGTTCGGTCTCCCAACCAGTAGGTACCTAACTGTCCATTCCTTTATACATAAAGGTCTTATAAAAGTTTTTAAAAAAATTCATTCTTTTATGTTATCTAACTTCAAGTAATACATTTTGGTGAGGCTGTGCTTTGAGTTAGTAGATCCTGTGGTAATTTTTTTCTCGAGATTTTACGTCTACCACTGAAAAAACATAAAAAATTTTTGGTTCGATTTCAATTGCCAGAACTCCTCTAATATTTGTTTCCTTTTACTCTCGGAGAATTTTTCGCAGTGTAAACAAGCATTTGAATTACTCGTTTCACCTAATGATCTAGCTAGTTTTGGTTTATTTTGAACGTATTTTTCATCAGTCTTCTGAAATCGTATGTATTCTTGCTCTAACATCCTACGTTTACTATCTTTTACTTTCTTCCAAGTACTCTGGTCTGCTTTTCTTTTCCTACTTCTTCCTTCTCTCGAACTGTCAATTTCTAAATCTCTTTCAGGAAACCAGTCAATTTCATTTAAATATACTCGTTCATTTGAGATAACTGGGATGACAATCGAAACATCACTGAGAAGTATGTAGTTTGTATCGGCTACTGAATCATATGTAGAAAAATCTTGAGCGATCTCAGGTCCTATGTCAGGTATTTGCAACTTATTCAGCATTAATTATTACAATCTTAATCTCGGCATGAAGGCCCGTTAGACTAGATACGCGTAATTTCCGCTAACAAATAGATACGCTGTATTGTTTTAGCGCGATTTCACAGCTTCCTATTTCTTGATTTTTGAATCAAGCGAGTTGACCGGAAGCCGATGAGCCATAAGAATGCTCTGGCGCGAAAACTCAAATTGGCTACTTTTGTCAGTTATGCGGTATTTTACAGAGGAAGTTACGCGCTATTGTACTATCCCCGACGATTTGTCATTGATACTATTTATTAATATTGATTTATTAATATAAAAAAAAGGTAAATAAGTGGCCTAAAATTATTTTAGTTCATTATTTATCAACGACTGTTAAGCGGCATCTTTTTCAAAATATCGAACATTAAAAAGCTGTTTTTGTTTCGTGTTTCGCATGTGGTACATATTATTTTTGCTTTTTTCGGTTAAATTCTATATTCATTAGTCATTTTAGTATAATCTCTGTGTATAATCCATTACTTTGTAAATTGTAAAAAAAGTATGGACAGCGTAATTTTTTTTTACTGAAGAAGCTTCCAAATGCTGCTTAAGTAACTACCTGGAAAGTACAGTAGCTTAAAAGCGTAATGCAATACAAATTTGCTTTAATACCAATGTGCATGTAAAACAGTTTTTTTAATATTGGTTTTGATAGAAGAAACGTCAAACAACACTTATCGAATAAATAAACGGCCCATTTTGGTCAGCTAATATAAACTAAGTTTATCTGATATTTCATCGTATGAGGGTGTGTTCAGAAACGCATTTTATAAGTTATTGAACAGATAAACAAAAGTTAAAAGTACCTCAGAAAACGGGCATTAGTCTTCGTATGTGGGCATTTTTTTTAAATGGTACAACCCTAATTTTAGCCTGTCCCTCAACTTCATATTTTTTTATTGAGTTTATTTTACATTATAGTAGTTAATTTGGATGAGAATTAAATATTGTCAGTTTTTATCTACAATTCGTAAAATTTGTAATGATAAAATGAATGAAACTAATTTACAAAAGAATGAAATTATGGAACACTACCCATAATTTTGGGCTGTCCCCAGGTAATATTCGGCAATTTATGTAAACTTTTCGTAATTTCCGGACATGTCCAGATTGTTACAGAATTTTTTAACATCATATTTTTCAATTTGCCTTCTATGTTTCTCAAAATGGCAATATTAAGTGGATATCAAGACGCAATCTTAAAAATATTTTTCCATTTTGGTTAGAAAGTTATTTGCGAGCAAACGTGTGATCGGGCTAGACTTGAATAAAAATTAATGTTCAGCTATGTTACTAAAAATTTTATGCATAAGCTTTAAATTACATTGTTCGATAACTTTTAATGCCTGTTTTAGCTTTGAAAGAATAGATTGGTGCAAAATTAACATTAAACCATGAAATTGAATTGCTGTTAAAATTAGTTTAATCCAAGATGTAAGCGCTGCGTTACCTCGATTTTGTTACTGTTGAGATGGTAACATATAGATTGACTGCAAAAGTAACAAAATGGACAACATAAAGCTGGGCATACATTATTTTTAAATTTATTTCAAGTTTTTTTATTATTATTTGGATAATAACTTATGAAATTTAATGTACATCGAATTAAATGCGTGTTTGCATATTATGCAAATTCATGTAACTATATTTAAAATGTTATTACCTAATTTAGTACTTTCTCTGTGGTCGTGTATAGTTACTAAACGGTTTAGTGTATTTTTTCAATTTCCTTTGTATGGGGTCATTAAACGTGACTGAGACTATGATTACTTTTAAAGTTCAAACCAAATGCAATTAACCGCTAAAGAAAAAATGAGAAGGTATCGCGAAAGGTTAAAACAAGAACGTCCTTAAGAATATGATGCACAGCGGAAAAAAAATATAGAGCGTATTAAATAAAAATAAAAAATTAGCTGAGGCAGAAGCTAATAATTAAAAGTATAATGTGCCTAAGCTGATCGTTAAACAAATTAAAACATTTTTTTTTTCTTATATTACAAATATACTTAATTTCAATTTAAACAAAGTGAAGCATTTGCCTGCTTTATTTAAAATATGTACTGCCATGCAATATTTTCTTTTTTTTAATACTACTTAATCACTGAGACAAGCCCTGTGGTGTCTTGGAGTTTTACGAATATACAGTTTACCGACACAAAGTTCACCCACACTCAGCATGTTATATGAAGAGGTGAGGGTCCACCTTAACCACTACGAGACAAGAAACAAATTATTTGTATCCTACATTTCACGTATATTTGTATCCCCTACTTACCTAACTTTTATTACGTAATGTACTCTCTGCTTTACAATTTTGTTACCGTCAATTTTGTTACTGTCCCTAAATCTTTGAGATGGTTTTAAGTATTTTCTTAGTAATTACTAAATGTAGTTACAATTAAGCAGTTTGAATTCATAAAAAAAGAATTGTACTTAAGTTTTTGCAAAGCTGGAAATACTTTACTATTAACTTTCCTTTGATAGAATGAAAAACTATCTTTTCTCGGAACCAATGGTCCAAACCTGATAAAAAAACGACCAATTTTATAATATATGCAAACGTGTAGTATTATCTTGTTATTAAAACCTTAAAAACATGTTATTATCTACTCAAAATGCATTGTACTTTGATATAACTATGTTATAAATTCATAAAGTTTCACTTTAACTTTGGTAACACAACGGAATAGATTTCAAGACATGGTTGCTTATTTTCCTCTTTTTCTTTAAGAATAGCATTCGGACTAATAAACTACATTCATTTTAATAAATAAAAGAGTAGTAAGAATAAAATCTTAAACAAACATAATTAAAATTATCAAGTTTAAATTTTAAGTAATATTTTGGCCTGTTGTACCATTTTTCTGAAAATGCCCATGTAAATGTAAACATATTTGATAAATTTAATTTAATATTTAATAGTAAAAATTAGAAAAACTAATGTGGTCTGGGTGTAGGCAAGGAAAATATTAGTTTTTTATACTAAACTTTGCAATATCACTTTACTGCAACTACTGTAAGTACCATACAGCCCAAATACAACGACAACCGTAGATGACAGATTCCATCGAGAGTCGTCGCCGTCATACTGGAATGCCTCTTCATGTCTCGTCTGAAAGACCCTAATATCATAAGGAGCAAAAATGTTGACTGGAAGAATGTTCCACATCCACACGGTTACCACGCACCTACTAAAACCTTGCTAGGGAACCGAAGACATGAAATGGGCAAGGATTTATGTGATTAATACTATTTACAAATTCTTGTTGGTTTCAAGTCATTGAGACTCGAAAGAAGATGTGGTTGGGCAGGTTATGTTTGACTCGTGATAAAAATAGCGTGGGACGGCCGCAGCCGGCGAGCGCCACAAACCAACAAGAAATTGTAAGTAGTGTAGTTGTGCCTAGGTTCACTACATTTCATTGTTCAATTAGAGTCTCGGTGAATTGAAACCAACAAGGGTTTGTTCATAGTATTAATCACACAAATACTTGCTTATTAGCCACCGGTATCTCCTATTTAACAAGGAAACAGCAATACTCTCCAGTGGCCTGTACTTCTTGGCTAACCCCATGCGTTGGATCTTTTTTAATATCTCTATCAAATATCAAATTGAGTTTACCAAGTATGAGGAAAACTAAAATATAATGAGTACAAATAGAAAATGTTCAAGAGCTTTTGTATATACACAATTTTATATATGGTGTCTGTCCTTGCAAAACAAAAGTGATGGGGCTGAAAAGGAGGCGTACGTGTGACAATTCAGTCTTAATCAAGAGTGGAGTCTGGATATCAATGGAACCAGTGTTTCACAGAAGGACAATTTAATTAAAACTAAAATACTTTGTTATCAGAATGATTATTCTAATATATCTTATAATATAATATGAGATATAAAAATATCTCAAAGCAATAAATGATACAGAACAAGACTACATACCCAATGCTGCTAAACATAGCTTCCCTTCAATAGATGTTCCAATAAAACCAAGAGTATCAAGGGCTATTGGTAGTATTGTTTCATCAGCAGATTCCAAGGCATCAAACAATAAATCCAACAGAACAGAGTATTTCTCAATTATCTCTCTAGGATAATGATGTGCTATACAGCCCACAAATTTCACATAACCTGTAATAAATATACTTAAGTGAAGTCACACATTTCAAATTAACATTGAAAAGTTGTTTTTGGAAAGCCAAATAGATGAAACTAGTGATTCCTCTAAAAAGGAGTCCAGTAAAACATAACGACAGTTAAAAGCTAAAAACATTAAATAAGTGGATGTTTGTAATTATGTATGCATGTTAGAACTTACACTTCTTTGAATAGTCACACTCAATGTTATGTGATGTCACATAAAACCAAGTGTGATTACCACAATAAAACTAGATATTTAGCAAAAAACTTCATTGTGTACGCTTTTTTTACAATGTGCTCGCGCATCGTAAAAATCACCCATAATCTTTTCATAATGCACCTAAATGTTCTGATTTCAACGATTTTCTTAATAAAGATAATAAAAATAAAATTTATTAGTTTATAAATTGCTTGCATGCTTTGCACGAAAGAGTAGTAAATAATGTAGGTACGTAAGAACATATTATGTATGTCACTACTCTATATAAAACATTTTAACTGTTCCTTTAATAGAGTGAATTGATTTAAAATGCATACTGAATTTTTTTATACTAGTATTGCACCTTCCATCTTAGACTAATTGATAGTTAAAACAAAATAAATGCCAAAAAATACTAATGGGACTTTGACTTATTTAATAGCAATATTTGGATTAATATTATATTAACTGATTTCTCTCAACAATATTTTTCTTTTATGGGACCAGTCACTGAAAACAATATTTCTTCTTTGGCTTTCCTGGATATTATCCTGGACAGAACGTCTTTGACTTCATACCCCTCAATTGTAAATGCTAACGATTAAGTGAAAGTTATGTTTAGATGGAGACTCTTTGGGTAGGAACATATCAAGGATGACAGGTCTAATACCTATAAAATTATTTGGATTATAAATGCTAATTTTTCATTCATAACTACACTAATATCAACAGACTTGTACTTTACCTGGAATCATT
This sequence comes from Saturnia pavonia, assembly GCA_947532125.1. NCBI lineage: Eukaryota > Metazoa > Arthropoda > Insecta > Lepidoptera > Saturniidae > Saturnia > Saturnia pavonia. Next base: position 11,281,882 of record OX383903.1, read on the forward strand.
AAACTCCTTTGGGGATTATTTTGTAAATTGGTTATTATTTCTGAAATTCTTTGCAATGCTCCATGTTTTATAAGGTAATTAATTCCATGTGGTGTGACAGCCAATCTTGACAACAATTCTATGATGTTCATTTGATACAAGATATCATTTGAGTTTAGATCTGCTACTATATAATTTACATAATCCAAATCTGCACTTAGTTGAAATAAGTCAACTGATTTTGATGATATATTGATAATTACCTGAAATATGATTTACAACTTGAATACTTTTTATTTTATTGTTTACAATTAATATAATTTTACATATTGTTTACATTACTCAGTAGATAATATGCCTTGGATTAGATTACATTTATATTTACTAGATATATTCATTTTAACTATAATATAGAGTTGAGACATGAAAAATATAAAATAGACTTATTTTATATTACCTCAAAAACATTACATTTGCTGCTACTATTATATTCCAATGCAATTTTCATTTCATCCAACACTTTTGGATAAGCTTCACGGGGTAAGTTTGAAGATATCATAATTGCTTTGTTAGCCACACCTACATCTTTGTCACCTACAAGCTGTGCAACAGCTACATACACATCTATATATTCTGGTATTGGTAATAAATTGGGATCTGTTGTGATGGCTTTGTAAACCTGTAAAAACAAGGGATTTGTATAAAAAAATACAATAGCAAGCATCAACATATAAGTGATGTAGGCAGGACTCAATTTAGCAACCATAGCAATATGGTTGTAGGATATTTCTAATACTCACCTATTATAAGCAGCATAGAAGCTATCACTGTAGAATTGAAAACTGGTATATCACATCTTACCTGGTCAATAGCAAGTCTACGCACACAAGCCTTGTCATGCCGCAGTAAGTACATCATATGACTTGTATAATTTTTGATAACATCACCAGGTTCAAATTTTTCAAAGCATACTTTCAGAACTTCACAGGTTAAATCTATTTCAGTTCTGTAAATACATTAAATAAAATGTCATTGTGTTCCAAGCACCTAGGTATATATTATATTGCCAGACACAATTTATTTCGAACATAAATAGGCTCCAATTTAGAAGACTCCACATTTTTATTACAGTTAGATAACTATATGATTAGGCTAAATATAAAATCTTACACCATGGAAATAAATAGTTAAGAAATTTTATTTTCAAATCACTTTTTTTTGTAAGTTGGCATAAAGTTCACTTTTGCAAAATAGGTAAAATTTTCAATGATTGTATTTTTTTTCTATACATTTTTCGTACGATCATTGTTTGATTTATGTTAAATATATGACATATTTTCATTTTTTAGGTTGCGGCGATAAAATTGGTTAGATTAGGTTTGAACTGTGATCATAATAATAATCAGAAACAATTCTATATAAACATAACATCGAAAATTAAAAATAAAATATCACTAAAACTAATCATTTCCGCACTTTTCCCTTCCCAGAGAAGTTACCTTTCACTCTCCCTTATCTTTCCTGCCCCTTCACATCATTAAATTCATTGGTAGCTGTTCCAAAGTATAACCCATAAATATAGTCAGAAGTTTGAAGTTACGATTTCTTTATTATTTATAAAAATAATAATTTGTAATCTTACTTAGCTTCTACATTTAGACACTGCACTATTTTAGATATTCCAACAGATCTAATTGTGAGAATAGCATCTCTTGCCGGTTTAAAAACCAGCAAATTTTTAATATTATTTAGCGCTTCTGAGCGTTGTTCTTCCGTGTTTAGTCTATTTAGAAACTCTCGATATTGCTCTGTATCCTGCGTAGACATCTTACTAAGGGCCACAATACCTGGACACAATAATAAATTATAACATGTACAAACTTTAAATATAAATTGAAAGTAAATAAAACTACAGATCCAAAAAGAACAATTATTGTTAATATACTACTGGGACTAATATAGGAATATATTCTACACCACTGTTCTAATGAAACTCGAGAAAAAAGTTTAAAAAAACAAACCTTTGTTTTATTTTGATTTTTGACAAATAACAAAAAAGCAGCACTATCATGGTTAGTGTTGCCAGGGCCCATGAGTGGAAAGTCACAGTTTGTGTCCTACAAAGTTACATTTTTCCTGCAAAGTTACATATTTGTATGTCGTTTTTTTAAATAAAACATCATTCATGCATATTCGTCATTTTTAACAGAATTACTTGCGGTAGAATTCTCGTGCGATGTAACACTGTAGAAAATTGTAATCCATATCAAGAACGTACGAACAGTGCTTCGTAGTCTAAATGTAAGCAATGCCAGTGGCCCAGATAGATTTTGACTTTTGGAGTTCGTCGTCGACCCCTGGAGGTCGATATAGACCACTTTGGGAATCACTGGTTTATATTAACAAATTTATTTTCATAAAAAAATCAATATCCCCTAAAAAGTTACGAATACTTATTTAATTCCAAAAGTTATATATTTGTTACGTTAGAGGGTCAAAATTTACGAAAAATGTAAGAAATGTATCCATCTGGCAATACTGATCATGGTAGGTACTAGGGATGAATGTTCAATATTTATCAACGTTTTCGATACATGGATGTCGTACTTAAAAACTTCGTTGAGGATTAAAACACTTTCGATGTTTTTCTTATCAATCTTTACATATTATAAAACTAAACGTCTGTCTGTCTATTCTTTTCACGCGAAACCCTCTTATCCGATTTACTTCAAGCCCGGTGAAGCTGTAAAAGCCGCAGGAACTCCAGGACTAACAGAATACCCAGATCGAAAAAAAAAAAGTTTTTTATTTTAATTTATAACTATATTATCTAGTCAGGTTATAAGATACAATTTATAAGTTAAAGTAATATACGAAATAAGCGGTGGCGATAATAGTGAATCAATTCGGAAAAAAGTCTGACTTGAGGAGTTTAAATGGCTTACGCTTAGTAAATCATACAACATATATGAAATAAGCATTTTTGTCTTCAATCTTTTGAGCAGGGGCAGCACGATTCGCGCGTGCAGTCGACCGACGGTATTCTTTAGTTTACGCAAGCAGAGCCGCGGGCACAGCTAGTAGATATAAATAGTAAAAGTTTACCTCTAGAAACTGTCAAATTTCATTATAACATATAAAACATCCGTAATATAAAACAAGTAGACAACAAAGAAAGAATGAGTTCAAAACCCAACCCAGTAGAAACCATATTTGTAAAACTTACACAATATGTTTTTGTACTTTTTCATAATCAACTTTAAAATGTAATAAAACATTATATTGTAATATTAAATATATATTTTAGAGTTAGATATAGTATATTTTGTTAAATTCACATTACGTAAAAGATTTTTTTGCTCTCCAGTCTAAAAATTCGTCAATATCGTTATCATTGTCAGATTCACAGTCTTCATCAATATTCATTTGTTCAGCATCTTGTACCTTATTTTTGGTTTCCTCTTTCTTTAGCTCCAAATCTAAGACTCTGAAACAGAAAAAATCCTTCAAAATAAATATTTATAACTTGTAAGCTTCTGATAGCGATCGTATAACTTCTAAAGTTCTCAGGTTGAACGATTGAGCTCATGTTAACATAATATCTATTATTTGTTACTAAGACGATCGTCCACAGCTATGTTAGGATACGATAGTCGTTATCTAAAAAAAGCGATATTTGTACCAAAAAAATTTATATTCACAAATAGCGTGCCTACGGCTCCGTTTGCGTAGACTACAGCATTATTGTTTATAAAGACATCGTGTTTTTTTATAAGGACCAAGAACATAACTAGAAAAACAAAAAAAAAAACCATTAGTTTTTTCGTGATTCGCGCATAAGAGCAAACATCTTATTTATATATAGCTATATATTGTTTAGTTGCTATAAAAAAAAACTGAACCTGACAGGTGACGCTCGTCGAGCCAATAACTACCGGAAATTGTAGAACAACGTCTTCTGAGTCAGCTAGTTAATTATACCATATACAATTAGAATTTATTATAATGACTGAAAATAAACTCTATTGCTCAAACCACAACTAAAGCATGAAATATTAATTTTGAACAGTATACATTCAGTCAAAAAAGTATCTGAATTGGATGATTTGTTTATGGTAACAAATTTCATTTTTGTTGTTGTTAGATTACACAACTGTTTTTCATTTTGGAACGGAGTTTGAGTTGAATCTGTCATTTAGATTAAATACAGTGCTGTTTTTAGTTAGATCATATCAATTGTGTATTGCTAATTTCATAATGGACAAAAACGTCTAACAAAGAGTTTGTCTTAAATTTTGCATCGCCAATAGAATTTCGTGTTTGAAAATGTTATAGAAGGCTTACGGTGAATCGACTTTATCAAAAACACGTGCTTTGGTAAAAAGCGTTCAAAAGCAGTCGAGATATGCTGAAAGATTTGCAACCCCCGGGTAGGCCATCAACGTCTTCAACAGAAGTTAACATCGCAAAAGTGAAGGAAATTGTAACTGAAAATCCTCATTCAAGTGTGAGAGTTATAGCCGGTGAACTTTCTGTGTCTCACAAGTCGATCCGTATCAATTTAAATAATCACTTGGGTATGAAACATGTTACCGCTCAGCTAGCCCCAAAGACCTGAACTTTCTCCAAAAATTCAGTCCCATAAGAGTCGCTGAGGACATGCTAGAACGAGTCAATTCCGACCCGATATTCATGAAAAGCATTGTTACTGGTGAAGAAACGTGGGTTTACGAGTTTGACATGTAAACTTCAAAGTGCAAGCTTCAGAGTGGAGCCTTACAATGGAACGAAACCAAAAAAAAAACGTTATGCGGCGTTTAAGAGAGAAAATTCAAAGGCCAGATTTGTGGAAAGAATATTTTTGGATTATTACCACGATAATGCGCCTTAGCGCATTTAGGGCCATCATTGTGAACGAATTTTTCACCAAAAATTCAATAAATACCATCGAGCAACCTAACCTAACCTAACCACCTTATTCGCCAGATATGGCTTCAGCCAACTTCTTTTTCCTAAACTCAAATTACCACTTCGCGGCACCTGTTTTCATTCGGTAGAAGACATAAAGGAGAATTCGCAACGAGAACTAAACTCAATTCCGGAAAAGCGTTTAAAAAATGTTTTGATGATTAGGTTATTTGTTGGCGCAAGTGTATCGTTTTGGAAGGAGCATACTTTGAAGGCGATAAAAAAAATTTGCATGAATAACTAACATTTTAAGTATTATTGATATTTTCGTGGTACTTGTTTGTACAGAGTAGTATTATTACGAGATGGTACTACACAATAATTAAATTTAAAGTTTAAGTCAGTGAAAAATTTGTAAAACTGTTACCTGGAAAACCGAAACGTACAAAATTGAGCTATTCAAATTTACCTTGACCAGTTTCTTATTTGTTCATCAATCTCATCTATCTGTCGTTCAGTTGTAGCTTCTTCCCGTTCTTCCGCTATAATTTCTGCCGATGCACTTGCTTCATCTTTAATTTCTTTTTGAAATTTTTCCCATTCCTCTTCGATAGGATCTTTGTATTCAATATTTCTCACCTAAAATTTAAATTATAACTGAATAATATTCTTTGTCAATATAGTGTAAACTCTTTAAACGAGACTCAGGGAACTAAGTGTTTTCTTTCGTTAGTTAGAAATTATAAAAAAACGTAAATAAGGGAGTCAAAAATACACTTTAATCTTTACAACTAAGGTAATCACTAGGTATTTTGCTAGGCATGTTTACCATTCAAAAGGCAGTTCACACTGATTTAGTGAAAATATTTAAACTGCAAGTACCTACCAAATTATTATCATATAATTTAAATGTGCGCCAGATGTAACTATACATGTACACATGTTTCTGCCTTCGAGAAGAAACATATATGCATATATATTTAGTAATTTGCCAATTTTGGTCTAAACTAACTAGCCAAAAAAAAGGTTGCTTATGGAACTTATGTTGAACGGTGTACATGTATGAAGTGCAGTGTAATGATTGTATGTTGATAGCTAGTGAATGCAGTGACACTGTATCGCGCGCGCGGCTCTGGCTCCTGAGAAATGGACGTAGGCTTGAGATGCGTGGACGCAAGCACGCTTGATTTTTGAAGAACGGTGTAGTACGTATTAGATGCCTCGAGGTCGGTAAAAATGTTCCGCGGTCAGCGCGGCGTTTTGCTTTCGGAGCTTCTGGGACTGGGGTGTATTTTGCGACGGCTACCACTAACGGGTTCGGACGATTCGACGCTGTGTCAAAATAGGTTTTCGCGAGGGATTTAACGTATGATTTGATCGAAGGAAGTTCCATATCTCTATGGAGGTCTTCTTCAATTTTAAGAGCAAAAAAATATCACCACGTCTTGTTCTCAAGATTAACATCCTGTAATAAATAGTTTACGAGAAAAAAGGTCGTCTGCGCAAATTTTCCTTATAATAACAAAAATATCCCGTATTATGTATTGGATATAACTAATCGTTTGTTTTATTTCAACAACTATTCGATAGTCCAAACACATGATAATTCATCCATTATTTATCGATGTTTTACAACACTACACTATACTCAACATTACTATAACGAAAATAATAACATACCTATGTCAATCAATCACTTTTATTTAGAAGCACGCAAATATACAACAAAAGCAATGCTTAATTCTAATATGATAAATATGGTAAAAGCTTGTATACCACAGTTAGATAACAAGAACCACAAGGGACAAGCCGGTAGAATAGGAATCGTTGGAGGTTCTTTAGAGTACACTGGAGCTCCGTATTTTGCCGGAATAAGTGCTTTAAAAGTAGGTAATTTTAATTATGTTTTACATTTTCTTTCTGATTTATCATTTTTTTATTTTGGTAGATATTAATCACCGGCAGCTTTGCAGACCGATTTCGATCGCTTCAGTAATTTAAAAAATATTTTTATTTGAACAGCCTTATAGTACTATAACGATGTAGGTAACTTACTTTTTACACTACATGATGTTATTAAAGTCTTTAAAAAAATCATGTAACAAATGAAGAAATATAATGGGAACATACCTACTGTTATATGATATAAATAGCATCCATGTTACTTATGCTCATTCATTCTAGCTTTTTGCTTGTTATATACCTATAGAAAGGTTATATTTATACATTATTCAGAGATTTATTAAAATTTTAACTTTCAAATTACTATTTGAGTCTTTCCTTAAATTTATGCTTGTAAAGAGTACTAATAGGTTCAAGATGTTTCAATATTAACAACTGTATGTAAATATTGATTAATAAAATAATTTCAGGTTGGTGCAGATTTGGTTCATATATTTTGCACATCATCAGCAGCGGCTGTCATAAAATCCTACAGTCCAGATCTGATAGTGCATCCACTACTAGATGCAAGCAATGCTATCAATGAAATATCACCCTGGTTAGACAGACTTCATGTTATAGTCATTGGACCAGGCTTGGGTAGACAAACAGACACATTTCAAGTTGTTTCTGAATTAATTGAATCTATAAAATATAAAAAGATACCACTAATCATTGATGCAGATGGTTTGTTTCTAATTACAGAGAATTCACATTTACTAAGTAATTTTACATCACCGATAATTTTAACACCAAATAAAATAGAATATGAGAGACTTGAAAATAAATTGTGTGGCAAAAGTTTAGGCAAAAATATTAGTATTCTAAAGAAAGGATGTACGGATGAATTTATATATCCAAATTATGAAGTACAATGGAAATCAAGCAGCGGTGGTTCTGGAAGACGTTGCGGAGGACAAGGTGATCTTTTGTCTGGGTCTATAGCAACATTCTTAAATTGGACATTAGCAAATGTAAACAATATCGAAAATGAGGTAGGGGAAGATAAGCTTGCATTATCATCATCATTAGCATGCTACGCAGGATCACTGTTAGTCAGGTTGTGTAATCACAAGGCATTTAAACTCAAAGGTCGTAGTATGCTAGCTAATGATATGATTGAACATATTCATGAGTCATTTGAAGAACTTTTTGGTCAGTAGAACAAAGTTTTTCTGCACTCAACGCTAATTATCAGGTTTTTTATCATTCATTAAGAATATTGACTCATTATGTTAAGGGCTCCATGTTTGATTGCCTTATTTACTATCTATAATTGATGAAAATTATATAAATTCCTTCAACATTCATATAATTTTGTTATAATTGCATCTCATTCAATCCAACAAAAAAAGAATTCCTAAAAATGTGACATTCATTGGTTAAGCTATTTTAGGATAAATATCCTAAAATCCAACTTACTAGATTTAAGCATAAATTTATGTAATCACCTTTGTATTTTATATAAGAGAGAAATAAACATATTGTATGGGAATTGAATTTCTTTTTAAAGTCTTCTGTGAATTACACTAAAGAAAGCTTCATATTATCCAATTCCTCTATTGATTATGTAATTTAATTTTTTTAAAGTTCTTGATAAACAAATAAATCAAATTAGGTAATATTTAACTGACATATATAAACTGTTGACAACAAACAAATACGTAATTATTGAATAGAGATATTTAATGTAAATATGTTAGAAATGTGTTTCAGTATGAAACTTATAGAGTAATATTAATATGTTTTACAATATATGGAGCTAGTACTGACTTAGTACTGATTTTTACTAACATATGTGTTTCATAGCTATAGGAAACAATTAATAACAGAGATATAGATTGAATTTGTGTTAAAATAACGAATAAAGAGTATATATAGTATTCGATACGAATTTATATAATGATGTTATAGTTATTCCCTAAAATACATAGAGCAAATGGCAGGTTCGCCAATAGAAAGTAAGGTTTTTGGTTTTAAGAGTTTAGGTTTTAAAAAAATGAATAAATGTTAATATATATTAGATAGAGTATAAAATAAGGAACATTTTAATATAAATGCATGTATGTAAAGAAAGAAAATAAATAAATATAGAGCAGGAAACAGGCCAACCAATGTGAAACTGAACAATGATGAATACTTAATCTTGCCTCGGAGTACTTATTCTCGAGACTTTTGTACTAGCACATGTGATTCAGCATTTCAGTCGACAGATGTCAATCAACAAGAGAGCAGCGATACGAATATTAGTTGACCTGTGAACACTCTAATACTAGAAGAATTCATCACCTCGGGTGGATCGTTCAATATTGCACCCCCCCCTCAGACCCCTCATCTCAACCTCGAGGCCTCGCCTTGCCGGCATATTCGTAGGGGTGTCAAGAGACTGGCAGATATAAATTTCGCCCGTCTGCTCCCCACCCCCCTGCTGAGGGGAAGGGACGCAAACCCAACATAAACAATAACAAATAACTAGGGATCACTCATAAATCATTAAAAATAAGTTATAAATAATTTATACATAAAAATAATTAAGTTTCATCTCAACTTACCTTAGCATCTAAAATTGGGTCATCAAAAAATCCTTCTGGTATTGGAACATCACTTGTAACTTCTTTACCCTTAAGTTCTTGTTTGGTTACCTCTGACGTCGATTCTTTTACTAAAATAAATTAGTATTTAGATATATTATGTTAAGATTATTTACAGTTCTTACATCAATACAATGTATTAATTTATATTTCAACAAAATGTTTTTTTATTATTAATATATAACATCCTAATCAATGCTTTATTCATGATGAAAATGGTGAGTAAGGTTAACTTAACATAAATATTATTTAAATTCCTTATTTAAAAATCATCATCAAATATATATTATAATCAAATAATAATGGTACCACCTGTAGAGATTATTTTTATCTTATGGAAGTGGAAGAGGTATGCAAGCATAGAGAATTAGTACTCCTTTCTGCCTACTCAAGTTGTTGACAGCATGATGATAGATAGGAATAAGGAAAGCCCTATAGATGTAGTTATCATAAAATGATAGGCCTGTTTTGTCATTTCTTATTCATGATGATGAACTAACTTTGTATGAATACTAACATACAAGTGGCAAGCCAACACGTTTGGGTACCATAGACATGAATTTATTTGTGAATCAGGTCAATAAGTGCAATTTATAAATTGTATTAAACACTATTTTAGTTCAAATCTCCCCAAAAAACAATTTATGCATCATTTAACAACACAATGGAGAGTTCATACAATGCTGTAAGTTTTAGCGTGTGGCCATAGAGCTTCGGTTGGCCCATAAGTGATGCAATTGTTTGGTGTCATCTTTTCACTTGTCACTTTACTGATGCATTTTGATAAATGCTGATAGACATATTTCATTATTTTTTAAAAAGAGGCTAATTTTTAAGGCAGAATTTTAAGTCACAAGACAATGTGTTTTCACACACCCCATACAACATTTCAACTCTCTATTTTACACCATTAGAGATTGAATTTTCCAAAATGAATGGTATTTCACTTTTATATATATAGAAGATTGATAAACTCTAAAACTGTTTTACAGATCACTGTGAAAGATATCTACCTAAGTTGTTTTGTGGAAGAGGTTTTTATGTTATCTCTTAAACATGATGGTAGATTTATTGACTATAACAAGTCATTAAAAGGGCAGCAACATAAATGTGAGCCAGCTAGTATTGTTATAATTATCTAGAGATTTCATAAGTCAGTAATTTAAGCATACTAAGTAGGAGCTTGAAACTATTATCTTGCATTAGAAGAAAATCATATACTATAGAAGAAGACAATAGTGTACAATCTTGTGATTACCTTCTTTTACTTGCACCATGTTAAGTGGCGCTCTTTTAATTTCCTCATCATGATGTGATACTATTTGTGGAACATTATTTTCAGATTTCTGAACACTCACTGGTTGTGGAAAACTGTTTTTCAAAATTCCTTTTAACTTTTTCTCAGGTGGTGCATCTTCGGGTGAGCTTAGGTTTTTATGTTTTATTTTACCTACTGTAAAATTATTTGTAAGTTCTTTCAATCTCTTCGCCTTATCGACATTCTCTTTATGTTGGTTGCTGTTAACATGAACTTGCCATATGTTTTCTGAGCGCACTATTGATGAACAAAGTATGCACATAAGTTGCCCAGCATTATTGTACTTTGCAAGAGGATTATCAATTTTTATTGGTTTCACATCTTTTTTCTTGCGTTCTGATAATAATTTACGCATTTCATCTTGGGCTTTCTTTCTCTCTATCCGCTTTGTAAAAGACATTTAACGGAAGTAATTTTTATATTAGAAAAAATACAAATATTCTTTAGTTGTTAAAATGAGATTTTAAGTATGTACCTATTGAACTTGGTGCAACCTCATAAGATATTTAGGTTCACTGTAAAGCACGGCACGGAGTAAGAGTACATAAAAACTTTGAGGCGATATCATATTATTATGTTCTCAGCTTCTCAGTCATTCCTAGTGTTAAGTAGGATACATCTACATGTACTACGATTCTATATTTGTGTCTGATAAGTTGATTACAGATAGTACAATCAATTATCAAATTATTTACATCCTCATTGAATCAAACTTCTAACCACAGACTATCAGATGTACTACCTGTACATTTGCTTCTAACCAGAATATCTGGTCCAGAAATAGAGTCACAGAAAATTAATCACGGAATAGTACATATGTATGTAATGTTCCTAAATTAATACTCCCATTACTTTCTGTATATTCATATTAATCTTTGACGATTACCAGGTCAGCATAATTTACTCTGTGGTCAGCACCACAGAACACTTTTAGTACTATACTTATTACTCACGAAGTCTGTGCTATTACTCTTCTTCTTCTTTTCATTTATGGCACCGTGTGTACATGACACAATTTGGCCAATGTCCGTAGCTATGGATGTAAATTTTCTATGTTAGATAGAGTTATAAAAGAAAGGAAACTGATATATAAATGGTTTGGCAAAATTGTGTCATGTACAACGTGTAATACCTGGAGTTGAGTTCGCTGCGAATATCCACACCTAAGATATTAAGACTATCGCACATTGCTAGTGAGACGTTCTGAAGAGTGGGGAGGGGAGAAAACGGAGATTTTTTAAAGACAAGCGATAAGCTAAATAAATAATATTTAATAATTTACATATAAATAAATGTCAGTAATGGTCTTCAATCTTGGAACGATCGTCGTGGATGGCCACCTTCTTGAAATTGTTTCTGGGTACACTTACGTCGGGCAGATTGTGCAGTTAGGTAAAAACAATTTTGAGAAGGAGGCCAAGAGGAGGATCCAACTGGGCTGGGCAGCGTTTGGGAAACTACGTGGAGTCTTCTCGTCATCCATACCACAATGTTTGAAAACAAAAGTTTTCAATCACTGCGTCCTGCCCGTAATGACCTACAGAGCTGAGACGTGGACACTCACGGTAGGTCTGGTCCACTAGTTCAAAGTCGCTCAGCGTGCTATGGAAAGAGCTATGCTCGGAGTTTCTCTGAAGGATAGGATTCGTAACAAATATATCCGACAGAGAACCAAAGTTATCGACATAGCTCAAAGAATTAGCAAGCTGAAAAGGCAGTGGACCGGCCATATCTCGCGAAGAACCGACAACCGCTAGGGTAAACGGGTTCTTGAGTGGAGACCGCGACTCGGCAAACGTAGTGTAGGACGCCCTCCGGCCAGATGGGATGACGATCTGCGAAAGACTGCAGGCAGATGCTGGATGCGGCAAGCTGAAGACAGGGCGCTATGGTGCTCATTAGAGGAGGCCTATGTCCAGCAGTGGATGATGATGATGATATAAAAAAATCTTCAAAAAGTAAAAAAATTAGGGTTGATTAATTGGTGTTGTTCAATGGTATATTAATTCAACATTTTTGAAATATTTCATCATGTACAGCATATAATATTTCAATAGAAAAATCTTCTTCTTCTTCATTTTCTTCCTAACTTGGCAACTGGTCCTCTTTATTGAAGACCATTACTGCCATTATCGAGTGAATAGAGTTTCTAGTCTTATGACCATTTCAGGATCCAAACAAGATGGTGGCTCCCTTGTTAGAACTTTCTAGAGAGTTTTTGTGGCATCTCAGAATTATTCATGATCCATGTTATTATTTCCAATTCACTCCACTTGTGCACATTAACTAAACTTTAATATGCACCTGTACTACACAATATAGAGTCAAATAACACAAATATATGCATAAAAACAAAATAAACTACATGACAGTTTTAGATCCCGCCAAAAACTTAAGTAGAAAAATTATAGACAAAGAAAGCTATTTTTTCTATGAGTAAAATGCTCAGTTTGTTTAATAAAACACATTTCTACATATATTAGGTACGTACACGCAGATAAAATACAGATTTATTAAAAATTGGTTAAACATCTATTAAGTTTCAGTTCTCATTGTATGTAATGTGAAGACAAAATAAATATTAGACAGTTCAAAAATTATTCACTGAGCCCAGTCTTTTAGCTGAAGTACGCGTATGTACCTACAAAATATGTTCTAACGGACATTTCATTCCAGCAAATTCAAATCGTAGCAAAGACCAAAAACTTCTATAGAGTATTGTCAAAATCGTATAGTTTTTAGCATGATTTTTGGTGCTTCAGTCTAATCGCCAATTTTTTTAAAGATTTTCAAAGCTAAAAACTAAAACATTTCGCTTTTAATCAACGCTAACTAATTTTATTTCATTGGACTAAGTTTATTTTATTAGTTTTTATGGTGTACTATATTATAATCGTGGTAGAGTATACGAAAATTTCGTTTTCGAAAATAGCTTATTTGTGACTTAGTGACCTGTGTTTATTTGTGATATCTGAATATTATTTTAGTTTTAAAATGGACATCGATATTAGTAAAGAGAATATTCAGCCTTTGCGAGGTGGTAGAAATCTTGTGCAGTTGGGCTCGGCGTTGCAAGCACAATCGGATGTAGACGCACAGAAACAGCTGCAATTGCAAAAAGAGTAACGTTTTTACACATGATTATACTTTTATTGGCTATTTTTGATTTAAATAACTTTATTTCTTTTCATATGCTACTTAATTCTTTATATTTTTTAATTTATCCTTTGACTGTGTTTAAGATTCACACAGTCATTAATATATGTAAAATTGTTCAACAGAGAACATGAGGCAGCTGTTAGGAATTACCAGGGTTCAGATCCATTGGACCCATGGTTCAATTATATCCAATGGGTTGAACAGGCTTTCCCCAAGCATGGCCATGAAGGACACATTGATAAGCTCATAAAAGAGTGTTTACAGTTATTTGAGAATGATAAGAGGTACTATCAAGACAGAAGGTTTGTGAAGCTATGGATAAAATATGTAAGTTTTCCTATGCAGCTATTATTAATACAATTTATAAGATCATACTTTATATTTCATGTAATTATCTAATACTTATTTTAATAAATTAATTAGTTACACAATATATAATAAATAACACACTATATAATCAAAAAATTTTAAATTAAAATTCTTTTATTATAAATAATGACTTTTCATGAAATCTTTTTGTAACTTTAACTATTTATTTTTATGAAAATATATTAAATGATGCTCTTTAAATATATTGTATTTAAATATGATTTTTTGTGTTACTATTTCCAAGATTAAGATTATATTTTATTGTGTGAATTTATTTTAATTTTATAAGTAAGTGTAAATTTACATAATATAATTTCATGATTAATATTAAAATAGAAGGAATTTTTAGTTTATTATACCACACAACAATCTAATTGTAATTAGTTTGACAAGAAAGGAATACAAGCGACATGTTTTTTAGAAATTTAACAAGAAAAATTATTTATAAATAGCACATATTTAACAATGCATTAAATTCAAATGAAATCAGTATGAATTTGGTTTTAAAATATAAATAAAATGAATATGTATCTTTAGGTGGACTGTCTATCTAATCCTTTGGAGATATATCAAAGACTGTACAATACTGGTATAGGTGTAGAATGTGCAGAGTTTTACCGAGCTTGGGCATGTTACTGTGAAGAGTCCAGTGATTATAAAAAAGCCAATCAAGTTTATATGCTTGGTTTACAAGCTAAAGCACAGCCTGTGGATGAACTTGAGCAAGCACATATGTAAGTAGGATAAAGCCATTGTCAATTGTGATGTGTTATTGTAATACCAAATTTTAGTAATATTTCTTTAGTACATACACAAAATAATAACTAAATGGCACTTATTGAATTTTAGGAACTTTCAACTATTTTTTGCTCGAAGAATGCTACATGATGATTCACCTACTAAAAGGAAAGCAGCATCTGCCTTAGCTGAAACAAGAATGGCCTTAACATCCTTAAAGTCTTTTAAAAGGCGTAACATAGCTACTGCTCCAATTCAAAGAGTTGGGGAGACAGTGAGAAGTAACTTTCCCGGTATTGTGAGACAACAGGCTGGAAGCATTGAAAACAGGCTGCCTAACTCTAATATAATGCTAAATTTTTATGAGGTAATAATTGTGACATTTAATTAAAGTTATTATCTAAATAGAATGAGGAAGGTGGTGGTTAGGTATGATAATACAGTATCTAGATTACACGGATTTCTAGCAGTTGAGCACTTGTATGCAGCGGTTGGTCACATGCAGTACTTTCAACCATATCACTTTCAAGAAGCCCTATATAACATATTTAATTTTTTTATTGCAATATTACCATAGTAATAATCATTACAAACTTGTAATACTTTATTAATTGAATACAGGATGCACCATCAACCTCTCAAGTCACAGTGCCTCTTACCGAAGACCCTGGCCCTAGCTCAATAGTGCAGGCATGTAGCAATATTGAAAATGAGAAAGAAGTGGGAATTTGGACATATCCTAAAACAAAAATGGTGCACACTAATGTTGTTCCCCATCAGACATTACCCTTCACTCGTAAGTATTTGATTGTTATGTTTTACTGTGTATAAATTATATTTGAAGAAGCCGAAGCAACTTAAGTTTTAACAAATTAGTAGCAGATTAACTTTTATTGCTTTAAGTGTAGGGCCTCAAAAATCCATCTTTTGTCACACCATGCATCTATTGAGGTAGGCAAAAATGATGTAGCAGCACCTCTCTATTCTTGCAAACCTTTTTTTACTCGATCAGATGCAAGTTTTTATTGATTCATTCAATTCAGAGTACTTTGTTTTCACCCCATAGTCAAAATTTGACTATTTGATAGACAAATTAATCATAATAATTTTAATACTATATCACTTTATTTGCTGAATTATATCTCTTATCATTATAATTCGAGAGTTGATAATATGTTTAAAAATTAAAGTTAGTTATTTAATCATATTGCTTTATTGATGAGCTTAAAAACTACAAATGTGAAAAAATAATTGTTCATTTATTTAATTTTCTCTTGGGAAAATTGAGATCTGATGAATTTATCTGGAAGTCACGTGATTAGAAAGCCAATCAGAAAACTCAATGTTATCGTACATTACACACACACTCACATATACACAGTTGAGTGTTATTTTTATTAGGTTATCATGTTTTAAAGGAATTGTAAACGTGTAGAAATAGTGACTAAAATTATGTAGGTGCTGAACAAAATTTCAGTTTCAACTTGAAACAACTTTTTTCTTCTATGGTACGTTTTATGAACTCAAGACCATAATTCACGATGGATATGCGTAATTTTTTATAATTTCACGTAAAAAATGCGATAGGTGGCACTGTGGTCGAGTGCTGGAAAGGGCATCAGAAACATCATCATCATCAACCTATAGTAGTCCACTGCTGGACATAGGCCTCCCCTAATGAGCGCCATAGCGCCCTGTCTTCAGCTTGCCGCATCCAGCATCTGCCTTCATCAGAATAAGTTTGCATAATAGTTGAGTAAGCTTCTGAAACTCTTGCTGCAAGTAACTACACTGATACCACACATATGCCACTGCGGCTAAATGGTTCCTTGTGGCAAAATATCTCAGTCATGAAGGTGTTTTATTGGTGACGCGAATTTTTCCTGTCAAAAGTAAAAATGAACAAATAACTTTAGATGATAAACTAATTTAAAAAGAATTACCTTTTTTTAGCAAAAATTTGCGTTGCCTTTTGGTAACCTGTATCTAGCAAAAATATTTTTCGTCGTATTTAATGAAATTTCCACTTTCTTTTAATTTTTCGGTTTCTTTACTTCTTCTAAAGCTTCGAAGAACTAAAATTAGACTTCCATTTTACGACACATAAAACGAATTAACGAGAACTGTCTGTAAAAAAAAACGTCAGTTAGCACTAAGGAATCGAATTTCTGTCCCTTAAAATTTTATGTAACCTTTAAGTTCATAGACCCTTAGGCGTTGGTGAAAACGGGCATAAGTCTTATATAATCCATAATACGATTATGCTTTAAATCAATTGCGGGATGTGTAAGCTGTGTAAATTAAATAACAAAAACCAACTATAACAACAATTGAAATCGCAATCTCGAAAACTTGAATTATTAAATGCCGGACTCCAAAAAACAATATTAATTCTTCCTGTAGAATATTCTTCGTTGCGTGTTGCAGCAGTAAAAATGTAGGAATTACGTAAATACATATACATTGACGGACATATAAACTGTATCAAAGTACAAGACGACTTTAAAATAAATATTTTAACCAACTAAGCAAACTTTTAATATAAATTTAAATGAATATTGGTTCGTTAACTTTAAAACAGCGTAGTATCATATTCTTAAGTTAAAGTTTGTTTACTGGAATGGTCATTCCATTCAATTGTTTTTTAACAAAAAACGACAAATGGAATGGAAATTGGTTTAATTGAAAAGTTGGTTTTAAGAATTGAAAAAGTATTGTAAATTAATTGAGGAACGTACATTCCTAGAGCTATAATTAAAGGAACAGCTATGTAACTTGGCACCCGTTAGATCTTGTTTTTTTTTATCGGTGACAACGATTATCCCGAACGTCGTTTCTACCGAACTTGGCTTCTTTTTGATATGTACAGTTTTTGTTGGGATCTATCATTTCACATTAAAAGATTAGCGTTTGTATAATGTTTGCAATCATACTTTAATGAACAACCAGCCCTACAACTCCACAAGCATAAGCTATTGTAGCATTTAAAAAAACTATCCTGTGTAGTATCAATCTCATGTAAACTCGTGATTTTGTTTTTTATCTCCCCTGCACATAATTTCTTAATCAAGTCACAGTACAGCGCTTGTGGGCAGGCTGTAGTTGACATCCATGAAAGTTATAAACCTAGTCTACGTGTTCACTCTTAAAAATGACAAAACTTATAGTATCAAACCACAAGAAAAAATGTATTCTCCATCAGAGCCTTATTGTAATTCTGACCTTTAAGTCAACTAACTACAAGAAAATATTCTATAATAAATACATGCATATTTTACAATAATTGTAAAAATTACGCAACAATTTAAATATGAGTGTGAATGTCAAATTAATTACTTCTGGGATATATTTTTCGTAAAATTTGCTTTACATACGATATCATATATTTGAATATTGATGTTGACATGTCAATTTTTATTTGTTTACAAACAGCATTTGAAGATGAAGACGATTTGTTGAGATTGCCACGAAAACATATGCCTTATTGTGTAGATGACTTAGCATTTACTGTGCCTCTTTGTGTACCTGATCCTCCAGATCCTACTAAAATACCATGTTATAATAAGTCTCAGGTAAGGATTAGTTTAGTGAGACACATATTTATTTTAAATAAAACGTAAATAGAAGTTTCATTTATCAAGATTTTTTTCATTAGGTGTATATAAATGATACTGAATACAGTTTAGAAGAAATAAGATCAAAAAAGTACAACATAGAAAAGAATGTTAATTCTAAAAATACTGAACAGAATGTTGAACTAAAACAGAATTATAGTAATATCAATGACAATGAAACTTTGGCCCAATGCAGTGCACTCGAAACTTTAGCCAATTGTGCTCTGGATCCTGAACAAGATCATTTAGGACAACTTATGCCTCCGACAATACCTACTTTTCAAAATATAACGAGAGTAACAAACATGCATTCGCCTGGTGAACCGAAATTATTGGTGAATTTAGATTCTAAAGAAGTTAGTGAACATGTAACTAAGAAAAATGATGAAAGTCCAAGAGCTTCCATCACTGATAAGGAACAACAAATGAATCAGTATACTCATCCTAGTAATTACGGCACTGAAAATGCTGGAGCAAATTATGGAAAAAACAATTTGCTTGAAGAATTTAATAGAAGTTTGATGGGTAATTTGTTGGAAGACTCTGTAACAGTGAATACAAAAGAAGCAAGACGGGAACTGCGTAATATTTTCAATGACAATGGTAAGTGTGTGTTGTATTAAGATTTGTCCAGTAGTAACATTTGTTACTTTGCAAAATATCATAATATGAGAAGCTATTTATTAAATTTAACAATGTGCTGAACATTTTGTATGTCACCCACACTCAAAAGGAAAAATGTTAAACTGGGGTAATCGGAATATCCTTTTATTCAGTGGAGAACTAAGTATTTTCTTTAGAAGAGAAATATAGTTTTTTGCAATTACTTTACTATAGTTCATTTCTAACCCAGACGGAACAACGGACAATGACCTTTGCGCCAACCACAAGGGTAACAAAGCTTTTTTGGTATGGTTCAATTTATATTGAAAGTTGACTACAAGAGGACTACAGTATTATTGTTTATGGAGATTTCGTGTATTTTCTTTTTTGATATAAGGATCAAGTTTTTATGAATGAAAGCAAAAAAAAAACCAAAATCTATCCAGTAGTTTTTGACAACGGCAAACCTCAACCATTTTATTTATATAGATAATTACATTCGTACATATAAATGACGTTATGATTATTTATTTACTGTGTTCTGATTTGACAATTAAAAATGAAGTAAGAAAACGTGTTTAGTGCATCCCTAAGATCAATTTAGTTTTATAACATAATAACCATGTGTCAATTTCCGTTTTTCCGCCTGCATTAGGGCTTGTGTAGACGGTACCGCTAACGCGCCGTCTCCGCTCCGCCTCCGCCGCCGCCGCATGATTTGCCGTAGCGTCGTCGCCGCCGCTTGATTTGTCATATCACTACATTTTTAGTAACACACTGCTAGCCACGAACATCATACATTTAGTCATAATGAAAACGTTGAATTTAACTAAAAAAGAAGTTAGATCTTATAAAGTGTATGAAATTCACAATGTTGTTCTCTTTTCATCGAAATAGGATGAACTCATAAGCGTCAATTTGACTTCTTTGATTTTGCATATTTCTGTACACATAGTACTAGCTGTGCCCGCGGCTCCGCTCGTGTGGACTGCAGAATTCCGTCGGTAAAACACGCGCGAATCGTGCTGCCCCGCTCAAAAGACAAAAATGTTTATTGTGGGTGATCCTTGAAGATAAATATATGCTATCCTGACTTTTTTGTAGGTATTTTTAAGATTCACAATTATGTACAACATTAATTTAATATACCTTGTATGGTTTACTCAGCGTAAACCATTTAAGCGCTCCAAATGTTTCTTTTTACCGTATCGGTTCACCATTATCGTCACTGCTTATTTCATATGTTGCTTTATCTTACAAAATGTATCCTATAACCTGGCCAGATAACATACCTATGAATTAAAATAAAAACCATGTAAATCGTATTAGTTATTTTCGCGTGAAAAGAGCATAAACGGACAGACAGACAGAAAGAGAGATGTTAAGTTTTATCATTTCTGTACATATAGTATGCAAACACTAACTTCTTTGATTTAGTTAAACTGAACATGTTCACTATGCCTATACGTATAATGTTCGTGGCTTACAATTTATTGCTAAAAAGATACAGTGATATCCCGAGTTAAGCGGTGGCAGCGCGGTGGCGGCGTGTTGGCGGTGCGGTGGCGGCGCGTGTACACAACATAGAGGTGCGGCGGCGAAACGCGGCGGCGCGGCTCGGCTGATGCGCGGTGGAGGCACATCCGCGGTGCCGTCTACACATGCCCTTAGAAATGCACTATACTTAAGCACTAATTTATTAGTCCTTACTTATTAAATAAATTAATGGAAAGGATACTCAGAGGTCATTTAGGTATCCTTTTACAATTAACATATAACTTATAATTTTTACAGATCCTTCAATAGTTCTACCAGTATTTTACAATTTCAACTGTTGATTACAACACTTATATTTTTACAGAGCCTTCAATGGTTCAGCCAGTAATACAACAATTTGATGCGCAAAATTTTGACATTCATGAAGATAGATCTATTACAATGGCTTTAAATACTAAGAAGAAAGTAGAAAGTCCGGATGTCAGAAATATTCCTAAAGATAAGGAAAACGAAAATAAGTTCACAATTCCTGTCCCTGTTGCGCAGCAAAATGTATGTATTTATTTTCATTTTTTTTATTATATTATACTAGCTGTGCCCGCGCCTTCGTCTGCGTGGACTTCAAAATTGAACCTTTACCAGGATAAAACGTACCCTATGTCTTAATCCGGGTTATAAGCTGTCTGTGTGCCAAATTTCATCTAAATTAATTTAGCCGTTTTTGTGTGATTAAGTAACAGAGCAGGGTTCGAACCTGCGGACAACGCATTTATTTATATTCCACCAGCCTAAGCCATTCGACTACCATTATAGGGCATTAAAATTGTGGTTTGTACCATATATTGTTTTTATTACAAATTCGTTCATGGTATTTCTAACATACAATTAAATCTAATAAAAATTAATATGCTACTCTGTTAAAAAAGTACCGGTAAAAGATCAATGATAAACAAAATGTTAGTTATTCATTCAAATTTATTTTATCGCCTTCAAAGTATGCTCCTTCTGAACGAGACACTTACGCCAACGAATAATCCAATCAACAAAACATTTTAAATGCTTTTTCTGGAATTGAGTTTAGTTCTTGTCACGAATTCTCCTTTATTTCTTCTACCAAATAAAAACGGGTGCCACGAAGTGGTAATTTGAGGTTAGGAAATAGAAAGAAGTCGGCTGGAGCAATATCTAGTGAATATTGGTGGCTATGGTATTTGAGTTTGGATTGAGTTTTTGGTCAAAAATTCGTTAACAATGATAGCCTTGTGTGAAGGCGTATTATCGCGGTGCAAAATCCAAGAATTTTCTTTCCACAAATCTGGCCTTTTTCGTCGAATATGCTCTCTGAAACGCTGCATAACGCTCAAATAATATACTTTATTACCTTTTCACCTTCGGTTAAGAATTTCCAGTGCACAACACCGTGATAATCAACTACAGTTCAAGAAAACAGTCAACATGACTTTGATTTTTGATCGACTTTGGCGTGATTTTTTCGTTCAGTTGCGCGGCGCCACTCCGAAGCTTGTTGACTAGTTTGCGTGTAAAACTCCTAAACCCACGTCTCGTCACCAGTAACAATGCGTTTCATGAATTTTGGGTCGAAATTGACTCGTTCTAGCATGTCCTCAGCGAGTCTTATGCGATTGAGTTTTTGGAGAAAATTCAAGTCTTCTGGGACTAGCCGAGCGGCAACATGTTTCATACTCAAGTGATTATTTAAAATGATACGGAATAACTCGTGAGACACAGAAAGTTCAGCGGCAATCCCTTCAACTAGAACGAAGATTTTCAGTCACTATTTCCTTAATTTTGCTATGTATTAAGACGTTGATGGCCTACCAGGCTGAGGCAAATCTTCTAGTATATCTCGACCGCTTTTCAACGCTCTGTACCACTCATAAGCACATGTTTTTGATAAAGTCGATTCACCGTAAGCCTTCTGTAACATTTTCAGTGTCTCCGAACAGGAAATTCCATTGGCGATGCAAAATTTAAGAAAAAATATTTGATCGATATTTTAGTCCATTATGAAATTCGTAATACACAATAGATAATTATGATCTAACTAAAAACAACACTGTATTTAATCTAAATGACAGATACAACTCAAATTTCGCGCAAAATAGAAAAACATTTGTGTCAATTTAATAATTAAAAAAAAATTGGAACAGTAAAAAATCATCCATTCCCAATACTTTTTTGACTGAAAGTAAATTTGAATTTCACATAAAAAGTCCAATTTCTTTATTTTTGATTACTTGTTTGTTAACATTTTTTTTAACTATTGTTTTAGGTTAACAAAACTGCATATTATGAAGAACCTACATGTACACAAGTATTTAATTTCAATATTAACAATGCAAGTACTCCAAATATGTCTCAATTCAAAAAACCATCAGTCGTAGATCCCTCAACTAAATTTCCATCTGTGCCGAAGTTTACTATTGATGAAAGTATAGTCGAGCATGGAGACCAGGGAGTTCCTAAAAGGGATGAGAGTTCTGCACAGCATACTACAGATCAACATGCTACTGATAATCAAGGTGGTGGGTTGTCTGTGATTATGGAGGCTACAAGAGAATATAATAGGTATGTAAAATAAATCTTAAGACTAGTAAACAATGTAAATAGTGTAACAAAAATAATCAGTTTTTAACAATATACAAATAAAAATCCTTATAACATTGCAAGCGATATCCTCTATTATTACAGCAAATCAGGTTCAAGTTCATCTGGCCAGTCGACAAGAACCAATTTCACTGGTTACACTACAAACTGTGACTCCATGTATAATAACAATGATCCGCAACAACCCACCTCATCAAAAAGGAGTTCAATATCAAGCCAGCAGCGTCTTGTAAATTGTCAGTTTGCCAGAACAATTACGAAACGTGAAATATCTGAAAATAAAGCAGGTGCGGCGCCTGCGCAGTCTTCATCAGTGCCTTATCTTTCTCATGACCATCAGTACCAGAAGCCAGTGCCACCTAACTATAACGGATTCTCTCCTCAAACCCAAAGATCTATGCATAATCAATACCAACACTATAGTTATCAACAGGGATATGGTAATAATCAAGTAATTAATCAACAACAACAACATGGCTATGCAAACCCAAATGTCACTGCTTATCATAGTCCCCAACATTCTGGTATGCAAAGTTCTGTTCCACCAGCCTTTCAAAGTCCTCCATATTCTAATCAAGTAGGATATCATAGCCCTGGACATGCGATGATGAGCCCCCAACAAGGATATGCTGTTAATCGTCAAGAATTTCAGTATCCTAACCAGAATGACAGACAACATATATATACTAACCAGCAGCAACAGCAATCGGCTGCTTTTCAAAGTCTACCACACCAGACACAGTATCAAAATGCACAGTACTATCAAAGAACAAACCAAGCAGCAGTAAATCAAAATTATAATCAACAAAATTATAATGTCCATATGCCATACAATAATGTGAGTATGTATTCCACACATACTTCCAATCAAAGCTATAATGGAATCCAAAATTCATACAGACAGCCCCAAAAACAGATGGTTGAAAGTCCGTCTGCTGGATATGGCATTATAAATAATCAGTCATTTCAAATTGACCAAAGTGCAAATACTTCTCAAGGTCAAAATCAAATTACTGCAGTACAACAGCAAAATGTAGCACAAGAAACATCTGAAGCTTACATAAAGCAAGAGCCTCATGCTAATGTAACTTTAAAACCACTTGAATCACCAATAGCAGAGCAAATAGTTCCTAATAAGGTTCCAGCTCAAGTTAAAAACTCTCAACATAAAAGCCCAACTGCCGCACTAAGGAATATACGACATGACCAACCTAACATAAGACATGGTCAAAACTCTCCGGACATTGGATTTTCTGATCAATATTTACATTTTATTTCAAATCGAAATGAACCCAAAGACAATGCTAATACACCTAAATTTACTAATAGTCCCAGTATATCTCACAAAATGCATAAAAATTTATATGTATCTAGTCCGGAGCAAGCTCAAATACCGCCTTCTTCTGGAATGTCTGATTCTGATAGTAAAGATGGAATGACAGCACAAACTGTAACACCAATACAGGCAGCCAAGGTTTCACTTTTAATAGATAAACAAAAAGATATTTCTAAGAGGCAACTTGACTTTGAAAATAGAGTTGAATTCCAATCTGAAGACAGCCGGGATTCTGTGAGCAAGGAAAGTAGGATTTCTTCAGTGTATTCTAGGCAATCGGACATGCACTCTGATGGCTATGGAATGGATATAGATAGTGAAAATTCTATGGAATGTAGTGCATTTAAATCAACACATTCTATCTCATTGGTGGAAACCTGTGATTTACCTAGACCTGCTGACATTGATTTCCCAAAAGTTATTGAACCATTCAACAAGAAGCTCTTGGTTTCTTTGTTAGAATATGTAAAATTTCCTAACAAAACTCATGCTGATGGATACATTGAAGTACGATCAGTTCCCAAGTTGCAAGTAGCTACAATGATCAGTATTGGTAATAATAAGTTCTCTATCGAGAAACAATTAGGAAAAGGAAACTATGGAGCTGTATTCCTATGTCTAGATCTACATTCAAATAAATCTGTTGCTGTAAAGTACCAAAAACCTAGCCGGCCATGGGAATTTTATATTTGCCAAGAAATTAAAGCAAGAATAAAGGATCCCTTCATGGTAATATTTTATATTATTATCATTGTGATTTGTTTGGTTCATCTAAGCTATTTTTCTAAATATACATTATTTTATAGCTTCCAGGTTATATGGATATCACAACAGGTTTCTTAGGAGATAATGCCAGCTTATTTGTTTCGGAATATTCGAAGTATGGATCTTTGTTAGATGTCGCTAACAAAATCAGAGCTGCTACATCTAAATGTATAAACGAATTTATTGTTATATTGTTGACATCTGAAATGCTTTCTATTATACATTATTTACACAAAGCGCAGATAATTCACGCAGATATCAAGCCAGACAACTTCTTGTTGATGAAAATGTAAGTGTTAGTAATACCATAAATATTTGTTATTAAAACAATTTTTTATAATTACTAATAATTTTAAGTTACCTTGAAAAATAATGTTCCGTTATCCTTGAAAATGTATACGCGAATAATTTCAATTTTACCCTAAGAATTATAAAAAAAATGGTTTGTGTAGCAAAAGCAAATTCTTTAAGGTAATAGAGTATTTAAATCTACAAATAAGACCAAGACCTTTGGAATATTTGTAATGATAAAAAAAACCCTTAATGTTACTGAAGAATATAGTTGAAAGACTTCCATAGGTAATAAAAATTAATACATAATCATCACAGTAGTCCACCCGTGATACGAGTCATTTAAAAAAAGTAAAAGCACAAATGTTTTTTTTATAAATCTTGATAGCGAATGTAGTGAAAGGAGGTTTTTAATTTAGAACACCTTTGGGAAATGTCGGTAATGGTAGTTTTAAGTCTTTGATTATCACTATTTCACTATATAATTTATCAATGTATCGCAACA
This sequence comes from Saturnia pavonia, assembly GCA_947532125.1. Classification (NCBI taxonomy): domain Eukaryota; kingdom Metazoa; phylum Arthropoda; class Insecta; order Lepidoptera; family Saturniidae; genus Saturnia; species Saturnia pavonia. The sequence continues at coordinate 11,308,124 of OX383903.1, forward strand.
GGATCTTTCCTAGATGTAACAAATAAAAGCAAATAATATAGTTATTTTATTTAAATCGGGTTGTAGAGGTAGTCTTGGAAAATATAGATATGTTTCCATCGACCCCATACTTCCATAAATTAGTAAAATAAAAAACAAGTTCTATAACTACTACAGACGGGCCTAATGAGGTTTATACCAAAGCCGAACTTCGGTTGAATGTTCGGTATTCGAAATCAAACAAAAGCCGAACTTCGTTATAAATTTTGGCGCTAACAATGTGTCAATGTTTACGCTGCGCTAACGGTTCTCTTACGCGCCTCTCGCTCATTTCGCTCATTTCTCCCCTCGGTCCGTTACTTCCTCAGTACCCCGATACACTTGAGTTAATAATTTCTCGAGGTGGTAATGATCGCACTGGATGTGTACCCTTGCATTGTCGAATCATCTCAGAAGTAAACATAAAAATAGTGCAAGCAATAACCAATTCACAAGTTGTAATACTTATCTGCCGTCGATTTCGCACGATATTATATTTACAACTGCTTATTGTCAATGAACAACTTTAGCACTGGCAATTTTGGCCTTATAGCAAGCTTATAATACTAGCATTTTTATTTTTTGCAAATGGATAACCGGAGATCCACATTCTATGCAAATTCATGAAGCGTTAGCAAAAATTATAATGTTGGATAAAAAACCGTTTTCAATTTTGGAAGACCAAGCATTTAATTTATTGATTTGTCTAACGAAACCCCAATACCACAAGTATTTACTAAAAAACTATGAAACTTTGATTTTACAAGTGGTTTCAATAGTCAAAAGTATATCTATGACGATTGCAATGTTGATAATGTGGGCCTATATGAACAATTCGTTGTGTTCTTAAGTTTCACTGTTCATTGGTTTAGTAAAGACTTTTCTCCATATCATCGTTATTTGATTGGTCATTATAATGAAATATCGTCTTATTAAATTCAGATTTCAATAATTAGTTCAGTTCTAATAATTATCACATAAACCGAATGTTTAACCAGACTTTGGTCCATCCCTAATATCTACTTCTTCTAGCTAGCAAAATACTTGCTTAGCTAGCAGCTACCTCTTTAACTTAACATCCTACGATATTTTACCGTGGGGCTGAGATAACATATTTATGTTATAACAATGAGCAGTTCAAACAATATACTATATAAGAACTTGTGTATAGGTAAACAAAAGTATTACATTTTGTATGTAATATAAACTTGTAAATTGTGTCATTATGTATATAAAACACTTCAAAGTAATTCCATTATGTAGATTTAGTGTGTTTAAAAAATAAAAGTTACTTAGGTAATTGTGTTAGCTTCTACAACAAGGTTCTAGAGCAATTTACCCATTTAACGGATAAGTTCAAGGACAATAATATGAACCTGGTTTCACTTTTTAAGGCGGATCATTATTTGTATGATAGTGATGTCTTGAAAGATCTCTGTACATACATTATAATTAATTGGTTAATAGTATTACAGTTAATAGTTTACTGTATTACTTACAAAAAATACTAGATAAATAGACTATAATAATATTGATAAAAGTTATCAAGTGTCTTGTTGGCTCTTAATCCGTCAGGGATAATAATGCAATAAAAAAAATTGGCTTCTAATTCAGCATAAATGTCGAATAAGATCGCGGACAGGTTAAAATAACACGTATATTTTTTGGCGTTCTGAGTGGTTTCAATTTTGTATATTTCATTTCTTTTCAGACCTACCCAGGAATGGAGAACACCTTCTCTGCAACTAATTGACTTAGGTTGCGCTATAGACATGTCTTTATTCCCGGAAGGAACTACATTCAGAGAAGTAAGTTTGTACAAAAGCAAATTTCCATTTTAATGTAATTTAAATATAATATTTTTTTAGAGAAGAATATTTTTTTATATAATTTCTTTTACAGTTAATTTCAACAGAAGGTTTCACATGTACTGAAATGAGAGAAGGAAAACCATGGACTTATCAAACAGATTTGTATTGTTTGGCTGGAACAATACATGTAATATTAATGGGCAGTTACATGAAGGTTGTTAATCGTTTAGGGCAATGGAATATAGACAAAAAATTGCCTAGGTAATTTCAATCATTTTATGTGTGTATTGACTATGTATCTTTTATGTGTTCACTATTTGTTAAATAATTATTTCATTGTTCAATTTTCAGGTATATGAAAGTCACTTTGTGGGACAAAATATTCACTACTTTGCTTAATGTTCCTGACTGTAATAATTTGCCGGATTTAATGGAACTAAAAAATGAAGTTGATAGTGTTTTGAATAGTATAGAAAATTTGAGTTTTCAGCTCCGCAATTTTGCTAATGTGCTTAAGTCTAGGTAAATTATGCTAACAACCCAGATTGTATTTATTGCGTTTAGATATTACAGCAATTGTAAAAACAAGATACCTATAATGTATTATTCTGATACAAATTATGTATAAGTTTGATTGGCTCTTGAATCTTCCTCCAGGTTAAAAAGAAATTTGAGTAAAAGCAATAAGTATTTTACCTATTAATATTTGTAAATTAGTTAAAAACATGCCTTGTGTTTAGTTAAAATGTGATATTGTAACTTCTTAGTTCTGTCTAGTGTAATTAACTTAGTTTAGATTAACTTGTTAGTTTGCTATTGAATGTTGGAATATTAGTTAGGTTTCATTTATTTTTGTATAACCTAATAAGACGTGCACATTTCACATCTCTTGTTTGAATCATAATAAAAATAAACAATGACCTGGTTGAAAATGATTTTTTACTATGAACCTATTTGCAAAACGGGTGAAAGAGGATTTGGGAGTCATTTTTTAACATTTTAAATAACACTGTATAGGAAATATAATTTTTTCCATTTAACCAAGGCTGCCCAAACCCTGGTCCGTGAGCCATAAAGTGGCCTACCAATGAATTTATACTTGCCCTCCAACGATTAAACTGAAAATTTTATTATTTAAAATATCTATCTATTTTTATATGAATCTACCATGATTGTATAAAAGTATTATTTCACTAGATGGCTCGCCATGGATTCGAAATTATGGCCACCTCTAAAATTAATTAGGCAGCCTTGATTTAAACATTCTACAGAAGCTCCTACAGGGAAAAATTATACCTTTAATAAAGTTATCCGTTGATTGAAAAATCAGCCGATAAGTGTTTTAAAAAAAAAATTACAGATTTCTTATTATAGGCTTGAATAAAAAGTACATTACTGGTTTTTATTTATTTATTGTACAGTTTTCTCAAGTCTTTGTTTCTTCCTTTCTTGATATTCTTGAACATTATCATACTTTCTTTTATACAATACTTTGATTGAATTAAGACATTTATCTTCAGTAGACTTCCTATTACAAGTTTTACTAAACATTTTAATATTTCTTTCAAATATTACAGAAGTACACCCATTACTTTGTAGTAATTTATGAATATTTAAATTATAATTTTCACTATCATAAATGGATAGGTAAAAATTATGAAGTTGAATGGCAGTAGGAAAGCACTCCATTTTCAATTTGTATTCTAGCTTATGGTTTATTTGATCATTATCAGTACTTAAACTATAAATAAGCAGTGCATTTAGACTATAAATAGTAACTGCCAATATACTTTTGTTTTCATCTATTTTTGTTATTGCAAAATGAACTATAGGTAATCTGTTTACTTCAACTCCATCTGTATCCATAATTTTAATGAACTCGTACATTAACTTATCATCGTTTATGTCTAGATAAGTATCAATATTATAACAAGCTTCTCCTGTTGTGTAGTCCCATAATTTGATAAATCCATCACCAGATGTACTCAGTAAGTATTTATTATTATGGGGTAAAATTTCTAAGTGATTTACAAATTCTTTGTGTCCAAGACAATATGTTTGTATAATATATGTGTTTGGATAAGAGGATACTCTGATTTTTTCATCTCGATCCGATGTTATTATGAACTTTTCATCAAATGTTTGCAAAACATCTAATAAGAGGCTTAAATGACCAAGCAGCTTTCTTCCAGTATCATCTCCATCAATATCATAAATAAGAACGTCGCCGCTTTTGTCTGCTACTAAAATATGCTTATTGTTTGGCGTAAACCTTATTTTGCTTGCACTTCTTGGCAAGATAAAATTTTTATATGGCTTTATAGTCTGCAATTCGTACACTATGAGTCGCTTTGAAGATGTCGTTATTAAAGCTAAATATTTACAATCAGAAGATGCTACAACCTGAAAAATATAATCACTTTCATGTTCTTTCGCCTCAATAGGAACTTGTACAAGTAATTGATCATTATAATCGTATATAGTTATTTCGAGTCCATTTACAACAGCAATATGTTTTTCAGTCACTGACACACAAGACATGATTAGATAGTTATATAGACGGTGCAACAAGCGGGATTGTCGATAAAATTAATTCATATATTCATAGAAATACGTCGTGTGAATTAGATACCTGGCTTCCTGTAAGGCACTGTTTGGCACATAGACCATAGATAAAATAATAGTATAAGCCTAAAACTGATAAGACTGTATTGGAAATATAGGTTAAGTGATGTCAGACTGCTGTTATTACGTTTCCTCTACATTACCCAAAACCAAGACAGCTTCCACGAGACTTCTAAAAAACAACATAGTATATTGACATAATACTTCAATGACAAACAGGAATTGCTTGAAAGCCTCATAACAAAAATTTAAAATCGTTTTTATTAAGCGAGTATCTACAAAATTAATTTAAAAAGAACACAACTAGATTATTTTATAATTGTTTTAGTTCATTTTAGTTATTTCCTTTGATAATTTGAACAGCTATAATTTTGAATTTCTTTTTTGTATATGGGTTTCGTATTACTTTCTATATATATCGTATAGTTTTGTATTAGGTATACGGGTTTCCGTTCTTAATACACTTATTTTTTACATAAAAATTGTACCAATTTATGTTTTTTTTTAATTGACGAGGCTATTCAAAAGTAATTAGAAAAATTGCTAAATTATTTATGTAATTCAAATTGTCAAAGCTATCCAGTCGTCTAAATATGGATAGTTCTAGCTTGTGCACAATAAACAAACTGCCTTATAACGAGCAATGCAATCAAAGTCATATAGTACAAAATACCTATAATAATAATTAATTACACAAGTTTATTAAGTAAGGTTAATAAATATGGTAGCTGATTAAATGTGCGAAGCTCAGTACAATGGATAGTAAAGAAAATGCGCATTTTTTTTTCCAAGTAATAATATTATGCAACATTTAATCTCTGTTTTCTAAAAACTGTAGACTTTACATATGAAAACCCACGGATTTTAGACATAGTAATACTGCGCTGCGCCTTGCAACTGCGCCAACTCGGTTTACTGCTCGTACCGGATGAGTCAACACAATTATTACAAATGGGTTAGCGCATAGTGCACTTCAAAGCAGCGCTCCGACTTAAGAAATTTTGCTGAATTATCATGACTGATCGATATATATATATACATTGCACGTCAAGCCGTGCATCTACCTTTCGTGGCTGAGTGCCTTAAGCGCTCGCCCCCAAGTCCGGTGAAGCCGTTCGAGGCTCCTGAGCCCTTATGGCTAACAGTATAGTCAGAACAAAAAAAAAAAATAAAGCGCATCTACCTTTAGTGTGACTTCCACATATATGCAGTGTGGATGTGTACGGAGCGGCGCTAATAATACGATAATTCGAATCTGGACGTAAATACCAATTCAGTAGTCAATTAAGTAAAATTATTTGTTGTTCAAGTGAATAAATAGCAGATGTTCCATTACCAAACCACTTGTAGGTAAAAATAAACACAACTAAACACAGACTTGCTGGTGTTTTTAGAGAGTGTTTTAATTTGTTTAATTGTTTTATAACCAACTAGCGACCCGCCCCGGCTTCGCACGGGTACAATGCTGATACTAAATATACCACCTACTACAGAATGTCCTTATAAACAAGGTTTACAGCTTTTTTGTCATTAGACAATACAAACATGTTTTGTTTAGAGGTTACTCTTGAAAGAGCGACATATAATTTACCACGGGCCTGTACCGCCGCACCGCTAAATCTTTAATAATCTTTTAAATCTGTAATATCTTCGGAAATATTCATTTAAATTACATGCCGTAAAGGGCCATATTGATCTATATTAAATGGACAATGTAATGTACTTAATTAGAAAAGGAATAATGCTGTATTGCTTAAAATCACTTCGTAAATAAGTCATTTTTTCCTGTAAAATGTAAACGATAAAATATGGTAATTGTGGATTATCCTTAAGAGATAGATATATAGATAGTTGACCCTTTTAAGGTGTACAATACTGTAGTACATTATGTTGATTTATGTCGTAGGGTTCAGCCTGCGTTTGCAATGTAAGCAAAAAAATGAGTTTGTTTCCGACATCACATTAGAAACCTCTAAATTTAACAGTGTTTCTCTACAATATTATGCATTTATTATACATATAAACCTTCCTCTTGAATCAGTCTATCTATTAAAAACAAACCGCTTCAAAATCCGTTGCGTAGTTTATAAAATTTAAGCATACATAGGGACGGACAGAGCTTTTTTTTTTTTTTTACGAACTGACTACACTGTTAGCCTGAGGGGCCCTGGAGCCTTTACGGCTTTTACAGCTTTACCGGGCTTGGGGGCGAGCGCTTAGGGCACTCAGCCACGAAAGCTAAGCAACAACATCCGAGGGTGCCAAAGTGGCCGAACCTCGGCTCGGACTGTTGCGCGTATGCAATTAAGTCGCGATCTGACTAACGGACAGAGCGACAGCGACTTTGTTTTATACTATGTCGTGATTTGATAATTTTGAAATTTTATGTTCTTTTAGTAATCATATAATATAATATCAAGTATTATATTTTGTCAAAGTTCAGAAAAGGTAACGACAAGCGCATGTGAGCTTAAATAAACGCATAATAATTCATTTTATACTTTATTTTTTTTACTTGCCTAATAATAAACTTTGAAATTAAGTATGAATTCTAATGAAGCATTGTAGGTACAAAAGTTCTGTCTCTTCTGCGATTTAAAATTTATAGGTACAACCGCCATGTTGTTTATCACTATCAGTACCAATATATATATATATATATTAGAAGTGCCTGTACTGTTGGCCAGCAGGCACCGGGCTTGTGCGCGAACGCAGAAGGCACTCAGCCGAGGAAAAATGGGCAACAAGCGCAAGGGTGTCAAAGTGGCCGACCTCGGCTTGTGCTGTTGCCGTATATGCAACCATCGCGAACGAATTCCTTGTCCGAATTCGATCTAACTAACTATCCATATATGCATGTCTCTTGCTTTCTGGGAGCAAGGAAGAAACACACATAAATGTATTTAGTAATCTGTCAATTTGGTGTAAGTAGTTAAAAAGTAGTAAAAAAAAGTCCCTTACGAAACCTATGTACCTGAGTGGAGTGGAGGTGTGAAGTGCAGTGTAATGACTGTATGTTGGTAGCTAGTGAATTTATTGTCACTGTATCGCGCGAGCTGAATTGAATCTAGGCTTAAGTGGCTGCAGAAGGTGGTCGTGACATGTGTGTGGGAGCGAAGTTAGCCGCACACCCCCTGCGGAGCGAGCAGTGGTTAAGCTGGCGTGGGCGCGGGCGCAAGTACGCTTTGTTAGTAGAGACGGCCGGGTATGTCGCGTTCGCTACCATGATTTTATCATCGGGGTCGCATAGTATATCGCAAACCGTCTATATTTATTTGACATCCGGATGTTTGGATCGGGATTGTATATCGTGGCTGATAATACTAGCGAGTTCTATCAGTACCTATTTGAAAAAAAATGTTTTTATAAACGTTCTTGTCTATCGGTAGAATATATAATGTGAAAACTATTTTTTTGTTTTTCTCTGGTGAAAACTATACGTCTTACAAAACATACCATCATGTTATCATTTTATTTATTCTGAGTCGTTAAAATTTGCCGGTGTACACAAGCCAAAACTCAACATAAAAAGATTTTTAAATATCGTTAATATATTTATGTATATATATATATATATAATGTTTTCTATCGTTAATATACGGCTATTCGTGCGTATTGCGTATGAACTCTGCTCGTCTTACACCACTAGGTTAATCCGACCACGATCACAATCAATGCATTCCATACTTGCATTAACCGTGCATAATGTAAATGTATTCTATCTTATTCTCTCGTAGACTATAGATGTATATGGTTGTCTCTTTTTACTGTCGCTTTACATCGAGTTTCAAATCAAAACGATGCTAAAGAAGTTTTCACTTCATAAATGTTAATTTATTTTATTCTCATTCAAAAAGAGAACGGGACGAAATACTTTATATAGTGTAAATAAAGTACAGTAGATTAAGTTTACGATCATGTTGTAGTTTAAATAATTGGTGAGAAAAAATTAAAAATACGAACTTATTAAAAAAAGAATGTCAAGCGTCGATATCTATATTTCAATATCGAATTATCGATATATCGCCCAACAAAGTATTAGTAACAAATATCGATGTTTCAATATATCGTCAAGTACGTCCAGGCTTGCCAACTTGGGACTTTTAGCCCCAAATTTAGCGCAAAAATATGTATTTTGGGCTTTTTTAATGGCCTAAAAAAATGTAGGGCTATTTTTAGGGCCATAAATAGTATTTCATGCATAGAATTAAAACACTCAGAACGGCAGTAGTTGCACGCAGAGTGAAGCCCTTTTAAGTTAGCCTTTAAAGGCTACCTACATCTCTGTGCAACATTGCTAAAAATTAAGTCATAGCAGTGCAAACGTGTGCAAAAGTGCAAACACAGTGATGACGTCATAACAATGAAATTTTGCTAGTGTATGGAAAATATTTCATCACACTTTTTAAAATGAAACTTCGTAGGTGGTGTTTCGATAATTAGAAGAGAATTGAAAGTTTTGAAGGACTCGTTAGATTTAGACACGTGTCATTAAATGAAAGCGAAATATTATATAACGTAGAAAGAAGGAAAATTAGATATCTAGGACTAGCTTCTGGGAAGATAGCTATACATTGTATATCTTAGATTGATATTGGTTTATGTATTTACTAGCAATAATAATTACCATATCATACAGACAGTGATAAACCATCACTGATTTTTTTTTGTAGCGTTACGGGGTCAACTTGTGAATATGCAGTCATAAAGGGTGGTAGTGATCGCGACCACCAGACACATAGTTATCACAGGGCTTTTTTTGGGGCTTTCGAATATTGCATTTAGGGTTATTTAGGGCTATTTTGTTTTATCTTAGGGCTATTTTTTTTAGGAGTTGGTAACCCTGAGTACGTCAACTGTAGATGTCAACTTTATTATGAAAGTCGTGGAAGTATGTTTTAACTATACTTGTACTTCGCTGCGTTGTAAATAAAATAAAATAAAGTATTAGGTACATACCTATTGCTTTCTAATTAATAATGGCTGCTGTGATTACCTCTTGGAATCCAGAAAAGAAGCATACCGATGTTGAAAGGTACATAATTGTGATGTTTTTCCCATTTTTAACTTCAGTTCTATAAGTTGCCATCTGCTGTTCTTTTTACTAGGATAAAAATACTTATTTTTCTAGTTAAAATGTTTTAATTAATGAAATTTCTACAATATTCTGAAGTTTGTAATCTTACAGATGGATATGTATTTACCCAGCATACCTTAACAGCAAGAAGACGTTGGCTCAAGGACGGAAACTACCTAAATCTTGCTGTATTGAAAATCCTACACATCAGGAGATCAGAGATGTTCTACTGACCACTGGTCTGCAAGTGGGTGTAGAGAATAAGTTATATTCCCGGGAACGAAGCAAGGTTTGATGCTAGATTTAAAAACAGATATATCTTATAAATTATATACAAAATAATTTTACAAAGTGTGTTTCAAAATTACGACATCACATTAGAAACCTCTAAATTTATCAGTGTTTCTCTACAATATTATGCTTGTATTATACACATAAACCTTCCTCTTGATTCACTCTATCTATTAAAAAAACCTCTTCAAAATATGTTGCATAGTTTTTAAGATTTAAGCATACATAGGGACGGACAGAGCGACAGCGACTTTATTTTATACTATGTAGTGATGATAGCATGTTTTTAAGATGTAACCTTTGATAATAGTATAAAAAATGGAGAATATTCACTGTGAAAGTTGTTCATGTGGTGTGTGTATAGAAAAAATAAAAAATGATGTATTTTCATGATAAATGTAACCTGTAATCGTGAAAGATCGCTGCACACTGAATTTGCAATTAATACAAACTATAGACAAGGTCAATCCTAAATACAATATAAAACAATATGATTCATGTTATTGGCTTGCAGGTTGCATACATAGCAATTAGTTCTTCTGTTTCCCCTGTTTATTATTTTCAAATTATAAAACCATCTGGAAGTTTGATGCCCTTACATCAATATTCATAATTTTCTTAGAAGCTTCCCTTAAATATCACACCTATGAAAAAAATCATATTGTGAAATGTTTAAATTCTGAGATAAAAATAGATATTGTTAGACATGCAAAAGTCTTAACGAACGAAAATGTATAGATCCATACCTTTTCATTGTTATTATTTAATTATGCAGTATACAGAACATTAAATAAACTTATGCATACATACAATCTATGACCTATTGATATTTAAGGTTGAAATTACGGTAATTGAATTACCTACCCTACATCATTATTTAATTGTCAATTTAAGTTAAATTTAGAATTTTCTGCCTACCCTGTTCAAAAACTCTGTACACGCCTTGACATATGGGTTTATAATAATTCCTCTCAACCACTTAGCCATATTGTATCTGATTTTGAAATTTTTATTTTGTGTGAGGACCCTAGATTAGGAAGTTATGTTCTAGAATATTGCATAACTACTATATATCACTATATACATTTATTCAGAAAAAAGCTTATGTAGGAACTAATGAAACTAAATTTAAAATTCTTTTGTTACAGGAAATGTTATATAGGGGTAGAATTCGTGTGCAATTAAAGAATGATGATGGTACGCCAATAAAACCGGAATTTC